>JAPWDM010000001.1:80643560-82123560 GCA_035578155.1 Brachynemurus nebulosus | reverse complement strand
GTAAAAAGAATCTTTGGTTTGACAAAGAATGTTTAGAAGCAAAAAGAAATTACAAAAGAAACTATAGACTGTATAGGAAATCGGAAAATGACAAGGATAAATTGGATATTCTAATAGAGAGTAGAAAATGCTATAAAATGGTTATAACCACAAAGAAAAAACAATACCAATTATATCTTAATGACAGCCTTGGAAATGTAAAAGATTCTAAACAATTCTGGAGAACAGTAAAATTATTTAACTATGTTTACTCAGAGCCGGGGATCTTAAAGTCAGATGAAATAGAACATTATTTTCTAAGAGCTTTTCCGCTTGAACTATCCAGCGCACAAAGTGTTATTGATGTTCGTCATCCCTACTTAGACTCAGATATCACGCACTGGGAGTTGAACTCGGCCTTAAAAAAGATTAAAAATGATAAAGCATCTGGCCTGGATGGTGTTCCGAGTGAATTTTATAAAAACTTACCTTACATTGCTAAATTCTATTTGCTAAATATTTTTAATGATGTTCTTAAAACATGCAGAGTTCCAGCCAGTGGTGTAAAACTAAAATATTTATGTTGCATAAAAATGGGAACAAAAATGATATTGAAAATTATAGGAGTATCTCATTGATAAATCATATATTAAAACTCTTCACCACTATTTTAGCAGAGAGAATAATTAAATGGACCGAAACTTGTGAGATTTTTTGTGAAGGTCAGTCGGGATTCCTTCCAGGTAGAGGTTGTTCGGACAATATATTTGTTCTTAATGGTATCATTCAGAACTATCTGAGACTACCCGGACGAAAGATATACGCGGCATTCATTGATTTTAAAAGAGCGTTCGATACAGTGGACCACTTAAAATTATGGCAAAAACTTTTCGCTATAGGTTTATCCAGCAATATTATAAAAGTTTTAAAAAATATGTATGAAAACGCCGTTCTTAATCTATCAAATTATGGTTTGGCTACAGAAATAAATATTACAAAGGGCGTTTTACAGGGCGATGCACTTTCACCTCTTTTATTCATAATGTTTGTAAATGACATAGAGCAATTTTTTAGAAACCGCAACTTTTCAGGAGTAAATGTGGACGGCACGTGTGACATTATTTTACTGATGTATGCTGATGACCTTGTCTTGCTTTCTGAAACGCACCACGATATGCAACAAAAACTGTTAGCACTAGAAGCATACTGTCATAACAACGCATTGACGGTAAATGTAGCTAAGTCTAAGATTCTGGTATTTAAGAAGGGTGGTAGATTAAATAGAATTGAAAACTGCGCATTTAGTTATTTAGGGGAACGGATTGAAAGGGTAAAAAACTTTACATATCTAGGAGTAACATTTTCTAAAAGTGGATTATTTTACGAAAATGCACTATCTAGATCGTCCAAAGCCATGGCGGCACTTGGCTGTTGCAAACGGATTCTCTCGCAGTGTAAAACAGATAATCATGACACCAGGTTGAAATTGTTTGATAGTATAGTCGTAACGGTTTTACTATACGCTGCAGAAATCTGGGGAATTAGATACCTTGAGGTAATAGAAAGAATTCAAACGTCTTTCTTTAAGTATCTCTACGCCTGGCCAATTAATACGCCTAATTATATAGTAAGACTCGAAAGTGGCCAAGCAAAACTTGACATTAAAGTAAAAACAATGATTATTTTATGGTGGAGAAAATTATTATTAATGAAGAATAACCGTTACCCTAAAATTATCTATCTTAGACTGAAAGATTTAAGCCAAAATTCTAATAATGCTTCGTACAATTTTGGGTACTTCAGCTGAAACAAGTTCTAGTTGAGCTGGGCTTTGAAAATGTATGGGAAAATCAGTCTGCTACTATGTTAGATAAACATATGCATTTAATTTTAGAAGAATTTACAAATCAGACGCTACAGACTGACTGGTCTAGTTTACAATGTTCTTCTTACTCTGGGATATATAAAGAGTTAAAACTTTTACCAGGAATTGAAGACTATCTAACTTATGAAGCAAAGATTGAAAAAATTAGAGTCGTAAGCCGGCTACGAATCATAAGCAATAAGTACCCGACTTTGCGCAGCAACGGAATTTACACAAAATTGGATTCAGATAATAACTGTACCATTTGCAACCTCCAGGTTCCGGATGATCTTTATCATTTTTTAGTTGAGTGTCCATTGTAGGAACCATTAAGATCACAATACATAAAAAAATACTTTATATGTGAAGCAATGCGTGATAACTTTCATAAAATATTATTAAATTTTAGAAACATCACACAATTAAATGATGTTTTTTATTTTGTTTCAAGTGCTCTTAAACTTAGAAGCTTTATTTTTAATGAGTAAGTTTTAAGGCGATTGATTTATCCTACACAAAGTACTAATTATTTTAAAAAATTTATTATTGTTGTTAATTAATTGTTGCTACTGTTGTTAATTAACTATTATAATTATTTTATTGTTACTGCTGTTATTTACTGTTATTTTATATTTATTTATTTTTTTTAGTTTCCTTTAAATTATATAGTAATATTATTTATACATGAATTTATCTATTACTTACTATCATTATTCATTAATCATTAATTCATTACATTATATGTATTTATTTGTGTATATGTACTATTCGAACTCCTTTGTAAGAGACAAAGTCTTAAACAAATAAAATTTATTTATTTATATTTATTTATATATATATATATATATATATATATATATATATATATATATATATATATATATATATATATATATATATATATATGTGTGTGTATATATATATATACATATGTTGCAGCTATATTGTCAAAACCGTTTTATTATAATAACTCTAGTCAAATGGTAAAAAACGAATTATTGTCAACGGATGATGTTCCTTACAATTCAACTAGTAAGATTCAGTGTTATCATAATTTCGCTAGACACTTTTAGAGAAATTGTGAAGTGAATAACAAATTCATCTGTATCAAAACTATTAAACCGATCTCAATAAAACTTAGTAGGAATATTTATATGGCTTAAATTAACTGATCGGATAATTTACATGTTTGTTGAAGGTTCCTGCGGGATATTAATACCAAACTAATTAGTGTAAAAACAACAAAATCGATTTCAATCGAATTTAGTAAGGGGCACTTTTATACTTTGGAATAACAGAAAGAAAAATTTGTATCTCGGTTAAAGGCTCGTGAGGGATACAAAATAAATTATTCAGTCAGGTCACAATTATTGAGCGACTTCAGTCTGATTTCGTACATTATACATTTTCATATTAAATTTGATTGCAAATGATTCAGTAGTTTTGGTATTAATTAGTTACATATTCCTATCCCTTAGGAAACTTCAATCGGGATATAAACTATCCCATAAGTTATTCTAAATATATAAATATCCAAATTAAATTTAATTAAAATCTGTTCAATAGTTCTAGTTCTGACATGATTGAATAATTTTTTTGAATAGTTTTGTTTCCCGTGGGAATCCTTAATCCGGATGAATATTGTCCTGTATGTTGTTCCATAGTATATAAGTATCCATAATAAAACTAACTGAAATCGTTTCACTAATTTTGATCTAAGTAATTTGTACCTTTAATCGGGATAAAATTTTCCCCTTCTGTTTTTCCAAAGCATAAGAGTATCCATATCAAATTTGATTGAAATCGGTTTTGTAGTTTTGATACTGATTAGCAGACTTGGGAAAACAGTGGTCCCTAACAGAATCGCCATATAAAATATTTTGGTTTGGGGGGCTATAAATTTTATTACAAAGCTGAGGATTTTCCTCTGGATTTGAAGATTAGCCTAAGGAAGCTTTTGAGAACAAATCAGTAAAAATCAAAAATTACCCATTTTTCATAATTTAATATATAATTTTAATTTTAAAAATAATTTAAAAAAATTAATGTTGAATAAATAAGTGGTCGACTGTAATAGAAATTAATTTAGACGAATTCAAAACATTTATAATGTAAACAATATCTCTATTTCCTTTATGATTATTTAAATAATATCTATATCTCACCTTCTCTATACCTGCTTTAATGTAAACAAAATTGATTGTATTAGTAGATTGTATCACTCTAGTAGGTCGCTCACAAGAAGGTGGTGAAGATGGTTTTGTTTTTGCATTAGAAAAATATAAGATATGTATGTACATATAACAAGCAAAATGATTCATAATATTGGCAATTAAAAAACACAAACAGACATAAAACAACATTAAATTATAATAACACTGAAATTTGTTAGATGTATTTTAAGAAACATAATGAATTGACAATATTTCGTTTCTTTATAATTTAACTAGAGTTATTATAATAAACGGTTTTGACAATATCGCTGCAACATATGTTTATACAATATATATATATATATATATATATATATATATATATATATATATATATATATATATATATATATATATATATATATATATATATATATATATATATATATATATATATGTATATAGGTAGCCAAGATCAAAGGGTATAATTAGCATAAATCTTAAGTTCATAGTGATGAAAACACAGATTTAAATACGTTTTTTGTGTGTGTCCAAAAACTGGGAGTTCTCAGATACGAGGTTGGGACGGAAAACGCGGGATATGATATTCGCTATACGCTCTTTTATATACTATGACTTCGTAAGTAATTTAAATTTCGGTCTACAATTTTCACAGTACACTCTCAATGTATTTTATTTTTAAAATATATGTTTAAAAAAGTTCGAAAATTTTGAATCACATGGGAATACCGTCTTAAGATAGTACAAGCAATTAGAGCAACTAGAAACTACACGAAACATAAAGTTACTGTTTCCAAGTACTGTAAATTTACTACCTTTAAACACGGTCGTCTCTTCACATTTTCGTTTATTGTCTTATATACTGCTCTATATTTCTAGCAATGTCTACATACACCTTAAAAATAAATAAATTCGTAAAATATTGGAAAACATGAGAACATTAATTGTTTTGTCATTTTTCACCAAAACAAATATCTGATCGGCTTTCGATTTTTAAACCATCATTAGAAAGAATTGGAACAATTGGAACGTTTAATTGTATTCATCCTCATGATGCGATGGTTTAAAATTAAAGGTCGACTCGTAATGTGTTGAACAGGATATCGAATTTTATTATCTAGATAAAAGATAATGAGTAACATAATTTAAAATAGCTAGATAAATATATAATTAAGCCGTAATCTAGATAAAGTGATAGTAACAAATAAGATAATATTTGCAAAAATAATCCACTATATCCGTGTTTCTCAATCGCTGGTCCGCAAAAAGATGTGTAAATTATAATAAATTACAAAAATGTCAAAAAAAAGATTTTTGGCGACCAAAATAGCATGGTTTGGGATTTTGTTTTTTTTTTATTTATGACCCATAATAGCAGACGTCTGGCACAACATTTTTTGTTTTAAAAAAAGAAAATGACGAGGCTTACTTTATGGCCAATAATAGCTTTTGGGTGCAAAAAAACTTTTTGGGATTTAACTTATATTATTTACAACACATGATAGTAGTACACGACTAGTACAATATGGCGCAAATATTTTGTTTGGAAAAAGAAAATGGTGGGGCTAATTTCGTGGGGACATATTTATGGGCGACTAAATAGTCGGACGCGGACCTTCATATAACACGACCTAGTGTCATTTTAATTAAAGGCGGAAATGGTTTCAAGCTACGAGAATTCTATTTAAAATACAAGAATTTCTTTTAAACATTTCTCTAATGCTTAAAAAAGTATCAATATTTATCTGAATTACATAGTTAACCAAATGGTCTGAAAACGACGTTTCATATTAGGTACATGACCTAATCTTATTTCAACTAATAGCGGAAATGATTCCAGGATACAATAAGTCAATCCTTAAAAAAGTGTCAATATTTATCTGAATTACATGATAGACCAAGTGATCGGAATACGACATTTTATATTACATGAACTAATGTTATTCCATCTAATAGCCGAAATGATTCCAGGCAACAAGAATTCTGTTTAAATAATGGCTTTTAAACATTTGTATAATGCTTTAAGAAACAGCCAAAATTGTTCTAAATTATATGGTCGGCCAATTGGTCAGAAAATGATATTGCATATTAAGAAATATAAATGTAATTTAGAAAACTAATAATCGCAATATGTGGTCGATCCACACAAAATTATCTGAGATTTTACCAGGCCGTGACTGAAAAAGTTGAAACGTCGAACTAGATTTACTTTAGTATTTTATTGATGAAACAAAGCCAGACAATAATAATGCAACGTAATAAATATACAAAAATGAAAAATACATTGATGATGCATTTGGATCGGGAGCTTCCAAAGAATTTTATCATATCAGTTAGTGAACATAGAGAAATGGTAAGTTAATTTTCATTTTCCTTTTTTTCTGAAAAAATAAAGATTTATTGTTGTTATCTTATCCTTTTCCTTCGCTTAATCAAAAGATACGATAAAAGATAACTTCTTTTAAAAATATAGATAAAAGGTAATAGATAATGAAAACATTAACTAGATTACTAGATAAATTTCTAAATAAGCACAACACTGCTCGTAATCATATTATTTGTGTTTGGTAAAAAGTGGCAAGGCAAACGTTTCCATCTTTTCCAATATAAATTTTTAGAGAATAAAAAATTCTTAAATGCTAATTTGATTAAAATTTTTTTCAAACTTTATGAATATGTCGTTAGTAGAATTGGTCCAGGAAAAGTAGTATGGCCCAAAAACTCTGCACCATCTGGAAAAACGGCGTTTCTTGGTAGGAAGTTTATCTGTCATTGTTAGTTAACTTTTATATGTCACTGAATTTTTTGCTTGACAAAAAATTAACACGTGGACGGTCATGAACACCGTACGACGTCAAGCAAAACCTGACTAAACGCGACACAGCGCTGTATCGCGTCAACAATTTTGTATAAAATGACACCAATAAAGTGTAGAAACATAGCTCTCTATCTGTCTTGATATCATTGGTACCGTAGTAGTTCAGAATCCTATACAGTACTGTGCAGCAAATCTGTAGTAACTATCGTACTTATCGTACCTATAGTGCCTAGAAAAAGAACGAGGTATGTTTGTTTAAGTATTAGTGTATTAGTTTTCAAAATAGCGTATCAGGTGGGCGTTTCGTCATAATATTTCATAACCTTCAATGTGTTAATAAGCAAGCTTAGTAAAGATGGGGAATTTGATTAAATATCAAAAAGTTTCACTAAAAAAGTTTAATTTTAGTATTATATGCAGAATTTGAAATCAAAATAGGATAGTTTTGAGTTTCGTAACTTCCTTCACCAAAACATCGCCTAGAAATATTATTAAATATTTAATTTTTTGTACTAAAACAGTTTTGTAGCGCTACCTTTCATTTTTTATTGCTATAAATTGGATGGATTTATAGACATTTTGAAATTGATCTAAGGAACGCTCTTTAACTAAATACCTTAAAATAGATATTATAGAATATATATAGAATAAATATATAATATATAGAATAAATTCACACTCTTAATTTCTTTCTTAGCGTGCGTGTCCATTTGAGAGTAACTAGTAGAAATAACTATCCAGAAAAATGATAGTTCATTGTCCACCTGAAAGTACTTTCAATAACTTTTACTCTCCGGAAAACTGTCTGATAGCACAGACTCTCCAATAGTGCTCTCAAAACCGTATCGACTTACAATAGGCGACAGCTAATATCAAATTTTGATTAAGATGTCAGATTAATGCAACATATGTTTGCAATCGTCAAAAAAGTTATAGACAACTGAAATATTTGCTTCATTTATAGTCAAATTTATATTTTAAAAAAGAAACAATTGTTTAAAAAAATTCTGTTGATTTCTCAAATTATTCAATTTACGTTGGTTTTTTATGTTAAATATTGAAGTATAAGGCAATTTTAGAAAATTTTTTATTTTTATGATCAGATTTTTTATAGTTTTTATGTTTTGGGTTTTAAAAGAGTCCTTATTTTTGACAAATATTTTATTAATTTTGTAGTTTCTTCTTTATTTCATTCCTTTCTATTCATTTTAAAATTAATTTGTTGAATAATTAATTTTGATATTTGAATTTTTTTAAATGTCTATTCAATTTAACAGATTTTTATTATATCAATAGATTTGAGCGTTACTTTATGGTATTCCATATTTGTAAATAATAAACAAATACTTTACTTTGCAAAATACCACTTTTATTTTTGAAATTGTGACAATATTGTTTCGAACCGTTAGTATATAAGGCATGTATCGAATGTAATTTTATTCTGTTTGAAAATGAACTAACGGTTCGAAACAATATTGTGACAGTTTCAAAAATAAAAGTGCAAAGTAAAGTATTTGTTTATTATTTACAGATTTTTATTAAATAAAGTATAATGTACCTACCTACATACGATAAATTGTTACAAATAAAAAAATAACATTGAACATACAAAATCAATATAAATATAGCTGAGAGTGCTGTCACAATACGAACGTGTTTCGAATTTTGAGAGTAACTGTCGGAGAGGCGAATTTATACTTGTCCATTTGAGAGAACCAGAAATTTGTCTACTCTCCGAGAGTTTTTGCACAAGCTGTCGGATAGTATTATCAGTTCTGTGTCCACTTCTAATTACAACTCTCGAGAGCAACTCTCGATAGTTTTTTTCTCAGATGGACGCGTACCTACCCTTACATTGCTAGTATAGATATAACGAATATAAGGCTTAGTGATTAGCAAGCTTACCTTTGCTTTGCGGTAGTACTGGGTTCGGATAATTTTTTTTCAACTTGTAGGTATTACTGGGAGCAATAGATTGCTATCAGGAGAAGCTTTTAGTTCTCGAACTATAATGCGAACTTTCTTTTTAAATTTCACTTTATATTAATTTGGTGGTAAAACATTAATATAAATTAACATTAATTTGGCATTGGAAGAAATAAAGTTTAAATAAAATACATGTTTTCTGAATTAATAGCATGACAACTAATACTGTTTATAAATGAATTAAGCGTTCGAAAAGCTACATATAAAGAACTTATACATATATTAGTTAGTTGGTATTGTTCACGTTGCTGTTGTGAACAATATAAACTGATATATTATATGTAAGGTACGTGCGTGCTGTTTTTCGTAACTTTTGAGCGTTTAATTTTTAAGCAAGGCGCGTTGACGTACGATTGTTACTACAATACTGAGAGAGGCCTTTTCTACAATATAATTTTGATACCTTCTTTGTAAAGAAAAAATTGAGTTAAACAAAATAAAATGTTGTTCTGTGTACAGTGTACACGTATTTATAAAATATAATTTTAACTAATTGGCCAAATCATTGGGAGCATTCGAAACGCACCTAGCCAAAGTGTCTTGATCTTACTTTTAAGAACATTGCACTTGTTTAGAAGCGTTTCTGTCTTACTTTGAAGATATTTGTATATTCCTGTCTCACTTTCCATGTTGTTGAGAGAAGGGTGAAGGTATGTATACGATGTGATACGATGTATACCGAACGCTATTACTTGATTATAATATAAACTATGTATGCTAGAATCATCGTATCACATCGTATACATACCTTCACCCTTCTCTCAACAACATGGAAAGTGAGACAGGAATATACAAATATCTCCAAAGTAAGACAGAAACGCTTCTAAACAAGTGTAATGTTCTTAAAAGTAAGATCAAGACACTTTGGCTAGGTGCGTTTCGAATGCTCCCATTATCTTTTTATCAAAAATATGTAATTTTTTCGAAATGATAAAAAAAAATTGTGAGATGTAGAGCATTGTGCAAATGTGCATCACCATTTTGTGAAGAATTAAACAAACTTTCTGCAGCCCTAATTAACATTTTACAGTCCGCGTCTTCAGCATCTGAAAATAGCCAAAACAGCCGTAAAAGCCGATCGCGGTCAGTAATCACATATGCGTGCGTTATTACCGCAAACAAGTACCGACCGATCACTAACCAACACGACAAACACACTTTTTATGTGATGATATCTGTAAACATTACATACGGATAACACATAAAAATATGATTTTATATTATCAAATTTTATTTTTTTATTTTTATTTAAATATTTTTATATATACAAGACATTACTCATATGTACATATATTTTAATATGAAGACAAGCTGGTCAGATTTTCAGATACTTGGCTTTAACCAAACATACCAATACCTCCCCCACCCCCCCCCCCCCGGCACACTCATTTCTTCCACGATATCATTTTCATAAATCTTGTTCATTCGTAGTGAATGGTAATACATCTTTAGAGCCGAAAATTTACAATATTGCTCTAGTTACAAGACAACATACAAGATTTTAATAATAATAGTTGATAGAGAAAAGGTTAAGAAATTTCGTCATTTCTATGTGGTTTTTAAACAAAAGAGTTCATGCTGTAAATAGTTGAATATCTGTGCATTTTTTTTTTTTTAAATAAAAGACTACTAGAATTTAGATATCACAATAAAACCCCAAATAGAGCTTATTTATTAGATGTTGTAAACGAAATTTACAGTGTGTAAGTACAAAATACAACTTAAGTATTAATATTTGTTCAGTATTCAGTTTTACAAATAATAAGAATAAAGTGACACAAATAATGAATGTTCTACTCTTAAGGAAGGGGTAAGGTTAATTCGTACAAAAAAAGGAATGTTTTGTTATTTTTTTGTGACGACACAGTTAAAATCTCTTTATTAAAACCAGTGGTACATTAAACTATGACATTCAAAGAATATTGTATAAAATTTTCATGAAGAAATATTAAAAAATACAGTAATGGCAGCAATTATTCGGATGTGTCTCGGAAAAAAGTAGAATTGCGGTGCCCCTTATAACTTGGTGCTGGATCATCCGAAATAAAAAAATTAAAGTTCATTCGTTAGATAATAGTTTTCCTCAGGTAACGCTGGCAGGGTTTTTCGAAATTTTAATTTTTCACTTTTTTGGAACACTTAGAAAGGAAAAACACGATTTTTTCGAAAAAATCGCCTAATTTGTTATTGTAAAATAAAAATTACTAACAAATTTGAAAAAAACTCTCCAAAACTCTCTCGTAAATTATGTACAGAAATAGTGTTCAAAATTTCAAAAGGATCGGTGCTGTAGTTTTGAAGTTATGAGGAGCACAGACTTTGAAAACGTGAGCTTTGGGGAAAACGCTTTAAAGTTTTGAATACTTAAAAATTCTTGTATAAAACTGATATAGAATACTTACGGGTCAATCCATATCAAGTGATCCAAAGAAAATTACCTTACTATTTTATATTAACCTAAGATTTTGTCCTCCGCTTATACTAGGTGAAAGAAGAAAGAAACCAAAAGATTTTGTTTTTATCTCATGTACTTTTTTATTAAACAATTTTTTAAATTGTGAAAAATGTGAAATTTAGACACACATTGTTTTACGTTTCTAGCTATATCTCGGCTTAGGATAAAGATATATTTTGGAGCAAAATACCATTTTTTTCAGAAATTTACAAGCTTTAAAATGATATGCAACAAGCTAATTTCAAAAAAATTATAACTCTTAATTTTTTAACTTAAATTTTGAAAAGATTATTCCAGAAAAATAATATCTCAAATCGTTTTGAAAAATCTTTTTTAGGTAATTACTTAAGTATTTGTCTACAAACAAACAAAATTTTAAGTTGGGATCTTATTGGGATCATATTTAAAAAAAAATGTTTCTCCCAAAAACACTCCCAAAATTTATTATAATTTCTACTATCCTTTTTCAATACATTAGATAGTAGATCTCGTGAGAGATAGCTATATTACGAGTTTGTTTAAAACATAAATTTATGTGGATGAATCATTTCCAGTTGTCGTTCTTTTCACTATAACTATGGTTCTTTTTTTGAAGCAAGTATTTACGTTGTATACCACTGAAAATTATGACGATCATGACAACAATCCAATATCAGCAATTTAAAAGACTAGTGTGATAACAACGCTTTAATGTAGTGGTATCTTTTTATACCCCTGACTCAAAGTTAGTATTCCTTTAAGAAATATGTCTTGTCATTTATTAGATAAAGCAAAATATATTATAGAAATTCAAATAACTGCTGCTATTTTTTTCTGTAATGATAATTTAATTTTTTAAACGACTTTTTGAGTTGTCTTTCTATACATTTCTATGGTTGAACACCGAATTGCTGGATCAGATTGAATATAAAGACTGGAGTTACACAACCCACTTTTACAAACTAGCAACACTTTCAATAACATACTGGGGTTACACAACCCGCTTTTAGAAACACTGAAGAATTAACTGAACTGCACTGCTTAAGGACTGGCATGAGATCGATTCATATTTAAAGTTCTACTTGCAAGATCCTACTTGTCTGTTTCTTTCCACAGCCTGACTGTCTCAGGGCAAATAAAATAACTGGATCTTTATCAGAACTTATTGAAACTCACAGAGTTTCTTCAGTGGCGTAGCTAGGCGTGGGCGATGTGGGCCCACGCCCACGGCCTCGCACTTAAAGGGACCTCGCGAGTGACTGTTTTTCTTTTTTTTCCTTTGATTGTCCCCTAATTTTTAAGACAGAAATTTTAAAAACAAAATTAAAGGGGGCCCACTCCCCATTTTCGTCTTGCGACGCCACTAAGTATCTCCCATAACACATAAAATTACCATTTACACATATAAACCCTATATCTCTTAATAAACTGAGTTATAATCCGTCAAAAACTAACTTCAAGATCTTTTAAATACGTTTTTTAACGTCTCTTCATAGATATATTTAAAAATATATATGATCCCATGCAGGTCCCAACTTGATTTTTTTAAATTTTGTTTATAAAAGTTAAAAGAATAACCCGGATTTTTTTCGAAACTTTTGAGAATATTATTTCTTTGGAATCTTCTTTGAAATTTTGAGTTTTTATATAAAAAAATTTAGTTGCTTTAAACACACACTTGTAATATATCAAATTAAAGCTTAAGCAATTTTGAAGAGAATGCTGTTATTTTTATATTTCTATCACAACCCTAAACGGAGTTACAGTAAAAAACGTATTATGTTACACTGCAAAATTTGCGAATTTTCCAAATTTCAAAATTATTTAAAAAGGCAACCATAAGTGATAAAAATCTGAAATTTGAAATTTGTACTAAGTTAGAGTAGCTCTTCAAGAAAATCGAAAGAAAAAAAATATTGAGTGAGGTCAGGTAAAAAATTTATTCAAATTTGGATCACTTGATATGGATTGACTCTTACTGCTAAACTAAATTTTGTACCCTACACAGACAAAATATACAGTGCAGGTATAAACACGTTTGTACTTGCATTGAAATTTTTATAACTGAGAGAGAGAGATATATAGAGAGCGAAACATCTGCCAGGTAACAACAAAAATGCTTATAACTTGGTCAATTTTGGTCCAATCAACTTGAAATTTTGAAACAATATTCTTGAGATATTATGCATTCAGTTAAAAAAATAAAAAAAAGCAAAAAAAAAAATATTTTAATACCTTACCCCGCCCTTCAAATTACATATGTATTACACACACATAATCTTAATATTAATTTTGAAAAAAAGTTGTCTTCGAATTTCGAAAAGCTACGAACGTATTACACTCTAATAATTAAGCTTTTCAAAAATTTAAAGCTAATATTTTTGGCATTCACTATTTATTTTACTGTGAAGACAACAATGTTCTGAATAGCTGAAAGATCGTTAACTATGAAATAAAATATTGAAAAATATATATGATCAAGTTTTTGAAAATGATTAGTAAAAAATATAAAATATCTATTTAATGTAAAAAAATATCTTTTTAGATTTTAAAGAACCAGGTTTAATAAGATCTGAAAATTGTTACGAGGGCAGATTTGGCCTGCGGGTGCTAATAAACTATAATTTTATTGCTTTCTTACATTAATATAGGCTAATTTGTTTCCTTGTCTCTACTCTAAAAAATGGAACATAAACTGATCTGTCAACTTAATTACTATTTATGATAAAACAGAACTAAATAACGCGAATTCAAATTAATTTATTCTACACACGAGGTAAATACGTGAGAACAATCGAACTAATTTAATTTTGAATCTGGTCTGACGACACACTAGCAGCGCGACTGCTGGCGGAAAACAGAAATAAATTTCCCGCGTAAACCAAATTTCAGTTATTCATAGACAACTGATTTAATATCAATAGTGTAGTTACATAGAATAGAAAAAAAATTGAAATTAGATAATACAAAAACAAAAAGTAATAAGGGCATGCAGGTCTCCCTTCGAACAGCTCGAACGAAAGTTTTTAATTTAATTTATAATTTGCACAAATATTGGTTGTCAGTTGCTCCCCTCCCCTTGCCACTCCTAAATCCCGCCTATGGCTATAGTCATTATTATTCATGGAATTCTAATTTTTTTAACATAAAGTTAGATCCTTTTTTATCCTTTTTTCTTAACATAAAGTTATCATTTTGTAACATAAAGGTATCGTAAAATAGTTTCTAACAGAGCAAGCAAGTTGCTGGATTATATATATATATATGGTGATTTTAAATTTATCGGCGTATTACCATTTAGTTACACAATTTATTTAATTATAATAATATATTTTTGATTATTTTATATTCTTTATATCCTATTTCAATAAAAAAAGACCTATACGATGGCTAAACTCTAATAAGTCGTAACCCACACTTTTTCAAAATTTGTGCTTAGATCGTTTTTGAATTTATTATGCCTATATGATGGTTCGTCTAATTCAAACAGGTCATGAAGCTGTTGAAACCCTGAAATGCTATATTTTTGTAGTTTATAATGTCGTGTAATCATTTAAATTCAATTAAAATTTTTAATTAAGGGGTCTTTTACAAGTGATGTGCTGCACAAATAACACTTTTTAGAATTTTTTTAGAGAAACTATTTATCGTGATGAAAAAAAAACTTTCGTACATTCAAGTACATATAGTTAAGTGTATCTTAAATATTTTTTCTATTATTTTTGATCAGCCGTCTGATCTTGTAAACCTGGTGAAAGTCACAGCCCCCCCCAAAAAAAAAACGGTGTCAATGGTTAAAAAAAAAAAAAAAAAAAAAAAAAAACTATAAATTCGAGTGGACTAAAATTGCATGCATTCTCTCTATTATGATGTTTCTTATAAGACTATCTAGAATTAGCCCTTAATATAAAAAAGTCGATTTTTTAGAACGTCTGAAAGGTCAAAAAACGGAGTAGTTTTTCTTACTTTTTTATTCAATGTGACGCCAAAAGAAAAGTATGAGGTCTAATGGGCTACTTCTAAAAAGTCTTACAGAAAACACCATAATAAAGAGAATGCGTCCAATTTTAGTCCAATCGGACTTATCGTTTTCTTTTTAATCGTTAACACCGTTTTGAATTACAAAATTTACATGTGACATTCAACAGGCCTACAAAACCAGATGGAAGGCCAGACAAAAAGAAAAACAATTCACGATACGCTTAATTATATGTACTTTAACGTAAAAAACTTTTTTTTTCATTACAATAAATAGTTTTTCTAAAAAAAAAATTTTTTTTCAGTAAATTACATTACTTGTAAAAGATCCCTTAAATAAAATTAAACTAACAATTAAAATGCCCTAAATTAATTTTTTTTTCAAAATATTTCGAAGTAGGTCTTAAATTTTTATTACTACTTAGGCAAAAAGATGTTATTTTAAAGAGATGTCAAAACAATTATTTGTACCTCCTTAATTAAAATTCACATGGTGTCAAACTGAATCGGCTGGGACTGGAACCACGATCTGTTGATTGCTAGTCAAGCGCCTTACCAATTAAGTTACCGAACCGCTGGTTCGAGTGCAACTTCAGTCCAACAATCAAGCAAACACATCCCCTCTTTAATGCCAGATGCAGTTATATTTTTAATTTATATTAGTGTATGGCGAACTTTTGTTCGTATTTTTACATCTTATATCATCTTATATGTATTTGTATTTCCTTGTAAAGTTCTATTCTATGGAGATATGGAATATTAGCGTTAAGCCATTGAATTATTTTTTATTTTGATGTGTAATTGTCAAGGTAAGGTAAGTAGTATATTCTTTATCTTATAATAAATCCATAAGTAATAAAACTACAAGAAAGAAGAAAATATAAGATATAAAAAATTTAAAAAAAACTTGAATATTAGAAAGAGACCTCAAAAAGGTTCAGTTTACTTTTTAGATCCTTTTTTCTTTAAAAAAAAGCCAAATTCCTGTTTTGTAAATAAAAACTGCCATTAATAACATTTTTTTTATTACTTGTTTATATTTGTTTATTAGGTACACTTATTTACCTTTTTTATATTTAATAATTTTATATTATTTTAACTTATTCAAATCTATTCAGATACGCACCTGAAATATTTATTTACAAATTTTGTTTCATACATTCAAAAATTAATCATTACTGGATTTAATTACGTTTGTGCTACAATTAATTTTTTGTCGTTTTTTGAATACTTACTGTACCTACTTGCATATCATTATGAAAATAAATCATTTCAAACGTATAAGAAAATGCCATGAAATTTCGGTGTAAAACAGGGAATTCCTGGATACTAATTCAATCCGAATCCAAAATTTTAACTAAGTTTATTTGGGGTGCCTGTAGGTGTGACACTACTAACTAAAGTTAAAAATAAAAATACCCCTGTCGCAGCATCTGCATAACATAGCGAATTTCCAAATATTGGGCACTGGCGGATCTCACCTAAGACCTGTACCCATTTAGAATAGTTTTGATTTGTAACAGTGAAAAGATTTTCAAAATCAGTTGAGTAGCTATTTTTGGCGCTTTTGGATTTTCAGGACCCTAGCGGATCTCAACAGTGTAACATATGTGTATATCCATTTAAAATAGTTTAACTTTTTGATGGCGAAAAAATTTTCAAAATCAATTAGGTAGTTCATTTTTATACCCATCTAAAATAGTTTAGCTTTCTAAGAGTAAAAGAATTTGCAAAATCGGCTAAGTAATATATTTTTGGTATTTTTGGGACCCTAGAACAAAACTAAGGCTGAAAAATTTTCAAAATCGATTGAGTAGTCAATTTTTGGCATTTTTAGGTCCCCAGTACCCTGATGGGTCTCACATAAGATACCTTGAATCTATTTAAAATTGTTTAGCTTTCTAACATTAATGATTATTATTAGTGAAAAAATTTTCAAAATCGATCCATTTAAAATTTTTTCCAAGCGTACAAACACATTGTTATTTTTTTATTATAATATTTAATAATATTATATCATGACATAACTCTGAATATCTTGTTCATCTAAAATTCAATAAAAAAATATCTTCATTACATAAGCTTAAAAAATCTGGTTAATTTTAATTTTTAAACATGAGACAGAGCTATGTTTATTATAATACAATTATTAATACATACATGTTGAATAGCTATCAGTTGTTTTACGTAAAAAAATTGCTAGTTTTCTATATTTTATAACGAACTGAGACAGAAATATAAATTACTTATTACACTAACAAAGAGAGTAAAGTGACCCAAAAGTGAAAAATTACAATTTTCTCGAAAACTACCTAACATAGAAACAAAATTATAAGAACATTTTCTTCATAATTTTTTTTTCTTTTCAACGATGTAAAAATTGAACTGTCTAATGATAGGATCGAATGATAAAAAATGATAAAAAAATGGCCAGAAAACCTACTTTTGGACATCCAACGCGTCTGGCTAACGAACTTAGCCGAGCCAATCCGGAATCCAGGTCGCACACAAAATTTCATAAGCATTAAACGTTTCGTTCGAGAGTTATCGTGCGGATATATATATATATATATATATATATATATATATATATATATATATATATATATATATATATATATATTAGAATAAATTAGAATTTTCTGTTTGTACGTGATTGTAATTGTTGATATGTACAAACAGCTTTATAATTAGGTTAGTAGTGTGTTTAAAAAACACAGCTGAGTGATATTTGAAAACACTGACAATCTAATTTATAAAAAAGTATTTACAGGATGTCAACTTAAAAACAAGCCGGCCTCATGTCTTTGGAACTGTAAAAGATAATTAAAATTTCTTAAAACCGTTTCTAGAACATGGAGGGGGAACCAATATGGCCAACATGAAAATCGTTTTCAACCAATTCCCTAGGCTCCAGCGACCCGAACCTATTTTTTTATATTATAAAACCCCACTTGGGGTACAACATAATACCCTTGGGGTACAACATAATACCCTTGGGGTACAACATAATACTCGATAAATTAACATATATTTTGGTATTGTTGTACCCCACTTGGGGTACAACAATACCAAAATATATGTTAATTTATCGATAATTATTTGAAGAATACGGAAAATGAAAGTTTTAACAAGAAAAAATAATTTTTATCTTATTTTTGGAAGAATGAACTTTTGTACATCTTAACAACAAATATGTAGAAATTATCTGATTAATGAAAAAGATAATGTTTTGTATTATTTTGAATCTGAAAGGGTTAATTATTGGTAATTAACTATGATAATTATTTTCCTCAATTTGTTTTAAATGTGTGTTTAACACAGTACCAGAGACAACATATCTATCTCTGTACTACTGAAATCATTGTAACCAGTAAAGGATAGAAAATATGCTATATACGTGCACTGGGTTTACTTTGTATTTGTGCGGTTATGTGTCTTTGTGTGAGTGATCGGAAGGGTGTTGGTCGCGTTGTCGCATACATATGTATGATACTGCAACGCGTGTATATGGCTCCGTGTGGGGGTTTTAACAATGCCAACAACAATCAACACAATTGACTTGTGATTGACCTACACTCATCCACTGCTACGGGGGGAGTGACTACTAAGTAGCCTAACTTGCATAGAACTGCACACTGCAGATTACACGATAGAGATAGTTGCGTTACCTCTGTACTCTGGGGTGTTTAATATATTAAATGTGTGAAAGAACTGCATTAAAGTTTATGTAAGTCAGTGATGTTTAACTTACTCAAATCCGTTACAGATGTTTGCTAAATTTACAATTATGAACTATGACGTGAAATGGTTTTATTACAAAATATGTTCAAATTTTTTTTACGCTACTGTACAGTTAATTTCAAAAGATTCCGTAAATAAGTACATAAACATATTTTGTTGACAAAAAGTGTAACATTCAAAAAAACAAAAACAAAAAATATGCCGGGTAGTCAGAGCCTGATTAAGTGTTTTTCTCTAGGGGCAATTTTTTATGAAGTTTTTGACAATCAAAAATTTATGAAATGAAACTTAATCGGTACAATCTAACTTGCAAAACTAACTTAACTAGTAAACTGAGACCTTTCTGTGATTTATGTTACGAGACTTATTTATTTTGCACTATATATATATATATATATATATATATATATATATATATATATATATATATATATATATATATATATATATATATATGTATATATATATATATAACTTTTATTTTGAAACAGTGACAATATTGTTTCGAACCGTCAGTTCATTTTCAAACAGAATAAAAATTACATTCGATGCATACCTTATATACTAATTTTATCTACGTATGCTAATGAAGGGGGAGTGGTATGTGATATGGAAGTGGAAGGGGTGGGAGTAGTAGAAGAATACGAAAATCAAGAAAAACCAAGATTACATTACATGTGACAAGTGGCAAACACACACGTGACAAAAGATTGAACTTGAAATTGACAAAAAGATAATAAAACGGTGAATACAGTTTCAACAGAAATTAAAATTTAAATAAGTTATAATATTGAAAATAGAGTTGAACTGTAAGTATCGGTGTAATAATTTAAAAGGTGATCGGATTTTATTAATTTGGAAATAATAAAAGTATTTTTACTGACAAGGTTAGACATTATGTGGTGGAGATGAACCCGAGAGGTCCTAGATTGTATGGATTGGTAAAAACGCACAAACCCGACAACCCAATAAGACCAGTAGTTTCCCATATCGGATGTCCATTACATAAATTATCACAACACCTAGACTCCTTTTTTAAAACCGAAACCCAATTCACTTCCAAACACAGTATCAAAAACTCCTTCCAACTTGTAAATTAGTTAAATAACACATCCTACCCCGGTCGGTACAAATTGGCGTCTCTGGACGTGCGTAGTATGTTCACCAACATTTCTACCAAGGAGTGTCCAAACTTGATTAGCGAAATATTAAACAATAAGATAAAAAATCCAGTAACACAATCCGAGTTAATAAACACTTTTAATACAATTTTAAAACAAAACCACTTTGAGTTCGGCAATAAATTCTTCCGACAGACAAGTGGCCTTTCAATGGGATCACCTCTGAGCCCTCTGTCGGCAGAAATTTATATGTTGAACTTAGAAGAAATAATAATGAATAATACACTAACCAAACAACATGTAAAATTTTGGTATAGATACGTGGATGACATAATTATAGGCTTCGATGGATCAATCCGCCAACTAGAAAAATTTGTAAAGTCAGTAAATTCATTAGACCCAAAAATTCAATTTGACTTAGAGGTAGAAAACGATAATCGTATAAACTTTTTAGATTTGACTATAACCAAAATTAACAATAAGCTTGATTTCAATATATATATAGAAAACCATCTTACTCATGTATTACAATTCCAAATGATTCAATAAGTCCATATCAACATAAAGTCGCAGCCTATAATTCAATGATCCACCGAGCGTTTAATATACCTTTGTCGGAAGAAACTTTTAAAAAAAGAAATAAATAATATTAAAATCATAGCGAATAATAACGGATATAATCCAAATCTAATCGATAAATTAATAGCTAAGAAAGAATTTAAATAAATCTTAAAAGAAATTTACCCCTCCGTTAAACCAAAACTCCGTTAAAACTATAACATATTTTGGTAAAATATCAGATAAAATTAAAAAAATTCTAGCAAAATCAAACGTAAATATAGCATTTAAATCAGGCTTTAATCTAGGAAACTTAATATATAACAATAAAACAAAATTGATAAACTTAAAATATCGGGTATCTACAAATTAAACTGCCAAGATTGTAATGGTTTTTACATCGGTCAAACTGACATAAACTTTGAAACCCGGAGAGCAGAGCATTTCAGGTCGTATAGAAATAAGAAATCCGACCCTGCTTTTGCGTGGCATTTAATGGACACCGGACACACACCAGAACGCGAAATTACAGTGTTACACGAGGCAAGCAAAAGACAGAAGTTAACAATCTTAGAAGCAATAGAAATAAATAAGCATAGCTCCGATCACCTTTTAAATGATTACACCGATGTTTACAGTTCAACTTTATTTTCAATATTATAACTGATTTAAATTTTAATTTCTGTTTAAACTGTATTCACTGTATTATTGTCTTTTTGTCAATTTCAAGTTCAATCTTTTGTCACGTGTTTATCTTCCTCTTGTCATATGTAATGTAATCTTTTTTTCTTGATTTTCGGATTCTCCTACTACTCCTACCTCTTCCACTTCCACATCACATACCACTCCCCCTTCATAAGCATAGGTAGATAAAATTAGTATATAAGGCATGTATCGAATGTAAATTTTATTCTGTTTGAAAATGAACTGACGGTTCGAAACAATATTGTCACAGTTTCAAAATAAAAGTAGTATTTTTGCGAAGTAAAATACAGTCAAACCTGGATAAGGGAGAACTGGATAAGCGAGAAAACTCTGTAAGTGAGAGTAATTGCCAAGTCCAGTAACTTTACCACTCTAAAACCTCTATGAGTGAGAAACGAAAACCTGTATAAGTAATAGTCGTTTTTCGCTCATGGACCTCTGTAACTGAGACTGTTGCCTGTACCTCTGTAAGCGACAGTTAAACGTATTCAACATTTGCTATTTATAACTCACTCTTAAATTTCAAGGAACTTATACATATTTTATTAGAATGCCTGAATGTGTTTATGTTCTTGTTTTCTTATAATTCGAGGAACTCATTTTCTATTCAAATAGCCAAAATGCCTTGTTTTTGTAAGCTTATCTATGTCCAAATATATACATATATGTTGTAACGAAGCGGGCGGTGCGTGTGACCCTACTGCACTTTAAACCTTCCTTGACACCCACCTGCCAGCTTGTTTGTTGGCCCTAGTCGAGCGGTTGCCTAGGACCAACGAGAAGTTGTGGGTTGGGCATCGATCCTGGTAGTCGATCTAGGGTCGCACCACATAGATGTACCCTAGATTTTAGAGGAGGCATGGTGAACAGAGGTAATTTCTAAAAACAAAAATATTGAACTCTCTTTTTCTATAAAAAATATATTATTTATAAACTGTAAATATGTATTTTCTAGCAAAAATACATAATACAAATGATACAAAATATATGTTTACATACAAAAATAATAATGCATATATAACCCTAAGCTCTAAATAAAATAGAAAATCCCTAAATTATATAAACAACATTGTAGGATGCTTTCAAAACTCGCAAATTATAACAGACATACAAAAAAATTAAAAGGAAACGAGTAAAGACACAAACACTAACATTTAACATTCTGCTCTAACACTAAATAAATAAAATACCCTAAACCTCTTTAAATTAAACAATTATAAAAAATAAGTAAAATAAAAACTTACATTATACTCACCCCTGGAAACCCCTGGATGTCTCATTCTCGCGACTAGGGCCCGTCGCCACTAGGACGATCGACCCTTTTTCTTTCTCTCTATTATCGACCGCTACTATCTACTATTATTTACTGGTAACTATCCTATTCTACTACTGAATGTCTTATTTATACGTAATTCACCTGTTCGATTCGCTGAGCCAAACAATTTTGTGACACCGACACTGTACAAAACGCACACGCGTTGTTTAAGTGTATTGACATGTGTATTAATTTCGTAATGCACGTTTTGCAATATCGGCGGTTCTTCACAATGTATATTATTCTAATAAGTACTATCCATACAATACATGCGTATTTCTCTATACATATTGGTTGCATTTTTTCTAGACCTCTATAAGCGAGATAAACCTCTCCCGTACCTCTGTAAGCTAGAAACTCGAGTTAGTGAGAAACCTCGATCGAAGAGCAAAATAGATCGCGGTCCCTTCAACTCTCGCTTATCAAGGTTCGACTGTATTTGTTTATTATTTAGAATTGATTTATTTATAATTTACTTTTATAACTATTTAAAACAATTATTTAAGGTAAGTATATTAAAAAATAAAGTTTTAAACTCGTTATCGTGATAACTATATCGTTTATTAAATAGATTCATGATAAGTGTCACATTTATAACAATGAGACTGCTTAACGTGCAAAAGTACCCTAATTACTGTAATCTCAGTTGATTAAAATTGATTAATAAGTTGATTTATTTACATTTAATATAAGTTACTTACAGAATGTGATGTAAGTTACAAGATAATTATCAATACTACCATTGATGTAATTTGTGAAATCTAGTAAGACTGAACTAAACCTTCCGTTATTAATAATAATAATTAGAGTATGAATAATAAGATTACTTAACGGATTTTGACAAGTGAAGTGTCTATCAATTATAATAATCTATTACCCCAGGGGTGGCATAACAGAGCCCGAACTGTGAAATTTGGGTTCATTTTTAAATTACGAGTCTTCAAAGTTATTCAACATTTTTTAAGACAAATTATAGGTAAAGGAGGGTGCCAAACTGATAAGAGTTTGTGGGCCTACAATGGCGAACTCTGAAAAGTGTGTAAAATTCTTTTACTTGGCAAACAAAAAAATCTCTAGGCATGACCCTCAAAATTGAGCGGTTCCTAAGATATTTTATTTCAAAGCGTATATTTTATTTCAGGTATGTAAAATCTAAAATCTTTAAGTACTTCGGCTCGAACAGTTTCCCTGAAACGATAATGTGTGATGTTTTCACATCCAAAAATGCATTTTTGTTCCGTAACTCTATCTATATTTAAAAAAAAAAAAAGAAGACGTGGTTTCATCAGGATTCTTTACTTCCTGATTTGAATGAAGTACATTAGCTGATTTATTATGATTACCTGTCTTCTGATGCAAATCAAGTGCACTAACGGCTTCATATGAATTCTCTGCCTGCTGATTTGAATCAGATGTATCGTATCCACATTTTAATTCCAAATCATCTTTTATCAGTCTAGAACGTGTTTTTTTGATCATGTTTTTAGAGCTTAGAATACGTCTACAACATGCGCAGTACCTGTTATTTCCTCCAGTCACCAAATCACCCAATGCCACGCTTGAGGAAAGAAAAAGAGCTTTGGCTTCTTTCAGTACAGGTTGGGAAGGGGCCGGTCGTATTGTCGCCCGTGTAGCCTTCTCCCTGACTCCGTGTTCTTTTCGGAGCTGGGCTAAACGCATGAGATCTGCCATAATCACCCATGGTCGAACGCACAGCAGAAACCTCCTCTTCAGGCCATGCTCATGCCCCTTATTGGTAATGTCTTCGGAGAAAAAGTTATCACCACAAAGGCTTCTGAATCATTTTTTCTCTCTATCTCTGAAACAGAGATAGAAAAAAAGTCTTGTTTGATGACAATATTAGTCTTATTTTGGAGAACAATTTTGAACTAACTTCACATTTTAATTCAATATTCTAAAATTCTCTACAAAATCAATTAGTTATAGTGCTTCGCTTCGCTCGCCTGACGACTCTAAAAGTAATACTGATATTTTAATAGCACATCCAATTTCTGAAATTATCTCTGAAATAGTTCAATTTTTAGCAAAACTGAAATCATATTCGCAATCAACGTATCAAAAAAAAAAACAAAAAAAACAAAACGCCGTGAGTAACAGGGCCCCATCACGGAAGTCGAATTTTTCCCTTCATCTTCGGTATCTTCAAGATACCTAAATATGATTTAAGGGCTACAAGTGAATTGTCATTTTGGTGGTTTCAAAACTGATGATGAGTGTTCGGCCGATCGAGAAATTTAATAAGACTTGAATCTACTATTTTCTTTTTTTCGAAAACTGCGCAGTTGCAAACGTTTTTATGAACATATTCAAAATTCGCAAACGATTTCCGATCGACTGAATACCCGGACGCGTATACCTATCTCTAAAAAAATCATTTCAGACATTTAATTTTTTTAACTATGGCGTACCCGGAATTAATTCTGAAAAAATTATATGTTTGCATCATAGTAAAAAGGCGGCAAAAAATTTTGATAATTATACCATAGTTACAATTTGATAAAAAAAATATTAAAAAGTTAAACAATTTTTCAAAAGATTTTTCGACTTTCAAAAAATCCCCCCTCCAAGAAAAATTACCCCCAATGGGTAATTTTTTAAGGGCTGAAATTCAGTAAATTACAATTTTATGTCGATAGTAGTTAGCAGCAAAAAAAATTAACACAATTCAAATTCAATAGAAACACATACGTACAAGGGCATTCCTACCCATGCTTATCTGCCAATAGCCTTAGCGGTATTTTTTTTTTTTTTAATATTGAAAAAGGACCTTAAACAGTGAATTAGAAGGCATTGTTGAAGATATTTTTTCTTTCCAAAAAATCCAATATTCCTACTTCATAATTAAAAAGTGACTTCAATTACATTTTTAAATTAATTAATATTTATTACATTTGTTATTATAAGATTAATGATAAGTTTTTTAAAATTTAATATGCGCCCACTTGTATTGTTATGAAAATAAATCATTTTAACCAAGTATAACAATTACCATGCCTACTTCTAGTAGAAAAAATCATTTTAAATACGTATACAACACCACTGAATTCCGATGTAAAAATGGGAGAAGTGGGGGGTGAAGGTAATGTGGAATCCTTAAAAGAACTACCTGAATACTAACTCAATACATGTACAAAATTTCAGCCCTCAAGTTTTACTTACAGAGTCTGTAGGCTTGTAAAAAACAAAAAAGAAAAAATCATGGAAAGGATGGATAAGAGTTGGATAAGGGTTAAAAGTTGAAGTTTCCAAAAAGTAGTGCCTGGGTATTAACTTAACCTATACACAAAATTTAAGCCATCTAGGTTTATTTGGGGAGATTTTCATCTTGACAAAACTGTTTAAAAACCAGAAAAATCATGTTTATTTTGGTATAAAATGGTGGGAGTAAAAGTTAGAAGTCGAAAACTCACAAAAGGCACACCCTCGATACCAACTTAATCCGGATAAAAAATTTCAACCCTCTAGGTTTATTTGGGTGACCTGTACGAATGGTACAAACTTCGAAATCCTCCCAAAAGCACATCCTAGATACGAACTCTACAAACATACCAAATTTCAACCCTCTACGTTAATTTTGGGGGCTGTGGGTGTGCTAGATCAAGCTCAAACACATTTGTCCCCTTCTACTCCCTCCAAATCCCCACAAGAAGCTGAATTTTGGATATGTTGTAGATAGCTTGCCGAAACATTATTTTCAACCGGTTTGGGAAAGTTTTATTGTTTTGTCTCCCCCCACCACTCCCTTAAAGGTTGGGTCGGAACTAAAATTTGCCCAAAATTTGACCCCAAATTTATAGTAGTGTTGTGCATCGGAATGAGCCCCACAACAAATTTCAGCTCCTCTCGTCCATAGAGGGGCCCTAAAAATTTCGAAAGATACCAGGAATATATATATATATATATATATATATATATATATATATATATATATATATATATATATATATATATATGTATACATTTTTTTTTTCAAAATTCAATAGTAAGAGAGATAAAGCAGAGAGGTAAAATGTAGAGGGATAGAACGAAACTAACTTATTTTTCTTAAAAATTTTTTAGGCGCTTTTGATTACTGGATTCATATTCTAGGGGCGCGTATGAACATTATGATAATTAAATTTATGGTAGGGGTTATTCGATCACTTATGATTAGGGGATAATTTGGAAATAGATACTTCTACTTTAAATTACTCGAAAACGGTAATATTTATCGAAATGTAGCAAATATACCTTTTTTGCGTGAAATTGTCTGAGGAATTATATTATCAGGAATTTTGTTTAAATAATTGCAAATTAAAAAAGAAAAGACGTGATAACTCACACCTATCACCCAAAACCACCCCTTAGTCATGAGTGATGGAATAAGTATTGACATAATTTTAATCCTTCTAACGCGAAATAAGTACCTCTAAAATATCAATCCGTTATTCAAAAGCGTTTGGAAAATATTTAAGAAATAATGGTTTTCCCTTTCGCCCCTATACGGAGTTGTAGTATCTCCCTTATTATTGAGTTTTGAAAAAAAGTGTACATGAAAAGGTACCATTATTTTTGAACGTACTACGAGCTCTACTAATTACAGTACATAATTCTGGATCACTTGTATATATATATATATATATATATATATATATATATATATATATATATATATATATATATATATATATATATATTTTCCTGCTGCCTTTTGAAATTTGTAGGATCCCTCTGTGGACGGGAGGAGCTGAAATTTGGTGTGGTGCTCATTCCGATGCACAACACTACTATAAAAGCGGGGTAAAATTTTGGGAAAATTTTGGTTCCGACCCAATCTTTAAGGGGGTGGTGGGGGGGAGACAAAACAATAAAACTTTCCCAAACCGGTTGAAAATAATGTTTCGGTAAATTATCTACAACATATCCAAAATTCAGCTTCCTATGATTTTAAGATATGACAACTGATTTTGATAGATTTTAGGGCACTGATTACGAAAAAAATATTCAAAAAATTCCAACACGTCAGAATTTTTAGATATTAGGTATTCAAATTTTTGATTAAAATTACCTATAGGTCGACCAAGTCAAGAATAGATTATGCATTTTTATTTATTTCCCGTCTAATAAAAAGTCATTACATAGTTGCAATTGGCTTCAAAATTTAACTGGCTGACTGTATTTTAAATGTTGTTAATAAAACAATATTTCTTTCTAAAGAATAATTTAAAAAAAATAACACAAAATGCGATGAAAAATTAAGTGATGATGAATTGGATGCTTGAAATCTTTTAAGGAAGTAGTGAGGAATTTTCTAGGAAACTATAAAAGTGCTAACTATGAAGATATTCTGAAGAAAATAATAGAAAATTTTGTAATTTAATACAGTAAAGTAATTTAATACATTTTTGTTTCTAATATAATTTTATTTTCCTGAAATGGTGTATATTTTTGTGATTTCTCTTATAGGGCTTAGTAGTAAGGATTGGAGAGAACGGGAGCCTCCATCCCTCCATCCGACTTTTTGAGCGACCTCGGATGGAGGCCAAACTACCGAGGCGGTTCTAGAAGCCTCCGGCGGTGGGTGGAGCAAAAATTTGGTCTCCAACCTAACGATATATAGTGAAATTGTTTTCTAACCTAACAGAACCCAATGGAACTTGACCTAACCTAACGAAACCTAAGCGAACTTAGCTTAACCTAACAAAATTTTTTCTAACCTAAGAACTGAAAAATTCCCTAACAGATGGCGCAGCCACCTTCGAGCCTGTGAATTCGCTACTAGAGGGCGCAGCCACCTTCGAGCCTGTGAATTCGCTACTAGATGGCGTTGCTAGTCTAGATTCCCGTGTGTAAGTTTGAAAAATTGTCAATAGATGGCATCGAAAACCTTTTTTTTTGATAGTTAAACTAGCCATTAAAAGATGGCCTTGCTTTCATAATTTTATAATATTTTTATCTGAAAACAGGCTTAAACTGTCAGCTGACGTCACTAAGGTAAACTGATATCAAACAGCGAAGATTTCTCTCTAATATGCAAAAATGAATTTTATCATATGATTGTATATTTTTATCTGAAAACAGGTTTATACAGGTTTTCCTCTAAATAAAAACACATTTTTTTTTTAATTTTTAATTTTTATTTTTTTATTAAATAAAAACACATTTTTTTATTTTTAATTTTTTTTTAATTTTTTCTTATTTTAATAAATTTATTTTAAAAGAAATATTTTTTTACAATAAAAATGTTTAAATGTTATTACAATAATATTTGTATATGGATATGACATTTTCCATGGCGCAAGTTGCTCCGGAATGATGACCGCATCGAGGGCTAGTGTATGTTGATGTTATGATTCTCAACTTGGGACAAATTGTTATTTCTTCAAAGTTCATAATGGGCGCTGATGGTAGCAGTCGTTTCAAATACCGCACTTTTTCTTCTCCTTTCGTATAGATGATTCGAGTTCCGTGCAGATTGTTTATTAAAATGTATTGTAGTTCCTCGTATTCAATATGTCCGTCCATCCAGGAGAACCCATGATGATTTTTCCGCAACCAGCGAGCTGTGCGTTGATCTTTTTCATTTAATCCACAAAACGGTATTGGTGATTTGAATACATAGTACTGTAGTATATAATCTTCACCACAATTTTCTTCGGAAGAATCGAATTTCAACACAGCCAATTCCTTTATGTAGAATTTCCCATTTGTCGAATTTGGAAATCCTTAGAAGTCAACAATTGCTGCGTCGGTCTTCATTGTGCGTTGTCTAGAGCGAAACTGACTGATTTATAGCTGGATTGCGATGTTTTATACATATTTTGTAACAATATTTGTCAATGGATTATATTGAACCACACGATCATGTAGTAGAAGACAGAATGCTGATGTATTCTCCGGCACCTCCTTCAACGTTTTAAATTCAATTCGAATATCCACTGGTCCACTTTTCAAAGTTTCGTTTTGATGAGAACAATCGATGAATATAATTGGCGCGATATTCTTGAATTGTGTTTTGCTTAAAAGCGGTTCATTCTTCTTACAATCATAATATGCTTGTTGAAATTTCGAATACATGTGATATGCTACTGCATATCTATCATTACTGAAATCCAAATTCAAATCCATGTACGGGTATTTCGCAGAATTTAAATAAACTTTGACGTCTGAAAGTTCACAGTGATCGAAAATACTGGAATCTTTGTCTTTTTTATTTCGTCGATTCGTTTGTAGAGCGAATATAATGTAACGCGGTTTCTCCAGCTGAGTCGATGTTTTCACCGTCCAAATGTTTTGTCTCGCTGTTGGAATCGTTGGCTGTATATGCATATCCCATGATCGAAAAGCAATTGTAATATCTCGACTATTTTCCACATACTTCAACAACTTCAGTTTCTGTTCATCTGCAACTGTAACGTGTGGAACCATCCATTGAATTTTATGTATATGGAAAGTGACGTCATCCGTTGGTGATATGACTGCATCATGATCCGTCCGAGCTCGAGTCAGAATTAGTTGATGTTTCGCATTGATGATAACTTTCTTGTAATGGTTAAGAAATCCAAACATCCGCGCCAATGGTAGACAGAAATTGAAGTAGCCTTTTTCCGTCACTTTAATTGTTTCACCTGGACACCATCCGGCGTTGTAGAGTAGTTTGCTTTCATTTTCGTTTAATGCCAAATAATTGATTAACGTTGTTGTCGGTCCCACGTACTTGCATTGATCGATTTCCACGTCGTTCAGTTCATATCGTATTTCTTCAAACAGGTACGCCAATGAATTGTTGGATAATTCCGCTGTAGTCGATACTGTTTTATCACTCTTCAACAATTGTCCTTCCACATACAGACAACTTTCGTGCGGCAGCAGGATCAGATCTTGGTTTTGACAGCAGATTCGTATTTCGTCGCTGTTTCCAAACGCATTTAGAAATGGCGAATAGCAGTGATACTCGATGTTTGAAATGCTCTCATCGAAATCGATTCCAGTATTGATGCTTAAAATGCTGCTCATTTTTTCCTCTTCAGCTTGAAACCCAATTGTCGAAGAAATTGTTTGTTCTCTCTTGTTAATGGTGGTCGTTGTTGCTTCTTCCTCACCGATCCGTTCACCTTGGTGGCAAGTTGTAGACTGATCGGTCGCACCACATTTTCGTCTTTAAATACCAACATTTTCACGCCGGCTTCAAATGCAACTTGACTGTTATCGTTTCGCCTCGAAAATTCACTAAATTACCGTCTTGATCCACAATTCGTAAAACTAGAGATGTTATCCGTCTCACGGTCACCGGCATATAAATAACTGTATTCGGTGATTCGCTTATTTTATACCCAGGTTCCACTTGAATCGAAAACGAATAAATATTATGTGCTGGAACGTTGTTCAGGTAGCTGTTCGTTGTAATGTTTGTTTCAACTTGTATCAGATTCACTTTCATGATATTCGTTGGTTTATCCGAATAGTGGTAATGACCAGCTGCAAGTTTTCGCTTACTGAAGCCAAGTAGCGAGCCAATTGTTCGTTCTTGATCGAAATGAATTGTTTCCGTACATTTTATTTCACTTTTTAGCGTATTGTTATTCGCATGAAGTATAAGTTGCGGGCTATCACCCGGTTTTCTCTTCTCTAGTATCCGATCTTCTATTTGAAACTCCAAATCTTCCAGATCATAATTGCCGACAGGTATCTCGATGCATTTCACTTCATCATCACCGTAATGAAATAAGTTATTTGTTTCGTCGATATTTGGTACTGCATTGTATGTTTCAAAATTGACCAACCCGCATACATAATCACCAGGTAAATCGATGGGTGGAAAATACTCAGCCGTCAATATAGATGAATCACCACTTAACGTTAATGTTAACGACATGGTGACTAAGATACGAATGACAGAAACTTCTTGCCACGGGTATATTTAAAGTATAGATGAGAAGTGAAACAAAATTATTGAAAATAATTTGTATTCCATAAAAATTCTAGACATAAATGTCCACAGTTGTACTGTTCATAATTTTCGGCAAATCATCTCTCATGAACACGCCACGAAAATTGGATAAATATTTGTTTCCAAACTGATAAATGTCGCGATCAGTTAATGGTCGATCGGGTAGCTCGCTTAGCGGTTTTTTGATTCGATGTAAAGTCCCAAACCTCTTCTGTATGGTTTCAAATAAAGCCCAGTTCCAGATTTGGATCCAAGAGCAATTGCTTCCATCATCCTGTTATGACGTTCATTTTCATCCAATTGTTTCTTTGCTGTTTTATAAGCATTCACTGCTTTCGCAACACCGGCAGCACCTCCGGCAAGTGATCCTACAGCAGACAGGCCGGCAAAAAGTGGAACCAGGAATGGTAAAATTCCACCAGTTTTTGGAATTGGAATGATTCTCGGTGTTGTAAATTGACTGTTCTTACACCAAATTACACCAAATTACACGAAAAATACACCAAATTACACCAAATGACACCAAAATTACATCAAAAAGACACCAAAGAGTCACTCCCAAAATGAGTCACTCCCAAAAAGAGTCACTCCCAAAAAGAGTCACTCCCAAAAAGAGCCACTCTCAAAAAGAGTCACTCCCAAAAAGAGTCACTCCCAAAAAAAGTCACTCTCAAAGAGAGTCACTCCCAAAAAGAGTCACTCCCAAAATGAGTCGCTCCCAAAAAAAGTCGCTCCCAAAAAAAGTCACTCCCAAAAAGAGTCACTCCCAAAAAGAGTCACTCCCAAAAAGAGTCCCTCCCAAAAAGAGTCACTCCCAAAATGAGTCACTCCCAAAATTAGTCCACTCCCAAAATGAGTCACTCTCAAAAGAATCACTCCCAAAAGAATCACTCCCAAAGAGAAATAGTTATTTCTAACGGTATTACAGATAAAATATAGAATGAATATGTAAGATTTTAGATTAAGATTTAAGCTTTTAGTTTTAACGGTACGGCGTTTAGTAAAAACAGGTAAACAGGTAACAATATTTGTCAATGGATTATATTGAACCACACGATCATGTAGTAGAAGACAGAATGCTGATGTATTCTCCGGCACCTCCTTCAACGTTTTAAATTCAATTCGAATATCCACTGGTCCACTTTTCAAAGTTTCGTTTTGATGAGAACAATCGATGAATATAATTGGCGCGATATTCTTGAATTGTGTTTTGCTTAAAAGCGGTTCATTCTTCTTACAATCATAATATGCTTGTTGAAATTTCGAATACATGTGATATGCTACTGCATATCTATCATTACTGAAATCCAAATTCAAATCCATGTACGGGTATTTCGCAGAATTTAAATAAACTTTGACGTCTGAAAGTTCACAGTGATCGAAAATACTGGAATCTTTGTCTTTTTTATTTCGTCGATTCGTTTGTAGAGCGAATATAATGTAACGCGGTTTCTCCAGCTGAGTCGATGTTTTCACCGTCCAAATGTTTTGTCTCGCTGTTGGAATCGTTGGCTGTATATGCATATCCCATGATCGAAAAGCAATTGTAATATCTCGACTATTTTCCACATACTTCAACAACTTCAGTTTCTGTTCATCTGCAACTGTAACGTGTGGAACCATCCATTGAATTTTATGTATATGGAAAGTGACGTCATCCGTTGGTGATATGACTGCATCATGATCCGTCCGAGCTCGAGTCAGAATTAGTTGATGTTTCGCATTGATGATAACTTTCTTGTAATGGTTAAGAAATCCAAACATCCGCGCCAATGGTAGACAGAAATTGAAGTAGCCTTTTTCCGTCACTTTAATTGTTTCACCTGGACACCATCCGGCGTTGTAGAGTAGTTTGCTTTCATTTTCGTTTAATGCCAAATAATTGATTAACGTTGTTGTCGGTCCCACGTACTTGCATTGATCGATTTCCACGTCGTTCAGTTCATATCGTATTTCTTCAAACAGGTACGCCAATGAATTGTTGGATAATTCCGCTGTAGTCGATACTGTTTTATCACTCTTCAACAATTGTCCTTCCACATACAGACAACTTTCGTGCGGCAGCAGGATCAGATCTTGGTTTTGACAGCAGATTCGTATTTCGTCGCTGTTTCCAAACGCATTTAGAAATGGCGAATAGCAGTGATACTCGATGTTTGAAATGCTCTCATCGAAATCGATTCCAGTATTGATGCTTAAAATGCTGCTCATTTTTTCCTCTTCAGCTTGAAACCCAATTGTCGAAGAAATTGTTTGTTCTCTCTTGTTAATGGTGGTCGTTGTTGCTTCTTCCTCACCGATCCGTTCACCTTGGTGGCAAGTTGTAGACTGATCGGTCGCACCACATTTTCGTCTTTAAATACCAACATTTTCACGCCGGCTTCAAATGCAACTTGACTGTTATCGTTTCGCCTCGAAAATTCACTAAATTACCGTCTTGATCCACAATTCGTAAAACTAGAGATGTTATCCGTCTCACGGTCACCGGCATATAAATAACTGTATTCGGTGATTCGCTTATTTTATACCCAGGTTCCACTTGAATCGAAAACGAATAAATATTATGTGCTGGAACGTTGTTCAGGTAGCTGTTCGTTGTAATGTTTGTTTCAACTTGTATCAGATTCACTTTCATGATATTCGTTGGTTTATCCGAATAGTGGTAATGACCAGCTGCAAGTTTTCGCTTACTGAAGCCAAGTAGCGAGCCAATTGTTCGTTCTTGATCGAAATGAATTGTTTCCGTACATTTTATTTCACTTTTTAGCGTATTGTTATTCGCATGAAGTATAAGTTGCGGGCTATCACCCGGTTTTCTCTTCTCTAGTATCCGATCTTCTATTTGAAACTCCAAATCTTCCAGATCATAATTGCCGACAGGTATCTCGATGCATTTCACTTCATCATCACCGTAATGAAATAAGTTATTTGTTTCGTCGATATTTGGTACTGCATTGTATGTTTCAAAATTGACCAACCCGCATACATAATCACCAGGTAAATCGATGGGTGGAAAATACTCAGCCGTCAATATAGATGAATCACCACTTAACGTTAATGTTAACGACATGGTGACTAAGATACGAATGACAGAAACTTCTTGCCACGGGTATATTTAAAGTATAGATGAGAAGTGAAACAAAATTATTGAAAATAATTTGTATTCCATAAAAATTCTAGACATAAATGTCCACAGTTGTACTGTTCATAATTTTCGGCAAATCATCTCTCATGAACACGCCACGAAAATTGGATAAATATTTGTTTCCAAACTGATAAATGTCGCGATCAGTTAATGGTCGATCGGGTAGCTCGCTTAGCGGTTTTTTGATTCGATGTAAAGTCCCAAACCTCTTCTGTATGGTTTCAAATAAAGCCCAGTTCCAGATTTGGATCCAAGAGCAATTGCTTCCATCATCCTGTTATGACGTTCATTTTCATCCAATTGTTTCTTTGCTGTTTTATAAGCATTCACTGCTTTCGCAACACCGGCAGCACCTCCGGCAAGTGATCCTACAGCAGACAGGCCGGCAAAAAGTGGAACCAGGAATGGTAAAATTCCACCAGTTTTTGGAATTGGAATGATTCTCGGTGTTGTAAATTGACTGTTCTTACACCAAATTACACCAAATTACACGAAAAATACACCAAATTACACCAAATGACACCAAAATTACATCAAAAAGACACCAAAGAGTCACTCCCAAAATGAGTCACTCCCAAAAAGAGTCACTCCCAAAAAGAGTCACTCCCAAAAAGAGCCACTCTCAAAAAGAGTCACTCCCAAAAAGAGTCACTCCCAAAAAAAGTCACTCTCAAAGAGAGTCACTCCCAAAAAGAGTCACTCCCAAAATGAGTCGCTCCCAAAAAAAGTCGCTCCCAAAAAAAGTCACTCCCAAAAAGAGTCACTCCCAAAAAGAGTCACTCCCAAAAAGAGTCCCTCCCAAAAAGAGTCACTCCCAAAATGAGTCACTCCCAAAATTAGTCCACTCCCAAAATGAGTCACTCTCAAAAGAATCACTCCCAAAAGAATCACTCCCAAAGAGAAATAGTTATTTCTAACGGTATTACAGATAAAATATAGAATGAATATGTAAGATTTTAGATTAAGATTTAAGCTTTTAGTTTTAACGGTACGGCGTTTAGTAAAAACAGGTAAACAGGTAACAATATTTGTCAATGGATTATATTGAACCACACGATCATGTAGTAGAAGACAGAATGCTGATGTATTCTCCGGCACCTCCTTCAACGTTTTAAATTCAATTCGAATATCCACTGGTCCACTTTTCAAAGTTTCGTTTTGATGAGAACAATCGATGAATATAATTGGCGCGATATTCTTGAATTGTGTTTTGCTTAAAAGCGGTTCATTCTTCTTACAATCATAATATGCTTGTTGAAATTTCGAATACATGTGATATGCTACTGCATATCTATCATTACTGAAATCCAAATTCAAATCCATGTACGGGTATTTCGCAGAATTTAAATAAACTTTGACGTCTGAAAGTTCACAGTGATCGAAAATACTGGAATCTTTGTCTTTTTTATTTCGTCGATTCGTTTGTAGAGCGAATATAATGTAACGCGGTTTCTCCAGCTGAGTCGATGTTTTCACCGTCCAAATGTTTTGTCTCGCTGTTGGAATCGTTGGCTGTATATGCATATCCCATGATCGAAAAGCAATTGTAATATCTCGACTATTTTCCACATACTTCAACAACTTCAGTTTCTGTTCATCTGCAACTGTAACGTGTGGAACCATCCATTGAATTTTATGTATATGGAAAGTGACGTCATCCGTTGGTGATATGACTGCATCATGATCCGTCCGAGCTCGAGTCAGAATTAGTTGATGTTTCGCATTGATGATAACTTTCTTGTAATGGTTAAGAAATCCAAACATCCGCGCCAATGGTAGACAGAAATTGAAGTAGCCTTTTTCCGTCACTTTAATTGTTTCACCTGGACACCATCCGGCGTTGTAGAGTAGTTTGCTTTCATTTTCGTTTAATGCCAAATAATTGATTAACGTTGTTGTCGGTCCCACGTACTTGCATTGATCGATTTCCACGTCGTTCAGTTCATATCGTATTTCTTCAAACAGGTACGCCAATGAATTGTTGGATAATTCCGCTGTAGTCGATACTGTTTTATCACTCTTCAACAATTGTCCTTCCACATACAGACAACTTTCGTGCGGCAGCAGGATCAGATCTTGGTTTTGACAGCAGATTCGTATTTCGTCGCTGTTTCCAAACGCATTTAGAAATGGCGAATAGCAGTGATACTCGATGTTTGAAATGCTCTCATCGAAATCGATTCCAGTATTGATGCTTAAAATGCTGCTCATTTTTTCCTCTTCAGCTTGAAACCCAATTGTCGAAGAAATTGTTTGTTCTCTCTTGTTAATGGTGGTCGTTGTTGCTTCTTCCTCACCGATCCGTTCACCTTGGTGGCAAGTTGTAGACTGATCGGTCGCACCACATTTTCGTCTTTAAATACCAACATTTTCACGCCGGATTGCCAAGTGGCCCCATACCTACTTAGAGGGCTAGGTCTTCAAGTAACAATTCCCGATTTTGATGAGACTTAACTGGTGTGTAGAACACTAAAAACTAAGGAACACGTATTTTTTTTTATCGGCAGAAAAATGGTTTGAAGGGGTGAAATCGACCTTCGAAGTTGGGGTGAAAATTTAATTTTATCAAATTATTCGAAAACTATAACAACTAGAGGAAAAATTTAAATTGGTATAATCCTTTATTTTTAAAGACCTTTCTATTGGCATACTCAAATCCAGGGTCGGACCCATTAGAGGGGCCTTGACGATAAAAATTGGGGGTGGAATTTGAAATAGGGTGAAAATGGTTTGACCAATTAAAATATTAATATCAAATATGAAAACTGCATCAAAATCAATATTAGTTTACCTGTTTTTACTAAACGCCGTACCGTTAAAACTAAAAGCTTAAATCTTAATCTAAAATCTTACATATTCATTCTATATTTTATCTGTAATACCGTTAGAAATAACTATTTCTCTTTGGGAGTGATTCTTTTGGGAGTGATTCTTTTGAGAGTGACTCATTTTGGGAGTGGACTAATTTTGGGAGTGACTCATTTTGGGAGTGACTCTTTTTGGGAGGGACTCTTTTTGGGAGTGACTCTTTTTGGGAGTGACTCTTTTTGGGAGTGACTTTTTTTGGGAGCGACTTTTTTTGGGAGCGACTCATTTTGGGAGTGACTCTTTTTGGGAGTGACTCTCTTTGAGAGTGACTTTTTTTGGGAGTGACTCTTTTTGGGAGTGACTCTTTTTGAGAGTGGCTCTTTTTGGGAGTGACTCTTTTTGGGAGTGACTCTTTTTGGGAGTGACTCTTTGGTGTCTTTTTGATGTAATTTTGGTGTCATTTGGTGTAATTTGGTGTATTTTTCGTGTAATTTGGTGTAATTTGGTGTAAGAACAGTCAATTTACAACACCGAGAATCATTCCAATTCCAAAAACTGGTGGAATTTTACCATTCCTGGTTCCACTTTTTGCCGGCCTGTCTGCTGTAGGATCACTTGCCGGAGGTGCTGCCGGTGTTGCGAAAGCAGTGAATGCTTATAAAACAGCAAAGAAACAATTGGATGAAAATGAACGTCATAACAGGATGATGGAAGCAATTGCTCTTGGATCCAAATCTGGAACTGGGCTTTATTTGAAACCATACAGAAGAGGTTTGGGACTTTACATCGAATCAAAAAACCGCTAAGCGAGCTACCCGATCGACCATTAACTGATCGCGACATTTATCAGTTTGGAAACAAATATTTATCCAATTTTCGTGGCGTGTTCATGAGAGATGATTTGCCGAAAATTATGAACAGTACAACTGTGGACATTTATGTCTAGAATTTTTATGGAATACAAATTATTTTCAATAATTTTGTTTCACTTCTCATCTATACTTTAAATATACCCGTGGCAAGAAGTTTCTGTCATTCGTATCTTAGTCACCATGTCGTTAACATTAACGTTAAGTGGTGATTCATCTATATTGACGGCTGAGTATTTTCCACCCATCGATTTACCTGGTGATTATGTATGCGGGTTGGTCAATTTTGAAACATACAATGCAGTACCAAATATCGACGAAACAAATAACTTATTTCATTACGGTGATGATGAAGTGAAATGCATCGAGATACCTGTCGGCAATTATGATCTGGAAGATTTGGAGTTTCAAATAGAAGATCGGATACTAGAGAAGAGAAAACCGGGTGATAGCCCGCAACTTATACTTCATGCGAATAACAATACGCTAAAAAGTGAAATAAAATGTACGGAAACAATTCATTTCGATCAAGAACGAACAATTGGCTCGCTACTTGGCTTCAGTAAGCGAAAACTTGCAGCTGGTCATTACCACTATTCGGATAAACCAACGAATATCATGAAAGTGAATCTGATACAAGTTGAAACAAACATTACAACGAACAGCTACCTGAACAACGTTCCAGCACATAATATTTATTCGTTTTCGATTCAAGTGGAACCTGGGTATAAAATAAGCGAATCACCGAATACAGTTATTTATATGCCGGTGACCGTGAGACGGATAACATCTCTAGTTTTACGAATTGTGGATCAAGACGGTAATTTAGTGAATTTTCGAGGCGAAACGATAACAGTCAAGTTGCATTTGAAGCCGGCGTGAAAATGTTGGTATTTAAAGACGAAAATGTGGTGCGACCGATCAGTCTACAACTTGCCACCAAGGTGAACGGATCGGTGAGGAAGAAGCAACAACGACCACCATTAACAAGAGAGAACAAACAATTTCTTCGACAATTGGGTTTCAAGCTGAAGAGGAAAAAATGAGCAGCATTTTAAGCATCAATACTGGAATCGATTTCGATGAGAGCATTTCAAACATCGAGTATCACTGCTATTCGCCATTTCTAAATGCGTTTGGAAACAGCGACGAAATACGAATCTGCTGTCAAAACCAAGATCTGATCCTGCTGCCGCACGAAAGTTGTCTGTATGTGGAAGGACAATTGTTGAAGAGTGATAAAACAGTATCGACTACAGCGGAATTATCCAACAATTCATTGGCGTACCTGTTTGAAGAAATACGATATGAACTGAACGACGTGGAAATCGATCAATGCAAGTACGTGGGACCGACAACAACGTTAATCAATTATTTGGCATTAAACGAAAATGAAAGCAAACTACTCTACAACGCCGGATGGTGTCCAGGTGAAACAATTAAAGTGACGGAAAAAGGCTACTTCAATTTCTGTCTACCATTGGCGCGGATGTTTGGATTTCTTAACCATTACAAGAAAGTTATCATCAATGCGAAACATCAACTAATTCTGACTCGAGCTCGGACGGATCATGATGCAGTCATATCACCAACGGATGACGTCACTTTCCATATACATAAAATTCAATGGATGGTTCCACACGTTACAGTTGCAGATGAACAGAAACTGAAGTTGTTGAAGTATGTGGAAAATAGTCGAGATATTACAATTGCTTTTCGATCATGGGATATGCATATACAGCCAACGATTCCAACAGCGAGACAAAACATTTGGACGGTGAAAACATCGACTCAGCTGGAGAAACCGCGTTACATTATATTCGCTCTACAAACGAATCGACGAAATAAAAAAGACAAAGATTCCAGTATTTTCGATCACTGTGAACTTTCAGACGTCAAAGTTTATTTAAATTCTGCGAAATACCCGTACATGGATTTGAATTTGGATTTCAGTAATGATAGATATGCAGTAGCATATCACATGTATTCGAAATTTCAACAAGCATATTATGATTGTAAGAAGAATGAACCGCTTTTAAGCAAAACACAATTCAAGAATATCGCGCCAATTATATTCATCGATTGTTCTCATCAAAACGAAACTTTGAAAAGTGGACCAGTGGATATTCGAATTGAATTTAAAACGTTGAAGGAGGTGCCGGAGAATACATCAGCATTCTGTCTTCTACTACATGATCGTGTGGTTCAATATAATCCATTGACAAATATTGTTACAAAATATGTATAAAACATCGCAATCCAGCTATAAATCAGTCAGTTTCGCTCTAGACAACGCACAATGAAGACCGACGCAGCAATTGTTGACTTCTAAGGATTTCCAAATTCGACAAATGGGAAATTCTACATAAAGGAATTGGCTGTGTTGAAATTCGATTCTTCCGAAGAAAATTGTGGTGAAGATTATATACTACAGTACTATGTATTCAAATCACCAATACCGTTTTGTGGATTAAATGAAAAAGATCAACGCACAGCTCGCTGGTTGCGGAAAAATCATCATGGGTTCTCCTGGATGGACGGACATATTGAATACGAGGAACTACAATACATTTTAATAAACAATCTGCACGGAACTCGAATCATCTATACGAAAGGAGAAGAAAAAGTGCGGTATTTGAAACGACTGCTACCATCAGCGCCCATTATGAACTTTGAAGAAATAACAATTTGTCCCAAGTTGAGAATCATAACATCAACATACACTAGCCCTCGATGCGGTCATCATTCCGGAGCAACTTGCGCCATGGAAAATGTCATATCCATATACAAATATTATTGTAATAACATTTAAACATTTTTATTGTAAAAAAATATTTCTTTTAAAATAAATTTATTAAAATAAGAAAAAATTAAAAAAAAATTAAAAATAAAAAAATGTGTTTTTATTTAATAAAAAAATAAAAATTAAAAATTAAAAAAAAAATGTGTTTTTATTTAGAGGAAAACCTGTATAAACCTGTTTTCAGATAAAAATATACAATCATATGATAAAATTCATTTTTGCATATTAGAGAGAAATCTTCGCTGTTTGATATCAGTTTACCTTTAGTGACGTCAGCTGACAGTTTAAGCCTGTTTTCAGATAAAAATATTATAAAATTATGAAAGCAAGGCCATCTTTTAATGGCTAGTTTAACTATCAAAAAAAAAGGTTTTCGATGCCATCTATTGACAATTTTTCAAACTTACACACGGGAATCTAGACTAGCAACGCCATCTAGTAGCGAATTCACAGGCTCGAAGGTGGCTGCGCCATCTAGTAGCGAATTCACAGGCTCGAAGGTGGCTGCGCCATCTGTTAGGGAATTTTTCAGTTCTTAGGTTAGAAAAAATTTTGTTAGGTTAAGCTAAGTTCGCTTAGGTTTCGTTAGGTTAGGTCAAGTTCCATTGGGTTCTGTTAGGTTAGAAAACAATTTCACTATATATCGTTAGGTTGGAGACCAAATTTTTGCTCCACCCACCGCCGGAGGCTTCTAGAACCGCCTCGGTAGTTTTGCCTCCATCCGAGGTCGCTCAAAAAGTCGGATGGAGGGATGGAGGCTCCCGTTCTCTCCAATCCTTACTACTGGGCTTTTTCGAAAAAACAGACGGTGATAGCGAAAAATCAAGTACATATTCGTAATCAGCATATCAAAATACCCTAAGATCAGTCATCAAATCCAAAAGGAGATGACATGATTTAAATTTTGCAGGCCTGTGTTATTAAACGGTAAATAAAATACGGTACTGCTAATAAGTGATGTCCACTTAACATTATTATGGCGTCTTAAAGAACCCTGGATCTCGTTAATTCTTCAGTTCATATTAAGATACGTAAAAATTGGGTACAAAAAAAAAAAACTTATACGAACGCCGTTACTCGCTAGACGCTGGTGAATGAAGCAGTGATGTTTATTTGGAGCAGTGCAGATACTGTGGGGGTGTTATGTACATATTTACGTATTTTTGTTTATGTGTTATAATTTTATGTGCTATATCTATATGTATATGAGTACAAGGTCGTCGTCATGATATGGTTTAAAGGGAATAAAAATATTAAACAAAAAATTTTATTTTCTGTACATTAGTTTTTATAGATTATGTAAGATTGCGTTGTCGCAAATGATTTTTATTTACTTAATTAATTTATTTTTTATTTATTAGGTACACTAGCTTTCAAGGCTATTAACACCATCAATGACCTAAATTACCTTACCGTGGCGATTATTATATAAGAATGAATTTTTGATTTTATTTGAAGCACTGCTATATTTCATATACCACAATCCTCTTAATACATTACGAGTGGGTTATATCGCACACTTAATGATACATTGATATAATTAAAAAAAAAAAAAGAAAACAAAACAAGATTGTTGGCAATGTAAGTTAATTTAGTTATTTTATATTTAATAATCCACCTAGTCATGAAAAACTGGCATCTATAGGGTAAATTAAATATCTTTTGATATAAATTTATTAAACGAAAGTAATTTGACAAAGCGACAACGAAAATAATAACATAAACCTTTAACAGTAATACGTAGGTCACTCGGTAAGTCTTGTCGTTTAGCACAATTTTTACAAGCTATCAATTTCTTTTGAAATCTACGTATAGTGAGATGATTTTGAAATCTACGTATAGTATAACATATACGTATAGTTATTGAGATAGATAACACGTGTGAAAGTGTAAGTATGGCATCTCTTACGAGCTCTCAAGTTCGCGCGATTATTTATTACAATTTTCGACGTGACCTGTCTCGGAAACAACGCCACCAGGAAATGTAACGTGTGTTGGGCGATACTTCACCATCCCTCAGGACTGTCGAGCGATGGTATAAACAGTTAGAAAGAGGTCTTTTTGATCTGGAAGACGATCCGCGTCCGGAAAGGCCGAGTGAGGTGACGACCCCCGAAACAGTAGCTGCTGTTGAAAAAATGATTAAAGAGAACCGCAGAATCACATACGTATATGTAATTCTGCGGTTCTTTTTAATCATTTGGTGGTGGAACCAGCATCTAAAATTGGGAGTTCAAATCGTATTTATTAAGATATTTCGGAAACTAGAAAAAGTATAGGAAAACTTTAACATGATGAAATGCTACACTTCTAAAGACCTATCCACCTCTATAGGTTAAACTGGGGTCGAGTTCATAAGAGGGATTGGAGGGGTGAAAATGGCGGTAAATTTTCCTGTACAGCCCATCTTAATAAATACGATTTAAACCACCAACATTAGGGGCTGATTACAGCCCGTAAAAGTTGACGGCGACCGATAGAAAAGATATGCGTCCCCTATTTCTGTCTTTTCTATACACCCTCAAAGTTTCAAGGAGATTGGCGGTTGGCACTTAGGTAATGTTACTTGTCAGTGCTAAATCGACGTAATAGTATCCACCATGGTTTAACTGTTTAACTATATAACGATAAAATCAATTTAAAATCCTGTTTGAGGTGTATTATTTCTATTGCCTGAAAATCATATCACTGTTTGTGGAGAAAGTCACAGTTTAACAAAATTAACAAATCAATTTAGTAAAACAATAAAAGTAATTAACGATATATCACTCAAATTTTTTTAAATAAGTTAAAATTTATTTTGAGTGTAACGAAACATGTGACTTAATTGACACAAATGAATAGAAACTTTCAGAGAAGCTAGAAGCTAATTTAAATCAGCTTTTCTTTTGTTTTTTTTTTGTTTTGTTTTTCTTTTTGCTTTTTTTTTTTTTTTTTTTAATAACTTGCTAACATAAAATTTTGTTATGTTTTGCATAAAAGTTCCGTAAGATGATCATAGTTACGACCAAAGAATTTTTGCTTCTTTTGTTGTAACGGAGTCGGACTTAGATACGATTGTAGTAGGGGCAGTAGCTGGCATCGTTTTTCATTTCCATTTGAAAATCCACACTCCAATATATATATATATATATATATATATATATATATATATATATATATATATATATGTATACATACCAACTTACGAAAATACACTTCTTTGTGTTTGTTTCCAAATAATAGCATAGCATAGTACATTTGAGAATTAACGTGTGCTGATGATAATGCCGTAACTGAATAGTGATAAGAAATAAGTGTGTTAAATTAACATCACCGTTTAAAAACCAAAAAAACTTTTGTAACGTTTTCACAAGGTATAGAGCTCTGTTTAATTTCGTTTTCAAATTTATAACAATTTTTTTAATAATGGTCATATTGACCGAAATACGTCTTTAAGAGTTTTAGCAAGTGGTATTTTTGCAAAATAATGTGTTTTATTCATTAATAGCAAATATGGAATACCAGAAAGTAACGATCAAATCTATTGGAAATAATTCTTGTTCAAACAATTGTTTATTATTTCAGCAAAAAGTTGGTATTATTGTGATAGCAGTGTAGATGGTTGATGCATCGATAGCTCCATAAGGTTTTATTTCTTGGATTTCTTCTCTGTTCTGGATGTAATATGAATTCAATTTTGTGGCAATTTTTGGGCAAAATAAGTAGGGGGAAAAAAGAAGCATCTTAATGGAAAAAAACTGTTAGAAGGGAAAAAAAATTAAAAAATCTTCACGACGGAATGGGGGGAAAAGTTTTAAAATAATATTCCTACCTTGTTTGTGGTAATTGTGACGTGGAACCACCTGAGGTAATATCCTCCAATATGGAGATTGTAAAGAAAGTTATAAATTTATTGAACATAACTGTTATAAATTTATTAATTTTGTCTTTTTTCAATTCTTTTTTACTTAATTATTACTATTGTTAAGTTCTATATAGTTATGAAAGTTTTTATTTTAAAAAATAACAGTATTTAAATACATAATGTACTTACCCGCATTGCCAAAAGGGGGTTACCCGCTTTAGGATACCTATAAGGGGCAAAGTGGGGTTTCGCAGAAGTTTTGTATTTTCTTTATTAAAAATAAATCTCGTATAAAAATTTCTTAAACGAAGTTTCATTTTAAAGTTCAGTAGCTATTCTATCTGATAATAATATAAAAAAATCTGCTTATCGAAATCAAAAGCTACTTTTTTGGGCGTTCAATATTAACTTACCCGCTTTGGGCTACCTTCTCCTACTATTGGCTGGATTCCTATTTTTTAGGTTATTATTTAGTATTTTTATACATTAGAGGGCGTCTGCATTCGTATTATATTCGTAGGTATTATATTCTCCAGCTTTATGGATTAATTGATATTCATCTGCTAATTTTAACCGGCAACGTCCTAATTTATTATTTGCCTCTTTCAAGGACGCTAACAACCATTCTAGGGGTTTACGGTCCGTTTGCACAGTGATTCACCTAGAACAAGCTAGGTGGACAAAAGTCACTTTAACTAATCCTTTAATTAGTGATTACATGTCATTAACAACACCGCCAAAGTCATAATTCCAAATAAAAAAATCCGCCAAACATTCCACAGTCATGAGTCATAAAGCTTGAAAATAGGTGATAAGGTAAATGTATTTACATATATAATTTAGTTATAATTTTTCAGTGCTTTCGAAAACATCTATTAAAATTTGTAGTGATTATTATAGTGTTTTCTATTATGGATTTTACTTTAGAGGGTAAGAACTTTTATATGTCACTTCTGATTTGATTCTACGTAGAGTCTGTATATTTGTGCAATTATTTAAACATGGTATTCCAAAACTATATTAATTTTCATATTTCTTTAACTTTCATCGAATGTAACTTTTTTTATCCACATGTATCCAGTCTAATTTTAGTGAATTTCCAGAAAGAATTCTGGAAATTCAGCTATTATGGTGTAAGCCATAGTCGAAGTTCAGCCCGAAAATATGGCAGAAATTTGTTTTGAGGTCCCTAGAGCCCAAAAATAACATTCACTAAAATTTATATATATATATATATATATATATATATATATATATATATATATATATATATATATATATATATATATATATATATGTATATATGTATTTATGTATTTATGTATCAGCACGATAGCTCTTCAGGAAAAACTGCTAGTTTTACGAAATTCGGTGACAACGTTGGAAGTCCAAAAATCTTGGATGAGTTCTTCAGCCAAAAACGTCGGAGCTCAGGAACATGGTTTTTTGAGCATTTTTCGTGAAAATGAGTTTTTGGCCAAAATTTGCTATAATTTAAAAGTTTTTGCCACATTTTTTTACATCATTGCGAAGACGGGAAAAAATCACATAAAAAAGTTTTTTAAACTTTTATTCTACGTTTGCTAGTTTTTGAGAAAATAAGAAAAAAAAAGTCAATTTATTTTCTATAATTTTAGTGTGTTTACAACTATGTTGTATGTGTATAATCATATAATGTGTATGTATGTATGTATATAACTGCAATAGTGAGATATACGTATGTGGATATACATACCTACTTATATTGGTTAAAAGATGTCGTCTGCATCTGAATGTATTGGTGAAACAAAATCTTTATAGGATGAATGTACCAAAAGTTGGTCAGTAAAGCCTTTTGGTACTTTTAAAATACAAAATCAATTATATATACAACTATATATTTCAATTAATAGAGGATCTACGGATTACTTATCAATTTTATTGTAGAATCGTTTCCAGGTAGTTCAATTCAAGTGAAATCTTGAAATAAGTAATTAAATTATAAGACTGATTAATAAACCTGTTTACTTTTTCCCTAAATCGGTCACATGTGTCATGTTGCTAGTTTTGGATATTCTTGACCTTAAGATTGACCTACGCTAAAAAAAAGTTAACGTTTATTAGTTGCATAATATGAATACTAACATGAGTACTACTAATTGATGGCAATCAATAAAAAATAATTTAATTTCTTTGAAAGAATTGGTTTAATTTTTGCCGTAAAAAGTGAACAATCCTCAAATAAAATATTGATCTGGAGACGAAAAATACTTTCTAGACGTATTTAATGTTAATAATATAAATCTACAAAATTATTCAAAATAATCTGAAAAAGCCGAAATAAACCAGTTAGTGCTTATAATGTATCAAATTGAGGATTCTTTTAATAAAATCATCTGCTTTCAAACATATACACATTTATAGAAAATAAATTTCTTATTTATACGTTCTTTTAAACCGAAGTTCTCAATTTTTATGGACTAATATCCTTTGGAAACTAGTCCATAAAAATAGGGAACTTCGGTTTAAAAAACATATACGTAATTGTATTATCCTAAGAAACTTAATATAAAGTTTATAAATTTATTATTATTTAAAGAAAAAATATAGATCCAGTTTAGGTACGTCTACCCCATAGGCTAAGAAACACTACTAGATATTTTGTTTAAATGCATTATTTGTGTCATTGATGATAGGTATATTCATATGGAACCAATTTAACGCCTTATATAGTACAAAATGTATATACACGTATATCTATGTGTGTGAATGTATTTGTACCTCTAATATACATATTTTTCAAATAAGTACATAACTGTTGACAGTTTTAGCGAATGGAATTCAGCTATTACAGCCACTGTCATGACGCGACTTGAGCCCGGGACTATGGCAGAAATTTGTTTTGAGGTCCCTAGAAACCGAAAAAAATAGTCACTAAAATTTATATATATATATATATATATATATATATATATATATATATATATATATATATATATATATATATATATATATATATATGTGTGTGTGTGTGTGTGTCCGCGCGATAATTCTCGAACGAAATGTCTTACGTTTATGAAATTTGGTGAAAATATTGGAAGTCCAAAACCGTTGGACGATGCCTGCAACATGTCTTTTTTAGCAATTTTCGTGAAAAAATTAACTTTTTGCCAAAATTTCCTCTTATTCAAAAATTTTTGTAAAAATTTTGTACACTATTGGAAAGAAGAGAAAAAATCACATGAAAAAGGTCTTCAAACTATTATGCTATGTCAACTAGTTTCCAAGAAAAACTAACTTTTATAAACGGAAATTCGCTATGTTATGCAGGATGCTGCGACAGGGGTATTTTATATGTTATAGCTACATTATTTAGCTTTAAAATGCTATATAATTTGTATACCACGACTAATCCAAATAAGTTTTTTTTTTTTTATTTCAGAACATGAGTACGCTATTTCAAAAATGGAGTTTTTTGCAGAATGGTTGAAATACGCCAAGGAAGATAAAAATACTCGTCTAATGAATTTTATAAAGCAAAAATTCAATATTACGGATGTGACTCCTGAATCGCTGAGGAAAATGTAATTAAAAGTTTTAAGTGTTTCGTCTAAATTTAATGAAAAGTGGGTTGCGTCAAAGATGACAAAGGATTGTTTTTTAAATAAAGATAAAAGTTGGTTAGAAGGAGCAGACATAAAATTTACCGTGCGTATGCATCGACCCTGTGCTACTTCATCGTCATCCGCAGAGAGTCGACTACAAGGTCGACCCAAAAAAGACTGACGACTCATCATATAAAACAAAAAAACGTAGGGTGGAGGACTTGGTGCATTCGAGGAGTGCAAGTGAATTAACCTTAGCTGCAGAAGTATCAAATCGTTTATCGGGACACAGAAATGTAGCTACTTGGATTAGGAAGAGTACAGTACCTTCCGACCAAGATAAAAATCAGATGGCGATTTCTGTACTGGCAGTAAACAATTTAATGGTGATGAAGCATTAGCATTTTATATAGACATTAAGTGCACAAGTGAATCATATAAAAAGACGCGAAAATATACTTTGAAGGCAAGACATAAGGTGTTTCCATCATACCATAGCCTACGTAAATCTAAAAAGTCATGTTATCCTTCTGATGAATATATTTCAAAGTCAGAATCACGCGTGGAAATTAAACTTCAAGCTATTTTGGATAAAACTACTGAAGGTTTGATTGAAGCGCGAAGTGAAGTTCTGAGAAATATGTCTTCTAATTCATCATTAACATTAATTAGTAAATGGGGTTGTGATGGAAGTTCGGGCCATATTACATACAAACAAAAATTTGAGAACATTGATGCTACTGACGAGTTGCTGTACGTATTTTCTTTTGTACCTTTAAAATTGAGTGATGGGCATAATGTTATTTGGCAAAATTCAAGACCTTTGTCTGCTCTTTATTGCCGACCAATTCAATTTATATTTTCTAAAGAAACAACTGAATTTACTACGATAGAAACTACTAAAGTGTTAGAAGAGATATCTCAATTTCTGCCAGCAACATGTAGTATCGGTGAATCTTAAATTTCTGTAAAGCATAAACTTTTATGTAATGCTTTGACTGACACACGCTCTGCACAAAAATGCTATATATGTGGTACCACACCCAAAATGATGAATGACGAATTAAAAGACTTTGTCAGTAAAGAAGAACATTATGGTCTTGGTTTGTCTACATTGCATGCTTGGATTCGATGTTTTGAATGTTTGTTGCACATTAGTTATCGTTTAGATATTAAAAAGTGGCAGGTCAGAAGTGATGATAAAGCTAGTGTAAAGAAACGTTCAAAGGATATCAAGCAAAAGTTTAAACGTGAAATGGGCCTCATTGTCGATAAACCAAAATCTGGTTACGGGAATACAAATGATGGAAACACTGCACATTGATTTTTTGTCAGTCCGGCGTTAAGTGCAGAAATTACAGGATTAGACGTAACTCTAATCAAAAAATTCAGTATAATATTGAGAACTTTATCGTCTGACTATGATATTAATTTACCTGAATTTGAAAAACTTTGCGTGCAAACTAAAGCAAATTATTTAAGTCTTTATTCTTGGTACTACATGCCTGCAAAATTCTCGTACAAACCATAGAGGTCATCAAATCGTGCATTGTGCCGATTGGTCAACTCTCGGAAGAAGCTCAAGAGGCTCGCAACAAAGACTGCCGCAGATTCTGTGAGCACCACATCAGAAAACAGTCTCGTACATCCACGAATAGAGATTTATTAAATATGCTTTTGATTACGTCCGATTCTCTAATTAACTCATTCAGAGAAGTTCCTAGAAAGCGAACTGAGGCTTTACTAGAAGAAGTGCTGAATTTAATTTTCCCGCCTTCAATACCCGTCCATCAAATATCACGTAATCTTCGGAATGACGAAGAAGATTACTTAATAACGGATTTAGGTTGTCACAGTGCAAGTGATGATGAGTCATCAGATGATTTATATTAGTTAGTAGAAAATAAATGTTATTTGTATGTAATTATACCTTGTTTTAAGTGTCTTTTTTGACAATAACATTTTGTACGCAACAATGTATTAATTAGACAATAAGATTTTGACCTATTTTTTATAGTTGTTTTATGTAGTTTTAATAATTTTTATATTGTTATTGTATTTTTGCGTTGTGAATAAACTTGTATTTTTTACATTTAAAATCCATTTTTTTTAAATAATAGAAATTTCATTAAAAAATATTCCATAAATTATGAACTTTATGCTCATCCCCCATTTGTGAAAGTCAACGGTGATTAAAACAATAAAATATTAAAGTTGATGGTTAAAAAAAGTAATAGGTACAATAAAATATTTTTGTCCACCAAGCTTGTCCTAGGTGAATCACTGTGGTTCGATATGAATTCTCTGAAAAAATTTGGATAAGCCAGTCTCGAGTCAGTTGATAATAATAATAAATTTTGACATTTTTCGAAAGATTTAATGTATTCTGGAATAATTGTGATATCTTCGCCCTTACTTAAACAAGCTATCATAAACGTGATACCATGTCGGATGGTTTTACCAGTGTACATCTTTAAAGCTACCTTGATTCAAAAAAGGCGTATAAGAAGATGATCATTTTTTTTAAGTAAAAAAGAGTATAAGCAAGAAGTTTTGCATAATTAATCTAACAAATACAAAATACACATTAACTTTCTGGAAGGAAGTACGAAAATACTTTGTACGATCACTAAAGAAGTTTCTAGAGGTTTCAGTTTGTGAAGAATAAACAGTATTATCTAGAATTATTGTCAACGGGATACACCTTCTACGATGCTTTTAATCAATTTTTTGAGAAATTAAGGTTGTTTTTTTTTTAAAAGCATCAAAAATAATAAAGCTATTGGCTCAGATCTTATTTGTAATGAATTCTTGAAACATTTACCAACCAACTGGGATCACTATCTATTGAATTTATTCAATTGCATCGTGACTACAGAGTGAGTTTCTAGCCAATGGTCTGATGTCATAATATCATCGATTTATAAGAAGGGGAATAAAAAATTGCCATCTAATTATCGCTCAATATCTTTAATGAACTGTATACTTAAAGTTTTACTGATATATTAAATAATAGACTATCTTTATGGGCTGACGAACACAATGCAATTCCAGAAAACCAGAGCGGTTTTAGGACGAATAGAAGCTGCATTGACAATTTATTCACTCCAAGTGCTATCATTCACTCCCATCTTCGACATAACCGCAAATACATATTTGGAATTTTTCTATCGACTACCAACGTGTCTTCGATTCTATTGATCGCTTTAAACTTTGGTCAAACTCTTTAGGAGTTAGCGGCAAGTTAATTAGAATATTAAAATCTCTGTACGATAATTGCTTCTCTGCGAGTTAAACTTGGCTATAATTTCTCATTTAGAATCCATATAACTATTGGTGTCTTACAAAGAGAAAAGATAAGTCCATTTATTATTTAACTTATTCGTCTCGGATATGGAGTTGCATCTTCGCGAATCTGGATGCAGTGGTTTGAATATAGACCATCATTCCGATATCCTATCACATGCGGATGATATAGTTATTCTAGGTTCGTCTGAATCTGACGTCCAAAAGAAACTGAATTGCCTCAGCAATTACTGTTCAATAAATAAACTGTCAATCAATACCGATAAAACCAAAATAATAACTTTTCATAAATCACCTAAACACAAACAGTTTCGGTTATTTTCGTACAATGGAGCTACCAAAGGTTTAGTAAAACAGCATCGTTATTTGGGGATTCAGTGGAGTACTTCTGGTAAACTTACAGTGGCTACCGAACATGCTATCTCCAAAGAAAACCTAACTGCTGAGCGGGTAAGAAGTATGTTAATCGTCACTAACAAGTAGCACTGCTCAACTGACACACCGATTTGAATAAATCTTATCATACTTATTAAATAGCGAAAAATATTAAATGTGTTTTTTTTTTTTTGGCTGAATACGGTGTTAAGGGGTAAAAAAACACCCCTCAACCCCCTGAAAGTGGAAACAATTATGGCTAATTATTTCCGAAACGATATATTTTCTGAAAAAAATGCTTAGCCGTTGTCAGACTTTTATCATATACTGTATCTGTTATCACTAGAGTGAGGACATTGGTCCGCACAAACGGGGTGACAAATTTTTTATAACGTATTATAGCACACACTATGTCGCCAAAAGTATGAGGACACCTTAACCCAAGCGTACTCACACTTTTGACACGACAGTGTACCACAAAATTAAGTACAATACCACATAAAAAGTGTGCCCCCTGGGTTAAGGTGTCCTCATACTTTAACAAAATTATCATTAACAGTTTTTTTATTAAGCTTCCGATGTCAACGACCAGCAGCCATTTTTGTTTACCGCTAGTATCAAATTTCTTTAGTACTATCTAATTGGAAGGAAACCATGATGAATAGCTTGGCCTAATGACTCCTTATTTAAGCATATATATTTTACCTATCTTTTTAATTCATCTGTTTGAGAGTGTGGCTAAACAAAATACTGAATTTTTTTGAACGGTGTAAGTATACTAGAAATTTATCAAAAAATTAAAATTTTTTTATAGTTATTTTTTAAACACTCTTTTCTACGGTTAATTCATACCATATACTTAATAAATTATTATTTAGTATTCAAAAAGCGCCTCTTCGATTTTGATGAGATTTGGTGTGCTGTAAGCACATAATATAAGCAATATTCTTTATTATTATTATTATTATTATTATTATTATTTTGAAAGGTGTAAGTATACTAGAACTATACTAAAAAATAAAATATATTTTTTATGCAATTAATTTGGACTTTTAAAATTTAGGGAAAAATATTAAAAAATATATAACATTGTCCCAAGTATTACCTAAATTTTGGCGTCGGTTTTATTTTCCTAGGTGTTATAGTTTTGAGAAAATTGAGTTTGAAAAATTACAGCATTCACGCATATTTTGTTTAACATCTGAAGGACATATCAAGGTTTAGGGTCAATGACCCTATATTTGGTAATCACTTGAGGTACTAATGTACTACATATATATTATTACAGACAACGGCTACGGGGGCCATTTCCCTATGCTTATCTTGCTATAAGTACCCTTTGCCTGTGCATCACGAAAAGATATAACAGTAAACGATCCTACCTTTATCGTAATAAGGATATCAGTTAAATATCAAGTTTTGAAATGATTGTCTTATCATCTGGTATATACTCCGTAAAGATCTCTTTCAGTTTTTATCGTAAGTTGTTAAATAAATTCAGTTAATGTAAATTATGAATCTTCGTTATTCTCTATATAATTAAAAATCTCTCTCATTTCTTATTACTTTCTTATTACAGATGGAACTAGGTTCAAAAAATTACTGTAGCAAACGCTATGATATTTTGCTTTAGCAGCTATCAAGTCATGGACATAAAATACACGTTCTTTTACTAATTCTCCTGAAGAGTCGCTCCTTTCTTCTGCCCTTTTTAGAAAATTTTCTTTGAACTGGATAGTACTTATTCCACAAATCGTACGTTTGTACTTAACGGTTTTTTTCAATTCTGCTACTTCATCAGCTACTTAGCCACAAAATAGACATAACTGTTTAAAATCAAAAACTTCATTCCGTTTATTACGAGGTACACTTGATGATGTTGCAGGTTCATTCTCTTGAAGACGTCGTTTTGATGCTGCGATGGAATTTTTACTTATGTACATTTTTCGACACTCGGTATGAACATTCACAGAAGTTAAAGTATTTAAATAGTCGATGTGCCCGTCGTTTCTTTTAATATTGCAGCTTTTAAAGTCTCTATGCCGCGCATTACATTTACAGAGTTACCTTCAGAAAGTAACTGATTACATACAAAATACAAATCTGCCATGATAACTGCAAAAATTGTACGTTCAAAGTTGCTAAGATACATTTTGAAATTAACAAATGAACATGCTTAGTAGAATTGGTAAAAGCAACGTTAAAACACAAGTATACTCCACTAAAAGTTTTGATAAATATCCCCGTTGTAAAGAACACATTTTATTCTTACATGCGTTTAGTGGCGGCGACACGACTTCTGCTCTTTTTAGGAAAGGAAAAATATCGATCATCAAAACGTTAGAAAATCTACCCGATTTGAACCGACTGGCTCAAGTATTTCAATAAGAAGATTGCCCTGTACAAACGCTATTTGAAAAGTGAAATACTTATTTTCTTGGCAGTATATAATGCCCAAAATCTGAGGAAAATATCGATCATCTTCGCTACATACAGTTTATTAAATCAGCAAAATTAAGTAAACCTGTGCAGTTATCAACTCTTCCACCAACGAGTGCAGGAGTTCTTCAACATATCAATTGTGTCTACTACCAAATTCAAACTTGGTTAGGTTATGATTTAGAACCCCAGGAATGGGGCTGGATGTCGCAGAATGACACCCTGGAACCAATTAAAACATTATTACCGCCTGCACCAGATGAACTGCTGAGTACAATATTCTGCAACTGTAAGAATGGTTGTGGTTCACGTTGCGCATACCGAAAATCGGGGTTGCCATGTTCATTAGCTTGTGGCCAGTGTAATGGACATGCTTGTCTCAATGCTTCATCTTATCAAGATGATTTCAAAGAAGAAATTGCTTATAATCCTGAAGTGCTTCAAAATTTAGAGGCGAATGTTATTGATAACGAAAAAATTAATGATAATAACTCTGAAATTGTTGAACGACTAGCAGATGAAGATGGCGATAAAGAAGAAGACTAATAATAAATAATGAATCCCCTACTGCTCTTCTTCCCAAATTTACATTGTACAAGTTTAATTATATGCGATTGTTAAATTAACTAGTCGATCTATAATTAACATATTTAAATACACTAGCGGAAATAATTGAAGGATCAAAAAAAATTCCAAATTTTTAGCGATTTTTCGAATGGCTGTATCTTTGTGAAAAATGGTCTTATCGAAGTCGTAAGCAAAGCAATTTAAAGCTGGAAGTTTCTAGTTTCGAGATCTTGCGATAAAAAAATTTTCAAAACAACGTGTGTGGCGAAATTCTAACAAATACACTGAAAAAAAAATTTCAAAATTTTTTCGTTTTTTTTTTTTTTTGGTCCACGAACTTGGAAAAAATTTCTCCGACTTAACCACCATATGGACCGAATAACTTGTTCATTCGGCTTTAATTTACTTTTTTATAGACTTTTATACGACCACTTCCCGCAGAGATATCGGACTTTGAATGGAAAAGGATCATTTCGTCTTTGACCACCGATATCTCAGCAACCAGTAATCACACAGAAAATTGAACGGGTGTTGTAAAAACTCGAATAAATTATTGTTTTTTCAGAAAAAAATTTTTTTGCTTACTTTACATGAATTTGAAAAATCAAGAAAAAAAGAGCTTTTGGTGGCTCTTTGGAAAATCAAGCGCTGAATTAAAAACTTCGAGAAAACCACTAATGTTAAGTGTGCCTTTTACAGTTCAATATACCCACAAAAACCCCACCGAGTTTCAGTTTAATCCATCCAGTCGTTTTTGTGTTTCATTCGATCGAATTTTTGAAAAAATTAAAGGATCATTTTTTTGATCTTAAACTTTCATAATCTTCAACAAAATGAAAAAAAATTTTTCTCAGCTTTTTTCACATTTTTATCAATAACAGTATTTAAATTTATAAAAAAAAGAAAATTTCTTAGAAAATTTTCAAAAAAAAATTTTTCTAAAATTTTTCAAAAAATTTGTGAAAAATTTTTTCGAAAAATTCTTAAAAATTGAATGACATTGAATATCTAAAGACGCTCAGACGTGATCTTATGAGACTTTTGAGGAAACATCTAGGATTCCAAAATAAATGTGTATACGAAAATCCAGCTTATTCCGTTTCATTTCGAGGTTAAACTCTTAAATGATTGGACTAAATGGTTTATAAGTGATTATAAAATTATAAATTAACACGATGACGGTCATGACGAATTATGACGAAGTGACCAGTCGATACGCTATTTTGACAGATAATACGGATATTTACAAAGTAAAGATTTTATAAAAATAACGTTTTGTTAAATATGATTTATCATATTTTGGGACATGATAGGTTAAACGTACGTAAGTTCTCTTAACTGATAACTTTATTAGTTGATTGGTTGTTATTGTTCTCTGGGCTCTAGAGACTACGCCAGTGAAAACCTAATCAAAATCCATTCAGCGGTTTTCACGTAATGAGTATATCTTATTTCAAAACCGATTAAATATAACTCAACTCTCGGCATTAATAGTTTTATTATGACCGGTTATTATTGTCATGTGGATCTTAGGCACTACGCGAGCGTGAATCCCACTGAGATCCATCCAGTAGTTTTCATGTGATGAGGTACCAAACAAACAGATAGACAAAAATTCCGAAAACTGTTGTTTCGGTTTTATGCGATCCCGGTAGTACTCCTGAATCGATTTTTTGAAATTATCTTCAATGTACAGACACGACGAATTTACAAATTTACATAATAGTATATGATTATTATTATAAGTGCCTCATTTGTTCACTCATTGTTACGCCCATGATTACGCGTAACATGTATGTGTATAGGAAGGTATCTTTAGTCAGTTTTATATTATTGTATAAAAATCAATAGCAATTTAACATTTTATAATGGTTGTTTTTCTATATTTATAAATATATGTATTCTATTCAGAACAACATAATATGAAGGTATGACTAAAATTATCAAGTATTCGATTGCACATGTACGCATAATGTACGTAATGTACCTCGAAAATGGTTGGTTTTGCAAATAGCTATCTGGTACCTGAACATTTTTTTATAATAAACTTTGCAAACAACTTTTTTTATAATAACTTTTGGTTGCCAAAAATTCGATATTTTTGAAGATAATTACCTGAAAAATGGTTTTCACTCTTTTTCACTGCGTTCTATCGTCGACAGATCAAGTTTCTATTAGACTGACACTGTACAATACTATAACCTGTCGTCAAAGCTTTATCCGCCATACGCTTCTCTTTTCTACATTCACCTTCTGGAGTGTAACAATAAAAAAATTGTGACAAAACATCACTTCAGTGGTATATTAATTAAATGAAAGATACAAGATAACCTAAAACACAACATATACGGTCAAAGGTCGGTAAGGTTATTCACCAGATTCGTATCCGAAAGTATTCGTATCCCCCCCATCACACTATTAAATGATGTCGCAACTTTCAATTAATATAGTTCTAAATATATGAGGATGGATGTTGTAGAATGACACCCTGGAACCAATCTAATTTGATGCCCTCGTTCGGATTTTGTTACTCTTACCGTTTAACAAAATTCAAATTTAAAGCGGGGAAGGTATAGCTTGATATAAACTGCCTCACGCCCTTTAGTAAAAACGTGACATATAAAAGATACTTATATTAGAATTTGTTGCTCTTCTGTTGCTCCAATACAGCAAGAACCATTTTGAAAAAATTGCATAATTTACATTTAATCCAAAACAACACTTTCCGAAATTGGATAAGTCAGGGCCTACAGACGATCTAGGAGAGAACTTCTTCAAATTTTTTCACACTATTTTAGAACAACAAAATAGTAACAAATTCTGATAAAGGTATTTTTAGGCTCAAAGTACTCTAGAAACATTTTCTCACTATCGTACCGAAGCTAACTTAAACGTACATTGTACTCGCGAACCCTTTTATAATACGTTGCAGACTAAAACCGTTATAATTACTTCTAGAAATTTACTTCTCATATAATTAATATTCCTTTTTTAATCCTTTACTTTTAATTTTCTTTGTATTTATAGTTCTTTATGTGCATATATTTATTTTTTTATTACGCGTCCAGAACTCAAAATTTGTTATGGCTGACTATTCCTTGAAAAGAGTTATGGTGAGAGTATTAATTTTGCGTATTGCCTATTTCTAGTTTTATTAAAACCAACTTGGTATTAACTTTCTTGTACCTATTGCACTGTGGGCGTCAAATTCAAAAATATTTTTCGAAAACTAGTAAATTGTGGTACTTTAGCTAATACAAAGCTATCTACAGGCTGAGTTTTTCGAGAGTTTTCATTTTAAATACAGCCAAACCGTCGATTTAATCGAAAAATTCTTCAGATAAGAGTTGTAGATACCAACGGGGGCAACCAATGGCTATAGCCAGGAGCTTTATAGCTCTTATGGTTTTCGACTTATGATACAAACTTACAGGTTTTTAAATGAGACTATATGTTAATTTTTCGATAAAACTGATCTACTGCATCAATTAGAAATATAAATGAAGAAAAAAAATTTTACCCAAGTAATTTTTTAAATTTTTTTTTAAATTTAGCAATTAGGCGGTAAAAATACGTATATGTATTTGAGGCTAGTTAAACCGACAGTGTTTTAGTCGGTTAACATTTCTATTATATCCAAGAAAAGAACCTTATTTAGTATCATTCTCTGTAACACAAATGGTAGTAATTCAGATTTTGGAGTATAGATGTCGGGCTCTATTTCAAGGTTCTAACATTTTTGCATAATAAAATCAAATTACTTTAAAAGATTAGTATTTAAAGTAACTTAATTTAAAAAGAATTTGAAGTTATTCATTAATTTACTGAAAAATATATATTTTTTTATTTATTTATAGAACGGCAGGTGGCAGTAAAATAGGTGTACATACCCAGTACAAACCAAAGTGACATTGGCGTTTCTTAATAGTAGCAAAGTGAGGTTAACTGGAAACGAAAATATTATTACTAAATGTACTCAAATAGTGTAAAAATACTTGAAATTCGATAGTATTTTCTTTTATTAAAAACCAAATTAGAAAGGAGAAGTTTTTTCACAAAAAACTTTTCATTTTCTTTAAAAATACTTGCTACAAAAATATGTTTAGACGCCTATGTATCTGTCAAACAGTGACATTTCAGAAAGATTATTTTTTTATTTTCAATGAATTAAAACTGAAATTTTATTTCCTTATTGTATGTACTTAGTTATCATTTTTATAATTATGATAATTTAATCTATTGTTTTAATAATGTTTTATTAATTTCCGATGGAAAATAATAAAATCGTTTAGTTTTTCGTCGTTTTAAATTACGTAAAATACTAATCGTTTGCAAGTACTTGAGTACGAAATTTAAAAATGTAATTTTTAAAACGTAATTACTCAGAAATATAAGATAAAACAATGAAAATTTGAGTGTTACTGGTAGTTTTGAATCATAAACAAATTTTTGAAAAACTTTTAAACATACGTTTCCATCTAAAAAAAACTATAATTTTGTATCATAACTCGGAAACCATAAGAGCTATAAAGCTCCTGACTATAGCAATCGGTTGCCCCTGTCGATATCTGCAACTCTTATTTGCACAATTGTTCGATTAAATCAACGGTTTGACTGTAATCAAAATGGCAACTCTCGAAAAACTCAAGTAGTATGTAACTTATAGATAAAAAGACTTTGTTGAAATAGCTTTCTTTCATCAAGTCTCTCATTTATAATCAGAATTTATTTAATAATCTTATTCATATAATATGTATATCGTCCGTAAGTGGTTTTATTGATAGAGTTATTATGTACTTCAAATCATTTGTACTTGCACTAGAAGTTTTCACTTCGGTCTTGCACTTTTAAACATATTCGGTACAATTTTCTTTTTATAAAAAACAAAATATATTTCTTAGCCAAAGGCTATTCTTCATGTCACTGGCTGAACAGTAGTTTGTAGGGGTACGATATTATCAGATCAATTTTTAGCAATTAAGTTTTTGTTCGTTTTGGAGGTTTTTTTAGGATGTGTGTACAGACTAATAAGTTATAGAAAAAACTATATTAAATGAAAATGATTCACACCTTAAAAATTTAAAAATGAAATTTTGTCACAAATAAAAGTTATTATATTTTCTACTATACTTTTTCAATATATTAGATAGTAGATCTTGTGAGACAGCTATATTATGAGCGTGTCTGATACATAAACTTACTGTAAATAACCTACATATGTACCAAATCTAATCTTACAATTAGTCTTATGTTCTAAAGAGTTTAATATTATCAAATTTCTTTCCTATAGTACAAAATACATAGCAACTCGATGAGTTGTAAGGTTCATTTTCTTTTCGCGAATAATTTACACTTTTATACTTGGACTTTATTGGTAGATATTTTGGTATTTATCTGTGTAATGTGCAAATTTAGATGCAAACAGTAAATACAATTTTAGTACTTAATTGGAAGCAGGTATTGATTTATACCTGTATGTCACAGTGTAAAGTTATGTACATAAAACTAAATACTAACATCTTATATTTATTTCTATATTAAGAGAAAAAATATTTTGTTGGAAAAATAGAAAGTTCTTGAGAATTCATACTACAGATGTTAACACAATAAATAAAATTCACTATGGAGACCCTACGTGAAGTAAATCATTATCTCAGGTTATCTAAAAAATTAGTTTTACTTTCCGCTATACTTGTATATCTAATTAATACTTGTAATAGCTCATAATAAATACTGGTTTGGGAACGAACCATCCTGTCTAGTTGAAGATCGTATAAATACAATTTAGCAAGATTATGGACGGATTTGTGTTGTTTTTCTAAGAGTGCTACCGAGTTTGTTTGCGATAAGATGGTTACAATATATTTATTTATATACAGAGCGTTCATAAAGTTCCGGAACAGCTGAAAATCTCAGTTAATATTGACTTTATCGAAAAATAACACGGACAAAAGTTTCATGGGAAGAAATGTGGAACTAGAAAATGACCTCGAATTTGACCTTGAACATGACCTTGACCAAAATTTGGAGGTCAACTTTATTTTTTTAAATGGAAACCCCTATTTTTGACCATGGATTCGGAAAGAGCGGGAAATTTTATGTTCAAAACCATTTTCATACTTCATATCCCAAAATCGTGTGAAGGTCATAAAAACGAAAAAAATATCATACTGGTTGGTCAAGGTCATGTTCAAGGTCAAATTCGAGGTCATTTTCTAGTTCCTCATTTCTTCCCATGAAACTTTTGTCCGGGTTATTTTTCGATAAAATCAATATTAACTGAGATTTTGCGGAACTCTTGCGGAGCTGTTCCAGAACTTTATGAACGCTCTGTATGTAAATTAATATTCAATGATTTTTCGATCCAAGCTGATCTCAAATTCACAATTTAACAAACAAAAATTCATGTGTTTTCAACTATGGAAGCAATTGGAGGTTTCAGTATAACTATCTCGACTAATATCAATACATTTGTTTTGAAGGACGTACTTTCCCTTATCACACAACAATGATGATTTTACAAAATATTGCAACTTATCCATACAAATTATAAAATTTAGTTTTGTTACCTACAGAGCTAAGCAAACTTGGCATACACTTTAAATCTAACTTACTATTTTCTTAGTTTTCCACTTCAAGAAAGGAGAACAAAATTTTTAATTACTTAACATATTAACTGGTTTATAATGATCTAGATAGATATACAAAACGCCGTGAGCAGCGGGGCCCCATCACGGTAGTCGAATTTTCCCCTTCATCTTCGGTATTGAATGTCTACAAGCGAAATGTGATTGAAAGTCTACAACCGAATTGTCATTTTGTTGGTTTCAAAACTGGTGATGAGTGTTCGGCTGATCGAGGCTTTAAAAAAAGGTTTTAAGTATTTAAGGGCTGTATCTCAGTAAATTTCAATTTTGTGCCGAAAACAGGTAGCAGAAAAAAAGCCAACACAATTCGTACGAGGACATTCCTGCCCATGTTTATCCGCTAATTGCCTTTATGTTTTAGTTTTAAAAATTAAAAAAGGACCTTAAATAGTAAACTGGAAGGCCTTTATAAAGATATTTTTTCTTTCCAAAAAAATCCAAAATTTCTATTTTATAAATACTAAAAATCCAAAATTCCTAATTTATAAATAAACAGTGACTTTAATAACATTTTTAAATTACTTAATATGTATGTATTTCATTTGTCATAAAAGTAAGTTCACTTTTTTTTTAAATTTTTTAAAATTACTATTCGCCTACTTGTATTTAGAATAAACATAATGCTTTTAAAACACATTTAACAATAGCATTCAGTTCCGATGTAAAAATGGGAGAAGTGGGGGGAAAAGTGATGTGGACTCCCTACAAGGTACTAGCTGGATACCAACTGAATACACGTACAAAATTTCAGCCCTCTAGGTTTCCTTATGGAGTCTCTAGACGTGTTAGGAAACAAGCAAAAAAATTAAGGAAATATTGGCGTAAAAATCGTGGGGGTAAGGGTTAAAAGTTGAAACCTCCAAAAAACAGTGTCTGGCTATTAGCTTAACCTGTACACCAAATTTCAGCCCTCTAGGTTTATTTGGGGAGATTTTGACCCGAACGAAACTGTTAAAAAACAAGAAAAATCATGTTCTTTTGGGTATAAAAATGGTGGGGGTAGGGGTTAAAAGTCGAGACCCCCAAAAGGCACCCCCTTGATACTAACTCAATCCGAATACAAAATTTCAGCCCTCTAGTTTTATTCGGGTGACCTGTGCGAGTGGTACAAACTTCGAAAACGTCGAAAATGCATGAATTTGTAGCTTAAAAATGAGGGGGGTGGGGGTAAAATATTAAAACCTCCAAAAAGCACAACCTAGGTACGAACTTTATCAACACACCAAATTTCAACCCTCTACGTTAATTCTGGGGGGCTGGGGGCCTGTTAAATCCAGCGAAAATCGTTTTTCCCCCCTCTACTCCCACCATATCATCCTAGGAAGCTGAATTTTGGATATGTTGTAGATAATTGACCGAAACATTATTTAAAACCGGTTTGGAAAATTTTTATTGCTTTTCCGCCCCCCACCACCCCCTTAAAGGTCGGGTCCGAAAAAAAATTATATATATATATATATATATATATATATATATATATATATATATATATATATATATATATCAGACATCTTTTTTTTTACATAATCGTGTTCTACGGGTCCGAAAACGGATAGCGCCCCTGATCTCGCCTCTCGCAGCTCTTATCGTATAGACTGTATAAGTCTAATTTTTCGGAGAAAATTCGACTAATGAGGTGGGTGGAGGTAAAATATTAAAACCTCCAAAAAGCACAACCTAGGTACGAACTTTATCAACACACCAAATTTCAACCCTCTACGTTAATTCTGGGGGGCTGGGGGCCTGTTAGATCCAGCGAAAATCGTTTTTCCCCCCTCTACTCCCATCATATCATCCTAGGAAGCTGAATTTTGGATATGTTGTAGATAATTGACCGAAACATTATTTAAAACCGGTTTGGAAAAGTTTTATTGCTTTTCCGCCCCCCATCACCCCCTTAAAGGTCGGGTCAGAAAAAAAATTTGCCCAAAATTTGACCCCACTTTGACAGTATGAGGTGCCTCGAAAATGAGCCCCATTTACCAAATTTCATCTCTTAACTTCCATAGGGGGGCCCTACACAAATTAAAAGGTGGCGGGAAAATATATATATATATATATATATATATATATATATATATATATATATATATATATATATATATATATATATATATATATATATATATATATATATATATATATATATATATCAGACTTTTTTTTTTCTACATATTCGTGTTCTACGGGTCCGAAAACGGATAGCGCTCCTACTCTCGCCTCTCGCAGCTCTTATCGTATAGACTGTATAAGTCTAATTTTTCGGAGAAAATTCGACTAAAAACTGCCTTCAGTGCAATTACAGATGTTTTCATTTTAGTATTTTTTTACTAACTTTCCAATTTTTTGACCCAATGCAGATACGTTCGATTAGTCAAGTTAAACAGAAATTAAATAATTAAAAAATCAATAACTAACTCTGTATTGAAAAGTACCTAATACAAGCACCCATTCAATTGTCATATAATAACAAATTAATGACATCAAATATAATGTAAAAAATCATTAGGGGAACTATTTTCCAATGCGGAAGAATATTAAAAAGCGTAATATTGTAACTAAGGTAGTATGAGTGAAGGATGTCAGTAACTAAGCAGCCCCCTTGCTTCTCACTCTACTGCGATATTATTGCATGGAGTTTCATTACGCATTACGCACTTATATTTAGTTCGTACATTTTATTTTATATACCGTAGTAATATAGCCTAGGTGTAGACTTATACGTTGGGCGAATTAACTAGAATGCGCGGTGTAGTGCAGCACCGGCAGCTCATACAATTTTTGGAACGAGTTTCTATAAAAGGAAAAAAGAGAAAAGTTACGAATGTAGAGAAGCTTTCAAATAATACAGTTAGTTTGAAAATGTCTTATGACAGTATGAAATAAAGGCTATATATTTTACCTATATTATTTTTGCATACGTTTCTCCAAAGATTTTTCTTTACAATATATTTTTATTTAACTATTTTCCTAAAAGGTAAAATTGACAATAATAAAATTGTAATTAATTCGTTGATTAAATACTAAAATATAAGTTACGTCACGTACTTTAGTAAACCATTGAGGGGCAGAGAAACAAAGGGGAAAGCCTCTAGTCTGGATTGGTAAGAAACCAAGAATAAGATAAAAATAAAGTTATCTTGAGTAGAGGTGCCTAATTTTAAGAAAGGATAGGTCAATGTAAAATTGCCGATAAAGAACATGGATGTTCAAAATGAGGGAAAGCAAGTGAAGCTAGAGGTATCTGATGAAAGAAGAGCTTCCAAGGAAGATCAATTAGAATCTGAAGAATTGTCTAATTGTAAGAATGAACAGAATGAGCCAGTAAACGAAGAAAGAGAAAACCCGCTTTCACAGTTTTCCAAAAATTTGAGGAACTGTTCAAAGTTGTCTAAACCGACGCATTTAGGAGACGCATAATGTTTGGTTAATAAACAGTTTTTTAGATCATCACACTGAAATTTATGAATACGCTCTCATTGTCAGTGAAGAAAATAAACAAAATTGGGAAACAGTGCACATTGAGACAAAATAAACAATATTTGGGAACTTACGAAGTAAATCTGCCTAAAGGATTTAAAGTGATACCACATAAATGGGTTTTTTCATTTTTTTTATTCCTCTAGGGCATATTATTTGTTCCTCTAGGAAAGCGATTCTTAACTTGTGGTACGCAATTCGCAACCCTAGGGATACACGGCGGACCTACTGGCAATACGTGAGAACATTACAGGTGAATGGTGCGTAATCATAATCATAAGATGTTCCAGTTAAGAAATTACAGATTCTACAAATCTTCAGCAACGGCGTCTTTGTTTGAAACGTCACTGAAAGTAGACCATAATTTCAGAACTCAATTGGGCATCACGTGACTATAAGTACTGAATTTTATGTTGAAACTGATCAGTGCAAAGGAGGAGAAAATTTAAATATCGATCGTCGACTGTAATATATTTATTAGGTACGTATTTAGCAACTTGTTTGGCAATGAGCATATTGATTGAAACATGTCATAAGTGTTAAAATAAAAGTGGTATTTTTACAAAGTGTTTTATTAATTAATATCAAATATAAAATACCGTATCACATTTCAATTGCAACAAAAATCCAGGCGCGTTTGCATCCAAGCTTCTTGAGTATCACAAGGTAAATAAAAGAGCTAAACCATATCTAAAATTTAAAAAAAAAATTGATGATTAAAAATTTCTCCTCTGAAATAAAGTTGATAAGCAAAGAAAAAAATACAAGATAGATATACCAGCGATCACATAAATAAGAACTTTCTGAATTCATTTGACGAACAAAAAAAACCAAGTGGAAACTGGATTTCAAAAACAGGTGCAAAAAAATTAAATTTTAGCATGCTGTCTAGATTGTTGGCAATGACATTTAGATTCCTTTTTTGGGTCTAACTCAATTTTTTTTTTTTGACAAAGCCTATTTTTGATGCCAGGTCTTCAGCTGTCATTATAATTACAGTAGTCTTAGCGTTATGGTGTTCAAGATTAAACAATATCTACTGAAGCAAAATACAGAAATTTTTCTAGCAATAAGGAAAACAAATTTTTTCTTATTATTTTATTTTATAATGTTCTACTTGTAAATTTGTCTGTTACAAGACGAGTTCTTACATTTTTAATATTTGCAATTATTGAAATTTATTATCTAAAGTTTTGCCGACTATAAATTTAAGAAGGGTTATGAAAAAATTTATAATAGAAGAACAATGGCAACAAGAACTTGGAAATTCGATTTTGGTAAAAAAAGGGTACTTACAAATAAGAAACCTACACAAGGGGTACGTGAAAGAAAAAAGGTTAAGGGTACGTACGGGTTAAGAAAAAAGGTGAAAAATTGTCAAAGTACGCTTCATTTAACCAGTTCAAGGATAGTGTCTAAAGAGAAATCGGTTCAATTAATGGTTTAAATTGCGACTTAGTTCTTTAACCCCTTTAGCGGCTCATGTAAAACTAACCAAATAAAATGATCTTTGATAATACTTAATTTAATTGCATAATTCTATGGCCTACCGATTCGATAATTTTTGCTTTAGTAATGCTTTTACGATAGCAGATGACAGCATCTTACAGTTACCAACACGAGGCGAGTCCAAATCAGAAGAGTCATTCAAGTTGTATAATTCATATGACGAGCTGTGCTCGGGATAGCCGCTAAAGGGGGTTAATTTTCAATATTCTTAACTAGAATAACGTGTAATTTACACTAATACGTATGAATCACACTGTATAGTAACATTAAATTTGGGGTTAAATAGGTGAAAACGGACTAAAATATTATGAGAACAAAACTTAACATTAAAATATTAATAAGCTCAGCTCATAACACTTGTATATTACAAATACCTCTGTCGCAGCATTCGGAAATATAATAGGCAACCAAATTTTGAAAATTCGATAGTAATTTAAAATAGAAATAGTCCCCACTAAATGAAATTTTGTATTGTGGTATATTTATCTTGAAAACGTCCCTCAAAAATACTGATTCAAATTATTAGTTGAAATGCTATAAAATGGGTACAATTTTTATTTTCCGAGATAAAATTTTCTGTCAAGTTATTTTTATCTAATTTTTAGCGAACAAAAATATTAACTAAGTCAGAAGAATTCTGATATTAACTGAAAAATATGTATCACTTCATAATTACCCAAGAAGAAATTCAACGAAATTCTTGATTGACATCTTTACATGTTTATATGTACTATTGTTTGTAAGGAATTCTTTTAATAAATATTATTAGTGGTTTTTTTATTTAAAATTAATTATTCAATTTAAATAATTTTTTTCAAATTAAATTGCCCCCTGTTTTAAAAAGTAAATATTTTTTTAAATTTTATAAAATATTTTCCGAAATTGAAGTACATAGACAATTTAATTTTCAAGAAATAAAGTATTAATTAAAACATGAACATTTAATTTGATGTTGGCATTGCTGAATTAGTGGCTCTGCTAGTGGCCGCGTCACTTAACTATTATTTAAATTTGAATAGAAAAATTCCTTATTTTAATTATTAACAGATGTCAGTCTCATGAATATAATTAAATATATTATATGGTTAAAAGTTAAGAAAAGTAACGTAAAAGCCCCTATACCGGAACGCGATCATATGTCCGAACAGTTTTGACATTTATATATTAATGAAGTTATTTTTGAAAGAAACCTCTGATAACAAAGATTATTATTAATAGAATGATTATTTTCAATTTAAATTCACCTCGCTTTTAATGTTTCCTTACTTAATTAAAGAAATATATATATATACATATATATATATATATATATATATATATATATATATATATATATATATATATTAAACAATTTTTGTTGAATACAGTATTTTGATCCTGTATTTACGTCTGATACTTAAACCATTCTATGTTTCCTACTTTGACGTCTAGATGCCACTCTATATGTCATATTACTCATATTACACGTCTGTTTGTATATTGGTTCTCAACTCCTAGTGTCATTAATATAGTGTCATTAATATTTCTTTGTTTGGATATAGATGTCGACATTTTGTGAAAGAAAAACATTAATAAATAAAAATTTTTGGGGGTGTATTTTTTTAAAAACCTGCTCACTGGATTAAAAAAAGTTTCTTTTATGCTTACGAAGAAAAAAAAATGGGTGTTTAATTTATTTGTCAATTTTTATAAGCCAGTTTAATTACACACCTAAAAATAGTGTTCCGGTATAGGGGCTTTTACGTTAAATGTTTTTTTTTTTTTTTTTGTCATAATTTTTGTTGCTCTGAATTTCGTGGATAAGGTAAAATCGAAAAAACTAGGAAAATTTAATAAATAATTAATTTCTTTCATAATATTTCTAGGGTTACTGGCTATGATCACTAGCTGCGAATATTTTATAAGGATTGATTTTTAATCTTAGAAGAGGCGAAGAAATATTAATAAAATTGCATAATTTTAAGATTAAGGTAGTTACCTCGACATTCAACTTTTCGACAGAATAGTTTCAAATTTTAATAGTATAAAGAAGAATGCTATATCTGATTGTCCTTGTAATTTAGGAAAGATTGATCGTTTCTGAGTTAAGATAATTAGGGTTAAAGTTTGTATCTACTCATGTATTAGATCTCAAAATTCTGACTACGTACCCTTATTTTGTATTTAACAATATAATGACTCGACAGAATTCAATAAAAAACTAGGGAAAGGAAGATTAATAAGTTCTGAATGTAAAGAAAAAATTGAATTATTTGTTGATCGTTTTGAATTGAAGATATCATCAGAGAAAGTATAGTATTTTTATAAGTACATCAATTTCAAGCAACTGAACCGAAGCAGTCTGACAACCCTGTATATTAAATAACTGGTTTATTCGTATTTACTTGTAAACAATATTGAAAATTCATAAATCGCGTTTTTTGACCTTTTACCGCTTACGTAGCGAAAACGGTGATAGATACATTAAAAAGTGCGAAGACCTTTTTTGTAGAGAATCGAATTCTCTACAAAAAAGTCCGCGAGAGCATATATCTATCTTGTACAGGTGAAAAAATACAGGGTTCCAAACGCATATGCAGACCACTTAATATGTTTGTTGGATAAAATTACAAGGATGCCAGCGTATTTATAATAACAAACTTTGATAGTATAAGTGTGTATATACAGGCTGTTTGAAAGTATGCATCTACATGTTGGTATGAAAACTAATACGTATGAACATCTATCCAATAATACAGACAATAATGACATAAAGTAATTTTGGTTCGCAATTTTTTCTACTAGCATGTCACAAGGTAACCACCTTAACAACGTGTGTGTGTGTAAAAACTTTGATATTTGAGTTAAAATGCACATAAAATAATACATCTTTTTATAATGACGCTTATATTATCTGAAATAAATGTTTTTTTTTTTTTTCAATTTTTATTTTTGGTGTTATTATTTGGCTTTTTTAATAATTTAGGATTGTTCTGTGAAATGAGTGACTTCTAAAAATAAGAATTTATGAAATTTGTGCTATTTCTGAGAAAGTGAAAATGAAATTTTTTACCCACAGGGCTAATAAATTTTCAAACTACAAACAAGTACTGAAATTACATAAAATTTGAACAAGATACATCAATCTGATACTATTTGCTAGACTTTAGAATACTAATCAATGCAAATTTTGAAATTTGAATCGATTTTTATTGTACCTGAGTTTTAAGATTGCATATACAAAATTCTTTCTTTCATCTTGGGATGAATTATTTATATATTCTCTTCTTTATATTTGAAAAAATATGGAATCATTTCAATGGTTGTGATATTTTGAGATATTATATTAGGAAAGTTTATTATGGCAGAAATTTACAATTTTTAATAGAAGTAATATGAGGCGTTCCAAATTAAAAGTCATTTACTTTACTTTCGGTCGAAAATGAGTTAGCAAAGGACATGGATTCTTCAGTTTGCATTGTTTAGTAGAGTTTAATCAAAAAGGGATTTTACTTCAAATTATAGTTATAGAAACCCGGCCTAACCAGTAAGTTGTGATAAAACTGGTCTTTTCTATATTTTTTTTTTTCGTTAAATAACTCAGTTTGTATGAATTAGGCAAGTTTTGTTTTAGAACACCTCATATAATTTGAATTCAAAACAAAACAAAAAATGATGATTTTGATTTTGACAATCGTCTAGTTTGTGTATAGAGATATCAAGGCGCGCTTTTACTAGGTCCTTGAAGTTGCCCCCCCCCATTTCAGCATTAACGATGAAAATTTTATAGTCGTTAGTGCTACCTTAGTGATTCTTAGTGCTCAAATTTAAGCGTTAGTGCTCTGTCGATTCAGATTTTATAGCATAAAATTTGTGGGGGGGGGGGGGAACTTCACGGAAGTTGCCCCCCACATGAGCTATAGTGATGAAAATGGTATCGTTGGTTAGGGCTACGTTAGTGCTGGTTAGTGCTCGGGTTGTACCGCTAATACTCAATTCGTTCGGATCTTAGAGCTGAAACTGTTTTAAACACACAATTCAACAATTACTTTTGCGCGGCAAATTTAAAATTAGTTGTTTTAGCGCGAAAAATTTAAATTAGAGCACGGCTCAACTTTCTAAAATTAGACAAGATTTTAAACGATTTTTAATGAGCTGCCTCTGCGCGTTACTCTAAATTGACAAAAATACTTATTTACAATAGTAGGTACATTACAATTTAATTTAATAGACAATTTAAAATAGTACGGAGGCGCAGCTTATTAATTATCATTTGAATTTATAGATCCATGAAGTTTGCGTCCCGATTTCAGCATTAAAGACGGAATTTTTATAGTCGTTAGTGCTATTTTAACGCTGGTTATTGTACGAAAAGTTTTATTTTAAATTTTTATATTTAGGCTTTATTTTAAATAGTTCTAGTTCTTTACAATATACCTATATTACTTTATGTAATACTTATATATTTCTTTCAAGGCCTGATAATCTAATTATCACGCAGAAAATTTGAAATAATAGACACTATGTAAACCATCAAGAAATTTTTTTAAGTCTATTTAGAACTAGTACTAGGCTTGCCACGGATGCTATTTGAAATTATGACATGAATTTAAATACATATAGAGCATACTTATGTCTCTTGCCTAACTTAATGTCGCTATTGAGAATTGTTATTTTTAGGGCTTCGTACTTTGAAAGGAAAAGCGGAATCCTTATATGATCTCGAAAACTTTGTAACGTAGAAATTTGAAGTTTGGTATGTTAGGTTTTGTGGATGCACACATACATCGTTAGTCAACAAGTGGAAAAAAATTTTTTGCGATTAAAATGAACGGTCAGTTTTGTCCAAAGAAAAAAGTTTCAACTAATATCTTATCATTTAAATAACTACCTACAAAGATTCCAAATATGTATTTTTATAATTTTTGACCCAGTGGTTTTAATAATATAGCTCAAAATTTATAAAAAATGATCATTCCCCCTCTATCTCTGAGGTTTCTAAAGCTAAAATTTTGAATTTTACAGAGTTAGTAGATATCTGAGTCATTGATTGCAAGAAAACTGCGGCTTTTGATTTTAGTACACTACACCTAAATGTACCTATCAAATTTAGTTTGGAAAATTACTTCTATTAATCTTAACCTTTCTGAGCAAATTTAATCTTGTAACGTAACTTACCTGGGAGATTGAGGCGACGGAAAATTTGAATAAAGTTTAAATATATCATACATAAATAAATATAGCTTAATTTGGTCTATTGACTGCTCACTGTACGGAACCCTAATTGTGCAAACCCGACTCGTTCTTGACCGATATTTTCTTAGAAGGTTTGCAACAGAAATAAAATTTTTCCCTAGGGCAAAAGTAGGTTATGTATACCTTCCAGCCCCTAAGCTTCTCTGGGCAAAATTTCAAATCTACTGGTTAAGCTGTTGAAGCAATAAATAAACAAAAAACAAAGAAACATACAAACTCACTTTCGGATTTATAATATTAGTTAGCATTAACAGCGGGTGACTGCAAATAATTTACCGTTATATTTTGAAATCTAAATTCTGTCCTTAATTTTTATTTTTCCGCATGCACCAAGAAAACATATTACAGTAAGACCTCGATAATCCGGCTTAAATGGGCGACCGGCAGGCCGGATTTCCGGAAAAGCCGGACCATCGAGAGACCGTTTAAAATGTAATGAATTTGAGACCCCGTATAGCTCCTCTAAGAAGTTAACAGCAAGCGCTGCTGTTCTGTGTACTGGGTTTGTAGGCACTTCTCAAAACTGGCTCCTTCAATTACTAAAACCTAAATACAGTAATTTCACGTATAGAGTAAAAAAGTCATTATACATTCATTTACAATAAAATCTTAGATTTGGAGGTTTTTAATAATTACGCATTTTGTTTAATACAGTAACTAACTCTTTATTTGAAAAGTAAATTAAACCCAACACAACAAACTACAAATCGCTACTAAAATTTTAAATCTTTGTTTACAAAACAAAAAGCTAAGAATCCCTGGATTCGTCACCAGTACAGCAACAGGCAGTTCGGCGTTCCGCGTGATTAATTACTGTACAATACAATTCTATTGTGTGTTGTACTAATTGACTGTAAATATAGAATGTAAATGTGTGTAAAATTGTATCTACTATTTGTTGTCAGTTATTCTCTTAAAACTACAGCTTTTAGAATCGGACCGGATTACTGGAGAGTCCGGATTATTGAGGGCCGAATTATAGAGTTTCTACTGTATTTAAGTTATATTATGACATACAGACAATACAATGACTAAAATTAAGCTTAGGACAAAATAATGTTAAATTGAAATCGCATTTAATACTTTCTCGAAATATGGCATTTTTAGATAATCGTAAGATACCGTAGTCGATTTAAGATAATCGTAAAAGTAAAATCGAAGTAAAAACAAAAAAAGTATGATTAACAAAGATATTTGATTTGTATTCTAGAAACTTTCGTAAAGAATTCAGTAATTATTAATTATTACGCTAGGCGACGTACGACCGGAAAATTTAAACTAAATTGTTTAATACTATAAAAATTCCGTCTTTAATACTGAAATCGGGACGCAAATTTCATGGATCTATAAATTTAAACGATAATTAATGAGCTGCGCCTCCGTATTATTTTAAATTGTCCACGCGGAAACAACTTGTATTGTTTTAGCGTGAAAAATAAGTATTTTTGTCAATTTAGAGTAACGCGCAGACGCAGCTCATTAAAAATCGTTTAAAATCTTGTCTAATTTTAGAAAGTTGAACCGTGCTCTAATTTAAATTTTTCGCGCTAAAACAACTAATTTTAAATTTGCCGCGCAAAAGTAATTGTTGAATTGTGTGTTTAAAACATTTTCGGCTCTAAGATCCGAACGAATTGAGTATTAGCGCTACAATCCGAGCACCAACCAGCACTATCATAGCCCTAACCAACGATATCATTTTCATCATTATAGCTCATGTGGCGGGGGGGGCAACTTCACAGACCTGCTTTTACTGGTAGATAATATAAAAGATTCATTCAATTAAAAAAATTAGTCTAACTGATCAAATTTTATAATATAGTAATTCTCTTATCATTATTAAAAATTATTTTTAGTATTTTATAATCAGTCTGATCAAAGATTTTTGATACATAATTAGGGCAGTATAACCACGCATGTATGTACTCCAACCAAATAATATTGGATATGTTAAACTGATGCTAAATAAGGACAAGAAATCTTTAACCCAAAAATTTTGAAAATTATTTGTAATTTTTCTAGAGAATCGATTGACAAACAAGTACAGCTCAAAGGACGTTTTTATCCATATTCATGTACTTTTCGCAACGGTATAAAAGAAACCTTTGAATTGTAATGTTTTTAGCACTTTAGACACTTTTTGTCAAAAGTGTTCACAAAACCTACTTCTAGGCGTCTCACGTGTCTGGCTAACGAACTCATCCAACGATTGTGGGTTTGCGAGATTTTCGCCAAATTTCCTGAAGATTGGATATTTCATTCGACAGTAAGATACGTTACAAACTCATAGTTTTAAAATTTGATGATTGTTACATTTTACCGAATTTCCATTCTAAAAATTCACAGCAGCTCTTATGGAAAGAGCTGAACCCGGGACTATGACTGGGAATGGGTTTTGGAGCCTGTAGAACCCGAAAATGACCTTCGGGTTCTACAGGCTTCAAAACTACACACACACACACACACACACATATATATATATATATATATATATATATATATATATATATATATATATATATATATATATATATATATATATATATTGTATATATATATATACCATGTGAGTTTTTTGAGAATTGACATTTCTATTACAACCAAATTTTTATGATAGGTTCTTAAGGTTCTTTTCTTGGATGTAATGGAAATGTAACCAAGCAAAACGCTATCGGTTGAAGAAGGCTCAAGTACATATACATATTTTTAACGCCTAACTGATAAATTAAAGAAAAATAAAAAAATTAAACTTGGGTAAAAAGTTTCTTTTACTCATTTATATTAATTAATGCACTAGGTCAGTTTTATCGAAAAAATAATATATAGTCTCATTTAACAATCTGTAAGTATGTATCATAGCTCGAAAATCATAAGAGCTATAAAGCCCCTGACTATAGCAATCGATTGCCCCTGTCGATATCTACAACTCTCATTTAAAAAATTTTTCGATTAAGAATTTTACGAAAAAAACCAAGGTCGTGATCTGGATGACTGACTATAATATTTCTATGCATTTTTCGAGTGCGAACCCAGGCTCAAAAAATCTCTATACTCCTCAAATTTTTATACAGAGCAACAAATATCCCTTAAATAGGTGTAATATTATGAATATTAATTTCATTACAGATAGGAACATGAATGAGCAGTTTGCCAGCTGCGTGCCTTTATATTATTGCCAAGGGCTCCACCACGGATGTAATATTTACCGAAAGTCTTGATACGCCCTCTGCAACCTTTTTAAATCTCTTTGGAGATAGATTTACATAATGCCAACTTCTAGTTTATAAGCGCATCTGTACAGTGAATCTTTCTGATCTTAAAAGGTTTTCTAATACTTCTTGCGAATTTTAAGTGGTTTTAACCCCTTAGATAAGTACGGTCAAAGCAACTGGGGGTTGCTTTGCTTAGTGTGCTACGACCAATGTGGAATAAAAACTAGAAAAATTTGCTCTCTTACATCTTTCTCCACTTCCGTCCAGCAGAGGCTGATTTTCACCCCTTTAAGGGGTTAATACTTCGGCTGTGTTCATCCTATACCATCTTACTCTTGCATTCCCAAGAGCTTGTAGGCAGAAGTTTCCATAACGTAAATCTATGACCAGAGTTGTATTAAAGGGGGTGTAAGGGGGTACCAACCCCTTCGGTAAATATTAAATCCTTGGTGGTGCCCTTGGCAATAATATGAGAGCACGTGGCTTGCAAAGTGTCCATTCATGTTCCTTTCGGCAATGATATTAATATTCATAACTTTACACCTATTTAAGGAATATTTGTGGCTCTACACAAAAATATAAGGGGTATAAGAAATTTTTTGACCCCAGATTCGCACTCAGTATCGCAAGATGTTAAAAATACCATAGTCAGTCATCCAAATCAGGACCTTGGTTTTTTTCATGGGGGTGTCTTATTGTTACTCAACCTGAATTTATATTTTTTTAAGACACCTTCCATTAATATGACCTTGCTGAAATTTTTACACACGACAACTATGTTAGAGCCAAATAACATATAGTTTTTTGGTAGATGTCACTCAAGGGGTTGGTCTAAAACACGCACTCTCAAAAATTCAATTATTATTTTGATGTAAATGACGTCATACGAATGTAAAAAAATTGGATAATACAAAGCAATTCTATGTCAACATCCTTTGTTAATTTCATCTAATTATCTTCAATAGTTTATTAGAAAAAAAAATTTAAAAAGAAAGGTTTTTACACCGATGTCTCTGACAATATAGGGGGTAGAGGTCTAATACCGGTATTTTCGAACATTACTCACCATAAGCAACTTTCATGCAAAAGAATAGCCGAAAAGGCCGTTGAGCCTAAATCACATATGCTTACCCGGCGAGACTTTTTAGTTTCTCGGGTTCATAGTATTCAATCATCTCCAGCCTTTGTACAAGTTGTTGTCTAGAAATGTTGACTACTTTCTCAGTCGAAAGCAACGAAATTCATACATTGTCAAATTAAGGCAAGCAAAGGAATCATCCTAGTATACACATTAGTTAGATGAATATTTAATGACTAACAGACTAAGGTCAATTTCAGATCATTCACTCCAGATATTAGATAAATAACGATGAACAACAGTGCTAGTACAACAACCGACTTGAAGTCAGGTTATTCTATAACATTCAATTAATACTTATGACTTGTATTAGCTTTAATTTTAATTGTTTAAAATTGTTAGAAATCGAAAAAAAAAATAGTACAAATATATGGACGTATAAAAGACCACAGGCAGTGAAGTTCACATTACTGATTAAAAGTCAGTTCCAGTCTATTGGTTCAACAAGGAAAACGTAAGAAATCGAAGATTTAAGAAAATTTAAAACTTCGTCAGTATGTAAGGAGTGAGTACCTAATAACATAAAAAATACCAGTTACTGCTAAAAAACGATTTTAAGAGGTGAACAACCTCCTCAAAGCTAAATTCAAAAATTTAAAAATTGATGTAATTTTGTTTATACATACCTTGCAGAGTTCTGGTAATAACAATTTTTTCATGTACACACTTTTAAGGGGTAAAAATACCCTTTCAAGTAAAAATTTAAAAATTGATGAAATTTTGTTTAAATTATATACCCTACATACCTAGTTGTAGTAATAATTGTGATTGGTAGCCTATAGTTATCACCTATTTAAAATATTTTGGTGCCAAAATTGTTATTTTTATTAGTAGACATTTTTATGTAGACCTGGCCGAAAATGAACTGAGATGCGTAGAAACGTATTTAAAAATGGATCGGTCTAAATCATTTTGAAGGTAGGGTCGGTATCTGTCAAATACATGTGGGTTCTGAACCATAGGCCAGTGAGTTGTTTTATTTTACCCACTTCACCTGCGCAAACAAAGGAAGGTCTCTTACTTCAAAATCGTTTTGCTATACATACTTGAAGGATTGTTTCATCCCGTAAAAATATGAGAACGCAAAAAGCAATGTTATATTTATTACTAAAACTTTATATAGTACTTACATAGAAACAAAATTTTATCAATTTTTAAATTTTGAAGTACACATTTGAAAAGGTAGTATCATCTCTTAAAAATATGTAGATGCAAAAAATAATGTTATATTTGTTACTCTGTAAGGTATGTGAAAATAAAATTTTATCAATTCCTAAATTCCTGAATTTGAACTTCCAGGGGCTGTTTCACTCTTTAAAATCGTTTTTAACAGAAACTAGTATTTTTTATGTTACTAGGTAGTTATCCCCTACACACTGGTAGAGTTTCAGAATTCTTTGAATTCGAGACTTCTTGTGGTTTCGTTGTAAGTCATTTTTTTGTGTAGTACACATAATATGTGTAGTAATCATATTTTGCAATATTCATATTATGAGTATGCAGTATATTAGCAGAAAAATTAGAAACAATGGAGTCTTTTCCGCATTATATCTAAACCCAATTTTATTAGTCACCATAACGATCTTGGCTTTATAAGCAGCAGATAAAGTGATTATGTTTTGAGCAACGATAAAGCACTCACTAAAAAGCAGAGCCGGATTTACATACGGGCACTTGAAGCACGTGCCTCGGCTTTCCTCGTAATAGCAGCCTCTACAAACTTAATAATTAATTAGTAAAATCCTCTAAACGTTGTTATACATAATTACAGGATACTTGGGATCCGTATGACACGACAGACCTGCAATAATAGGAGCCGTATTTTCTAGTGTTATAATATGACTTGTACGAAATTTTGTATGTCTTTGGTATAAGGGATACCTATCTGTGTGCGAGAAGCTGTACAGGATGCCTTAGATTAAACTCTCAAAAACGTACTCCCTGTTATTTGTACTATATCTGTTTTTCTCTTGTAGAAATACGCTTTTCGGACATAGGTACATATTTCCTATTGAATAATGATGCTCATTACTTAACACTTTTATTACTCAGTAGGTTGTGAATCCGTCAGACAATGTATAATATTTGAATAATTTGTAATAGAAGATAGACTTTAAAATAAAAATTTTCAATTGGTTTCAGTTTTAATATATTATTTAAATTTTAGTAATACGATAAAGACTGGCCATTTTTTTTCTTTTTATATTAGCTACTAATCCATATGTAAATTTATGTTAATAACATACACACTTTTTTAAATTCATCAGTAAGAATAGTGCAATTTTCTATTAAAAGGTCGTAGAAGAGGAAGATTATTTATTATATTCACAGGTAATAGTTTTTATAGGCTAGCGACTCACTCTTAAAAAGATGCTTAGAAATTGAAAAACTGACTACAAACGTTGTTTTTTTTTTTTTTTTGGTTGATGCAGAATTTAAAATAAAAAATTTAAATACTATTTTTTGATTAAACCACGGCTTTAATGTTAAAAATTGGTTATTAATACCTTCTTAGAAAACGTATAATTTATAATTTTATTCCACGTAAGGTTTAGTTTTTTTAGGTAATTATAATTGTATATAATAACTCCACAGAGCAGCTTTGTGACGATACCACGGTCAGGCCCAACGAGAGGGTGGGGTAACTGGGGTTGCAGCTCCGGGACTTGAGTTTGAAGCGGGAGCCCATAATTGTCGGCATAGAGACTTTTAAAAAAATGCGGTTTATTCTTGGTGGACACCATTTTTCTTCACGGCCCTGACCATGGTCACACAATGACTATATACTGAACCGTTCATTTTTGCGAGCCATAAGGGTATTAAGTATACGTCAGGGGATTGAAATACTGATTGTGAGTGCATAAGGAATGTAATGGTAGCACACCTGTCGAACTTTGAAATTATCACTGTTATGACCTTATGGATATAAAAATTAATGCAGGTATATAATTATGTTTATGTACGATATGTGCTGTGATATTGTTAAATACCTTCTGTATCATACTATATATAATATATTAATTAGTAATGTTGTGACAGTAATAAACAGAGTATTAAGAATCACCTTTATTATATTGTCCACACGAAGCGCTCGGTTGATAGTACTCACACGTTGCAGACGTAGCCAGCTAGTGATACAAAAACGACTTCTTTAGTCAGTAGTAGAACAGTAGTATGTTGTATGTTGTTTTTTCCTTTTTGCATAATTTTGTAATTAAACGCAAAACTAGGCTCATTTCGCGAATAACTAGGGGCATATAACATAACTAGAATTATATAAAAAACGTCAATAACTGTGATAGCCACACCCAATTTTACATATTTTTGCCTAATCTGCGCACAGTTCTAGACAGTGCGGGGTAAACTAGTGTGTGTTTATTAGAGAGTGCGCTCATTTTTACACAGGGGCGGTAAAACGCGGGTGGCAAACAGAAGGTTTTTACTATAAAATCTCCCCACAGACTCATCCCTTTATTTATTACTGAATTTTATTGTACTTCCTTTTTCAACTTTCACTAACATTCATTTATAGTTACTCTGTACAAAATTTTATACAGCCTACCCATTCCATTTTTTAGATGTTTAAATTCGATGTACTTGAATCTCTTTTCTAATTCGGATGTGAGTCAAGAAGGCAGGTGGTTTTTTATTTCTCCTTCCACGTACTATTACACCATGTATATTTATGCCTACGTACGTATGTATGTACATCGTGCGTTTATATCTATCTACAATACTTGTACAATGAAACGATGTAGGTTACTGCGTGCAAAATGTTTTGTAGCAAGTTATACATATTTTGAATAAATCATACGGGTGCAGGAGTGCGGAATAGTAACGTCACATAGAAGCTTCCCGTCAAATCATGTCACCATATCATATACAAACATAGATATACATATACATATGAATGGACGATATTGTTTTAAGAAATTTTCAAAGAAATATATTACTGTAATGAAGTACAATTATGCACCACATAATGAACTTAAAAAGTTTAGTTGCAGTTGTTTGTGTCGTTACACTTTAACTCTTTATATTTCCGGAATAATTGTCAGAGACGAGAATCACTGTGTAAAATTATATGTGGAAAAGTATCTACTTAGATGTGTTAGTTTGTCGTATTTAACCTGATTTATTTGATGTAGAATTTACAGCATGATTGCTGTCAATTTTCACTATCTAAATCAACATCTGAATCTAACTTTGTAAATTTCTCTAAGCAGCAAGGTCCTAGATTTTTTATGACAATACACTGGAAACCAAAAGTGAATCAACAATACCTGAGATATTTAATCGAATATTTCATATATTATACAATTTTCTACTTACTCGACGAATTCCTTTATATAATTTTATTAGTTACCTAAGAGAAATCAATCCCGGATCTTTTGATAAACCGATTAGGTTGCGCGACCATGATGGCTTAAAAATTGAAGTGTTATTATAAAAATAGTAAACATTTCGATTCATTTAAGATGTACAACAATCAGTCGAAATTGATAATCTTGCTGCTTACAGAAATTTACAAAGTTAGATTCAGATGTTGATTCAGATGTTGACGTGAAAATTGACAGCAATCATACTATAAATTCTACATCAGGTGTAAATCAGGTTAAATGCGACAAACTAACACATGTAAGTAGATACTTTTCCACATATATTTTACACAGTGACTCTCTAATAATTATTTCGAAAATATGAAAAAGTGACTTATTTCTCACTCACATAAAAAATATGAGTTTGTGACATAAGCTTAAGGCAAACAACCGTCTCGGAAAAGCAGCTGTTGTCCCGCATTGAAATTTTTGTAAACCTCACAAATTACAGATGCAATATAAATAAAAAAATGCCGTCTCTGACGCCGTTTGTTGACCTGTTTTAGCTTATGTGAATTAGTTGCTCACGGCCTCTTGGCCATGCCAAGAACAACACTAGTGTCAACAACAAAGTGCCGTATCTAGCAAGTAACACTACCCAAGTGCCAATCGCCAATCTTCTTGAAACTTTGCTGGTATGTAGAATAGGCAAAAATAAAAGACCCGTATTTTTTTATGGGCCAAGGCCCACGTTAACGGGGTGGAACCAGCCCCTAAAGTAAGGGGTTCAAATCATATTTCTTAAGATATTTCGAAAACTAGATGAAATAGAGGAAAACTTTAAATTGGCGAAATGTTTCTTTTTAAGAGACCTATTGATCTATATAGATTAAACCAGGGTCGGGTTTATAAGAAGGGCTGGGGGGGGGGGTGAAAATCGGGGTCAATTTTCTTGTACAGCCTAACACTTGCAGACCAGAAAACTTTGGTAGAAATAAGTGCAGAAAATATAGAATATGAGTAACCAAATATACACATCTAAGCTTAAATTACAAATTAATTAAGTACTGAAAAATACATGAATCATTATCGGAAAGTAAAGATTTACATTTTCATGATGAAATAAACATCAAATTAGAAAAACATAGAAGGTATTTGCAATCAATAATAAAGCAATATAATACAAAGTATTTTTTTTTATATGTGTTGAATACCAAACACATTTCGGAAAAATGCAAAAACATGTGTCCCCTATTTTTTAGTCCTCCTTCTATTTAAGATGGTAAAAATTTGATACATTGAACCACTCAGGCTTTACAAGAACATTTACTCCGATTTTCACTTCTCCAGCCCCTGTTATGAACCCGACCTTGGTTTAATCTATACAGGTGAATAGGTCTTTCAAAGAGTAACATTTCGTCAATTTAAAGTTTTCCTCTATTTCTTCTACCTTTTGAGATATTTTAACAAGGGGGAGGGGCGGTAACGTATTAAAATTTTTCTTCATTTTGTTATTGTTTCATATGATTGTAGACCATCTCAAGTTTGTTATGTCAAAATTTGAAACAAATCGGTGTAAGACTAACTTTGAGCCCAGCAGGCACATGGCTTTGTGCTTTCGGAATCCCTAAACTCTTTTATTTATCGATAGATCTTTGTAAGTATACTAATGTATACCACATACTACAACCACTGACGTAGGTATGAAAAACTTTTCATATTTAGTATTGGATTTTCATGTATACAAAATTTTAAAGCGATTTTCTGACACTTGTAATTTTTGAAAACGGTGAAAAATCAAAATCTACTCGACCGATTGTTTTGAAATTTTGTATACAGCTTCCTTACATAAATGATCAGGTATCCCTAGCTTTTTTTTATTTTTCATAATTATTATTTTTATAATAACAAATAAGTCCATTTTTAGACGAAAATTGGTATTTTCACTTCTAAGTGTCACCAAAAATTGAAAAATCTAAAAAAATTCCTTCCAGGGAACCTTAGGAAAGAGGTTATCTAATGATATCATATTTTTTGTTTTTATTCCGGATGACCTACTCATGAGTTATATTGTTCACTGGCAGACAAATTTTTTTCGAGAAGCCTCCTAAGATTTGCTGCTGTTGGCAATTATTTATATTTTGTTTTAAAAAATTAAGAAAATGTTATTCAAATGTTGTTTTATAATGTTACAATCGATTAAATAAATTTGTATTACCTGTAGCTCTGAAAAAATTCTTAAAAATGGGTCTTTTTCATGCCGAATTAACGTTACCCCCCCTTTTAAGAAATATGATTTGAACCCGCTACTTTAGCGGCTGATTCCACCCCATGAACGTGAGCCTTGGCCAATAAAAAAAAATACAGATTCCTTATTTCTACAATCAAGAAGACTGTTGACTGACACTTGGGTAGTGTTACTTGTAAGTGTAGAAATTCCAAGCAAAAAATACTCAAGATAAGGGGAGTAACTCTTTCTGTAAATAAGTAAAAATATTTTATTAATTTTTTGTTTGTCAACCACAGTCAGCCATGATTAAGTAGTATATATTATGTACACTTATGTATACTACGTACACCGCGTATACAATTACAGATTTGTGTAGATACAATGATAGGTTTATGTAGTAATGTGTTTTGTGTAGCCACAATCGTTTAGCGCGGGCACCACTTTTACCTCATATTTTGGCGACAATGGATCGCCGGTATAGAAATAGCTAAGTTTGAATCTATCTGGGGTTGAACTAGTCCCGGAAGCGTATTTCCGTTTGCGTGTTCATTAGGAGGCACCGTTGCCTCGAAATCCGTACGATTTTGTAACACTCAAAACGCGTGTACAATTCAAGTCTTCCGTCCTGTAAACGCACACGGGTTTGTAATGCAGACTGTTCTTCCAAACACGTGTTCAAGGGAACGCGATGACAAGAAAGATAGTTTTGCAAAGGTAATAAAAGCTTGAATTACGGCCCAAGAGATTCATGTCCAAAATATTGGCAAAATGTTTTCTATTGCCCAATAGAAAAAAAATTACGAAGAATGAAAGCAATAGTAAAAAAACAAAAAAAAAAATGCCATTATTATAATCAACAAACCAATTACATGATTGGAAACAAGAAATGACAGAACTTCAACAAGAAAATCCAATATTTCCGAACACATCTTAAAACACCTTCACTTTTTCTTCTTGACCTAATTCTTCACCTCTGGTCTCGTCATCTTCAGATAAAAACTTATTTGTCAGAAAATTGACATTATTAGGTTCAGGTAATATTTTTTTTTTTAAGTTATTAGGGCTTATAGCTTTTCGTTTTCGACAACATGATTCTTTATAAAAATTTATAAAAAGTAGCCTTTTATCCATTGAACATATAAATTCAATTTGAATATTTTGAAAAATTCATAGGTCAGAAAAATAGAAGAGTTAAAGTACCTACAAGCTTATAATATTATATTCTCCTCAACGTGAATGTTCACTTCGAAAAATCTAAAGATAAACATTAGATTTAAAAAATAATGTAAAAGATAAACATTTATTTTTTATTCACCAGACCCTCTGTGAAAATTTTTGTACTATGCTCAAATGTGGGACCTTTATGACTATTAGTGTTGGCTGTTATTGCTAATGGCTATCCTTCTAATCATAGCGTTGCCCTGAACACGTTTTTAAAAAAAACAATGTGCGTTACAAACCCGTACGCGTTTAGAGGACGGGGGACTTGAATTAGGCACGTGTTTGGAAGAAGAGCCTACCGTTATAAAACCGTGCGGGTTTCAAGGCGACAATGCTTCCTATTGAACACGCAAACGGAAATACGCGTCCCGGAATGGGGTTAATGCGTCCTTGAAGTCACGCATTTAGTAGACTGGAAATAATAAAATAATTTAATTGAAAAGTAAAGGTCTTGAGGCTGAACCTATCGATTTTGATGAAATCTGAATTATGTTGAAGAACAGTGTTTCTCAACATTTCTTCAATTACGGTCCAGTAATTACATTTATTATACTTAAGGAGGTTCTTCCATGTAATGGTTTCAGAAAATCAGAAAATCGATTTTTTTTGTTGCGTATATTGATTCCTACACATATGTAGAATATGCTGGTAAAATGATTTTTTAAAATTCGAAGTCATTATAAAGATACAGCAGTTAGCTGTTAGAAGAACTGATTGTGAGTACTGAATTAAGTGATAGGAGGCCGGGCCTACTGGGACGTGTCGGCTTGATACCGGAGATGCTACTATACAAATGTACACTTATATTTTAGTCTTGGTTTAGCTTCGAAGAGCACAAGAGTTACGACAAATCTAAATCAGTGATCAGTTAGAAGTTGTTTATTTTTGCAATGAATGATAGAAAAGGAAGCACATTCAATGATGTTCATCCTGGTCGTGATAAAAAACGAAGATTTGTTGGAAACCGTTATACTACCTAAAAAGATACTCAGAAAAGGCCGCGAAACGCATACTTGTGTACACAACCGTGATGAAGCGCGGATTGCGCGCTGCGAGTGATGCACGAGTGACGTAAAAAAGCCAGAATTGAAGCAAGAGCAGAACAACCCAATTTGAAAGACTTCGAAGAAAAAAAGGGAGAAGTACTCTATGGATCAGGCATCGCAGATTGATGGTAAGTTAAGATTTTCATAGTTTTAACCGTACTTGAAACTTTAAACGCTCCTTTCTCAAAACTGTGTTTTTCAAACTATCCTCCATCATATCGTGAGAACGGTTTGACCAATTCACTTGAAATTTACAAGGTAAACTTAGCACGTGCAGACGCACCGAATCCACTAGAATCATCCAAAAATTCTGAGTATTTTTATTTTTTGCATAACGAAATATTCTAAAAAATCATAAAATTTGAAATTTTTTCTTCAGAAGTCTACCAAGAACCCAGTTTTCAATACTTTCAAATGATTCCTGTTTATTCGATTTAGGCTAACAGATTAAAACGCCGTTTATTTTTTTTTTTTTTTCATATAAGCTAATCAACCAAAATTGTGGAGGAAGTGAGCGTCTTTTTCTCGAGGCGAAATAAATAGTTTCATAGAAACATTGAAGTAGAAGAAATACATTTGGCGTTACAAAATATGAAAAATAATAAACAACTAGCTGAATTTTACAAACAGATGATAAAACTAATCATTGTAATGTAGCAATGTTATGCAATCTTTTTAATAAAATGAGTCAGACGAAAATAATATCGTCATACTGGAATCTAGGTCTAATAGTAAATATATTTAAAGGTAAAGGCAATGCTGAGATCCCAACAATTACAGGCCGATAACACTTTGATCTAGACAAAAATACTGGCAAGTCGTATTCAAGACTGGCGTGAGAAAGGAAATATTTTATCACCGTATCAGAACGAATTTCGAAAAGGATAAAGCTGTGTGGATAACATTATGCTTATAAGCATTATCATAGAACATGTATTTAAAAAAAAAAAAGAGGGAAACTTTACGTATGCTTCGTAGATTTAGAGAAGGTCTTTGATACTGTTAACAGAGAAGTCCTTTGGTACAAGTTACTAGCGAAAGGTTTATCTTGTAATATAGTTTATATTCTACAAGAAATATTTAAAAATGTCAGTTATTGCATATCCTTAGAAAATAACGAAATATCGAAAGTAAATAATACTAAAAATGGATTACGACAGGAATGCCAGCTCTCTCTAATTTTATTTAATCTCTTCATGGTCGATGTTACCAAAATGTTGAAAGGAAGTGAACTGCATGCTCCGAATATTAGTAAAAAAGAAACTGGAAAACTGTTATATGCGGATGATCTCATAATAATATCTGAGTCACCCATAGGACTTCAACGGGCAATTAATAAACTCAAAAATTACATGGATGAATGGAAACTGTCAGTAAATGTAAAAAGACTAAAGTTATGATCATAACTTCATAAGTAACAGCAAGAAAACTAATGAAAAGCATAAATGGTTTTTTGGAAAAAATAAAATTGAAATTGTATTAAAATTCAAATATCTGGGCGTTATACTCTCAAACAATGAAAATTTTGAAGATTGTGTAAAAGGAAAATGGATACAAGCTAAGCAAGCTGTGGGGATAGATCCAGAACAGCTTCGCAAGAATATATAACTCCAGATCTGTATATGAAAGTATTTAACACAAAAATCAAACCGATTATAACCTATGGAAGCGAAGTATGGGAGCCTTATTCAAAGTCATCATCAATAGACCGAGTGGGTAACAATTTTGGAAAGGAAGTACTCCAAATAAATAAGAGAACTTCAAATCTAAGATGTATGAAAGAATTTGAAAAAGTCCCGACTAGTGTTAAAGTTAAAATTCTATACGTAAATTATTTTAAAAAAGTAGGGTACAATCAAAACAAAATCTTAAAAAATTTCTGTTTCAGATATTGAATAGAGCAGTCTACAAATATAGTACGGTGCAGTTATTTAAAAAAACGGCCTAACCTCAGCATCAAAAGTAAGAGTTTCACTCCATCTCCAAATTGTTCTATACAGTCCACATATTGTTTGGCAAAAAGTTACACCATTTTGAGCGTCGGGTTTTGGGGTAAGGGGGGGGGGTAGAAGTAGACAAATTAACGGTTTTTTTTTAAATAGTTCGGAAACTATGGGGTTTAGCGTAAAAAGTGTCATGTACAAAAATAATCTACATTAAATTACAAACAAAAATGGTCCTGTGCATAATCTTGCTAAAGTGAACAGTTCCAGAGTTACGGAGGGTGTAAAAGTAGCAATTTTTAGTATTTTTAGCGACTGCTGCACCTATCACCAGGTGTAGCAGTGGCTGAATAAGAAGAAGAATCCGCTCGAGTGGGAATGAAAGAAGATTGACGAACACCTGAGACCAATTACAACAGCACCTACTGCAGCTCCCGAGGAATTACTTTCCCTCATAGTGTGCGCTTGCAAATACAAATGCGTCGGTAACTGCGAATGCAGAGTGGTCTAAACTGCTCAAACATATGCGGTAATTGCTCAGAGCTAGGATGTGATAACAGGGATACGAACATCATAGACGAAGATTTAGAAGAGGAGGGCGTTATGTTTTGAACAGGATTAATCCCAATTTCCTTTTACAAATACAATCCTGTATAAAAAAAAATTAGTTTCCTTAGTGACAATGTGTCATATTTTTTCCAAAAAATTTAAAAATATTAAAAATTGCTACTTTTATACCCTCCATAACTCTGGAACTCTTCACTTCAACAAGATTATGCATAGGACTATTTTTGTTCGCAATTTAATGGAGATCATTTTTGTATACGTACTTTTTGCGTTAAGCTACATAGTTTTCGATATATTTTAAAAAAAACTGACGAAAATCGTTAATGTGCCTACTTCTACCCTCCTCCCCCCAAAACCCGACGCTCAAAATGGTGTAACTTTTTACTAAACAATATGTGGACTGTATAGAACAATTTGGAATTGGAGTGAAACTGTTACTTTGGATGTTGAGGTTTGGGTCTAATTGTACCGTACTAATACTAATAATTGGTCACATCAAATCCTTACCAAGATAAAGATATTCAGAATAAGCGAAATATTGAATCAGAGTGAATACACGTACAAATTGAAAATGCGAATTACACAAAATGTCAATCAATATTACGCAAATACACTTCCTGAAATTTGTAAACTGAAATCTCTTTATTTCTTTAGAAATCTGCATCATTATCAACAAGGACTGCATTATTTAGAAATAATTGAAAATAAAAATCACCGAAGAACTTTGGGCTAATTTTCGACTTGGATGATGGATATGGGAAATTGGAACAAAAACCAAAAGAGGAGACACTAGACCTTGTGTACTATGTAATGAGATTGAAACTCCCGAACACTTTTTTATCGACTGTAAGGGATGCAATTTCATTAGACAAAAACATGAAATTAGAAAATGTAAAACAAACTCAGAAGTATATGAGCTATATATCGATGTTTAAGTTGTGATAGCACGTAAGTGACATTTTTTGGAAATTTTTTTTTTATGCAGATGGATAGATATTAAAAATACGCATCTATCGATCCAGAAAAAATGGTACTTTTATAAAAACTAATGAGGAAGAACAATGTTTTTGACACCACGTATTATGCGGAAGCTCAATTTTGTAAGGTTGACTCCGCGCATCTTAACATACGTGATGTCTCAATTTCATGTTCGTCACTTACGTGCTATCACAACTTAAACATCGATATGTAATAAGAAAGTTGCACATGATTTTAATCAACTAAGTTAATTTATTTCTGAAATGTTATGAATTAGGAAAAATAAAATATATCGCCCTGAATGTTTATTCTCTTATTATTACAAAATGTATAGTTCACAGACCAATAAACACTATTATATTATACTACTAGACAAAGCGTAAAGCCGGTTTATAGTCATATTTCTTGAAGCAGGTAACAGGGTGAGACGGGTGAGATTTAAGGAATATAATATAATGTCAGTTTTTGAGTAAATGCGACTATAATTATTGCAGGACATAATTTGTATACGTACGTATTTTGAAAATAAAGTCAATACTACTTTTTTTCTTTCAAAATTTTACAGTTGCTTCTCAAAAAAGTAAAATTTTATTATCAGTATTATGTTTTGACAATAAAATTATTTGAAAACGTTACTACGGATAAAATCGGTTATTGCATTGATTACTATATTACAGAATACTATTAGATCGGAACTTGGTCGTATCTGGCTGCCTCAATTATATATTTATATATTTAGTCTATATAATATAATGTATAAATGTTCATTGGTCTGCGGTATAGACTTTATTCATTTTTTACAATCCTATGTATTTCTGTTAATTAAAGTAGCAGTAGCACTACTTAGTGATCATAATTTTAATTATAATTAACTCAAATTTTGACAGTTGAATTGTTATAACACACATAAATTGCACAAAATTTTCATTGTAAATATTTGTAACTTGACTTTATGTCAAATAAATAAATAAATAAAACAATAAGTAAATAAATAAAGTGTATTTGATGTTCAAAGCAATAAATATACACCAGCACGGTTTAAAATCTATGAAAATCACTGTAAATTAAATTTATGTCACCTCCTAGTTAATTATTGCTACCTAGATTTAATATTAGAAAATTGAACAAAACCAAGTAAATTTTTTTTTTTACGTATATTCGACATCTGTAAACAAAGTTTTAATATTTTTTTATTTTTACCCCCTTTTTACAAACTTAACCCTCAAATTTTAACCCCGCAACCACCCTTGTTGAGGTAATTTAAACAAATTGCATATCAATAGCTAGCTTTTTAAAAAAGAGTAGTATCGCCAATTGAAACTTTTACTCTATCTCTTACCGATTTCGAAATATTTGAAAAATTAAATTTTCACCCGTTTTTGAAAAGCGGTTTCACCCCTTCAAACCGTTTTGGCGCCGATAATAAAAAATACATGTCGTTGATTTGTTAGTATTCTACAATATATTTACGCTTTATCAAAATCGAGAGGTGGGACCTCGGGACCTTTACTTGTGAGTTTGATATTTTTAATTTTAAAATTTCCATCCAAAAATTCTTTCTGAATAAATTATTACCCCAAAATTTCCTCCAGCAATATCTCCCTCCAAAACATTATTTTCGGACCGCTTCTGCAAGTATCTGCATGGAGACCTTACGGTATAGTACTAAAATAACCATTTCCATATTTATAGTCAGTCACTATAAATAATTGACTTTGTACAAAATTTTGATTGCAACTGATCTCATTTGATTGATGATTTAAAAATAATTTAACCTATAATCAATACCTATAAATAAAATAGAAGTGTCTGTCTGTCATTATCGACTTTTTAAGTATTAGTATGTTTTTGAGTTAGCAAATTCGACATATATACCAAATATAACTTTAAAAATTTTTTTGTCTGTCTGTCTGTTTGTACGAACCGATTTAACTCAAAAACTATTAAAGTTATTGAGTTGAAATTTACAGGGAATATAGATATTAACCTCCCGATCAATCTTAGCCACATCTTAATGTGATCTCCCAAATGGTTATGTACAGGATAATTCAAATAGAATCTTCATTAAAAGTTTATGGTCTTCTAAATAGATTTTTGAAAATTTGGTTATAGAAGTTTTCAAATATGAAGATTTTAATTAAAATATTTTTAACTGTTGACACCAAATTTGTTATTTAAAGTGTTTTTAACAGCAAATTTGAATTCGCTGGAAATTGTTACTAGTAGTCTATGTGAAAGTGACATTTCAGCTTTTTGACTTGATACAGGGTAGTCACATAAAGCATTTTTTAAATATTTTGTTTATTATGCAAATCTTTATTTTTTCTTTTTTCAAGTGAATCACATATTTTTTACCATAATTATGCAAAAAAAATGTAACGTCTATCTATTACTATAAGATATTCTTATACCTAAAACTGATATTTTGGAAGTTACATAATTATATAATAAAATGATCAGTTAGATTTTCTATGAGCACGGCTGACACAAAAACCACGGGACAGATTTCCGTGAAACTTCATAAATTTATTTCTTAGACGCTTCACCATCTCAACAACATCTCCAGTCAAAATTATCACAGTATTCTTTATGAGGTTTGATATATTCAAGACAAAAGTTGGTATATCAAAAATACTCCTTTAATAATAAACGGAAGCAAAAGATTACCTAGGTTACGATAAAAATAATATTTAAAAATTTAAATGTCAACTTCAAAACTTTTTAATAAAATTTCACTTTAGAAAAGGATAGTAGTAAAGTTTAATTACGGAGGAACTGAACGTAATTTTAAAAAGTCCACCAGGGTTCTGGGATCCCGAAAAGGATCTAAAATTGAATTAATTTTAAAACCGTCAATATGGAAATCTGTGGAAAGATTTCAGAGTGTGAAAATTAGATATATTAATGGTTACTTCCGAGTCGTTTGGCGAGCGGAGCGAAGCATTACATGGAATTAACCTTTTATAGAATTTTGAACTGTTTGGCGAGCGAAGCGAAGCACTTTAAAGAACTGGTTTGAAACTAAATTTTTCCGATTTGTTTCGGAATAACTAATTTAAAGTAGCTTTACTCACAGTTAAGATAATTTTACACGAATGAAACTGGAGGGCATAGTCAAAGGAGGTCAAAAATAAATTAATGAACACGTTTTCTCACTTTTTGAAAATTAATTCTGTAAAGAGTAAAATTGGGAATAAACGCAAAAAAATGTGGGAGAGGTCAACGTTTACATTTTCAACGACTACTGTTCTAGCGTCTCCAACAATTAGTCAGTTACTTTAGGAAATGTTCAAATCTTTTGCAAATAGACTTATAGGGGATGTAGGGATTTAAATTTTCCAATAGGAATAGGGAGGATACTTATTCAGAGTGAAGTCTACAAAATATTAGGTATTTTAAAAATATATAATACTTGAGTATTTCAAATCAACATAGTTTTTTTACTTCTATACCAAATTTGTTGACATCTCCTTGATAAGCTTACTTTAGATTTTTATTCTATGTTATATGTTTGAAGAAATGACCAATTAGTTTTTGAAAATTTTCAATTGTTTCTAGATAACTAGCCAAAGGGAGAAATTAAAGAGGATTGATGAGTAAGCTTATCAATAAATAAAGCCTATCATTTCAGTTTATGATTAGAAAATAGGGGCAAAATATTTTAGCAAACTACCCAGAAGGAATTACCTTTACGAAATTACGAAATTCACGCTTGCGAAGCTGCGGGTAACAGCTCGTTCAAAATATCTACGCGAGTGCAATTGTGGGTTTCACTTATTGTTAGTCATATACACGGTGGTCCAGAATTATGTACCGTAATTGCTAGAGCTGATAGTACGTTCAAAAATAATGGTACCTTTTCATTTACGCTTTTTTCCAAAACTCAATAATAAGGGAGATACAAAGCTTTAAAGAGGTGAAACGAAAACAATTTTTTCCTAAATATTTTTCAAGCGCTTTTGAATAACGGATTGATATTTTAGGGAAACGTATTCTGCTTTAGAAGGATTAAATTTATGTTAACGCATATTCCAAAACTTATGATCAACCGGTGGTTTTGGGTAATAGGTGTGTGTAACGTTGTGGTTCTTAATAAAACGTTAATTTGAGAAATAATTAAGCGGTATTTATTTTACGACTCAGAAGACATATTGCTGACCATAGAATAATCAGCTTATTGGCATAGACACTCAAACTAGTTTACAATTTCGACACTAGAGATGTCTATACTTTACATCTCCCTTTCTTTGTAAATAAGCATTAAACATTACACATTTAAACTTACATTTAACATAACATTTGCTTTACAATTCAATACTCAACTGTTACGTTTTAAAGTTGTAACTATTCTGATATTACAATCTAATAACGAAATTCTAAATTTATTATTTACCTAGCACCTACCATATACATAATATAGGTGGTGTAGTCAGCACAACAAATTATCATGTTATATAGGTATCTTCAATTACTATACTATTTAAGATTTGAAGATTGAAGATTGAATTCTATAATATTAATAGATTTTTAACATAACAATTATAATATTGAATGTTTTACATAACAAGTTATTCTATAGTTATATTAAGTATATAATCATGACTTAAGATACCTTGCAACTTATTATAATTAACAACTTAAACATTATTACAGATCAAGTCTATTAACTGGTTTAGTTGTTCTACCGAACTTTGATAACCGTGGTGCTGTTACTGGGTGAGCCGGGTTTGGCTTCTGTGTATAATTAGACATACTTGGTGATGACTGTGTTGATGCTGGAATTGACTCAGGAGTAGGGGGAGCTGGTGCTGGAGCCTGTTGTACTGCTGGTTCCTCTGAGTATTTGGTTTCAGGTACTACAACTCTGTTGATGGTTATGTCAGCTTGTGTCTTGTGCAGATGACTGAAGTTTCTTCTTAACCTTTTGCCTTCATCTGTTTCAATTATTACTGACCTTGGTAGACCTTCAGGCTTTTCTACTACTTTTGCCCCTTCCCAACGTCGATGAGCTTTGTTTCTGACTTTATCATTAATTTCGAGATTGACTGGTCTCTTAGTATGTTTATTACCGTAGTTGGCTCGTTTCTCCCTTAAGCGTTGTAGTTCAGCTGTAACTCCTTTTATTATTTTAGGTTTTAGATTTTTGTCACTTATAGGTATTGGAGATTTAGTAATTCTGCTGAAAAGACGTTGATTAGGTGAACCTAAAATATCATTTCTTGGTGTATTTCTCCAATTTAATAGAGCGAGTTGAACATCTGACTTGTCAATGCTACATTTTTTTAATATGTTCTTTGCTGTTTGAACTGCTTTTTCAGCAAGTCCATTGCCTTGATGGTGATGTGGACTGGAGGTGACATGATTAAATCTCCACTCTTTTTGGAAGATCTTGAATTCTCTCGACATATATTGTGTTCCATTGTCAGTTTGTAGCTCTTCTGGTACTCCATGTACAGAAAACCATCTTTTAAGTTGTTCAATTACTTCACATGATGACTGACCTTTTAATTGTTGAAAATCTAGATATCCCGAGTAGCTGTCACAAATCACCAGGTAAGTTTTTCCATGCAGTTCAAATAAATCTGATGCAACTATTTGCCATGGAAGTATAGGAATCTTTTTAATTAACACTCTTTAATATTATCTCTTTGTGTTTGTTCACAGACCGAGCAGCCTCTGACTAGTTTTACTATATCATCATACTGTCCTTTCCAGTAAAGGAATTGTCGAGCTCTTCTTAAGCAACTTTGTATACCTAGGTGTCGTTGATGGATATTCTTTAACATTTTAGGAATTTGTGATTTTGGCACTACCATTTTATCACCTTTGAAAATTATGCCTTTGAGATAGCTTAGTTCTTCTTTGAAATTAAAGTAGTGTTGTAGTTCTGTAGGAAGTTCATTGACTTTTTCTGGAAATCCTTGCATTATTGTCTCAAGTAGTAGCTGTAGATGAGGATCTTCTTTTGTGGCTTTAATGAATTCCTCTTTAGCATCTAATGACATAGGTAGTATAACTGCAACTTTCAGGTCTTCTTCTTGTTCATATTTCAGGTTAGAAGCGTCACAGTCTCGACTAAGAAAGTCTGCTAATGGTATTTCTGAACCCTTTTTAAATATGACTTTTGGTGAGTATGGTGCAAGATTAAACATGATGCGTTGCAGCCTCGCTGGGGCAGATTGTATGTTCTTCTTGAAAATAGTCTCAAGTGGTTTATGGTCTGATTCTACTGTCAGTTCTTTAAACATATTCATGGAACTTCTTACATCCAAACAGTATAGCGAGTGCTTCTTTTTCTATTTGTGGATAGTTTTGTTCTGTTTTGGTCAACGCTCTCGCACCATATGCCACAGGTTGTCCATCTTGAAGCAGTGCTGCTCCAAGATTTTTTGAACTCGCATCTACTGTTAAGGTAACGGGTTTATTAACATCGAATAGTCTCAACACTGGGGGATTTTGTAATACCTTTTTGATTTTGTCGAGTACTTCATCATGGTGAGATTCCCATATGAAATTTGTATTTTTATGTAACAGATCTCTTAGTGGATTTGTTAGGTCGGACATGTTAGGAATAAATTTATTTAGATACGTGATCATTCCTAGTAGTCTCTGTAACTCTGTCTTGTTTGTTGGAGTTTTCATTGTCTGTATGGCTTCTACTTTTTCTGGGTCTGCTTCTAATCCCTCAGCTGAAACAATGTGTCCCAGAAACTTTATTCTTTTTGCTTCGAAAATACACTTATTTTTGTTGAGTTTGAAGCCTGATTTCTTCAGTACTTCTATAACTTCACCAACAGTTTTGCGTAGTTCTTCTCTACTTTTTGCATGTATAAAGATGTCATCGATTGATACTCTTACATTTTTAAATTTACTTAGCAAATTTGTTAAGATTTCTTGAAATATTTCAGGTGCTGATGATACTCCAAAAGGAAGTCTCTTGAATGAATATCTTCCCCAGGGTGTAGCAAAAGTTAATATTTTTTGTGTTCTTTTGGTTAATTTAATTTGCCAAAATCCTTTCGTGCAGTCTAATAATGCAAAAAATTGGAACCTTTAATATCAGCTGAAATTTCTTCTATAGTGGTGAGTGGAAAGTGTCGCCTCAATATATTTTTGTTAACGTCGGATGGATCTATACAGATTCTTAACTTATCTTTTTGTTTCACAATTACCATAGGGCTAACTGCAGGAGTAGGCTCCTTCTCTGGTGTTATTACATCTAACTTTACCATTCTGTCGAGTTCCTTTTTGACTTCATCTCTAATAGCGTGTGGAATTCTTCGAGATGGTTTTATTTCTAGTTTTGGATTCTCTATTAAGTCGATGTCATATTCATAATCTTTGTAGCAGCCTAACCCTTCAAATATATCATCTGTACCTTGACTTTCCTTTAATGTTTTTACTCTCGCAATAAGTCCTAACTGCTCACAAGTGTCAAGTCCTAGGACTGGTGTAACTCTTTCTTGAACTACTTTGAATGTAACATTTGTTTCTTCGTTTTTTATTTTACACGGTAGTTCTGCTTCACCTAACACTGCCATTTTATCTTCTGTATAACTTATTAAATTTCTCGTTCGGCTTGGTTTCAGACTTGTCTTTACTTTGTTCAGCAAGTGCCTTGGTAACACGTTGCATTCTGCTCCTGTATCTAGTTTGGCAATAAACTTCACATTACCGACTTGTACTTTTTCTGTCCAGTTTTTCTTCTCTCTGGTACTAATAACTGATATATACACATCATCTTCAGAATTAGAGCTTTCTTCTAGTGTATTCACTCTATTTTTCTTTTTAGAATTATTTTTCTTCTTAGTGCGGCACATTTTAGCAAAATGACCATTTTTGTTGCACTTAGTACATGGTTTGTTAAAAGCTGGACATTCTCTGCTTTTGTGGTTTGTTCCACACCTTTCGCAATCAAACGTAGAGCTTTTATTTTTCACCACGAGGACTTTGTCTGTTTCTGCCTTGTTGTTTTTGTTATCAAACTCGTTTAGTTGTTTAGAAGCTTGTTCACTTGTTTTGCATATGGATATTGCCTTTGTTAAATCTAGATTGTCTTCAGTTAAAAGTTTCTCTCGTACTTGGTTTGACTTTATTCCAAATACTATCATGTCTTTTAACATTTCATCAAGCAAATTATCGAACTCACACTTGCTTGCTTGTGTTTTTATTCTTGTTAAAAACTCGTTGAATTGTTCATCTTCATTTTGTTCGATCTTGAAGAATATGTATCTTTCAAAAGAAATATTTTTTTTTGGCGCAAAATACTCTTTAAACCTGTCTTTGATGATTTGCAGGTTATTTTTATCTGCGTCGCTAAGATTGAAACTATTGTATATTTCTATAGCATCTGAGCCTATCACAGCCATGAATGTTGCTGCCTGTACGTCGGCTGGCTTTTTATCTAATTGAACAGCAATTGCATACCACTCAAATTGTTGTAGCCATTTTTTCCAACACGTGGATTTGTCGGAATCAATTTGTAGGTTGGCTGGCGGCTTTATTCCAGATACTGCGTCGTTCGAAGTCATCTTACAACTTTCTCACGTATTTCTCTTCTTTGACACGTTATTTTCACTTCTGACACCATGTAACGTTGTGGTTCTTAATAAACCGTTAATTTGAGAAATAATTAAGCGGTATTTATTTTACGACTCAGAAGACATATTGCTGACCATAGAATAATCAGCTTATTGGCATAGACACTCAAACTAGTTTACAATTTCGACACTAGAGATGTCTATACTTTACAGTGTGAGTTATCACATCTTTTCTTTCTTAATTTGCAGTTATTTAAACAAAATTTTTAACAAAACGATTCCTCAGACAATTCCACGCAAAAAAAAGGTATAGGTACTTGTTGCATTTCGATAAATGATACCGTTTTCGAGTAATTTAAAGTAGAAATATCTGTTTCCAAAATAATTAACCACTAATCCATAAGTGATGGAAAAATCTATACCATAAATTTAATTATGCTGATGTTCATATGCATCCCTAAAATATAAATCCATTATTCAACAGCACCTAAAAAATTTTAAAAAAAATATAAGTCAGTTTCGTTCCACCCTTCTACAGTTTACCCTTTCACTTTATCTCCCTGATTATTGAATTTTGGAAAAAAGTGTAGATGAAAAGGTACCATTAGTTTTGAACGTACTATCAGCTCTAGCAATTACGGTACATAATTCTGGACCAGCCTGTATATCAGTTGTAGCATTGAGGAAAGAATGCTGTGTATTACCAATACATTAAGAAATTGAAGCAAAAAAATTGACTGATGTGATTACTTTAATGGCGGTCAAACCATTAATTTAATGATTTATATAATATTTATAAACAAGTCTCCGTAGTTACAAGTTGAGCTTAATAAAATGGAGTCATGATTCACAATTTAGTGCCTGTGGTATCTCTAGGAAACATGTTAATAATAATATGTTCGATTCAGTGCTCAGTGAGTTGTAGGTATTATGGCCGCAAGCTCAAAAGACCGCCAGAGACTGAGGTGTGGAGAATACAAATTGTATTGTTTCCATAGTTACCAACCAAACCAAGTAATTAGGTTTTTATAGGAGTGAGTGAGTAAACTTCTATTTATTAATATGATAGACAAAAATAAATGTAGATATAGAAAAAAAATGGTCTTTTTAGCTTGCGCCCATAATAGGATGGTCAAATTTTTGTCAGCGCATACTTTGAAACTATGGAAACATTAAAAAACATTAAACGTCTAAATATATTTCTGAAACATCTACCTCAAGTATTGCTTATTTTAAGGCATCATAACCCAACTGAAATGTCTTAAAAAACATCTCTTAATCGTTGCGGAAATGTTTTAGAAGGAGAAATATTTCTCGATGTTCTAGATACGATATTTTTAAATGTTATTTAAAATATTTTAAAGGTGGCACCTTGATAGTATATTAAAAAACATTTTGAAACTTTTTAATGATATTATTCGCCTGAAGTACGCTTTTTATTGTAGCTTATTGGTTCGTAGTTTGTTGTAGCTTATTGGTTCGTAGTTTGAGATTATTAACTCTTTAAATGATTAAGACAAGCTAACTCGTCCTTCAGTATGGCGGCTCAAAATTATGTGATATGTATATATTCACTGGTACAAGTGCCGTCATCTGTGACAGATTTTTCGAAATACGGTATAGTTCTAAATAATGTTCAATTTTATCAACATAGTTTAGTATAATTTATATTTTTTAAATTCCTAGGGTTCACTTTTTTGACGTTGGGATCTTTGATTTTTTTCTTTTTCTTTTCTTGTAACCTTATCTATTGTACTTATCACTGGCAGTAAAAAGTACGGTATTTTGAGACAAAAAATTTTTTCCATATGGTTTGTTTAAAAGCGTTAATAGGCGTGAAGTCCCTTCAGAACTTTGGCTATAATCTCCAGGTCATTGACTGGATGGGGAGTTACTCTGAAAAACTCAACTTAGGACTTTAAATGTTTTAAATTCGGTAGAGTTGTTAAATTTGAGTTAGTAAAAAATTAAACTGAACTAGCTGTCCCTAAATCCTTTTAAATTATAAAAGGGCATAGCCGGGTAAGATAGTGAAAACGGCCCTTGACGCAAAATTGATTGTTTTTATAGGAAATAATACTTCTTAGCGCTAGATACATTCCTGCCAAATTTCAACCCTCCGAGGCTAATAGTTTATGAATACACAAACAGACAAAAATTTTCAAAAACAATTTTTTTTGACGAAATTACTGTTAATTACAGTAAATTACAGTAAATTACAGTAAATTAATATTTACTGATTATTAACTATAGATAGATATACAATCATAGTACAGTAGGCAAATACCGAAATGTATACTGAAGTATGAAAGTTGTGGCAGCGGTTACGTTTCTCGGATGACAGCTTAATTTTATTATAATTATAATTGAGGTCTAGGTTTAAGCTGTTCGTAGATGAGCTCTTTTCGTTGAATAATTTCAGAATGGCAATATAATAATAAATTCATTAATAATGAGAAGTTGCCATTTGGAAACCGTCCCGTATTGACGATCAACTCCATCTACGAAATTAGCCTAGAATTTAACCTAAGCAGTTACAATACCAGTAGCTCTATCGGTCAAGAAATATGACCGTTGTCGTACAAACAACTTTTTTACACATTTATATATTGGCCTCACCCAACCTTGAACACATTGTGTATTTAGGGGTCATGATCGGTATATCGGTACATATCGTTAAAACATCACTGGACTCTTAATTAATCTTGTGCGCATGGCATAAACACATAACGGAATGATGAAATCCATCTTTCCGATGATGGCTTCGATCGAGGTTTCTCCTATCGAGAAAAAAGGAAAGAGAAAATAGATTATGTATCTAGAAAAGAAGAGAAAATGAATTAAATAACTAAAAGAGAAAAAAAACTTCTGATCTCGTAGCAGATGTAGAAACGATCATAAAAACCGCACCGGAAAATGTGAAACATCAAATCAGGAGAAATATTCTACCAATAATGAAAAATGACATTGAGAAAAGTCATATACATCATCCAAAATTACATAAGGCAGTAAAATCTTTAAAGAGCAAAGATTTGATCATCACCAAGGCAGATAAAGGTAGCGCTATAGTAGTTATGGGCAAAGATTATTCACAAAATAAAGTGGAAAAAATGTTGAATGATGAACCATACGAAATAATTCAAAAATATCCGCTACAAAAATGCATTAAGGAAGTTAAAGAAGTAGTACAAAAATGCAGCACTTTAATTAATAAAAATGACAGGTTAAAATTACAATGCTCTAACCCAATTATTTCCAGGTTATACAGTTTACCAAAAATCCACAAAGAAGGAGACAAAATGCGTCCGATTGTTTCCGGAATCGACTCACCAACATACAAAATTGCAAAATGGTGAGTTCAAAAATTCAATAAGTTGCCACAACCAAAAGAATATAGCATAAAAAATTCAGTAGAATTCATCAAGAAAGTTGAAAATATCGAGTTAGAGGATTCAGAAAAATTAATCTCTTTCGATGTTGAAGCTTTATTCCCAAGTATTCCAATCAACGAAGCATTAATTTATTTAAAAGACTGGCTCAAAGAAAATAATGTATCAGAAATAGAAATTGATGAATACTTAGCGTTAACCACAATATGTATGAAACAAAATTATTTTCAATTTAATAATAAATTTTTTAGGCAAACAAAAGGCACAAGTATGGGAAATCCATTGAGTCCATTCATAGCGAATTTATTTATGTCAAAATTTGAAACTAGCGTGGAATCCAAAGCAGAATACTTCCCGAAATATTGGTTTAGATACGTGGATGACGTTTGGATAATTTTAGATACAGAAAAAACTAGTAAAGAAGATTTTCTCAACTTCCTTAATCAACAGAATGAAAACATTAAATTCACTTTCGAAGAGGAAACAAATTCAAGTTTACCATTCTTAGACTTACGAACCACAAGACGTAATAACAAATTAGAATTCAATATTTACAGGAAACCTACAAACGTTGACCGATTTATACCAAAAGATTCCTTTTGCCACCATAGTCAAAAAATGGCTGCTTTTAATTTTTTTAATTTACAGGTTAATAAGAGTTCCTTTATCAGAAGTGCATTTTAAAGATGAATTACATTATATAAAACGAATAGCAAGAGAAAATGGTTACGATGAAATTATGATAGACAGGATGTTAAGAAAAGCAAAATGAAGGGAAAATATTAAACAAGTTACGACATTTAAAAATAAAGAAGGTCCAGTATTAAAAACATCCCTTACATTTTTCGGAAGTAGATCGAATAAAATAGCAAAAACGATGAAGGAATACAACACAAATATGCAAGTCGGTTTTAAATCAACGGGTAAGCTAAAAAATCTTTTAGGTACTTCGAAGGATCGCATAACTGATCAGCAGAAATCTGGAATTTACCAAATCAACTGTAGAACTTGTGAAAAATTATATGTAGAGCAAACTCGGAGACAATTAGATACCAGATACAAAGAACATATTGCTCATTTAAAGTACGGGAGATCAGAAAAATCGTGCATTGCTGATCACATTATGAACACAAGCGGAAGAAATCGGAGAAATAAAATTAATTAAAGAAGTACGCCAACCGCAGAAATTAGACGCATACGAAAGCATTTATATTAACAAATTCAATAAGAAAACCATAAATCTAGACAAAGGCCCCATCCCAAATTCATATTTATACAGTTTATTTGAAAAATCAGACAGATCAAGTAATTTTAGAGATGACGCCATTTTATTTACAGCATCAACCAATCAGAAACAAGTAGCTCCACAGAAAATACAAACCAGGAGTATAAAAGAGGGAAAAATTACTAATTTTGGCACACTCTCGATCAGTTCTTCAAAGTGTTAAGAAGACCCCATCAGTGGTAATCGACTTAACAAACCAGTTGAGCGGAAGGCATACTTCATCGAATGAGCGTTTAAATCGATTTTTGGTTGAATGTATTGGTTGACATTTTTGTTAACAATACTCAACTAAGGATCGATCTATTATTACGATTTGCGATCAGATAATTTAAAATTTTTAACGTTTATTTTTCTTTCAGGTTTTTTATCTAATTCCCTTTTTTTCAGATACTTAATTTTCTTTTTCCTTTCAGGTACTTAATTCATTTTCTCTTTTAATCTGTTTTCTCTTTCTTTTTTTTAGGCACTTAATTTTCTCTTTTCTATTTTAAGTACTTAATTTCTTTTTCTTTTAGGTACTTAATTCGCTCTCTCCTTTTTTAGGCACTTAATTTTCTGTTTTCTTTTGTAGGTACTTAATTCATTTTCTCTTCTTTTTTAGGTACATAATCTTTTTCTCTTTCCTTTTTTAGACACTTAATATTCTCTTTTTTCTCTCTTTTTTTTCCCTTTAAGGTATTTAATTGATTTTCTCTTCTTTTTTAGGTACATAATCTATTTTCTCTTTCCTTTTTAGGCACTTAATTTTCTCTTTTCTATTTTAGGTACTTAATTTCCTCTTTCTTTTAGGTACGTAATTCATTTCTTCTTGTTTTTTAGGCTCTTAATTTTCTCTTTTCTCTTTTAGGTATTTAATTAAATCTCTCTTCTTTTTTAAGTAGGTACATAATCTATTTTTCTCTTTTCTATTTAGGAACATAATTTTCTTTCTCTTTTATTACGTTCTTAATATATTTTCTATTTTAGGTACGTATTTAATAACCTTTTTATTTCAGCGAAAAAACTACTGAAGAGGATCACCAAAGTGATCGAAACCGGTCTAGTAAGAAAAAAGAAGAAAAGAAGAAAAAACAAATGGGTACAAATATATTATTATTGTACCAATAACCCACAGTTTTGCTCTTAATATTATAATTATTCATGTGACATATGAACAAATAAAGTAGGAAATACAGTCGTGTACAAAAATTATAAAGCAGAAGATAAATTGGAATTGTAAATATCGGTGTAATCATTTAAAAGTAATTCAGAATTGTGTTTGTAAATTTCTACTGCTACTAAAATATTTAATCTGGGTACTTTATTTGCTTCGTGTAAAACTGTAACGTTTCTCTCCGGTATGTGTTCTGTGTCGAGGAAATGTCTGGCAAAAGCGGAGTCAGATTTGTTGTTCCTATAGCATCTGAAGTGTTCGGCTCTGCGTCATTCAAAACTTCTGCCAATTTAAATATAAAAACTATCACATTCCTGACAATTTAGTTTTAGTCCAATCAATCTAAAAAAGCACAATGTTAATTTTGCAAAAATTGTTAACGGGATGAAAAAAATATGGTAGCGTAGAAAAAAAATCTAAGGAAGATAGCGTTCTAGTTCTCTAAAATTTTTATAGCGAACCTAGCCTAAAAAATTTGTAAAAGTAAAAAAAAAAGATTTTTCGCTGATAGAAGAGAAAATTGAAGTCGAATCGAAAAAAGTTAAATTAGAGCGTTAAAATAATCTATCGATTGATGTGCAATAAGTTATAGATTGGTGCACAGGTCATAGAGAAAATTGGAAAAAACCATTAAAAATCATGTTTTTAAATTTGTTAATTACTTTTTTAACGCAACTGATAAATTTGTTATTTGGTAAAAATATAGCCTCTCGTTAGCTAAAGAGGCAATTTTTGTTTGTTGTGAAATCTTAAAATTTTTTCTGGAAATTTCAGTTTTTGCAAAAAGAGCCTTTTTCTAAAAATGATGCTCTTGGTTAGGGGACTATTGTAGAGCAATGCTAAGAGCTCAAAATCTACTCAAAGATTTGTTCTACCGTATGCAAGTAAATAAAGGTTGATTTTTTTAATTTTCGATGTTCAAAATGGCACCCAAAAATAGTGCCGATTTTGAGGTTAGGTTTTTCCCCTGTATTTTTTTTTTTGAATTTAATATTTATCGAAACCGGACTAGTGACAATCAATAGTCGTCATTTTTTTTACGTATGCCAAAAAGAAATTTTATCGTACGACTGTCTGTCGCTGGGATTATTTTTTTTTTCTAAAAGGGATTATTTTTTTTTTTTTTTGTTCAGTACTGTTCAGTCTGCAATAATAAACATATTTGCTATTTAATTGGTAAAATCGGTCAAAATAACAGCCACAAAATTTTGCGTACATCCAATTTTCCAATAGCAGTGTTTTTCCTATGCGATCGTGCATGATATCTAATACAGTCAAACGTGGATAGGGGAGAACTGGGTAAGCGAGAAAACTCTGTAAATGAAAGTAATTGACAGGTCCCGTAACTTTACTACTCTAAAACCTCTATGAATGGGAAACAAAAACCTGCATAAGTGAGAGTCGTTTTTCGCTCGTGGATCTCTATAACTGAGACTGCTAATTGCCTGTACCTCTATAAGCGACAGTTAAACGTATTTAACATTTGTTATTTATGACCCATCTTTAAATTTCAAAGAACTTATACATATTTTATTAGAATGCCTGAATGTGCTTATGTTCTTGTTTTCTTATAATTCGAGGAACTCATTTTCTATTCAAATAGCTGAAATGCATTTCTTTTTTTTTTTTTTTTTGGTAAGTTTATCTATGTCCAAATATGTATATGTATATTATTCTAATAACTAGTATCCTAGTATCCATATAATACATGCATGTGTCTCAATACATACAGGTTGTATTTTTTCTAGACCTCTGTAAGTGAGATAAACCTCTCCCGTACCTCTGTAAGCTAGAAACTCGGGTTAGTGAGAAACCTCTATAAGGGAAAAATAGATCGCGTTCCCTTCAACTCTCGCTTATCCAGGTTGATTTTATATCACTAGATCCTTCTAACATAAGTACAAAAATTTATAGTTGAAGTGTATAAAAGTTGATCGTTGAATGAACATCGTTACCAACAATTTTTAGAGTCTTACAACTCGATCTACTTTTTAATTATAAAGCATTCCACCGACTGAAAGAGCAGCAAAACAACATGTTTTTAGGACATATTTACAATTACAAAAATGGTTGGGAAATGATTATAATGCTACAGAGTGGGACTGGAAGGTTGTTAATGAAATGTTGTTGCCAAATTATAGCGACAAACCATTAATACCAAATGATATTTTGAAAAAATTTCGTGCCGTTGCGAGAGTAGCTGCAAGACAAAAGTGTGCAGTTGTAAGAAGCATTGTTTGAAGTGTACGAACGTATGTGTGAATTGCGATTAGTCGCCATTTTCAAATTTTGAAATAACACACGCTAATAATTTAAATGATCATTCAAGCGACTTTAGGGAAACAGAAGATAGTATGATACATGAGGAGGAAGGAAACTGTAGGGACGTTGCAAGCATTGAAGATGGAAACTTTGCACTAAATTTCGAAGATCCACTACGTACCGGTGATAAAAGAGGAAAAAAGGAGAAGAATCAATGTTAAATCATAATATTAAAAAAAAAATTATGCTACCGCCAAACGGTCGTACGATAAAATTTTACGAATTTTTTAGGCTAGGTTCGTCATGAAAATTTTAGAGAACTAAAACGCTATCTTCATTAGATTTTTTTCTACACGACCATATTTTTTTTTATCCTGTTAACAATTTTTGCAAGGACTTGTGTATATGGACTGGACTATTTGTAGATGCCTGATTTTTTAAGTTGGTCTATTTTTGTTTTATTATTATATATTAAATTCCCTAAATTAAGATTCGATTTAAATGCAGTAGTTATATTTGATTTAGTTAGAATATTATATATTTTATCTGCAATTTTACCAAAATATGTTAAAGTTTTAAAATTTAATTTGGGGTCTGATTTAATGGAGGGATAAATTTCTTTTAAGATTTTTTTTTTTGATAATGGAAAATTAAAGGCGCGATGGATCATAGAATTATAGGTTGCGATTTTATTTTGAAGTGGACTTATTGAATCGTTAGGTATTGTAATTCCGCAATATGATGGTTACAATACCTAACGATTCAATAAGTCCATTTCAACATAAAATCGCAGCCTATAATTCTATAATCCATCGTGCCTTTAATTTTCCATTATCAAAACAAAATCTTAAAACAGAAATAAATAACATTAAAACAATAGCAAATAATAACGGATATAACTCAAAATTAATTGATAAATTAGCAACTAAAAAAGAATCTAAACAAATTTTAAAAGAAATTTATCCCTCCGTTAAATCAGACCCCAAATCAAATTTCAAAACTTTAACATATTCTGGTAAAATTTCAGATAAAATCCATAATATTCTAACTAAATTAAATATAACTACTGCATTTAAATCGAGCCTTGATTTAGGAAATTTAATATATAACAATAAAACAAAAATAGACAAACTTAAAAACTCGGGCATCTACAAACTAAATTGTCAGGAATGTGATAGTTTTTACATTGATTAAATTGGCAGAAGTTTTGAAAGCCGCAGAGCCGAACACTTCAGATGCGCTAGAAACAAGAAATCTGACTCCGCTTTTGCCAGACATTTAGTCGACACAGACACATACCGGAGAGAAACGTTACAGTTTTACACGAAGCAAATAAAGGACCTAGACTAAATATTTTAGAAGCAATAGAAATTTACAAACATAATTCTGAATTACTTTTTAATGATTATACCGATATTTACAATTCCAATTTATTTTCTGCTTTATAATTTTTGTACACGACTGTATTTCCTACTTTATTTGTTTATATGTCACATGTGTCTAACTTAGCTAAACTTGTTTTCCTTGTTTTTGACTACGCCCACTACTTGTATCTCTACTAATTTACCATCATTCATTGCTACAATTTGTAAGTTAAGATTTAGAATAAATAGGCATGTATCTGAATGTAATCTTTAGACTGACTTCCCTGACTTCCCTCGTCGTCCTGTTCTATCCCGTTCCTTCACAAGTAGCTCTAGAGAGACAACTCGCGCTATTACCATAATGTTTCCGGTACCTACCGTTCGGTAGGCCCTACATATTCCAATGCAAGTTTTCCTCTGGAAGGTAGCAATCTTTCTTCTGAATTTGTTATATTTTAGGACGTCCTTCCAGATTGTCATACCGTAGAGGACTATTGATTCCGCGGTTCTGGTCAGTACCCTTCTCTTTTCCTCACAAGGTCCACCAAAACTAGGCATAACGCGGCCAAGTGACATCATTACTTTATCGGCATTAGTTAACAATTCTGTTAAGTGGGCACCAAATCTTAGATACAGGTCTATTATCATGCCCAGATACTTGACGTTTCTTTTAAGCTAAACGTTCGTACCTTCAACCCTTATCTCAATTTTACTATGTTTTTTTCTACCGCAAATCATCATAGCCTCGGTCTTTTCAGGGGCCAACTTTAATTTCGCATCCTTCAGCCAATTGCTCAGTCTAGTAATTGCTTCCGAAGCCACATTGTTAACTATATTCAAATCCTTGGCTGTAACCACTAGTGCCAGATCGTCGGCGTACGCCACGGTAGTAGCTCCCTCCGGCATTCTCAGTCTTAATATATACTCCTCAAAACAAAATAAAGGCCACTTGAAAGTTTGTATTTTAAAACTGATTTATGTCGATGCACGTCAAAATAACTTTTTTAAATGACTGTTGTTATGATATTAAGTGGTTGAGTAAATGATAACAGTTAGGTTTAAGTGATATTATTGTTGAGGGGAAGATTTAAACGTTTTTTTGTCTCGCACAGCGTCAAGTGGTTAGTTTTACTTATTTTTTTGAATTTGATTTTAAATCAGTTTGCGCTAGATTATTGATTGCTGAGGTTGTTTTTTGAAATTTGGCGTGTTATTCAATCATTTATTTTTACAATGCCGAGAATTCGACACCATATGGACGAAGCTACTGCTACCAGAGCCGTAACGATGATTGAGGGTGGTCAATCTCAACGTTCCGTGGCTCTGCAGTTGGGTTGTTCACGAAGGGGTATTCAAAATGTTTGGAATCGGTATCAGCAGACCGGTAGTGTAACCCGGCGCCGTGGCTCAGGAAGAGTTCGTGCTACCACTGCCCGTGAAGACCATTATATTCGACTGTCTTCGTCTTAAAAAATGAATAAGACAATACATATTCACTTCGTCTTAAAAAATGGCGTGTAAGCAACAACTAACTGCTTTCATCTGGGTATAAGCAACAACTAACTGCTACAACGTCATCTATGCAACTGATTTAAGTCGAGATTACAATACGTCTGTGTCGAACAATTATCAAATACAGTACGTCCGTGCTGAATAATACAATACGTCTGATGTCTGTCATTACAATATAATGCTGATTCTAACAATTCTAATTAATTAATATATAATTAACAATTACATTATAAACATTGTAATTATAGAAAAATAAATGAAATATATTTAAACAATTTTTCTGTTTCATTTTTCCAATCCCACATATATATATATATATATATATATATATATATATATATATATATATATATATATATATATATATATATATATATATATATGTAGGTTGCGCCATAAGTTCTCGGCCTGAGTATTAAAAAATACAGTGAGAACAGTGAAAAGAATTTATTTTTCTATATAACCTCCCTCTATTTCAATACACTTATAAGGTGGGATAAGCATCTCTATGCCTTGATAATAATAAGCAAATTCTTTGTAGCGATTCTACAGGAGCGATGTTTTCGGAAGTGATCGAATCTGCCGAACGTCCAGAACGATCATCGTCGTTGAGGGACTCGTACCGCAAACGAAACCTTTGCCACGGCCCTACCACATACACCATCCAATCTGTCCTTAATTTCTTCTGGAGTTTGTCTTTCTTTTGTCAGAAATTTTATGACTACACGATATTCAATGTTTGAAACGGTCGACATATTGAGTTTACACTTTTACAACAGAATAAATAAAACACATGTAAACTCGTCCACTGCGTTTATGATTACTAGAGACTTAATACTTTCTGTGAGTATAAATTACCTCACCTTTAAATAAGTTTAATCATGTTAGGCCGAGAACTTATGGCGCACCCCACGTGTGTATATACATATATATATATATATATATATATATATATATATATATATACTTGTATAGTCGTATCAGACCAATCGGCAATGTTTCAAAATAAAATGATTCTTGTATTTCTTATAAGTGTAAATATGACTGATTCACAAAGCAAAACCTTTCAACTCTATAAAAAAAGACCTGGCAACAAGCCCTAAGCGTATGTTTAAAAAAAACTGTGGGTAGCAGTGTGGCTGAGTGTGGCAGATATCGCTTAAGTGTGTCAGTCGCACAGAAACTGTAGCGGTGGGAAGATCGATTGTTTCAATTGTTATCAGTTATTGTTATCAATCACTTTGCAACAATAAGCGAATACATATGTACACAGTAATATGCAGGTACCGAACCACTGGCATACACATACAGTGCAGTGCCTCCTTTCCTCAGACAAAGTGTGACGTTGACACACACACAAGCGTACATTACGTAGGTATACATAGATACGAGATTTATGTAGTAACATGTTGTGCGTCTGGAGTAGGAGAGAAATTTAGATCATTTGTGACGTCAACTTTTGTCCACGTTGAGAAAGCTAGTATAGAGATACGAAGTTTGTTTCTGAATATTCTGTGCCTGACAATATGTTTTTATTTGAAACCTGTGGAAGAATGGGTTTTGGGGTCAGTAACTGATAAGGGGCTGATATATAAACATTTATTAATAATAAATAAAGACAATTCCAAAGGGAAAGACCATTCCATTCAAACGTTACAATGAATCAAAACAGATATAAGGACTACAGTTTTAATAATTTACTATCTACATTATGTATTCAGGTTCATATTATCGCAAGCTCATATTATCACTGTGACTACTATATTATGAACTTTTTGCTTAGCATGTCAGTAAACATAAACGTGTGATACAAGACTTTACTTACAAGGAAAGGGCAAGAAGTCGAAAATTCAAAAAAATCTGAAGCTTTGTCAGTATATAGAGGGTGGCTACCTAATAACATAAAAAATATCAGTTTCTGCTAAAAAACGTTTTTAAGGGGTGAGCCACCCCTTCAAAGTTGGAACACAAAAATTTAAAAATCGATGAAATTTTATTTATACATACCTTAAAAAGTTTTAGTAACAAATATAACATTATTTTTTGCATTTACACATTTTTAAGGGTTGAAACCACCCCTTCATATGTGTACTTAAAAATTTAAAAATTGATGATATTTTGTTTATATATACTATATGGAGCTGTAGTAATAAATATAACATTATTTTTTGCATCTAAAATTTTTAGGGGTTGAAACTACCCCTTCATATGTGTACTTAAAAATTTATAAATTTTTAATTTTTTGTTTATATGTACTATACAGAGCTTTAGTAATAAATATAACATTATTTTTTGCATCCACAAATTTTCAAACCACCTCTTCAAGTGCGTACCTAAAAATTTAAAAATTGGCGATTTTGTGTTTACTTAGAGACCTAACGATAAATATATTATAAATATATATTTTCACACAGTTCTAGGGGGTGAAACACCTCCTCCAAGCTGTAAACTAAAAATTTCAAAACTGACAAAATTTTGTTTACATATACAAGCACAACATTATTACAATAAATAAAATAATAATGTATAAAATTAACAATACAAATAGCTTTTAAATAGTGTACTAGACTACTGTGTAGTACATGTAAACAAAATTTCGTCAATTTTTGTTTCTAATTTCTAATTTGGAAAGGATATTTCACCCCTATAAATGAATAAAAAAAAAAAAAAATGAATCCATTTTTATGTGGTATACCTATTATGTGAATAGAATCTCGGAATTTTTAAATTTTCAAGTCGACAGCTGAAGGGCTGGTTTCACACTCTTAAAAATGTGTAGGTATAAAATATAATATTATATTTATTACTAAACTTCTTAATAGTATATATAAATAAAATTTCGTCAATTTGAATTTTCTAAGTACACACTTGAAGGCGTGGTTTCACTCCCTTAAAAATGTGTGGACGCAAAAAATAATGTTATATTTATTATTAAAATTTCGTATAATGTGTAAATATTATAAATTTATAAATTTTTAAGTACACACATTTGAACCCCTAAAGATTTGTAGATACAAATATAATGTTATATTTATTACTAGAGCTCTATATAGTATATATAAACAAAATATCATCAATTTTTAAATTTTTAAGTACACAGTTAAGGGGTGGCTTCAATTTTTAAAAATGTATAAATGCAAAAAATAATGTTATATTTGTTACTAGAACTTTTTAAGGTACGTATAAACAAAATTTCATCGATTTTTAAATTTTTGTGTTCCAAATTGGAGGGGATGTCACACCCCTTAAAAACGTTTTTTAGCAGCAACTGATATTTTCTATGTTATTAGGTACCCACTCTCTACATACTGACAAAATTTCAGATTTTTTTGAATTTTCGACTTCTTGCCCTTTCCTTGTTAGCCATTATTGTACATGATGTGCCCTAATATAAAGTGCAACATTTTATTAAATCAGCAAGGAGTATGGATGGTAAATAGTATGTTTGCTCGTCCTATTTTCCTTCATGTTCCATTATCTGAAAAAGTGAAAGTGTGCGGAGATTTGATTAGACGATGGTGTTGGAGATAAGGTCAGGGTTTCATTGTATACCCTATTTCAAATAAAATTGATCATGAGTCAAAATTAAAATATTAAATAATTCTTATATTTAAAACAAATCAATCTTCTATTCTTTTCTAAAAACAAACTGCAATTTTAAAATTTACGTAAGTACGATAATGAAAGAGATAAAGCCAAGAAAACGGAAATTATTTAACCCTCTTTGTCTAAATTTATTTTTTACTTGAAGAAAATTACTTGACTATTGATATAAATTAATAGGACCTAAAAGAAATGTAAATTATGACCTTTTGTATTTTTGATTTTTAGTTTTTTCAGAATTGGTTTGTGACTTCCAGGTTACATTGGGTCGTATTCACTGGAAATTCGAGAAAAAGTTTAAAAAATTGAGCTAAAATTTTACTGTAGAATGTTATCACAGAAGGGAAACAAAACATAAATTTTTAAGTTTAAAAACTCATCGTCACCATTGCTATCATTATTGCGTTCATCTTGTTTCTAAGTTTTATGAGTAATTCTTCATCACTTTCCGAAGCTATAACAGAATCTTCTGATTCATCGCCAATAAAGCTGAGCGTCCATTAGGTCGGAAACGCGGCGCGGCGCGGCTTTTACATCAATAAGGTCTCCGGGGCGGTACCGCAACGCTCTGTCGACCTAGTGGACAAACTTGCATTTATTCAAATGTATTTATCTCCGAGAGCGGAACTGTGCCCCGCCGCGTTTCCGACCTAGTGGACGCTCAGCTTAATAAGCCTTAACTAAATTATTTTTGTTTTTCTTTTACTTATTCCGTAAAATTTGCTTGGATCCATGTTACTAAAAGAAGAGGTGAGATTATTATACTATTGCTGTCCAGTGTAACTTGAAAGTCACAAAATTTATTGCACTGAAATTTAGTAAATATTAATAATATTCTAGATAATTATGCACTGGTAATAAAGAGATAACACTTACTTTTGCTTCTAAATTTTTGTTACTGACTAAATGATCAATAATAACTTAAAATAAATTAGCCCATATAGCCTTCCAATACTTATTTGCAAAATGCTTGCAGCTCAGTCTATATTGATATCTAGTAGTTAGAGTTTAAACCTATAAGACGTTCAAACTTAATATACATAGTAACTATACTATGACTTGAAAATCAAATTAGTCCACAATGGGAAAAAATAAATATTTAGCATTGAAATAATGATAAAATTGTGTGTGACTTTGAAGTTATATTAGGCAATAGAGGATTAAATTCATAAGTGATGAAGCATGATTAAATTTAACTGAAATGGACCATACTTGCTGTTGTCCTAACGTGAATACTTGCACAGGTTTCATTTCGACGAAAAAATGTTTTAGATAGATATTTTTCATTCATTTCTGCGGTGTTCTGAGTGATATTGATTTTTCCTAGCGCTTCTGCATATTTTCTTTTTTGAAAAATTGTTGTAAGGATCCAATTATTATGTATTTAAGATTTCCTAGCACTACCGCTACAATTTATTTTTTTGATTTTTGAAAGTTCTTATTTTTTGGTCGTTTTGATTCCAAAAATTCTAATATTAAATTCCAATACACTGGTTTCTCGTTGTAAGCAACATCAAAATTGAAATAGAATCATATGCCTTACTCTTTTTATGTATATGCGAATTTTATTGTTTAAAAAGAGTAAGATATATGATTCTATTTCAAGTAGCTTACAACGCGAAATCAGTGTAAGTAGTTGAAATATGGGGATTCTGGCGCCACGACTTTTTGACTGACCCCGGGAGGAGGTAGAACAATCGAGGCGGTTCTAGAAACCTCCGGCGGTGGGTGGAACAATATTTTGGTCTCAAACCTACCGGAACCCTGGCGAACTTAGCTTAACCTAAGAGCTCAAAATTTCCCTAATAGATGGCGCAGTCACCTTTAGGCTCTGTAAATTCCAAATTTTCACTACTAGATGGTGCTCGTAGTCTGGATACTGGCGAACCCTGTGCGTAAATTTGATAAATTACCAATAGATGACGTAGTCATCTTTGAACTTTGTAAATTCCAAGTTTCACTAATAGATTGCGCTGAACACTAGCGAACCCTATAGTAAATTTGAAAAATTGTCAATAGATGGTGCTTAAAAACCTTTGATAGTTATACTTTTCACTAATAGATGGTGCTGCTAGTCTGAACACTAGCGAACTCTATGCGTAAATTTGAAAAATTATCAGTAGATGGTGCTGAAAATCCTTTGATAGTTATCCTTTTCACTAATAAATGACGCTGCTAGTCTAAGCACTAGCGAACTCTTCACCTAGATTTAGAATTTCACCTAAAACAAGTTTAAACTTGTCTGTGCTTAATGCCGACGTCATTAGAAGAAAATTTGTTAGCGTCTAAAATAATTATATAGGCTAGCGAGTTTTGAAATGTGTATGATAAAAATACTATTACACTTTATTAATAAACACCATCAGAAAATAAAAAAATAGTAAGTGTTCGCATATTTATGGATGCAACTGTACATTTTTTTTTCTTAATAAGCATTCCATCTCAAAGGTCACTTTGTAGTTAATGCATACATGCTTACAAAGCAATTTTTATTTGAATGTGCGCGGCGTCAGTATGTCGCGACATTGAAATAATATAATTTACCAAAAGTGCACCAAAATCACACCAAAATCACACCAAAATGCAGCAAAATAACACCGAAATGCACCAAATGACACCAAAATGCACCAAAATGACACCAAAATGCACCAAATGACACCAAGATGCACCAAAATAACACAAAAATGCACCAAACGACACCAAAATGCACCAAGTGACACAAAAATGCACCAAAATGACACCAAAATGCACCAAATGACAACAAAATGGACCAAAATGATAACAAAATGCACCAAAATAGCACCAAAATGCACCAAATGACACCAAAATGCACCAAAATGACAGCAAAATGCACCAAAATGCACTAAATGACACTAAAATGCACCAGAATGCACCAAATGACACCAAAGCGCACCAAATTACACCAAAATGCACCAAAAGACACCAAAATGCACCTGATGAGACCAAAATGTACCAAGATTACAGCAAAATGCACCAAATGCACCAAAATAGTGTCATTTGGCGAATTTTGGTGTCATTTGGTGCATTTTGGTGTCATTTGGTGCATTTTGGTGTCATTTTGGTGTTATTTGGAGCATTTTAGCGTCATTTTGGTGCATTTTTGTGTCATTTGGTGCATTTTGGTGTCATTTGGTGCATTTTGGTGTCTTTTGGTGCATTTGGTGCATTTTGGTGTCATTTTGATGCATTTTGGTGTAATTTGGTGCATTTTGCTGTCTTCTTGGTGTCATTTTAGTGCATTTTTGGTGCATTTTGGTGTCATTTGGTGCATTTTGATGTCGTTTGGTGCATTTTGGTGTCTTTTGGTGCATTTTAGTGTCTTTTGGTGCATTTTAGTGTCTTTTGGTGCATTTTAGTGTCTTTTGGTGGATTTTGGTGTAATTTTGGTAGATTTTGGTGTCATTTTGGTGCATTTTGCTGTCTTTTTGGTGCACTTTTGGTGTGATTTGGTGCATTTTGGTGTCTTTTGGTGCATTTTGGTGTCTTTTGGTGCCTTTTAGGTGTCATTTGGTGTATTTTGGTGTCTTTTGGTGTCTTTTTGGTGCTGTATATATAATAAATGTAATAACATCCTACATTAATTTTTGGTGGCTCTGACGAAATAAAACTCGATTAAGTAAAGACTAAAGTAGCAGTTTTAAAGTAAAAAAGAATTAACTTTTTGTGCCGGTTGTAGACGAAAAAATTGGGCTAAAAGAAGTAAAAGAAGCTGAAAAGCTAAATTTGCTTTACTATTTTAGTGACGATTCGCAGAAACTGTTAATCAAAACTATTATAGGACGTGTAAGTGGAAAAGTGAACAACTTTTCTTTGTTTCACGAAAGAAATAACCGATAATTTTGGAACAGTTGTGGATGTATTTTTTTTGTTCACTTATAATTTTTAAAGAGTGAGCGCTTAATTTTATAAAGACGTGTATGCAAATTCAGACTGGATCAAATATTTCAGACATAAACAAAAAACATTCAAATATAAACAAATTAATATAAACATTGGAAATACCACGCGTGTGTGCCGTATAATTAAAGACAGTGAGTACTCATCTCCTAATTACTATTACATAGTTACTAAAGTACATATTGTACATATCGGTCGAAATAACAAACCGACGATTGGTGTCACCGCTACCAATATTATTTAAAAAAACCGAACGCTAGATGGCAATGTATGGTGATGTTGGTTGCTGTCTTCGCTAACTGAAATTACCCTTTGGTTCACTAGTTCGTGTGTTCGCCGATATCGTCCACTGCTTTCGATCATGTTGGATGCTGTGATTGTGGTGTATGGTGTATGCAGATATAAAGATAAACAATGTTCTTTTAAAACCAAGAAGATACTTTTTTTTACGGAGTAGGTAAACCACTTATTAATGATGTGTTAACAATACCTACATATTATGAACTAATAGTTTTTTTTTATTACTTTATGAAAGGACACTTATGTATTTAGTTATTTATTATATTAGTGAAATATGATTTTTTTTTCTTTATCCTGTAATTTTAAATGGTAACTTTTTTTTGGAAAAGATTTTAGTTTATTGACCTCTTTTGTAAATTTGAAAAAGTTCATTAACTTTCTTATTCTGGAAATTATATTATTACTATTTCAATCAATTATTATTATATACTTTTGTTGAAAATAAAATAACTAACAGAAATCGGGATTATCACTTATTTGATACAATTATATAATTGATATTTTTTTCGACTGGTACCTAATAATAAATTTAATTTTACTTAACAATAAAACTACTAGGGCGTTGTAAGGTTGTAAGACGAAACACAAAACACAGTCGCAAAATATTAAAGACGTAAGGACGAAAAATATTAAAGCCGTTGAAGTAAATAGAGCTATCAAAACGATTTTAGTAAAGACGAGTAAATTTGTTTAAAGTGAACATTTTGTGATATTTTAAGACGATACGGATTAATGTAGGACGGAACATTATATTCTGTTATAATATCACACGAATTTTGCTTAAAGATAAATTTTCAATATTTTCAATATTTTATTTTATTTCAAAATGAAGACGTTAAACGACATTTACAAAGTTAGTCTTAACCTTACACATGGTTCTTTGAAAGCTATAAAAGCTTTACATTTAATAGCGTTTAGTGACGATGGCCAACCTCGCCAACATCGAAAAAACTTGAAATCATTCAGTGGATTTAATTTTAAAGAAAATTCAGATGAATTTAATAATAAAATTGAGCAAATAAAGACATTCCCATTAGCTGATCTAGTGTCGGTGTGCCATATTTTAAACATTGACTACAAAGGAGAAGTGGATGAGTTGGCAATCAGAATTCGTTTGTACCTAACAAATTTAAACAAAGAGGACAAACAAGAACCAGAGGATGAGGATGACCAGGGACCTGACGATGAGGATGAACAGGAACCTGAAGATGAAGATTATCAGGAATTCGAAGATGAGGATGACGGAACTGATGACGATGAGGTATTTTCCGAACATAAAAGTAGCATAAAAAGTCAGGCTAACATATCAAGAAAAAGGAAACCAAGTAAGAGAGAAAATTCTCTACAAACTCCCGAATTTGTCCTAACATTTCGAGATGTGGAAGATTCAATTAGATCATTTGACGGAAAAGATGGTTATCCAATTAATAATAAATGGATTGACGATTTCGAGGAAACAGCTGAATTAACTGGATGGAGTGACCTACAGAAACTAAGTTTTGCGAAAAAAATAGTAAAAGGAATCGCTAAATTATTTATTCAGTCTGAAAGGGGTATTAATAGTTGGAATGTTATTGCGCATTGTTAGAAGAATTCGAAACTAAAGTAAGTAGTGCAGAAATTCATAAAAAACTGATGAATCGACGAAAACATAAGGATAAAACTGTTTATGAATATGTCATATGCATGCGTGAAATTGCAAGTCGTGCAAACATTAAAAATACTTCAGTAATTCAATATATAATTATTGATAGCATTCCAGATGAAACTGTTAATAAAACTGTATTATACGGAGCGAAAAATTTTGCAGAATTAAAGGAAAAGATTAAAATATACAACAGCATGAAATCAAGAAATACAGAAATCTCTCGACGAACTCCGAATACAAATCAGTTTACAAAAGGAAAAATACCTGCCAAAAGAGAATTTGAACGCCAGTTTAGAACGGTCGAAAATCATAAAAATTGTTATAATTGTGGTGGGCAAAGACATAAATTATAAGCAAACCCAACTTAACCTAACCAAAACTAGCCTAAACTAACCGAACTCAACAAATTATAAACAAACCTAACCTAACCAAACCCAACCTAAACTAATCGAACTCAACAAATTGTAAACAAATTCTACTTAACCTAACCAAAACCAGCCTAAACTAACCGAATTCAACAAATTATAAACAAACCCAACCTAACGTAACCAAATACAACTTAACAGATTAACCTAACCAGACAACACCTAAACTAATCGAATTCAATGAAAGGTAACTAAATCCAACACAACCCAACCAAATAGTGTACCCTTAATTGTGTAAAAAGTCACCCTTGAGACTTGAAACTACATAAATACTTATTTAGTCTCAAGTGTCAAGGGAGGCAAATTTCATTGCTAGATAAAATTCAAATAATTTTGTTTTTATTAGTTAATAAATTGTACAACGATTAAATTGTCTTCAGTTAAAATGTCGTTAGGTTGAATTGTCGTCGGTTGATCTGTCATCGGTCGATCTGTCGTTAGGTTGATTTGTCGTCGGTTGGACTGTCGGGGTTGAACTGTCGCGGTTGAACTGTCTGTGGTTCACTAGTCGCGGCACCATTGTATTGCACTCCTTGGAGTTCTACTGTGTTTTAGAAATAGGGCAGATGTTTTACTTTATGGTCCTTTTTATACATAAGTAATATATGTAGTACCGAACATGGCAAGCATTTATATTTAAATATTATTATGTTGTACCAACTAAAATTTTTCCCTAAAATATATTATGTTATAGAGTACTAAGAGGCATATTATTGAACAAAAAATGGTGAATGTCGCTAGCGCGTAAGTGCCAAAAAAAAAAAAAAAAATGGAAATTGGCTTAAAACTCATGTGTAAGAAATAAAATTAACTGAAAATTACTGTAATTGTTTATTTATATTGAAACTGAATGTACAGTCTGGACAACTGCAATATTTAAATTACTAGATGAATAGTCGCGTGTTCAGAAAGTAGAGGAAAATGAAAAATAGACAAGGAAAGTGATGGCGTAAATTCCATACTCGCTAAACAAATAACCTATATTTTCTAACATTACTCACCATAAGCAACATTCATGAAAAAGAATAGCCGAAAAAGTCACTGGGCCGAAAACCCATATGCTTAGCCGACTAGATTCTTTTGTCCTTTCTCTGATTAATAAATCAAAACTTTTTGGTACTACCCAATGGACTACCCTGTAGCTTTCAAAAATTCGCTAAACAATTTGTCAAATTATTTTGTAGTGTACAATATGCGGATCGCTAAATACCTTGTTACCTTAAATATCCAGGAAATTGGGTCCAGGTCTGAATAGTTGAGTTTTTCAGTATGTACATTTTCTCAATCAGTGAGGGTAATTTACTAACCATGTATTGTAAAATACTATCAGCTTGAAAACAATATTTTTACAAATTCTGGTAGCAAATTTTTTTCTTATATGTTTTGATTTTTCGAGAACACGCTATATAAGGTGTCACTGTACATATGTAACTGATGCTATGTAGAGTTGAGCAGTTTTGATCTGAAAGAGCTTTCTTCCTACATGCAAGTAAAGTGGGCAGCTTATTGTATTTAGAAACAAACATACTGACAGTGGTCCCTAAGATACAATGTGTGTACATTGTACATATGATATGTTATGCTACTATATTTTATAATTTTCTAATTTAGTTTTAAATGACTCATAAAGCATCATTTTAAAATACGTTTTATTTGTAGTTTTCTTACTACAAAGTCAGTCAGTTTGCAGCTCACAAATTAGAGACTATTTACCTACGTGGATATTTTTTTTTTATTAGTAATTATAATTTAGTTAATAATGGTAGAGTGAATTAATCTGAGGCGGTTTTCCAATAGCAAGTAACTTAATATGGAAATATTTATAAAAAAAAATCCACTGTGCTCCTATAGAACATGTATTATAAAATACGTTACAACTGTAATTGTAATTTTGCTATAGGTAATGCGAATAAAACCTCCTACTCCTCATACATACTATATATTTCACAACATTAATAATAATAATAATAATAATAATAATAATAATAATAATAATAATAATGATAATAATAATAAGTACCAATGGTTTGTGGAAAAGAGACAAACGCATATAGTTTTATTATAAACTAAATAAAAGTAAAGAGAACCGGAATTACTGATGGGAGTGATGGGAGCACGTGGTGGTGGGTGGTAGTTGTGATGTTAAAAACCTCACTTACTATCTAGTGCCACCTACCTTTACTATACCCCATTGAAAGAGTGCTGGGGTAGTATTATATATTATATTGTGGATCAATACTGAAAAATATGCGTTAGAAAATGTGCGTAATATACTTTTGTATGCGTACATTTTATACAGATATATATATATTTGTAAGCTTTATTGCTAGAAATTATGGAATGGGAGTAACTACAGACACAATTTAGAATTTCACTCTATAATGTACTATAGAAAGATTATGTACATTTTTGTACTACAAACCGATTCAGTTCAGTACTAGAAACACTGTACTCAAATTATTTTATTAAAATAAAAAGTAATAAAAAAATGTATGTATATAAAATAAAATCTGTTTAATTTGTTATAATTAATTTTCATATCAATACAAGTTTAAGGAAGTAAAAATACTGGCTCACAAGTTCTTTCCTTCTTCGAAAATTAAAAGATATTAAAACTTTTGTATTTTACAAATATCTAATCCCAAGTAAAATTTCGTTCATATCCACCGGTAAACGGTTTGAATTTTTAAATCTTGCTAAATACCTCGGAAATGGTAATAGACAGAGGAATAACTACAAATTTTTCGCCCTAGAGCAATTCTGACTCAAGCGTATCCTCCACCCCCCCACCCCCCCTCCAAAAGAAAATGTGGCAAAGGAGCAACAAAAAGATAAATAAATAAATAAAATAAAAACGACGGAATATATCTCATTTCACCATAGATTGTTGTGGCGAGTAAAAAAACTTTCATTTTTTTTTAAACATTTTTACTTTTCCTTCTTGCGTTTTTCTTTTGTCATGCACCCTGAAATGACTATTCCACCATCTGCATTGTAGTTAGGCCTCTGGTAATAGATACAGTAAATAAACTACACGTAATAAATTTATAGGTGACTTTTTAAAAATTAAAAAAATATTAATAAAAATATTATAAAAATTAATTATTAATTAATTAAAAACACTTTTTCTTTATCTATTTCTTCTGTCAATTTCAAACTGAAAACTGTTATGAGTTACTAACAATGAGAGATTTATTCACTTAAAATGATTTAGTTGTTCAAGTTGTCACTAATTTACTATTATTTTTAATAATTTACTAAGAAATTGAGGTAAAAATTAAATTACTAGACTAAATAAAAGTCCGGAAGGCGCCAATGAGAACCACTTGTTGCACAAAGTAAGTATCCGATCGCATATGTCCAAAATACGATAATTTCCGTCTTTTATTTGTTTTAACTAAGGTCATTTGTTCACACTGTGGTGTTACAGAAAAAATATTAAATGTAAAATGGAACTCGTTTATATTTAACGATAAAGTACTAAAACAAATTAATGAACAAATGACCTTAGTTGAAACAATTTAAAGACGGAAATTATTGTATTTTGGACATATTATGCGATCGGATACCTACTTTGTGCAGCGAGTAGTTCTCATGGGAAGGCTAAACTCCAAAAAGCAACGACGCCGTAAGAAGATATCGTGGTTGGATAATATCAAAAAAAGGTCTCACTGAAAAAGAGGTCTAACTGAAAAAAAGGTCTAACTGAGAAAATCTTTCCATTTCTTAATATGTATACTCATAAACAAAAGAAATATCGGTATTGAAATTGACAAAATTAGAAATATTTTATAATGTTTTCAAATAGAATCCAATGTGTAGAAAAATTTGTAAAAAATAACAAAACTTGATTTTTCCTGTTAGATGCAAAAAAATAGTTTTCAACTCCCAAAAATAAAAGTATTCTTAAGCAAATTTATATTTTTGACAAACTTAGTAAAAGACTGCAAAAATATGCAAATTTTGGCCTCTAATCAATTTTTTCCATAGCAGTTTTCTATATTTACAAAAATAAAGGTATTGCATGCAAAACTTTCCATGAAGAATAACTTTTGTTTGTACAGTTAATAGTTTTCCATATGACTTCTACTTAGGTACTAACTATAAAATTATTAACTGTACAATAGAAAGTTATTCTTCATAAAAGGTTCTGCATGGCTTAAAACCAAAAATGAAATCATCAGATATCAAACTTTTTTCAGCTTTTACAAGTTCTTCATAGATTACTAAAAATAGAAACAAGTATACATTTACTGAATGGAATTAGATCGCCGTTACAAGTAGACTATTAGGGTGAGTCTATTGTATCCTATATAAACTATATTTGCTGTGTTTTTTATGCATTAAAGTACTTATATATAACTAAGTGTGTATTGAACTTTTTGTTCCTTTTTTTGGTCTTCCATCTGTCCTTGTAGGTCTGTTGAAGGTTACATGTCAATATAGCCCTGTTTTTTACCTTTCAGGCGTTCTAAAAAAATTGAATTGTTTATGTTAAGAGCTGATTCTAGATAGTCTTATAAAAAACACCATAATAAAAATAAGGCATCAAATCTTAGTACATCGAGTCGCATTGTCAGTATTAAAAAGCCCAGTCTTTCATTTGTTGACATTAGATAATGTTCCGGAAGAAAATAAGACTTGAGACGAAAATTCATCTTATTGTTCTAATTTGCGGCAAATGGGACTATCTTATAATCTAGTAATGGAAAGCGTGTTTTCTTTTTTTAATTATGTTTGAGTAGTTACCTTGCTAAATATGTGTATTTTAACCTTACCCTTGTCGAAGATAGTAGCATTTTTAGTTGCTTACCCCAGAACAAAACTGTAAATTCTGGTATGTACTTACGTAACCATTTTTACTCTCCTTTAATGCCGCTGGTAAGCCCAGAATTCCAAAGCACATCTTATGCTTTGGAATGATGCCTTATGACTTGTAAAGTGACCCAGTATCCATTTAAAGGTTGAAGGTAACTGGTAGTTGATTGATAAATACCCCTGTCGCAGCATCCTGCATAACACAGCGAATTTCCGTTTCCAAAAATTAATTTTTCTCGGAAACTAGTTGACATAGAAGAATAGTTTAAAAACCTTTTTTATGTAATCTTTTCTCCTCTTTTAAGTGGTGTAAAAAAATTTCGCAAAAATTTTTGAATAAGTGGCAATTTTCGCAAAAAACTAATTTTTTGCAAGAACAAAAACCATGTTCCTGGCATTCAACATGTCTGGCTGAAGAATTCATCCAAGGGTTTGGGACTTCCAACATTTTCACCAAATTTTGTAAAAGCAGCAGGACATTTCGTTCGAGAGTTATCGTGCGGACACACACACACACACACATATATATATATATATATATATATATATATATATATATATATATATATATATATATATATATACTGTGTGAGTTTTTCGAGAGTTGCCATTTTTATTACAGCCAAACCGTTGATTTAATCGAAAAATTGTTCAAATAAGAGTTGTAGGTATCGACGGGGGCAACTGATTGCTATAGTCAGGTGCTTTATAGCTTTTGTGGTTTTCGAGTTATGATACAAACTTATAGATTTTTAAATGAGACTATATATTAATTTTTCGATAAAACTGATCTAATGCATTAATTAACAACATAAATGAGCAAACAAAATCTTTTTACTGAAGCTTGTATATATATATATATATATATATATATATATATATATATATATATATATATATATATATATATATATATATATATAATTTATAGTTAGTCTCGTTAAAATCTCAAAGTGAATTTAATTTTGATAACGGTCACTACCAAAGAATAAATACACTGTAAAATATATTTCACTGATGCAAAGCTAGGATTGAATTTGCTAATAATTAATAACACAATCTTCTTTCAAAAATACCACTTTTATGCAAAAAAAAATATCACTTTTTAAAAGTGGTATTTTTCCAAAGTAAAGTGTTTTATTAATTACTGGCAAATATGGAATATCATAAAGTAACACTCAAGTCAGTTAAAATGATTGGATTTACTGAAAAGCCAGCCTTCCTTTCCGATAAATGCTTTCTTCATCCCAAATTTCTTTACGATAAATGCTTCATCGTTTTTGTCATTACAATAACAATATTTATATCTGTTTCATTTTTCAAAATAAAAATTAACTAACTTTTCAAAAACGTGTCATCACCAATTTTGAAAATTTGTTTATTATTAGAGAGTTAAACTATTTTAGATGAACATAAGTTATGTCCGCCAGGGTCCGGGAGTTCCAAAAGCACCAAAAATAAACAACCCACCCGATTTTGAAAATTTTTATATCTTTAAAAAGTTAAGCTGGTTTAAGTGTATATATGCTATACAATATAAGACCCGCTACGATCCTGGCGATTCAAAAGTGCCAAAAATTAACTACTCGACCGATTTTGAAAAACTTTTCACTGTTAGAGAGCCAAACTATTTTAGAAGAATATTGGTTGATGAATATGAGGTTGTTAAATATGTCGCTAACATTTTGATTTATAATATTGTTTTTATACTAATTTAATATTACAGTCCCGGAGAAGCAGCTAATTTCCTACATTGCAATTTTTGTTAAAATAGTCCTGGGATGAGCCTAATGGATTCCGGAAGTCCCACAATCAGTGACTGAAAATAATAAAAAAGAAAGCTAATTGACAAAAGTACCCGAGTAGCTATCGATTTTCATGAAATTTGAATATGTTGTAGAACAGTGTTTGTCAACCTTTCTTCAGTCACGGCACGGTAAATTCTCAGAAAATTTTGTGTAGACCGGTCACATTTATAATCATATATGGCTATTATCGGTTTTTTAAATTACATTTATATTTAATATGAAATGTGATTTTCTGATCACTTCGTCTACCATATGTAATTCAGATACATCAGACACTTTTTTATGCAATAGAGAGAGAGCTAAAAGCCATTCTTCAATCTGAAATAGTATTATTGTATCCTGGAATCATTTACACCATTACTTGGGATAACATTTGATTATGCAACATGATTTGTCGTTTTATAAGTATTTGGTTTTTTCTTCTTTTTTTGACAAAAAAGTTTTATCGTATTGTGGCTCGGCCCCGAAGCCTTTACTTATCAGTGTTTTTTTCTTTGCTCATCAATTGTATTTTTTGCAAAAATGTAATTCTTTTTTATTTTTGCGTATTTTTGAAAAGATTTTTTGGAATTTTTCAAAAAATCACACGAATAAAAATAAAGTCCTAAATTGTGATATTGACTCACATTGACTTATGAGAAAGCTGGCTGCCTTAACCTAATGTGAAATTCGCAATTTTAGTATACAAAGTACAAAGTACAAACATCAAAAATTAATTTCTTTAATTCAGAAGGATTGTTGAAGATTTACTAAGGGACCTAAAAATGGGCCACTAGTTAACTTCACAGAAATTTTTAAAAAACTAATTAAAAGAAACCAGCAAACTGACCACTTTGCGAACGAATCGACTTATTTCAACTGGTTGTTAAAAATTAATTAAAGGGGTTATCGAGCCGAACGCATCACAGACTAATTTATCAATAAATTACATTTTGCCTATACTCTGAATTACATAATTACGATTAAGGAAAAGAGGTATTAAGAATACCATGAAGCAATGAAATATTCTTAAATAAAGAAGTATTATGGAATTCGTTATACTCCTTCTTCTTGGCCTTATAAAATTTTTTGTTAATAAACTGTACTATTAATAAGATGTGGCTTTGAAATGTCACCAAGGGATGTCAGCTCAGACAGAAATAAAGTCGCTTCACCGAAAGAATATGACCGTTAATAAGGGTTTGCGTTATAAATTTTAATTAGCAGCACGTATAAACTTAAAAGTATGACTTAAGTTGATAAAGTAATACCTTATACAAATAATTAATCTAAAAAAAAAAAAACATTTTTGCATTTTTTATTTTTTTATTTTTGTCCTGAAACAATTTTATCTAAATAAAACGTTCAGTGGAATTATATTTTATAAACAAGGAAAGTGTAGTTGGTAACAGTGTGCTCTATCTGTTGCAGGAAGGCCCAAATAGCAGTTCGTCGTCTTCTTGTTTCATTACTACCACATTACAGCCTCCTTCTCAAGTTCGTTATTATAAGCATCACTTTAAACTCTAACCAACGAGGAACTAAGGAGAAGTAAAAAATATTCAATTGAAATATTTTAATTTACTTTCAAAGGCATAGAATATCTTACCTTTTTTGTACTTAAAAGTACGCTTGTTACCTTTTTCAACTACAAAAATCTAAAATATTTTAGCAAGACAGTATATTATTTAAATAAACTAGTTTTTCAGTTTTTGTCTTTTTTTTTTTTTTTTTTTAGCATTTATAAAACTGTTTCTTATTACATTTATTATTAATTCTGAAACATATAAATTCACTATCCGCCATTAAGTTTGCAACATTTGGAAATCTTTTTAAAAGCTTTTATTTGCAATGTTAGTATGTTTGTTTAGATCAAATCTTGCAATGAAAATTTAGACAACTTCTAATTGAGCTGGAGGTTTGAAATTTTGCACACGTATGTAACTTTGATGACAATGTAATATTGTATAATAAGTTTTGTTCTAAGCTCCCTCAAAACTAGAATTGCTGATTTTTAATATTATGTAAATTTTTGACATTTCTAACTGTCAAATATTGTCCCATGAGTTTACATTGCAATTTTTAGTTTCCATAGTTGTGTTTGACTTTCTAAATTCATAGAGAATATGAATGTTTTTTTTTTTTGTTACCTAAATCGTTAGAGGAACTAATAATAAGTTTAAAAAATATATTTTAAAAATATCAGTATCCTTAGATAATTTAAAAAAAATTATTTTTTTTTGTTATAACCTAATGCTGTTTAAACGAAATCGTGCCGGATGTGACGTATTTTGGCATGACTAGTACTTCAATCTTGACACTAGAATTTTTAATGATAATAACGATAGTAACATTAAACCATTTATTTTAGGAATTTTTGAAAATAAAATTCCTGTTTCAAACAGACAAATTTGGATAGGGGGAATTCATTAGAATCGTGCCAAGCTTTTGAAATTTGGTATAGTCTTAGGTATGATCTTAAGGTTTTAGAAAACCATCGCAAGCTACTTGTGCGCGACCGCTGGTGGCCTGTTTGCTATAAATTAAATATGGCTGCCATTGAGTAATACCACTTTTTATATGTTTTAGGATGCGAAGAATCTATTTCTTAGGTCTAATTTGTTTTAGAATCAATTTCAAAGTTATTAAGTATTTTGATATGACAGATTAGACCATAATACTCAAGGTAAAAGAAACAATTTCTTTTATTACTTGTATGCAATTTATTAATAAAATTACAAAACATAAAGAAACATGAATGGTTGACACAAATTGCAGCTTTGCAACATGACATGACTTGTTATTTCTTGTGTTATGTGAATTGTTTGTGCAACCTTCTTGAGACTTGCACAACGGGCTGCAGCGAACCTCGGCTCGATAACATTTACATTTGCCTGTGGATGAGACCAAACAACAACAATTAAGTAGCAATGAATATCCATGACTTGCTTCTGGAAAATCAATTCAGTAGGATACCTATTCTTTGGTTCTGTCATTCCATTTTCAACCCCATTTACTGTAATCAGGGATTTCAGACGATTTGGAAAGATTACAGATTTGGTATAGATTCAGGAGACTTCAGTACAAATCCAGCGTCCGTCATTATAATTTACGATAAATAAATTATAAATAAATGTTTAAAGAAAATAATAAAAAGAAAAAATAGACAAACTTCAAGCACAATTAAAACAATCAGTATATACAATTAATTAATTGACATTTACAAGTAAACAACGAAATGAAGTTTTTTTCTGTTTACGTGGTTACTAAATGGGTATTTCCATGCCGAATTATGTCATGGCGTGTTCAGTTTCGTTTAAAATTCATTTAAAATATTATGTTCTAAAATATTTTTTTTTATTAAAATTTACAAATTAAAAGATTTTTTACTGTCACCATTAAATTTCCATATTCTACTAGAATATAAAAAAAAATATTTAAAATTTATTTAGACTATATACATATTGCCTATTGTGATTAGTTTATGGACGCTTGAAGCATTTAACCAAGTTTAGTAACTACTGAGGTGTAAAGTAGCTACTCACATCTAAAACAAAAATAATAACAACGCCTCAAGATTTTATAAATTATGTTGCACATCGCTTCAAACATCACTGTAAAGTTATTTTATACATTTTAGTTTATTTTCAAATAAAAACTTGCTTTAAAAATCTATTTATTTACTTAAATTTTATTTATTTTAAAATTTCCAGGTAATTTTAGGCTGACTAAGACCATGTAAATTTAAATAAACTCTAAAGGGAAAAGAATAGAAGGTTGATTTGTTTCGAATATAAGAATTATTTAATTTTTTAACGAACACTCATGATCAATTGTATTTGAAATGAGGTAAATATATACCACTCTCTCTATATATATATATATATATATATATATATATATATATATATATATATATATATATATATATATATATATATTGTATATAAATTTTAGTGAATATCAGTTTCGTATTCTAGGGACCTCAAAACATATTTCAATTATAGTCCCGTCCTCAGTTTGCGTCTTGAGAACGGCTGTTATAGTCGTTTTGAAAATTCGCTAATAAAATTATATATATATATATATATATATATATATATATATATATATATATATATATATATAAATTGATAGTTATTATATATTATAGATATGTTATGAAGCGGTAGGATTCTAAGGTTGCTTTGGAATAGTTGTTCTCTATTTTCGTACACAATGCCATTGGTAACGCTGCACTGGTGGAATTTTATTAATATTGTCCCATTGATTTCACGTTCCTTGATACCACATGTCGTAGATAATAACCTCCTTGGAAAATTGATTAAGAGTAAGTACTCGTTGAACAGGAATTTAAGTTGTTCCTATTTGAGGTATTCGGTGTAGACACCGTGTCCTTCGTTGTTAAGTAGAATGTTTCCAAGACATTGGTTTTCCTGGGTTTTCATTAATGTTGTGAGATCGCTATCGCAGATGAAGGTGTTGCAAATTTTTCGACATGCTTTTTCCATTAAATACAAATATTTCCCGTTTACGAGTGCATAATTTTTATTAAGTTTGATAGTTTTTTGATAGACATTATGAATTGATTCGACGTAGTCGAGTCGAAAGGGTAAGTTATGAAATACTGGGATTTGAACGTTGAAAATTATGTTGGTATTATTATAGTATGCTTGGACGTTAAGAAATTCATAAACTTCTTCCAAAGAATTGATAGGAATATTTTGTTCGGTTAATAATTTTAAGGTATAGTCCAATTCGTCAGGTATTAGAATATTTTTCGGCATTATGTTCAGTTTAGCCATATTAATTCTTTGCATTACATCTTTGATATGAGAGTTTAGGTATTCGATATTGTAAATTATTTGTGTCAAATAGTGAGAATATTTAATTAATTGTTCCTCCCTTCTAACTTCATTTGTTAAATTACCGGAAAAATGATTTAAGTATGCAATAATTACATCTTGTTGTTGATTTATGTGTTCAGTTAATTTTTATTGAGTGTTAATTTTTACTTACTTATTTAATTGTGTTGCTATATTATCCTGATTATTTTTTTAGAATTTCAATGTAATTGTTTATTTTTATGGAGTCATTATCGTCCATGTGTCCCGTTATGTATTTTATAGCTGATCCGAGGCCATTGATGAGACCGCGCCTGTTTCTTTTAATTTTTCTTGGATAAATCATTTTAAAATTATTTTGGAGTTCATTAAATTTTAGTTGTATTGTAGTTTTTAAATTCTTAAATTTTATATCATTATGAATAAGCTCAATATTAGAATTTAGTTTTTCGATATTTTCTTTATAATTATCTATGTTAATAATGTGAATAAGATTGGAGTGAGATTTGATCAATCTTGCGTTTCCCAAATTAATCGCGAGAAGTCCCGGGTTGTGGGTCCGGTCTTGTATGTCTATTGTCTGCGTCGTTGTTGTCGTTATTATTGTTAACCTGCAATTTTAAACGTCTTTTTAGTTTCTGTTTGTGTAGTTTTCTATTGTTTACGTCGATTAATGTTTTTCCATGGTCTCCTTTATCTTTTGTTTGTTTAAATTTGGGTGTTAATTTGTTGTTGCACCTTTCATGTATTTCAAATATTTTATCACCTGGATTCAAAGCTACTGGATCTTCTCTATCTCTATTAAGTTTATCTATGAGTTTAATTTTGTTTTGTTCTACCCTATTATTTACTTTTTCATAGAGTTGTTCCTTATGATTTTCCATTGCTTCTGGGTTAGGTTCTAAGTGAGCATCATATTGTCTACCAAAAAATAACTCGAATGGTGTAAATTTAGTTACCGAATGAATTGAATTATTATAGGTGGCTATTGACATTGATAATTTATCTTCGTGACTCATTTCTGCATTTTCTTTATGAACTATTCTATAAATTTCTAACAAGGTAGAATGAAAACGTTCTATAGTTGAATTTGAATTCCGAATTGAGGTAACATGTAGTTCAATATTTGCCTAGTCAAGGAATTGTCTGAATGTAATGGAATTAAATGATTTTTCAGAATCGGCAATTAGTAATTTTGGTGCACCGTAATTTGCAATAAATTTTTTAATTTGGGAAATTATGTGAATCGTATTTCTAGACTCTAAGGTGTATGCCTGAGCAAATTTGGAAAATTTGTCAACTAAAGTAAACATATGTTCATTATTTAGGTAAAATATGTCAATGTGAATTATTTCCAAAGGTTTTTTGGGTGTTTGTGTTAATGAATATTTTATGTTCATTGGTCGTCTGTCATAATTTATGGAATTACAAATATTACAGTTATTTATGTGAAATGAAATTTTTGATTTTAATGAAGGAAAATAGTACTCGCGTCTTAAATATAAACACGTTTCTTGTATTCCGCGGTGATTACTTTTCTGATGGTATTCCTGAATAATTTTATCTTCTTCGTCTTCGTTCTCTACATCGATTAAAATTTTTGTGCAACGAATTAATCTGAATTGTTTTGATCGACTAAAATATTGGGAGTAAATATCTTGTAATCTAAGAATGTTTCCTCATTTTCACAATAAATTGCTGTTAGTTTTTTAGGAGAAAGGTAGCATTTAAATATATTAACAAGGATTTGATTGGTATATTGGGGAAATTGGAAGGTTTGTCTTCGTTGTTTGAAAGTGATTGAAATAATTCCATTCGGACGGTTCCTACTAATAATCAAAACTAATTGTTCGCTAAAATCGTTGAGTGGATTTTCAGATATGCGAATGTAATCGGTTTCATCTTCTTGTCCACTATGTTGAGTTTGAATGTCACTTGAGGGTACTTCCTTTTCGACGGAACTTATTTCGTTGTGTTCTTCATTAATGTTCATTTCGGATTTAATTCTTGATAGAGCGTCAGCATTTGTATTGTATTTGCCGAATTTGTGAACGATCTCATAATCAGATTCTTCCAACTTCAATCTCCAGCAAACCAATTTTGAATTTGGCTCCTGACGACATGAGCCACGTTAAAGGTTTGTGGTCGGTAATTTTTTTGAAGTTTCTTCCGAAGAGGTACGGCCGAAAATATTTCGTTGCCCAAACGATTGCCAATAGTTCTTTTTCAATTGTAGAATATTTCTCCTCGGTGGATGTTAGCGTTCTTGATGCGAAGCAGATGGGCTTGTCCTAGCCTATTGGTCCTTGCGAAAGGATTGCTCCGATCGCATAGTTGCTTGCGTCAGTAATGAGATTGAAAGGTTTAGAAAAATCAGGGCAGGCCAATATGGGATCTTTTGTTAATAATTTTTTCCAAGTTTCGAAACAGTGTAGATATTCTGGTGTAATTTTGATTTCTTGTCCCTTTTTTAAGCACTTTGTCATCGGCTTTGTGATTTTGGCAAAGTGCCTTATGAATTTACAGTAGTAGCCCAGGAGACCAAGGAAATCTTTTATCTCTTTTTGGGTTTTAGCTAAGGAATAGTTGGTAATTGCTCTAATTTTGTCAGGGTTCGGTTTGACACCTGCATTTGTTACTATGTGACCGAGGAAAGCAATTTATCGATATAGTTTTTAGTCGTTGAAATACTTTCTTGAGGTTCTCTATATGTTCTTGCAACGATGTTGAAAAAATAATGATGTCCATGAAAACAAGGCAGATGGTGCCTTGTAATTCCCGGAGGACATTATCCATCACCCGTTGGAATGTGGACGGCGCATTTTCAATCCAACAGGTATTCTTACGTACTCATAATGACGATTTTCGACTGAAAAAACTGTCTTCGGAATATACTTTGGGTCTACCTCGATTTGATGGAACCCACTTGCTAAGTCCAATGTCGTAAAATACATACATTTTCCAAGCTTATCGAGAATGTCGGTCAATTGCGCTGCTTAATCTAATTTATAGTACCCAATTCAATAGTGAAGTCTGTTACTCGATATTTTTGCTAGTTGGCGAGTAAAATATTCTAGAATTTTTCTCAGCTTCCACTATTTGGCGTCTTTTTACGCTGATGAATTCGTTGGTGAAGTTGGTTTTTCGACATCTTTATTAGTTTTCTAAAAGTCACCACTAGTCACCAAGTCATTCATTAATATAACATTCAATTCCGTTTATCTTTACTAAGTGAAATATCGTTATTTTCGATATCGATAATTTTCGATAATGAAAACCATATTTTAATAGTCACAATATGTTCGGAATACCTACAACTTGCTTCGCTAAAGCCTTCAAAAATTTCGTTATTTTTTCGCTGCGACGCACCGTTTACGTGATATTTACGATTATTAATTTGGAATTACGAAAAATAACGAAAACTATTTTTTTTGAAAAATTTTCTATTGCTGACTAATTCAATGACACTAATGGAGCCCAAAGTAACCAATTGTAACTGATTTATGGTACGTAACTCGGTAGCGAAATTTTCCATAACGAAAAGTAAGTTTTGACAGTCGCAATAGTTTGGAATACCCACAACTTGCTTCGCTTAAACCTTCAGAAATTTCGTTATTTTTTCGCTACGACGCTCCGTTTACGAGATATTTATGATCAAAGTTTTCGATAATGACAAGTACCTCACATTTAAAAGCAAACATAATAAAGTCATTTACATTAATCATTTAGATAATCCAAATTCGGAAGTACTTATTGTGATAATATTCACATATTGGCATACTAGTAGATAGCTTCTTTAAAAAAGCAACATAGCATACTTGTGTTGTATCTATCTCTCACCATTTTCGAGATACATATTTGAAATTTCAATTTTTACCCTAATTTTTAAAGTGCGATTTCACTCTTTCCAACCGTTTTTCCGCAGGCATATAAAATACGTGTCGCTTATTTTTACTGTTCTACAGCATATTCGTTTCAATAGTGAGTAAATCAATCGACTACAAAGTTTAGTTAACTAATAGTAAATTAAAGTAATGCCAACAGTAATTCTAATTAAATGACATTTTTATAATATAGATTTTTGCGAGCCGCCAATGTGTGTCTCGATAAGTGTACATTTCATGTATATGTCCGGACTATGTCACAATTTAAGAAGTTCTGGTGTATATATAAATTTTAGTTAATATCATTTTCGTATTCTAGGGACCTAAAAACATGTTTCCACTATAGTCCCGAACCCAAGTCGCCCGTCAAAACGGCTGAAATAGCTGAATTTCTAGTTTTTGAAATTCGCTAAAATAAGCATATCTCTGTCTCATTTTTTTAAATTAAAATTATACAGATTCTTTAAGCATACGTAATGAAGATATTTTTTTTATTGAATTTTAAATGAACAAGATATTGAAAGTTCTTGGTTTTATGTGAATATTTATTAAATTAAGTAATTTTTAATTCACAAGTTCTTCTTACAATATTTTGTTAAAAACAAATTAGTATTATATAAAAAAAATAAATAATCGTAGTTATAACAACATAAACTAGCAACCAAAATATTTAAATGATAGCAACTATTTTATAATTTATATATTAATAAAAAGGTGGCGTCAGGGCGCTAAATTTGATTTAGTTTAACACACCCCTCTCAAATTTTTGTGCCTCTACAAATCTTCAATCCCATTGCTTCTACATGACGATGGTGTGCAGGTTCTGGCAGTGGTTTTGTGAGAATTTCGACAGACATTACTTCAGACAGACGTTGGTACATATCTCAACTTTATATCATTATTCTTCACCAATTGTCGCACAAGATGGTATCTTGTAGCAATATGTTTGGTTCTTGAATGACAAGTAGCATTCTCAGCAATGTACTTTGCTCCTCGATTGTCAGTTCCAAGACTGATTTGCGATAAATCAATTAATTCTAATTTTAGCATTAAGTTTCTTAAATATAAAGCTTCATGAGATGTTTCTGACAAGGCTACATACTCGGCTTCAGTGGATGAGATTGAAACTGATTGCTGTTTCTTCGAACGCCATGATATTGCAGCTCCACATAATATAAATACATACCCTGTATATGAAATTCTGTCTGTAATATCATTTGCATGATCTGCATCATAATATCCTAAAATTCCAAACGAATCTTTTATAAATACTAGGCCATAATTTTGTATTGCTTGTAGATATCGCAATACACGTTCTGCTGTTGACCAATGAATATGTTCATATTTTTTGTTAAATTATGATAATCTGTTAACAGTAAGTGTAATATCTGGACGAGTAACTATTGATAAATACATAAGTCATCCAATTAATTGTCTAAATGGTTTTTCTTCGTATTTTCTTCGATATCGATTTCCATTTGGTAATTTTATTTGAGAATCATTGGGACTATTCACTGGATTACATTCTTCCATGTGAAATTTCTTCAAAAGATCTTTTATATATCTCTGTTGACTTAATTTAATTTCATCATTTTCTTGATTTATTTCAATTCCTAAACAATGCCGCGCTAATCCCAGATCCTTTATTTCGAATTCTTTTGCAAAACTAGTTTTAATATCATCCAATTTCCGTTTATTCTTTGACATATATAATATGTCATCAACATAGACAATTAAAATTGTATATTGATCTTCACTCATATCGTAGTAAAAACAAGTATCGTTTGCAGCCGGAGTGAGGCCAATACTCTTCAAAACTTCACTTAATCTCTTATTCCATTGGCGAGCAGATTGTCGTAGACCATATAATGCTTTTTCTAGCAGGCAAACCTTATCTTCTTGTGTTAATATTTCGAGCATTTCTTCAGCTTCTTTGCCTAGTTTACTATTTTTACCTTCCATTTTAATTATTTCATGTAATGCCTCTCGAATATACTCTGGAAGCTCCGTAAATATCTCTTCTTCTAAATCTCCGTTTAGATAAGCTGAAACAACGTCTGTTTGATAAACTAATAAGTTTTTAACGGGCAGCTAATGTCATTAAAAGTCTAACAGAGTCCAATCTTGCCACAGGTGTAAATGTATCAGTGAAATCTACTCCTCGTCGTTGTGTGAATCGTTTTATTTAATCGTTGGTTTTATTTTATTTCTGAGAACAATTTTGCATGTAACAACAGCTCTACCTTTAGGGCGATCAACTATTTTCCATGTATTGTTTTTTATTAATCCTCAAATTTCTTCAGTGATAGCTTTCATCCATTCAGCTGCTTCGTTTCCAGCCTTCTTTTAACGTAATATTCACAAGGTTTGCTCCTTCAATTACGTCGCCTTCATTTTCTTCATCATCACTCAGTTCTCCTTGTATTTCAGTGTTGTCGTGACTCTCATATTCCTCTTAACTTTCATTATTTGTTAATTGTCCAGTATTATATACGTTTCGCGGTATTCCTCGTTTACCTAATTTCTCCAAGCATGGTCTCCTTGGTTTTCGATGTAAAGTTGACTAACTGTGGATCTGGTGCGTATTCTTCTTCATTTATTTTTCCTTCTCTCATTTCTTCATTTTCTTCTTGAACTTTAATTGGCATGTGAACACATTCTATATTGACTTCATTGCTGTCGAAAGTTTCATTTTCTTCGTTTGAAAATTGATTTTCCAGGATTCGTACATCTCTAATGACAACAACCGTCTTCTCAGTTGGAATCCATACTCGATAACCTTTCGATTCTTCAGAATAACCTACCGGAACACCTTTTCGTGATCGCGGATCGAGTTTTAATTTTCCTGATTCTTTTTCCAAAATAAATGTCTTTGCACGGAACACTTTCAAGTTACTTAAATCCTGCACTTCCCTATTCCAAGCTTCAAATGGAGAATGACTACCCAGACTAGATGTTGGACATCTATTTTTCAAATAGTTTGAAATAGCAACCGCTTCAGCCCAAAATCCATGACTTAATTTAGAATGTATCAGAAGGCATCGCGCCATTTCAATCAATGTTCTATTCTTTCTCTCTGCCACTCTATTTTGTTGCGGCGTATGAGGAATAACTAAACGTCGGCGAATTCCATTTTTCTTTAGAAACTCATCAAACTCTTTATTACAAAATTCTTTTCCATTATCAGACATTAAGCATTTTATTTTACAACCAGTTTGTGTTTCAACACGTACTTTATATTACTTGAAGACTTGAAGAACATCACTTTTATTTCTGATACATCGAACTTCACACCATCGAGTGCTGTCATCAATAAATGTAATAAAATATCGAGCACGCCTCATTGATTCTCTTCTTGATGGTTCCCAGACGTCAGTGTGTATTAATTCTAATTTTGTTGTACATCTTTCAGACTTTTTAGGGAATGGTGAAACAGTCATTTTTTCTTGTAAACACATAGCGCATATTTTCAACTTCTTTTCTTCATAATAAACAAATATTTTACTGTGCAAAATACCACTTTTATTTTTGAAACTGTGACAATATTGTTTCGAACAGTTAGTTCATTTTTAAACAGAATAAAAATTATATTCGATACATGCCCTTATATCCTAATTTTATCTACCTATACTTATGAAGGGGAGTGGTATATGGTGTGGAAGTAGAAGGGGCGGAGTAGTGGGAGAATCCGAAAAACAAGAAAAATAAGATTACATTACATGTGACAACGCTCAAATCTATTAATATTCTTTTCTTCATTTATTTTGATTCCAACAGCTAATCCTTTTCTCGGAATTTCTAACAAGTCTTCTTTGTTCAAATGACCAAGACGATGATGCTATAACTTCAGACTTGCTGAGTTATCATTTGCTGCATTTGCTTGCTCTGTATTACCACAAACATAATATAGGTTACCTATTCTTTGTGCTACCAATTTTACTTCACCATTATCCCAAAAATAGCACCAGTTTTATTGAAGCTGGCAGTATTTTCACGATCCGTGATTCTCGCAACAGATAATAGATTAGTTCTCAATTCTTTTACTAACAATGTATCATTCAGTTTTACTGACCTGTTTACTTTCCCATCCGTAGTAAAAACTCTTCAAGTCTTCAAACCTTTAACCATTCGTAATAAACTCGGATCTATTGCAATTATTAAATCTGATTTTGCTTTAGCATCTTTCTCTTGCCACTTTTCGAAACTTTGAATTGAAATTGCATCACCTTCCACTAATTCAGGCTTTGGTTTTTTTCCATTTACATACGGCCATGTTCCATTTTTAACCATAACGGCTTCGATTTGCATAACCCAAGTATCATAATTCTCTTTTGTAAGAGGTTTAATTGTACTCGATGACAAAGACATCTTAAAAAAACAGACTAAATTGGTTAATTTTAACGAAGTATTTTACCATTATTTTTATTACTTTTTATTCAATCTTCATGCGGTCTGGGCCCATAACCTCTTGGTTTTATGTGAATATTTATTAGATTAATTAATTTTTAATTCACAAGTTCTTTTCACAATATTTTATTAAGAACAAATTAGTATTATATAAAAATAAATAAATAATCATAGTTATAACAACATAAACTAGTAACCAAAATATTTAAATGATAGCAACTATTTTATAATTTATATATTAATAAAAAGGTGGCGTCAGGGCGCTAAATTTGATTTAGTTTAATAAAAGTTATGTCATGATATAATATTACTAAATATTATAAAGAAATAACAATATGTTTTGTATGCTTGGAAAAAAAATTTTAAAAACTGGATCGATTTTGAAAATTTTTTCACTAATAATCATTAATGTTAGAAAGTTAAACAATTTTAAACGGTTTCAAGGTATCTTATGTGAGATCCCTCAGGGTATTGGGGACCTAAAAACGCGAAAAATTAACTACCCAATCAATTCTGAAATTTTTTCACCATTAGTAAGTTAAAGTATCTGAATTAATTAAGTTATTAAATGATGTCCGCAAGAACTTCACGGACCGCCATAAGTTATATGACCACCTAGGACCCTCTTTTACTGTAGAGAGGTAAACTTTTTAGTAAAATTATTTTAGATGAATTAAGATTATATTGTATAAGTTCCGCCAGGGTTCGCTGATTCCATAATTGTAAAAAATAAACTAACCGACCAATTTTGAAAATTTTTTCACTTTTAGAGAGCTAAACTATTTTAGATAGATACAGAGTACGTTATGTAAGGTCCGACAGAGTCAATAGGACCAAAAAGTCTGTTAGAAAGGTAAAATATCCTAATATTTACGTTACGATTACGTTATGTAAGGTCCGCCCAGAATATACGGTCGAGCTGATTTTTTGATGAGGTCCACCGAGATCTTGCAGATCCGGAAACACCAAACATAAGATACCGAACTGATCCTGAAAATATTCTCACTGCTAAAGAACTAAATTATTTTAGATGGATACAACTATGCTGCACAAAGTCCGTTCGGGTTCTTGGGTCCCAAAAATACCAAAAATAAATTACCCAGCCGATTTTAAAAATTCTTTTACTCTTAGAAAGCTAAACTATTTTAAATGGATACAGGTCTTAAATGAGATCCGCCAGTGCTCAATATTTGGAAATTCGTTATGTTATGCAGATGCTGGAATTTCAAAAATACCAAGGATTCGTTCTACAATTGATATTGACTATAGTAATTTGTATAATATACAAATTACTAAAAATCAAAATAGCACATTTCAGTGCTAATTTAATTTTAATTTTATTTCAGTTTTTTTTTTAAATTTTTTTATAGTATTAGTTATAATTTGAATTTGAAATTACATTAAGACGTGTGTTTATTTTTGACGGTTTATTAAATCGCTAATACTATGTTCATCAAAAGTTGCGTCTTTGGCGTTGGGGATATCTGTTAAGTGCCGATGCACACATCCATTTTTTAAACGTGCAGCGCCGCAGCGTGCACGCAACTGCAGTCGAAAGTACATTGAATTAAATTGTGTGATGCATACATGGTTGCGGTGTTGTGCGGCAACGCTGCGTGCACGCAACGTGCATTTTGTGCGGCAGTTCCCCACAGCACCGCAGCGGCAACGTAGTGGCGAACTGCCACAACTGCGTTCTTGTAGTACATTGTTGTACGGTTTTTTCACGCAGAAAATATACAACTGTTGAAAAAAGGACTTTGAACTGTTGTTTATTTTGATCGATGGAATGCTGAATGTTACAAGGTTATAGGGAATATTTCCAGTGGAGATATAAAAATATATAATTGGATTTAATTTTCCCCCTATTATTTACACAAAACTCGTCAAATGGTTGAATGCTAATACAGAAATTATTAAAAAACTCTCATTTTGTATCTGAAAATGATCCATTTTTGGTATTTTGTAAATTCTATTCAAAATTTTAGATTCAAATTTTTTTCTGTCATTTGTAAAAATTACTCTACAACAGATTCTCGAGAATCATAACAAACAGCAACTGATTTGTTTATTGGTTTATCAACAATGTAGTAATATCAGTTTTCACATATCAATTTTATGAATTTTACTGTGTAACACAGAGTTTTAATTATATAATTGTAAAAAATTATTTATAAAATCTAAAAAAATAAATCATTTTTCGATTGTTTGAAATTGTATTTTGGATATTTTTTTTATTTTATATTTTGTTTACAGTCTATTATTGTTTTGTATTTTTGCTTATAGTATGTTTTTTTTTTTTTTGACAATGATATTTTTCAAAAAAATTTTTGTCTTTTGCTTTGTCGAAAAAGATCCTTTTTTTTACTTGCTCAAATATTATTTTGGATTGTATTACGGATTGTATTATTGTATTTTGGATTGTATTACTTGCTCAAATATTATTTTGGATTGATTCCTCACGACACACATTAATTTGGCAAACCTGATGACAATTTTCACCTCAAAAAAATCTCATCACTGTATCCCCGTGAAGAGACAGATAGAAGTAAGAAATTAGTTTTATATTAATTATTATCACATTAATTGATAGTATAAAAATTTTGATGGGTAAGTACAGACTTAGCGTTATTTTACCTTTGATATAATACTGATATTTATTTTATTATATTTTATGCATTACGTTGTCCAAACTTACAACAACGCCACTAGTTTTGCAACTGCGACAACCGGTTAAACGTACGGTGCCGCTGCGTGCACGCAGCGGCGCCGCACGGTACGCGCAACGAGAAAAAACCGTATGTGTGCATCACATTTTACGGCGCCGCACGTTAAAAAAACGGATGTGTGTATCGGCACTAACCATTTGATAGGATGCAAGAGGAAGTCCATGAATCCACGTTTATGTCTGTTTGTTTGATAAAATTTTACTAATAATTTTAATTTTTTATCCGCTCTTGTAAAATCATTATCAGTGATATAATTAGTTGTTTTCAAAGAAAAGTACACAGTAAAAAAATTAGTGTTCTGCGTAAAAAAAAACTAGTGGTTAAAATTTTTGTGTTAAATAAGCAACACAACCCTGCGCTAATGTAATATTTAGTGTTTGTGTTAAATGAAAATATTAACACAAATTTCGATTTAACAGAATAAAAATGTTAATCTGTTTTGAACAACAAAAAAGTAACACAATCTTTGTGCAGAGCAAAAGAATGTTATAAGTACGCCTTTTTTGTATATTTCAACACAAAAATTGTGTCGTACGTACACAAAACTAGTGGCCCTTTACGTTACATTAGAATATATATCTACCAATATATATATATATATATATATATATATATATATATATATATATATATATATATATATATATATATACAAAAAAGTAACACATATATATATATATATATATATATATATATATATATATATATATATATATATAAAAAAGTAACACAATCTTTGTGCAGAGCAAAAGAATGTTATAAGTACGCCTTTTTTGTATATTTCAACACAAAAATTGTGTCGTACGTACACAAAACTAGTGGCCCTTTACGTTACATTAGAATATATATCTACCAATATATATATATATATATATATATATATATATATATATATATATATATATATATATATGTATATATATATATATATATATATTGGTAGATATATATTCTAATGTAACGTAAAGGGCCACTAGTTTTGTGTACGTACGACACAATTTTTGTGTTGAAATATACAAAAAAGGCGTACTTATAACATTCTTTTGCTCTGCACAAAGATTGTGTTACTTTTTTGTTGTTCAAAACAGATTAACATTTTTATTCTGTTAAATCGAAATTTGTGTTAATATTTTCATTTAACACAAACACTAAATATTATATATATATATATATATATATATATATATATATATATATATTATATATATATATATATATATATATATATACATACATATATATATATATATATATATATATATATATATATATATATATATATATATATGGTCTATTTCAGTTAAATTTAACCATGCTTCGTAACTTTGAATTTAAATAATTTCCGTTTTCTTGGCTTTATCTCTTTTATTATTGCATTTATGTAAATTTTGAATTTGCACTTTATTTTTAGAAAAGAATAGAAGATCAATTTGTTTCGAATATAAGAATTATTTAATTTTTTAACGAAAACTCATGATCAGTTTTATCTGAAAAGAGGTATATATATATATATATATATATATATACATGGATAGCCAACTATGTACCTATTTTTGAAGCAAGTATATTGTACACAACCGGGATCTATGACAACAAAAACCCCAATATAAACAATTGATAAGAGTGTGACAGCAAGACATTAAAGGTTTAGTGTATCTTTGTTTATTTGTGACTCAAAATTAGCATTTCTTTAACAAATGTATTTTGTCATTCATTAGATAAAGACAAAATATAGTTTAGAAATATAAATGACTGCTGTCATCTTTTTCTTTAATGACTTTTTAACTTTTTAAACGATTTTTTAAGTTGTCTCTATGTATCTCTATGATATATATATATATATATATATATATATATATATATATATATATATATATATACATATATATATATATATATATATATATATATATATATATATATATATATATATATATATATATATATATATATATATATAAAATAAACAAGACAAGAGTAGTTCTTATTACTAAACAAAACCGAAAACCATGTTTTTTCAGTTATTGACGTATATAGTTTTATTAAACGTTTAAAAATGAAACAATTTTCTTACATTTTAAGGTTATTTTGTTATAGATTCAGTTACAATAAATCATGTAAGCTTACTTGAGATTGTATATTATAATATAGATTCTATATTATAATATACAATCTCAAGTAAGCTTACATGATTTTTTGGAACTGAATCTGTAACAAAATAACCTTAAAATGTACGAAAATTGTTTCATTTTTAAACGTTTAATAAAACTATATTCGTCAATAACTGAAAAAACTTATAATATTTTTCGGTTTTGTTTAATAATAAGAACTACTCTCATCTTGTTTATTATATATATTTGGTAAATATATATGGAAACAAGTAAGAACTTTTACAAAGGACTGACTTTGCGTGCTTTGAGTATCATTTATAATAATATACAAACAAAATCGTTATAATTTTTGACGATTTTCGAATATCTTAAGCTGCAGTGAAAGTAAAATATTGAATAAAAAAGTTTAACAACTAATTCTGATAAATCTGAAAAATTAATATAAAATGTATGTCCTTTTCTGTGTTAAATCGTTGACACAAATCTTGTGTAAAGATTTAACACATATGTTTTGTGTTAAAATACCACAAAACATTAAATGGACCGATATGGGTATGTGAAATGTGTTAATTTTAACACAAATTTTTGGACGGTGTATGTGTTTTGTATTCGTGTGCTAGATTACATGGTGATGCTGATTGTGTGAAATAAAAAGTTACCGTAATTAAATTATAATCATACTATTATACAGGATGGTTCAGAATTATGTACCGTATTTACAAGAGCTAATAGAATGAGCAAAACTAATGGTACCTTTTCATCTACACTTTTCTCCAAAGCTCATTAATAAGCAAGATACAACCCTGTAAAGGGGTGAATTAACCCTTAACCGGTAAGGAGAATTTTTATAATACTCACGGTAAAGTGATGTCTGAGAGACATCAACAAATTATAGCCAAAACTAGAGACCACACGTGTATGTATGTATCAAACACTCCCCTTACGCCAGCAGGGTAAAATTTGCCCTAAACCATAAAAGAATACACAAACGTTCAGTTAAAAAAAAAAAAAAAAACAAGCAGGGAGGAAGAAAACTGAAAGAATATATTTATATACGACTCACAGACATCACCTTACTGGTTAAAGGTTAAAAACCATTTTTAATAAATATCTCCAAACGCTTTTGAATTTTTGAATACTTTAGGTAATTAAATTTTGCATTAAGGTAATTTAATTTATATTAACAAATACCACCACCTATAACTAATCGATGGTTTTGGGTGGAAGGTGTAAGTTATTATGACTTTTCTTTTTTAAATTTGCTGTTATTTAAACAAAATTCTTACCAATGTCTCCAGGCAATTCTATGCTGAAAAGGTATACTTGTGACATTTCAATAAATAATATCGTTTTCAAGCAGGTAATTTAGAATACAAGGGTTATTTCCGAATTATCTTCAAACAGGTACTATAAATTCAACTATCCTAATGTTCGTACGCACTCCTAAAAAAGAATACGTTATTAAAAAGCGACAAAAAAAAATTTTAAAAAAAGAAGTCGGTTGTGTTCTACTGCTCTATATTCCATTCCCATATTTTATCACCTTTATTACTGAGTTTTGGAAAAAAAAGTATAGATGAAAAGATACCATTAATTTCTAACTTACTATCAGCTTTAGCAATAGCGGTACATAATTCTGAACCACCCTCTGCAAAGAGGTAAAATTTGTGGCTTTGTCGGTGTGTGCGTATGGTAATAGGTAATCCCGAGAACTACCAAGAATTGATTTAAAAAATTTTTTCACTGGTAGATAGGTAATATTATAGGTTCTCGTATAGGCCACATTTAAAACGCCAAAATTGTTCCGTAAGGCACCAAAAAGGCTCAAAATAAGCGGTTGAACGGATCGCTATAAATTGTTCGAGTGATATCAAAATCCCGGAAAAAATGAACGTTATATCAAAATTGATCATTAGGGTCCCAGGGTCCCAAAAAGGACCTAAACAAGTTACTGTGTGCATTTCCTTGTTAGACAGCAAAAGAAGAACAAGCAGAAAAGGTAATGAAGAAGAAAGCATTAAGAATAAAAGAAAATCCGAAGAAGAAATTTACTATAATTTGATCTTGTGAAATTTGCCAAACATTACAAATTTAATAATACATTCTATAAAAGTTACGGTTAACGTGATATTCACGAAAAGCCGTTTTTGACAGCTTTTATGAAAAATTTCTGGTGGCACTTTATTCAATAGGGACTTTTAATATTTTGTTTAAAACCACAGTATCAAGCTTCATGCTGAAGTCCAGTTTTTCCGGAGATGGGACTTTTCTAATTGCTCTGAATCATGGTAACTTAGGACACAATCATCTAACCTCTAAAAAGAATATTATTTTTTCAAAATAATAATTACAGTCTAACTACATATACGTATGTACATAATATGTTTGCATCAATTATCCATACCATTATCATTGTTGATTACGGTCTTCGTGTGACTGCTTTTTAAGCAATACAGTTTTCTCGAATCTTCTTAAAACTATAGATGTAAAAACATTAGCGTGAAATTTCTACGTAGGTTTCTTTAGATTTATCATAGTTAGCTACAATTCTGTCATAGGTACTTCCTATTTTCTTGTAAGTCAACTTTATCTTATTTTCTACTTTTGTACTGCGTTTTCAACAGCGTGAAACTATAGGAATTACGACAATACGAAATTAGTACAAAATGGCAGTATAGACCATTTTCCGCATTTTTGGAAGAGACTACTCACTTTCTTGATCTCTAAACATATTAAAATATATTATATGTTGAATAGATTTGGTACGTAATTATGTACCTAATAAAATCTTTCATTCAAATATATATATTTTATATATGTATATATATATATATATATATATATATATATATATATATATATATATATATATATATATATATATATATATATATATATATATATATATTTTGGATTAAGTTTCATTACTGTCTTATTTAAAAATATAAAATATTACTTTTATCAATTAAAACTGAACTTATTTTATTATTCCTAGACATTTTTAATAACCACAATAACAATTTTCTTACATTATATTAAAGCAGTGTAATAAAGTTAAGTAATGTATACACTCGACATACATACGTACGCACATGTATGTAGGTAAGTAGTAGGTGCATATATAATTATCTCACTTTTAAGATATAAATACCAATGTGGGCCTAAATGTATTCCCCATGGTCCCGGACCTAAAAAGGGTTCAGAATTAGAGCCCGCAATTTTCATCAAATTTCACAGAATCTCCACTAAATTTTGCTCAGATACTATTGAGATTTCGGAAAAAAATAAAAAAATTTCGAAAAAAGATAAGTTATTGTTCTCCAGCGTTCCGAAGTACTAAAAAAGGTCCCAAAATTGAAGCACTCCTAAAACTGTTAATTTGAATATCTACCAAAAGGTCAAAAAATTATATATACTATTGAAATATAAATATAGCTGTTTACATTCTACTCATTTGTTCCATTACGCAATATAAACGCATACTTTGTATTATTAAATAATATATTGTTATCGGAATTTTATAATAAGCAATCAGGTATTAAAAAAAAATGTTTCTGGAGTATCGACATTAATTACTTTTTTTCCAGTAAAATACATATTACATAAGAGCTAACTGGGAATGTTATTTAAAATATGCAGTAACTTTTTGTTTAAGTAAATAAATTCATCCGATTTCATTTTAATTCAGTGTTCGGCCGAATAATTGTTTTCGGGTTCGGTTAATATTTGGTATTCGGCGGAATATTAAAAAAATATTATAGCCGAATAAGTCGAATACCGAGTAGTTGGCGATATTCGTTGCAAGTCTAATAATTAATTATACATCTCTATAATAATAATATGCACTTAATTAGTTTAGATATTTAATCAAATGTTTTATCGTATTCCATCGTCCTTGATAGTTAAAATTAATTTTACATAACTTGTTACTAAGTTTAATAATTCCAGTATTTTTTTTGAAAATACATTTTGGTTATTTATTATATTACTTTATCAGTTTATTATTTAGATAAAAAAGAAGTTTAAATAAAATATAAAAGTAGATATACATACGAGTATTTGAAACAGACAAATATGTATTTATTTATAATTAAATTTAAACGTTAACAAACAAGAATCAATTAATTGTTTTAGACAGCATTGCATTAACATTAGAACCTCATAAAATTATAACAATTACCTATAGGATTTATGATAAAGCTGTAGTTACGATAAAAAGAAAAACTTTAGTCTGGATAACTATATTTAAAGAAACTCATATTCGATTTATAAAAGTTTAATTTAGTGTTCACTACTAACTATAAAAAACTGAAATTTATTAATAATAACACGTTGAGGTTTGCACACTTTTTAGTATTTCATTAGCTGTTTTTGTGAGAAAAAGTGATAATAAGATATTTTGCGCGATAAGTGGTCTACTACGCACTGTTTGCTAGTCAAACATTCCAGAAATTTGAATCTGATTTTAAAGATTTTAAGTTAATTACAAAGTAAGATCGGAATCCATTAAAATACAAACATAAAAATTAAAAATATAAAATTGCTAATTCATTACCGATGGAAGGATTAAAACTTTAAAAAATACGGCTTCTTTCACTAAATCCATCAAATTCTTAATAAAATTGGTAGACTTTGGGTCCAAACAGTGAACTTATCAGAAGTTAGTTTAATATGGTCGAATATGCAATATGGGAATAAAATAAATGTTTATATAGAAATATTTTTATCAAATGAAAATGATTTCATGCAATAGGAATGCACATAAGACAGAACAGCAGACAAGCTTGTAATATAGCTATCTCTTATAAGATCTATTATCTAATATATTGAAAAAGGATAGTAAAAATTCTAATAACTTTGATAAATGACAAAATTTCATTTTTACATTCCAACTATATGAATCATTTGCATTTTGTATAAATGCGAGTATAACTTCATCTTGTAATCTTAAAATGGATAAAGATGTTAAAAATGGCTAATACTATCAAGTGATATATCAAGTGATATTATTTGTATGATATACTATATATATATATATATATATATATATATATATATATATATATATATATATATATATATATATATATATATATTTAGTTATCTAATTTTAATTTGTTTTTACTTCTTGATTCAAGAGCAATCTCTCTATGCCATGCCGTAAAGAAAATGATATAGACATATTATTAACGATTACCTAGCGAAGCTAGATATGCTTTTTATTTACCAATTTTCACAAAAGTACGACCCGAGGACTTTTTTTATCCATTTATCGGCCAGACTAGAGTTAAATTCACTTAATATCTTTAAATAAGTTTTTCTTTTTTTACTTTAAAAATATTTGTACCAAAATGTATATTACTCATATTATTCTTATTCGTATTATTACTTCTATTTTTTTAAAATGGATGATGTAAATGTGATGTGTGTGTTATATATTGTCGGCTTTCAGACATAAGGTCGTATCTCATTTTTAGTGATTTTTTTAGAAGAACAGATCCCAGAAAAACAAGCATTACTATTACGTTTTGTTTTATAAATTTGAACCTTAGGTATCAGCTCCATGATGCTGGCACACCATCTAAAAAGTTGAACATTGAAAAAATTTGGTGTAATAGGTCACAAATTGTTCAAAATTGATCACTTATTGTTAATCCCACTAATTGGTCAGTATAGAAATTGTAAAAATTGTAAAAATTTCAAGGTCACTCAAAAATTTTAGCACATCATCTAAAGAAAAAACAAAAATAATAAGAGCAATCGATAGGATTTTAAACCTTGATAATTGGTCAGTTAAAATAAAAAATTGGTCAAGTCCCCAGAATTAAAAAAAAAATTAAAAATGGCTTTTTCATACTGTGACGCATGCGCGAAATCTCTACTGGTAAATCTAGCTGTCAATAAATCTATAGTCCATACGTTGAATTTTTCAATAGGGTAAAGTCACTAGTATTCGACCAGCCTATTATTAGCATTATTTTTATATATTAAGGCATTTGTTAAGAAAAAAATTGATCTTAAAATCAAAATTGAATTTAAAGTATCATTTTTTTTCTAGATAAATTATGTATTTATTGATTTCCATTAGAATTTTCAATAAAACTGAAAATATTCGGCAAACAGTGATTCTTTTTATAACTTTTATTGCAACTTTATCTTCTGGTTTTTTGGTAATTAATTTTGGAAATTTATAAGTTCATTTAATTACTGTGACGACATTAATTAGTCACATCAATTCATGGTATTTCTTTTGGGAATCGATACCACAAAAGCAATATTAAATTTAAAAGAACACAAATTATTAAGTCATTAAGTTTGGATAAAAAATCGAACACATATAGAGTAATGCCATCTAGTAGTTAAATCAATACTAGATGGCATTAAAAATGGCACTAAAATCAATAATTTTTATCAAGTAGTTAATGTTTTATTACACTTAATTGATTGATAAATGACAACTTGTGTTGAAAATGGATCGGCCATTCTATAATTTGTAAGTTTAGTCAGTCCGAGAAATAAGCAATTACTTTATAAGTTTTTAACAATAACGATTGAATTTACGAAATTTGATAATATTATACACCTCTCAAGAAGTTAGAAATTGTTTAAAACGTTTATCGTTTGAAATCTAAAAAAAAAAAACGTACGGCCGACATTAGGGATAAAATTTGTAGAGAAATCTTAAGGTCGGCTAGGCCGTCAACAAACTAGTTTTCTTGGACTTATTATGTTATTATTAGGTTGTTCAGATCAAACCCGTCCATACAGAATCTTGAATAAAAGACATAGTTTTCATATGTTAGTCTGTATATTTAAGGATCAACTAGATGTAGTCACCCTGCGCGTTTATAACAGCTTGCCAGCGCTCAGGTAGTTTTCTTACTGACTGGTACCTTCCATGTTGATTGCCATCCATTATTTCTTTATCCAAAGCTTTTCGTAGGCATCAGCTTCAGGGTAAGCAACGCCACCAATTCTTCTCTTAAGCTGATGAAAGCAACCGTAATCGCATGGATTTAAGTCGGGGGGATAGGGTGGCTGGATCCAACGCTCAATGTTATGTTGGTCTTAGCGATGGACTACAACTACAACAACAAATTTTGGGGACCTGACCAATTTTATATTTTAACTGATCAATTATCAAGGTTTAAAATCCTATCGATTGCTCTTATTATTTTTCATTTTTTCTTTAAATGATGTGCCAACAATTTTGAGTGACACTGAAATTTTTACAAATTTTTTAAAATTTATATAAAAGTTTTATATTGCTGATTAATTAGTGGGATAAGTGACCAATTATGACCAATTTGTGACCTATTACACCAAATTTTTTCATTGTTCATCTTTTTAGATGGTGTGTCAGCATCATGGAGCCTAAGGTATCAATGTTTTTGCAGACTAATATTCTTCAAGTACCTACATTCGTTTATGATTTACAAAACAAAATGTAAGAGTAGATAGTTCTTGTTTTTCTGCTCTCAAAGCTAAAACAAAATAGGTAATCTTTTCTATTTATTATAATACAAACTATTCGTTTTTTTTTAATTTCAAATGTTCGGGTTCAATCTGGCTTCAAGTCCCAGCCGCTCCAGTTTGATAATTTTTCAATTACTGTGTGAATTTTAATTAAACTATTCGCAGTTCTATTCATTATTACCGGACTAATTTAAATAAAAAACATTTGTATGGAAGATTTATAACAACAATATAATTCATCTAAACTGAAAAGTATTTTATATATAACTACTGCTGTTTTATTTTTAAAATCCAAAAACCAGTTTTGATTGAAAAAGATATGTATGTAGACGTCTAAAAAATTTGCATTAATTATTTATTTACTTATTTATTTATTTATTTAGAAAACAACTAATCAAAATAATGCATATTGTGAATAATTAATACTATGGCAATAGATTTATTTCAAATTAAATAAAAATGAAATAAATTAAAATTGTATTTATAAACCCCACAGACCAGTGAACATATTATATTTTATATTATAGAGACATATAATATAAATGTATAATTGAAGCAATCAGTTACGACTAAGTTCCGACCTCAATAGTATTCTGTTATATAGTAATTGATTCGTATCCGTAGTTACACTTTCAAATAATTATTGTCAAAATATAATATTGATAATAAAATTTTATTTTTTGGAGAATAAACTGCAAAATTTTGAAAGAAGAAAAGTGGTATTCCTGCAATAATTATAGTCGCATTTGCTCAAAAATTGACATTACATTATTTCATTAAATTTCATCCGTCTCACCCTTATTACCTGCTTCAAGAAAAATACCTAGAAACTGGCTTTACGCGTTGTCTAGTAGTATAATCAGTATAATATAATAGTGTTCATTGGTCTGTGATAAACCCTAAGTTGCCCAGGGACAGAAAAACCGGATACGTCTAATTTTGTGATCATTGTATATATATTTTTATACATTATATATATATATATATATATATATATATATATATATATATATATATATATATATATATATATATATATATATATATTGTTACGTGACCTACAATTATTTTGTAATAATTAAAATAAAATCCCTAATTTTTGAAAAAGAAAGTTCTTCTAAAATTTTAAATTGTAAATTTTTTAAACACCGGGTAAATCCATAGTTCTTGAATACATAGTGAATTGCACACCACATATTGAACGGTGTAATTGCGTACCGGCCTTTGTCCGTTCGTAATTGTTCCTTGTAAATGACCGAGTATAGCCGTTATCCATGTTTGGCGGTTATTACCGTATATAAATAAGCCTGTGCTGTCAGTGAAAATTTCTTTTTGATTTAAGTTTACGCGTTGCAACCTCCGGGTATTTTTTTTGGCGAAAGGTAGGAATTTAAAATTAATTAAATACTAATATTTCTCTTGTTTTTAAAATAATTACTTTTTTGTAAAATTTTTTTGTTTAAATTTATTTTTTTGTTGCTTACTACAAAAATATGGTTAAGGCCATAGGTCTGAATGATTTAAAAGAGAAACTTTTTTAATGTTTTCCTTGTTACATTTTTTTGTTGTTGTGTGGGTGTTATCTAATTGAACTTTTTTATTTTTTTTTGGCGAAAGGACTTTTCCAAAGATGATTTTTCGACAAGTTAAGGGTATTATAAATTGGACTCAGAAAGGCAATAGTTCAGTAAATGGAGGTTTTGTGGAAAAATACGTGTGATTCAACACGTATTGATGGTGATTCGTCTGGCTAGTCAGAGTTCAAGTTTTGATTGGGAGCTGACCGTACAACTGTCAAATTCTCATGGATGTTACAGCAAACATCAAATTTCATCAATTGATTCAGATAAGTGAATTCTGATTTCGCCATTTTCTCTGATAACTCACATAAGTTAAATTTGGACTACTTGTGAAAACATGTTCTCAATGGATCTAGTCGTGTTGAAATCTTGGTTGAATCATTTTATAACTTGCTGAATGAACAATTTTTTTTTATCAGAAACCATATTTTTTCATCTAAAACTAAATTTAATTGTAGAATTAATTTAACACTGGTTTTTTTCTTTCTTTTTTTATCTAATGGCACTAGTTTTTTTTTTATACTGCCTTTTTATTTAGCTAATATCCGCTACAGAATTACTTGTTACATTTTTTCAGAAATTTTACAATCTTCTGTATTTCTTAAAATTGGTTAATTCTTGCTAACTTTGGGCGAACCTACCTAATTATTTTTTTTACTTTTGTTGGTTTTCTTTCATAAATTTACACTCTACTAGCGCTTTTTTATTCTTTTTTGTAATGATTTATTTTGTACGTTCATAAAATTGGTTAACCCCGCGTTCTTTATGTTTTCTAACTTCTTATCTTAATTAATTTTTGTTACGTTTAATGCGGGTTAGCTAATTTTATGTTACTTTAAATGGTTGTTAAATTTTTTTATACCTTTTCTAGTCACGCATCAAGGTTGTAAAATTGAAAATACCCTGAATTTTCTTAAACTAATTACCATGAAGAAGAGCTTGGACTACTCAAATAGTACGAGTATGTCGACACAGTCATCCGTTATTTAACTATTCCAAAATTGAGCATTGAGCAGCAACACAGCAGTTAAATCTGTCTATGTAGATTTGAAATCTACAGACGAAATTTTAATATTTCTTTTTTTGCACCTGCTTTTTGCGCAATTAACTTCTCTAATTTTAACCTTTGTCCACTCTTGTTGATATAATTTAAACAAGTTGCATGTAAGTACACAGCACCTTAAAAAATCACAGTAAAGTCAGTTTAAACTTTTGTTCTATCGCTTACTGTTTTTGAGATGTTCGAAAATTTTTGCCTCAATTTTTGAAGGGCGATATCATCCCTTCAAACAGTTTTTCTGCCGATGATAGAAAAGGCATGTCGTTTATTTTTTACTGTGTAATATTAATAATTAACACCTCGGAACTTTTGCTTGTAAGATCCGAAGTGTTAATTACTTATTAATATAATATTTATAGGGCATCACCCAAAAGAGGTCACATACAATTTCAAATGGATAATTATCCAATAATTATGTTAGTAGATATAAAAAAGTTTTATTAGATAATTAGTTACGAAAGAATGGCGGGTGTTATAGAAATAGAAATATAAATGCAGAAATATGTTAGAAATGTTAGAATCAAATTATCATTTCATTCATAATTATTCAAAATAGAAGTAATCTTATGTAATGTAGAACGAGTTAAACGTTTAATAAACTCCATGTCTATGTTTGGCAAAGAACTTGTAGAAATTATTCAATAGCTTAATATTCAGCAACAAAATGTTCAAATGTTACTTAAAACGTTCAATTTTATAAACAGTTGCTGCACTATTTTGATTATTGCATTCTTTCTGCATACAAAAAGAAAGAGAAAAAATACTAATAAGAAATAAAACGTTTTTAAAATACAATGATGTAATTTTTAAGACATTGACCCGACCTTAGATTCCCTAACTTACCAGTCAACATCAAACTTATCAGAGTATGCATATAGAAAAAAAATATTCGCAAATGTACATCTATACATATATGCATCTGTGTGTGCGTCGAACAGATTTCCTACACGCGAAGTACGAAAATATAAGAGAATAGTATATGTTATAATATACATAGTGTTCGCCAAAAAGTGTACAATTTATGAAATTTATTGTAAATTACATTTCAAATAATAAATTTTCCACGACTAATCGTTATCGATCATACGTTTATAAGATTTTACCAAATACCACTACCTATATATTTTTTTTTTTTTAAATGAGGACAATTTTTTTCTACTTATTAATTAAAACCTCTAACTGTAGAATTTATATGCAAAATCTCGTCTTTATAAGTCTCAAGTTGTAGAAATTATGAGTATGTGACAAACCGACGGGCAGAAGGACGAATATGATAAACTTATAATGGACTTGAGATTGTGACTAACTAAGATACGTAAATATAAATTGTCAAAATACATACTACTTACCATAATGCAATTTTACTTTACTTAAGCAATTTTTTCAGAATTTTATCTATAAAAAACGACATTCACCTTTTTTTTATTTCCAGTCTTTATGTTATCTGTGCGAAATGTTGTATACTTCAATTCGCATAGAATTATAACTAAATAAAGTATAATATTGAAAATAAAACTGAATTGTAGATTTTTGTATAATCTTTCAGAAGCTGATTGGAATATTTTTAGTAATCTCGATCGCTTTCAAAATTGTTAACTCTTGTCTGTTATTTTATTAATGCACTAATGTCTATTAAATAACGGGCGAAAATAGAGTGGGGTTTTTTATTCCTGTATGGTTGGACACATTCTACCCTTCGACCTTCACGTCTTTCTAAATTTTTACCAGTTTTCAGTTTGACCGATGTAAAAACAATCACAGCCATGACAATTTAATTTGTAGATATTAGTAAATAAAAACATTTTACAAAATACCATAAAGTAACGCTCAAATATATTTAATTTGTAGATACTCAGCTCTATAAGTTTACCTATTGTTTTATTATTATACATGAATTATTAAGGGGAGGTTTACTTGAGATTCCTTAAAAATTATGTATTTTTTTGGAACATTTTTCTCAAGAACGGAAGCAAATATCAATTTCAAATTTTGTACACATATTTATTAAGTATTAAACTATACAAAAAAAAATTTTCAAGGAAAAGTATAAAAAATTGTCCATTTTGTAGATAGTGCAGTGTGACGATCCGAAAATCCGATGCCTCGTTGGTTGACATCATAGCGTCGGTAATAAACCACTGAAATCCAAAAACAAAAAGATTTATAAAATATAAGAAGAGTATCGGCACCTATACCTATAATATCAATAAATTGCTGAAAGAAAAAAAATGGCGGATGTGTGAAGTTTTGATTTCGATTTTTGTCTTATTTTTCGCTCTTTAAACTAAAATAAAAAGAATAAAAAATATTGAAAGTGTATCGGACTTAGATACAGGTACCGGAGAATTGAATTATCTTTAAAACAAAAAATTTAAAAAAAGCATCCATCGAATAGTTTTTGAGTTATCGCGTCAACCAGTTTCAAAAATGTGGTTCCGAGATATTATAAAATATATATAAAGAAACGTATTTTCATAATTTCATATTGAATACTCATTATTGCGTGAAGTACGTTTTTTGAGTTTTTGTTTTATAGAAAGTTAGATTTGGTTAATGTGCAAAAATCTTTTTTTTTTTTTAAATTATTTTCAGCAAAATTACTTTAGGGACATATTCTACACATAATTTGCTATCAATTTCGGCAAAAAATCGATTTTTTGATCGAATCTCAAGTAAACCTTCCTTTAAATTACTTTCAGCAAAATCACTTTGGGAACATATTCTACACATAATTTAGCTACCAATTTCTGCAAAAAAAAAATTAATTTTTTTTAAGGACGCTCAAGTAAGCCTCCCCTTAACATACGCGAAACCTTACTTACTTTGTACCTTAAAGTATATATAATTAAGTGTATCTTGATTTTTTTTCTTTTTGTCTGGCCTTCCATTTGCCCTTCCATTAGGCCAGTTGAATATCACATTGTAATTCAAAACGATGCCAACGATTCAAAAAAACTGTAAGTCCAACTGGATTAAAATTTGATACATTCTCTTTTTATGATGTTTTCTGTAAGACTATCTAGAATCAGCCCAGCAGACCTCATACTTTTTTGGCACCATTTTGAATAAAAAAGTAAGAAAAATTGTTCTGACTTAATAAAATACCATAATAAAGAGAATGCATCAAATTTTAGTCCCATGGGCTTATAGTTTTTTTAAATCATTGGCACCGTTTTTTGGGGCCTGTGACCTTCAACAGGCTTACAAGGGCAGATGGCGGATCAAAACTAAAAGAAAAAATATTCAGGATACACTTAATTATACAAAAGTTCTTTTATACATACAATTAATGTACAAATTTTTTTTTTCTATTACGATAAATCTGGAGCTGAGAAGCAAAAAAGATCTTGTCCAAAAAATTCAAAATTGAGATTTTTATGTATATATGGAACACATCGTAGTATCTGTATGTCTAAAAAATTGTATTTAGCCAAAAAAAAAATTTTCCCACTAAAAAATAGATTTAAAATACGTGCCTTCAAGCAAAAAGAATCATGTCCATTTAATTCGGCCATTTGTAATTTATTTATCCAATCACAGTGTTGCTTGAGTATGTTTAGTTCAAAATTTCAGCTAGAAGTGTGCTTCTGCTTGTGCTTTTCAACGTTTTTATTTTAGTTAAAATTTATAAAGTGGATAAAAAGTATTATTTTTCAATTAAATATTTATTACTAATATTCTGCAAACAATTATACACAAGTTTTGTTTATTAATAAGCAAGTTATTAATGAATTTAAATTTGGAATTAACACCGGTAGGGGTGACCAACAGAGCCACTAAGACTTTTCCGAATTTTTTGTTTTTCTATAAAATATTAAATCAATGAATTGTTGCACGTTTTATTTAAAAACTGTTAGATACATTGCTTTTTGTTTATTTGTAAATAAAAAGAAATGTGCAATAGACGTGTTGTTTTTATTTACGTAAAACTTATACAGCCCTACAATAATGTCTTTATAGCAAAAAGTATTATGTCCATTATAAAATTAGGTAAATGAAATTATGTTCAATATGTTTAAGCAAAAAACATATGTCCAACAAAAAAATATAAAAAAAATGATTCTTCTTAAATTTTATGATTAAAAAAGTATAATTAATAAGTTTCAAAATTAACTTAGTATCCATTTTACAATAAATTTTGTATTTTAATTTCATATTTAATTAAATAACCATTTTTTTTAATTTCTGAAAAAAATGTCTTGTGTGACTAGATCTTTTTTGCATCTAAGCTCCAGAAATAGTTACGATAAATAAGAAAATCCAAAAAGTGTTTTTTACATCACTTGTAAAAGACTGCTTAATAAATGTCTAAAAATTTTTCCACACTACAGTTAGAAATTAAAATTTTTCAAAGTAAAATGATACTACCAATTGTCAACAATACATTTGAAGTTGATGGATTCGCAAAAATTCAATATTAGATAAGCAGGAGGTCGACCCAAAACCAACAACATAGGAAGTGGTCTACGACCAACAGAGTTTGGGGGCCTCTGCCTTAATGTAACGTTAATGTATATAATTACATACTCACAAACATGAACTCTTTTTGCGGGGTAAAAAAAGGATATTATCTTTTAGCATTCACTTATATATCTTTTAGCATTCACTTATAGCCACAGAGATTAGTACATTTCAATCAGAAACTACAGATTTTTAGCTCTTTTAACTTGGTACTATTTTGTCCAGCTAAACAGAATTACCGTGAGTGCAAAATCATTTGCATTTGCATGCATCATTTCAGTGGTTCTAGATCACGAGGAATCCATTGAGCTTATCAGAAATGCTGTAGCTCCAACCGCTTCCGAGCAACAAACATCGAGTATAGCCTGCTAAGCAATAATGCAGTAAATTCCAAGCACGTACTGCACTCTTTCTTAATGTGTTCCACATACGACAGTCATGTTAACTAGATTTAAAACCTTTTGTTCCACATACGGCATCATTGCTATCTTCAGTGTACTGCACATTTGATAATTTATTTATGAGTGTGGCTAGTTTTCACCATCAAGTAGAGGAATCGTTGGAAATTCCAAGAAAAACATTTTGTTATGGCAGTAACCAATGCCAAACCTTGGAAATGTCGAAATGCTTCAAATACAACATTTTGATTTCTAATTTATCGATAAGATATGGATAGGAAGGAGGAAAAAGTTACTTATTTGTCTCAAAATATACTTCACGTTCCATACAAAACAAAAATTCGGGGTCGTAGCTCAAAAACGGATAATCATATAAAAATTCTAAGAAAATATTTAAATTTTGCGTAAAAAAGTGCTATCAGAACGTGTAAATAAAAATAAGAAACATAGTCCTTATCAACTATCAGCTCCAACTTTTGTTTTTCCTATGGAGTATGAAGTAGATTTTGGCAGAGTTAATCATTTTCTCTCTTCTTTTTATCGATAGATCATAATTATATTAATTCTGAAAAATAACCTCGAAAACCTAAAAAATTATATTTTGAAATAAGTTATTAGAAGAAAAAGAAATTTGGAATTATAGATTTTTTGGCTATAGCTCCTAAACTACATGGAATTTGGGAAGTTTGAAGATAGCATTCGATGCGTCTAGTGCTTTTGCATAGTTCGTCTAATCTAACCAAAACAGTGACTTTCACGATTTACGAGGTCCCCATGCTGGCAATTTTGGTAGGGACACCTTGTATACCTCTTGTTAAGCCCGTTATTACACTGTCATAGATCTATCGTCAGCTGAGTGTTGGTTTGTACCAAGTTCACTTTTGCATTTTTTGAGATTAGACCTATTTAGCACTTTTAACATTGAAGTGTATCAGACCCACTATGCTAATACCAAAAATTCGTTGTCGTTTTCGAGATATACAGTATTTATTTTGTCCAAAAATATAATTTAGTTTAGAATTGGTATGTACCAGTCCACAACCAATAACATTGTTTAATACAGTCATGTGAGTGAGGACATTGTACATTTAAACATTAATAATCAAATTGTCTGACTTGTTATTTGTACATTTTTATGTATTTTTAAGTTATAAAAAATGAATTTTGCCACAAATAGTGTTGAAATAAATCCAAATAAGTGATTTAGATAGTTCTATGTAAGGAACAATAATTACTTCATTCAATCTTTTTATTTAAAATTACAATTTTTTAATACGGTTTGCATAATATTATTTGGTAGAAACAGTTAATACCCATTATACCATTAAACAAAAATACCCATTTCTTGCACATTTTTGACTCACTTCTACATATTTTGGGGTCTTTTTAAAGTTCTAATAAGGAATGGTTCTGAACTGTTAATTCGCAATTTCGATGAAACTTTGTATTAGTGTAGTACAAGCAAAAACTAATGGATCCTTATTTTTTTTATCTGCCACCGTCGCCATTTAGGGAGTGAAATCACTCTTCAAAGTTAGGGTAAAATTTCAATTTTGCTTGGTTACTTGAAAATTACGGCAGATAGAAAAAAAACTTGACACAACAAATTGACAAAAAAATTTATTTTTAGAGAAGTTCTTAATGATGCATATAAATCCAGGGTCGGATCTACAGGAGGGGCTATTTAGGTTTTAGGCTTTAAATTACAACTTTGAGCAATAACAGGTAAACTAGTATTTTTCATGCAGTTTTCATATATGCTATTCAAATTTTAATATAATCAAGTATATCCACCCTATTTCAAAATTTACTCCCAGTTTTACCTAAATTGCCTCCCCTCAGTAAGTCCGACCATGGCTTTATATATACATCAGTAGAAAGCTTTCTAAAAATAGTGTTGAGCCAATTTAAAGTTTTTCTGTCAATTTAAAGTAGTTTCCAAGCAATCAAGCAAAATTGAAAGTTTACCCTAATTTTGGAGGGTGATTTCACTCCCTAAATGGGGACGATGGCAGATAAAATAAAATACGGGTCCGTTATTTTTGCTTGTACTACACTTATACGAAGTTTCATCAAAATTGCGAATCAACAGTTCAGGACTTTTCCTTGTAAGTGCAAAGGGGGGCCGTAGACCAAAAAGTTTGGGAGCCACTGCTTTAGACATTAGCTCACAACATTAACTCTCGGACGGAACATTTACTTTTTAATAAATTTGGTAAAAAAGTTTTAAAATTCAAAACTCTTGGACGAGTTCGTTAACCAGACGGCCAAGGTCCACAGAAGCTCGGCAGATTAATATAAGGGGGGATACCTTGCACCTTGTTGAGTACCTCCACTATATATATATATATATATATATATATATATATATATATATATATATATATATATATATATATATATATATATATATATGAAACCTATATATATGGCCGACGGCCTAGGATAGCGGATCAGAATAGTAAAAAAAACTTGATCGTTAGAAATAATCGAGCGCGTCAGATTAAAGTAAGGTGAGTTAATTACATGCTTAAAAGTGTGCATTTAAATAATCTGACGATTTTAGCTTGACGTAAGGGAATGGGAAGGTTACTAATTTGAAAAAAAACGTGATCTTGACATTCGAGCGTCGTCGAGGTTTTTTTCTTTTCGAAGGAAATAATTTAAGGCTCATGGGAAAAATATAATCTGACGATTTTTACGAGCCGAAGTAACAAAAATCATAAATAAAGTTTAGTACGTGCAGTTTGAGTGAAGCAGCCAAAAAGATAGGAGGCTTTGAAGCTTATATCTATTAAAAAATAATTTTGTCTAGATAGCTTGTATTAGACAAAACACTGTGCAACAAAATCGGTTAAATAGTTAATTTTTAGCACTTTTGGGCCCCCAGGGCCGTGGCGGATCTCACATAGTACCTATAGCATATATGCATTTAAATAATTTAACTTTTAAAAGGTGAAAAAATTTTCAAAATCGGTTGGGTAGTTTTACTTTTGGCGTTTTTGGGACCTCCGGACACTGACAGACCTCATATAACATAACTTATATCCATCTGAAATAGTTTAGCTCTCTAACAGTAAACAAATTTTCAATATCGGTGATGACGCGTTCTTGAAAAGTTAGTTTATTTTTATTTTGAAAAGTGAAACAGATATAAATATTGTTATTGTAATGATAAAAACGGTGCAAAGCATTTATTGTAAAGAAATTCAGGAAATTTCGTAATTTTTCTCAAAAGCTAGTTCACTTACAAGGAAAGGTTTTGAACTGTCAATTCGCAATTTTTATGAAATTTCTGCCATAGTCCCGAGCTAAAATCTTTTCATGGCACCCGCTGTAATAAGTGTATTTCTAAAAAGAAAATTCACTTAAAATGAATAATTTTTTTTTTAAATTGTCAGATTTAGAAAATCCCTTCTGTTAATCGTCAGATTATGGGTCAGCACGTCTCGGGCATGAAGCTAAATCGTCTATATGAAAATCTGACGCGCTCGAATATTTCAAAATTATTATTTTTTTGCATTTTCAAAAAGCCGCCGCGAGCTTACGTTACGTCCGAATCGTCAGAATTTTCAATTGGAGCTTCTTTTAGGGTCACTCAACATTCCCTATAAATATCTGACGAGCTCCAATAAATTTATTTTTTTTCTATTTTCTACCCTTTCATACGGCCACCCCCGTCATGCAAACCGGCAGATTAACATACTTCCGTTATCAGAGATACGTGGGATATATGCACTATCAATATCTGACGCGGTCGAATATTTCAGTGGCACAGTGTTTTTTACATTTTTGAACACCTGTAGACGCTTCCCCACCACTGAAAGGATATACATCATATAACTTTTTTTTCTCCATATCATCTAATCTTCAAAATAAATAGGTCTCCACGACCCTCGAGAATGTCCCCATTCAGCATCATGGGCTCCCGTACTATTAATATTGGATCATAGATTTGATCAAAGGTCTTTGACAGATCGTCAGCTGAGTATTGTTTTGTCCCAAGTCACCAAATATTAGTTGAGAAATAATGAGTATTGAAGTTTCATTCAACTTAATTTTAACGGAAACTCTTTTTTTGAGATTTTGATTTTAATTTATGTTTAGGAATCTTAGCTGCTACACAAAAATTATATTTTTCTACTCCTACTATTAAAAGTAACATTTTGCGCACGGCTAACTATATGTAAAAATTAACAATTGTCCACACAATGCGGAAATAGCCGTGGGAAATTATTTCCCACGGCTTAATATAATAAAAAACGCCGTGAGCAGCGGGGCCCCATCACGGTAGTCGAATTTTCCCCTTCATCTTCGGTATTGAATGTCTACAAGCGAAATGTGATTGAAAGTCTACAACCGAATTGTCATTTTGTTGGTTTCAAAACTGGTGATGAGTGTTCGGCTGATCGAGGCTTTAAAAAAAGGTTTTAAGTATTTAAGGGCTGTATCTCAGTAAATTTCAATTTTGTGCCGAAAACAGGTAGCAGAAAAAAAGCCAACACAATTCGTACGAGGACATTCCTGCCCATGTTTATCCGCTAATTGCCTTTATGTTTTAGTTTTAAAAATTAAAAAAGGACCTTAAATAGTAAACTGGAAGGCCTTTATAAAGATATTTTTTCTTTCCAAAAAAATCCAAAATTTCTATTTTATAAATACTAAAAATCCAAAATTCCTAATTTATAAATAAACAGTGACTTTAATAACATTTTTAAATTACTTAATATGTATGTATTTCATTTGTCATAAAAGTAAGTTCACTTTTTTTTAAATTTTTTAAAATTACTATTCGCCTACTTGTATTTAGAATAAACATAATGCTTTTAAAACACATTTAACAATAGCATTCAATTCCGATGTAAAAATGGGAGAAGTGGGGGGAAAAGTGATGCGGACTCCCTACAAGGTACTAGCTGAATACTATCTGAATACACGTACAAAATTTCAGCCCTCTAGGTTTCCTTATGGAGTCTCTAGACGTGTTAGAAAACAAGCAAAAAAATTAAGGAAATATTGGCGTAAAAATCGTGGGGGTAAGGGTTAAAAGTTGAAACCTCCAAAAAACAGTGTCTTGCTATTAGCTTAACCTGTACACCAAATTTCAGCCCTCTAGGTTTATTTGGGAAGATTTTGACCCGAACGAAACTGTTAAAAAACAAGAAAAATCATGTTCTTTTGGGTATAAAAATGGTGGGGGTAGGGGTTAAAAGTCGAGACCACCAAAAGGCAGCCCCTTGATACTAACTCAACCCGAATACAAAATTTCAGCCCTCTAGGTTTATTCGGGTGACCTGTGCGAGTGGTACAAACTTCGAAAACGTCGAAAATGCATGAAATTGTAGCTTAAAAATGAGGGGGGTGGGGTTAAAATATTAAAACCTCCAAAAAGCACAACCTAGGTACGAACTTTATCAACACACCAAATTTCAACCCTCTACGTTAATTCTGGGGGGCTGGGGGCCTGTTAGATCCAGCGAAAATCGTTTTTCCCCCCTCTACTCCCACCATATCATCTAAGGAAGCTGAATTTTGGATATGTTGTAGATAATTGACCGAAACATTATTTAAAACCGGTTTGGAAAAGTTTTATTGCTTTTCCGCCCCCCACCACCCCCTTAAAGGTCGGGTCAGAAAAAAAATTTGCCTAAAATTTGACCCCACTTTGATAGTATGAGGTGCCTCGAAAATGAGCCCCATTTACCAAATTTCATCTCTTAACTTCCATAGGGGGGCCCTACACAAATTAAAAGGTGGCGGGAAAATATATATATATATATCAGACATTTTTTTTTTCTACATATTCGTGTTCTACGGGTCCGAAAACGGATAGCGCCCCTACTCTCGCGTCTCGCAGCTCTTATCGTATAGACTGTATAAGTCTAATTTTTCGGAGAAAATTCGACTATAAAGTAGGCTCTGTCTTTGATTTAATATATAATCTATATAATTAATACTAATAATATACATATGTAAGTTGATTATTTATTATTGTTTCCATAGTTTCAAAGTATGCTTTTCCAAAAATTTGAACATCTTATCATTGATCCATTATAAATTTAAAAAATTTTAACTACTTTAAATTTTACGAGAAAAAGTGTGCTCGTAGAAAAAGTATAGTGTAAAATACGTGGGAAAAGCTTATTTCTCACTCATATGAATTGTTGTACTCGCCCTGCGGGCTCGCGCAACAAACTCATATTCGTGAGAAATAAGCCTCTTTTCCCACTTATTGTACAATATACTATTCTATTAATTTTTTAATATATATATATATTAAATTAGAACGTTTTTTATCATGGACATTTGTAACAAAATAATTTTTGCAAAAAACACACAGTATGACACCATGTCCAAAAAATTCAAAACAATAAAAAAAACCCCTGTCGCAGAATCTGCATAACATAGCGAATTTCCGAAGATTAGACACTGACATATCTCATATAACAACCTGATCCATCTAAAATAGTTTAGCTCTCTTACAGTGAAAAAAATTTCAAATTCCACGATGACGTATTTCTAACTAGAAGCTAGCATACCTTTTTCTTATTACATATACCTTTTTGCATCTAATTTTCTGTATATTTGGAACCAAAAACTCTTTTGATAGAAATAAGTAAAAAGTTGACGAGGGTGTCTTATCTTCGGGCAAAGGGTAACTATTTACAGTTTTTACTCCTCAGTACGGTAGTATCACATTGAAGAAACTGATGTGCTGAAGAAAATAAAGAATTGTTAAATTTATAAAAATTTTCAGCCATCTAAGAATATTTCCATGGTTTAATGTTTTATATATGAAATTATAATAACTTCACACAATATATAATAACTTCACACAATGAAAGCTGCAAAATGCAAAACGCAAGGATATTTTTAAACTTAGTAATAAAAAGAAAATTTAAACGAATGTTGTTTTCAGCAAATTTTAGTAATATTTAAAAAGACCTGTATAAAATGAATTAAGTTAGGCATCGATACACATTTTCATACAGGGTCACTAGATTGCAACACTTATTACATCTTACGACATTTATTGTGTGAATGTAAATCATTTATTTCAAATTGTCATAACACATTTTAAAAATATTCTTTTTAAAAAAAAATGCATGAAACATATATATATATATATATATATATATATATATATATATATATATATATATATATATATATATATATATATATAGATATAGATATAGATATAGATATAGATATAGATATAGATATAGATATAGATATAGATATAGATATAGATATAGATATAGATATAGATATAGATATAGATATAGATATAGATATAGATATAGATATAGATATAGATATAGATATAGATATAGATATAGATATAGATATAGATATAGATATAGATATAGATATAGATATAGATATAGATATAGATATAGATATAGATATAGATATAGATATAGATATAGATATAGATATAGATATAGATATAGATATAGATATAGATATAGATATAGATATAGATATAGATATAGATATAGATATAGATATAGATATAGATATAGATATAGATATAGATATAGATATAGATATAGATATAGATATAGATATAGATATAGATATAGATATAGATATAGATATAGATATAGATATAGATATAGATATAGATATAGATATAGATATAGATATAGATATAGATATAGATATAGATATAGATATAGATATAGATATAGATATAGATATAGATATAGATATAGATATAGATATAGATATAGATATAGATATAGATATAGATATAGATATAGATATAGATATAGATATAGATATAGATATAGATATAGATATAGATATAGATATAGATATAGATATAGATATAGATATAGATATAGATATAGATATAGATATAGATGTAGATGTAGATGTAGATATAGATATTGATAGATAGATATAGATATTATTCAACTGAGAGAGACCGATTATTATTCTCATTTGCGTTTCTTAAAAAATATTTCATTACGTACCACCTACAAAGCTTTCTTAAAGTTATGTATAAGAAAAAATATGTATAAGAGGATAGCTAATATTCCTTTGGAAATCTTGTAAAAAATTTCTTAATTTTTCTTTGAAATTAGTTTACGTAAAACGATGGTACAAGAAGTCATCATAATATGTAATTTTTTCTGTTTTCTAATGGTATAAAAAAAAAATTTCAAAAAATTGTTTCAATCTGGCCAAAAGCTCATTTTGTTGACAAAAATGCTCGAAAAACCTACTTTTGGGCATCTGGGCACCAACGTGATCCGGGGTCACTAAATGTCTTCCGAAATCGATACTAATTTACTGGATCCGGAAAAAAATACGTGACACCAATTTTTGAAAACAATACTCGCGTTGTTGTACTCATATATGTATGTAGGCATTTAAAAGTGAAGGAGTCCAAGGAATACACTTGTTTTCTATTCATAACTATTTGTAGACAATAAAACCGACAAGTGTATAAGTAAATGCAAAGTTTCTGAGCGATCAAAGTCCACTTTATAGTATTCCGTTAAGTAAATGAAAGTAAGGGTCTACACCATTAAAGAAATCGTATTTATAAATACCTAAATAAAATGTATTCAATTTTATTGAACTACCTGATGCAATCATAAAATCTACCTTTGTAATGTTGTTATTATTATGAATTTCTTAATATTATTTATTTAATTTAAAATTACTTATTAAAGTAGGTATATCATTGTATTACTATATAAATAAGCAAATTATTTCAAGATCAGTTACTTTTTTTACAACGTAGTGTATTTTTATACATTGCATATACAGTGCAATATTACCTGAGTGAGAGATATAAAACTAATAGCGGGAGTTTAGATATAATTACTCTATATCCATCTTTATTGCAAAAGTATTTTATCTTCTTAATGTAACAAAATATGTATATTTCTTACTAAAAATATACCAGTCCTTTTTGTTAGACTCTGATCCCTCAAGAATTTTGGATTTAGTTATAGAAGCTGAACGAGCCTTTCCGGCCGCTGGCTATATTTCTAACTCCATAAGAAATCGATTGGCCGATGACATAATTAAACTATTTGCTTCCAACAATCCTTTTTTCAAAACCAGAATTTATTTGTTTACAGTATTATTCTACTTAAAATAATTATTTAAGGTAAGTATATTCAAAAATAAAAATTTTTAAATCCATTATTGTGATAATATAAGAATGAGTTTGTTTAGGGAGCGTTCATAAACTAGGTAGTTCCATTTTGGCCAATTTTGAACCCCATGTATACTATAGGTGACTTTTGCCTTGATCGCCTCTCCCCAAAAAATGTAGTTTTTTTTTCTTACTAATTCCGAAAAACATTCAACTAAAGTAATAACCTTTGCATTATAATATATAAAAATTAAGAATATTTCCTGAAAAAACACGTCCCCCGATAGCAAAAATTTTAATGTAAAGCTTATGTGATCATATAGTGGTATAATTCTCTTGAGAAAGTTTTGTCAAATTCAAAATATCCAAAATATTAAGTACCTCATCAGTAATTTAAAATTATTCATGAATTTTCACATTCAAATTTATGTTTGTTTAATTTTTTCAAATAAAACAATGTAGCTTGGCTCTGACTCTCCCCTCCCCTCATGTAGTCAATCGTAGTTTTTTGCACAACCCTTTCCTCCCTCAATTAGGCTAGGTAGTTTATGGACGCTCCCTTAGCATACCTAGCATGATAAGCTTTTAATAAAATAAATTTAAAAAAAATATTTATGTTATGTTAAAGGCTTGTGACCAAAATTCAAATTAATTGAATCGGTGCTGATCAAAGGTATCCATACAGTAGCTTGATATGAAATTTCCCATAGAGTTTCTAATTCTGCAAAAGTGATAAGTGGAACACTCACGCTTGTACTCTGCATACACACATGTAGGCATTTAAAAGTGAAGGAGTCCGAGGAATACACTTGTTTTCTATTCATGACTATTTGCAAACAATAAAATCGACAAGTGTATAAGTATACGCAAAGTTTTTGAGCGATCAAAGTCCACTTTACAGTATTCCGTTAAATAAATGAAAGTAAGGATTTACACCATTAAAAAAATTGTATTTATAAATACCTAAATATGTTACTGTTACTATGCAAGGGTATTTTTCCTAAAAATTTTTTCCTGTTAGTATTTAAATTTCTAAAACTGGTGGCGTAAAGTCGTTTTGAAACATTAAATTTCTTATCACAGATATTTCTAGTTTTATTTAATATTACATATTTCTTGTAGTTTACAAACATTTCATTTTTAATATTTTATACTTATCTGAACAATTTACTAAATATTGCAAATAATAAAACGGTATACACTTTTCTCTTTTAAAATCTGTACTTTTCAGTTGTTAGTTAAATGAAATGTATTCAATTTTATTGAACTACCTGATGCAGTCACAAAACCTACCTTTGTAATGTTGCTATTATTATGAATTTTCAATAAAATCTGTTTACTAATTTTACAAAATTTGTATGTTTCCAAATAAAGGACCCGCACAAATCTTATGGAACTTTGGTCCCGGTTAATTTCTTCGAAACTTTGGGAAATAATAGTTCTTGACCTGTAGAACAAAAGTCTCCATAGGCGCAAAGGTCCATAATGGACAGATTTTGAGATATATGTAGTTAAATATACGTATACTGTCAATTGAATATCTATCACCAACCAGATGGTGTCGGCAATCGATTCTACTTTTCTGCAAGTTTTTTGCCGACACCATTTGATAGGTGATAGATATTCAATTGACAGTATACGTATATTTGACTACATATATCTCAAAATCTGTCCATTATTGAGCTTTGTGCCTATGGAGACTTTTGTTCTACAGGTCAAGAACTATTATTTCCCAAAGTTTCGAAGAAATTAACCGGGACCAAATTTCCATAAGACTTTTTTTTACAACGTAGTGTATTCTTTTATATTGTATATACAGTGCAATATTACCTGAGTGAGAGATATAAAAACTAATAGCGGGAGTTTAGATATAATTACTTTATATCCATCTTTATTGCAAAAGTGCTTTATCTTCCAAATGTAACAAAATATGTATATCTCTTACTAAAAATATATCTTTCCTTTTTGTTGGACTTTAATATCTCAAGAATTCTGTGTATATGTATGTATACAACCTGAGTGTAAAATGTGTATATGTATTTATTATTCCCTTTTGTCGTACAATACAGCGTACATGCACTATCAACAGGTGTTCTAATTTCACCATTTATTCTGTGGCATGTATTCTGTACATACATAGTTGAGAGAACACGAACTACGTTTAAATGAGTATGCACAGTATAATATATTATATCATGTATATTAGGTATAGGTATGTGCATACGTGTCTATCCCACATATGCAAACACCACTACTCATATTTGCTAAAATCATTTTGCAAAAGACATTAACCCAATGCTCACTGTTAAACTAAAAATTACATTAACCCTGAAACACTCAAAGTATATGTTTGTTGACTAATTATAATATATAATGATTCTATGTAAAAATCTGCATATTTCTTATTTTCTTAAAATCTATTTGAAATATCTAATACATTTATAACAAAAAAATAAGCATAATATTCACACTGCATATATGTCTCAGAGCACTTACCAGTGGCGGTTATTTCAGGTATGCGGGGCAGGCGCCGCCTACCCCAGCTATTTCTGAAAAAGTGAAATAAATTTATAACCAGAAAATACCTAACATTGTTTACAAAATAATTTAAATATACAGTTTTCATAAGATTTACTTTGATAATATTGCACATTATTACATATATTGCCCATTAGAATATATACAATATTATAAAGTCCATAAAATTTATTCACAGTATTACAATATTAATTAATACTGTAATACTTTCCACAGAATATGGATATATATAATTATTATACACACTTAGCCGCTACAATCACTCTATCCAGCTATATATGCAACTTACTCCACATCTTCCTAATGCATACGTCCCATACATACCCGGGTATGCTACGTCGAGAGCATATCCGTGTCTATTGAATCTGTATAATATGTGGATGCATATGAGTGGTGGCTGTATTAGTTACTTATAAACCTGCTTGTACTTCTTCAAAGTAAGGCCGTATTTACACGTGTTTAGTAGCTAAAGCAGGTTACTTAATCAAGTTACTAAATTTAGTTACTTTTGTCATGTAGACAGTTGTATTTAGTGCAAGTGCATGTAAGAAATTTAGTAATCTGTTTAGTCAAGTAAATAGAAGCCTGTTCTATTTACTTGTGCAAGTAGCTTACCCCCACTTTATTTTTTTTTTAACTTGCTGTTATTTGTACCAGTGTAAACACATTAGTTTAGTCAACTGTTTAGTAGATTCAAATATACAAATATAAGCGCGTAAATATTTATTTATTGCAAATATTTTTTGGGACTTTTTATACTTATTGTAGTATATAAATTATAAATATCAAAAAAGTCACTGAAGGCAACTCGATAAAAAACTGAAATTCGTGTGACAACCACTCTTCATCTAATAATAATAAAAAAATATATATAATATTTTTTTTCCATTTTTTGGAATATATTTGGGACAAATCATATATAAATACATTAAAAGGTCGAACCAACAAATCAGTTCAAACATATCTTATACATTTTTATAGTGCACAACGAATTTATTAATGACTATGTACCATTTTTAATTTAGTTTTACTAGGTTATGTATTACTACTTCAACTAATACTAAATCAATTTAGCGCTTACTAAATCAAAAACGCTGAAATTAGCGCTTATCCTATATTCGGTACAGCCGAACAAGAGCCGAACTAATCAAATCTTAATTTGTGCTCTATTCACCTCAGTTTGTAGGATTTTTACAAGGCTTCTTGTTCTTCTTGTATATTTATCGTTGTCAGTTGTGGTTTGATTGTTAAGACTTTATTGTTAACTATATTTTAAAATGACTATTAAACAAACAACGGTTGCCTCATTCAACAATAATGTATTAAAAAAAATTTTTAAGGAATATTGACGAAAAGAATTTTTTTTTTGAGAATATTGAAGATATTTTTATACCATAATATTGCGGTATATTTGCTTTTCCTATAAAAAAAAGTTGGAACAGATTTTTTTATATTTTTTCTGAATAAATTTGGATTTTCTACAACTCAGTTTTCTTTTTTTTTGAGAATATTGAAGACAATAATTTTACTCATGTATATTTACCCCATAAGAATATTGCGGGTTTTATACTTTTTATAAAAAAAAGTTACAACTAATATTTTATAATTGTTCTTAATAAATTTGTGTTTTTTATAATTCACATTTGGTACTTAAAAACAATTTAACTCAAAGAATTGTTTAGCAAAAATACGACAGGGAAGCATAAATATTTTGGGCGCTAAATTTTTGTCATTTATAAACATAAATATTTTCAATAAAATACAAATCTTCATTATAGATAGATCCATTTCCAATTTAGCCTTATTCTGAGAGCTGATAATTCAAAAAAAGCACATAAGATAATTCAGAAAAGTACATCATTTTTAGAAAAACTTCTTTTATAAATACTTTATGTTAAATTGTTGTTTGGTATCAAAAAAGCTTTTCTCTTGTCTGTTATTTTCAGTGGACAAAATTGTCTGAACAGCTAAGTGCAAAAGTTTTCCCAATGTTGCCAAAAAACATAAATGCAGTCAAGCTCATATGTAAGCAAGTACTTCTTTAGTTACATTTAGTTTTGTAATAATAATTGAATTTTTATTATCGAGTAAGTAGCAAAGAAAATATCTATTTCAAAGCATAATAAAACAAAATCACTAAGGGTCTCGTGAAACGTTTAATTGATTCTGTAAATTTTTTTGGCTGTGCAATATCTTACATTTCGTGGACATGACCAATGCTCAAAATTATCAAGTTCAGGAAATTACATACGATTTTTAAATTGGTTATTCTGATATGATAAAAAATTAAAATAACGTGCTCAATAAAATAATTTTTTTGTTACTTTTTCCTTTTTTTAATTTTTTTAAAATTTCTGTTTGCAGTTAGTATTCTTTATCTATCTCCATGCTCAATATATTTTCTCAAAAAACGAAACACACAGATTTAGAGTGCGAATTATTTACTTACAATACTTACGATACGATACTTTTCAGTAAAATTGTATTTGTTAGTATTAGACTTCACGATATTTAGTCAAAATTAGAAAAATGTGATTTATCTTTTCTGAAAGCGCATACCCAGTCTTAAAACTCACGAGCCACCACCGGCACTTACTGTACACAGACTGTGTTAGCGTGCCAAAATTATAAGTCAGTGACAAAGGATTAAGATACTTTCCATCTTTTAGTAGAATTTTTTTCAAAATATAGATTATTGCACTCTATATAGTAACTATTATTATGATATTAAAAACACCCCATCAACCGGAACTGACCAAATACCAGTTAGATAAAGTTATTAACTCAATGGCTGCCAAATAATTTTTGTTTGTAAAAGACAGGTTTAAAAACATTGATAAAGAGAGAAAATTGTTTACATATTATCTGCGTACTTCTGGAAATATTTTATTTTAATTGTAAGATTTTTGTTTCCTTCATAAAATATAAACATTGTTATGTATGTATGTTTTGTAAAGTCGGTATTAAACTAATATTTGGAACATGTAATAATTTTTTTAAAATTATTTCAAATGTCATTATGATATTCATTTTAAGTAAAATACATTCTACAAAAACATAAGTAAAGAGAATGAAGAAACCATTATCTACCATTCTTATAATTTGACATTCCCACTTTGTGTGTATTGCACAATATCTTACGTATTTTTAATTTTATAAATTATAATAATATAATACTGACTTTATAAGAAGCGTACGTGCATGAATACCTGCTGCAGATCAACCCTACTGCAATGTAGCCAATGTGTTTTTATAGTTGACAGAATAATTTATTGATTTTTTATAATATGTAATACATACATATTTAGTCAAACTTCGAAAATTTTTTTGCTAACAATAATAAACAATTTTTTTCATGTTCTTATAGTACACTGTAAATTCAATTATGTTAAAACATTCAATAAAAATTATTAGAAGCAAATTTTATATATTTCTGTAAATATTTATATATAAAATTATCCACAGTATTATTTTTTTTATTATTATTTCATTTTAAAGCAAGTTGGACAACTAGAGAAGTATCAATTTAACTTTAATTTAACATTTTTTGGGAAAAATTTTTATTAGAAAATAACCCAGTGTGGATTTCTAGTGTCCTTGTGATTTATTTTTATTATAGAATTGAGAAACAATATTGTTCAATTTAAACCATTCGAGTGCAGCTTAAAAATGTCAAAATGATTAATGACCTTAAAAATATAGTCTTGTCTTTTGTTGCAAGATATATTTCCCTCTTTGTTTCCTTTGGCATGTTAACATGCCAATGGCACTGAATCGGTTAAAGCAACAGATACCAACTTAGCTGCATCTTTAACATCGTATTAACATATCTATAATTTAACCGGTATATAAAAAGGAGATATTATAACGAAATTATCGTCCTGTAGTCCTACTTAACAATATATCTAAATTTCTGAAAAAGCCATAAAGACAAAGCTCAAGAAATTTTTCATAGAGAGTGAACTAATATCATCTCAGCAATTTGGATTTATAAAAAATAGATTCGTTGATCAACTAATTTATAAATTTTTAACCAATGTGTATAACGCTTGGAACAGCGATTATATAACTATAATTGCTAAATTTAACTAAGTCTTTCAATTGTGTCGATAGTTCACTTCTAATGACCAAATTGGAAAACTTCGGAGTTCGAGGTCTTTCCCTTCGATGAATAAAATCATATGTTGAAGATAGAGGATAAAAAGTCAAATGGCCAGCCAAGGACAAATATGTCTTTTCTGAATTGAAGTCAGTAGTTCGGGGAGTTTCGGAACGATCTGTTCGAGGGCTTTCATTATTTTTAATTTATATGGATGATTTACCCCAAGTATGTCGAATGAATAATATATTTTATATATATTTGAAAATATGAAAAAAAATCGATTTTTTCGAATTTCTAGACTAAAATACCCCTTTAAACTTTATATTATGTAGAAGTTAGACTAAAATTTTTATACATACTTGCAAACGAAAACTTTAATGAAATGAAATTATTTATGTAATTCTAACCAGTTTTACGTAATGTTCCTATATTACGTCTAGAATTTTAGCTTATTTTAAGATATTTTTGTAACAAAATTAAATACAATCTTGTTTTAATTATATTCTTATGTTTTCATTTAAATCTGAAATTACATAAAACAAATTTTGGTCTTTACGTTATTTACTTTATATTCTGTACTTTATGTTTCTTGGATTCAAAGATATCTCGAACAAAATGTGAGTAGACTGTGGGCAGAAAATCTCCATTTGTATTGAATTAAGACAAAAAATCAGACATTAAATTTAAGACATTTTTATTTTATAGATTTGTTTTATCGTCCGTACTAACATTTATATATGTATTAATAAATAACGAAATAGTAGACTCTCAAAAAAAAATTTTAAAAATCATCTTTTTTTTCACTGAAAATTGAGAAAAGATAAGATTATTATTAAAATTAAATGATTTTAGATGCTATGATAATTGTAAGTATGTAGAGAAACATGTTAAAATTATAACCTAATCGGTTGATTAGAAGTTCGCTTCTGCTGCACACAAACTGAAAAAATGTAGTTTCGAGAAAAACGTGCTTAAAATTTTAATAACAAATTTTTCATCAGATGTATCATAATTATGAAAAAATATTTTTATAAAAAATATATACTTGACAGATTTCGAACAAAATGATTCCTAACAATACTTAATATTGTTTTTGTCACGAAACAAAAAACATTTTAACTTTTTTTAAAAGTTAGCTTTATTGACATCTGCGTTTTATTTTATATGTATATTTATATTTCAAAACAGATGTATACATTTCCAACAAAGCAATAAAATTTGTAGTACCCCAGTCCAAAATATTAAACTTTCAATTCTGTTAGGGACCAATAATATGTTGTTCTCTAGTACTTACATTAACCAACTACGCTTTCCCCATATAGTAACCGTTCAGCATGGTTTCCATGGAGCACTAACACACATTGAAGAAGTCTCGTAATGTGGACAATGCAATACGTATCATAGTTGTATTTACTGGTCAACAAATTTTTAAACCTATACGTATAATAAAACTAACGAGACCATTTCTGCATATGGAATATTTTTAACAATTTTCCTGGTACTGTAAATAGTTATCGATGTAGATATAAAAACTGCGATTTTTAAAATTTTTGTCTGTTTGTCTGTCTCTCTGTCTGTCTGTCTGTTCACGCATCACGCCAAAACTACTGGACGGATTTCAATGAAATTTGGTGTGATGATAACTTATTACCTGGGTGAACATCTAAAAGACTCTTTACTCCGGAAAAATGCCTCATTCTCATGGGAAAATAGAAAAACCATTTTGAGCATGTGCACACATTACGCAAAAACTATTGAACGGATTTTGTTAAAATTTGTATGATGATGACTTATTACCTTGGTCAACATCTAAGATACTTTTTACTCCGGGAAAATGTCTCATTCTCACGGGAAAAAAGAAAAAATATTTTGAGCATGTGCACACATTTCGTAAAAACTATTGAACGGATTTTTATGTTTGGTTTGATGTTGATTTATTACCTGGATCAACATATAAGATACTGTTAATTACGATCTCCTTCCCTTGGGAAATTATAAAAACCATTTTGAACATGTGCATGCATTACGCAAAAATTATTGTTCTATGCAAGTTCTGTATAATTATTACACTTATATACTTCTCATTTATTTTATAACAATGGATTGCGCGAACGACGTCGCGGATACAGCTAGTTAACAAATAATAGAGAAATAGAAGATCAAAGTTTAAGGGGAAATGATTGAGTTTCAATTCACTTATGACATTAAATATCCGCACAATTGGGCACCAAGTGCCTTTTATACCTACAATATTTTTTTATTTATTTAGTTATGTTAAACTTCCATGGATTTAATATTTTTTAAAAAAATATTTTTCTTGCATATATTTATGAATCGTCAAAAGTTCAAAAAATGACATTTTAAAACGTCAAAATATTGAATTTGTAAAAGATAAAAATTTTAAAACTCGTATCTGTAGTAATTAACGTATTTACCAGCATTATAAAAAGTTCATTAAGAGAGACTCCTCGCTCTATTTGTAATCTTGTAACAAAGATGACTTCTCCATTACGCAAATAATTTAAATTTTGGTAATATACCGTAAAACAACCGAGTTAGGCCCGATCCACATTAACGCTCCGCTCTCGGTACGATATCGCTCCGCTCCCGATTCGATAAAATATTCTTACACAAGAAACAATGAGTGTATTCACATCATCGCTCTGATATCGGTTTGATATCCGTCACGGTTCGCTCCCACTCCAATGCGACTCCAATATCAATACCACTCAGGTAATATTTTGTCGGAGCGATATCAGACTTGTTATAGCTTGTACCTATAGTGTAAACACTTTTTTGATTCCACTTCACTTCGCTTGTATTCAGTTGTTATGAAAGATATTCAGATCGAACTGAGACTGAACTGGGAGCGTACCCAGAGCGGTATTATAATGTGAATGGAGAACGAATAGGTACCAGCATGTTATCAGCACTGTAATGTGAACACAACAAGATTATATCGGAGCGAGAGTAGAGTGGGAGCGTATCGAGAGCGGAGCGTAAATGTAAATCGGACTTTAGTGTTATATATTTGTGTACAATAAAAAATTTTAACATGTAAGAAAATACAATTCGTTAAAATATTCTGAATAAAAGGCGGTATCAAATAATTTTTGGATAAATATTTCTATTCACTAAATATAAGTAAACAATTATTGTTGACGCATGCAGGGGCAACCATGTTCCTTTTGGTTTTTCGTACCTAAAATCAATATATATTGGCAGATAGTCGTGATATACCTACTGAAAAAAATCCATAATCTATTTACCGAGATGGATCATTTTTTATCGTAATAAATTATAACGTACAAGAATTTTCATATGAAACAAAACTAAAAGTTAATAATCGACAATAATAATTTTTATAAAATTACACCATTTTTTTAAATTTTTTTTTAGACACTTAGGGTTTACTGTTGCCAGCGCACGAATTTATTGAAATTACTAGGAAGAATAAAAATAAGAACTTATATTTAAATCATACTGGAATTGCGTCAAACGTAGATATAATGTCAGGACAAATGTGTCCCGTATGTGTGAAAGGGTTAATAATTTTGTTTTATTTTCAGCTTCAAATACAAATTTTCATAAACCACCAGGAAATATTTATGATTTGGGGTAATTTGTATTGGAATAAACAAATCAAACTTTACACTATATTGCAGGGATGGTAAATTTTATTAGTCTAATAGATTATGCGACAAATATGAATACATATTAATAATATTGTGCATTAAATTTTGTAAGTTACAAAGGCTGTGGATTAATAAATAAAGATTAACAAAGAAATTGCTTTGCAACCGAAATAGTTGTGTCCACGTCAGAAAAGAACGAACTTAGAGTCATATAGTGTATATTCAGATACAGAACCGACCGCTAGCGTTATTCTGTTTGAATTTACATCGTATGTAATGCTAATCTATTGGAAAATACAGTCAATCGAAAACATATTCGTCTGTATAAATGGAAATTTTTACTTCTAAACAAAGGACGGAAGAGCCGTATTCTTCTACATATTTTACATTTTTATTCACTTTGTAACTGGCATAAAAAAATACCACTAGCCCTGCGCCACTGATATCATTTATATCAAAATAAAGTCATGACTCCGAATGAAACTTTTAAGATAAATCTAACATAAAGATAAAATCAGCGTCTACATCAGCACATGCATATTTAAAAAACTACCAGCACTTACCTATAGATATTTCCCGCAGATCGCTGTAAACTTAAATAGGTAACACTTGAAAAAGTTACTCTAGAAAATAGATGGAATCTACACATTCCGTGCATAGGTGAAGCAAATTCCATTACATTTCTTGACAGATCACGAAATACGTTGCTGCCTGGACAACTACCATATAACAAAAACGAATATATCTATCCTAGATCTACTCTAAATTTTAGACTTTGCAGATAACAGTATTCCAGCGTCTGGATCGATTGAAGTATTTAAAGCGGGCATAGTAATTCAAAAAATGTCACAGAATATATATCTTAGCAATTCAATCTGTTGAATACAAACAAGCTTTTAAAATATTAAGGGGGCACAAACTTTCCTCAGAAAATTTCTTTTTCAGAAATGTATCAATAAAACTTTTTCCACATAGTTAAATGATTAATTTTTACTTTCTCTAATTTTATAAAAAATAATACCCAATTTTAACATCAATTATTACACTTAAAAATTTTATTAATTTTGAAAGATAAGATAGTTTTATTTTCATCTAGTGTTGTAGGTATGTACTTTTGGAATACCTAAATATATTAGTTTATGTCCGTATGCCCGTATGTATGTATGTACGTATATACATGTATACAAATTTCAACAGTTTTGTTTGCATGCTTACACATCTAAATTGTATTTTATTTATTGCTAATGCAAAATATACTTCCAGTGAATATTATTTTTAGTGTCCGACCGAACCTAGTTTTTCAACCGAAACCGAAACCGAAACCAAATTTCGGTTGCTGTCACAATTTCGGCCGAAACCGAAACCGAAACTTTCTTTCAAGGTAATTTGTTACTATTTGGTTTTAATTTCAGTGAATCTTAACAGATGTACGTGTGTTTAAAAAGCTCGTATTTGAGTAATTAAAACAAAAAAAAAAAAGTTTTGTATGTGAGATACAGAATTAATATATAATTCACACAGAAAGAATCTTTCCGATAATTATTATTTGAATCAGTCTTTAATATCGATATTGTATACCAGCTAAGCTGTATTACAATCTCTTTGACACCCAAAGATTTTATGAAAAAATATCAAATTATTGAGCACTTTTTATTAATTTATAGGTTCACAATTACGCCGCATTATACACCGCTATTTTCCATTTAAGTAAATTAAAATTAGCAAGGTCAGGGCCAGATTAACCCGGTCTTAGACACTAGATATTTTCTTCTTACCCCTCTTTCTCTTTCCCCGTACCGGGATTTAGTTTTAGGTGGCCCTGGAGCGTTTGGGCGGTTTCTGGAGTGAAGGTTTTTCAGTGATACTTTTGCTAAAATTTTCCCGAAAATTAGAGTTGACGAGAAAAAATTTAAAAAAATAACACTATTCTACTCCTGTTTTGAGAGATTCATGATTAATTTTTAACGGCTCCTATTGAATGTGTGAAAAGTTAAAACAAATCTTAAATGTTGAAGAACATATTCAAAATAGATAGTTTGGCCACGTCCTTCAAAGAATTCGGTATTAAACATTTGTCTCATTTGTCTATTCGATGATCCGGAACTGAATGGGATAAATAATTATTATTATGAGGTTGCCAATAAGTCATAGTAAAAGTGAACTTTGATATTAACAAGATTAATTTGTACGTAATTGGAAGTGAAAAACACCGTCCGAGGAAGGACGATCGTGACCGAAGGCGACGCAACAGCTCACGAATGGAGTTTTGGTTTCGCTCGTAGTTTCGGCCTTTTTGCTGCCAAAACCGAAACTAAACTGAAGCTCCAATTTTGCGCCGAAACCAAACCCGAAACCGAAAGGAAACTTCGGGGTAAAGAGGGGTAAAAGTGCTTCAATGGGAAATTAAAAAACTAATAGTAGCATTAAATGCACTATGTGATAGTAAGTCTTATATATCAATATTAGATATTTAATGTGATCTTTGGGTAAATGTAATCTTTGGGTAAAACCACTTTAAGTGAAATTCGAATATTTCCAAGTTTTGTTAGCGAGCGTATTGATACGTCAACTCACAAGGAAAGGTATCTAACGGTATCTCTCAAAAATTTTTGAAACTTTGGTGGATTGTAGATCTTATTAAAACTAACCCAAAGCCATATTTCGTTCGTGCCCATAAGCAGTTTAAGGGGGTGAAATTCACCCCTAAAAATTAGAGTTTTTTTCATTTTTCTTAAATATCTTGGAAATGGTAAGAGCTTTGGTAAGGAAACTACATATATTTGTAAATGGCACTTTAAGATCTTTATTATGATACCAAAATTAAAGTTATAAAATCATTGGGGTTTCATCCCCCACCCCCAACCCCTAATTTTATCAGGTATTTTTTGGTAAAAGAGGAGACTGTTATGTGTAAATAAAATAATTTTTAATTAATATATTTTAAATCAAACTAGTTTATTTCTTTTTGCATAAATACACCCTTTGTTAATATTAACTTGGGAAAATTTTTAACTTTTTGATTTAATAACAAGCAAAAATATTGTCAAAGAATCTCGTATTTTAGTAATGAATTGTTACAGATTTACGATATACTTAAAAATACATAATTTAGAAAGAAAAATACACAATAGCCCCCCCTCCCCTTACTTGACAAATCCATCTTTCTATACAAATCTATATTATAATTATTATAATTATAATCTATATCTATATAACTATACAAATCTTATTTACTTATTTATTTATTTCTATTTATCTATACAATTGTCAATATTTTTTAACTTCTGGATGTTTATTGATATCGACTCTGGAAACAATTCGTCAGATTATTTTCGGATAATGTAATTCTAAATGAGTATGTAATATTGATTTACATCGCCGTAATAATATTCTAAAACTTCAGTCTCTAGCTCACAATCACTTTTAGTCGCCTTGTTTTCAAAATTTGTCCGAGTATGGATGGTATAAAAATTGATATATTAACCAACGACCAGAAAGTTTTGAAAATTCTCTAACATGTTGCTTTTTCAAAGAAGAAAGGAGAGCACATGTGGTAAACCGGCTTTTATAAGATGTGCTTGATGTGGACAATATTTTTGTTTTGAACATTTTTTTGAACAATATCATCATTGTGTAGATTACAAACCTTAAAATATTTAGAATTGTATAGATAAATAAAAATAAATAAATAAGTAAATAAGATTTATATAGATATCAGTAAAGTATGGGAGGGGGGGACTGCAGTGTATTTTTTCTTTCTAAATTATGTATTTTAAAGTATATCGCAAGTCTGTAACAACTCATTACTAAAATACGAGATTCTTTGACCATATGTTTGCTTATTATTAAACCAAAAAGTTAAAAATTTTCCCAAGTTAATATTAACAAAAGGTGTATTTATGCAACAAGAAATAAACTAGTGTGATGTAAAATATATTAATTAAAAATTATTTTATTTACACATAACAGTCTCCTCTTTTATCAAAAAATACCCGATAAAATTAGGGGCTTTGGGTTTGTTTTAATAGGATCTACAATCACCAAAGTTTCAAAAATTTCTGAGGGATACATTTGGATACCTTTCCTTGTCAGTATTCTATTTTTCCGTCTCAATACGCTCGCAAGCATATTAAAACGAATTTAAGAAAATGCCAACTCGGGCAAATCAAAAAAATATTGTTTTAAATGAGTGTCTTGGACTATCTCAAATTTTACGGAAATCGGTTTCTATACTAATTTTACCACGTTTTGTTAGAAAATTATGGTCTCATTTTTGCTGCGTGGCGTCTTCATATTTTTATAGCACATCAAGTACAGTTTTTTGCATCCTTTTTCTGCACGTGACCTTGGAATGACCTTCAATATACACCAAAAATTAGCTCTCCCTCTGTTCTATATGCAAGTCAATTTCGAAAAAGATCCGAGCACGCATTGAGGAAAACTTGGAAATATTCGAATTTCACTTAAAGTGGTTTTACCCGACGACGATTGCGTTTCAAGCCCTAATATTTGTATATAAGACATACAGGGCTATTTTATAAAAAAATCTATAACGATCGTTATATACCAAACTATTGTTTTCGTTACAATCATATAACGAATATTATGAATTTGGTATTCAGTAACCTTTTTCGTTAGATTGTACAAATTTGTTATAATGAAGATACACATTCGTTAACAGCACACTGAAATAGAGTTCGGTGTATACATTTCATCTTTGTTTATTATATTTATACTTATATTTATTCAACTTTGTTGAAATGTTTGGCTAAATTTTACAAAAAATTTTATATTCGCACATGGTTACTGCGGTTACTGCTATACGGTATTGAGCCGAATTTGTTTTATTATTTCATCTGCTGTTTTTGTGAAGTTGTCAATAAATAATTTTTTGATGAAAATGGAACGAATTGGTAAAAAGAGTATTTTTGGAGGCTCCAGAAAAACAAAATTCGATAGACAGACAGAGGTGCAATTGGAACTATCAAAATTAAAAATTAAAAATATTTTAAGTTACAATTGAAAATTTATTTATTTTGTAAAACAAATTTTTAGTCTTATATTTCATAATAAAATAATAAGAAAGATATTTTTGTTATTATAATTTTTTACTAAAAATTCTGCCTAATAAATATATTTCTCCTTCTTCTCCCTTCATCGAACCAATTCCCTGCAAAGTTATCATTTTCGTTGTTTTCTATAATTTCGTTTTCTTCAATTTCATTGTTCCCTTCAACTTCATGTACATTATATCTAAGTGAAATATTATGTAGCGTAACACAAGTATAAATTATTTTGGCCGCCGTTTCTGGATCATAGTGTAGTGTCCGATATCGTAAGAGGCAGCGGAATCTATTTTTTGAAGCTCCAATACATTTTTCTACCGTATTTTGTGCTCTTGTTAAAAAGTCATTACACCTACTACACCTACTTTCTGGGGTATTGGGAGTAGCATTATTTACTAGCGTAAATAAAAACGGTTGTAGTGGATATGGAGAATCTCCAATGAGCCGCATGCAAAGCAAATTTGTAATAAAAAATTTATGTGAAAAAAAAACGACAGTTTATTTCGTTTATTTGTTAGAAAAATACTATAGTTACATTAATAATCTTTATACAAACGAAAGGTTGAAATTTTCGTTCAGACAACGAAGATCGTCATAGCTATAACAAATATATTTCCGTTAGTGAATCGTATTTTGATCTACTTTTCGTTACCGAACGAACTTTCGGTATATAACGTTTGTTATGCAGTTAGTGAATAAGCAAGTTACTATCACATAGCGCACATAATGCTACTATTAGTTTTTTAATTTCCCATTTAGGCTTTTTTTACCGCTCTTTACCCCGAAGGGTCCTTTCGGTCGGACACTAATTATTTTATATACATATGAAACCAATTTTTTCATGTTCATAGAAAATTTTAGTAAAAGACTTATTTTTTTACGAAAGATGCTTAAAAATACATATTTCGGGCTTCCGACGTGTCCGACTGAAGAACTCATCCGAGAATTTGTGGTCTTCGACGTCCCCAAAATTTCATAAAAAATATAATGTTTCGCTGAAGAGTTATTATGCGGATACATATATACACACCTATTATACATACATAGTATAACAAAGCCAAAACTAATCTGTTGTACTATAATCATAGATGCACATACATACATATATATATATATATATATATATATATATATATATATATATATATATATATATATATATATATATAAACTTTGCGGGGTGCGCGAAGTTAATAAAAAAAAATTTATTTATTACAAAACTTTATTACAACAATTAAAGTATTACAATGATGGTTTCAATTGTTACAATTCGCGTACTAAGTCCTGACAAGTATATCCGACAACCTCAGTTTCTCAATTCTTTATATAGTGTAAAAGTGCTGAGTTTGTTGGAGATACCTTTACATTCTAGAATACAAAAGAAACAACTTTATGATTTCTCACAGGAAATGCTGATATAGATTCACATGGACAGGAAATGTTGATACAAATGTACGTGAAGTTTCTTTAATATAGGATTACAAAAATTACAGAAATGCTAAATGTTTAAATTGCAATAATTGAAATATGATATCTGTGGAAGTGAAGCGAGTTTGACTTAAGTCACGTATATGCTGACTCAGTGTGTGTTGTCGTTCTTAACTCCTCCCCCCTTACTCGCAAGCGTAGGCCAGATGAGCTTTGGCTCTTCTGCTGGAGCGGCGGGTTGGACGAATGTAATTCCTGGTTCAGATTTCCTCTTGTTCTTATGTTTCCAAATGGCGTAGATAGAAAACGTCACGGTGATAAGTCCAGTTATGACGTATAGACTTGATGTATGTATGGTGTAGTAGGACTTGACTTCCTTGATTTGCTGTGGATTTTCAATACGGTATTCTTTTAACTTCTGTAGATCCCATCTTGGTATTACTTTGGTTTCGTTAATTTTTAGGCTGTACAATGGTATAACGTACAGTGGTTCTGTGTAGACTGATTCTTGGTTTTCGTAAGTTATTTCATTAATTGTGACGGTGCAGTTACGAAAATATATGAGAGCGGATCCAGTGATTGTTCGCTGATCGATTCCACAAGTTGTTGATATTGACTGGTTGTTTACATTTTTCATTATGATGTGTTGAAATGTTAGTTGTTTGATTTCGACCCTGTTTCCGTATTCTTCATATACGCAGTTGCCAGGTATCCCACGAAGCGTGTTATTGAAACATTCGTCGGGTTGAGGCACGGCTATAGTATCTTGTTTTTCGCATATATAGGTTTCGCTTAGGCGTGGACACTCCTTTTTCATAAAATAGTTCAAGTATTTACTGCTCAGGACATATGGATGGGAAATCAGGATAGTCTTATTTTTTATAGGTAGGGGTTCTAGGCGATTCAGTTTGTAAGTGTGTGCTTGAAACAAAGGTATTTGGACGTTAAAAATTATATTAGTACCGTTATAATAAGCTTGAAGTTTTAGTATTTCGTATATTTGTTCCAGAGACTGAATAGGTATTTTCTGCATTTTTAGTATTTTCTAGGCATGTTCCAGTTCACTTGGTAGTAGTATTGATGTAGGTAAAATATTAGGTCGTGCCAAATTTACGGCTTGAGCTATTTGAGATAAGTGTGAATATAAGAGGTCTAAGTTATAGGTTATCTGGTAAATGTATTGTATGTATTCAAAATTGTCCTCGTCTGTCTTAATTTTATTTCCTATTTGAAAATTAAATGAGTTTAAAATGTTATTTATGGTTTCTTGTTGGTTATTTATGTATTGTGTTATGTTGTCCAGTCGTTGAATCATCTGTTCATTTATTTTGACTTGTTTATTTGTCTGGGATAATAAATTGTGCTGTTTTAGTCTGAGCATTTCTATTTCTTTGTTGATGGTCAGTGCATCGTTATTGTCCATGTTACCGGTGATGAATTTTATTGCAGTCCCTAATCCGTCTATTAAGCCACGTTTCGTCCGTTTGGAGCTGATTAAACAAATTTTCGAGAAGTGCTATGGAATAGTTTATTTTGATTAAATTCTCTTTATAATTTTCAAGGTTTATAATATGTATGAATTTGTAATAATCTTTAATTAGTTGAGCTGAGCCTAATTCAATCCCTACTAGTCCCGGGTTGTGGGTCATATCTCTGATCTCTACGTTCTGGAGTGTTGTCATTGTTATTAAGGTTAGGACGGTCCTGCAACAAAGGAGGTTTCTTTAGTTTTCGTTTGGGAATTTTCCTGTCTTTATTATCGGTTACTGTTACTCTGTTGTTGGTTTTTACTATTATTTCTTTGAATTTGGGGTGTAGTTTGTTATTATGTTTGTTTTCTTGGAAATATGCTTTCTGGCCTTCATTATAATCAACTGGGTTTTGTAGTTTTTCGTTTAGTTTGGCTATTTGTTTTTGTTTTTGTTCTAATTGTTTATTATAGGACTCTCGATGAAATTTAATGCGTTCTTGTTCTACTATTTCCGCATCTGGAGATAATTTTATATCGTATTTTCTACCGAAAAATAGTTCATAGGGAGTGAATTTGATGGCTGAATGTATACTGTTATTATGAATGAATATGGCCTGTAACATCTTTCTGTCGGCGGAGGCTGATTTATCTTGGATATGAACGATACGATATAATTCGAGCAACGTTGAGTGGAATCGCTTCACGGGGGAATTTGATGTCGAACTTCTTATGGAAGTTACATGTGTTTCGATTTCATAATTTTGGCAAAATTCCCTAAATCGAATCGAATCGAACCCTTTTTCCGAATCAACTATTATTAATTTTGGTTTACCATATGAGGATATGAATTGGGCTAATGCTTCTATTAAGTGTGGGGAGTTTCTACTCTACAGTTCATAGGCTTGACCGAAGCGGGAAAATTTGTCAATAATTGTTAGAAATTTGGTTTTATCTAAGTGAAAAATGTCTAGATGACAAATTTCCAAGGGTTGTGTGGGTGTTTGTGTTAATTCGTGTTGTTGCTTAGGAGGGTGTCTATCATACTTATTTTCGTTGCACACCTTGCAGTTACTTATATAGTATGATATTTTGGATTTTAGGTTTGGAAAATAGTATTCCCTACGTAAATGTTCAAAAGTTTCATTTATTACACGGTGCCTTAGATTATGGTGATTTTTGATAATTTCATCCTGCTCTTCGTCGTTTAGTACGTCTTTGAGCATTTTAGTGACTCTAATTATTTTGTACTGTTGGCCCTGTGAAAAGTATTCGGAAAATATTGTTTGGAACTTTGAAAATACTTCGTCATCGGGGCAGTAGAGTGCTATAAGATTTTTTGGTGGGATGTTTTCTTTAATTATTTCGATTAATGTTTGGTCTGTGTAGTCAGGGAGGGTTATGGTTATCCTTCGTTTTTGGTTAAAGAATATTTCCAATTTTCTTTTCTGTTGTGAGCTTGCTTTTAATAATAGTAGTTGGTTCCTAAAATCATGCAGAGGGTTTTCTGATATGCGAATGAATGTACTATTATCTTCTTGTGCGCTATGAATTGTTTCAGTAGATGTACCGTCTGTGTGAGTTGTGTCTGTTGACTGGTTTTCTTCTAAATTATTTTTTTTTTTTTTTAGTTATTTTATTGGCCTTATCACATACAATTGTAACATATAGCCATTAATCATTATAAAAATAATATAATTACATATGTTTACAAAAAAATTAAATATTAAATTTTTACAAAAATATTATGAAACACAACAACACAATACATGTTAGTGAATTGGTGCAAAATTGTTATTATACATAATATCACAAAGTTTATATATATTTATTATAATATGATTCAGGTCACTCACGTCGTTTTTTTATTAAATATTAGTATTGCTTTTTTTCAAAAATTTATAGGTAAGTTTAGCTACTTCACTATTTGGGTTGTCTATTAAAAAGTTAAAATTAACCGACAAGGTATTTATGTACTTAATTATATTTTTAAAAAAATGATCGATTTCATCTTTTATTTTATTACATTCTAAATAGTGGTCAATTATTCCGTCTTTGCCACAGGAGCATAAGGGACTGCTTTTGAGTTTCTTCTTGAATAAATTATGTGGAGTATTTGTATGATAAGACTTAATTCTAACAATCGTTTTAATATAATCTTTACTCATTGTATTCGTGAACCATGTTTTCTTTTGGACTGCCCCATAATGATATCGATAATTTCTACCAGTATTCTTATTTTTAGATTGGAACCATTCATTAAATTTGTTGTATTGTTCTTGTTCATATGTTCTGTTGATTTCATGTAGAGTATCTTCAACTTCTATAACTATTCCATCTTCTAAATTATTACTATCTATTATTACTCTAGACAGAGCGTCGGCATTAGTGTTGTATTTTCCTGCTTTATGAATTATGGTATAATCGAATTCTTCTAACTTAAGTCTCTATCGAACCAGCTTGCTATTGGGTTCTTTTAGGGACTTAAGCCAGATGAGTGGCTCGTGATCTGTAATTATTTTGAATTTGCGCCCGAATAAATAAGGTCTGAAGTATTTCGTAGCCCAGACGATGGCTAGTAACTCCTTTTCAATTGTGGAGTAATTCTGTTCTGTGTCCGTTAGAGTACGGGACGCATAGCAGATTGGGTGGTCTTGACCATTCGGACCTTGAGACAAGACCGCGCCAATAGCGACGTTACTGGCGTTTGTGGTTAGAATGAACTCTTTACTAAAGTCTGGGTACGCTAGTATGGGGTCATGCGTTAGGAGATCTTTAGCCAAATTAAATGATTTTATGAATTCCGGGGTGTGTTTGACAGACTGTCCCTTTTTAAGACACTTGGTCATTGGCTTCGTTATTTTAGCAAAGTCTTTTATGAATTTGCGGTAGTATCGCAATAAGCCAAGGAAAGCTTTGATGTCCTTTTGCGTTTTAGGTATAGGGAAGTTCTTAATTACTTTAATTTTGTCCGGATTTGGCTTGATACCTCGTTCGGATACTACATGGCCAAGAAAGGCTATTTCTTTCCTCAAAAATTCGCTTTTGTCAAGCTGAACTTTTAGATTAGCAGATTTTAATCTATCAAAGACCTTTCGTAAGCTTGTGATGTGTTCTTGAAGGGAGGTTGAGAAAACTATTATATCGTCCATATATACAAGGCATGTGGTGCCTTGTAACGTGGCACGCTGGAACGTGGATGGGGCATTTTTCAGGCCAAACGGCATTCGTACGTATCGTAATGGCCGTGTTCGACGGTAAATGCCGTTTTCTCAATGTCCCGGGGGTGCACCTCTATTTGATGGAAGCTCGACGCGAGATCTAATGTCGAAAAGTACATACATTTTCCCAATTTATCAAGAATATCCGATATATTGGGCAATGGATACTTATCGTCTACTGTTTTTTCGTTGAGCTTTCTATAATCTACGACAAGCCTACACTTTTGTTTTCCGCTTGAGCCGTTTTCTTTGGGATTATCCATATGGGGCTACTCCAAGGGGAGTAACTTGGTCTTATTATCCCTTGTTTTAACATTTTATCGATTTGGGTTTGCACTTCTCCCTTATGAATGTGGGGATACCGATAAGATCGTGTATAAACTGGTAAGTTATCTACAGTTTTTATTTCATGCTTGACTTTATTTGTGAAGGTTAAGTCTTGTCCCTCTTTAAAGAAAATGTCTTCGTAGGTTTTACAAAGTTTAATGATTTCGCGTTTTTCCTTTGTATTTAGGTGGTAAGTCCTGATTAGTGCTTTAGTAGGAGGAAGTGGGGTGTTTTCTGTTTCTTGTTGAATTTGCATGTTATTATATTCTACAATTTCGTGATTTAGTAACTCTACCCGAAGTGGTTGTTCAACTAGAAATTTCTGATTTTGATTAGCTAAATTGATTACAGGAGCTAACATGTGTAGCGACAATACCTTGTCGCTACACTCAATTATTTATAATAACATTAGCATTTTGCATTTTCAAAATTAAATTGTTGCCATCTATTGGCACAACTAGCAAATTCAAATTTTTAATTCACCCATTTTATTTAAAAATTTAAATCACTACCATCTATTGGTAGGATACGTAAATTCATAATCGATTTAGATCATATCATTTATCAAAAAAAAAAAAAAAACAATGCATCGCCTAGTGGTATTGTATTGAGTTAATATATATATTAATTTTGTTATTTCAAATTATGTAATACAAATTTCTAGAATCATTTGAATGATTAAGTAATATTTCCTTTCTGATTCTTGATGTTTATCAAAAAATGGTAAAAAACAAGTGGAAGGGGTAAGATCCTTTCTAAGTGACCAAAATAAAAAAAAAAGGAACGCTCTTCTTGATGCCGAGCGGTCGAACTGAAAATATCAAAAGTACTTATAAAAATGTTTCATCTATTCAAAAAAAAAATAAAATAAAAATAAAAAAAAAATTTATAAAAATCCTTCAGATGATTCACAAACGAATTTGGAGTAATTACAATGAAGCAAAAATATTTTCTTTGGTCGACTAATATAAAAGCTAAGTAATTTTTTTTTTCAACTAAATCATTTAAGCAAGGAAATTTATTTAAAACTTTAGCAATTTGCGTAAACATGTTTTTGGTAATTCCTTTCATTTGTAAGTTTAAATAAGTTTCCACGCTTTCAAATTCAGGTGATATGTGCTATAATTTTTTTAAATGTCTTATCCAATTTTCAAATTTTTATATATTAATGTTATTTTACAAACGAAAATCTATTTAAATTTAATCATGTGAAATTTGGTAATATTTTATTTCATTCATTATTATTGAAAATGCCCTCGTGGCGAATTTTTAAATGGGGTATTCCGAAATTATAATCATATGAATGACCCGGTGTTTTCTTCCTTTCTAAAACCACATAAGGTGTGATACGGCTAATTGGGTATTTTGGAAAAAAATACTTTCTTGGCTAGTTTAAAATTTATTTAGTTAGTTTAGTGTAGGTTATATTTTGGTCGAGTCACTATTTTTGCTATGGTATCAATTCACGTCGTAAAATGTTGGATTACGGTCTTGTTCGGTAAACCAAAGGTTTTACACCGTCTAGAATCCGTTCAACGCGACAAATTTGAGTAAACCCCTAGTCCAGTAGCTCGTGCCACCAGTCAATTTGTTAATAAGTTTCATTTATATAATATTTCGTAATTTGCTAATTATAAGATTAGTTTAGTTTAGTTGATAAGTTTACGACACACCAAACTTAATCTCGGAATATCACATGTTTTCAATTAAATATTTCTAGTTTGACTTTCACCACTTAAAATATTAAATCAAATTAATTTTAAAAAAAAGGTTTAACTATGTGGCCAAACATGTTTTTATTTACTATATCAAATTAACTTAATGTGTTATTTACATTTTTATTATTAAACTTTGCAATTAAAGCGAATACTTAATTACTTAGAAGGTTTATTAAATACAGTACTGAGATGTAACATGGACAAATTAAAATTTTATTAACTAACGAGTTTATAAATTTAAAAGAGAACTTAAATATTTTTTTGGGTTGTACCACCTTAACTTGTAACGTATATATTTATTTTCAATAATGAATTGTTTATCAATCTATTATATAATTGTTCCATATGTTCACGAGACTTTTAAAATTTGAATTGTTTTCTTACTTAAAATAAAATGTTTTTTGAAATTGTATTTGACGCTTACAGAAAATTTTAAATTTGTAATAAAATTGTTAATATTTGACCGAAGGTTTTATTTCGTTTTATTTCGATGTACACTTTCAGGGGTCTTTTTAATTAGGTCGGGGAAAATCCACGGTAAAATCGCTTCCACGTAGCTCTTGCATTTCCCACCAACATCTAGGGACTAACCAAGGATATGCCTCTGCTTAAAATTATCATTAATTTGACCCCATATGTAGCGACCACACCAATATCCCAAAAAAAAAACCATTTAACATAATAAAATACAAATATTTTCAAAAATAATTTTTTTTATTTAAATTTTTCGCTACAAATGGTAGCAGAACTAAAAAAATTCCCCAGTAGCAAGTTACAATGTCTCAGATAATTACCATTTGGAATCATTGAGTCATAATTATGATTCATTTAATATTTCCATATAAAAAAAAAAATTCTGAAATAACATTTTACATCTCAGAATTGTACGATTTACTGTATTTACATTTATTTTAAAACTTAATTTATGTAACAGGAATAACCAAGAAGATTTAGTCATATACGTATTATTTAGAAACACTTTAAAATGTGATATATATATCAAGGACGATAGCCATAAGTCCACGAAGCTCGGATTAGTCGATTCTATACTATATGGATAATTAAGATAAGTATTGTCCTAAACAAATTTTATTTCCACACACATCACAAACTCCAAACTTCAAAATATCCAAACCCAATCACATTAAAACTAATTTCACAACTTACCAGTTCATTTTCTTAACCAAATATTTTAACTTTCAAATAAAATGCAACATTGTGCATAAATAAAAAAAAAAATTTTTAAGAAATACTTTCAAAATTTCGTACGTTATACATATGTATATTAAATTTGAATATGTTTTCATAATATGAAAATATATTCAAAATCAAATTTAACAAATATTGTCTTAGCTCAAAAAAAAAAAAAAAAGAAAATTAACAAAATTCTAAAATATTATATATCCATGTTACATAGTACTCATATTTATTTTCACCTTTCATAACAAAATTAGTCGACATTTTAACTTATAAATCATATTTACGTACATAATGCAAAATTTATCTAATACAGTTTGTAAAAAATTAAAATAATCTTAAAATTGTAACGTATTTTGTTCACAATACAAAACTACTAGTATATTCATTAAAAAATGGCCCCCCAAAATAACTTTGGCCACTTAATGGAAGAATCCTACAATCTTTGCAACTACACAATATATACCAGAACCTCTTCTGCAGAAATCACATGCATTTTTATAATTTTAGATCAAATTACTAGAGATCACGAAGTGTTCATCATGTCAACAGTTTCGCAATGAATTCTAATCGATACGTTTGGAACAATTTCTACATTTTCCGAATTAACTGATTCAGTATGGTGTAACCACTCATCCTATATACCGTAATCTCGAGCGAAGAAGCAAAGTTTGGAATAGGCTTCTTGATCGTACATTAGCCAATGTAAAATGTGTACTCCAGCGCAATTTCTGCAAACCATATTATTTTCGCTACAACCTCAAATTGCACACATGTCAAACTGGTAAATCACTACATATAAGCTAAAACTACAATATTTCAAATTCCATAAGCAATATCTGGAAGAATACCTTAGAAGAAGAGGAACTTTTAAAGTGATTTCATCAACACTTGCACCTCAATTCAATGATTATTACAACAGGATAGCAACGAACGTCTCTACTACGAACAATCAAGGTACCCAAAATATCCTGGATAAATTTTCTTAAGCGCAGTTCGCGCCATTTTTGGGGCGTGCCAATTGTAGCGACAATACCTTGTCGCTACACTCAATTATTTATAATAACATTAGCATTTTGCATTTTCAAAATTAAATTGTTGCCATCTATTGGCACAACTAGCAAATTCAAATTTTTAATTCACCCATTTTATTTAAAAATTTAAATCACTACCATCTATTGGTAGGATACGTAAATTCATAATCGATTTAGATCATATCATTTATCAAAAAAAAAAAAAAAACAATGCATCGCCTAGTGGTATTGTATTGAGTTAATATATATATTAATTTTGTTATTTCAAATTATGTAATACAAATTTCTAGAATCATTTGAATGATTAAGTAATATTTCCTTTCTGATTCTTGATGTTTATCAAAAAATGGTAAAAAACAAGTGGAAGGGGTAAGATCCTTTCTAAGTGACCAAAATAAAAAAAAAAGGAACGCTCTTCTTGATGCCGAGCGGTCGAACTGAAAATATCAAAAGTACTTATAAAAATGTTTCATCTATTCAAAAAAAAAATAAAATAAAAATAAAAAAAAAATTTATAAAAATCCTTCAGATGATTCACAAACGAATTTGGAGTAATTACAATGAAGCAAAAATATTTTCTTTGGTCGACTAATATAAAAGCTAAGTAATTTTTTTTTCAACTAAATCATTTAAGCAAGGAAATTTATTTAAAACTTTAGCAATTTGCGTAAACATGTTTTTGGTAATTCCTTTCATTTGTAAATTTAAATAAGTTTCCACGCTTTCAAATTCAGGTGATATGTGCTATAATTTTTTTAAATGTCTTATCCAATTTTCAAATTTTTATATATTAATGTTATTTTACAAACGAAAATCTATTTAAATTTAATCATGTGAAATTTGGTAATATTTTATTTCATTCATTATTATTGAAAATGCCCTCGTGGCGAATTTTTAAATGGGGTATTCCGAAATTATAATCATATGAATGACCCGGTGTTTTCTTCCTTTCTAAAACCACATAAGGTGTGATACGGCTAATTGGGTATTTTGGAAAAAAATACTTTCTTGGCTAGTTTAAAATTTATTTAGTTAGTTTAGTGTAGGTTATATTTTGGTCGAGTCACTATTTTTGCTATGGTATCAATTCACGTCGTAAAATGTTGGATTACGGTCTTGTTCGGTAAACCAAAGGTTTTACACCGTCTAGAATCCGTTCAACGCGACAAATTTGAGTAAACCCCTAGTCCAGTAGCTCGTGCCACCAGTCAATTTGTTAATAAGTTTCATTTATATAATATTTCGTAATTTGCTAATTATAAGATTAGTTTAGTTTAGTTGATAAGTTTACGACACACCAAACTTAATCTCGGAATATCACATGTTTTCAATTAAATATTTCTAGTTTGACTTTCACCACTTAAAATATTAAATCAAATTAATTTTAAAAAAAAGGTTTAACTATGTGGCCAAACATGTTTTTATTTACTATATCAAATTAACTTAATGTGTTATTTACATTTTTATTATTAAACTTTGCAATTAAAGCGAATACTTAATTACTTAGAAGGTTTATTAAATACAGTACTGAGATGTAACATGGACAAATTAAAATTTTATTAACTAACGAGTTTATAAATTTAAAAGAGAACTTAAATATTTTTTTGGGTTGTACCACCTTAACTTGTAACGTATATATTTATTTTCAATAATGAATTGTTTATCAATCTATTATATAATTGTTCCATATGTTCACGAGACTTTTAAAATTTGAATTGTTTTCTTACTTAAAATAAAATGTTTTTTGAAATTGTATTTGACGCTTACAGAAAATTTTAAATTTGTAATAAAATTGTTAATATTTGACCGAAGGTTTTATTTCGTTTTATTTCGATGTACACTTTCAGGGGTCTTTTTAATTAGGTCGGGGAAAATCCACGGTAAAATCGCTTCCACGTAGCTCTTGCATTTCCCACCAACATCTAGGGACTAACCAAGGATATGCCTCTGCTTAAAATTATCATTAATTTGACCCCATATGTAGCGACCACACCAATATCCCAAAAAAAAAAACCATTTAACATAATAAAATACAAATTATTTTCTAAAATAATTTTTTTTATTTAAATTTTTCGCTACACATGTACCAATCTTTTGCATGGTAAACTACTGGTGGAATCAGAAATTTGTTTGAAATTTTTGTTTCAGGCAGTAGTACATCACCACACTGTATATCTATTGGCAGTTTTATGATTTGTTTACTGCTTGCTTCGATCGTATGAATACCACTAGTTAAATTGGGTTTGAACAAAAGTCTATTTATTGAGAAAGGTGTAATTAGTTGTTTGTTTGGGACATCTATTTTAGCTTGTAAGTGGTTAAGTGCATCTAGTCCTAGTAAACCATCAAAATATGCATGAAACCTAAGTACCAAAAATTCTAGTGTACCTTCTTGATTAAATTCATTAAATATTGGCAGTTCTACTCTAGTGTCAATAGTATGTGTACCTAGCAAAGCTTTAATATGAACGGGATGAGTTTTATAAGTTTGATTTGGGTGGATATGTTCGGGATTGATGAAGGAATTTGAGGAACCTGTGTCTATCAGGAATATTAACGGTGGTCCGTGTGCAGTGGATATGTGTATATAGGGTAAAGTGGAACCAAGGAGATTACTGTCTATGTACCCGAGTTGCTCTCCCAACTCGATTGAAAATTTTGATCGTCTAGTTCGTAAGAGTTGTAGAAGTTGCCGTCGTCTGATGGCATAGGATTCTCGGTAGTATAGTCAGTTTGTTGGTTGGTTTCATAGTCAGTTAAATATTCGTCTAAGCTAGTATAGTTCTGATTTGGGTCTGTAGGTTATGTAATTCTTTGCTGGTAAATGTTGGTGTACTTTGTGGTTGGAAGAAGTTAGGTCTATTTTGTTGGTGAGGATTTGTTCTTCGGATACTGATCTGGTTACTTCCTATGTCCATAGGTGTCGGTTTGTACGTCTGTTGTGGTCGCGGGTTGTATTGTTGTGGACGTGAGTTGGGTTGTTGCGGTCGTGGGTTATGTTGTTGTGGTTGCGTATAGTATTGTTGTGGTTGGAAGAATGGTTTTTGTTGGACTACTTGTGTTCGGGGTATTGTGATGTGATTACAGGTTGGTATGGTTGGTCTGGGAGCAAGTGGTTTGTTTTGGGATGTCCTATTTGTAATTTGTGCTACGGCTCCTTTCTGGTGGTAATGAATATTTTGCTCTTTAATCCCATATTCGAAGGCTGCTTGAATAGTTTCGGGGTTCCTAGCTCTAACTACTGAGCCTATTGGTTCTCTTAATCCTGCTAAGAATACGTCTTTTGATAATGTCTGGTATAGAGTTATTTTTGATTTGATCACGCCTGGATTTGCTTCGTTTAGTTTTACGAAATTTACCAATGATGAAAGAATTTCAATGACTTGGGCATAAAATTCTTCCATTTTCTGGTTACTATTTTGTCTTAAATTATGCAAGTCTCTAATAAGGGTGGTTTCGTTCCTTTTATCGGTGTAGTGAGATATAAGGTTATTTTTTATTGTTGGCCAGTGTATTGGTGTTCCATACATGTTTAACACCTCATTAGCTTCACCAACAATTTTATTCCTTATTGCTCTTATCCACATCTTTCCGTAACTTTGGCTCCAGTCCATGCTAACACAACTTATTATTTCTTCTACATTTTCTATAAAATCGTACAAAGATTAATTTTTTCCAAAGAAAACTAATATATATATATATATATATATATATATATATATATATATATATATATCCGCTCAGAATATACGATCGCTACTGAACCGATTCGGAAAATTGTGTCACTGGTAGAGAACTAAATTATTTTAAATGGATAGCAACTATGCTGTACAAAGTCCGTTTTGGTTCTTAGGTCACAAAAATACCAAAAATAAATTACCCAGCCGATTTTAAAAATTCTTTTACTCTTAGAAAGCTAAACTATTTTAAATGGGTACAGGTGTTATATGAGATCCGCCAGTGTCCAGTGTTTCGAAATTCACTATGTTATGCAGATGCTGCGACCGGGGTATTTTTATATAAAGGAAATTTTGTATTCCACAGGCATTCAAAATTTCTAAATTCCTAAATAAGTTTCCGGATTGCACTTTTCTGTCATTCTTATTTATCTACTATCTATGTGATAATTAATTTCGAAGCTTCCTGCTCTGTTTTGGAAAGAAAACGGATGATATGTCACGACACTATTTATTATAGCGACTCTAAGTAAACCTATACGGTAAAGCCATCTATGTAGCATAAATACAATTACCGCTTAGCTACTTTCCGTAATTATGAGGCTTGTTTAAACCAGGCGCTCTTAAACTCACCAAAATTCACTTAAATAAATCACTTTTAAGCGCGAAAGTTATAGAATTTGAAAAAAAAACTAGATAAAATTTTTTATTTTTTTATTTTTTGTTTCTATTGCTTTATTGAATAATTTTTATCTACAAATAAGTATACTATTCCATTTAAAAAAAGGTAAGTTTGTATCATAGCTCGAAAACCATAAGAGATATAAACCTCTTGATTATAGTAATAGATTGCCCCCGTTGATATCTACAATTCTTATTTGAACAATTTTTCAATTAAATCAACGGTTTGGCTGTAATTAAAATGGCAACTCAGAAAACTCACACTATATATATATATATATATATATATATATGTATCTGCATGCAGCGGACATTCTTTAAGGGGGCGGTGTTTATGTATTTGTGTTCACATATACAGTCATCGTGAGAATATTTTTAAAATAAACAATATTTTTATGTAAACGAATCATAAATTTTTAACATATAGAGGCAATTATTTTGTAAGTTAACATAAGTATATTATAATAGCAATAATAAAAATTATTAATACACATATGAATATATAATTTCCAAGCTTACAATTAGAAGTAAATATTATGTAGCTAGAAAATATTCTTTAGAAAGTTATTTAAACCAAGTTAATTAAGACCAAAATTTTGTATGTTGATAGAGTTCCTACTTAGGGTGTGCTTTTTGGAGGTTTTAATATTTACCCCCCACCATTTTTGAGCTACAATTTCATGCTTTTTCGACGTTCTTGAAATTTTACCACTCGTACAGGTCACCCAAATAAACCTAAAGGGCCGAAATTTTATTTCTCTCATTAAGTTTTTATAATATATCTATTCCATTTTTTTTGACAACAGTTATTAAGAAAATTTGTTTTATGTTAGAGGCGATAGATTATGTCAGCACGGAATTAAAACTATTAACATTTTGGTACAACTGCATAAAAATTACATTAAACCACATTGAAACAATAACAATTTAAGGTAATTTTTATACGTGTTTGAACTTTATACGTATTCTTAATAATTTTGTACAATGTACGTACAATATATTCAATTTTAATATTACTGCGCATTCAATTTTTTTGTAAACAAAAAACAAAATTTTTAATTTTGACATAATTTTATCAGTTTTATCATAATTTCGTTTTGAAAATATTAAAATATTTTAAGGCGAATCATTTAAAAAGAGTCGAATTAATAAATTGAAGGCGAACATTTATATATTTTACACATGTGTACTGAAAATTTTAGTTTTTAAATACTTAATACTTTTACAAAATTTTTAAATACTTACAAAAACAAAACACCTGTATTTAAAAGGTAATTCACCGGTAATTTTTTTTTATTTCTTTAAGTAATTTATTAGTACATTTTAGTATGTGTACGTATAAAAAAAAACGAAAATAATTGAGGCTATTACTACGATATAGTCTACGAGCGGTTAGAGTATGAAATTTTTATCCGCACACATAACCTTCAAACAAAAAAAATAAAAACTGGAGATACTGCTAAATTTTGGTTTTTTGGTTTTAACTTCGGTTGTTTTAAGTGAAATTTGATGAAATTTTCAGAAAATATACTTTATAACGTGGACAATAGCTGGTTAAAATTTCAAGTCAAAATATCTAACACAAACCCTAAAAATTGACGTCAAATTTGAAAATTGACTGGCCAATGATTTTTGTGCATTGTATCGTATGAGGTTCTTTTTTTCTTAAATTGTAGGTTTTTTTATGCACTTTATAATGGTGAACAAAAAAAATTTTTAAGCTTGAAAAAAAGTGAAAAAAATCGATTGAAAATTCAAAATTGTCGGCACTGACAGTATTTGAAAAATAATTTAAATCAAGTAAACCGCCATAATTTAAAAATTTAAGTAATAATTTGTCTCATACAAGGGTGACAAGCTTCCATATGAGGATTACACAAACCGAACCCGATTGAAAACCAAGTTTGCAGAAATTAAGGTTCAATTGTTTTCAAAAATACACATCAAAAATATATAAGCTCCCACTCACCTCACAAGCTGCAAGCTTAAAAATTTTTTCAAGCTTTTTTCAAGCTTAAAATTTTTTTTCAAGCTTAAAATTTTTTTTCAAGCTTAAAATTTTTTTCTTGTTCACCGTCATAACGTGCATAAAGGAACCTACAATTTAAGAAAAAAAGAACCTCGGACGATACAATGCATAAAAATTATTTATTGGCCAGTCAATTTTCAAATTTGACGTTAATTTTTAGGGTTTGTGTTAGATATTTTGACTTGAAATTTTAACCAGTTATTGTCCATGTTATAAGGTATATTTTCTGAAAATTTCATCAAATTTCACTTAAAACATCCGAAGTTAAAACCAAAAAACCAAAATTTGGCAGTATCTCCAGTTTTTATTTTTTTTTAAGGTTATGTGTGCAGATAAAAATTTCATACTGTAACCGCTGGTAGACTATATCGTAGTGAATAGCCTCAGTTTTTTTCGTTTTTTTTAGACCTACACATACCGAGATATATTCATCTATATTTAGAAAGTACGACTAAAATGGTCGATTTTTCACAAAATGGAGGATAACTTTCGTAGCGGCCGGCGGTTGCAAGTGGTAGAATATGTTCTTTTCGTATAGTCCTCGATGTAATTAACATGCTACAAAAAAAAATTTGAGGGCGGAAACAGTTCCTTATTCACTAAAATTTGGAGCCTATCCGTTTCCACTATTAAACCATTTATCCATATTTGCAATCGCTGAGTTAAGATTTGGAAGTTTTTTTTTTTTTTTTTTTTTTTTAAGATGGAAATTTCTAAATGACCTATAAAAACACACAAAACGCGATATTGGATCAAAATGAGACATCGATTTTTGAAATCTACGCCTTTGAATTAGTAAGTATATATCTAAAAATATGTTGCAAAGTTGGGCCAAGTAAGGCTAATTTAAGGATTTAAATACAAGGGGCTCTACTGACACTCGGTGTTGCAGCCGCATTAGTGGGTTTGTTTAGCTATAAAATACGGCGACGCCTTCCTCTCACGCTTAAAAAAAGCAAACGTGTGGGATTAGGGCTCATTACCAGTGTCTTCATCAGTATGGAAAGGTCTCGCAAAATATCATATATCAAAAAACATGACTTCCGTCAGAAAAAGGTAAACTGAAAAATTAAATACAAGTTATCCTTGAATTCTTACCACAGTTATTGAACAGTTTTGTTACGGGCACATGCTTCTTAAGGTTCCTTATTTCCAACTTATCTTTATCCACACTTAACTAGCCATGCCATTGTCCAGGAGGTCGGGCGAGGACCTAATGAGCGTCTTTTTTTTTAAATTTTTGATGTTTTACAAGACCTTTCCAGCAGGAAACACTGGTTATAAGATTTTACACGCACAGCACACGTGCTTTTACTTAAAATGGTAGGAAAGCTTTGTGATTTCTTATGGCTTTAAAATGACTATAAAGCCGCGTGTCTAGAGCTCCTTGCATTTACAGAGCATTTGCGTTGGTATAACCCTTAAAACACAAAGCTAGTTTGCCTCAATATTGCCAGATATTTTTTGATATTTTTTACTAATTCGAAGCTATATTATGTCACCTAGCCGATGTTTGTCACAGTAAAGTAAGATTTTAACAATATCACCCCCACCTAAATTGTTTTAAACGCTTTCCATACTTTTTAGTGACAATACTTGTCTGTCTACCCCACTGGTTTTTCTACGTCACCTAGCCTATATTACTCAGAGTAACGTAAGGATTCTAATGATACAATAGACATTTATTTAAATCATACATGTAGTTGCTGCTATCTGTCGCCTAACAAGGGGTCGATTTTGACCAGGATATCACAACCAGCACAAAAATGTTGAGTAACTTGTTGTAAACGGCTACTTCAGTAACAGTTCAACTAAAAATACATTAATGCACTCGTTTAGGAGTTTTTGATAGGGTTCTCATCATATTAGTGTAAAGATAAGTAGGAGGTAAGGAACCTTAAGAGGCATGTGTCCTTAACGAAACTGTTCCCCAACTACGATAAAAATTCAAGGATAACTTGTTTTTAACTTTTCAGTTTACCTTTTTGTGATGAAAGTCATGCTTCCTACACCATACAAATATGGCGCGATCTTTCTACACTGATGAAAACACTGGTAATGAGGCTTAATCGCACACGCTTGCCTTTTTAAGGGTGAGAGAAAGGCGTCGCTATATTTTATGGCTAAACAAGCCCACTAAGGCGGCTGAAACACCTAGTGATACTAGAGCCCCTTGTACTTAAATCCTTTAATTAGCCTTACTTGGCCCAAATTTGCGAAATATTTTTAGGCATATATTTACTAACTCTAAGGCGTAGATTTCAAAAATTGATGTATCATTTTGGTCTAAGGTCGCGTTTTGTGTGTTTTTATAGGTCATTTAGAAATTTTTGCAAATATCTTCTTCTAAACACCGTGTTTTGGAGAGCTACATGCATCTTATGGACCTCTTAGAACCCTACATGCGTATATATAATACTTATGCACTTGAGGGAAGGAAAGTGGGAAATCGGGAAAAGTCCAAAATTGAACATTTTGGTACAACTCAAAAACGCAAAGCAACCTTGACCTAATATTGCAGCTATGGAATACATGTGCAAGGGCGATCCCTACCATGGCACCCCCCTCCAGGTTGGACCTTAGGCAGATTCACCTATCTTATTCGGAGGGGTCCTTTAATAAAATGGTTCGATTAGGATATTTGATAGTAGTTGTAAAAAGATATATTTTAACTTTTAAGTAATTACAGTAGTTATAATAGTACCGATTATTGCCCTTTTAAAAACTACATATATCACTCAAAACTGTAAAAATTTTAATTAAATAAAATTACAGAATTTACGATAATGATGACGTAATCAGAAACAATAACTAGAAATAATTTATGTCAAATCTAATCGTTATCTTTTTACTATATCAAAATTTGGTCAAAACATTAAATGTAGAATTTCTCTTCTTTTTTCGTTATTTATCATCATTTCAATAGGTATATTAAAATAATAAATAAAAAGTAACAATATACAAAATTTGAATATTACGAATGTATTACTAAGAATCTCTTGTCTAATTTTTGACTATACCGGCACGTGAGGGAATAGGAAAGATGATCCAGGAAGGATGTGATGACTTGGGAAAGATGTGTTTCAGAGGGAATTTTTAAATTAATGTATAAAAAAGCATTTTTTTTAAGAAAGAAGAATTATCAATAATTTTTCTCCAAAAATATTTTTTTATGTAATATTAGATGCATACCGACAATTTAAAACACTTTTTGAAAAACTGTCAAATACCGTATTCAAATACCCTGCAGTATTCAGTATAACTCCAAAAACGTTCCAAAAAATGTATCGTTTAAAATTAATTTTGTTAATTATGTTAAAAATTACCCATTTTTATGAAATTATGCCCTAAAACAGTATTGTAAAAGTAATACAGTATAGCACCGATAATGGAAACATCAGTTTTGGAATTTTTTTGAGAGCATCAAATTAGTCAACATCACTTTTGGAAAGTTGCATCAAAAATGTCAAGTATTTAATATTTATGTACTTGACATTTTTGATGCAACTTTCCAAAAGTGATGTTGAGTAATTTTATGCTCTCAAAAAATTTCCAAAACTGATGTTTCCATTATCGGTGCTATACTGTAACACAAATTTAACAAGAAAAACTACTGCCAGCAAATTGAAAAATTCCACTTGTTGTAGTGTCGTTCATGTCGTATCTCTCGTGTCGTATCTCCCAGGTGTGCAGATGCCATGTATTAAGACAAAAAATGTCTGTGTCGCTCATGTCGTGTCTCTCGTATCGTATCTCCTAGGTGTGCAGCCGGGCTTGAAATATTGTATATTATAGTAATCCAGTATATGGTGATAGGATGAATTCACTTACTTACATTCTGTATACATACATATGTGTATATTATTGTATCCAAAATAATAGGTTATAATTTAAATGGTCAGTAGAAAAATATAGTTTTGGTCAGTAAGAAAATATAAACGGTAAGTTTAATAACAGATTTGGCGGTAAAATGTGAGCAGTAAAAAAATAGAAAGAGACAGTAGAATATGTTGAAATGAGCAGTTTAATATATACTTGGCTTGTTAAAAATTCAATTGGTCAGTAAAATTAATAATTGGTCAGTAACTTGTGAGCAGTTATTAAATCGAAATTGGTCAGTTAAAAATCTAGAAATAGGTGGTTTTATAAATTCTAAAGCAGTAAAAAATATTTAAATAATTTTTATTATTAAAATTGAAGCTAACAATAGATATTTAGAAAAAAAAATGTAAACTTTTACAAACATAAAGAGTTGTATCCAAGTAATTTGCCTAAAAAAAAGTAATTTAACAGGTTCATTTTCTTCTACATTTTGGGTGAAATAAGGAAAGTATGCACTACGAAAATGATTTATTTAAATAATTTAAAATCGATATACATTTTTAACTGGAAAGAAACCTTAATTTAAATCAAAATAAAAAAAAATGACTTTATTGAAAGCTACGCTGGATTATATGTGGAAAAGGGCGAGTCAAAATCGAATTATGTATAGTTTTATTTGGAAAAGTTAAACAAACATGAATTTGAATTAGTGATGAGCAAATGCACGACCAAGACCAATACTTGACAGTCTTGGTCTTGTTCTTGTTCTTGCATTAAGAATCTTGGCCTTGGTCTTGCTAGAGCAGTTTGAGTCTTGGTCTTGGTCTTGCAAAATGCAGTCTTGGTCTTGGTATTGCTAAAAAATCTTGTACTTTTTTGTATTTTTTTATTACCGAATTCTTTTCTTCTAAAATCAGAATTTTCTCTCTTTACGGTATTAATTATGCTTTCAAACTATTTAAATAGTGTAGCAAGACTCTTGCTTTTTTCTTGCTTTTGTCTGGGTCTTGCTCACTTGAGTCTTGGTATTGGTCTTGCAGCCATACTTATAGTCTTGGTCTTGGTCTTGCAGCCATACTTATAGTCTTGGTCTTGATCTTGCTCTTGGTATACATAGTCTTGGTCTTGGTCTTGCAAAAAATGCAAGACCAAGATAAGACTGCAAGACCAAGACTAATTTTGCTCATCACTAATTTGAATGTGAAAATTCATGAATAATCTTGAATTGCTTATGAGGTGCTTAATATTTTGAATATTTTGAGGGCAAAAGTCACCTGTAGTATACATGGAAGGGGGAGGGGTTCAAAAATTAACCAAAATGGTAGCTTATGGACGCTCCCTAAGTAGTATTATTTATTAATAAATATTTCAATATTAGATTAAGATTCATTTACAATTATTTCAATAAATTTACTGTTATTGGTTTTAAATTATTTTTGAACATTATTTTGTCGTATAGCTCTCTTTGATTATAACAAGTTTTCCTTATGTTAAAATTTATGTGTCCTTGGTTGTAGAAAATACTCTGTATATGAATTTCTTTTCAACCGTATTTTGTTAACTTAGATTTATAAAATTCTATAACGGTAAAAGAATTCGAATTTTAATTGTTGAAATTCAATTATAAAATTTCATTGAATATATTACAATATAATTGAAAAATATTTCATTGAAAACATAATTCATTTAGGACAAGTATATCTAGGCTAATCTTATTTTGCTAGCCTCCTAATTGCATTTTTCATAAAACAAAATAACAAAACATTAATTTTCACAAAATATTCATCATTTTTGGCTCGAATTTCACACTATTTTCAACCAAAATAACGTTTGACTTTTATTGTATTCTGGGAACTGGCAAATTATTTATTTAATTGCCCGTTTAAATATTTTACTGACCATTTAGTTATTTTACTTATCATTGTAGGAAAAAACAAATGACCAAATTCATTTTTATTACTGACAACGTTTTACTGCTAAAGTTGATTTAATACTGCTAAAAAAATATAATACTGACCGTTTAAATTTTTTACTGACCAAGGTAACTGACCAAATGTATAAAAGACTGCTTAAATAATTATTCCCAAAATAATATAAACAAATTGAAAATCTATTTTATCTTATTTAGTGAATGTTATTTTCGGGTTCTAGGGACCTCAATACAAATTTCTGCTATAGTCCCCGATTCAAGTCGTGTCATGAAAACGGGCGTAAATGCTGAATTTCTAATTTGGAAATTCGCTAAAAAAGCAATCAAAAACAGTTTCAATTTTGACATATAGTGGTACTGTCAGTGCAAGGTGGCTGCAAGAGCAGTTAGCTGTTGTGTTCATGCTGCCTCAGTTCCGTGGTATTTATCATATTGGCGTCATCTACCATTCATCACTGAAGCGAAAAACTATAATCGACACTTAGAAATTTGATGATGCAGCTAAAAGGTGGTATAGTGATGAATCTGAAGCTGAAAATGAGTATTATTGACAAATAAAAATGTTATGTTACTAATAACAGCCATTAATAAGTTTTATTTTTAACCGACTTCAAGAACGAGGCAGTTCTCAATTCAACCCGTATTTTTTTTTATGTATGTATACCGGTTTCTCCCACATTTCTGAACCAATCTGCGCCATTCTTTTCTTTGGTTAGTAGATAAAGCTCTCCAGATGGTCCCATAAAAATTTTATTGACATTGGTTGAGTGACTTTTTAACCATCTTCAATAATATGAATAATTATGGCAATTTTAAAACTTGTATATGAAAAATTATTTGCTTTATAAACTATAGTAACATATTTTATCTACGACTACCATGAAATTGCTTGTTTATTGTACCAAATACTACCTAAGTAAGCTACGCTACAGCCATATATCCAGCTGTGCAAAAAGTGGCTCTTTACATGCATGTATACTTAAAATAGCAAAGCCTACTACACTTTCATTAATTCTTATATTATATTATATATATATATATATATATATATATATATATATATATATATATATATATATATATATATATATATTATACAGTGATATACATATTATATTAGAATCTGTACAAAAATTTTACCTAGCAACTGAATGTTTACGTTTGTTTTTAATAAACTTCAAATACTACATAATTTTATTGTATTGGTATTTGTAAAGGGCATAGCCAGGTAAGATAGGGAAAACGGCCCTTAACGCAAAATTGATTGTTTTCATAGGAAATAATACTTCTTAGCCCCAGACACATTCCTGCCAAATTTCAACCCTCTGAGGCTAATTGTTTATGAATACACAAAAAGACAAAAATTTTCAAAAAAAAAATTTTTTTGACGAAATTACTGCGTCGATTTATTTGAGTTTAATACATATTGTGTATCCACCTTATGCAAAGTAATAAAAAGCTAACGTTATTATATCCCTTTATTATACTAATTTTTTTTTTTTTAATTTTTTAAGTAAATTTTTTTGGCACTTACGCGTTAGCGATACCCCCCATTTTTTGTTCAATAATATGGAAAAATTTTAGTTGGTAGAACATAATAATATTCTAATACAAATGCATGCCATGGTCCGTACTACATGTATTACTTATGTATAAAAAGGACCATAAAGTAAAGCATCTGTCTTATTTCTAAAACACAATAGAACACACAAAATGTTCTCTTCCCCCCTGAGTTGCAGTTCTTGGAGTTCCTGTGACGGTCTAAAAAAATACATATTTTGACTTGTTATAAAAAATATGTTTTAACTTATTAAAAAATAATTTTCAAGGTTAGTATTACCATGAATCTGAATATTTGAATGAAATCAATAAAATTATCTCAGCATACTTACTAATTAAAATTACATCTAACTCAACAAAAATTATAAGTTTTAAAAACCTTATTTAAATAAATATAATAATAATAATACGTCTTAAATGTTATATTGTCTTAATAATAATGTATAGTAATAACAACAGTCCGGCTAAAACCTGTTGAGGTTATAAAAATATGTAAGAACATATAACTAACTTGAAGAAAGTAGTGCACATGTATGCGCAATATGTAGCTCGCCCCTCTCACTTCATGTTTTTATTGCACTTCTTAAGGGGGTGCAGGAAGCGGATTTTTTCTGTAATAAAATTACATACGTTCATAACTACGACAAACAAGCTTAGACAAACGTCTAGTTTTATCTGCTGTTTGTCTTCTTTTGTTAACACGATGACGGGTCATGGGGAATTATAACGAAATGGCCAACTGGTATACTATTTTGACAGCTAATAGAGTTTATATGAAATTGTTGACGTCGTAAGATGTGGTGTATGAGCTAAGAAAGTTTCACTTAACGTCTTACAAAGGAAAAAACTATTATGTTTTATTAATAAAAAAAGACAAACGGCAAATAATGTCGCGCTTGTATCTCAATTTTCCAACTCAACAAAAATTGTAAGTTTTAGAAAATTTATTTAAATAAAGATAATAATAATAACAATAATACCTTTTAAATATTATATTGTTTTAATAATAATAAACATTAACTTAATAAATTGGAACAAAAAACATCAACAATGTGTAGTAATAATAACAGTCCGGCTTAAACCTGTTGTAGTTATAAAAATATGTAGGTAAATTACATGTACATATAACTAACTTGAAGAAAGTAGTGTGTACGCAATATGTAACTCGCCCCTCTCACTTGATGTTTTTGTTCAACTTCTTGGGGTTTCTGAAAGTGTGCAGAAAGTGGATTTTTTCTGTAATATAATTACATACGTTCATAACTACGACAAACAAGTTTGGACAAACGTTTAGCTTTACCTGCCGTTTGTCTTCTTTTGTTAACACGATGCTGGGTCATGAGGAGTTATAACGAAATGACCAACTGGTATACTATTTTTACAGCTAATAAACTTTGTATCAAATTGTTGACGTTGTAAGACGTGGTGTATGGGCTAACAAAGTTTCACTTGACGTCTTACAAAGGAAAAAACTCTAACAAAAGAAAAATCAATGTCTGTCTTGTTTATTCATAAAAAAAACAAACGGCAGATAATGTTGGACTTTTGTAAATTTAAACTAGTTTATCGTAGTTATGAACATATGCAATTATATTATTTTAGAAATAGGGTTGATATTTTATTTTATAGTCCTTTTCATACTTAAGTAATATATGTAATACCGACCATCTGTATTTAAATTTTATTATGTTCTACCAACTAAAATCGTTCCATAAAAATATATGTTATAGAGTACTAAGAGACATATTATTGAACAAAAATAGTGGGTGTCGCTAACGCGTAAATGCCAAAAAAAAATTACTTAAATTAAAAAATTTAAAAAATTAGTATAATAAAGAGATATAACGTTAACATTTTTTTTACTTTGCCTAAGGTGGATACACAATATATATTAAACTTAAATAAATCGGCTCAGTAATTTAGTCAAAAAATTTTTTTTTTGAAAATTTTTATCTTTTTATGTATTCATAAAGTATTAGCCTCGGAGGGTTGAAATTTTGCAGGAATCTGGGGCTAAGTATTATTTCCTATAAAAACAATTTTGTGGCAAGGGCCGTTTTCCCTATCTTACCCGGTTATGCCCTTTGTACCAAATTTTTATTTTTTATTGTGAATTTCATGTTAATCGTCACTCGCCGCTGCGCGGCTCTTGCGTAACTTTTTCGCTCGTGTGTAATATGCAACTTACAACCTCAGTTACGTAATATACTATTTTAATTTATTTTCAAGGATATTTTGGAGTGATGGTCCTCAGGGAAAACAGAAATGTGTTTTTTTTCCTAAAGGCTACCGGCTTCGACTTTTATCGTCTTCTTCAGACCTCTGAGGAAAATTTATTAATATAGAAGTATATAGATAAAATATAAAAATATAAAATATATTACATGAGGTAATTACATAATTGGGTATTTGACAATTTTTTAAAAAGTATCTTAAATTATTGATTTGCCTCTATTATAATGTTAGAAACACTTTTTTTTTTAAAAATACATCGATAATAGCCAAAAAAATTTTTTTTTATTTTTGTTAAAAATTTTCCGCTAAAACAGTACCATTTTTTTACGCGAAGCTAGTGACGTCCCGGCTCAGTATTGTCAAATGGTCCAAATAAAATAGTAAGCATGGTTCGTAAATGTTTTGCTGTCAATTTTTTGTAATTATATTTTTAAAATGGGATCAAATGCGTTTCAAATGGTGTGTAATGCCTCAGTGTACAAGTACGTCTGTAAAAACACCTGAAAAATTATTTATTTACGTACCAAGAGACAAAAATGTTCGAAGAAAATGGTTACAACTTGCTAGAAGAGATCCAGCACATTTATCAAATTCGTCATCCATTTATTTTTGCGAAGATCATTTTAATGTAAGTTTTAAGATATTTATTATATTTTTCTATAGTTAATAATTTTAAAATATTGCCTATACATAAAGAAATAAACATTTTAGCGTTATACTTATGCAATAAAGAAGGTATGTTTCATGTTAGTTATCAATAGATTGTTTATTATTTTAGTTGCCAAACGATATGGAAAATTATATGGAGTACCAGATAATGGGCTCGGTAGGTCAAGTCAGAATAAAATCAGGTTATTTTCCAACAAAATTTCAATGTCAATCCGACTCGGGAAAGCGAATATCTGAAACATATTGTAGTGGAGTTCAACCGCCGACTCCCAAAAAACAAAGAACATCATCAGTTAAAGAATTTGAAAAAACAACCATTATTTTGTTGCAAGAAAGACAAAATGAACAATTAACCGATGATTCACCAAGTGGAAATTCAAGTATGTTTTAAAGTTACAACAGTATTGTATTTTTGAGTTAAAACATGGTTTTAATAAACAGTTCTAATTTAATATTCGTATTTTTTTCAGATTTACTTCAATTTGATTCTGTTCAGGCATGGACTAAAAGGAACTGTGATAAATCTGTTCAGGCTGTGATTAAACCAAAAAATAATAAATTTGTTCAGGCTGTAACTAAAATAAAATTTCGTAACAGATGCTCCCAAATAAAACTTCTAAAGGAAAATAAAGCAATGACATAGATTAAGATCGCAACAAAAACAACATCTACATCTCCACTAAAAACTGAAATATATGAATCGAAATTACCAACATCCAAAACTGCCAAAAAACTAATTTTCACGATGGAAGAAAAGTCAGATAACCATATTTAATCAACTGCAATCATTCCGGACCCATCATCATCGTCATCATCATCATCATCATCATCATCATCATCATCATCATCATCATCATCATCATCATCATCATCATCATCATCATCATCATCACCACCACCACCATCGCCATTATCATCATCATCATCATCATCATTATTATTAGCATCAGCATCAGCGTCATCAGTGTGTTCTCAGAAGGAATCAAAAATAGAAGAGAAACATTCTGAATTATTATTAAGCAATGTCAAAAATGCAATAGATAAGATATAGAAAAATACACGGTTTTACATAGGTATTCCAAAAAAATGTTATTTTATAATAAATATCATACACGAAGAAACCAACATTCCTGAGAGTCACATATTATTATACCTAAAAAAAATTAGATTGGATTCAAAATTTACCAGGCTTTAACCTGGTCAGATTATAAAAAACCCAATACAATATGAATATAATGAAGTATTTAGTATCGAGTACACCGGACGGGTTAGTGAATTATATTTCACCGGGATATGGTGGAAGGATAAGTGATGTATGTCTCACCGAAAACTGTAATTTTCTAGAGACTCTACCCACAGGTGCTTGTGTACTAGCGGATAGACGGTTTAAGCACATAGAATAATTACTGATCAAAGCGGGACTCCAGCTAATACGTCCTCCAACTGTTGGTATGGGCTCAAAATTATCCAAAAAGGAAGTACAACAAACTAAACAAATTGCTAGTTTACGAGTTCACATAGAAAGAGTAATTCGTCGTATAGGGAGTTTTCCATGATAAAGCCATATGCTTATGTAAATACAAACTTAATTAGAATATTAGATGATGTAATTACAATAACTTGTGCTTTAATTAATCTACAAGATTCTGTAATTAAATTAATTTTCAAAATTTTATTGCATTTTATTTATATAAAAAATTATATTTGTATACTTTTATATAAAAGTGGGTATACATTATTTTTCCAAAAACACGATAAAACATCTAATATATTGCTTACACATTCATCATTATAAATAACACAAACAATTTCGACGGTGTTATTTTTTTCAAAATCACTATCGGCTACACAAAAATAACACTTTTTTTCCTGATAAATACATTTGAATTTGTATTTGTGCGAAGTATTTTTTTGTAACTTCTCCGTTTTTTAAACAATTTTTCTGTGTCTCTTTATACATTCGACACTTTATTTCTACTACCGCCTCCTTACAAATCCCATCAGGTGAACCTGCGATCATTGGGTACTGATCGGATACTAAGAGACCACATTTTTCAATTTTCTGCCCAATTTTTGTTTTAATAGTGTTACGGACAGCTTCTTCCAAAAATCGACCTCGCTTTAGGGCTAACGTATCTGGTATTTTACCCCCCCCCATAATAACGGCAATTAACGCACCATCTATTGTTTTGCATCGACTTACTTTAGATGCCGTAGTTCGACCATACCGTAACTCATGCCACAGACTGCTCTTATGCTGGCTTCTAGTTTTTTTCTATTTTTTCTAATGCACTTCTACTAAATATTTTAGAAATACTTTTTAAATATTTCAACGATATTTCTTTTTAAATTATAACATTTTTCGTTATAATTGAATACTAATTGATGCAATGAAAGTATTTCTATATCTTTCAATTCATAATTAGCTTGATGTTTAAGTAGCTGACAGTTTTCCAATTTTCTCTTTTTACCTTCATCTAAAAACTTTGACAAAACACTAGTTGTATCCACTATCGACATAGGAGTTTTACGAGCCCCTTTACTCAAGTCTTTTGTTGTTATAAGTTTTAAAGTATTGCCGACCTTTGCCAGTTTAGATTTCCTCCAATAACACTCTACCGAAGTACACGAAGGTTCTTCGCTCCTACAATGCACCCACATAAGTAATGCAACTGCGTGTTTACAACCTCCTTGGGATGCAGCACAATCGTGGCACTCGACGCTTAATAAAACGTCATCTTCTTCATTGATCGCCATGCTCACCGAATAAGATTTACTATGAATTTTATGTTCAGGACAAATTTTGCATTTAATAGTGCATAACTTTCCTTCACGTTTCAATTGCACAAATCCTACTGCATCATCGCCATACGACTACCTTGCGGATCTACAAAAAAAAAAAAAAAAAAAAAAAAATTACAAGTGTTGTGTAAATATGTTCATTTAAAAAAAATATAGATATTAAAAACATAAATGTTATTTTTACTTACACCGAAGTTTTTATGTTTCTAAATTCTGCTGAACAAAAATCACTATTTGTTGCAAAGAAACTTGCAACTATCAACGCATCAATTCTGAGCAGATTAGAACTATCAGCTTTTGTATATCCAACTTCCATTATTAATATTTTACGCCAAATCTTACAAAACGCAACAAAATATTTATAAAACGGGAGAAATAGAATGACAGCTTACCGTTACTATAGTTATATATTGTCAATACTGAGCGGTGACGTAAGCCATTTTTTATTAATGATTTTGATTACGTCATCATTAACATAAATTTTGTAATTTTATTTAATTAAAATTTTTATAATTTTGAGTGATATTAGGCTGCGGTCACATTGGATACGAATTCGTACGAAAATTGATTCGTACGAGCTCGTACGAAATTCATTCGTACGACTGTGTGGTTACACTGGATACGGAATCGTAATACGAATTCGTATTTAAATTTAAACTGAAAACCGTTAATACATATTGCATGATATCAAACAATGGATCCAGCTACCGAATCTTATTTATTAGAATCATCGTTTCCAAAATTTCTAATTATAGAAAACAAACAATTCTGGGTGCACGATTATTCATTATTCATGTAGAGCAAAAAAAGCTGAGTTCTGGAATTGTTTGGAAGAAATTTTTCAAGACGAACAGAAATTTTTAGAGTACTTGAACATGTCACAAGTCACATTCAATTATATTTTAAAATATACTGAATTTCAGCTTCAATATTTAGTTAATTATTCATTACACATACTTAAAATGTTTGTGTTAGGTTAGGTTAATTTTGTTATATCAAAAAATTATCTAAACATTTCCTCTGCCACCTCATTCCACAATTTTTTATTTAACTTTCTATTATGACAGTATTTATGTTCTTGATCCCTTAAACACCACCTTTGTTCAACAAAAATGATTATTTTTTCTAAATCCATCATTTTTTTTCGTACGAATTCGCATCAAAAAACAAAATATTTTGGTCGTATCAAAAAGTTGTACGAGCTCGTACGAAAGAGTCGTAAGCAGTGTAACCACGCATGTCTAAATGTATGCATTTGTTTAATTCGTATTAACTCGGATAAACTCGTACGAATTCGTACGAATAAATTTTCGGATGAATTCGTATCCAATGTAACCGCTACCTTATTTATGAAAGGGTAATATTTGGTACCTTTATAACTAAATTGATCACTCAAAAATGAAAATAGCCTTTTTTGCAACTACAGTCAAATAACCCAATTGTGTTTATGTGACAGACTATTTGGAAATAAAAATAATAACAACACTGATTAAAAAAAGTTTAAAAAACAGTTGAAAACAACATTTTAAGTTTTTTTTTTATTTAAAAAAAGGAAATAATATACATCAAAAAACATAACAATAAATAAATAAAATAAAAAAGAAAAGAAAATGGATAAAATATGGCCGTCAGCCTCTCAGCTATTTCGGCCAGCCACCAGTCTCTCGTCCTTACAATATAAAGAGGAGAAATAAATGAAGATGTTCCATTTTTTTTAAATTTCTTTTTTTTTCTTTTTTCTTTTTTAGAATGTTTTATTTGTAATGGATGTGGTGGGGGTACTTGACAGGATTTTTTCAGGATTTAGATAGGAGTTTATTCGCCACCGAGGCAGATCAGGGCTATTGGATATTGAGATTACTGTTTGTTGCCATGGAAAGGTTACATTAGTCTGGATCGAATAGTTCGACTGTGTGTTCGTGTAGGGCATGTAAGTAGGGTATGTAATTAAATTAAAATATTGCAAGAAAAAATGAAGGAGGTGATCGCTTCGAGAATGTTTTTATTATTAAGGGAGAGAAGATGAGTGGTGTTTATTGGAAAGGTAATATTTTCTAAAGAGAGTTTGGTAAACATTAAGGATCTTTGTTGATGGTATAGGGGGCACGAGAAGAGGACATGATTATCGTCGCAGTCATCGTATCCGTAAGCACAAGCGGCGTTGTCCCGAACATTAATGTGGTGTAGGTGATGTGGTAGACTGTTATGGCCGGATCGCAGTCGGCTGATTCTAACTATTTTTCGACGACACCAATCTGAGTAATTTTCAAACCAAGGGGGACAGTTGATGGTATACTGAATACTTCTTAAACGTTTACCCTTAGTTATCGCTTCATCCGTCCATTCTTCATGCCATTGTTGTTTCAATTTTTGTGTTGATGTAGACAGAAGATCCGATGTTGGAAGCAGATGATGAACTTCTAAGCCGTGTTGGATGGCATTTTTAGCTGCAAGACCAACACATTCGTTTCCACGCACACCAATGTGTGAAGAACACCACACAAAGGTGACGCGGACCCCAGAATTAGTGACATTATAAAGAAGATCCTTAATGTGAGTAATCAGATAAGGGTAAGATGGGTTAAGTGATGGAGTAGCAAGGATACGGAGTATACTTAAGGAATCAGAGACGAAAACAACTTTATCTAAGCCCGTATCGCGAATGTAAGTTAGTGCTTCGAGTAGTGCAACGCATTCAGCAGAAAAAATAGATAAATTACTATTTAATTTATATTCTCTTGTGACAGAAGCCTCACTGTGGTAAAAAGCAGCACCAAGACTCTGGGAATCACCGATTTTAGAAGCATCTGTGTATATTTGGTTAAAAGACGGAAAATTAGATGTAAGGAAGTTGTTAAAAATAACATTATGAGGCGCAGGTATATTTCTGTCACTCGTATTAAGCCCGCAGTCAAGTCGGACATTTACAGGTATAAAGTGAGACAAGTAATCAGAAGCATAGCAAGGTAAAATTGGGCTACGGTAGACAGGAATTTCTAAATAGGTACGATAAGCAATGACGAGAAGAGGGAGGGGTTTGTGGCGCCAGTAACGAGAAGTTGGTATTGTACTTAAATATGATAGGATGGGTAACAGTAGATGATTGAAAGACGATAGGCGCTTGAGAATGAACTTTCTTGGAAGATGGAGCCGCCTAATGTGCAATGGAGAAACTCCAGTCTCAACAAGAAGAGCATTGGTAGGACACGAGCGCATTTGACCTAAGCAAATACGGAGGGCTTGAAACTGAACCCGATCAAGGATTGAGGAATTGTTTGCAGATATGGGAGACATTAGAAAGCCACCGTAGTCCAATACACTACTAATGTACGCATGATAAAATGTTAATAATGTGTGTGGATCAGCTCCCCACCAAGTTGTTCTAATAGCTCTCATTGCGTTAATTCCACCTAAAGCTTTGGCACTAATTTGATCGACATGTGGTCTCCAGGAGAGCCGACGATCTATGATGACTCCAAGAAATTTCACAGAATGCTGGAAACGTATTAAGGAGTCGGAAAAGGGGATAGGATTAGGAGTGTCCCTATGCCGTGAAAATAGAACTGCAGAGCTTTTGTTGACAAATATTTCTAGGTTTAGTTCTGTTAAAATGTCTTTTAACAGAGATAAAGCAGCAGAAATGGTTTCATTTGCCAGATCTAACGATTGACGAGATGTATATAACACAATATCATCTGCATATTGAAGGATTTTTAGGAATGGAATATTCTGAAGAGACGCAAGTTTGGAGGTATATATGTTGAAGAGGAGAGGGCTGAGAACACCACCTTGGGGCAAGCCAAGGTACGTCGCCCTGAAGCAGTTCGGTCGGTGGTCGATAAGAGATATGTATCGATGATGTAATAAGTTGTGTATGTATCTGGTAAGACGAGGTGGAGTGTTAAGCTCAATGAGCCTGTTAACAAGAACATCAACGAGAACATTATCGAAAGCGCCCCGAATATCAATGAACACTGCTACCAGATACTGATTTGTGGTGAAAGTGGTAAGAATATCAGCATATAGGATCGAGAGATTGTCTTGCACGCCCATCTTTTTCCGAAAACCGAACTGAAATGGAGGAATGATTTGGTTATGTTCAGACCACCATTCCAGACAGAGTCCAAGAAGTCGCTCCATGATTTTTGAGAGGCAGGAAGTCATAGCTATAGGTCGGTAAGAAGAAGCTACGTTAGGATTTTTGTTAGGTTTGAGAATAGGGAGAATTAGTGATTCTCTCCAAGGCTCTGGGACAGCGTTGTTCATGAATAGCTCATTAAAAATATTGAGTAAAAGTTCTTTTGTCTGTAAAGGCAAATTTATAATCATGCTATAATAAATTCTATCAGAGCCAGGAGTTGAATCTTTAAGAGAGGAAATTATTGAAGAAAGTTCATTCATATTAAATGGAGTGTCTAATATATTATGTGACTGTAAGATAGGTATCAAGTGATTTGAATCATTGGGAACTATTTCAGGAGAAAGCATAGCTATAAATTTCGTCTTCCAATCATCATTCAGAGAACACTGTGTGTATGGAAAGCAACTTTTCTTAAATATTTTAATGTTTTTCTAAATGCTCTGAATAGGCGTCTCTCTAGAAAAACTTTCCCAGAATTTCCTCCAGGACGCTCTTTTTTTTCGCTTAAATATTCTTCTCACTTGTGCAATAGTGTTTTTATATTGTGTGAAATTGTGTGGTGTAAAGTCTCTCAATAGCGCTTTGGTCGCTGACTTTCGTCTACTGAGCAACTCCGTGCACTCATCATCCCACTAGGGAACAGGGAAGTTAAAAGATGACGGACGGAGGCGGGACAAAGGGATAGAACACGCGGATGCTGCATTAACGGCGTTGATAAGTTGTTCATAGGATGTTATAGGATCATTTGTGGTTTTAATATTATGTGTGTAGGAGACCATTTTTTGTGAATATTGACTCCAGTTGGCCTTATTGATTAACCAACGTGGGTGAAAAGGGCGACCAGGAGCAGTCTGGATGTCACCTATTTTTATAAAAATAGGGAAGTGATCACTGCCATGTGTGTCCTCTAGAGTATTCCATTGGACAGATGGGCTTAAGTTGGGAGAACAGATGGAAAGATCGACAGCTGTGCATTGTCCTGGTGGAGGGACACATAGAGTAGGAGAGCCGTCGTTCAATAGTATTAGATTACGATATTCTAGGTAGTTACACAAAATTCCACCCCCAACATCAGAGAAGTGATTTCCCCACAGTTGGTGATGGAGATTCATATCACTACCAAGGAAGATGGGATCGGAAACATTATATAAGTGTTATTCAGTTGCTGGGGCAATAGAGTATTATTAGGAGGATTATAGATCGAGATAAAGGAAATATTACCAACTCGAATGCCTACAACTTGGGTATTAGGAGGGGGAGTTTGAATAGAAATTTCTTGACAGGAAAGAGAAATTTTGGAGAGAATAGCAGCACCTACATAACCATTCTGTCTATCAAGTCGATATTCCCGATAACCTCGAATTCGAAGGTGGCGAGCAGTTCGAAGCCAGGTCTTAGACAGGAGAACTACATCGATTTGTAAGGAGTTAAGTAGATTAATAGGGTTAGGCAAATTAGCATTTAAACTATGAATGTTCCACTGTAGAATTCTGAGAGTGTGTGGTACTGCCATATCGAGAAATAAAGGATAGTAGTTGGGTCAGTTTATTACTAAGAGTTGGATTCAGAAGTAACTGTTGGATTTCAGGAGGGAGTGAAGTAATTAGGTCTGAAGTAATGGATGTAACTGAAGTATCTGACAAGGGAGTTGCAGGAACAATGGAGTGAGTATATACAGGCTGCGATGGATGTGATGTAGCAAGACGACCGTTGGGGTTGTTTAAAATAGATTGGTGTTGTAAAGAATATGTTGGGGATACAGGCGGTGATGATATACTAGTCGTGGGTTTGCGTTTTCGAGTTGAGGTTACGATTTGGGAGTATCTCACTTGAGGTACCGAGGGAGCTTCAGGATTAAAATGGGCATCTCGTTGAAGTCTGGGGAATGCTGATGGAATAGAAAGAGGATTGAAAGGTTTTTTTGGATTGGACACTTGGAAGGCTGCCTCCGAGTAGGACAAGCCCTCGGTCCCATCACTCGCTTGATTGTTAGCTGTCGAATATATTTAGGGCAATCACGAGAGCGTGCCGCATGGTCACCCCCACAATTTACACACTTTTTAAAGTTTGGGGTAGGGCAAGACAAGGTGTCATGAGGTTCAGCACAATTGGAACATCGAGGATTATTTTTTGACTTACAGTGGGTAGTTGTGTGCCCAAATCGAAGGCAGTTAAAACATTGTGTAACAGGGTATGTGTATATCTCAACCTCTCTTAAATTGTAGAAAATTGTAACTTCTTTGGGCAAGGATTTACCCTCAAAGGTCACAATAATGGAACGAGTAGGAGAGTATGTGTATGAGCCAGGGTTGTTAGGATCATTAACTCTACGAGACAGTCGGTGTACGTGGATAATTTTTTGTGTAGATTGGAGATTTTCGAGGATAATTTCTTCAGTTAATTCATGGTCTATATTACAAATTATTCCGGTCCCGGATACACAATGCGAGGGTACGTATGCTTTTAAATTGTTTTTGGAAAGAATTGGGTGTTTAATGAAAGTGTTCGCGGAATGGGCTGTGGTGAAAAAGACTAATATTTTATTTCGGCTTAAATCTTTTATACGTGAAATGTTGGTTATATTATTCTTTTTCAATAATTGTCCAAAAGATATGGGGTAAAGTCTGTGGTTAGGGTCAATGGGTTCAACATTTACTTTAAAGGGTCCAGTAGATGTCAGTGAGTAGGTATGTTGAAGCTTTGGTGATTTATTGGTTTGTGTGTGTGTGTTATACTTGGACTGGGAGTAGGGCTGTAAGGTATCGAGCCAAAACTGGGATCATTCTCATTAATGGAAGGAGAAATGGTACTAGGAACTATGGTACTAGGATCATTGTCCAGGTTTATCCGAGGTGGACCTAGACTGTTCTCTCTTCTAAAGAAATATATAATCAAACTGTGCATTACGAAAAAAGGATAGTATGAATTTATTTGTGAACTAATATTAAAATATTTAAAATGAAAAGTAAGTATTACTACGATGAATTCCGAAAACAAAGTGCCTTCTAGTAAAAATAAGGTGAATGGCCATAATTATTTAATTTTCAGTGAGCGTGCGCAACTTTGGTGCTTTTAGGAGCGGCAGGTATAATCTTGTCAATCTCTTCTTATAATAAATTGGATTCACGTTGGAGCACCATGGGGTAGTCGAAGTTGAAGTTGTGCTCATTTTCTTAAGAATGGCGTACCAGTCCTGACACCATGTTGGCTTGCCTAACGTTGTTCTTGTGTTGCTTCATCCGCTCACTAAGATGTTGTTTCGTGTTTCCAATGTAAACATTATCACACCCGGTGCAAGAAACCAGATATACCATATTTTAATTTATGTTGATCCAATTATCCTAAAAATAATTTTCTATCAGTAACTACCTGGTTCAAAAAAAAATTCTCTGATGACTTGAAAAATTGGTTGATTTTCATCGATTTTTTATTTTCCTAGTAATTACTACTTTAAACACTAGGTATGTTCCAAATTTTTTTAAAGCAAAGTCAGTGAGTGCTCAAAATTATGATTTTTGAACATTGGTATTTTGGAAGCTATTCCACCTATACGTATGAAATTTGGAATTTAAGAAAAAAATTTAAAAACCAAATAAGATATTGCAATAGAGTGAGTTGATGGGCATTGTCACTAAAAGGTATGAAATAAAAACTTTTTTAAAAAACCGACTTCAAAAAGTAATAAATAATTGATGCCACGTATTTTGAAGTCAGGCGTAAAAGCGTAGCATAAAAATGTAGATCCAAAAGAATTCATTAATTTTGCAAGCACATCCGATCGCATCTTTTTATACCACGCCCCGCCTGACTTCAAAATACGCGCTATTAATTATTTATTACTTTTTGAAGTCAGTTTTTTAAAAAAAGCTTTTATTATACAAAATATGTTGCAAAATAATATCTAACTGACTGTTGAGTTTTCAGTTAGACGCGATGTTGATTTATTTATACAATATGTTATTCTCACTTGCTTACTATGTTATCCTCAAGATATTGACAAAAAAATTTAAAAAAAAATAGTGGACTCTCAAAATTTCAATTTTTATATTATTTAATTTATTATTAGGAGTACATTTTTTATACGCTTAATAAAGGATAATATTTGACAGGAATATTGTCCTCGCAGTTAATTTTTGAAGGCGAGGAAGCTCATACAAAATATTAGTTATTATAAAGGATATAGCAAGATAAGCATAGGGAAATGGCCCCACAATTTTCTCAAAAACTATAACACCTAGGATAATAAAACCGACGCCCAAATTTAGGTAATACTTGGGACTATATTATATATTTTTCTAAGGTTCATTTTAGTATGGTTCTAGTACACTTACACCTTTAAAAAAATAGAATACTGTTTACCTTATGTACTTACAGCACACCAAATTTCATCAAAATCGAAGATGCGCTTTTTGAGTAATAAATAATAATTGAGTATATGGTTTGTATTAACAGTATAAAAAAGTGCTTAAAAATAACTATAAAAAAATGTTAATTTTTTGGTAAATTTCTAGTATACGTAAACCATTCAAAAAATGCAGTACATTGTTTAGCCTATCTACTTATCCTACATCAAAGCTCGTCATAATAGAAGATGCCCTTTTTGAATAATAATTGTTATCGAATATATACTATCTAGGTAATAACAGCAATATTTTCTAGTTATAGGAGCTGGTCATCTTATCTACATACTTACACCACATGAAAGCTTATTAAAATCAAGAGGGTGGTTTTTGAGTAATAATAATTATTAGTAACTTTTGTAAATACTTATGCGCAATGATCAAACACTTAATGATATGTGTGTATAAACGCTCCCTTATAATTTTTATAAATTAAATTAATAATAAAAAATTATAATTATCCGCTCTATATTATTACCTACTATATATTCGATAAGTCAGTTATTATTCAAAAAGTGCATTTTCTATTATGATAAGTTTTAGTGTAGCATAAGTAGATAGGCTAAACAATATACTGCATTATTTTGATCGGGGTAAGTATACTAGAAATTTACCAAAAAATTAAAAAATTTTTTATACAGTTATTTTTAAACACTCTTTTCTATGGTTAATACATACCATATACTTAATAAATTATTCATTTTACTCAAAAAGCGCATCTTCTATTTTGATGAAATTTGGTGTGCTGTAAGTACACAAGGTAAACAATATTCAGAACCATACTAAAAAATAAATTTCATTTTTTATGCAATTATTTTGAACTTTTAAAATTTAGGGAAAAATGTCAAAAAATGTATAATAGAGTTCCAAGTATTACTTAAATTTTGACGTCGGTTTTGGCGGCAAATCAAGGTTAAGGGTCAATGACCCTATATTTGGTAATCACTTGGGGTACTAGTGTTACTGTATATGTATATTATTACAGACATCGGCTATGGGGGCCATTTCCCTATGCTTACCTCGCTATACCCTTTGTGCTCATATAGTATAGTTGCAGTGTTGCAAATTTGAATTACAAAGTCCGAAATCGAACACACTTAGTGTTGATCTATACCAAATAACCGGTGTAGACGAAACGTCATCATAATATCTCAGTACATAGATATAAAACGAAAAAATACAATAAGTTTAAATTTGAGTTGTATCCCGTGAAATGTGGAAGCACTGGAAATAACTGGAAATAAAACATTCATCAAACTTAAAAATGTGGAAATTCTAGAAAACATATTAACATTATTCGGAAATAGCGTACAATATAAAGCAGTAAATAATGAAATAGTAAATATTCCATTATACAGGAGGATCAAGATATAATAGTGCGAATACATGCAATACCGGTGCATATATCTAATGCGGAAATCGCGAAGTATTTTCAAAAGTACGGTGACATAATAAGTATAGAAAATGAGAAATGGGTAGGAAATTTAATTTACAAGATCCCTAATGGAGCTTGGATCCTAAAAATTAAACTAAAAGAACACACAATAGAAAACTGTACAATAAAACAGAAAACAACAGCTTAAATGGACGTACGGCCGTCATCATACGCCAGTATTACGAAGAACAACGAAACAAACAATTCACAATCAATTAACCCACAACTAACCGCGATAAATACAAGCACTATCGACAACAAGAGATCCAATGTTGCTAACAGAAATAAAAAAAGAGTGGCAGAAGATAGTTTAAATTCAGAAAGTGCACCATCAACATCAGAGATTATGGAAATACCAAAAGAAGAAAGTGATAGACCTATAGATGACAGAGAGAACTCAGAAAACTCAATAATATTAATTGAGGATAATAAAGGAACGAAGAAAATTTGTAAAATTAAACAAAGAAATCGAACAAGAACAAGTGAACAAAACAGGAACGGTAGGTAAGGTAGAAAAAGCAGTAGAGCTGGTAGTAGAAGAAAGGTAGGTAAGATTTGCGAGGTAAATGGGTGATTCTACTTTTTAGGTCTCAACCATAAAACAAAATAGAGAAAGCCATTTAGTAGATTTCAGACAGAAAAAATGTTTAAATTTAAATAATAAAATTTAAATTATTATTTAAATAATATTCATATTATGTTCTCCTAATATCAATTAAAAAAATAAAAATTGGTTTTTTTTGTCTGATTTGCGAAAAATTGAAGAGTGTTTGTTGTTTGTATTTTTTATGATATAAAAAACGCCGTGAGCAGCGGAGCCCCACCACGGAAGTCGAATTTTTCCTTTCATCTTCGGTATTGAGTGTCTACAAGCGAAATATAATTGAAAGTCCACAAGCGATTTGTAATTTTGGTGGTTTCAAAACTAATGATGAGTGTCCGGTTGATCGGGGCTTTAAAAAAAGGTTTTAAGTTTTTAAGGGCTGAATCTCAGTAAATTTCAATTTTGTGCCGATAGCAGTTAACAGGGAAAAAGCCAACACAATTCGTACGAGGGCATTTCTATCCATGCTTATCCGCCAATTGCCTTTGTGTTTTATTTTTAAATATTAAAAAAGGAACTTAAATAGTAAACTGGAAGGCTTATGAAGATATTTTTTCTTTCCAAAAAAATCCAAAATTTCGATTTTATAAATAATAAAAATCCAAAATTCCTAACTTATAAATAAACAGTGACTTTAATAATATTTTCAAATTACTTAATATGTATGTATTTCATTTGTTAAAAAATTGTATTCACTTTTTTTTAAATTTTTTAAAATTACTATTCGCCTACTTGTATTTAGAATAAAAGTAACGCATTTAAAACACATTTAACAATAGCATTCAAGTAGCAGGAATATGGGCATTCTAGAACCACCATCCCACCATCCGGATTTTTTGGCCGACCTCGGATGGAGGCAAAACTACCGAGGCGGTTCTAGAAGCCTCCGGCGGTGGGTGGAGCAAAATTTTTGTCCAACCTAAGTGAAGCCAGCGGAACTTGATCCAACCTAAGAGAGCCCAAGGAAATTTGGTGTAACCTAACAAATTTTTTTCTAACCTAAGAATTCCCTAACAGATGGCGCAGTCACCTTCGAGCCTGTGAATTCGCTACTAGATGGCGTTGCTAGTCTGGATTCCTGTGTGTAAGTTTGAAAAATTGTCAACAGATGGCGCAGCCACCTTTGAACTCTGTAAATTCTAAGTTTTCATTACTAAATAGCGCTGCTAGTCTGGATACTAGCGATCCCTATGCGTAAGTTTGAAAAATTGACATCGAAAATCCCTTTTGATAGTTAAAAGATGGCGTTGCTAGTCTGAACCACCGCGAACTCTGTATATTCATAATTTTATAATATTTTTTTTATCTGAAAACAGGTTTATACAGGTTTTTCTCTAAATAAAAACACATTTTTTTTATTTTTAATTTTTTTCATCATGTATTTTTTAATTTTTTTTTTAATTTTTAATTTTTTTTTAATTTTTTCTTATTTTAATAAATTTATTTAAAAGAAATATTTTACAATAAAAATGTTTTAAATAAATTTATTAAAATAAGAAAAAATTAAAAAAAAATTAAAAATTAAAAAAAAAATTAAAAAATACATGATGAAAAAAATTAAAAATAAAAAAAATGTGTTTTTATTTAGAGAAAAACCTGTAAGAAATATTTTACAATAAAAATGTTTAAATATTATTACAATAATATTTGTATATGGATATGACATTTTCCATGGCGCATGTTGCTCCGGAATGATGGCCGCATCGAGGGCTAGTGTATGTTGATGTTATGATTCTCAACTTGGGGCAAATTGTTATTTCTTGAAAGTTCATTATGGGCGCTGATGGTAGTAGTCGTTTCAAATAGCGCACTTTTTCTTCTCCTTTCGTATAAATGATTCGAGTTCCGTATATATTGTTTATTAAAATGTACTGTAGTTCCTCGTATTCAATATGTCCATCCATCCAGGAGAACCCATGATGTTTTTTCCGCAACCAGCGAGCTGTGCGTTGATCTTTTTCACTTAATCCACAAAACGGTATTGGTGATTTGAATACATAGTGCTGTAGTATATAATCTTCACCACAATTTTCTTCGGAAGAATCGAATTTCAACACAGCCAATTCCTTTATGTAGAATTTCCCATTTGTTGAAATTGGAAATCCTTAGAAGTCAACAATTGCTGCGTCGGTCTTCATTGTACGAAGTCTAGAGTCAAACTGTTCAGCTTAGAATTCAGTAACTAATGTTTTATTTAAAATAAAACTGATTTTTATATGTGTGAGCTTGCTTAAATAAGTCGTGTGTATGTATGTTTTACTGACGTCATTAACAGATATATTGCTACTAATACTACAAACGAAAATTTCAGTCTAATATGTAAAAATAAAAATTATGTTATAATTTGCTTTATTTTAAGTACAAGCATTACTCGAATATTATAATTCGATATAAAATTCACATAATTGTGTATGTATATTTGCTACTATGAACCTTATGTAACTTAAATAAACGACTATTTATAGAAATAAAGTTAGTTTTTATTCATATGCAGATTTTTTGCTAGCCAAAGTAATAAGTTTTAAAACTATTATCAATGTTATAAAAAATTAATTTTGAAATTAAAGGTACACGCTATAGAAAGGTTCACGCTATAGCGTATTAATTTATATTTTATAAAAAATAATTTCTTAACTATGTAAGTATATGTAATATTATTTATGTGTATTTTTTAACGATACAAAGTTATAATCACATATAGCAAACTGCTGACGAAGTGCATTCCACACGTTACCTTATCGTATATATCTCATATGTATATACATCTCAAATGTAGCAAGTGTACCTACTTGTTTAAATTTTTATAAACGAAATTTATACCAAAATGAAAATTTGATTGTAAAAAACTAGAAAATTCTATCAATATTAGAAAATTTATTTTCAAGAATAGTATTATTGATACTATTGATTTCGAATAAGAACCTACATATTCATTTAACGTAAAATGTTTAGCCACCGATAATGTACTAGAAATTAAAACGATTTCTTTCTGTGTAATAAAACTAGCATATTTTTTATAAACTGAGCACTCAAAATTGATAGGAAAATTCTGGTTTCCTAGATAGTTATGTTAAGATACGCTTTTTAGGATTAAAAAATTAATGTTGTGTTAACCTTTCTACTCCTAAATAAAAGCATTTATACAGTTTAAAACATTTTTTAATAAAAAAATCGATAGTTTTAGACAATTTAAACAATACCCATATATACCCATATGATGAAAATTGTAATTTGGATTGTGTATTACCCATGTCTGCTTTTAAACTATTTGCAGTCTAATTTTATAAAAACACCTAAAAATTATCTGTTACTATATGTAAATAATAAACATTATTATATATATTTCTAAGCAAACGAATTGAAAATTATGTCTAATGCAAAAAAAACGTAACATTCCTTTATGCAATTTAATACTTTAGAATACATAAATACGTATACAGGGTGGAAAGTAAAATAATTGTCGTCGTCTTTCAAGAGCGGATAAAAACTTTAATTTGGGATACGAAATTTTATTTTTTTTCGCAGTTAAGCTGCATTCAATTAATTAACCCTTTCCTGCACAGCAGTTTCAGATCATTATTGTTCGACGATACTTTATTTTTAACAAATCATTAATAATATGGGTGAATATTTATTGGCAAGAATTACATAGTTTGCACATATGTTCTATTGTATCAGAACGTCAATGGAACAATACAATTTAATTGCCTATATTCAGGAGCAAGTAAAAACATTACCTATTTTAATAGCTCAGAAAATACACATTGCATAGTTCGTTGTAAGAACAATCATTTCGGTGATCTTTTTTAACGAACTACTAAAATTAAGGACTGTGGTATGTAATAGATAACAACACTCACATAATTTTAAAATATTTTATTAAATAATTAATATACAGCTGTTGGAAAAATTACAAAGATTTTTTTAACAACTTATTAAATGTTGATAGCTTATTTTAATATCTTCTATAGGGTCGTAAGTATAACCCTTTACCTGAAATTTTTTCATCACCATCGTTGGCGACTGTATTCTCGTCATAATCAGCTTCGTTATCGCTCGCAGTATCTTCGCTATCGCTAGCAGATGTTTTTTCATCGCTGTCTTCGCCATCATTTGATATATACTTTAACACTGGCTCAATAATATCATGCTTTTCCAATTCCCTAGTTATTGAGATAATCCGCTTTCCAATCTCACTTTCCTTTAAATTATTAAAATGGCTTCGTTTTTTCTTGTTTTCGATATAACCCGCGAAGCTGGGATTTATAATATGACTCCTTTCCATTAAATTACATATAGTATTAACCATTTCTTCTCCAATTTGCGTCTGAGTCGCTAAACTTCTTAGTTCATCAACTAAATGGTTCGGGTCATCAAAATATTCTTCTTCATCAACAGGTTTCGAATGGCCATTATGAAGGTTAGCATTTTCATCATCATATTGGAAACGTTTAGGTCCCCCATTTATTGAGTTGGATGTTGAAGGTTGTTCCTTTTCTTCTGAATTTTTATCTTCTTGTTCTTCATCCTTTGCGCATGCGTTCTGAAGCTCTTTGATCATTAATATGTCTAGTGCAGTTTGTAAGAGACCAGCCACTTTTGGAGTAAAACTTGTTTCTTTGTAGTTATCAGGCGATGGTAAATGCTTTTGTTCATCAGATCGATTATCATCGACATTTACCGATTGTAGAATATTATGCGAGTTTTTTTAAAGCGTGAAATTTACTTCTGATTGCTTCTGCTGCAGCCGTCATACTTTCATCAAAAGTATTCAAGTTTCTTTTGGATAGATCTGTATCATTTTCGTGTTGATTTTGAAATACTGGTGCTTTATCTTCCTTTGCTTCAATGTCATTTCTTGCTTCAAAACTATATTCGGTTTCATTATCATCATTTTCATCATTAGATTTTGACGATTCACTTTGTATTGAAAGTCTCTTCTTCTCCGCGCTGTTCACTTGTGTCCCATTATTTACCGACTGATTAGTGGTATATTCAAACTGATTATTTTTCATCTAACCATTATTGTTTGTTTGATGTTCCCAAGCATGCACTCTTCTTTTCATATGACGTAAAAGAGAATCTCTCCGCGAAAATGTCTTATCACAACGCATACACTCAAACATTTTTGATAGATGTGAAGAGTTTGAATTATATATATATACATATATATATATATATACATATATATATATACATATATATATATATATATATATATATATATATATATATATATATATATATATATATATATATATATATATATATATATATCAGACATTTTTTTTTTCTACATATTCGTGTTCTACGGGTCCGAAAATGGATAGCGCCCCTTCTTGTCGTATAGACTGTATAAGTCTAATTTTTTCAAGGAAAAATTCGACTAATAATAATAATGCGGTTTCATGTCTGTTTTTGAGATTTTCCGTCTATAACAACTGAAGAATCACCGCCCACATCATTATTTGTATAATTTATTTATACCTTATACTTTATATATGTCACATTATACATTTTTTAATGTGGGAGGAGGGCAAGGAGAGTGGCGCGAAGGGCTGGGATCTGGAAGGTGCACGTCTGCAGCCGATTTGTTTTTAAAGGACTATGTCGATATTTATCTGGAATTTTGAAGGGAAACTATAGAAAACCTTATTAAGCAGTTGGCTGCGGGATCATTTCCATTTTGCGGTCAATACACATTAATACATATATATTTTCATTGAAACTTTTGTAGTATAATGAATCGAGTGCTTACTGTATTTATTCACACAGTAGGGAACCAAATTGCATTATAGAAAACCTTACAGGTTATAACAATAGTGGCTTTTCATGTAAAATTTAAATAATACTATTTTAGTTTCAGAATAGGTAGGAGTGTTTTGTCCACTTGTGCCTGTTTCTATGGTTTAACCCTCATCATGGGGGTTAAACCATGTTTGTGTCATGCTTACAGGCCCCCAAATAAACCTGTAACGCTGAAATTTTATATATGTATTAAGATAGTATCTGGAGTGAGTCTTTTAGGGATTCCAAATTTCCCTGCCTCCACTTCCCCCGTTTTTATACCGAAATTTCGTGGTATTTTCGTGTACGTTGAAAACGATTTATTTTCGTAATACATAATACCCAATTTGAGTGCCCAATTGTAATAACTATTAGTGAAATATTAATTAATCAGTTAATTTTAACTACTTTTTCATTTCCTTTAAGGGGGACCACTAGTGTGACCTTTTGAAAAAACTGTAAAGTTTTTTTTGCATGTTTCGATAGTGTTTACCTTTAAAAATAACATATTAAAACTTCAAGTTTATATCTCAAACACTAATAAGATTTTCATTGTTAACTTTGAGATATTGAGAAATGTATGAAGGTTGATAGTTCGGGAGTTTCTGGATGTGGGTGTCAGTCACATGTTGTGGAGAAGCTAGACCTTGGCACATTTAAACGACTCATCTAGTTTTACTATGACCGTTATAGTGAGTACATCGTAAATAATTTTGATAAAATTTCTCAGTCATTAACTAAAAGGTAAAGAAAAACTAATTTTTTTCAAATTTGCTTTAGTAACTCGAAGACAAATAGTCCGATCGATTTGATTATTATTGCAGCTTCTTTTATATATGTTTCTTTGTGCCATGAACCTCTTCCAGTTTTCTGATCCCATAAAAAATGTAGTTTTTGTAGGCCAAAAATCATCAAATTTTCGCGCAAAATTTGAAACTTTTTTTTTTTTAAAACTCCGGCATTTTGTTAAATTTCAGCTTTTATTTTCGATTGAGGTTCATGGCACGAGCAACACCTTCTAGTTTAATAGACTTTTTGATTTTTTTGATTTCAGGCACTGTGACGGTTGCTATCACTGCAGCAATGGGGCAATTTTTTTTTTTTTTTTGGAGTCTTGGGAGATCGCGAATAACTCACTGAATTTTCAATTTTTTGGTCCAAAAATTTTATCATGAATTTATTATATATCAACGAATATATCCTTAAAATATTAAAACATTCCATACAGTAGTTTCCTTTAAAACAATTTCCAGAAATCACCTTTTTTCAGACGATCACACCAGTGGTTCCCCTTAAGTAATATATGTGGAATGATATGGACCTTTAAACAAGTAACGTGAGTGACGAAAGTGGTTAACATGAGTGACTTTTCTGAAATTTTTAAAATTTTTGTTTTAACATAGATGTTTGTTCTTTTAATGTCAACTAAATAAAGAGAATTTTATCTGTATATAATTTTTAATCATCTACAGTAATTAAATAGAACAGAAATTCTAGCCCAACCTAAATGGCTGGGTTTACTACGTCTCCATGTGTAACATGAATTATCGGAAAAATAAGACACTTTTTATATGTTCATAAGCCTACCTATTTTATTTTTAGTCAGTTTTCCCTGAAAAATTAGACTTATACAGCCTATACGATAAGAACAAGACGAGGCGAGAGTAGGGGTGCAATCCGTTTTCGGACCCGTAGAAAAATGTCTGATATATATGGGTAGTTATACAAACGAAAGAAGAAAATGGACTTAATTCCGGCACGACATTTTTTTCACGCATAAGGTTTGACAAGTAGTTTTATTTCAAGTTGATGACATTTTTACACTATTTCAAAGTGGCCAGTCAAAAAATTAAAAATTTTAAATTTTATGGCCATTATAACTAAAGCGACATCCAGGAAAGTGAAAAAATGAGTAAAAAACTAAAATTACCCAAGACAATTTCTTATATTCATTTTTATTATTAAGCACAATTTATTAAAATATTAAATAATTTATTAATTTTTATTATTTATATTATTAAATTTTTAATTATTAAACATTTATTATTTATTTAATATATATTATATATTATATATTATATTAGTATATATATATATATATATATATATATATATATATATATATATATATATATATATATATATTAGTAGTTATATAGTGTATATATGTATTTAAAAAAAAAATTTAAAAAAATAACTAAATAAATAGAAAAAAAGAAAAATGCGAATTTATTATTTATTAAAAAATATTCGAAGTCATTTACGACAGTTTAATTCATATTATATATTATATTAGTAGTATATGTATCAGTAGTTATATTAATTATATAGTATATATTATACAGGAAAAAAAATGGGAATTTATTTTTTATTAAAAAATATATGGAGTTATTTATTACAGTATTCTAATAACATTTACCTAATTTATTTACATTATTTAAGTTTAATCCCCTTTTTGGAGCTGCCAGGAGACTGAGACCAGGAGACTGAGAACTCTTTAATATTCTTTAAAAAACGGCTAAATAACGTTTTATAAAAAAAAAAAGAAAAAAACACAGATCCGCTATTCCAATACAACACATTTACAACTCATACAACTGAAAAATTTCTTATATCCACAGTATTTTTCACGAAAATGCTGACCAGGATCCTGAGAAATTGACTGGATCGAGTACAATCTCACTTACAATGTTAACTGAATTAATTTATACAACCTCAAATTAAGTAAAACATGTACTTTATTTTATTTATTATATTTCAGTTAATTACTATGACAAGCGATGATTTATATTTTTTTTATATTTTTTATATATTTTTTATATCTTTTAAGTCTTTCGATTTGATAGGAGAATGATGCAAAGTTCGGGAGACAAAATTCAATAGAATATGTCTTAAAGAAAATATAAAAAAATTCAAAAATTATTTATACAATAAAAAAGTACGAATATTATAAATTACTACTGCAGTGTAAATTTTTTTTTTATACATTCAGACAAAATAATTATTTAGTCTGCATTGTTTTACTTTGGAGAGGAGACATACCAGGAGACTGAGAATTTTACATTTTAAGTGTCATTTTTTATAGAAAATGTATTTCGAAACCGGGTTATTTTGAGTGACCAGATAGATGCAGTAATTGTTTACAGTTTTAATCTAGAAAAAATGTATTTTTCAAAATATTAATATACAAAATGAGTTGGGCCGTCCAAAATTCCCTCGTTTGTAGAACTACCCATATATATATATATATATATATATATATATATATATATATATATATATATATATATATATATATATATATATATATATTCCTGCTACCTTTTGACATTTGTAGGGCCACCCTATGGACGGGAGGAGCTGACATTTGGTAAGTAGGACTCACTTCCGATGTACAAAAATAGTATGAAGGGGTGGTTAAATTTTGGGTAAATTTTGGATCCGACTCAACCTTTAAGGAGGTGGTGGGGCGCAACAAAACAATAAAACTTTTCCAAACCGGTTGGAAATAATGTTTCGGTCAGTTGTCTACAACATATCCAAAATTTAGCTTCCTAAGGTGATTTGGAGGGAGTAGAGGGGGAAAAAAGTGATTTGGGTGGATCTAACACGCTCACAGCCCCCCCCAGAATTAACTTAGAGTTTTGAAATTTACAAGGAGAGGGCACGACCTCGGAAATTGACTTTGGGATGGGATTTCGCAGGATTATAGTCCCTTAGAAGATTAATCAATTGTGAAAATATAAAGACCCATTGGCCAGTCAATTTCGAGAAAAACGCTTTTAAAATTCTAGCTGCATTTACTGTATATTTATATATGAGATATTTGAATCTTAAATCAACAGTTACCCTAGCTCAGTCGGTAGCGGGGTATCTCTATGGTAAGCTGTCATAGTGGCAACGAGGGCACGGGTTCGATTCCGACTTCCAAGTAATTATTTTTTTTTATTTTGTTAATTAAATATTAAAATTAATAAATTTCAAAAATAAATAATTATTTCTAACAATAAATATCACAACTTAAAATGTAATTGTAAAATATTTGTGTGCTTGTAATAAGGGGCTATTCAGTAGATTTACCGTTAGGCGTTACCTTCAGGTATTTTTACAGTCAGATCAAAATTTGTACCCTAGTCACAATGAAAAGTTTGTAGCAATTAAAATTTACTGTTAATTATTTATGTTAAAGGGAATCCAAAATCGTTTCAAATGATAATGTTGGTGTACAAAATCATCATTTATCAACTGTGCAAGATGCGAAAATATTTTCTGTTTTGAATGTTTTTATAAAAATTATCATTCCGGTACTTGCATATAATTATAAGTAAATTTATAATAAATAAAATTCTTAATTTTTTTAATTAAAAAATGGTTTTGATAGTTTTATTATTTACATACCTATGTAAGAAGTCAGATACTTATTAAAAAATTATTAAGTAAATGGTTACGAATTAAGAAAAAATACAATTACATTTTAATTTATAATATTTATTGTTAGAAATAATTATTTATTTTTGAAATTTATTAATTTTAATATTTAATTAACAAAATAAAAAAAAATTACTTGAAGTCGGAATCGAACCCGTGCCCTCGTAGCCACTATGACAGCTTACCATAGAGATACCCCGCTATCGACTGAACTACGGTAACTGTTGATTTGAGATTCAAATATCTCATATATAAACATACAGTAGATGAAGCTAGAATTTTAAAAGCGTTTTTCTCGAAATTGACTGGCCAATGGGTCTTTATATTTTCACAATTGATTAATCTTCTAAGGGACTATAATCCTGCGAAATCCCATCCCAAAGTCAATTTCCGAGGTCGTGCCCTCTCCTTGTTAGTGTGTTAAGTATTTTTTAGCATTTGTGTTCAGGTTAAAATCTCCCCAAATAAACTTACAGGGCTGAAATTTTGAGTATAGGTTAAGTTAATAGCCAGCCACTGCTTCTTGAAGATTTCAACTTTTAACCCCTACCCCCACGATTTTTACGTCAATATTTCCTTGACTCTTTTGCTTATCTTCTAACACGTCTAGAGACTCTCTGAGTAAACCTAGAAGGCTGAAATTTTATTATACCCCCTGTCGCAGCATCTGCATAACATAGCGAATTTCCAAATATTCGGCACCGGCGGATCTCATCTAAAACCTGTACCCATTTAAAGTAGTTTAGCGTTCTAAGACTTAAAGAATTTTTAAAATCGGCTGAGTAATTTATTATTGGACGGACTTTGTGCAGCATAGTTGTATCCATCTAAAATAATTTAGTTCTCTAGCAGTGAGAAAATTTTCAGAATCGGCTCGGTAGCTTATTTCAGTGTTTCCGGATCTGCAAGATGCCGGTGGACCTTATATTCTCGTAGCTCGACCGTATATTCTGGGCGAACCTTATGTAATGTAAGTAATATATATATATATATATATATATATATATATATATATATATATATATATATATATATATATATATATATATATATATATATATATAATATATATATATATATATAAAGTACCTAAGGCATTTAAGGCCCAGCGGGTAATAAGGCCCATTAGCTATATTTTCTACCAAGAAAAGTTTTCTAATTTATCAACAAGTATAAAATGAACTTTCAGTTATTTCAAAACCAAATACAAAAGTTGAGCTACTCATTGTCAGAGTAACAAACTCATGTCATATTTTAACAAACAAATTTAGAGGTTACATTTTCGTTCGTTGATATAAAAATTGTGCACATTGTGAGTGTTATATTAATGATTTTTTAAAGACATGTTTCTTTTAAATTGTTATCAAAACTGAAAAAAAGTAATAGATATTCTTTAAGTTTTACATCAATTAATTTAGTTTATTTCTAAAGTATTTATATAAAATGTATATAAAATGTACATAAGCATAAATATTGACATGTTGATAATAAGGCCCACGCAAATTTTGTTTGGGCTTTATTACCAACACAATTAAAATCAAACACTATAAAGCCAAATCAATTAAAACACGTCTAAAGTCATTAACAAATGAAGCAAAATGAGACGCACAACCTTAAATTACTATAGTTATTCTAATATAAAAATAACAAAAAGGAAAAAAGACAAAAAACTAAGTACCTTTAATTTTGATTTGTTTGTTGCATTTGTTTAATGATGCCAGGTCAGTTTTAGTTGGTTTGGTCTAATTTTTATTTTTATTACTTACAAGTAAACGTCCCGAGGCCGGACCTATCGCTTTTGATGAAACTTAGATATGTTGTAGAACACTAAAAAATAAACGACACGTATTTTTCTTTATCGGCGGAAAAACGGTTTGAAGGGGTGAAATCGCCCTCCAAAAATTGGGGTAAAAATTTAATTTTTTAAATATCTCGAAAACGGTAAGAGATAGAGCAAAAGTTTAAATTGGCGATATTGCTCTTTTTTAAAGAGCTATCTATTGGTATGCAATTTGTTCAAATTGTGTCAACGGGGGTGGCTGAGGGTTAAAATTTAGGGGTTAATTTTGTAAAAAGGGGGTGAAAATTAAACAATATAAAAATTTTGTTTACAGATTTGAAATCTACGTCAAAAAATCTAATTGACCTGTTTTTGCTCAATGTCCTAATATTAAATCTAGGGGTAGTTAACTAGGGGGTGACTGTGTCGAATAGTCGTACTACTTGGGTAGTTTAAGAAGTTTTTCTTCATGGAAAATAGTTTAAGACATTTAGAATAACGTAGAAATGAAATGTTCGATTTCAAAATTCAGTTTGAGCAACATTGGAGAGGGGGTGAGTCACCCTCTTAAATTACATATTAGTTAACATACACTCATTTTTAATATTAACACATTGACAGTGGGTAATAATGTCACAATAAGTGGTTCTGAAGTTGGACTCTCGTATGTAAGGTTTTTATTAGGTTTCCATTCATTTTCCAAATATCGTTATTTTCGGTATCGATAACTTTCGATAACGAAAACTATAACATCCATTAAAAAACAAACCTTATGAAAACTTTACATACGACAGTCCAACTTCAGAACCACTTATTGTGACATTATTACCCACTGTCAGTGTGTTAATATTAAAAATGAGTGTATGTTAACTAATATGTAATTTAAGAGGGTGACTCACCCCCTCTCCAATGTTGCTCAAACTGAATTTTGAAATCGAAAATTTCATTTCTACGTTATTCTAAATGTCCTAAACTATTTTCCATGAAGAGAAACTTCTTGAACTACCCAAGTAGTACGACTATTCGATACAGTCACCCCCTAGTTAACTACCCCTAGACTTAATACTAGGACATTGAGCAAAAACAGGTCAATTAGATTTTTTGACGTAGATTTCAAATCAGTAAACGAAATTTTTATATTGTTTAATTTTCACCCCCTTTTTGCAAAATTAACCCCTAAATTTTAACCCCCAGCCACCCCTGTTGACACAATTTGAACAAATTGCATACCAATAGATAGCTCTTTAAAAAAGAGCAATATCGCCAATTTAAACTTATGCTCTATCTCTTACCGTTTTCGAGATATTTAAAAAATTAAATTCTTACCCCAATTTTTGGAGATAAAGAAAAATACGTGTCGCTTATTCTTTAGTGTTCTACAACATATCTAAGTTTCATCAAAATCGATAGGTCCGGCCTCGGGACGTTTACTTGTTAGTGTTTGGAAGTATGGCTGATAAAAAGAAGAGAGCATTGTGGTCTGAGGAAGCACTGGCATCAGCCTTACACTATGTTACTCGACATGGCAATCAAAGAGAGGCTGCAAGGAGATTCGGAATTCCAAAAAGAACTCATAGATTTAATATTTATTTATTTGGACTTAATATATTCATACACCTAGTACTTGACTTATTCGAAAAATATGATAAAAAAATTAAAAATTAAAAATAATAACTTAGGTAATTTTTTTATTGTTGTTTTCAATAATAGTCACGCAGTCAAGCGGGATTCAAGGATTTTCGAAACTTTTTTGAACGTGTAAAAATAACAAAATATTTTTGTTATTTTCGTTTCAAGTTATTCTTAAAGTATTTTCAAGTTTAAGTTATTCTTAAACTAATTAAAATCCCTCAAGTAATAGGTGGGCCTTATTTTCTACACTAGTCGGAAATAAGGCCCAATTGTAGACACTTTTTAAAATCAAATTTTTGACTTGTTTACAAATTCATTAATTTTTTTAGGAGTTTTCGTCAAAAAACAAGTAAATTTTTATAATTAAGTAGGTACTATATTTTTAATATTTTATAAGATATATAAATTATAAGCTTATTTTGCTTAGGTGGGCCTTAAATGCCTTAGGTACCTTATATATATATATATATATATATATATATATATATATATATATATATATATATATATATATATATATATATATATATATATATGTGCGTGTGTGTGTGTGTGTGTGTGTGTGTGTATCGCCAAGATAACTTTCGAACGAAACGTTTAATTCTTATTTTTTAATTAATTCTTATATTAATATCGTTTAATTCTTATATTATTTCTTATTCTAAAATTTTCTGTGCGAACTGCAATCCGGATTGGTTCGGCTAAGTTCGTGAGCCAGACCCGTCGGATACCCAGAAGTAGGTTTTCTCACCATTTTTTTATCATTCGATCCTATCATTAGACAGTTTGATTTTTACATCGTTGAAAAGGAAAAAAAATTATGAAGAAAATGTTCTTATAATTTTCTTTCTAGGTTAGGTAGTTTTCGAGAAAATTTTAATTTTTCCCTTTTGGGTCACTTCGCTCTTTTTGTCAGTGTAATAAGTAATTTATATTTCTGTTTCAATTCGTTATAAAATATAGAAAACTAGCAATTTTTTTACGATTTTTTACGTAAAACAACTGATAGCTATTCAAAAAGTATCATTTTCGCATCCTAGGGACCTCAAAACATATTTCTGTTATAGTTTCGGCCTCAGGTTGCACCATGAGAATGGCTGTAATAGCTGAATTTCCAGTTTTGAAAATTCGATAAAATGTTATTGATGTCATTTTTTATTTTATTTATAAAATATAAATTTTGGATCTTTTTTAGAAAGAAAAAATCTCTTCAAAAAGGCCTCCCAGTTCACTATTTAAGGTTCTTTTTGAATATTTAAAAATAAAACACAAAGGCAATTGGCGGATAGGCATGGGTAGGAATGCCCTCGTACGAATTGTGTTGGCTTTTTTTCTGCTAACCGCTGTCGGCATAAAATTGAAATTTACTGAGATACAGCCCTTAAAAACTTAAAACCTTTTTTTAACGCCCCGATCAGCCGGACACTCATCATCACTTTTGAAACCACCAAAATGACAAATCGCTTGTAAACTTTCAATCACATTTCGCTTGTAGACATTCAATACCGAAGATGAAGGGAAAAAATTCGACTTCCATTATGGGGCCCCGCTGCTCACGGCGTTTTTTATTAAATAAAATTATTTAGTTAATTAATAAAGGTTTTACTGAGAGATATACTGTATTTGGCAATTCAGCAGAGGTCCCAGCAAATAATCTAGCCAGAAAACTTACGTCGTGTGATGCGGGCTTAAAAATAATTTTCTGATATCTAATTTGTAATGACTTGAAAAATTGGTTGATTTTCAGTGATTTTTATTTTCCTAGTAATTATTACTTTGAACACTATTTCTGTCCCAAATATCAAAGCAAAGTCAGTGAGTGCACAAAATTATGATTTTTGGACAACGAAATTTTTGAAACTATTCAACCTAAACATTTGAAATTTGAAACACTTCTTTTAAGCAATTATCACTATTAGGGCTAATAAGTCGGTTTTTTAAAAAAGCTTTTATTGTATATATGTATGTGACCTGTTAGTTTATACTTTTAGAATTTTCAAAAATTGTCATTATAATAATTTTTTACTAGGTTAATTTGCTAGTAACTGTACATAATATTGTGGTAAATAGATTGTCAATTTTTTCTAATGAAATGTAATTTTCTGTATTGAAAGGTGGAGTTAATATACCTGGTAAGGGCGGGGATAAAGATTTACAAACACCTATGAAAAGACCCTCAGTGGCACTGAACGTATGAAAGGGAAGTGATTAGTAGTTCTACTTCTACATACTTTTGCATAGGTAAGGTGAAAGAAATTGCTTCTTAATTTTGAAAGCATTAATATGAATAAAATGTTTACTCACTATAATAAAAGTTTTTACGCCACTACATATTCAGTTTAATTGTCATTAATAACAGAAATGACTATTACTGATTTTATACACGTTGCAAACGGACTAAACAAAAATTAGAATTGAAACTTAGGTCTCATTGTCAGTGAATTAACGAAAGGAAAGGATATAAGAAGCAATGAATTCTAAAAAAAGAGATATTTTAATAAAAACGTACCTTTTTAAATCTTATTTTTTTTAAATAATTCAACAAATTTTTCGGAAAACAATCTTACAAAAACCGAAAAACCGTAAGATGATAATGATCTAGTATTTCGATCGGTCATGGGTCACTTGCGCGCCACGGTAAAAAAAATATTGAGGTAGTCCTAATTTCATGGGTCACTTGTGCGCGGGTCTGTTAAGGACAGTAACGCACACGGTCCAAGGTAAATAGAACAGGTAAAGAAATATAATAAATGCTCTTCTCTCGGTCATTATACTAATTTCCATTCAGACAAGTAGGTACCTTCATATTAGAGATTAAAACGCATCAAATTTTAATAAAACCATTTATCTCTTTGTATACTGATAACTACAAAATCAAATCTATTATTAACTTTATTTTTGTATAAATAAATTACTAATATATTTTGGACGTTCCATGTAATTTAAATTTTTACATTTTACAGAAATATGGATATAACTTAATTTTATACAGGGTGGGAAGTCTCGCTGCGAAAACAGTGGGTAGATCTTACTCATGTAAATAATATTTGCTAATAAATTTGAGCCAAGAGTGTTTCTAACACAAAAAATTTGATACTAAATATGGGTCAAAAAAGAGGCCCTTAAATTTTTTTTTTGAATCCGGCTCTGACCATCTCATATTTTTAAGATAAATTTTCTGCTTTTAGAAAAATATAGAACACGTTTACTATATAATCATGAAAGACGTCATGAAAGACATTAGAAACACGTTTACTATATAAACATGTTTACAAAATTTTATTGAATTTTAGTCAATAAAACCATTTTTAACTTTAGAAACTAAGAAGGTATTTATGCATAATTTAGTGAGAGCTGTACAGAGAAAAATTTGGAAACATCGTGGAGCCAGTTAATTTGCGATTTTCTCAAATTGTTAATTTCGAAAAAATTTCTGCGGTTTTAGTATTTACAGGGTGCTTGACTGCTTGCTATGAGTCACCCTTCCAAACGACGAGAGTTATTTACTTTCCACGTTGTATAAATCTAAATATATCAGAATGAGTAATATAAAAACTAAATTATTAAGCTTGCAATTAACATAATGTCCATTTTAACCATTGAAATGAGACCAGTAAAATCTGTTAATGTAAGAAATTGCTTTTTCCTGCTTGTACTTATAATGATTTAGAGGGTTTTGGCGCAATCGCCACAGGATGAAATATGTATTTATACTGTAAAAATTTAAACTGTATAAGAAAAAAATTCAAATCCAATTCAAAACAGTTATTTTTAAAAATTATATTTTATAGAACTGTAATATGGTTGAAAATATATTTTAAAATCTTATAGGTTTGGATAATAATACGCCAGAGACATAAATGGGTATTATACAAATGAAGGAAGAAAATGGACTTAATTCCGGCACGACATTTTTTTCATGCATAAGCTTTGGCAAGTAGTTTTATTTCAAGTTCATGACATTTTTCACACTATTTCAAAGCGGCTAGTCCAAAAATTAAAATTATAAATTTTATGGCCATTATAAAAAAAAATATATCCAGGAGAGTGAAAAAATGAATAAAAACTAAAGCTAACACAAGAGAATTTCTTATATTAATTTTTATTATTAAACACAATTTATTAAACTATTAAACAATTTACTAATTTTTATTATTAAACAATTTTTATTATTTTTATTAATATATATATATATATATATATATATATATATATATATATATATATATATATATATATATATATATATATATATATATATATATATATATATATATATATATAATTAAAGGTATCACGAGCTTCCTACAAAATCTCTTTATATTTCGAACTAAAACAATACATTTTTATGCACTTGGTAATTCGAACGAAAAAATCATCGCTACGTAACAAAACGACGCGTTAATTCGAACTTATCGGCGTCAAACATTCGACAATTCAAAGTTGTAGAGAGAAAGATACAGAAAGATTTTAAGTACATTTTGAGACAAGTTCAAGTTCATTCATCGCAAATGCTCAAAAAATTAAAATCATTGCCTACGATAATTAGAACCTCTCTATAATTCGTAATATTTTACGAGTTTTGAATTAACGAGATGCTATGAGTCACCCCACAAAAGGACGAGAGTTCATTATCGGTAACCGAAACCGTATCCGAAAAGAATTAAAGGGCCACGGGGAAAAAGGATCATAGTCCCCTATACAAAAATTGTCAGTATTACATTTTTTAAGTTTGAAGTCGATTAAGTAACTTAAAAACAGGTATAAGAAAAATTTTTAACCTTTTTTATGTTGAAGTATATTATTTATTACACATTCACAAATATAAAGAAAACATTTAACATGTTGAACATGAAAATTTAATTTAAAAATAATAATATTTTAGGACCTTGATCGTTTGTGCCAGTTACTGAGCTTCATCAATAGGTGGGTCGTCTGCGTACTCAATGTCGTCTTCTTCTCCTTCGTCCAATTCAAGGGCAAGAACTAGTGAGTCATAAAATGCTTGAGAGTCAGGATTGGTCAAGAACTGTTTTAAATGTAATAGATCCTTCATTTTTGCAGGTTTAATAGGCAGTTTTCTGTTGTAAAGGTCTTTCAATACTTTTAAGTAATTTTGCTTGTTAGACTTTCTTGACTTCTTTTTATTTGTGCCTTGGTTCTCAACAAAAACAGCTTTCAAAGAGCTTCCCAAGTAGTTTGCCTTGTGTAGCACAAACCTTGGCTACTTTTGATCAATTTTTAAAAGATTGGTTGTGTAGGAACACGGCACTTTTTAACATAAATACCTGATAAAAAACCTGTCTAAGTTTCAAATTTGACTTCTTTGGCACAATCAAAGACAGTAAAAGGTGAAGGTTACTGACATAAAAAGATGTGAGTGAAAGGTAGCGAATTGGACCTTTATCTCTCTTGCTCGGCGGCGCGTGGACTCTGATCGTTCTTGCCCGTTAGCTGATATAATATCTTTTCCCTGTTATAACTCAGGGACTATGATCGTTCTTGCCTGAATGATATTACAGTTAAATATTGTCTGTAATGATCTACCAGTACTCATGCTAACCTGAGTTTGACAGAAAAATGGACTTTGATCATTCTTCCCCGTGGCCCTTCAATTGTTTCGGATATATATATATATATATATATATATATATATATATATATATATATATATATATATATACATAGGAACTCCAATATAACGTACTCCAATATAACGTACCGAGTGGTGGGGTACCCCTGTCACAGATTTGAAGACGTGAGATTGTATTTGTGTCAAGGTATACATAATCGTCAATTCAGGGGCGTAGCAAATTTATGTGAGGGTCTGACAAGTTCCCATATTTTCTTACGTACACATGTATAGCATTCACACATAGCCATAAGTACTTATACACAAATAATTATAATCAGTGTAAATATATACACATTTACAACTATGTGTGAACTTGTTCAAAAATATTCAGATTCCTGTGAACTTTTACAGTAAAATCAACACCAACAAACAATTATACCAATATAGAGACATACACGTACATATTATTTCACGTATATGCATACGTAGATAAATATGTGTGTATATACGAGTACACATCGATTTCACGATTTGATTGGTTATAGAAAAAAAGCCAGATAACAAATTTTGATGCAAATTCCAGAATATTCCATTCGGAAAATAGCAAAGATGTCGAAAAACCGACTTCACCATTTGATAGTCTACCAAAGAAGGGACTAGACAGCGGAACTCAGCAAAAGTTCTAGAAAGTTCTATTCGGGATCTAGCAAAGATATCGGGAAACTAATTTCACTATCGAACTGGTATTTGAATAAAAGCATAAATAACAAAAATTTAGCAATGTTCTAGAATGTTCTATCCGAGAACTAGCAAAGATATCGGGAAACTAACTTCACTATCGAACTAGTCTTCGAATAAAAGCATAAAGAACAAAAATTTAGCAATGTTCTAGAATGTTCTATCCGAGAACTAGCAAAGATATCGGGAAACTAACTTCACTATCGAACTAGTCTTCGAATAAAAGCATAAATAACAAAAATTTAACAATGTTCTAGAATGTTCTATTCGAGAACTAGCAAAGATATCGGGAAACTGACTTCAACATCGAATTGGTCATCAAATGAAAGCTTAAATAAAAAAAATTGAACAATATTCTAGAATGTTCTATTCGAGAACTAGTAAAAATATCGGAAAACTGATTTCACCATCGGATTTGTCGTCGAATGAAAGCCTAAATAACAAAAATTGAACAATATTCTAGAATGTTCTATTAGCAAAAATATCAAAAAAACCAATTTTATCACTCATCTAATTATTAAATAAAAGATCAAATAGCGGAATTTAACAAAAGTTAAGGTACTTTATTTAAGGAAAATGTAAATATTATACTTTTTTTGCAATTGTATACGTTGGCGTAAATTTATAACTAAAACTTTTGTATAGCACCACTATTTAACCTTTTTCGCCAAAGAGCAATCTACTGATGAAGTCGCTTTCTCAATATTTTTGTTAGTTTCCGAATAGAATATTCGAGAACATTTCTCAAATTCCGTTATTTTGCATTTTCTTTGATGACCTATCCGATGGTAAAGTTTATTTATTGATATCTATTCTAGGTTTTGAATAGAATGATCTAGAACTTTTGCCAAATTCCGCTATTCAACTATTTCTTTAATGGCAAATCCCATAGTAAAGTTAGTTTTCCGACATCTTTCCTAGTTTCCGAATAGAATATTCTAAAACTATTATTAAATTCCACTCTTTGGTCTATTTTTCAATAGTTAACCAATAGTGAAGTCGGTTTTTTAATATTTTGACTGATTTCTAAGAAGAGTATTCTAAAATTGTCAAATTTTGCAGCTTATGCATTTTTCTAGTATACTTGTACAATGTACAACAGTTGTGTATATATATATGTATTTAGTTGAAGACGTGTGTTCTTGTAAATATGCATTTAAGTAAGTGTATATGCGTGTGTATATAAATAATGAAATGCGTATGTGTTCGCATGTTATGTTTCTGTACCCCCTTAAAAAAATTTTACTGACGGCCCTGGTAATCCGATATAACGTACTTCCCCTTATTTTGTACCGGCCAGTACGTTATATTGGAGTTCCTATGTATATATATATATATATATATATATATATATATATATATATATATATATATATATATGTATATGTATATATATATATATATATGTATATGTATATATATATATATATGCATATATATATATGCATATATATATATGCATATATATATATATATATATATATATATATATATATATATATATATATATATATATATATATATATATATATATATATATATATATATATATACATATATATATATATATATATATATATATATATATATATATACATATATATATATATATATATATATATATATATATATATATATATATATATATATATATATCGATGGTTTTCCAGAAAACTGACATAAGTCAAAAAACGTGATTTTACAGGAAATCACTTTTAAAATTGCTTGAGCAGGTTATTAAGGTTTTTTCATCATCCTTATTAATTTTGTAAACTTTTAATTTATTTGTGCTATTGTTATAAAATAATATATTAGAAAATGACTTTTCTTCCAGTTTCAAATATTTCTTTTTGCAATTTAAGAAGAAAAATTACTTTTTTTCCCAGATGTGACATTTTTCTTGAAACTTTTTTTTGTATTAATTAATAATAAATAACATTCCTCCAGTGTTTAATATTTTAATATTTTTTGACATGAATAAGAAGAAAAAATACAGTTTTAGAATGGAATGTATTTTTATTACATAAATTTTAATTTTTAATACAAAAATATAAAAGTATAAAAGTATGAAAAAAATGGTAACTAACTACAAGTTATTATAAAAAAAAGCGTAAATCTTTGGTATAACGTTTTTTTCAATTAGTTTTAATAGTGCCTGTTTTTTGTTTTCTTTTAGTTTTTGTTTCTGATTATATAATTGCTTTAGCACGATTGCAGCAGGTGTCAAGAAGCCTCCAACATCAACAGAAATAGATGTTCGAGGCTTCTTGATCTCAGTTATTTTAAAATCTGTTTCCGAGAAAGAATTTTTATAAAACACTTTGAAAAGAAACTCCTTTTCTACTCGCAATATGGCAATATCAGTTATTTTTAAAGAGTCATTATTTGTAGTTTTAAGGACACCGAAACCGGATTCAACTGCTAAATCTTTCAGATCGTAAAACATCTCGTAATTTAGTTCATATACCTCATACGGATTTCCTCTTTTTTTAGCCCCACGAATTATTGTTACATATTGCTGTGGAACGTATATTGGCTCAGACTTTAGCGATTTCGAAATTTCGCGCTCAATTGTCGCATGAACACTATCACCCTCGTTCTGACTGTGACCTTTTATCAGAAATTTATGTGTGATCGAATTTATAAAAGGGTATTTCTTTACAGCAAATAGGTACATTGATATCATAAACCGATTTTTCTGCTGACCACAGCAATTATCGGAATAGAATATTACGTCTAATAATTTTCTGTCATTATTGTTGGCTTTATCTTCTAAACTTTCAAGATATCGTAATACGCAAGTCCGAATTTCATTTACACCACGATTGCCTTCTGTTTCATCCCAAATATAACATTTAGCTACATTTCGTGTAAGCTCAAAAATTGTAAAATTGAAGACATTGATTTTAGAAATGTAATAAAAAGAAGAACTATTACCCTTAGGGCATTGCAGAACCGCTTGTAGATCGTACACAGTAACAACTATATTATTATCATCGCTTACGCTTTTCTTATCATTGTCTTTTTCTACACGTGCAAGATCTTTTTCTCGAAGGTGTTTGGCATATTTTTCTTTATACTTTTCCTTATCTTCTTCGGTTGCATTTGTAAACGACAAACAGTCTTCACATAAGTCCTTTTTAGGTTGAAAAAAGGAGATATTGAAATTTTTAAAAATTCTGAAGTACATCAAATAGTTAGCATATGGAAGATTATTTTTTTTGCAATTTTTGACGTAATTTCTATGTAACTCTGCTACGGTTTTTCCTCCTTCTATATACTCTCTTTTAGAATCTTTTCTACAATAGTGGCTTTCGATTCTGGGAATCGAATTTATATGCCGTCGAACTCCTTCTGTTATTGCATTGTCTGCCTTGTAATGATTTTTATGCTTCCCCCTTAAGTCGGGCTTAATCATTCCACTTATTGATTGTTGTTTCTTTTGTAATACCGTTCGTATTGGTCTATCAGTTATAGCTAAGGTTCCTTTGAAATAAGTTTTGCATACTCTTATCTTTTTTTCGCCTACATGAAAATAAAATGCATTGTTGCTCATTCTGTTGCTATTTTTTCGTTTATACTGGTATTTAGGATTAATGCTTTCCATACTGAATAAAATAAACTGACGTTGTCTTTGCAGATCGCCTAGTTTCCAAAATTCGTTAAAGATTTTTTGACGTTCTTCTTCTTTGATTTTCGTGGTGCACTGTAATTTACAATTATTGGTACACGGCATTCCAATTTTCTTTGAATCAAATATTTTCTTGCTCCTAGAACTAGATACATATTGTTTCCCAGAATTTCTACAAACCTTAGCTACCGTCTTTTTCCATGTCTCTGGCTCAGCCTTCCTTTTCCTTTTTTTCTCAGTTTCGATTTGTTCAATTTTTGATGTTTTCGGGTGTCTTAGATCTTTCTTCTTCAAAAGATGATGAAGACATGGTATAATCTGGATCCTTTAAGCTATCGTCACTTGAAAAATCCTCGTCTGTGCTGTCAGAACATGATGCTGATGAATCAGTATTAGATGACGATTGATAACTTGGTAATGATAACAAATTGTTATCTAATATTTTATTTTCTTCTGAAACAAAAATATTATGCGAAATAAATATTGTTTTATTTTATATGCAAAACGCTTTTATTGTTCTATTTATATGAAGATAATGACAACTTGACTAAATATTTAGGACTCTAAAATCATAGTGCAGTAGTTTTACATACTCGCTTAAATAAGATAGTCAGCAAAAGAACTAAACAGCTAACGAAAAAAACATTCTGATTTCTTACTTTCTTGTGATCTCGGATCTAAATTTGTTTCCGATTCTGTTGTTGATATCATCAGATCAATATGACCCTCAGATTTTTCAACTTCAGCAGGATACTGTAGCACATTTTTTTTTATGGATTCTGCTGTTTGGTCAGTTTTATGTTGAATAATTTCTCTACGATTTTCTTCATTATTGTTCATTTTGCGTGCCATCTCTAATATCATTTTCGATCGTTGTGATACTGCCATTTCTAGAATTAATTGTATATAGTGTGGTTACTATTTCAAAAATAATTAAATTAGTAACTTAAACTTTAAAAAAAAACTGGCATAGTTGAAACTATTTTATAAAAAAATTTAAAAAATATTTTTCGACAACAATGTTATAACCGTTATAACTTTAAAAATCGTTACAGAAGTTTTATTACAATTTCAAGAAAACTGACACAACTACAAAATTAGTACTTATGCCTTACATTAGTTAAAATGTTATTTCAAGAAAACTGACACAACATAAACTAATTCAATAGACTGATAAATATGGAAGTTATATTATAATTACATGATCAAGAAAAACGTCACAACTAAGAATATGACACTTTTCCTGAAAAAAGAAGTATGAGATTCTAATTTTATTTAGACACTTTTTCAGATATGCCGTTTTTCTAGAAACAAAACGATGCTTACCCAACGAACACCAAAACACAACTGATTTATGACGGTTTTCTTGATATGTATCGGTGTAATTCGATCTAGAACCAAAACGACACTTACGCTCTCTCTTAGTCACGTTTCCAGTTACACTTATGACATTTTTCCACATAAAAATATACATAATTAGAAGTTTGATTTGCACATAAAACGTGAAAAGCCGTTTTTTGACTTATGTCACTTTTCTCGAAAACCATCGATATATATATATATATATATATATATATATATATATATATATATATATATATATATATATATATAGGGTGTAAGGGAAATAACTTTTATCCCTTTGACGGGTGGCGCGACTGTTAGTGATGAGCAAATGCAAGACCAAGACTTGGCAGTCTTGGTCTTGGTCTTGCTAGAGCAGTTTGAGTCTTGGTCTTGGTCTTGGTCTTGCAAAATGCAGTCTTGGTATTGGTCTTGGTATTGGTCTTGGTCTTGGTATTGCTAAAAATCTTGCACTTTCTTGCATTTTTTTATTAGCGAATTTTTTCCTTCTAAAATCAGAATTTTCTCTCTTTACGGTATTAATTATACTTTTAAACTATTTAAATAATCTAACAAGAGTCTTGCTTTTTTCTTGCTATAGTCTTGGTCTTGCTCACTTGAGTCTTGGTATTGGTCTTGCAGCCATACTTATAGTCTTGGTCTTGGTCTTGCAAAATGCAGTCTTGGTCTTGCAAAAAATGCAAGACCAAGACAAGACTGCAAGACCAAGACTAATTTTGCTCATCACTAGCGACTGTTAATTCCGAAAAAATTCCTGCGGTTTTAGTGTCTACAGGGTGCTATGAGTCACTCCACAAAAGGACGAGAGTTATTTGTTTTACACCCTGTATTTGTTATAGAGGGATGTATTTCCCGTATTATTGAGTTTTGTAAAAAAGTGTAGATGAAAAAGTATCATTATTTTTGAAAGTGCTATCAGCTCTAGCAATTGCGGTGTATAATTCTGGACCACGATATATATATATATATATATATATATATATATATATATATATATATATATATATATATATATATATATATATAACTTTGGTCAATTTGTAAAATACTAACAATTTACTTTTCTAGTCCTTTTCACACACATTATATATTAATTAATTGTTGAGATAATTAAGTATTATTTAAAGGTATGGAGGAATGACCACTATTTCTATTTCAAACACGATTTTTGAGTAATTCTTCTAAAAAAAAATTAAAATACATATAGATTTGATATAAAGTTACATCGGTCCTCAATGTACGCGAATAGGGTGGGATTGCCTACTCTCGGCCGGTGCCATAAGGTCGGCCGCTAGTTGCTTTTTTTGAAAAAACAAGGCCTTAAAAAAACAGAAAATGTTTGACAATCATATAGAAACAAAAGGCTCGTCTATTCTGAATTTACGATTTTTAAAGTGAATAATTTTTATCAAATAGTTAATGTTTAATTACACTTAATCGATTGATAAATGACAATTTGTGTTGAAAATGAATCGGCCATGCTATAATTTGTAAGTTTAGTCAGTGCGGGAAATAAGCAATTATTTTAAGTTTTTAACAATAACGATTGGATTTACGAAATTTAATGACATTATACACCTCCCAGGAAGTTAGAAATTGTTTAAAACGTTAAAAAATTTAAAAAAAAACGTACGGCCGGCATTAGAGATAAAATTTGTAGAGAAATCCTAAAGTCGGCCAGGCTGTCAACAAACCAATTTCTTTTGTACTCATTGTGTTATTATTAACACACTGTCTGTAAGTAGTAGTTATAAAAAGTGCTTCTAAAGTTACGCTATTCTAAAATCTAAATGTTTTTTTTTATTGTTTGTATTTAAACGATACTTTTCGTAATCGACAATTCTGATCATAAATATCTCGTAAACGGTCCGTCATAGCGAAAAAATAAGGAACTTTTTGAAGGCTTAAGCGAAGCGAGTTATGGGTATTCCAAACGCATTGTGATTGTTAAAACTTACTTTTTGTTATCGAAAAGTAACGATATCGAATTACTTATCATAAATTGATTACAGTTGGTTAATTTAGGCTCTGTTAGGCCTCAAATTAACAAAATAAACAATTTAATTGCCAATCCTACCTTAATTTACTCTTTAACCTAATAAGTGCTTCACTATCGAAATTGTTTTAATTTTGATAGCAGTTTTATTCATTATGTATAAGTATCTTAAGTAAAATTAATCGAAATTATGTAATTCAATTATATATTTTGTAATTCAGAAACGATTACAAATTACGATTGCAAAATGTAATTTAATCGAAAATCTCAGATTACATTTTATAAATGTAATTTGTAATCATGATTATCAATTATTGATATTTGTTAAAAAAATATTTAAAAAAGTTCTTTTATAATTCTGTTTGATTTAAGTTTAAATTAGTAATATATTATAATGTTAAATAGTTTTCCTTAAACGTTTTCCTTAGTCCCATAATAAACTAAAATCAGGTAATTATATATTATGAAAAATCCCTATGGCTGACCTTAGGAACATTTTTGCCCGGCTTTAGGGCACAGGTGGCCGACTTAAGGTAAATACATTTTTAAAGATAAACATTAAAATATTTTAATTGTTTATTAATTGATAAATTTAATCTCCATTCAGTTAGAAGGACTATACTTAAAGTTACTTAATGAGGTGATAAAAATACGCGTAAATTCAAAATTCAGAATTCTGCATGTCATTAATTGTTTAAGTGGACAACTTTTAGCACTCCCACCCTATATCAGTTTCATGTGGATTTGATTTACACGAATAAAAATCGTGTAAATTGAATCTGTCATTATAAAATAAAAAATTCTGGAAATAAAACTACTAAAATTTTTCAGAATTTTATAGTAGAAATGATAACGAATATGTAGAAATTTACATATTTAAATTTTGAAAATGTCGTTATTTTCCACATCGATAATTTTCGATAACGAAAAGTAGGTTTTGACAGTCCCAATGTGTTTGGAATACTCACAACTTGTTTCGCTTAACCTTCAAAAATTTCATTATTTTTTCGCTACGACGCACCGTTTACGAGATATTTACGATCAAAAGTTTACGTTTACGAAAAGTATCGAAAACTAATTTTTTCAAAAATATTCTTTTGGTGACTAAATCAATGGGACTAACAGAGCCTAAATTAGCCAGTTTTAACCAATCTATGACAAGTTACGCCATATCGATAATTTTCGATAACGAAAAGTAGGTCTTAGCAGTCACAATAGATTTAGAATAACCATAACTTGCTTCACTTAAGCGTTCAAAAATTTCTTTCTTTTTTGTTACGACGCATTGTTTATGAGGTATTTACGATCAAAGTTTTCGATTACGAAAATTATCGTTTAAATACAAAGAATAAGAAACATTTAGATTTTAAAATAGCGTAACTTTGGAAGCACTTTTTATAACTAGTACCTACAGCCTGTGTGTTAAGAATAATATAATGAATACAAGAAAAGTACGTTGTTGACGGCTTGGTCGACCTTAGGGTTTCTCAACAAATTTTATCCGTAATGTCCGAAGGAATCATTTTTTTTTTCTGTCTGGATCCAGTAATCCGCAAAAAAATATTGGTTTTAATATGAAACCAATTATCTGCTGGTCTGCAGATACCGGATCTATGATAATATTACTACATTTTAGTCGCATGAAATCAACTAAACGGCTTTCTTTTATATTCTTAGTTCAAATCAACTGAAATCAACAAATCATTCTTCTTCTCTTATATCATCACTTAGCTGTATGGACGCCACTGGTTTGAGTGAAAATATTCTGTCTACTTCAGAATATGGGTATTTATCCTGTCGTAGCGTATCCCAAATATTGTGTCAATATCTCAAAACGTTTTTGAAATATTTAAGAAAGTATTAAAAAAGACAAGAAATTGAACAGCCTGTGTTTTGGAAATTAAGCGTTTTCGGACCTGGGTTTGTATGATCTTTTCTACATAAAAAAATCTCAATAATCACCTGTAAAAATCTTTCACACTTATTCACTAACACCCTATATATATTAACTAATAACACCCTATATATATTAACTAATATATATATATATATATATATATATATATATATATATTAACTAATAATATATATTAACTAATAACCCTGTTCTTTCTAAAGCACTGAAATAAATAGAAAAAATTATTACAATATTTCAAAATTTATTAATGCTTCCATTTCCATTGCCATTTGCCAAAATGATTTCGCCAACCAAAATACATACATATTTACACCATTTTATAATTATAATATATCTGTAAGTACCGAATCAACATTCTATAAAATTTGGTTTGGCTTAACGCTTTCTTTTTTATATACTACTCTTCACAGATTACTACAAAACATGTAGTGTTTGTATGTGTACTTTTGAATAATTTACTTTATATCGATAGCAACAACTATTTAAATTACATAATACCTACTAGGTAAAAGAACAATTTTTTCGAACCACATTTTGAATTTCAGTTTTTATTTAAATTTACCATACTTTTTAATGTAAATAAGTCTTAAAAATGCGTGACACATAAACTATTGAAAGTAATAAAAAGGCGAAAAAATAGAATTTTTATTCGGTTAACAAATTTATTGGTTCCTTTTTATTTTAGATACTGCTTGATACTTAAATAGTAAAATGCCTTGTCTACTGCTTGCATTGTTTTTTTTTATCAACAATAGAAATGCTTAAGAATGTTATTAATTACTTAGATAAACCAAAGTGGATTTTTACACAAAAAAATAAAATTTAAGCTTTCTATGAAACTGTTTTATAATATTTTTTAAATTTTGTTTGTAAGAAGTATTTTATTTGTTTGTAAAAAGTATGAAATATATAAAATATAATTATATATACCTATAATATAAAAATGAAAAAGAAAAAAAAGAAAATAAAACACAGAAGTCAGTAAACTTTAAATGAATTACAATTTTAAAATAGCAAAAAAAATTGCAATAATTGCATCAGGCACATAATGAAGAAACAACTACCCAGTAACCGGTGTGAATTTTGTTTGTGTGCTTTGTGATTGGATTTTTGGCGGCCATGGGTCAAATGAAACACTACGCAGCAACTAGCTGCATTAAAATACAAATACGAACATTAGGAGGACAACGCGTATCAGGCAAGTTGCATATTATATACAATCTACTGGTCCGTAGACGAAATATGAGAGAGACAAACCCATGTACCGCGAAGTAAGTACCCCCTTGTTTATTGGCCATACCAATTTTTGGCAGTGCTGCAGTATAGTGCAAGGCACATCAGTGATGTTTGCAATAATTGTTTAATAGTACTAGATTCTAAAAATTTAACAATTGAATTTGTTTTATAAGAGTAATATTGTTGCGATTTTTTTTTTTTTTGTTTTCAAACATATTTTTTATTTTGGTGTTAATTGTTGTTTAAAACGTACATCTTACGAAAATTGTGATCTTTATTGCACTGTGAGTTTATTTATTTTTTTTTTAATTTTTTTTTTTTAATTTTAATATTTCTTTTTAAGATTTTTTATTTGTTACTATTATTTTCCGTTTGTGTTTTATTTGTTAATTAGTAAATTTTGCATTTTAGTCTGAATTCCGTGTATTTAGTGAATTTTAGCTCCTATCAATTAATAAAATTTGATTATAAAATGAAGAAAATAAAAACAAAAAACAACTGGTATACCTTTTATATTTGGCTTAAGCTCAAACAAAACCACTTAATGATTGTGTAGTTACTATCTATTATGGCTATAGGTTTGTCTCCGTATAAAACATTTACACGACCATTAGAACTAGTACAGAAATTTGTATATTTACTATTAGTACGTGGTTAAGCCACAATATAGATACATGTTAAATCTAATGTTATGCGCAAATGCCATAGCTTAAGTATGCTATGCTTTGGTATCCGTATATATAAAGACGACAATAATTACAAATATTGTTAGCATTTTATGAAAGAATAAATGTTTTAGTTGCATTAATAAATAATTTATGTATTTCGGTTTTTAATGGCATTAAGTACTATATTATTTGTTCATTCATGTACATTATAATATTGTCTGCTGTAATCGCTTCCTTAAATTCCTAAGCAATAGACTTTCTTTTCCAGAAATTCAAGAGCTAAACGGTATGGAATTTAGTTGCAAAAATTAGGGATATAATTATTATTTATTACTCTGCCAAAATTAAATACTGGTATTGTATATATGTAATAATATATTTCAAACTTTTAAAAATTAATTTCTTTAAACCTAAAATTTTATATGCTTGATTTTTTAATTCAAATGTCTATAAAAAGTATTTAATTTGATATTTCAAGTTTTTTACTTTGTTAATAGCTGTTTACTTGTTAAGTTTTATATACTAAAATTACTTTCTCCTAATTAATATACGGTTGCAACATATTAAATACGAATTCCAAACATGATATTTTTTCTGATCCGTTAATCAAAATTTTTCGTTTTTCAAAAATATACTTATTTCTTTCTTTATGGAAACTCAAGTTCTTAAATAAATAATAGTAAAATATCTTTTTCTTTTTGTAATTGTAATTACAATGAATAAAAATTTGACACACACTTTACATAAAAATGTGACCAAACATTTATTTACCCATGTATTGTTACGTAATATTACGTATTTACGCATAGTTACGACAGTGTTAATAAAATATAGGTAAGTATTAATTTACTTTTAAAAGTAGATAATTAAAATACCCCTGTTGCAGCATCCTGCACAACATAGCGAATTTCCGTTTATAAAAATTCGCTTTTCTCGAAAAACCACTTTACATAGAATGATGGTTTACAAAAACCTTTTTGATGTAATTTTTCTTCCTCTTTCTAATGGTGTAAAAAAATGTCGGAAAAACTTTTGCATAAGTGGAAATTTTGACAAAAAACTAATTTTTTCCAAGAACAAAAACCATGTTCGGGGCATCGGACGTGTCTGGCTAACGGTTTCGGACTTCCAATATCCACGAAATTTCGTGAACCTAGGACACTTCGTTCGAGAATTATCGTGCGTACACACACACACACACACACACACATATATATATATATATATATATATATATATATATAAATATATATATATATTATATATATATATTAATATATATATATATATATATATATATATATATATATATATATATATATATATATATATATATATATATATATATTAGTGAATATTATTTTCGGGTTCTAGAGACCTCAAAACAAATTTCTGCCATAGTCCCGGACTCAAGTCGCGCATGACAGTGGCTATAATAGCTGAATTCCATTCTGGAAATTCACTAAAGACTATTCCGAAGCAATAAAATACTTAGCAACTGATTGCTTTAATAACATGAAGCTTCTCAAGTATTCAGAGCTAATAAAAGTAGGTATAGGTGAGATTAACTAAACTGATGACATTAAACAAATGCAGGAAATTAAGAAAAATTGGACGAACCAAAATTTTCTGTTTCTTTTCGTTTTTGCAATATTTATATTAGAGTAACTATAGTAATATAAAATTGTACGTCTTATTTCGTCTCACATACTAATAACGTTAGACCATAGATTCCCAACGGGGGCGATGTCGCTCCCCAGTGGGCTCTGGAGTCTTCCATGAGGGCGCTAGTAGATAAAGTAGTCAAGAGGGGTGGTCAAATAAATAATATAATAAACATATTTTTATATATAATAAACAGATAAATTAGGTATAGATAATATGCAACAATATTTTAATATTTTATATAAAATTAAATATAATGGACTAGGTTTAGGAACTCGGGGGCGTTGAAATTTCTGTTCTATACTAAAGGGGGTAATGGCTCAGAAAAGATTGGGAATCTATGCGTTAGACCAACTTTAGATAATTTCACCTATACTATCAATTGTTTGTGATTTAAAATGAAGTAAATATGCACGTCCGTTCGATATATAGTTAAAGACGTCAGGACTTTATATAATTTAAATTTACACCTAACGGAATTATTGTAAAGATGTTCATTCAGTGATTATAGCCTTCCAGAGTAATTTCAATATAACAAAGTGCATATTATTATTTTTGGGTCTTGCTAGGGCGGAAAAGTGTTCTTTTTTTCTTCAAAGTTTATATGAACTGGTAAATACAGAACGAAGACGTAGCACTATTTTTAAATTTTTAAGGAATCAAAAAAGAAAATGTATAAATACTGTATTTCTTCAAGTATGACAATATCACCATTTTGCTCCATTTCAAGACAAATTCAGTTTTACAATTGTTTCTGCAATTAGGTAAAAGGCTACATATCCCGTTTTTAAGATAAAGTAAAAAAATACACAAACTTTTTTCAGAAATGAATTCGTTACGCACAATTTCTGGTATACTAATGATGGTATATTAACTTAATATAGTATGTTTTTTATTTTATTTTTTTTTTTTTTGTCTTCAAAAATCTTCAAAAACAGTTAGTCGAAAAATCTTATGTTCAAACAAAACAACAAGAAGCGATTTCTTCAGTAACTTTGTACCTGCATAATTAATGAGCTTTTTCCTTTTATTATCACTTTTTTAATTATATTTGCTTTATATTTACCTTCATCTAAAACCCCCGTTTTCTTTTTTTACTTACGAACGTCAATTTTTGGCGGCCTCATTGCGAAAATTTAAAACAAATTTATCACAACAATTTGGTATACATTTTTTTATGTTACCGTTATTTTTACTACAATAGAGTGACATCTACAACTATTGGCCTCAAGTTGTTCTCTTTCTCAAGTAACTGCAAATTTTATACGCTTAGTTAGGTAAGGCTTAGGTTTAATTGGGCAGTAAAATAAATAAGATTTGGTCAGCAAAAAAGGCTAATTGAGTAGCAAAACATGAGCAGCAGAATAAATAAATACGGTCAGCTTTAAATGTATATTTGGTCAGCTTGTAAATTAATTGAGCATCAAATAAAATGGTTTAGCTAAAAAAATTAAGGAGCAGCAAATATGGTTCAGCACTTAATGTTTCTTTGAGCTGCAATTTAATTATTTAAAGTATCTAAAATATAGGGGAGAGACTTAATGAATAGGACGATTATTAAATGGGACAAATGAGTTTTAGCTAACAAGGAAGCGTTAGTGGAAATTTGTTTTACAGTTATTAGGTGTCTTCTATATAACTATTTTTATATGCGATATATGTGTTAACCATTTTCCGTTTGTTTCAACAAAAATTAGGAAATACGATTTTAAACAGAAAAAAAGTATCTTTTATTTTTTTATAAATTACTAAATATTCTATGATAACTATTATGCTTCGATTAATTGTATTAGTTGATTATTAAACCGCTTAGTATAGACTATCATTAGATAAGTATTGTTTGCGCATTGAGGTTATATCTTTTTATTTCTTGACTTGTTACTTGACAAGGAATATTGAATGGGACATTATGAATATGACCTTGAATTTTGATCTTGACCTCAAAGTCAAGGTCACCATCGGATGCGCCGTGAAAAATGCTGAGACTTTTGTCCTTATCATTTATCCCAAAAATGGTTTCCTGCTGAGATTTTTGACCATTTCCATATTTTTACTAACCTGTATAAACGGCATGAATTTTACATTGTATTACATATGTCCCATTCAATATTCTTCTTGTCCCATTCAATGAGAATGAAATTACAGAATGGGACAAAAATCTCATTTTTTTCAAACAAAAAAATTTACTATTATTTAAAAAGAATATTTTTTTTTAGTTTAAAATATAAAGTATGCTTGAAGTATCTTAATGCCGCAAGAATTAAAATATTTGATTACTTGGTTTGGAAATTAAAAAAAAAATGTCCCATTCATTAAGTCTTCGCCCTACATTAGAGTCTTTTTAATGTTTTTAAAACCTGAAATATGAAAGGATATGAAATAAAATAGTTTCTTAGAAAATCAATAAAATTTTATTTAGTAAAAAAAAGTAAAAATAATACAACCATTTAAATAAAAGGGAAAATTATTATGAAAAATTATTAAATTTATAAAATAGAAAAAGAAAATAATAATAAAAGTTCGATTTGAGTTATGTCCATAATACTATCTAATTATTGTGTAATAAGGGCTCGTTTAGGTTTCGAAGGACGTTCTCTTTTCCTCTTTTCTCCGATCAGTATATTTTTCGCTTCAGAAGGTGGTACTACAAATTTTAAACGAATAGCTAGCCGGATAATATGTTTACATAATTATACAGAATTTATAAAATTCTGGACACTTACATATTTTGTCACCCTTCCACTCTGTACTACTGAGAGGGAGTGCAACTTCCCAGTAATTAAAATACTGTGTTTTGAATTCATCAAAATTATCCCATTTTGCGTCGTGAGACCCGAATTCAGTTGTTTTTCTAGCTGGAACCTTATAATATATAAAATTTTCATCCTTTCATCCAATCATTTCCATCCTGATAGTCGGAGATTTTGCAAAAATATAGTTGTCTGTAGTAGTTTGTTTCGACCATTTATTTACCATTTCTTGAGCCACAACTAGAAACCGGGACAATGGAAATCGTTCTCGTAAAGTGTTGGTGTCTTTGATAATTTTATTAAAAGATTCTAAAGCCTTATTCGTACATGGTGATATAATAGGACTTGCACCTAAGTACCAATTTATTAACCACTGCTCTTTAAAATATTCAATAAACTCTCCTTGATCTTTGTATTTTAACAAAAATGCTTCTGAAGCTGCAGTGAAGGTTTCAGGATTCGTTATAGAATGCAAATCATCGATATCGGACAATAATTTTTTTTGGATCTGTTTATTTTTTATTCTTTCTACTTGAGCCTGCATTTTTCTTTTTGCATGAGCCCAATACATTCTCATCACAGTTTCATTGCCAAAAACTTCCGTGAAAGCATTTTGAATACTTTTTGCAGCATCACTAACTAAAACAGTCGGTTTTAATACTACCGAAAATAAAGAACGCACTTTATCTTTAAGCGCCTCGAACAGCATTTGGAAATTATCTTTTTTTTTTATGTACTGACAGACAGGCATATATTGTAGGATGAAATTTTCGATTTTTATCTGTTGTACCAACAATTAAGACCGGAAATCCTTGCCATATTAATTTTGCATCGGCATGAATAGTTTCGATATCGCAAGCCATTTTTAACAAATTTTTGGTTGACAACACAAAACCAGACTGGGACGTCGATTCATGATCGTGAATTTTGTAAGATACCTATTATGAACGGTTGGTACACATCATCAGGCACGTTTAAGTGCCAAGCTTCCAGCTCTCCTAAGCTTATGTTTGATTTTCCATACTTTTGCGACGCAGGTCACTTAAGTAGTTTTTTAACTGAGTCACTTTTGGTAATTTGATGCCTTTTAATTTTTCGATTTCTTTCTTTAACTCCTGGCTTAAACCGTAATCAGAAATTGAATTTTTCAAATCATGATTATGATTTATGTTGGTGCGATATAATAAGACTACATTAGAAAAGGAGTCAACTAACAAATATACAACTGCTGAGCATTGTGGTCCACGACGTTTAACTTTGTTGCATCGATAGTATATTTTTTTCCCTTCTTCTGTGTCGTGCGTGTAATAAATAGACCACACATTTTCTTCTTCCAAAGCTTTTTTTGCGCCCTCACAACTCTCATATTTTTTTTACAAACAACCAGTTTTTACCGCTACATCGCTTTTTATTTGGTTGAACACTTTCTTCACCGCTTTCTGCGCTGTCGCTATCAGACTGAAAATAGGGAACAAACTTCTGATTTTCGGCATTTGTTCCAGATGTAATGTCACTTTCCATATTGAAGAACAGTTTTCCACACGCGTATGTAGTTTCAAATTTCACAAATTTATTTTAAAATTTGTTTATTTGGTTTATATTAGTATAATATGCTGGTCATTTCGCAATTAATGTTAGGGACTTTTTCAAATTTTCCATATATGTATATCTAAACACTGTGTAGTGGTTTATTATGGTTATACAGAACGCTTGTTGCGGAGTACAAAGTAAACCTACCAAATGTTATTTTCAATTCAATTGTTAGAAACTGATTTACTTATTTAGTAGGTATTTATTATTAAAAACGATGAATTTATTTATTATTGGCATTTAGTAATAAAAACAAAGTATCTATTGTTAAAACATTAAAAACCTTAGAAATGAGAAAAAAATATACTTACGTCAACAATTAATACAAAACTCAACAAGTGTGTGAAGATGATTCCAAGCGCGTGTAAATAAATCAAGGTAAGTTCAAGGTCAAGAGCTGATTTTTACTCTAATTTTTAATTTAGGTTTGTGCTGTGACTTTTTTAATTTCGACGTGCGCAGTAGATGCAGACAGGCTGTAGACTTGCGCAGTAGGTGTAGATGTAAACGTGCGTAGTACGTTTTTAGGATGTAAATATGCACAGTAAATGAGGTTGGTAGAAATGAAGTTGAAGGAAGAATAAAAAAATGAAATATTTCAAAATTACGTCATAAAATTATAACCTTGAAACATATCAGAAGGGGGAGTTAATAATCTATAGAGTTCAATGTTGTAAGGTTACAATTTTGTGAAGTAACTTTGAAATATTTCGTTTTTTGTATTCTTCCTTCAAATTTATTTCTAGCTACTTCACTTACTGCGCATGTCTACATCCTACTTAAATCTACTGCGCACGTCTACAGCTTGTCTGCAATTACTGCACACGTCAAAATTAAAAATTTACAGCACAAATCTAAATTAAAAATTACAGTAAAAATCAGCTGTTGACCTTGAACTGACTTTGACCATTGACCTTGAAATCACGACCAAGGTCATATCCGAATACATAATTTTCCGCTCTTCTCATTTCCACGGTCAAAAGAAAGAATTACCTTTTAAAAAACTGACTTGGCCTTAATCCCTGACCTTGATTTCAAAGTTAAGGTCGTCTTCGGATGCGTCGTAAAAAATACTGAGAAAAAAAAAAATTCAAACAAATCAGTCAGTTTGCCACTCTAATTTTTTTTACTGCTCAATTATCGTTTCTGCTACTCAATTATCCTTTTTACTGCTCTGTTATACTTTTCGCTTTTCAATTATTCTCTTTGCTGCTCAATTATCCTTTTTGCTGCTCTATTATACTTTTTGCTGCTCAATTATTCTTTTAGCTGCTCAATTATCCTTTTTGCTGCTCTATTATACTTTTTGCTGCTCAATTATTCTTTTTGCTGCTCAATTATCCTTTTTGCTGCTCAATTATCTTTTTTGCTGTTCAATATATGTATTTTGGCATACCAAATTGTATTATTATGCTGATGACATTTTGCTGGAAAAATAATTTTCTCGCTGATAAAATATTATTTTAGTTGATAAATTTTGTGAGACTGCTCAAGTAAATACGAATATGCTATACACACATAATATATACACATCTCGAATACATGTAGTATGTGTATATAACAACATATTCATATTTACTTGAGCAAAGTCTCACGATGCTTAACTTTATGCATACCACTTATTAACTTCAACTCTTCAAAAATTTTGTTGTTTTGTATTTTGTACCATTGTTTACGAGTTATCTACCATCGAAAAATTTTGATATTGGTAAAAGTAATTCTACAGTTCTAGTATATTTGTATTGTCATTTTAATAGTAGTGTTTTTTAGTTTTAAATATAGTTTGTTTTCGATAAACATCGTTATTTCCGATATCGATAATTTCCGATAGTAAAAACTGCATTTTATTAGTCCTAATATATTTGGAATATCCCCAATATCGATAAGTCTTCAAAAATTTCATTATTTTTTCACTACGACACACCGTTTAGGAGATATTTACTATCAAAGTTTTCGATAACAAAAATTAACGAAAAGTAATTTTTTTAAAATTTTGTATTGCTGATCAGACCAATTGAACTAACAGAGCCTAAATTAACCAGTTATAACCAATTTATGATAAGTAAATCGATATCGAAAACAGTCGAAATATGTTTTGGATACCTACAACTTATTTCACTTAAGCCTTCAAAACTTTCGTTATATCTTCGCTGCGACACACGGTTTAGGATATATTTATGATCTCAGTTTTCGATAATGATTTATCACATTATTAAATAGATATTATGCCTGTTACACATCTGTGTTGATACATATCACATACATCATGCGATGACGGTGTATGAAATGATTGGTTTAAAACCTTTTATCACTTAAAATTACCATTAATTTTCTTTTTCTACAATCTTACAATTAGTGGAAAGAAGGCTTTTGCGCTCTGTGAAGAGAGCGCAAAATGTCTATTTGCCGAACACTCTCGTTGCCGAGCAACAAATTTCTGCTTTGCGCTTTAAAACGGAAAAGTAATACTTTGCCGCTCGCTCAACGTATATTTAATTACAAATCGGGTAGGCGTTGTTTATATTTTCTATGGTAACAAATAAATAAACAGATTCTAAAATTATTATGTTTATCGTATCAAGTGAAATATTAATTTTATTAAATTTCAAAATAACTGCAAAATATTAATTAAAAATAATAAATAACTATAATTAATAAAATTTAATTATTCAATAATTAGAATAAAAATTTAAAAAAATATGTACATATATGATGGAAATATGTAATAGTGACAGCGATTTCTCAAGTACACCTCCAGATATTTCTGAAGCTGCAAGAATTATAATATTAAAGTAAATATTAACGTCCATTATTATTTTTTCAAGTATCTTTTAAATAAAAAAAAATTTTTATAAGATTGTAGAAAAAATTTTGTATGTAATTCGAGCACAAAATGACTTGCCGCTCTCATGAGATTAACGCGCTCCGCCTGGCGGCGTCAACATTCTCAATCGAGCGGCAATATACCATTTTGCGCTCTTAATACACAAATAACTATTTTCAGTCTGTCTCACTAATGTATCATACGATCCTTAACTATTATACTGGAACTACTACCATGGTTTTTTTGGATTTCACATAGGAATTCATTCTGATTTCTCAAATAAAATTTTATGAAAATTCACCTACCATTAGTTGAAAAAATATCATCCTGTATAAAAATCACTGTTTATAATATTTTACAACTAACATCCCGACCTGGCTTCGTCAGGTGACTTTTCTATTTTCATTTTACCTTTTGTATATTTTATAGCTCTGACCCGCCGTTTCACATGCGTAAAATTATTAGAATTATAGATCTAATTATTTTTATGTCAGATGTCCTGAAATTTTGTACGAAATAAGTTATTTATGGTGACTGGTTTCGCTCACCTAACTACCCTTAAGTAGAGATGTTGTCGGGAATAATTTTTTGTCTCATTCCCACTTCCTCCAAAAATTTCCACCCGATCAACCTCCCGTTCGATTTATCAGTTTTAATACCGTTCTCGGTTTTTGCCCGAGTCGCAAAATATAGTTATCTTCAATCCCACTTCCGTCCGCTTTCAATTCCGTTAAAAAATTCATTTTCGCCCGCTTTCGAAAGTTTCAAAGTTCACAAAGTTTCTTCATGTATCTAAATGGCGCTCTTCGGGTCCGGACCTAATTTACTACTTTCTCTCTCGAACGATATTCCCTCCCTAAAGTAATCATATTCAAGTTTCAATAGAATAGCTAATTTTTACGCTTTGAGACCTTCCTGCAGATACCCGTAACGGTAGTATTAGTGGTACTCCTTTTGATTTTAAGCCTTTCTTAGGGAACCGAGGACCTGGCGAACAACTTTATTCATACGATCATCTTTTTTCGGAATCTCTAAATGTATTTTATGGAAAAAAATTTCTTCATAGTTTGCCGGAGTAAATAATATAAAAAATCATATTTCCTGTGTTATTTAAATGGCAAAACTTTAGATTCGATGATGCACCTCTAAAAATTGGAATTGTGACCTCCGCTTTGGTGAGGATGTTTGTTTAGACATATTCCGGAATATTTTGAGCGTAGAGTGAGAAAAAAAATATAAATATTTTTTTGACACACCCTATATATATATATATATATATATATATATATATATATATATATATATATATATATATATATATATATATATATATATATATATATATATATACAAACTCGTAATATAGGTATCTCTCACAAGATACTAATATATTGAAAAAGGATAGTAGAAACTATAATATCTTTTATATGCGACAAAACTATATTTTTGAAATGAGTCATTTGCTTTATAAATAAATTTGACTTACAAATTTTAGTGAAGGTCATTTTCGGTTTCTCGAGGTCTCAAAACAAATTTCTGCCATAGTCCCGGGCTCAGGTCTTTTCATGGCATCCGCTGTAATAAGTGAATTACCAAAATGGAAATTTGCTTAAAACAAAGTTTAGTGGTATAAGAGCTTTTTTAGGAAACAAACAAAATTTAATATTATCTGCAATTAATATTTTTAAGCTTGCCAAGTAAACTTTAAATTCACAAAAAAAATTTTCCATGTTTTAATTAGGTAAATTTATTTATAATTAATTATTCAACTGAATTGTCTCTTTTGAGACTTAATTGTTTAAGTTTTTGCCTCATTTTATTTTATCACGCATAGTTGTAAGATGCTCCTCTCTTAAACTAGTTGTTTTTATGCCTCTAGCTATATGTAGTACCGAATTCTTATTATCTCTAGTAGGTATTTACGGGTAAAAAAAATACTATCGATTGTAAAAAATAAAACATCAATTGTTTCCGATATTTCTCTTGACAGTTCTCCAGCACCGTGAAACTAAGTAACACCGCACAAACTACATATTTCATATATCATAAAGTTCGCCACACTGGCTAAAAGAGGACTGCAAACGGAGAAGAGGCTACTTGAGTACTGCAAACATAATTTGTAGTCTTATAAACTAAGATAATCACAGATTATTATTACATATTTGGGGTAAATTTTAGTTTAAACAATATAATAAAGTTATCACTGAACATTTTATCTGAATTTTGGAAAATTTGACATTAAAGATTATATTCTGTAAAATGTATAATATTGCATTGTATTTCATTAATTTTATTGTATACACATGTGTGTACCTACTACCTATAGTCTTTTTTCTTTATATTATAGTAAAAATAATTACAGAATAGTGAGTGAAGCACGTTAGAATTTTCCATTCACCTGATTTTGTCAATACGTATGTGTTCTTACTAAAGTATGTGCAAACGTCCCAGTATTTCATAATAAATCTAATGTACACTCTTTCGTCTGTAAAAAAATAGTACCTACACTTTTTTTATATTTAATTCGGTAAAAATTCGTTAAACTTTTTGATTAATTATTAATAAATAAGTTACCTACAAAATCTCTTTACCAATATACAAAAAACTAAAGGGTTACAGCGATATATTTTTTTCACAGAACGTAACCAAAGAACACAAAAAAGATTATTGTATGGTAAATTTTAATATGCAAAAATTTAAAATCTTCTCACAGGATTTTTTCATATGATAAAAATAGTAGTTATAAAAGAAAGAAATAATTCTCTATTGCGAATCCCTTCAAAAACTGTAAACATGTTTCAAAAGAAGTGGTTTCTCTTCTTTATTTTGCAGAATTGGATTGTAATGTTGAAGAAATATAAGAAGACATTTCAAACAAGAAAATAAACAGGCTCTAGAACTATTAAAAGCTAGTAGCTAATGTGTTTTAAAAAACTTCTTTGCAAAACCCCCTAATTTTGTCTACAAGAACAAGTTGTTTCTTATACAAATATATTAAAAAAAAAAAGTTAAAATGCAAAAACAGACGTGCAATTGTAAAAAAATAAATAGACGTAGATGTATATGTATGTACCATATATCAAGAAAGGTCATTGTGGAATGAGAACCCTCGTTTTAATCAAAACAATATTTAAGTAGATATGTAGATATGTTAGAATAGTTACAACGTAAAAATGATAGAGAGCAAATTATTTAAAATAATTTTGCACTTTTTTGTGTATTTTATGATTCTGATAACTCAGACCTTGAAAATATGTTTTCTAAAAAATTTCACAAACAATTAAACTAAATTAATTAAGGGAAGCAATTTTTACAAAATTTTATTTTTACGGACTTAAATATAAATGATCATTCACCAGGTATACTTAGCCGAACAGAAAACTAAAAAAACGCCGTGAGCAGCGCGGTCCCATCACGGAAGTCGAATTTTTCCCTTCATCTTCGATATTGAATGTCTACAAGCGAAATGTGATTGAAAGTCTACAAGCGATTTGTCATTTTGGTGGTTTCAAAACTGATGATGAGTGTCCGGCTGATCGGGGCTTTAAAAAAAGGTTTTAAGTTTTTTAGGGCTGAATCTCAGTAAATTTCAATTTGGTGCCGATAGAAGTTAGCAGGAAAAAAGCCAACACAATTCGTACGAGGGCATTCCTACCCATGCTTATCCGCTAACTGCCTTTATGTTTTATTTTTAAAAATTAAAAAAGGACCTTAAATAGTAAACTGGAAGGCCTTTGTGAAGATATTTTTTCTTTCAAAAAAAAAATCCAAAATTTCTATTTTATAAATAAAAATCTAAAATTCCAAAAATACTTTATAAATAAATATTAACTTTAATAACATTTTTAATTTATAACATAACATAATATGTATGTACTCTATTTGTTATAAAAGTAAGTTCATTTTTAAAAAATTTTAAATTTACTATTCGCCTACTTGTCTTATAGTATAAATAAATATAAAGCATTTTAAAGACATTTAACAATACCATTGAATTCCGATGTAAAAATGGAAGAAGTGGGGCGAAAAGTAATGTGGAATCCCTAAAAGGCACTAACTGGAAACTAACTCAAGACATGTACAAAATTTCAGTCGTCTACGTTTACTTAGAGTCTCTAGGCGTGTTAGAAAAAAGGCAAAAAAATCAAGGAAATATTGGCATAAAAATCGTGGAGGTAAGGGCTAAAAATGCAGTGGCTGGTTTCTCACTTAACCTGTACACAAAATTTCAGCCCTCTAGGTTTATTTGGGGAGATTTTGATCCGAACGAAACTGTTAAAAAACAAGAAAAATCATGTTCTTTTTGGTATAAAAATGGTGGAGGTACGGGTTAAAAGTTGAGACCCCCAAAAGGCTCCCCCTTGATACAAAAAAAATCCGAATACAAAATTTCAGTCCTTTAGGTTTATTTGGGTGACCTGTGCGAGTGGTACAAACTTCGAAAACGTCGAAAAAGCATGGAATTATAGCTTAAAAATGGTGGGGGTAAGATATTAAAACCTCCAAAAAGCACAACCTAGATACGAACTTTATCAACACACCAAATTTCAACCCTCTACGCTAATTCTGGGGGGCTCTGGGCGTGTTAGATCCAGCCAAAATCATTTTGCCCCCTCTACTCCCTCCAAATCATCCTTGGAAGCTGAATTCGACTGAAAATATGTAACGGTTAAAATAAAAAAATCTTTAAATTTTCAGTAATTGATTCGTTTGACACAATGTTTGACACTTAGTAATCAAATTTAGAAAACAACCCTTGCAGCACTGCGGTGAATAGCTTGTAGTTGAATTTGTAAGTTTGAGTTTGTAATTGAATTTTTCCATACGTTTTTAAAGTGATACAATTAGTACACTTTCCTGTCTCACGAAAATAAATTTATTTTGTTAAGCAACAACATTCTAATAAACAAATAGTCCCTAAGGCTTAGTCTGAAATAAAGGTATTCTTAATTTTAAAACAAGAGGCGACGCGCTTATTTCCAATCGTTATGGCAGGGTTTTGTTAATTTACGTAATTACGAAAATTTTTATCATAGTCCTGATATGCTGATTCCAAAAGGTCAGGATATGGGTTGAAAGAATTAATAAAATACCAAAATGCCAATCGGTCTTCCACAAAAGTAGGAAATGTCATGATAATTTGTTCATATGTTCGTAGTTTTATTATTAATTACAAGCGACTACTAAAGGCCGGCAAGCTGTATGGTCCTTATACTGATTTCAGAAGCGCTTCAGATACAACAAACCATTATTTTCCATGGTAGAAATTGCATTCTGTTGGAATCTCAACCAAAATTATCAATATATCATGGTGTTTTTATGAAAATATTAAGCTTATTTTGGATACTAATGGTAGATTCAGTAAGAAAATCAAGGCGAAAGTAGTGATTCTACAGGAAGATATTTTAAATTGATTGGCGGATATACTAATGTACCAGCATTGTACTACTCACTGATTCCCCGTACAAACTTCAAAATATGTTGATTGTTTTAAAGGAGTACTCCACCAACAAGTAACACTACCCAGTTGTCAGTCGCCAGTCTTCTTAAAACTTTGCTCGTATGTAGAATAGGCAGAAATAAGGGACCCGTATTTTCTTTTATCTACCGTCATCCACTTTTACGAGGTGAAACCAGTCCCTAAAGTCGGAGGTACAAATCGTATTTATTAAGATATCTCAAAAACTATAAGAGAGGAAAACTTGACGAAATATTCCTTTTTAGAAGACCTATTCACCTGTATAAGTTAAACCAAGGTCTGGTCTATAAGAGGGGCTGGAGAGGTTAAAATGGGGGTAAGTTTTCTTGTATAGCCAGAGTGGTTCAATGTATCAAATTTTTACCATCATAAATAAAAAGTACCAAAAAATAGGGGATGCGTGTTTTTACGTTTTTCCGAAATATGTGTGGTATTAAAGACACATAAGGAAGAAAAAAATAGGGTAGATTATATTGCATTATTACTGATTGCAACTACCTTCTATATTTTTATTTTTATGTTTATTTCATCATGAAAATGTAAATTTTTAATTTTCGATAATGATTCATGTATTTTTCAGTACTTACTTAATTGGTAATTTAGCCACGTGTATATTTGGTTACCCCTATTCCATATTTTTAAACCTATTTCTGCCAAAGTTTTCTGGTCTGCAAGTGTTAGTGTATAACGCTAGTTTAACACGTATATAAAATTTCAATCTACTAATTTCATATGGAGGTTCTGTAGGCAAGTTGAAGAAAAATCGTTAAATAATACGATATTTGAGCGTAAAAACGGTGGGTGTTGGGGGTGGGGGTGACACTTGAAATCCCAAAAACTCAATACACTTAAAAGAATTTAACTCCTAGGAGAAATTGGTGCCGGTGGATGTAAGCGTGTGAGAATCACGAGAAAATATGAAATTCTAGCGTAGTTGTGATGGGATAAGCAGTCAAAAATTGATATATCCACACTCTAGACATTAACTGAAATCATTTACAAAATTTCCGCTCTCCACATCTAGTTGGAAAAAACGAAAGTAAGGGACGGGGGGTTTTAAGCCTGTCAGAAGCCTGAAACACACAACAAAACATGGAATTTTGGCATAAAAAGTTGAAAATTGAAACCTTTAAAAGGCAAATTTTCGATACTAATTCAATACCTATATGTACAAAAAGGTCAACCTTGTACAGGGGCTGTAGGTGTATCAAACTCTCTAAAAGATATGAAAAAATTCTTAAAATATTGAAGGATATATTGAAGATATTTAACCTAGACTTTAAATTCAACTGGCTTGGAAAATTTGCATTGTTTTGGCTCTCCCCGTCGCGTCATCGATCTGAATATTGAGACATATCTCAATCTTGACTGAAATTTTCCCCCACTTTTATGATATTACTATGAAACAATTCTACTTACCGAATTTCAGCCCATTTCATTTGTAGGGGACGCTGGAAGTGTCGAGACATAATTAAGATTTGTCAAACGAATTTTGCAAGCACCTCCACACCGATCAGGTGACCTTTAGTACAGTGCAAAGACCTGTAATTTCGTGGAAAATTCGACAATAATCATCGTTAAGTAAATTATAATAAATAATTTCTATAATCAGTGACATAATAAGTTTTCTCATATAGAGTTTATGATGTTGTGTGAAGTTATAATAGAAATTAGAGCTACAATAAACAAGGAGAGCAAACGAGAGCTACATATACGTATACCTATGTATATGCATTAATAAATAGCTACATGTACTTGTGCTTCAACAATGATAAGTGCCAGCTATGTCACTGGTACCGGTAGACATCGGATAATTGCATGCAATTGGGTGTGTATGTGTGTGTGTGTGTGTGTTCCATATTTGCGTAGTTAACCCAGCGGTGTTTACAAAAGATGGTAAAAAATACATCTGTTAGTATTGTTGTTATTGTTAAAGTAAGAATCAAAATTCAATATTGACGACGTTGAGATTTCCAATTGCGCCTCTGGTAATGAAATAAGAATCTATCTTTGGAAGTTCATTTACGTGTTCGTCTAATTGATAGAAATAGAGATCATTCGTGCGTCTCTAGTGATGTAAGCAATCCGAGAAAAATATCATTGAAATATCTACGTAACAGTTTCTGAACAAGCCGTTATTGAAATTAGTACTAGGACAATTTAGGACAAAGTACATCTAATTTAGGACAAAGTTTATAAATACGTTTTGCGTGGACTGTATCTCTTATTTTATATGATTTGTAAGATCAGGGCCCGCTCTAGCGTTTACGCCGCCCCGGGCAAAAGGGAATAATCCCACCCCAGTGGAAAAAAAAACGGTCACTTTTTATTTTTCGTCGGGTATAAAAAGCCGGCGTTGTTGTCTTTTTTTATACTGACGACCTTTTGCCGCCCCTTTTTTGTAAAATTCCCGCCCTCAGAATTTCCTACCCCGGGCAAATCTGTTCGTCACTCACAAGAAGCCACCGTCTTTTTACCAAAATTTACAAAAATCCCGCCCCTAAATTTTGCCGCCCCGGGCAAATGCCTGGGTTGCCCGCCCCTAGAGTGGGCCCTGGTAAGATATGCATTGGCACCAGAGATCGGTCCATGGTAATGTTTTATCTAAAATAACTTTAATACGGAATAAACATTTTTAAGAAAAAAATTAAACCGACTTCAATATAATAATAAAAACACTAAAAAGTATGAAATAGTTACGCTTATGATCAGTTAATCACTGAGTACATAGATAATCTAACAAGTAACTAGATTAGTACGTTAATGGTCATGAAGAATTATGGCCAGATGACCAACTGATACACTGTTTTGAAAATAAATACATTCTGTATGAAATTATTGAAGTCCACGGTCAGACTCTGATCAAGTGATCGCATTTATACAGGGTGTAAAACAAATAACTTTCGTCCTTTTGTGGGGTGACTCATAGCACCCTGTAGACACTAAAACCGCAGGAATTTTTTCTGAATTAACAGTCGCGTCACCCCTCAAAAGGATAAAAGTTATTTCCTTTACACCCTGTATATAATATACACACACACACACACACACACACACACACACACATATATATATATATATATATATATATATATATATATATATAAATTCCTGCAGTTTTAGTGTCTACAGGGTACTATGAGTCACCCCACAAAAGGACGAAAGTTATTTGTCTTACACCCTGTATAAAAACACTTCGAAATCAGTTTAGATATACCGAAGATATAAAATAATTGCCCCCCGTCAAAAAAAATAAATAAAAATATAGTCGAACTGAGAACCTTCTCCCTTTTTTGAAGTCGGTTAATAAAATATACCTAAATGTAACAATGAAATTGTATTATTTATAACTTGAACGAGAATAATTCATTAAAAAAATTTAGTGGGTGAACTTCTATTATTCCCTATTTTCCTACCGTTAGGGATGGAATTTTTTTTCAAATTTAGGCCCGATTTACGTTAACGCTCTGCTCTCACTCCGATATCACTCCGCTTCAGGTTCGATAAAATATTCTTACACAATAAACAATGAGTGTATTCAGATCATCGCTCTGATATCGGTCCGATATCAGTCACGGTTGGCTCTCGCTCCAATGTCACTCCAATATCAATACCATTCAGGTAATATTTTATCGGAGCGATATCAGACTTGTTATGGCTTGTACCTATAGTGTAAACACTTTTTTGATTCCACTCCACTCCGCTTGCATTCAGTTGTTACGAAAAGATATTTGTATCGAACTGAGACCGAACTGGGAGTGTATACTCCCTGTGCTGCTCTGGGTACACTCCCAGTTCGGTCTCAGTTCGATACAAATATCTTTTCGAAACAACTGAATGCAAGCGGAGTGGAGTGGAATGTAAATCGGGCCTTAAACGGAACGAAATTCATCGTATACCCTACCATTAAAAAAAGAATTATCAAAATCGGACTACTCTGTAAAAGTTATAATTAAAAACTTCCCTTTTTTTTTAAATCGGTTAATAAGATTAATAAGAAAATCCATGTAGATAGAACAGTCCACGTAGATAGAAAGTTATTATCTACTAAACTGTAAAACTGGCGATCTACTGTAAAGAATACCTATTATTTAATTAAGATATGTTTCAGCTCTAATTGTATTTAATATTTTACTTATCACACAAGGTGTGTAAAGTACCTAAGCCCGCGATATTTTTATTAACGCCTTGACGGTCATTGACGACATAAGACGATTTACTAACTCAAACATCGCGTCGAAGAGCGTCAGCAACTCATGTGGTGTATTAGCTATCAAGATAGTGCACAATCTGGGCGTTTTGTATCATGGTGTTAATGTATGTTTGTACTGTAAATTATTTTTATGAATATGTGAAAACATGTTTGAATATCGATAATGTGCTTTAATATTATTAATAGTGTCCAGAATAATATCGATAATGTGCTCTAACAGGTTGCGGGCTGAGTATTCTATAGCTAATATAACATTAATAAATATTTTCTGATTATAACTAAAAGCCAGAAATTTCGCACATAATAACTGTGTTGAAAATAAGTGTTGAAAATAACGAAAATAACCCGCTTTTTGATAACGTGCCTAAATTGGAAGAACGAGAAAGTTATTCCGTTTGGGCATTGGAAAAGCGTACCATTATAAACAGTGTACTGTATCAAGAATAAAGGGTAATGACGTACTGCCATGTTACACCAGACTCACGTATCTCAGAAATGATAGTTTAGAGAAAACTTGATTTGAATAAAAGATCAGATGATCTTAATTATCTTTATACATTACTAAATATCTGAGATAATTGATTTTTATTATGCGTTATTGGTTTGACGTTGCAGCATTGATTTAATAACGTATAAATATATTATTTGAAAATATGGGAAATAGGGAATGTGATACAATTAAATAAAAAATTTAAAAATACAACAGATTAATTATTATATTCAGTATATATTTTTGGGATAATGTAACAATTTAGAATGCTTTAAACCTAAGTTCACAAATATTTGACCAACTTTCAAAGGAAATGAAGGATTAAAAATAATTCAACATTCTTCCATATAATAACTGTTTCTTTATTATTTTTTCCAAAAATTTTTCGATATTTTTCATACCCTCTTCAGTTTCTTCTAAAAAAAGATTAAAATTATAAAATTATAAAAATGACTTTGTTTTCTAGCCACTGAAGAAGGTATGAAAAATACCGAAAATTTTTTGGAAAAAACAATAAAGAAACAATTATTACATGGAAGAATGTTGAATTATTTTTAATCCTTCATTTCCTGTGAAAGTTGGTCAAATATTTGGGGACTTAGGTTTAAAGCATTTTAAATTATTACATTGTCCCAAAAATACATACTAAATATAATAATTAATCTATTGTACTTTTAAATTTTTACACACCACGTCGTAGAATGCCAACAATTTATTTCATATAAAGTATATTATTAGCTGTCAAAATAGTGCGCCAATTATAGGCTACGGCCGCCAAAGTGTTGAGATTATTAATAGATCTGATGAGAGGGTAGGCAACCGAGGTTGTAGCTTGGGGCCCGGATTGACCGGGGCTTAGGTAAAAGAGGAAATAATTGTTTTTATCACTCGTCACTTGTATTTTTGTGGAAAATTTTTGAAAATTTTATTTGGTCCCAAGGCCCGTCATTTCTCACCACGGCCCTGCTTATTAATCACGCTGACTCGTGGACTTTGTGAATTTATACTGTCACATGCAGAAGCTAATATCTTAAAATTCTCGCACAGAATGAATGTAATTTTTCTTATTTATGTATAGGTAACATAATAATACCGACTATCTATAATTCATTGTAATAATGAGGCGATAAAGTTAGAAGATGAAATCTTATGCAATGCAACTTGTTAAATACATACGCATTACACACAAACTCCAAGTATTTTCGGAGAAAACTGTTTATGTTAAAAATTTCGTAGTAATATATATATTGTAGATAATATACACTACACATGTATGTATGTATGTATATACATATGTAGTACATTTGTATACGTCAAAAGTATCGCGCACAAGCTTCCATCTAAGTGTACGCTTGTATTTGTCTACTGCATTTGAATTAAAATGCAAATATTGTATCAAAGGTGTCAAGGTCGTGGATTCACAATTGCGCTGCTGTCTGATTCTGTAAAGGTCAGGAATTTCCATTCGTTGCATAAACTTTAATATTAGTATACTTCTAACACGTCCAGTCATTCATACCACCAGTGGAATCTAATCACAATCACAGTGTATCTACATACATATGTATGAGTAAGTACATCACATGTGTAAGCAATGAGTCGTTTTAGTCTTCTGTCTGCTACATCTAAACGCGTTCATATGTTGTTATATTAACCGGCAATATGTGTTTATAAAGTAATAAATAATAATGAAGTAATGATGCAGTTATTCGATAGTTTAGTAAAGTACAAGTAAATAGTAGTAGTTAAAATATAATAAAATTTTTTAATTGCACATTTTATTCGCACTATGGGCTTATGAATATTTAAACAACTTGTATTTTTAATAAAAACTTCTTACAGAAATAAGTATTGTTCCAATTTTTATAAAATTTTACCAATGGTAACCTTTGCTTCTTATTTACAATACGCCACAAATTTTCGTTTTACAGTTGTCATTTTCCACAGAGATCTACATTTCGAAGTCACTTTGTTAATGTTAAGAAACTTAATTTACTGTGTTTTTCATTAAATGGAGCAATTATTTATATAGAATATTATTTTAATGTATTTGCTTGGATGCAGTTGTTTTATTTTTCATATTTTAGTGCTAAAGGTTTCATTAAATTATTAGTTTGGTAACGTAAAAGCCCCTATACCGTAACACTATTTTTAGGTGTGTAATTAAAGTGGCTTATAAAAATCGATAAATAAATTAAACACCCATTTTTTTTTTCTTAATAAGCATGAAAGCAAGTTTTTTTTAATCCAATGAATATGTTTTTAAGAAAATATAAGCCAAAAATGTTTATTTATTAATGTTTTTCTTTTACAAAAGGTTATCACACATACCGGAACGGAAGAAAATTATTAATACTAGAAGCTAGACACCCATTATTGGAACAAATGTCTATTATGAAATAATTTCTTAAACATAGGATAAATAATGTATTTTATTCACACTTTATAATTATAGTTAATTCACAAATACTGCGATAAAACTGAATCTAAAGTAAATATTTTTTATAACCATTAACCTCTAATACTTAATATCATAAAAAATTAGATACCGTAAAGTAGATCAATATGCGCGAACTTAGGCTTCACCCCGTATTTTTTTGTATTTTTTTTATAAGTACCTATTCTTTAATATATAAAAAATTCCGCGAGGATGACCAATTTATTACAGTAATCAAAAATTTTTGAAAATATCCCTAGTTTTTGCAAAAATAACAGAAGTCATGTAACTTATTCTCGATGGTAATTTGGGGTCAATAGAGATGATCAGAGGGTGAATAGGGCCGATACGAAGGGTTAATCAAAATTCAAATTGACATACATATAACATAATTTAGTTACTGAAGTAATTATAGGTCATAATTTTGTATAGAAATAAACACAAAAACTATAGTAAAGTTTATAAAGTATAGAAATCATTCTGAATGTATTTTAAAAATATCGAATGACTTGATAACCTTGAAAGTTCTCTGTTCTATGTTCCAATGCATTGTAAATAATAAACAAATATGGAATACCATAAAGTAACGCTCAAATCTATTAATATTCCAATACATTCTTAATCCGTCTCCAATCACCTCCCCCTCCTTATACTGATATAGCGTCGCTATTAACGCATATACTGTCCGTATTCATCCCTTCTCCGTTCCCGTTAACCTCCAACTTAACCCAAATATCAAGTCCCCATTATTTCCTCTAAATCAGAAATAAAAACAACCAAAAACATTCTTCACATATGTTTCAAAAGAACTAAAATTTCGATTAAACAAAAATTTATTAATAAGAGCACCAAAATAAATAGTTTTAGATAAAGTTTTAAGAATAACAAAATATAGCACTGTGTGAAGACCTCAATTTAAATTGACTTTTTAATATTTTTTATCCAACTTCAAACTTAGCCACTTACCCACTTACCCAAAAGGATAATTATTTTACTATAGTTTAAGAAAAATGTATATGTTCACATTTACGTCTAATGTTTCTAAGCCAAGCTCTTGAATAATATTTTTCGTTTTATCCCTATTTACCCGTCTCTCCCGATTGAGTCAGATCTAGGGTATAGGAAAAATAAGAATAAATACCGTCTTATTCACGTGTTTTCGTTTTTACGGTAAAACAAATATATTACCATAGACTAAATGCATCATAAATTAATATACGTAAAATTGTTACCGTGTAAATCTAGACGATATTCAATATGGCTGCCCTTATTTATCCATAATAAGAATTTTGAAATATTTACGTCAAAATTTTTATGTATCAATTGATTATACTTTCCAGAGTAAAAGAGTATTAAGGATCACATAATTCTGAAACTGGTACGTTAGTGTTTTAGGCCCAAAAATAAATTTAAAATCTTTATAAAATACGTATATAATAATTGTAATAACCAAATACATAGTAAAAGTAGAGTAAAATTTGGAACGTATGTTAAAATACTTCTGTAAATAGTATTTAAATTATATAAAAAGGTAAGTTAGCTGTCCTAATCTCTTAAATGGACTAATAATAGTATATTGTGCAATAAGTGCGGGAAATTGTCGATTGCCCACAAAAGCGAAGTTGAGCGCACGAACGTAGTGAGTGCGCTCATTCGCTTGAGTGGGTCAATCGACAACCCCGCACGAGTTGCATATACTATTTTTTATTACGAATTTCACATACTTTTTTCTGTTATTATCACTGTTTTTGACATTTTTATTACTTTTTAAAATAATATTTTTTAAGTGTTCGTCTTTTTTTTTCTGAATTAATTATCGCTTAAATTAGTTTGTTGGTGGTTTCTATAGAAATAATTATGAAATAATTATTAAATGAAAAATTAAGAGGCGGCTTTGCGTGTTTTGATTAAATTTTGCGTGTTTTATTGTCAATTTGCGTGTGGAAAGTTACTTTCCACACGCAAAAAAGTATGCGGGAAGAGTATAGTTGGCAAACAGCTATTTTGCGTACAGAAATGTGTGCGCCAAGTTAGTACTTCTCCCGCATGAGTAATAAAAAAATTATTTACGTATTTTATTATGCTAACTTGAAAATTTAACCGGGAAATTTTAAAATTTATGTGTTTTTAATAATGAGCATCGATCGAAATAAAAATAGGCGAATTGTTTAATATATAGATGTATTTTTTTTAATTAAATAAGGAAACATTAAATGCGAGGTGAATTTAAATTGAAAAATAACCATTCTATTAATAATAATTTTTGTTGTTCAATTGAACAAAATCAAAGAAATGTCAAACGTGGCGATTTTGTATCTGGCTTGGTACAACACGCATGGAACAATGACCGCCGTTTTGATTTTGACAACCCCACCATCTTATAAACAGAAGCTCATTGGAGGAAAAGATACTTTCTCGAATCTTCGTGGATCTCCTCTATTCATCAAAATGCTAATCTTGCTGCTGATTTGTCGAAATTGGACAACACGTCAATGTTTTCCAGAAATTTTCCCCTCAACAACTTCAATAACATATAATAAAAAGGGTTACTTCAAAATCGTATGTCAGTTTCTTACCATGGGCACTCCATCTATTATTATTATTATTATTATTAAACTTTAAATTTTATTTGAAAAGACTTTTTAAATAACCTAAGTTTTAACAATTTTTGTAATTTTGACACAGCTATTATTTTTAATAATAATGTCAATACTAACAACTTAACAAAACAAAAAAATTTAAAAACTGCATGTTTTTTAAACAAATTTTTTCTAAAATTTTTTAATTTTCTAAATTTTTGATATTTTTATAAAAAAATACTTTTTGACATTTCTAATGTTTTTGTTTACTTTTATAATAAAGTATCTGCCATGAAGATGGGGTCAATACATCGAAACCGGTAGCAGAAAATTAACATATTTGTTTTCTCATTTTGATGACTTAAACTCCTAATATTCTATCCTTTCATTAAATTATTAGTCATCTAATCTTTTTCTTACATTTTTTAAAAGATCAAGTTTAAATCATTTAGGAGAAATGATCGAAAATGAATAAAAATTTTCGTTTTTTGCTATTACATACATATTTTGTGGCTAATAATTTGTAATGTTTGATTGACCGTTATAGTAACATTAATAACACATGTGCAATATTGTTAAATAAATTTTTCCTATATTAATTGATCACAAATACAAATTAGACAATTTGTATGTGGAATGTACGATTTGCGGTACAGAAATTTAAAAGAAATAATATAACCTCCAAAATCACATCCAAAACAACGCCGAGTACACTACAATTAGCGCTGGAAATAAAAAGCACAGTAAAATGTGCCATCGAAACGATCTGTCTTTTTGTGTGTAACTTTTTTTAGTCAGAAATATTGTTCTGTTAAAATTTCAAAGTGCCTCAAGAATATTTTTTGGAAAAAAAAAATTTGTCACTTTGAAAATTTAAGGGTAGCTTAAGCCCCGGAACCCTTCAGCCAGGTCTGTATTTGTAAAAGACCTTTTGAACACTTTTTCAAAGTGCCTCAAATACCTTCCCAAAATTTTCTACCAGCTCTCCTACTATGTATATTGGTTTTAAAATAGAGGTATTATGGTGAGGTAATGTAAATTTTCGGAACACGATTTGGTATGGTACGTATTTTTGGATATTTCATTTTGCATCTAGTAATGGTTTACAAAAAGAAGCATACTCTATAGAAATTTTTGGCAGTCATTAACAAAATTAATTTTTTAAAGCAATAAAGACACCTATATATATACAAAATGTCGTGTCTAGATAAGCATTTCAGGAAAACGGTCTTCTGTGTATTCCTGTAAAGTATACGTAAATAAAAACTAAGCATTTCTAATGTACTCGTAAAATTAAAAAAAGAAAATATCGCATACTTTCTTGATGTAGGTACTTGGCCGTTTCGTTACGATATTAGCGATATTAGTATGATTAGCACGTTGGTGATCATAACTTATAATGACTAAACGTCCAACTGGTACACTATTTTGGCAATTAATACACTTTGTTGTACGGAATACTCGTACACTTTATGTGTATGTTATGTTGCAGTTAGTCAGGTTCCACTTATTTAGTTCCAGTTAATTAACTTCTTCCACTAATATTTAGTTGCAGTTAATATTTTTTAATTTCATTTTTTTTCCTATTCTAAACAATTATTGCTGGTTTACATGATAATATTTGGACGAAAGCGTCCAAGTTGTAAATACTAGACGATACCAGCAAAACCTCGATTAGTCTGTAGGTGCTACACTTAGTTATACTATCACACCGAGAATATGAAAAAGGTAGAAATTCTCCAAATATATATATATATATATATATATATATATATATATATATATATATATATATATATATATATATATATATATATATATATATAGCCAGGCATTGTGTTAGTATCATTTGTAGTACTATACTATATATAGTATAATGGAAATTTGAACACACCTGTGGATTCACAAGTTATTGTTGTTGTTCATCTTCTTTTTATATGTGAAAAATATATAGTTTTCCTTGTCTTGTTCGTTATAGCTATTGGCATCAATGAATTTTGAATTTCACTTTAGACTCGTAGGTACGTATGCAATGTACATTCGTATATACACATTGTGTACACTTGCAACGTACGCAATACTTTTTTCTTTTTTTGTATCAGATTTTTATATCAGAACATGATCAGATTTTTGGAATAACTGAACTGTCTTCGAAACCCTTTAGGACAAACGACGAATTTTCTGTATTAAGGGCACCTGCTCTACTCAGTACCTACATGTCGATCAGCTAAACAGCTCCTATCCACAAGCAGTTGTTTTCTTGCAGAACTATTCAATCAGTGGCCTATTGAAAACGTATTTTTGACACTTTCAAAACTTTTAGTAGGCATAAAGTAGGGGTATCTATAAGGCCTTATTTTCGCCCCATCCTCTCCATGAATTATTGTATTTGCATTAGGTTTACAAGAAAGTAAATAGTAACATGGAATAAATATTATACCAAAATATTCTCATTTATCATTTATTTTGCTGTTGATCTCATTATTATATAGGAAGGTTTTATAAAATGGCAAAATTATAAAATCAATCAATTTTTTTGGGATAATTTCGAAAGTTTCAGCATTTTTAAACTTTACACTACTTATCTAATCTGAATTCTCGTCACTCCAATCACCTTGAACATGTGCATCCATTAAATATTTATTGTAGTCGCACGAGACTCTTCGAGTAGTATGATCCTGATATCTGTCGTAATTTAAATACCATATTACGGAGACAATATGAGCGCCACAACCAACAAGTCTTGCCCCTACTTTGTATCGACAGTACCAGGTTAGTACAGTGGTGGAATTATACTCTATCCAAAAAAGAGTATGTTTTGGAAGCTGTGTGCCTAGACTGAATTTTTATTCTTAAAATATCACTCAATTCTTTATGTAAAATATTTTATCAAGACCTTGGTCATCTATGTAAAAGTGGTAAATTTCCATTTTTGTTACTCCTATACGCCGTCAAAACGACGAAGTGATATGTTCCAACAAGTTTGTGCCGTGGTGGCACTTCAATAAATTTATTTTATGCATTTATATGATAATTAGTTTTTAATTGTAAAATCATTTCATTTGTAGTTATCTATGAGCACAGAGTGGAAGCATCGTAATTTTTAAATAAATTGTACAGTAACATGAGAACATTAAAATAACATAAAAAAGAAACTGCTTCTTACCTGCTCTCTATATAAAAAAATTGAAATGTTATTGAAAATGTGTTATTTTGAACAAAAATCACAGTTAGACTAAAGTTTGGCGTCTCACGGGTAAAATATCAAATGCAGTTTTTTTTTTCTTTTATATACATATTTTCTTGTCGGGCACACAGTCTACTTCCAGAATCTATAAGGAAAACATTAAATCGTACACATTTTTTTTCGTTATTTTGCGGCGAAAATAAGGCCTTATCGATACCCCACCTTTTGTTTCACGGCTTATATGTTTCGTAGGGATTGCAATCCGGATTTCCATATCCAGCGTCATTTGACGTCTACCGGATCCGGTAAAAAATACATGACATCAATTTTTGAGAATAATAGTCACGTTGTTGTATGAGTAGGTACTTAAAAGTGAAAAGTTCGAGGAAAATATTTGTCTTCTGTTCATAACTATTTGTTGACAATAAAACCGACAAGTGTAGAAGCAAAAAAGGCCTGTTTTGGGGCACCGTATGTCTATTAGTGGTGGAGAACTGTCGATAGCACTATCGATAACTATCGATAGTTTTGACTATCGAAAACGATCGATATTTTTTTTTTTTTTTGTTACTATCGATAGTTTTCGATAGTTTTTTTTCAGTCATTTTGTTTACTTAAAAATACTCGGGACTATCGATAGTTCTCCATCACTAGTGTCTATATGTACAACTTCATAAGAAGTCGATTGGTCAAAACCAGAATTGATTTAATTAGAATTCACATAGTGTTTGAAAAATTATCAAATTGGATCGGCTGAGACTCGGAACCCGGATCTCTTGGTTGCTAGAACCGTTGTTCTTAAAATAGTTATTTAAGGTAAGAATTTTAAAGAATTTCTAAACTCGTTATTGTGATAATTGTGCCATTCATTGAACAGATTCACTAAAAGTGACACAATTATAAGAATGAGACTGCTTTACGTCGCTAAGTTACCTAATTATTGTGATCATTGTCAGTTGATTAAGGTTAATTTAGTTAGATTTAATGTAAGTTACTTATTACATAATGTGATGTAAGTTGCAACGTGCGAAATTCAATTTGTCCGAATACGCATGGAAACGGACGAACGATACAAACAGCTGTGAAGCAGTGCATTCTCGTACATTGAAAGTGTCTCGTTCGACCTTTTCTGTACGTATAATTGTGACGTGCGAACAGATCCAATTTTGTTTCGATTTTCTCGCGCGAAGAGGCCCGTTTCATGCGATTTTTATTTTTATTGTGATAAAATTGAATATAAATTATAACTATGTACTCATACATATTACGAACCATAAAAAATGGTTTTTTACGTATTTTTATAGCATCTAGAGCTTGAGAAAAAAAATTATTCGATATAGTATTATATTTACTAGTGTAATTTTTACAGTAATTGTTAAAAGCCCTTTCCCACAAAAAATTGTTTTTTCTTCTTTTCTTTGTTTTTCTTACTAAACCGGTTTCGATTAATTTTTATGATCCTGTTCAGTAATTTTTTGCTGAAATAAAAAATTACTAATTACGTACCTAAAAAATAAGATATTAAGAACCTAAAAAAGAAAAGAGAAAATAGATTATGTACCTAAAAAAGAAGAGAAAAATAATTAAGTACCTAAAAAAGAAGAGAAAATATAGATGAAAATTAAATGGCTAAAACAGAAAAGAGAAAATAGATTAAGTACCTAACTAAAAAAGAATAGAAAATGAATTAAGTACCTGAACGAAAGAGAGAAAATTAAGTACATTTTAAGGGAAAATAGATTATATACCTAAAAAAGAAGAGAATATAAATTAAATAGCTAAAAGAAAAAAGAGAAAAGAGAATTAGGTAAAATAGCTGAAACAAAAAGAAACGTAAGAAATTTTAATAATCTGATCGCAAATCGTAATAATAGATCGATCTTTAGTTGAGTATTGTTAACAACAATGTCAATTAATACATTCAACCAAAAACCGATTTAAATGCTCATTTGATGAAGTATACCTTCCGTGCAACGAGTTTGTTAAGTCGATTACAACTGGTGGGGTCTTCTTAACAAGTTGGAGATACACTTTGGCTTGTTAAGATATTAATGACGATATTATGGTCACAACTTCTAGATCACGAATTTGTAGCTTTCTTAAACTTTCCTTCCTGCTCCCAATTTTATATCTAGTAACGTAATACCTATAACTTCCTTTTTTTTAAACGAGGTTTTTTTTATTTTTTCTACTACTTTTTTTTATTTGATAAGTTTATCCAAATTTTAGTCAATCTACATGAATTAGAAATTCTATAATTTCTTTTCCAAATTTTGTAATTTCTTTCGTCAAGTAAATAGCAGTATATTATATACCAAGGGACTAAAATATGACATTTAATCCCGAGTATATGTAGAGTTGTTGCCAGAGAGCCTGTAAATGCAACAGTTCACATGAAAAATCAATAGAAACATTTTAGTCTCGTGGCGCATATTGCAATTATTTTTAGCAATTTCGAATAATTTAAAAATATAAAAACTTTAGAAAAACTTACTTAAATGCCGTCGTGTGAAATGCGCATACGAAATCGTATGAAATAACATTACATCAAATATAGGTAAAAATCTGATACTAGTTCAACTTTATTGTTGGCAAGCGATTTTATCACAAGTGTCATTTTGGTCATCGAAAAAAGGTTTCCTAATACGAGATATTAAAGCATCCTAAGATGAGATACTAGGGAATTCTAAAAAAAAAAAAAATTATAAATAATACTTTTATTAATTAAAATTAAATGAAAATAATAACAGACTTCAGTTTTAATGGTTTATTAGTACGTCAGGCTTGCAATATTACTTTATTGTATAAAAAATAAATAATACCTATAATTTTAATTTTAAAAATTAAATCTAATAAAAAATTAACAGTCGAAAATTCTTCTTTTTCATAATGAGTCATTAAAATCTATACATGTAAATGATAATATTTTAACAGTAACCACAGAAAAGCTTTTCCCTCTGGTGAGAATGGCCGTAAAACTAACAAAAAATTTGATATTACGATTATATTCATGTGTGCGGGAAATTTAAATGTAAATAACTGTCTGCATAATTGAAATAACGTGCTGTCTCATATTCTCAAATTCTACAGTTAATAATTTCCTAATATGAAACACCTAGTGCCTAAAATGAGATACCTCATATTCGGAGTCGTTGGGTGTCTCATTTTTTCCTTAGGCAAAGGATTTACAGAAATACGTGATAAATCATTAATACAGTATGTGCACTTGTCGTGAAAAAAAGTTGCAAATATTGTAACTGCACGATAAACGAAGGAAATACATAACATGTATTAGAAAACATATATATATATATATATATATATATATATATATATATATATATATATATATATATATATATATATATATATATATATATATATATATATATATATATGTTTTCTAATACATGTCATAACATGTATTAGAAAACATATATATATATATATATATATATATATATATATATATATATATATATATATATATATATATATATATATATGTTTTCTAATACATGTTATGTATTTCCTTCGTTTATCGTGCAGTTACAATATTTGCAACTTTTTTTCACGACAAGTGCACATACTGTATTAACCTCTTCACTACTGATTTTTTAAAATTTTTTATACTCAATGACTACATAACATGTATTACATACATAACATGTATTAGAAAATACATGTTATGTATTAGGAAATGTTAATTTTAGGAAAAATAATTAGGAAATACATAACATGTATTAGAAAACATATATATATATATATATATATATATATATATATATATATATATATATATATATATATATGTTTTCTAATACATGTTATGTATTTCCTTCGTTTATCGTGCAGTTACAATATTTGCAACTTTTTTTCACGACAAGTGCACATACTGTATTAACCTCTTCACTACTGATTTTTTAAAATTTTTTATACTCAATGACTATATATTTGTCTAGCATACTGGACAGCATTTTAAGCAAGCGTTCATTTTGATTAAAATTTTTAATCTCTTATCTCTAAATAATCGTAATTTGTGTAATTTTAAATAATATTTAGAAATTTTTAGTTTTTCTCAGTTAAAATTTATGTAAGAGTACCCCTAAATTTAATGTCCAGTATAATGGACACCAGTAGCGAATGGACACCAGTAGTATATATATATATATATATATATATATATATATATATATATATATATATATATATATATATATATATATATATATATATATATATACATATACATATATATATACATATATATATATATATACATATATATATACATATATATATATATATATATATATATATATATATATATGTGTGTGTGTGTGTGTGTGTGTGTGTGTGCGTGTGTGTGTGTGTGTGTGCGCACGATCCAATCATCCAAACATCCAATTTTTACGAAGTTTGGTGGGAAGATCAGAAGTCCCAAATCATTGGATGAGTTTGTCAGTCGGATTCGTCCGATTTTTAGAGCAAATACTTAGGCTATCTTTTACCATCTTTAGTGATTTTTTACAAAAATGGGCCCGAATTTTAAAATCTTTTCAATTTTCATTCACGCCATCATCGAAAAGAACGTAAAAAATTACAAATGATAAAGTTTTAAACCACTGTCGTATAAGTGAATTTTGAGAAAAATTAAGAAATTTGCTGAATTTCCTACGATAAATTTAATACTTTATTGTTTTTGTCATATTTTTCAAAATAAAAATTAACTAACTTTTCAAAAATTCGTCATCACCGATTTTGAAATTTTCTTTTACTTTTAAAGAGTTAAACTATTTTAGCTGGATATTTATGTTATATGAAGTCCGCCAGGATCCGTGGTCACAAAAATACCAAAGAGAAACTAACCGATTTTGAAAATTTTTTCACCGTTAAAAAGTTAAACTATTTTAAATGAATATATGGATCCGCTAGGGTCCTGGGGACACAGAAGTGTCAAAAATTAATTGCTCAACCAATTTTGAAAATTTTTTACTGTTATAGGGCTATTTTATATGGATACAGGTTTTAGGTGAGATCCTCCAATGCCCAATATTTGGAAATTTGCGATGTTATACAGATGTTGCAACATTGGATATTTTATTTTTATTTTTTATTTTTTTGTCAATTTGTCTGAGCCTGTTGCCTAATCGAAGTTTGCCTAGTAAGAAATTTGACACTGATTATTCTTAAGTCATTAATAAAATTATATACCTAGTAAGAAATTGCCGAATTAGGAGGAATATTCAGTTCAAATATTTCATATAGGGTAGAGGTATGTCAGTAGTAACAAAAAAAGAAAAATATGGAGACTAGAAATATTTACTAATATTATTCAATACTATAACCTAAGTTAGGTACTTAAAAATATTAAAAAAAAAAAAAATTTACAACTACTGTTAAAGATTCGATTAAAAGTACTTACAAAATTGCTTACTTTTTTGTACATACGTGTATAACCTTAATGAGTGAAATAAACTGTTTTGTGACAAGTTTTGTAGTGTCTGTTACTCTGGTACAACTTCCTAATTTTTATATCTTTGGAGCTATGAAAATGAAGTTTTGCAATATCTACAACAGTTAGAAATTTCAGTTTATAACCAGAAAAAAATTCTCATCGATTTTCTGAGGTCAGTACTGAAAAGTGGGCATGGAAAGTTTTCCAACGTGTTTTTTAAAAGGACTTTGAATTTCCTTTCCTTCTTATGTTCCGTTTGGGTAATTTTTCTTTCTTATGCTCCGTTTTGGTAATACTAAGCTTGAAAAGCGCATTTAGGATCCAATATTTTATTCAATATTCGTATAACGAGATTGTTGCATGTATCTATCCCTAACTGCGACAGGCATTCATTCATTTATTTATTGCTGGTAAGTCTTGTAGACCAACGTTGCTAAGTAGATTTGATTGACAAAATTCAAAATTAACTCAGTTATCGTTTGTAAAAGTGGAAAGCGCTTATTAAAATGAAAAAAAATTAAGCGAAAGCTACAGAAAGTAGTTTACTTAAGAAACAAGTTAAAATTATAATTTTTATTCAAATCCTTACTTAGCGTTCTACATTATTACAACACCGAATTAAAATAAAAAAGTGCATTATTGTTTCCGGTAATAAATAAAACGTATAAGATTCCGTCAATGGTCATTAATATATAAAATTCTAAAGTGCATTCAAATTTGTATTTGTTCAGTTTAGTTTAGTTATGATAATAAATAAGTAAACATAGATGTTTAATTTTATAGGTAGGTACTTATTAATAATACCTATACAGATTACGACCAAGTTGCCGAGAGAGTCATCAAAATCAACTTGTTACGAATCATTAGATTTATTTTATATGTATAAATCTATACGCATATTGCTAGTTGCATATTATGTCTATTTATATATTGTACAAATAAGCTTAAACATAATACACACAATTTTTATATTCCATGCAATTTTTTATTTTTAAATTACAGTGAATTCAACCACTTAATATTGCAAAATTCCCATGTTAGTTGTGAATGCACTTGTTAATGCTTTTAACAACGTATAGGCAGGGAGAGAAACTGATTGAATAATTTTCTTTTTTTTTGGTAATTGTACGATAGAAAGATAAAAAGTATATATTGGACAAAGATAGGCTGCGTTCCAATGCAAAGTGCAACAATAATAACTGTTGACGAGTATTTTTATTAGTCGAGGGGGAGAGTGCTGTAAAGAGTCATATACCCATGCACCAGTCCAGTCTATCTCTTCTCTTGTACATGTATTGTCTATAGAAAAAAATCTTACAGGGCTACTTTCTATACCAGTCTAAATTGGTGAATGACAAAGATAAATATATTCCTTTTCATTCTATCTTCCACATGAAATTTTAATGCAGCTACCATGAATTTATCATTGGCGTCATTATAAAATTTCTTTTTTAAGCAATGATTTTTTTAAATAATTAAAATAGTGTACAAAAATGAATAGTGTTGATTAGCCTTATAAATTTATCAATGCCTTCAACAGTGTTATTGTTTTTGAGAGCTTCTTGTATAGATAATTTATGATATTAATGACTAATACCAATTTAACTTATTCACTATTATTTTTAATAATATTATTATTTTGAAGTATATATGTAATTACGACTAATTTAAAATATTGATTCATATTTAGGTATATGTAAATCTTGTCCTCTCAGTATCTTTATTAATTTTGCGGGTTTGTTATTATTCTTTTTTTTTTATGTAAATAATAGTTTATACATATAAATAATAGTTAGACCTCTGAAACGCCGCGAATCGGAAAAAATTAAAACTGGCTAAAAATATGTAATAGCAAGTTCTTGTATCTATCTTAAATGATAATGGTAACCATAATATAATCAAAGAGATCAAACATTTATAAAGCATTTACTTATATACGTATTTCTAAACAATCAGCTCAGGTATTATAAATTCTTTACATCATACATTTGGCACCAATGGACAAAAATAGTAATAGGGTTATTGACCGCCAAATATGTTTTGCGAATGCATTTCGCGTTTCGGTTGTTAAGTTTAGTGTGCTTGTGCGATCTGCTGCATTTACTATGAGGAACTGTGCGGTAGACAAAGTGTGCGGTGGGTACTAACTTCGAGGTCACAGCTTAAAAAAATATAATAAATAAAAAGTCCTGAGTTTATTAAACAACCATTACTACACAATTGCAAATGTACACAATTTGAATCTATACATGTACAGTCACACATTTATAATTATAATTTACATACCCATATACACATATATTTTGTGTATATATATATATATATATATATATATATATATATATATATATATATATATATATATATATATATATATATATATACGTATTTATATATGTATATATATGTATGTATGTATTCATATATATACGTAGGGCATGTATGTAGATCCGGAGATATGTTTATAGGAGACATACGTAAATATATTCCATTTATATTATTAAATAATTAGTGAATTGTGTCAATTTTGTGTATTTGTATTATATATTTATTAACACCAAGACGACCGTAGCCTATGGCCGCTATTACATTGTCATAGATATATGTCAAAGATCTTTGATCAAATCTATGATCAAATATTAAGAAGTATCTTTAACTATAGTTACAGAAATATTATAAAAGTTGACTTATTACACTATAGTATTCCTTTGATTAAATAAAACTTTGACATATATCTATGACAGTGTAATAGCGGCCTATAATGACAAAACGACCAACTGGTACACTAGTTTGAGAGCTAATATACTTTATATGAAATTGCTGGCATCGTACGACCGGGATTGTAAGTTACTTGACCTCTTGTTATGTGAATAACCGTCAAGGTGTTAGTAACAGACATTAGTAATTGTTCTATCTCAAATAACAAATAAAAAGTGAATTTAGGGAATACATATGCTGGAAAGTACCTACTATTAAAAGTCTCTACAATGGTGTAATACTTCTATAAGTACTTATCAATTCATTCAACTAATCCGTTCTCAAATTTAAAAATTTAAAAAAATAAAATATCAGTTTGGAAAAATTTTGTTAAAAACACTTTTGCGTCAAGTTGTTTAAAGTTCACAATAATAGACTGACCTATGATTTATGAATTTTAAGAGAGACATAGAATTAAGAAGAAACAATTTATTTTTTATAAAATTAGTTGTTTTGTCTCTCAATAACTTGAGTAGTGCAAAGCAGATAAAAAAAAATATATTATTAGTTAAAAATTTGAATAATTTATAATATTCCAAACTATTATATACTAGGTGTACTGGGATATTGGGTTCCAAGAAGATTGACCAACAGCAATTTACCGACTAGAAAATTCACTGCCTCGAAATTTGTCGAAAGAAAAATTCACCGACTCTACAATTATGATTTCTATTTACATATTATATAGTGTTCATAAAATAGAAAATGTTATAGAGTGTTCATAAAATTACGAATCATATTTTATCCATACAGATTCGTGACTTGATTCGATAAACTTTTGGGTTATTTATTCAGAATTTAAACCATCTATTTTTGGATATAAAAATAAAATTGATGATCCAGTTTTAATGATTTTTCGGTTATTTTTCTTTTTAAATGTTCGACATTACAGGGAATGCGTTCAAAAATACTAGAACTGGATACCAATATTGGAAAAGCTGAAAAACTTTTGCTAAATCCAAAAATTCCTAAATATTGTTAGATATAAGTAGACGTCAAGCACCATCGAAATCTCTTGTCGGGCAAAGGGTAATTATTTACAATTATATTTCATTAATAAATTAACTTTTGCTCGAAAATAAGTTTTACTAGTATTTTCCCATCCACTTATTTCTACTAATGTTAATTTTTCCAGATTTAATAAGTTTCCCAGATTTTTCAAAATTGGTATCAAGTTCTAGTATTTTGTTTAACTCATTCCCCGCAATTCTAAACATTTAAAAAAAAACTCATTAAAATCGGACCTCCAGTTTGGTTTTTGTAGCCAAAAATAAGTGTTCCCTGTTCTAAATATTTGCCCAATGGTTTATCGAAGTAAGTGAAGAATCTATGGGAAAAATACGATCCGTGATTTTATGAACACTATATAATATTTTCTATTGTAAGCAGATATCATGGTCGTAGAGTCGCTGAACTTGCCTTCCGACAAATTTCGAGGTGGTGAATTTTCTAGTCGGTGAATTTTCCGTCGGTGAATTGTAGTCGGTAAACTTTCCGGATACAGGGATATTCCGTATGGATTACAAGAAGCACTTTTCAAGCACGGTCTTCTTATAGATGTCAGTAAATCACACTTTCTTGATAATGTTCAAAACGACACACGGGCACACGGCTACTTATTGCGTAGAAAATAGTCATTTCGAAATTATACAGGCTGATCCAGAATTATGTACCGTAATTGCTAGAGCTGATAGTATGTTCCATAATAATGGTACCTTTTCATCTACACTTTTTCCCAAAACTCAATAATAAGGGAGTTAAAGCAGAGGGGTAAAATGTAGAAAGGTGGAACGAAACCGGCTTCTTTTTTTTGAATTTTTTTTAGCGCTTTTTATTACTGGCTTCATTGTTTAGGGGCTCGAATGAACATTAGGATAATTAAATTTATAGTATCAATTATTCCGTTACTAATGAATAGGGGATAATTTGGAAATAGATACTTCTACTTTAAATTACTCGAAAACGGTATTATTTATCGAAGTGTAACAAATATACATTTTTTGCGTGAAATTGTCTGAGGAATCATATTGTCAAGAATCTTGTTTAAATAATTACAAATTAAAAAAGAAAAGACGTGAAACTCACACCGGCCACCCAAAACCACCTCTTAATCATAGATGGTGGAATAAGTGTTAACATGAATTTAATCCTCCGAATGCGAAATACGTTCCCCTAAAATATCAATCCGTTATTCAAAAGCGTTTGGAAAATATTTAGGAAAATATGGTTTTCGTTTTACCCCTTTACAGGGTTGTATCTCCCTTATTATTAAGGTTTGGACAAAAGCATACATGAAAAGGTACCATTATTTTTTAACGTACTATCAGCTCTAGCAATTACGGTACATAATTTTGGACCACCGTGTATATACCTATATATAAAATAGATTCAAGTGGATTCATTCGCAAAGTGCGTATTGCACACGCATATCAAACAGAATTCATCAGTAGCTGGAGCTTTTCAAATGAAAGATTGGCAAAAATTTACGTGAGGGATAAAAGGAAAACACTTTTTCCGTGGCGTATATATTATGTTATATATACATTAATGCACTGATTACATTATTACAAAATAGCAGTTGGTCGTATCTTGATGTATCTTGTAGCTTCATTTATTCATTGGTACATTCGGTCTATATACGTATAATACGTTCATTGGTCTATCGATTATCTGACAAGGTGACACACACTGTATATTTGATAGCTATTTTGGGACTGAGACATAAAATTTCCAATTACACAGGCCTGCAAATTTTAAGTCATGTCATCCCCTTTTGGGTTTGATGACTGATCTTAGGGTATTTTGGTGCGCTGATTATGAATATGTACTTAGTTTTTCGCTATCACCCTCAGTTTTTGCGGAAAAACCGTAGAAGAGAAATCACAAAAATAGACAAAAGTAGACACCATTTCAGGAAAATAAAATTATATTAGAAACAAAAATGTATTAAATTACTTAGAAACGTCATAAATGTATTTATATGACCTAAATATATAAATAACAATAATCCAATACTTTTGTGGTATATGGTTTTTTTTCGCTGAAGCTTTGATTGTGAGATTTCTTTTAAAAATTCCTGTTTGGATCATCTCGCTTTAGCAGCCAGCACTAGTCTGCTATCATTTGGGTATTCCACTTTCCTTGATACCTACCTTCCATTTCTTTCAAATCCTGGTGAAATCTTTCTCCTTGCTCTTCACTAACAGCTCCCAAGTTATCGGGAAAGTAGTCTAAGTGAGAATCTACGAAGTGGAGCTTAATGCTCATCGAACATCCCATTTTTCCAAAATTTTCTATTATTTTCTTCACAATATCTTCATAGTTAGCACCTTTATAGTTTCCTAGGAAATTCCTCACTACTTCCTTAAAAGATTTTCAAGCATTCAATTCATCGTCATTTAATTTTTCATCGAATTTTATGTCAATTTATTTTTTTAAAATTATTTTTAAAAAAAAAATGTTTTTTTATTAACAACATTTAAAATACAATCAGCCAGTTAAATTTTCAGCAATTTTAATTGAGAAAAGTTAATTTTTTTGTGCTTTTTAGTTGTCTGTGCTCTTAGAAGCCAATTGCAACTATCTAATGACTTTTTATTAGATAGGAAATAAATAAAAATGCATAATCTATTCTTTTCTTGGTCGACCTAGCTAATTTTAGTCAAAAATTTTAATATCTAATATCTAACGTGCTAGAATTTTTTGAATATTTTTTTCGTAATCAGCGCCCTAAAATCTATCAAAAACAGTTGTCATATCTTAAAGGGGAAAATCATTGTAGGCCTGTGTTATTTTAAAATTTTATTTTTTACGCAAAAAAATAGCACATTAATAAAACATAATCATACAGGTTGCAAACAGATTTTCGAACTTAGGACAAAAAATATAATGGCAAAATTTTCATGATTGTTTTCTTCATGATTGCTAATATCAGGGTTAAATTTTAATTGTTAATTACAAATTAATAAAAGGGCTACATACGAAAAAATAGTGCTACAAATATCTACAAACGGTCCACACTTGATTGAAGAATATTAAGTTTTAATTTCGAAAAAGTTTCCGAGCATCGTCATGACGACATTGATGACTAGCATCTATTTTAAAAAGTATTTTTTTTACTTCTGATCGCTTCCGGAAATGGACTCAAATTGTATATAGAACAGAATATCTGTAATATTAAATTCAATTCCTTTTTGATATTTAAAATAACTTTGATACAAAAATATTTTATATTTAAATTTTAACGGCTTACGGATTGACTGAATGTGACCATGATTTACTAACTGTAATTTGTATTGGAAAGCAATAAAATTACTTACCTACTCTTCGCATAAAATTCGTTTCTAGCCTAATGAATTAGCTTGCCACAATATATATATATATATATATATATATATATATATATATATATATATATATATATATATATATATATATATATATATATATATATTTTAAATTAAATATGGTTAAAAATTATATCTAAGCTGAAGGAAAATAACTTATATTTTAATTTTATTCAGGATTTTTGGGAATATTTGGCGTTAGGTACATCTCCTTTGAGTGTCCAATAGTAGTCAGTTAACATGTTCGCACTTCACTTGCCTTGTTACAGTTTTCCCATGTTAGATATTTCCTGATGGAACCGCTCACCGTGTTCGTCGCTAATGGCCCCCAAATTGAAAAATCCAAATGTGATATATATATATATATATATATATATATATATATATATATATATATATATATATATATATAGGCTGAGATTTTCGAGAGTTGCCATTTGGATTACAGCCAAACCGTTGATTTGATCGAAAAATTGTTCAAATAAGAGTTGTAGATATCGCCAAGGGCAACCGATTGCTATAGTCAGGAGCTTTATAGCTCTTATGGTTTTCCAGTTATGATAAAAACTTACAGATTTTTAAATGAGACTGTATGTTAATTTTTCGATAAAACTGATATAATGCATCAATTAAAAATATAAATAAAAAAATTTTTTTTTACCCAAGTTTATTTTTTGAATTTTTCTTTAATTTAGCTGACAGTAATTTAACTGACAGTTTTTTAGTCGGTTAATATTTCTATTACATCCAAGAAAAGAACCTTATTCAGTATCATTCTCTGTAATACAAATGGTAGTAATTCAGATTTTGGAGTATAGATGTCGGGCTCTATTTTAAGTTTTTAACATTTTTGCATAATAAAATCAAATTACTTTAAAAGATTAGTATTTAAAGTAACTTAATTTAAAAAGAACTTATTAATTATTCCATCATTCATATCAGTATTCATTAATTTACTGAAAAATGTATTTATTTTTATTTATTTATATAACGGCAGGTGACAGCAAAATACATGTACACACCCAGTACAAACCAAAGTGACATTGGCATTTCTTCATAGTAGCAAAGTGAGGTTAAAAGGAAACGAAAATATTATTAATAAATGTACTCAAATAGTGTAAAAATATTTGAAATTCAGTAGTATTTTCTTTTTATTGAAAACTAAATTAAAAAGGAGAAGTTTTTTCACAAAAAACTTTTCATTTCCCTTAAAAATACTTGCTACAAAAATATGTTTAGAAGCTTACGTATCTGTCCAACAGTGATATTTCAGAAAAATTATTTTTTTATTCTTCAATGAATTAATACTGAAATTTTATTTCCTTATTGAACTTAGTTATCATTTTTAGTCTATTTAATATTTTTAATTTCCGATGGAAAACGTAATAATCGTTTAATTTTTCGTTACTATATTGTTAAAAATGGCAGCCATATTGAGCTAATATCTTTTTAAATTACGTAAAATTCTAATCGTTTGCAGGTACTTGAGTACAAAATTTAAAAGTGTAATTTTTAAAACGTATTTACTCAAAAATGTGAGATAAAACAATGAATATTTGAGTGTTACGGGTAGTTTTGAACATACAGTTTCCATGTAGTGTTGGGTCGAAGCGACTCTTTTACGTGTGCTAGCACACATGACTCCGCACAGTGAGGTGTGCCGCACGGAGCGAGCGATTCTTGAAGCACACTCGTGCACTAAGCACACTGTGTTACGTGTCATGTGTGCGATTAAATTGGAAACGAGAGTCACAACTCTTTTCGAGCACACAGCACAGTGTGTTAATGTGGTATGTGCAATCCTGTTGTTTCTTTTATTTGTCCTTTCCGTCCTCCTTTAAAGTACAGTTTTGTAAATTTAGACCATATGGTATCGTATGACGTATGAATTCTTAAAATAAGAAATATATTGTGTAATGTGTATTGTACATTTAAAAAAAGATATTTTTTAACTTTGAAGAATTTTGAAGCATTGGCATTAGAATAATGAATAAGTTAATTAAACACATAAGAATGTTTTGATTTTAAATGTCTTTTAACATTAAAATTAGATCCACCTTTCAAGAGTAACATTGTTGAGCAAATTTTTTTTTTTAGTTAAAAAACTCCATACATCACTTGTTCTTAATTTTTGACCCATTATATAATAAAATTAAAAATACTTATAACTAAATATAAAAATTAGTCAATAAAAAAAAGTAACTAAATAAATACAGTCACTCAAAGTAAATTAAAGTCAATATTGTTTTTGAAAATTCACAAAATTTAAAATAACGAGGCAGCAAATACAAATAATAGAAATACTCAAAAAAAATTACAGAATTGATTGGATTTGAAAAAAAATTAACCTTTAAAAAGTGTGGATATCTAATCTAGAGAAAACAAAAAGAATTGAAAGGGGTAAAAAGACATTAATAAATAAAAAAAAAAAAAATACGTAGTATCTAATATCCAACGTCAATATCCATTTAAACTTTTTTTTTTAAAGTTAAACAGTTAATATAATGGAAAAATAGCAATGATTTACAACTTTAAATTTGTATGAAGGAGTCCATAATAAATAAAATGTACTCCTTTACCCTGCGGGGGTAATTTCCTGTACTAATTTTTGGGCATACATATTAACAAAATAATATGTAGGATATGTAGTACGTAAAAAAGTCATATTGTTGTCATATTACAAACTGGAATGCAATTTCTCAAATGTCATCCGAAGAACCCATAAATTAATGCATGTGTATTGTGTATCTCCATTTTCGAAAAAGTTGAAATTCTTTTGCTTGTGCCATAATGTGCAATATGTACATGTGAACCTGATGTCCAGTGAATATCATATATGTACAAGAAAAAGGTGTTTAGTTATGTGTAGTAATGGCGGACTGTGCTAGTGACTCATTTTGTAAGAGTCGCACAGCACACCGCACACTTAAAAGAGTCACTCATTTGGAGTGACTCACACATGTGCGACCCAACACTATTTCCATGTACAAAACTATAAGTTTGTATCATAACTCGTCAACCATGAAAATTGTAACGCTCCTGACTATAGCAATCGGTTGTCCCCGTCGATATCTAGGCTCCATGCTGCTGGCACACCATCTAAAAAGTTAAACATTGAAAAAATTTTGTCTAATAGGTCACAAATTGGTCATAATTGGTCACTTAGTCCTACTAATTGGTCAGCAGTAGAAAATTTTTAAATAAATTTTAAAAAATTTGTAAAAATTTCAAGGTCACTCAAAAATTTTGGCACACCATCTAAAGAAAAAAATAAAAATAATAAGAGCAGTCGATAGGATTTTAAACCTTGATAATTGGTCAGTTAAAATAAAAAATTGGTCAAGTCCCCAGAATTAAAAAAAAATTAAAAAAGGCCTTTTCATACTGTCACGCATGCGCGAAATCTCTACTGGTAAATCTAGCTGTCAGTAAATCTAATCGATACGTTGCATTTTTCAATAGGGTAAAGCGACCAGCATTCGATTAGCCTATATTAGCATTATTTTTATATATTAAGGTATTTTGAAAATAATCAACAAACATTAATTATATTTATTGTTTTGATTTCAACTTTATTTTCTGGCATTTTAGTAATTAACTTAATTTATAAGTTCATTTAGTTATCAATTTTATTATAAACATTTTTAAATACTATAAGATCTTTAATTGGAATATTGAAATTTTTGTCCACGCAAATTTGCCCTATTATATTTCTTCGAAAATAAACGTTATTTCCTTATGACCCATTGTTAGGGCTCCGCGGTCTTAGCACCCCAAATGTGCGATTTCGAGGGACCAATTAAATCGTTCAGAAGGTCTGAAATTGGTCATAAAAGGTCAACTGATTTGATTAATTGAAGAGCGATAGAAAATTTTTTACTAAGGTTTAAAGTTCTTTCAAGGTCATTCAAAAAATTTTAGCACCTCATATGTGAAATTTCGAATGACAATTAGATCATTTAAAAGGTCAGAAAATAGTCATAAAAGGTCAATTGATTTGAATAATTGGTCATTGATAGAAAATTTTTTTATTAAGGATTCCAATTTTTCAGAATCATTTAAAAATATTGGCTTGTCGAATACTGGTGGCTTTGCCGTATTGAAAAATTCAACGTATCAACTAGATTTACTGACAGCTAGATTTACCAGTAAGATTTCGCGCATGCGTCACAGTATGAAAATGCCTTTTTTAATATTTTTAAAATTCTGGGGACCTTACCAGTTTTTTATTTTAACTGACCAATTATCAGGGTTTAAAATCCTATCGATTGCTCTTATTATTTTTATTTTTTTCTTTAGATGTTGTGCCAAAATTTTTGAGTGACCTTGAAATTTTTACAAATTTTTTAAAATTTATTTAAGAATTTCCTATTGCTGACCAATTAGTGGGACTAAGTGACCAATTATGACCAATTTGTGACCTATTAGACAAAATTTTTTCAATGTTCATCTTTTTAGATGGTGTGCCAGCATCGCGATATCTACAACTCTTTTTTGAACAATTTTTCGATTAAATTAACGGTTTGGCTGCAATCAAAATGGCTACTCTCGAAAAACTCACCTATATATATATATATATATATATATATATATATATATATATATATATATATATATATATATATATATATATCCTCACGTACATAGTAAAACTATGCCTGTCTCAGTTTTAATTGTTAATCTTTAAACGAAAAGAGCTTTGTGTGTTTAATAACAGATTGGGCGGTAAAATATAAACAGCAAAACGAACAGTAACGTATTTTGAAATGAACGGTTCGATAAATATTTACGTGTTTGAAAAATCAATTGCTCTGTACAATCAATAAATGAGGGTTTAGGTAAAAAATGTGAGCTAGTCATTTCCGGGTACAGAGAAAATGACCTATATTAGGGTGCATGCGGGAGAGATGCCGCACCTTTTGAAAACACTTGATAATTCTTAAAGTATGCATTTAATTGACTTGAAATTTGGTACACAATAAATACAAACATTGTTCTTTAAAATTATTTATAAATAATTATAAATTTTGAGTCATAAGGGATTCATAATTAACATTTTTGTAGAGCCTGCAAAGCGGCGTCTCTCCCACACCTATGGGAGAGATGCCGCATTAAAAAAGGAGTGACGCCGCATAGTTCATATTAAAAATTTTGCATTTTACACACATCTCCATACATGATGCATGCCATATATAACCGTTTTTGGCACTTTATATATCTTAACCAGCCAACTTTTTTTTTGTTTCTGAGTACTTTTCAAAACAATCAATACATAGGCAATCATCATTATTTTCGTTATCTTCACTAATATGAGAGCTCTTCCTGATCCATTAATGGATCTTTTATATTTACGTGGCATAATTTACAGTCCAAAAAAAATTGCATAATTAAGGTAAAGTCTATGTTTTTAACATATAATACGATGCGGCATCTATACCAACTTTAAATGCGGCATTTCTCTTTTTTGTTGGGATAGATGCCGCATGTTGCTATAGCAAGCGTAGTGCGGAATTCTAACCTAACATTTTATACAGTACGTTTAAAATATACCAAAATTAATAACAAAACTCATTTTCATTAAAACAATGAAATATACATTCTTAAATTCTAATGAATTAAATGCTTGATAAAATATTATGTTAAAAAACTTACTTTTCAGTAATAAAAAGTTGGATAATTACTAAACTGATGAACTAATTATCAATACCTATAAAATAGAAGGGTCTGTCTGTGATTTTCGAATTTTTAGGTATTAGTATGTTTTTCAGTTAGCAAATTCGACATATATAGCAAATCTAACTTAAAAAAATTTTTGTCTGTCTGTCTCTCTGTTTGTACGAACCGATTCAACTCAAAAACTACTGACGCTATTCAGTTGAAATTTACAGAGAATATAGATATTAACCTCCCGACCAATCTTAACCACATTTTAATGTGATCATCCAAATGGTTATGTACAGGATGATTCAAAAAGAATCTCCATTAAAAGTTTATGGTCTTCTAAGTAAAGTAAATTTTTGAAAATTTGGTTTCAGAAGTTTCCAAATATGAAGATTTTAATTAAAATATTTCTAACTTGCTACCACTTCCGGTTATACCGGAAGTTGACACCAACTTTGCTATTTTAAGTGTTTTCAACAACAAATTTGAATTCGCTGGGAATTGTTATTAATTTTCTATCTGACAGTGGCATTTCAGCTTCCTTGACATGATAAGAGTGGTCACATAAAGCATTTTTTAAATATTTTTTTGTTTATTGTGAAAAACTTTTTTTTAAATGAACCACCTATTTTTTTTATTATAACTATGTAAAAAAATGTAAACTCTATCTATTAATATCAGATATTCTTACACCTATAACTGATATTTTGGAAGTTACATCGAATTTATATAATAAAATGATAAGTTAGGTTTTCCATGGGTACGGTTGACACAAAAACCGCTGGACAGATTTTAGTGAAACATTGTAAATTTATTCCTTAGATACTTCATCATCTCAACATCTCCAATCAGAATCTTCACGATATTCTTTATGGAGATCGATATATTCAAGACAAAAGTTGATATACCTATCAAAAATACTCATTTAATAATAAACGGAAACAAAAGAAAGAAAAACAATAGATTACCTAGGTTACGATAAAAATAATATTCAAAAATTAAACATTAACTTTGGAACTTTTTTATTAAAATTTCACTTTAGAAAAGGATTATAGTAAAGCCTAATTACGAAGGAACTGAACGTAATTTTGAAAAATCCACCAGGGTTTTCGGATCTCGAAAAGAATCCAAAATTCAGTTATAATTCTAAAATCATAAATATGGGAATCTATGAATGGATTTCAAAGTCTGAAAATTAAATATATTAATATGGTTGTTTTTGAGTCGTTTGCCGAGCGGAGCGAAGCATTACATGGAATTAACCTTTTATAGAATTTTAAACTGTTTGGCGAGCGAAGCGAAGCACTTTAAAGAACTAATTTTGGATTAAATTTGTCTGGTTTGTTTCGGAATAACTAATTTAAAGTAACTTGACTCACAGTTAACGTAATTTTACACGAATGAAACTGGAGGGCATAGTTGTCAGAAATTATTTAATGAATACTTGTTTCAACACTTTTTGAAAATTAATACTGTAAAGAGTAAAATCGGGAATAAACGCAAAAAAATGGAGGGAGGTCAAAGTTTACATTTTTAACGCCTACGGTTCTGGCGTCTCCATTCTCCAATAATGAGTGAGTTATTTTAGGAAATATTTAAGCATAATGCAAGCAGACTTAAGGGGATTTAAATTTTCCAATAGGATAAGGGAGGATACTTATTTAAAGTGTACAAATATTAGCTATTTTAAAAATATATAATATTTGACATACTTTTTTTACTTCTATACCAAATTCGTTGACATGTCCTTGATAGGCTTACTATAGATTTTTAATCTATGTTATATCTATGTTTGAAGAAATGACAAATTAGTTTTTGAAAATTTCCAGTTGTTCCTAGATAACTAGCCAAAGGTAATTCTCAATAAATAAAGCTTATCAAAGCTTATGATAAGAAAATACGGGCAACAATTTTAGCGAATTACTCACTAGGAATTACCTTTACTAAATTACAAAATGCACGCCAGCGAAGCCGCGGGTAACAGCTAGTCATAAATATTACCATATACAGCTTAAATATGTAACTTCTTTTAAACATATAATCCATTAATAGCGCTATCTATCAATCAATGAATGAACTATAACTATTGCGGCATCTCTTCCGACGCGGCATGTCTCCCGCACTTACCCTATATTTTCTTGCCTATTTCACGTTGCCGAAGAGTAATTTCCTGCTGTTCCAAAACTCAATAGAAACACGGAAAATCTAAAAAATCAATTTGACTAACTTGCGCGGAAAAAGTAAGCACGACGGAATCGCTGCCAATGACGATAATAAAAAGAAATTTACCTAGAAATTCCGCCCTATTTTCAGCGCGAAAATAAATAGCTATAGTTTTGAAAAATCATGTATCTCTATATTTAAGTGACAGTTTGACAAAATTAAAAAATTTTTTCAACATATTCATTATGGATTTTCACAAAGTAAAATTATATACAGTTATTCATATAAAAAAAGATAAGTATACACTATACAATACCATCGCGTGTGCCTCTTGTTTAAGGAAGGTAGATACCTTTAAAGCAAAGGAAATGCAAGCGGCAGAAATTTTTCCTTCTGCGTGTTAGAATAATTTAAATTTTTTCGGATTTTTATGATAGGGTGGGTGTGCTAAAAGTCGACCACTTAAACAATTAATCATATCCAGAATTTTTAATTTTGAATTTACGCGTATTTTTATCATATCATTAAGTACTTTTAAGTATCGCCTTTCTAACTAAATGGGGATCAAAATTTCTAAATTAATATACATTTAAAATATTTTAATTTTTATCTTTAAAAATGTATTTACCTTAAGTCGGCCACCTGTGCCCTAAAGCCGGCCAAAAATGTTACTAATGTCGGCCATAGGGATTTTTCATAATATAAATGAATTACGTGATTGTAGTTTATTATGAGACTAAGGAAAACGTTTAAAGAAAACTATTCTAACATTATAGTATGTTATTAATTTAAATTTAAATCAAAACAGAATTATAAAAGTTTTGATTTAAATTTAAATAAAAAAAAAAACAGAATTAACATTTTTAAACAGTTTTTAACAAATATCAATAATTGGTAATCATGATTACAAATTACAGTTATAAAATGTAATTTGAGATTTTCGATTAAATTACATTTTGTAATCGTAATGTGTAATCGTTTCTGAATTATAAAATATATAATTACATGATTACGATTAATTTTACTTAAGATACCTATAAATATGAATAAAACTGCTATTTAAATTAAAGCAATTTTGACAGTGAAAAAGTTAGGTTAAAGAGTAAATTAAGGTAGAGTTGGCAAATAAATTGGTTATTTTGTTAATTTAAGACCTAACAGAGCCTAAACTAACCAATTATAATCAATTTGTGATGAGTAATTCGATATCGATAATTTTCGATTACGAAAAGTAAGTTTTAACAGTCGCAATACCTTTGGAATACTCATAACTTACTTCGCTTAAGCCTTTTAAAGTTTCATTTTTTTTTTTTGGTTACGATGCACCGTTTACCACATATTTACGATCAAAAGTTTACGTTTACGAAAAGTAACAAAAAGTAATTTTTTGAAATGTGTTACAGCTGACTAACTCAAGCGGACTAATGGAGCCTAAATTAACCAGTTATAACTAATTTATGATAACTAATTCGATATCCATAATTTTCGATAACGAAAATTCGGAAAAGTAGGTTTCAACAGTCGCAGTCGATTTAGAATAACCATAACTTGCTTCGCTTAAGCGTTCAAAAATTTCGTTTTTTTTCGCTACGACGCATCGTTTATGAGGTATTTAGGATCAAAGTTTTCGATTACGAAAAGTATCGTTTAAATATAAACAATGAAAAACATTCGATTTTAGAATAGCGTAACTTTGGAATCACTTTTTTTGACTACTACCTACAGCCAGTGTATTAATAATAATATAATGAGTACAAGAAAACTAGTTTGTTGACGGACCTTAGGATTTCTCTACAAATTTTATCCCTAATGTCGTACGTTTTTTTTTCTTTTTTTTTTTTAAATTTCAAACGATAAACGTTTTAAATAATTTCTTACTTCTTAAGACATGTATAATGTTATCAAATTTCGTAAATGCATTCGTTATTGTTAAAAACTTACAAAATAAGTAACTACTTATTTCCCGCATTGACTAAACTTACAAATTATAGAATGGTCGATCCATTTTCAACACAAATTGTCATTTATCAATCGATTAAGTATAACAAAACAGTAACTGCTTTATAAAGATTATTCATTTTAAAAATCGTAAATCCCGAATAGACGAACCTTTTGTTTCTATATGATTGTCAAGCATTTTTTATTTTTTAAGGCCTTATTTTTTTAAAAAAAAAGCCACTAGTGGTTGACCTTAGGGTACCAGCCGACATTAGGCAATCCCACCGTATATGAAAAAGTAAGTGATTTCGTCGTCAGGCAGACTGAATTAATTATTTAAATTACTTTATAAAAAGTAAGAATATTCACTTCTGCCACTCAGATGACGCTGCATTAAAAACTGGAGTGTTGCGAATTTCCAAAAAAATAAATAAATAAATAAATAAATAAATAAATAAATAAATAAATAAATAAATAAATAAAAATAAAAAACAACATACCTATGAAGTCATCTCATTATTTCTACCTTGAAGCGTAATTGTTGCTGTTACTGATTTTTCGAAGGCAGAAGAAAATGAATATCGAATGGTTTACACAAAAAAAATTTTTGTCAGATTTATTCACATACTTATTTTAATGAATTATAGATAAATTTTTCTTTTCTTTGGTGACCATGTATACTTAGGGTTGCCCCCTCGCGATTCTATCGAGACCGTCTTGATTTCGATGATAGAGTGCGATGAATTCAGTTGTTCTGGCAGTAAGCGCAACCCAGTCAATCAGTTTTATTTATTGGCTATTCTGAGTCACTCTTGTCTGTTCTTGCATATCGAAATGCAACTCAATCAGCTCACCATCTGTGTAAGGGCACGAAGGATATTAAAGGTCTAAAGGTGAACTTTTCAGAGACTAGGCATCTGATTGTTACGTTGCTATCTTACTGTTTAGTAATACTAATACTTATAGTATTTTTCAAAATAACTATAAGTACTTGTAATAAAGTATGCTGTATTACGCTATTTTTATGTCAACAATGAAATTACTCATGCCTCGTTCCGTTCTTATCGTATAGGCGGTATAAGTCTAATTTTTTCAATTGCAAAATTCGACTAAAAACAAGTCTCTGAAACACTGGATTTTTAATAACCGTAAATAGTCATTATTACTTTATTTTTGTTGTAATTAGTAGTAAATATATTCAGAACATTAATACTCTGTAAAAATATTCTAATGGTCATCTCCACTGGCAAGTATTATTCTACCAAGTCACTATCTGAGAGCACTTGCGTGCTGTGGACACGTTACCATAGAGCACTTGCTGCAAGTTTTGGCTCTCTCTGCAAGTACTCTATGCTTGCATGGACTTGCTAGTGTACACGTAAGACTTGGGAGAGTGACTTGCGAGAAGTCAGTTTTGAAATTTTTTCTTCAATTTTTTAGGCAAATATGTATTTATTTATGGACATAGGAAGTAATACAATAGACAAAGCAATAAACGATTAAAAATAGATAAAAGGAGATATTTGGGTTTACGATACTTGCGATAAAAAATATTTCCTGTCAGAACTTCGCCAATAAGTACGTTCATAAAATGACTTACAAAAAAATATCAAGATTTAGTGACTTAGCAGTTGCCTATATGAATTGAGTAGAAAAACTTACTTGTGTAAGTTTAGAAAAGTTGTCCCAAATTTTTACACTCATTCGTATTTTATATACATGTATACAACTCTTTTGTGAGAGTATGTATTTCATACCTACAAATAATACCTTTTTATTTTTTTATTCAATACGTTTACAGTAGCATCATAAAATATAAATGGAGATATATTTATTGTGAGAAGTAATTACCAGTTTGAAAAATAATAGTAACAAATACATAAATATTTTTTAATTTTTTATTCAATGCTTGTGCAACAATAGTCCAAAAAAAGTAATGGTCATAAATTTGTTTTGAGAAAATTTATGATTAAATGAAAAGTTTGTTTTTACTTGATTTCAAACAAAATTTTTTGAAAAAACTGGGCTATTGCTTTCGATCAACTCAATAAATATGTTCATTGATATTATATCAGTGATATCTGCCTACAGTGATCAATGATAAGTTGATAACAATTAATATTAATCAAAGCTATAAAATAAGGTTGTTAAAATGAGTATATTATTTATAAAATTAAAAATGAAAAAATTTATTGATGCTTATAATATTCAAATCCATTCTGTCAGTGTTAATAAAGCAATGATGCGATAAAATCATAAAAATAGGTAAATTTGAGAAATAGTACTATTTGCCCAGTAAAATATAAAATATAAAATTTAAAAAGACATTTATTATTAAAGAATAAAGAATACTTGCGACTAGAGGGTCATTTCGCCGGTTTGCCGTCTAGGTTTAGTATTCGTTCATTTTACTGTACTGTTTCAAACAAATAGCATAGAATAGTAATATAAAACAGACAACTGAGCATATCTGAATTTATTAGAAAATTATTATAATTATTAGCAAAATATTTATTTGACAAAGTTATGTTTCCAAAAGAAAAGTTCCAAAATCAATAAGGAGGTCTAAGAAGGAAGATAAGAGAGCCTAAATGAGTACAAACATTTGCTTTTTATTAAAATTGATTTATTTATAACAATCCTTATCCTAAATTGTGGTCGAAAACTAGCCTACATGTGGACAACAACTAATTATTTTGGACGAAAACTAGCTGAATTCGTATATTTATCATTATTATTTTTTTTATATAAAAGCAGTGAACATAATTAGTTATCATTTCATTTACACTTAAAATACAAAATATAAGTTTATAATTCATTAACATTGAATTAATAGAACATATTATTTTTATTATGTCACGAACCTATGAACTCCACTAATTGGACGAAAACCGGTGAAATGACCCTATGTACAAAACTTGCAAATAAAAAATAATTTATGTGTACACGTTGTCGCAAGTCCTTACATAGAGCGACTTCTGAGAGTAACTTGCGAAAGAAAACTTGCAAAAAGTATGAAATACGTGGACAGGTCTGTGCAAGTAGTGTCTGCAAAAACTTCTGCAAGTGACTTGCATGTGTACACTAAGCATAAGAATAGTACAAATAAATGATCCTAGTCCTTCGTAAATATAAGTAAATATAATTCGAGAAAATAAATCGACAATATTTTAATAATCCCGTAATTATTCTTATTATATATTTGTCTCTGGAATATACATAATTTTTATTATTTTATATATGTACATATATTATTTTTACAATAATCTATCAATATGTGCAAATATACCACCTATATTATGATTATAGTAGAGACATTAAAGAGATAGGAGAAATTACAATTTTTGCATTTTTTTTTTTCAAAAACTAAACATTTGGAAGCTTCTTTTATTTATTTATTTTTTAATATTTAATTATATATAATATCTTCTGTTTGTCTGAATTTTTAAAAATTTTTCAATTTTTGGACATCGGTGATAAAGGGGTGGTATCTTTTCGCACATTTTTTTGTATAACTCAAAAAGTAACGCATCCTAAAATTAGGAAGGTAATAATTTTGAAATGTGTAAACAATATCCTTTCATATGATATCCCACTTGGTCTTACTGTACCACTTTTAAATTTCAGCCCCCCCCCCCCATTTCCAAGCCCTTTTCGAATAAAAATAAAAATATTTCTAAAATTGTTGCATCTGGAATAGATGTACACAAATCACTTCTATCAATGTACCAAATTTCAATTCAATGGTAGTAGTATAACAACTGAGGAAAATGGCTGTGGCATAGGGACGGACGGACGAACATTAAAGTCTCGCCCTAAGGGTTTTTTTTAACTTTTTTATGGGGCCCTAAAAAGGTGTGTGTGTGTGTAAGTACGCACGTTAGAAATTATACATTTTTGTTGTGATTGAAACTAATTTTTAATTTGCATGAAATGATTTATTGAAATAATGTATACGACCAGTTAATCTCACAAGTAACACTACCCAAGTGCCAATCGCCAATCTTCTTGAAACTTTGGTGGGGTGTAGAATAGGCAAAAATAAGGAACCCGTATTTTTTTTTATCTCCCAAGGCCCACGTTCACGGGGTGAAACCAGCCCTTAAATTTGGGGTTCAAATCGTATTTATTAAGATATCTCGAAAACTGTAAGAGATAGAGGAAAACTTTAAATCGAGGAAATGTTCTTTTTTAAAATACCTATTCACCTATATAGGTCAAATCAGGGTCGGGTTTATAAGAGGGGCTGGAGGGGTGAAATTGGGGGTAAATTTTGTTGTACAGACTAAGTGGTTCAATATATTAAATTTTTATTCTCATAAATGGAAAGAGCACAAAAAATTAAACGATACGTATTTTTGCCTTTTTCCGAAATATGTGTGGTATTCAAGACATATAAGGAAGAAAAAAATAGGATAGATTATATTGCATAATTATTTATTGCAAATACCTTCTATATTTTTTTTTTAAATTTTATGTCTATCTCATCATGAAAATATAAATTTTTACTCTCCGATAATAATCCGTGTATTTTTCAGTACTTACTGAATTGGTAATTTAATCATGTGCATGTTTGGTTACTCCTATTCTATATTTTTTACCTATTTCTGCGAAAGTTGTGTGATCTGCCTGTGTAAATGAAAACTCGGCAAGAAGTGCAGTAAATTTTTTTTTTTGGGTCATTGCTTATTTCCTAATAGGAAAATAAGAAATCGGAGGGTGTTTTTTTTTTTTTGCTCGTCACTTATTTTTTTATAGAAAAATGTAAAAAAGTGGGAAAGTTAGTAAGAATTTTTTTTTTTAATTTTTGTCAGGTGCGGCATTTTGCACAGTGTCGCGGGCGGTACTTTGGGTAAATTCGGCCCTCTATGTATGTATAAATCATCATATAAATAGTATGAAAATTGATATGAATCCTGTGAAATTTGTTTCACTTTGTACTTGTGAGTTTTTTAATAGTAGATCTTTTTCTTTTCACACATCCCACTACTTGTTTTTCATTTATCTCAACAACTTTGGAAGCTTCAATCCAAAACGAGTTATCTCTCGGAATGTGCTTGTCAAAAATGACAATGATTTTGGTCTGGTGACTGGTCATGATATTTTACTCTATTCTTTCGAGTTCTTTCCGGTTCACTTATTGCGTCACTGGATGTAAGCTTAGCCACACTGTTTATAGATGTATTTAGTACGGTATTTGTTTCAATATCCATTATTTAATATTTTAGTATCACAATAAAGAAAGGCACTGTATTCCCACTTAAAATTTAGTCAGCTAATGAATATACTGTTTACAAAGATATTTAAACTATATTGTAAACTTTCACAATCATTCAAAAAAAGTTCGTAAAAAAAAAAAATAGTGAATAAATTTTATTATTTTCTTTAAGAGAGGAGTTCAAATAAAAAAGCAACTTTTTTATTTATGATTATTTTGCTTGTTGAATTTTTTTCAAATTAGGGATGGTTTCAAATAGAAAATTTTGTTTTTGAAACATTCATTACTCTTCCCTGTGAGGGGAGGGGGCCCTTTTTCACAAGTTTTTAAGCATTTACAAGGAACGCCATATCTCACAAAGTAATTTTATTTCTATTCACATTATTTTATTCCTAAAGGACCTCTCCATAAAGCTGAGTATGGTTTTCAGGTAATTTTAAAAATTAACTATAAAATTGTAATCCCAAAGTTCTAAAAATTATAAAACCCAATTTTTTATTAAAAAAAAAAAAAATGTTTAGAAATAGTTACAATTGTTCAAATGGAAAAAGCATACTCCACTTTATGCGCAATATGTTTATGAACAAAATAAAAAAAATTAAGTTTCTATGTTTTCTAGAACTTGAGATATGGTTTTCCTTGTCGGGAAAAACACAAGTTTTGGGAAACGGTAAAAAACAAAAGTAATAACAAAAGAAGCGGTTTACTCACTGTTTATTAAAATGTCTACAAAGGCATACAAATAAAAGAACATTATCTCAGTGCATACTATAACTTGTGTACACACCAAAACTAAGTATTACTGATCAAATCGCGGGGGGGGGGGGGCAACGTTATCTGCAAAGGACCAGCAACTTGGCTGTGCAGCGGCTCACAAATAAATATTTTTCTACTCGAAAAAAAATTTTTTTGGCCATGTTTTATATATCACCGTGTTTGTAAAGAACCATAGAACGAAATAAAAACAAAAAACGAGATTCGAAAAAAATTAGTTTATTAGCCGTTTCTGGCGTGAACTCCCCCCTTAAAAAATATAAAATACAATAATTATAAGTAAAACAGTAACAGTTATATTTGATTTCAGAAGCTTATTAACACAATATTGAGCAAGGTTACTTTAGTGTCCCGTGCATCACGGTACCGTGTACTATAAAATATAAAATAAATCATTCAAAATAATAAATTTTTCTAAACAAAAATAAACAGTATAAAGAGAATAATACAAGGAAAAATATTTATGATAAAAAAAATAAAAAAAATATCACAATTCACAGAGAATATTCAGTGAACTAGGTGAGCCATAACTGGAGCATTCGTACGAGTCCCGTGCGTCACGCTTATTAATGTCTTATTTCTTGAGCATTGGATTTCAGAAATAAATTAAAATATACTAATTTAACATTTTCTTTTGATTATTATTAATTGTAATTTTCTTTTAAAACATATTTTTATTGTACAAATGTCCCGTGCGTCACGCTGAGAATCGCCCTATTGCTTGTCCGGCAATTGAAAGCATTAGATTAAGTGAAACATAAGTATTGTAGGAAAAAGAGTATAACCGGGTTTGCATGGGTAATGTGTTCCCCAATAGGAACTCATATTAATAAATGTACTAACAGTATGGTGAGATTATAGGTAATTAATATCTGCAACCTTCCCCGCTAAAACCGAGTAGTTAGGAGATAACTAAAAAAATATGCAGTGAAACTGCTTTCTTCAAAAATTTTTTTCTCGGTAAATACTCAATTTAGGAAAGTAATTCAAAATCCACATGAAAGCAAATACCATGGAGAATAATAGACATATTTATTATTTAGTCTTCGTTATTAAGGAAAATAACATGGTTTAAATCCGATTCAATGTTATTTTTATAGGGTTCCAATTGAGTGACCACTTCCAGAAAAAAAAGTAACTGTGTCTTAATGCTTTTTATTATCACACAAAGTTTTATATCAATTCAAAGGGTGAAATATAGTAAAAAAAAAATATTTTTTTCACTTCTAACCTGTCAAACAGCTCTTCCGGTAGGTCCGACCCTGAAATTCAACATGTCAATCAAAAGCTCTTTAAAAATAAATTGTTGTATCTAATAAAATGTTTTTTCTAGCTTCTATATTTTTGGAGATAATCAAGGAAAATCGAAAAAGATTATAATCGGAAGCAAGGGAACTGCCCCCGAAAAAGAGTCATATCAGTAACTAATGGTGTCGTTTAGGTAACACCTCATAGGTAGGTACCTCATATGTATAACTTCCATAGAACAAAACGAAGCAGTTATAGAAATACAATAGAAAATTGTGAGAAAATGTGTTTTTAGTGTGCTTTATTACTATGTCAAGTATTAAAATCCAAGGATTAAAATTTCCATATGTACCCCATGTGTTATTACGCAAAATATTTAAGTGTAACTTTTTTAGGTTAGAATAAATTAATACTTTCATTGCCAAGACTGTGAGATGGACAGATATTTTATGTTAAATAAGTAGGTTCTTATATTTGTCACGCGATATCGCGTAATTGGCTATGTGGTAAAGTAGTTATATCACGAAATATCGTGTGGTCGGCAATGAAAGTGTTAATAGGAAATATGAACCCACCTTTCAAATACACTTTAAGGTCGTATAAACAATTAAAAAACTTGGAAAGCTTTTAGTGAGAAAAAAAATTATCGACAATTTGTTAAACTAGTTTTATCTTCAACTGATTGACCACAAATAATAACTAATGTTCGAATATTTATTTTACATGTTACTATATGGAATATCCCCACCGTCATTTAGGTAATTAATTTTACCTGTCAGTACATAATAAGTCGGGAGCGAACTAACCTACGACCCTTTTATTTCAAGATAAGATTAAAATCTGACCGCGGGAGCGAACTAGTATGCACCCTTTTTTTATTGAAAAACTAATATCTGTGATGATTTTGATGAGAGTTGCGATTTTATGAATAAGGAGATCTCAAAGAATGTTATGTTTTTTATTTTGCTAGAAAAATTTGTCTAACAAAGAAATTAGTATTTCCGAAGAGACATTTTTTTTTACCAGTGGTTTCGACTTCTTCCACGCCCAAAACTAGTGAAACAACCATCTAGAAACAATTTTAAAAAAATGGACAGGTGGACTTGGAACAAACCAATATTCATTCAGCTGACGATATGTGAGTAGTCGAACAGAAGGTAACATTTCGACTTTTTGGCTTTTTGCTTTTTCTTGCAGAATCGTACTTATATCGATAAACTACACATCCTAGTTGAATTTGACGTGTTAAATAGCAATAATTTTCCCCTAAAAACGAGTCCTAATCTCGGTTTTCGAACAAAACGGAACATATCCATTTCTTTATAAAAGTATTATCTATTTTAGTTCTAACAAAAAGTGACATTTTCTTATGTAATATTAGATTTAGATTTAGATTATTAGATTTAGTAGCTGAAAACACTAGAGAAAGTTAACTCTTCGGTTATCCGCCATTCCGTTTTATCCGCCACACCATCGACATTTTTAAAATTAATTAATTAATGCCATATTTAAAAAGTCGGCCGATAGCGGATAGGAAGTATCAGTGCGGTTTCACGAAAATCACTAGTTTTTTTTCGCTCATCTTAAACCATCTTATCTACAATTTCCGGCAGTAAGTCAATGTTAAACTGATGCTTAAACTATGTACACGTACAGTATAATTAAACTGATTATAAGTTTATTTTAATATCTTTTAATTGATTACGCTTAATTGTAATTTCTAAATGTACACTAAATATACAATAAACAAACGTTAATAGTGTACTAAATTTGTCTTTTATTTAACCCTCCCTATTATCCGCCATTTTAAGTTATCCACCCTTCCGCCGGCCCGTTTATGGCGGATAACCGGGACTCCACTGTATCTGTAAAAAAAGGTAACATTGGAAAAGTCGAAATTCAGCTATATTTTTTGAGGTCCCTAGAATACGAAAATGATATTCACTTATATATATATATATATATATATATATATATATATATATATATATATATATATATATATATATATATAGTGAATATCATTTTCGTATTTTGGAGATCTCAACAAATATATCTGCCATAGTCCCGGGCTCAGATTGCGTCATGAGACCTACTGTAATAGCTGAATTTCGAGTTTTCGAAATTCGCCAAAAAGTGACATTTTCAGGTTTTACTGACAAAAGGTAACATTTCCAAAATTCAAACTCAGTTATCTCCTGTAATATGAAAGTTTTTAAATTGACAAAACAGTGACGTAAGCTAACTTTTTTCAATGTAAAATTCTGCATAAACAGAATATTTTTAAAAATAAATGCTTACTCTTTAATCACATTTTAGTGTTACCTTCTGTTCGACTGCTTGTCATGTATATTGTTTGATTAAGCAGTCTCAAAGTTTACACAGAAACTAAAAAGCTGTACAATGTGAATTTATCTAGTTATTTTTACAGAACTTGAACTAAACGAAATGAAATAATCAATTATGCAAAAAAGTAAATTATTTTTAGAAAGTTAGCAAGCTAATTTATGTATTATTATATAAACTATAAGCAAATATAATAAAAATATTCAAATAGATCAAAATTATACCAAACAATTTTTATCTTTTTTTGTAGTTAGAAGATATTTTTAAACACTAGTTTTTTTTATTTATCTCTTTTATCAAGGTTTTGATAATTTTTTTTATTGCAAATAAAAATTATCTATGATGACACTTCATACTAAACTAAAAAAAATAACATTCGTCCATACTTTTTTTTTTGATTAAATATACAACAATATCTCGTATACTGTGGGACTCAAATTCTATAAAAATGCCATGGTTGAAAAGGCGTCAGTAATTGAGGTCTTATAAAAGGGTATAACGTGTCTATAAAAGGTACACTTAACCATGTAGCAAAGTCAACAAACTAAATAACTAAGCCTATTATTGCACAACTTGCATAGGTACACACTTACTAATGAGTAACGTCTCAACGAATTTTAATTATTCGTTGTAATGCTAATCAAAAAAAAAAAAAAAAAAGAAAAAAAATTTTTCATTATCCAATTTGGATACATATGTGCATCTGTTTCTAGGCTAAAATAGCGAATAGTCGACCCCGCAATAGACGAAATGCTACTGTAGGTTGCTTTATCTTTTGCTAAATGTAAATAGATACTTAAAAAATTTTGCAATTTAAAAACTTATTGAATAATCACTTTCTATGTAAATTAGTTTAATGGAAATTCACCAACTCAAAGCGAATCATGGTTCATGGTACATAGATATTTACACTCATAAGAGCCAAATATGGATGTTGTATGTATATGTGCTTCATACATTGCTGTTACAAAAATAAAATCAAAAATTCACTTTTCCAAAATACGACTTAACCTAGTCTTAAATCCAGAAGGATTATAAAAGCCATTGTAAAATAAATGGTATAATATGTTTATTCATAGTCAGAATTATTAAATACCAATGAATACTAGCGGTGGAGAACTATCGATAGCACTATCGATAACTATCGATAGTTTTGACTATCGAAAACTATCGATTTTTTTTTTACTATCGATAGTTTTCGATAGTTTTTTTCAGTCATTTCGTTTACTTATAAATACTAAAGATAATAAAAATTTCGTAGAAATTATAGCCAGGGATATAAAATCAACTATTTTAAGGGAATTTCCGAAAGTACCCAGTGAACATTTTCCTGTAAATTTTCTGTCACAGTGACAGAACTGAAAGTAACGTGTTACATAAAATGTGAGTCACATATGACTCACATGTAACTTACAATTTCCCACTTATAAACGTAACAATGTGACGTAACATTGTTATGTTCTTGTTACGTTTCAGGAAAATATAACTTTGAACCTTATAGATAAAAATACGCCTTACGCCTTCTTTTGCGAAAAGTAAATTCAAAATTCCCTTTTTTTGTTTCTTATTAACATTACATAAATACATACAGATATTACCAACTTATTGTCATATACATACACCTAAATTATTATTATTATTATTTTTTTGTTGACTGTTGCCGGATTCGATCCTTTATCCAAGCTGAAACATCTTTTAAATTATCGACAGTCTTAACCACTAGATCCAACTTACTTATTTATTCTCATCGTTATATATTAATATATATCACAAAATAGTAAATAAAGCTTTAAAAGAATTTTCATAATAGTTTCATTTTTAAATTAATAACAAAATTAACGTTGTTTTAACGACGTATTTACGTTGTTTTAATGAAATGTCACAATCATGACTCTTTTGTTATGTTTTTGTGACGTATCAATATTAATAAAACATTCGTCCATGCATTTCATCCATCCATTTTTGTATAAGTCGATTTATGTTATTTGTTATATGGGTTATGGGGTTATATTATATAATATAACCCCATAACCCATATAACAAATAACATAAATCGATTTATACAAAAATGGATGGATGAAATTTAGTTACATCAGACGCCAACAGGGGATAGATTGAGAAAAAACTGCAGGAATCTTTAATTTGATAATTCCTCGCGAATTGATACATTTAAAATTAATATGGTAACAAAACATTTCACAAAAGTGATAAGTGAAATGTTTTATTAATATTGATATGTCACAAAAACATAACAAAAGAGTCATGATTGTGACATTTCATTAAAACAACGTTAATACGTCGCAAAAACATAACATAAGAGTACTGTTGTGACGTTTTGTTCAAAGTAACATTGTTAGGTCATCAGGACATAACAAAAGAGTCATGGTTGTGACATTTCATTAAAGTAACGTTGATACGTCACAACAACATAACATAAAAGTCAGTTCTGTGAAGTTTTATCAAAGTAACATTGTTAGGTTGCGAAGACATAACATAAGAGTCACACTGACGTTTTATCAAAGCAACCTTGATACATCATCTAAACGTAACATAGCAGTCACAAATGTGACATTTTATTACAGTCACAATGGCATGTAACTGTTACGTAACATACAGGTAACAATTAGGTATATAACATAAAACTCTAATTTTATATAATTGTTATGTCACCCATAAGTCAAAAAAGTTACGTAACTTGTTATTTCCTTGTTACATCACATTTACATTCTATGTTCACTGGGTAGGTATAAGTTACAACTATCGGTCATAAAATAAAATGACAAGAGAAATTAAACAATTGGATAAAAATGTCAGTTCACCCAAACAATTACATAAATAAAATAAATTTAAATATAGCCAACAAATTTTTGTGCATTAAAGTTTTTGTAATATTGCAGCTAATAAAAATCTGTTTGTTTCATATTTATTCAATATTTATCTCCCTTAATTGTCGTTTTCTGGTAATACCTTTTTTATCTATAATTTTAACTATAATAGCCACAAAAACGCATTCTTAATTAATTTTTAAAACTAAAGTTCAAGAAATCTTTTTCAGTAAAATGTTTGTTAAAAATATTAAAACTTTTTAGGAGGTGTCGTAAGTTCAAAAAAGTGGGATTTTAGATAAATATATTATACAATAATACAGTCTGAATAACCAATTATTCCATTGTGCAGGTAAACCTTTTTTTATGCGGTGGATACGGACCGCATAAAAAAAGTGGCATAAAAAAAATATATATTCAAAAATATCATAAATAGCTATAAGAAGTTTAGCTCGGTCCAGATTGTAAGAAAAAAGTGGCATACTTATAGGTATGCAATGCATACATATTATAGGTATGCATTGCGTACCTATAAGTCTGCCACAAATATATCTTTCCATAATAGAATGAAAATTTGTAGTAAAAAAATTGGTTGATTACAATTTACTGATTTTAGTTTTTAAAGTTAATTGTGGATTAATAACGTTCAAACTTTTAATTATACGTAAAAAATATCAAAACAATTTATGAATGATGTAATCTTCATCCCGACGAAATTCAATTCACCCATCTTCAAAGCTTTTTTGAAGTAAATAATAAAACAAGTATTTTTACTAAGTAGCAAAAAATATGACGTTATTTTTTAACTATAGGTAACAATTGTTTCAAACTTAATTGTTCATTTTCAAACAAAGTAACAGCTATATCAACGACATGCTTTATACTCGTATATACTAATTTCTAATTATAGCCTATGGACAAACAGTGGGGGGGGGGGGATGACAGTAATATTAGGAAGTACGTTAGTGAGTACAGAATTATGTGGAAAACAAGTTTAAAAACAAGTTTCAGTCACACGACAAGGTATGTAATATAAAGTTGAGGATACATTTGAAAAGAAGCGGGCGACAACATTTTTAAAATAACAAACTACATTAATAAGTACAATCGTAATTATAGTAAATAAATTGTAATATAGAAAATAAAACTGAATTGTGAATATCTGTATAATCGTTTAGAAGTCGATCTGAATTATTTTTACTGATTTCTATTGCCTCTAGAATTGTTAATTTTTTGTTTTTATTTGCCTCGTGCAAAACTATGAGGTCCCTTTCTAGTATGTGTCCTATGTCAAATGTTTATTTATTTCCGGATTTTTGATGCCAGTAAGATCTGAAATATTTTGCTCTCCATATTTCGAAATTTCTGCCAGCTTGCCTGATGTAGAAACAGTCACGTTCTTGACAATTCAATTTGTAGATACCCGACTTTCTATGTTTATCTGTTTTTGTTTTATTATATTATATACTAGCTGTTACCCGCGGCTTCGCTGGCGTGAATTGCGTAATTTAGTAAAGGTAATTCCTAGTGGGTAGTTCGCTAAAATTTTTGCCCTATTTTCTTATCATAAGCTTTGATAAGCTTTATTTATTGAGAATTACCTTTGGCTAATTATCTAGGAACAACTGGAATTTTTCAAAAACTAATTTGTCATTTCTTCAAACATAGCTACCTATAACAGACTAAAAATCTAAAGTAAGCCTATCAAGGAGATGTCAACGAATTTGGTATAAAAGTAAGAAAAGTATGTTGACTTAAAATACTCAAATATTATATATTTTTAAAATAGCTAATATTTGTACACTTTAAATAAGTATCCTCCCTTATCCTATTAGAAAATTTAAATCCCCCTAAGTCTGCTTACATTATGCTTGAATATTTCCTAAAATAATTCACTCATTGTTGGAGACGCCAGAACAGTAGGCGTTAAAAATGTAAACTTTGACCTCCCTCCATTTTTTTGCGTTTATTCCCTATTTTACTCTTTACAGGATTAATTTTCAAAAATTGTTGAAACATGTATTCATTAATTTATTTCTGACAACTATGCCCTCCAGTTTCATTCGTGTAAAATTATGTTAACTGTGAGTAATAAGCTACTTTAAATTAGTTTTTCCGAAACAAACCAGACAAATTTAATCCAAAATTAGTTCTTTAAAGTGCTTCGCTTCGCTCGCCAAACAGTTTAAAATTCTATAAAAAGTTAATTCCACGTAATGCTTCGCTCCGCTCGGCAAACGACTCGAAAGCAACCATATTAATATATTTAATTTTCAGACTTTGAAATCCTTTAGATATAGAATCTCATATTTATGGTTTTAGAATTAATTAAATTGGATTCTTTTCGAGATCCGAAAACCCTGGTGGACTTTTCAAAATTACGTTCAGTTCCTTCGTAATTAGGCTTTACTACAATCCTTTTCTAAAGTGAAATTTTAATGAAAAAAGTTCTGAAGTTAATGTTTAAAATTTTAAAAATTATTTTTATCGTAACCTAGGTAATCTATTGTTTTAAACCTAACTTATCATTTTATAATAGAAATTCGATGTAGCTTCTAACATATCAGTTTTACGTGTAAGAATATCTGAAGTCATAATAAAAAATATAGTTGGTTCATTTAAAAAATAAAGTTTTTCACAATAAACAAAAAAGTATAATTAAAAATGCTTTATGTGACCATCCTGTATCATGTCAAGGAAGCTGAAATGCCACTGCCAGATAGAATATTAATAACAAATCCCAGCGAATTCAAATTTGTTGTTAAAAACACTTAAAATAGCAAAATTGGTGCCAACTTCCGGTATAACCGGAAGTGGCAGCAAGTTAGAAATATTTTAATTAAAATCTTCATATTTGGGAACTTTTAAAACCAAATTTTCAAAAATCTACTTTATTTAGAAGACCATAAACTTTCAAGGGAGATTCTTTTTGAATCAGCCTGTACATAACCATTTGGAAGATCACATTAAAATGTGGTTAAGATTGATCTGGAGGTTAATATCTATACTCCCTGTAAATTTAAACTCAGTAGCTTGAGTAGTTTTTGAGTTAAATCGGTTCATACAAACAGAGACAGACAGACAGACAGAAAATATTTTTTTTTAAATTTAGATTTGCTATATATGTCGAATTTGCTAACCGAAAAACATATCAATACCTAAAAATTCGAAAATCGCAGACAGACCCTTCTATTTTATTTATAGGTATTGATAAAATTTCCTAGAAGTAGAGCTCCTGGAGTGTATAAAATTTGAAAACCTCAGAATAGTCGAAATACACCTACAGTGAATGGATATTAATGGGACCTTTTCGATTATATTGTTGACAAGCTATGTATATTAAAATGTTTACAACTTTAAGTTTGCCACTCATTGGTTATTTAATTAGTATGTTAATTCTAACAGGGTCAACGGTATCGATAACCGATTTATTAAAAGGAAAATTCCCAGGTGTTCCTTTCCGATTTCGTTGATGCCGAACTATGTTATTCTTTGTTGAAATTTAAAACACCCGTATTTTTTTTATCGATGGGAAACCGGTATGAAGGAGTGCAATCGCCCTTCAAAAATCAGGGTAATAATTTAATTTACCAAATATCTCGAAAATGGTAAGAGATAGAGAGAGCTAAAGTTTAAGTTAGCCATGTTGTCCTTTTTTAAAGAGCTACCTGTTGATGTGCAATCTGTTCAAATCACCTCAATAGAAGTGATTAGGGGTTAAAAATTTGGGGATAAGTTTGCGAAAAAGGGTGAAAAAAAAATAGAAAAAAAACATTAATATTTTGTTTTGCAGATTTCAAATCTACATAAAAGAATTTAATCTACCAGTTTTTGCTCAGTTTCGTAATATTAAATATAACGGTAGTTAAATAGAGGGTAACTGTGTCGACACAAGCATACTATTTAAATAGTTCAAGAACTTCTTTTTTCTTGGTAAATAGTTTAAGGCAGGCAATTAGAATAACAGAAATAATATTCACAATTCAGTAACATTGCGGGGTAAATTACCTCCTTATGTTACATATTAGTTTTTATCCCTTCATTTCTTGTACCCCTCTTCGATTTCGATGACATTAAAATATGTTCTTCTTTCAAATCTAAGAGACACATTTTTTTTTATCTGCGGAAAAACATTTCTAAGGGGTAAAAACCACTACTCAAAGTTTATCCTCTAAAGGGGTGCTGTTAATAAGGGTTCAAATTTACAAAACGTTTATGAAAAAAATCTGCTTATTGAATTTTAACAAAACCAATGATGACTGAAAGAGGAAAAAAAATAGTAGCGACAACGTCATTTGGGATTTTTCTAAAAAATTACTAGTGGAGTCAATAAAAGATTTTCACCTCTAAATTCTCTATAACAGGTCTGATTTTGATGAATTTCTTTTTAAATTGTTCCTTTTGTAGTATTATTGAAAATCATAAACATTAAAAATGGGGCTTAGGGTAGGTACTATTAATGAGTTAAAAAAAATTATGTATGCCGAGATTATGTATGAAAAATTTCAGGTCAAAATTCAAAACAGAAAAAAGTTATACCGATTTTTGTATAGTCATCTTTCGATGACATTGCGTAAAACCGAAAGGCCGGACAAAGAAAAAGTAAGATAAGAAACTACAGGAGGAAGAATTTGAGATTCCTTATGAATTATCATACGGTCCCGGGTTGACTAATAAGCTACTCGTAAGTTTATAAATATTTTATAAAATACAGGTAAGTAAAATTCCATTTAAAAAAACTTTAAATGTGTTTTTCTCAAAATAACATTTTTCAAGTTTGCTCAAATCCTAACTCAAAAACTTTTTATCCGATTTTAATAAAACATGGCTCATTTTGTGTATTATTATGTCTATTGCCCCTCGCTCCCTATTAACTTGATAATTTTTTTTTCCCGTTGAGAGACTTAAAAGTGCTGGAAAATGAGGCTGTTTTAAAATTTTTAGTCGAATTTTTCCTTTGAACACATTAGAATTATACAGCCTATACGATAAGAAGGGCGAGAGGCGAGAGTAGGGCTGCCGTGTCACACGAATGTCATGTATCTTTAGATACAACAATTTCGCCTAACAACGTTTAAAGGATTCTACTCAATCCCTAGTATATATATTGACAATAAAATTAATTAATTTGTTAATAATAATATAATAATTAATCTATTGTATTTTTAAATTTTTATTTTGATTGTATCACATTCCTTATTTCTTATATTTTCAAATAGTATATTTACACGTTATTAAATCAATACTGCAACATTGAATCAATAACGCATAATAAAAATCAATTATCTTAGATATTTAATAATATTTGAGCGAATTAAGATAATACGATATTTTATTCAAATCAAGTTTTCTCAAAACTATTATATCTGAGATACGTGAGATTAGTGTGACACGGCAGAGTGACGCTATCCGTTTTCGGACCCACAGAACACGATTCTGTAAAAAAATGTCTGATATATATATATATATATATATATATATATATATATATATATATATATATATATATATATATATATATATATATATATATATATATATATATATATATATATATATATATATATATATATATATACATATACAAAGTGGTCCAGAATTATGTACCGTAATTGGTAGAGCTCGTAGTACGTTCAAAAATAATGGTACCTTTTCATGTACACTTTTTTTCAAAACTCAATAATAAGGGAGATACAACTCTGTAAAGGGGTGAAACGAAAACCATTATTTCTTAAATATTTTCCAAACGCTTTTGAATAACGGACTGATATTTTAGAGGTACGTATTTTCCGTTAGAAGGATTAAATTTATCTCAACACTTATTCCACCACTCATGACTAAGGAGTGGTTTTGGGTGGTAGGTGTGAGTTATAAGTCTTTTCTTTTTTAATTTGCAATTATTTTAACGAAATCCCTAATAATATAATTCCTCAGATAATTTCACGCAAAAAAGGTATACTTGTTACATTTCGATAAATATTACCGTTTTCGAGTAATTTAAAGTAGAAATATCTATTTCCAAATTATCCCTTAATCATAAGTGATCGAATAATTGATACCATAAATTTAATTATCTTAATGTTCATACGCGCCCGTAGAATATGAATCCAGTAATCAGAAGCGCCTAAAAAATTTAAAAAAAAAAGTCAGTTTCATTCCACCCCTCTACATTTTACCCCTCTACTTTGTCTCCCTTATTATTGGGTTTTGGAAAAAAGTGTAGATTATTTTTGAACATACTATCTACATACTACATACTACATACATACATCAGCAATTACGGTATATAATTCTGGACCAGCCTGTATAATATATATATATATATATATATATATATATATATATATATATATATATATATATATATATATATATATATATATATAACAGTAAAACAGTTAAACTTTTCCAAACCGGTTGGAAATAATATTTCGGTCAATTATCTACAACATATCCAAAATTTAGCTTCCTAGGATGATTTGGAGGTAGTAGAGGAAGAAAAAACGATTCTGGCGGATCTAACACGCCCACATCCCCCAAAAATTAACGTAGAGGGTTGAAATTTGGTTGATAGAGTTCGTACATAAGTTGTGCTTTTTGGAGGTTTTAATATTTTACCCCCGTCTTTTTGGAGGTGTTAATATTTTACCCCCACCTCGTCATTTGTAAGCTACAATTTCATGCTTTTTTGACGTTTTCGAAGTTTGTACGACTCGCACAGGTCACCCAAATAAACCTAGAAGGCTGAAATTTTGTATTAGGCTTGAGTTAGTATCAAGGGGGTGCCTTTTGGGGGTCTCAGCTTTTAAACCTTACCCTCATCATTTTTATACCAAAAAGAACTTGATTTTTCTTGTTTTTTAATAGTTTCGTTAGGGTCAAATTCTCCCCAAATAAACCTAGAGGGCTGAAATTTTGTGTACAGGTTAAGCTAATTGTCAGCCACTGCTTTTTGGAGGTTTCAACTTTTAACACTTACCCCCACGATTTTTACGCCAATATTTCCTTGATTTTTTTGCTTTTTTCCTACTACGTCTAGAGACTCTCTAAGGAAACCTAGAGGGCTGAAATTTTGTACATGTATTGAGTTAGTATCCAGCTAGTGCCTTTTAGGGATTCCACCTTACTTTTCCCCCCACCTCTCCCATTTTTACATCGGAATTCAATGGTATTGTTAAATGTGTTTTAAATGCATTATTTTTACTCTAATACAAAGTAGGCGAATAGTAATTTCAAAAAATTTAAAAAAAAAATGAATTTACCTTTATAACAAATGCAATACACAAATATTAAGTAATTTAAAAATGTTATTAAAGTCACTGTTTATAAAGTATGAATTTTGGATTTTTATTATTTAGAAAATAGAAATTTTGGATTTTTTTTGGAAAGAAAAAATATCTTCATAAAGGCCTTCCAGTTTACTATTTAAGTTCCTTTTTTAATATTTAAAATAAAACACAACGGCAATTGGCGGATAAGCATGGGTAGCAATGCCCTCGTACGAATTGTGTTGGCTTTTTTCCTGCTAACTGTTATCGGCATAAAATTGAAATTTACTGAGAATCAGCCCTTAAAAACTTAAAACCTTTTTTTAAAGCCCCGATCAGTCATCATCAGTTTTGAAACCACCAAAATGACAAATCGCTTGTAGACTTTCAATTAAATTTCGCTTGTAAATATTCAGTACCGAAGATAAAAGGAAAAATTCGACTTCCGTGGTGGGGCCCCGCTGCTCACGGCGTTTTTTTTTTTTTAAAACCCGCCATTTTTCGAAAAAACGTTTAACATTCGGTTTTGATGGGGAATGCGTAACTACATATATATCTGCAGTAAGATACCATTTTATTATCCTTTTCAGATGCACTGAAGAGGCTGTATCATTTTGAAAGATGTGGGCTGTTTTTTTTACGTCAAATTCAATGCCCTCTATACTACAGAAAGGAAATTATAATTAAATTAAAATTTTTTTTATTATATATAGATTCTAAGTTGTCATAATATGTAAATAAAAAAACTCCGTGAGCAGCGGGGCCCCATCACGGGAGTCGAATTTGTTGCTACATCTTCGGTATTTTCAAGATCTCTAAATGTAGTTGAAAGAGTACAGGCAGATTGTCATTTTGGTGTTTTTAAAACTGATGATAAGTGTTCGGCTGATCGGGGCTTTAAAAAAGGGTTTAAGTTTTAAAGGGTTGAATCTCAGTAAATTTAAATTTTATGTTGGTAGCAGTTAGCAGGAAAAAAGCCAACACAATTCGTACGAGGGCATTCCTACCCATGCTTATCCGCCAGTTGCCTTTGTGTATTATTTTTAAATATTAAAAAAGGACCTTAAATAGTGTGAACTGGGAAGGCTTTATGAAGATATTTTTTCTTTTCAAAATTTTTTTAATTTTAATTACAATATTTTTTACATTTAATTATGACAGTTGGTTCACTTTTTTTAAAAAATTTACCCCGGCTACTTGCACTAATATAAAAATAAATCTTTCTAGGTTTATTTGAGTGATCTATACGTGTGGTACAAATTTCGAAAACGTCAAAAAAGCAGGAAACTGTAGCTTAAAAATGATGGGGGTAAATTTTGAAACTTTCAAAAAGCACACCCTAGGTACCAACTCTATCAACATACCAAATTTCAACCCTCTACGTTAATTCTGGGGGGCTGTGGGCGTGTTAGATCCAGCCAAAATACTTTTTTCCCCCTCTACTCCTTCCAAATAATCCTAGAAACCTTAATTTTGGATACGTTGTAGATAATTGACCGAAACCTTATTTCCAACTGGTTTGGAAAAGTTTTACTGTTTTGTTGCCCCCCACCGCCCCCTTAAAAGTTGGGTCGGATCTAAAATTTTGCCCAAATTTGACCCCACTTTGATAGTATTGTTGTGCATCGGAATGAGCCCCACTTAACAAATTTCAGCTCCCGCCCTCCATAGGGGGCCCTACACAAGGAAAATGAAGCCGGGTATTATGTATAATATACATATTACATATATACTGGGTGTCTCGGCCGGATGTATACATACGATTTACATGTTAATTGATAACATTGGATTCCCATAAGGAAAAAGTTATGTCACAAGAGTGCTTTGAATAAACGTATTTATATTTTGGGAAATTTTATACTGAGACTATAACAGAAATATATTTTGAGGTCCCTAGAATACGAAAATGATATTCACTAAAATTTAGATATACAGTCAACTCTCGTTATTTCGAAACTCGAGGGACTCTTAAAATATTACGAATTTAAGAGAGGTTCGAATTATCACAGGCAACAATTTTAATTTTTTAAGCATTTGCGATGAATGAACTTGAACTTGTCTCAAAATGTACTTACAATCTTTCTGTCTCTTTCTCTCTGCAACTTTGAATTGTCGAGTGTTTGACGCCAATGAGTTCGAATTAACGCGTCGTTTTGTTACGTAGCAATGATTTTTTCGTCCGAATTACCAATTGTATAAAAATGTATTGTTTTAGTTCGAAATATAAAGAGATTTTGTAGGGAACTCGTGATAATAAAGAGTTTCGAATTATTTAGAGTGAATTATACCAGTGCCCGATATTTGGAATTTCGCTATGTTATGCAGATGCTGCGACAGGGGTATTTTTATTTTACTGCATTATTGCTGTTAAAGCGATAGTAACAGTAGTTACAATATTAAATTGGTACCTATTATTAGTTTGTTCAAAGCACTCTTGTGACATAACTTTTCCTTTATGGTAATTCAGTGTTATCAATTAACATGTAAATCGTATGTATACATCCAAACGGGACACCCATATATATATATATATATATATATATATATATATATATATATATATATATATATATATATATATATATATGTATATATATATATATATATATATATATATATATATATATATATATATATATATATATATAGGAGTGACACACTAAAACCACAGGATTTTTTTCGGAATTAACAGTTTGAGAAAATCGCAAATTAACTGGCTTCATGATGTTCCCAATTTTTTCCAAGTTCGGCTCTGACCAAATTATGCATAAATACCTTCTTACTATTAAAGGTACAAAGCAATTTTATTGATTAAAATTCAATAAAATTTTGCAAATATGTTTACTTCTAGTTACTATTTATTACAAATAAAACATAAATATCTACAGTGTCTCTCAGCTAAAATCGGACAAAATTTTTTTCATATCTTTTGGCTATAAAATAATTGTAAAATAGTTATTATGGTATGATTTCTTGTAACTGATCATGTCTCAGATTTTGTTATTTTCCACACCACCCAGGCGGTATAACAAAAGACGCATTTTTTAACGTAGTTTCCCCTTTAGGTCTAGCCAACTCGCTTGAATATTACTCACTTTTCGAAAGTGAGATAACAGTTGCGATTGTACTATTATGGACACAAACCAAAAAGACGTTCAGAAATTGCGGTGAGGGGACGTCAATTTGCATTTATTTGCATAGTTACATAATCGTGTTTTTAAATGAGTGAGGAAAAACTTCTTTTTAATAATATGATAAACATAAACACAAATGTAGATAGAAAGGTTCTTTTTGGCTTGAGCGGATATTACTTATTTTCTATTATTTACACTATGTACGTAATTATAATATTATTAATCAAACTACTTAAATAGTAAAAATGTAAATTATTTAAAACTACTTACGCGAATTATGCTCACATGAAATTTGATAAAAAATTAAGCTATTATAATAATAAATGCTGGAAATAATTTCCACGAACTCGAAGACACTCCTTCGATATTCTTGAATACCAATTTATATAAAACTAAATCAAAAATTTAGCACTAGTCAACACAAAATTCACTATTTACAAACTTATAAATTAATTTTTACAAATTATCAACAAATATTTACACTCAAAAACTACACTATTTACTAACAACTTATTTATTTAAGCTAAAATTAATATATTTAGTTTACAAAAAAATTATAATACAATACAACAATAAAAGTAAAAGTAATATCTTTAACACTTGGTACGTAAAACATATCATCACTGCCAGAGAATGAGTGAATATGTGAACGAGCTTAACTTGCTCAGAACTGCACACTGCCGATTACACGATAGAGATACTAGGCTGGTTCGATGTTCTGTGCACCATTCAAAAATGATTTTATGACGTATTATTGTTATTTTTATTATCTTTATTTAAATAAAGTTTCTAAAACTGTTGAGTTAGATGTAATTTTATTTTGTAAGTATGCTGAGATAATTTTATTTATTTCATTCAAATATTCAGATTTATAGTAAAATTAACCTTGAAAATAATTTTTTTTATAACAAGTTAAAACATATTAACAAGTCAAAATATATTTTTTTAGACTGTTACAGGAACTCCAAGAACTGTAACTCAGGGGGGAAGGAATATTTTGTTGCACTTCTTGGAGTTCTTCTGTGTTTTAGAATTAAGGCAGATACTTTACTTTATGGTCCTTTTTATACATAAGTAATATATGTAGTGCCGAACATGGCATGCATTTATATTTAAATATTATTATGTTCTACCAACTAAAATCTTTCCGTAAAGATATATGTTATAAAATAATTGTAAGAGACGTATTTTGAACAAAAAATGGTGGGTGTCGCTAATGCGTAAGTGCCAAAAATATTCAAAATTTAAAAATTTAACGTTAATTTAATGATATAACGTTAATTTTTTTTTATTACTTTCCCTAAGGTGGGTACACAAAATATATTAAACTCAAATAAATCGGCTCAGTTATTTCGTCCAAAAAATTATTTTTCGAAAATTTTTGTCTTTTTGTGTATTCATAAACTATTAGCCTTGGACGGTTAAAATTTGGCAAGAATGTATCTGGGGCTAAGAAGTATTATTTCCTATAAAAACAATCAATTTTGCGTCAAGGGCCGTTTTGCCTGTCTTACCCGGCAATGCGCTTTAAGGGGAGATTCGCCAAAAAAACAAAAATCAACCTTTTCTTATTTATTTTTTTTTTTTTATACAAATAAATATTTTTAAAAAAAACTAATTATATAACATTGTTTCTACATGTCTTGAGGTTACAAAAAAAATTAAAAAAAAAAATTAAAAATGGCTTAGTTATAAATGGCTTTGAAGTCGACACTGCGAGATTTTTCCATCTTGATGGTTCCTCGCATTCTGAGATCCCCAGTGAACCGAAATCAAAAAATCAAGAATTTTCTGAAAATATGCATATACAGTTACGGCACTAAGATTTAAGAAAAAAAATAAAAAACTAGCGAAAAATCGCATTTTAAAAATAAATTTTCAAAAATCACCGCTTTTTCTCGAAGAAAAACAGTCGTCATTTTAAAAATATATTACGGAATCAAAATATCTAGTTCCTACCAAAATGACGGGCATCGAGGAATAATATGCACTTTACTTTATGTCGATATCTCAAATACTTTGTGAGATACATGAGAAACCATGTCAAAAAACATACTTTCGAGAAAATAGTATTTAAATTTTTTTTTTAAATTGAATTATAGTAAAGTGCGTGCACTAAAGTGCTCATAATTTTTTAATTTCGCGTTTTTTTTTAAATAAAATTTTAGGAGAATACTTCTAACACCTTAAAAAACATAATTATGAAGGAAAAAATAATTTTTTTAACGAATCTCCCCTTAAAATAAATGACTGTGTACTTAAAATTATTCATCAGTGCCACCAAAATTAGTCACTAGTGTCTTTGACAAATTTCTGTTCAAATACTATTGAGATTTTTGGAAAAGATAAAAGTAAAGTTAAAATAGTTCCCCAGGACCTTGGTGCCTCAAAAAAGGCCTAAAATAGAAATGCTTCTAAAACTATTGGTACAGGTATAAACTCAGCGCCGACGGGAGAAAAATGACGGGCCCCCGACACAACAAAAATTTTTAAACATTTTTTTCTCTGAAAATACAGTTGACGAGCAAAAAAAACCTCTTCAGTCTTTGTCCGGACCCCCTTTTTAGACTCAGGCCCCAGGGCAATTGCCTGACCTCCTCTCGCCTGCCCTGGGTATAATAAATACCTTGTGTTGCAGCAAATTTTCATCAACTGTACGATGGAAATAAAATTTTTCCATCTCAAAAAGAAACATTTCACAAAACGAAATCTTTTTCTGCAGACAAAAAAATTCATGTCTCGTAGATTTTGATAAAGAACAACATATCTTAATATCATCGAAATCGGAAAGGGATACCAGAAAATTGGGGAATGGGAATTAGAATTGAAGAACTAGTAGAACTTTTAAGGATGATTTCACCCCTTCATACCGTTTTTCTGTAGATAAAAAAATACAGATTTCTTAGATTTCAACAAAGGATAACAGATCTTGGTATCGCCGAAATCGAAGAGGCACACCTGAGAATGTTTTCTTATTAGAAATATCTCGTCTTCTGTTGGTCGGAGATCAGTTATAGTCATGAAAATTATGGATTGGAGTATTCTCTACAAAAAAGGTTATATTTATTTTCTATAGACAACAGAATTATTGCAAACACATATCACCTTACTGCACAATAGATGGTATTGATACCTAAACATTGTTTCATACAATTTGATTCATGACTGTCAGAACATTTTATTACATAAACTTTCGCTCAAATTTTTATGAGTTGTTTTTTCGAAATTTTCAGTTAAATATAAATACTTCATACAGATAACTGTTTTTATTATTACGAAAAAGCAATTTGGTTCATGACTGCCAGAAAACTATATACAAAATTTCGCTCAGATTTCTATGAGTTGTTACTTGTTTCATAGACAATATAAGGGTATGGTAACCAGAAATACGTAAGCTTTTGGTTTTGCCGTGATTTTTAGTCTTATATTTAACTAGCTGCGACCTGCGGTTTCACTCGTATAAAATTATCTGAATTTTAGGTAAAATTTATGAGTCCATTCAATCATATATTCCAAAATTCTGTGCAAAATCAATTATTTATAGCACTTGACCCTGCTCGCCCAATGACTCTAAAATAACCATCTTCATATGTTATTAGCATGGCTAACTTCTACACCGTAAGAACTTAGTATAGGTACCTATACTAGGAATGATCGATATTAGAAAAACATCGATGTTGACATCGATGTTAACATCGAGTCAGGAGTATCGATATACGATATATATCGAAAGAAAAACATCGCTGATCGAAAACATCGATGTTTATGTAGCAAAATAAACAACCATTATAATCTATTATTTTATTTATTAAAAATTAACATTGCCAGTATTTATTTGGTATAGGGTCGAGTGGGGAACAGTGTAACAAAAAAGTAATTTTTATTTTTAGAAAAAAAATTATTTATTTTATCTTTCTTTTATTATAGCCTAATGAAGCAACGATCTTTAACCTACATATTAGGCTTTAAAAAATATTGAAATTATACTTAGAAACTACTTAAATTGGCATTTTTCTGAGATCACAATTTTGTTATAGTGTGCCCCTGGGGTGGGGTACAGTTTAACAGCCATAGGAGTGCAGTATAACAATATGGGGCACATTGTAACAATGAATTAAATTTAACATCAAACGAAACATGAAAAAATAAAATTTTTTAAACTCAATAAGGTCTACATAACAAGTTTTTAGGAATCCTGACCAAAAAAAAAAGGAAAATGTATATGATTTTTTTTTTAACTTAGATTAAATCTTCTTAATATATTTTCTGGGAATGAGTAGCAATCAGCAATCAGTCGTTTTGTCTTTTTTTCCATTATAGGTGGCGGCAATAAAAGTTCAATATCATCCAATGCAACAGTAGCAAGATCCGGTTCTAAAGGAAAATAAAAGACATTGTCAACTTTATCACTTTTGCGTAGATAGTTGATGTCATATTCATCTTCCTCGTTGTCTGTTAATAATTTTCAGTAGTAAGGATTGGCCGATTTGAAAACCTCCTCCCCTCCTCACGATTTTTTGAGTGACCTCGGCAGGAGGCAAAACTACCGAGGCGGTTCTAGAAGCCTCCGGCGGTGGGTGGAGCAAAATTTGGTCTCCAACCTAACGATATCTAGTGAAATTTTTTCTAACCTAACAGAACCCAACGGAACTTGATCTCACCTAACAGAACCTAAGCAAACTTAGCTTAATCTAACAAAATTTTTTCTAACCTAAGAACTGAAAAATTCCCTAACAGATGGCGCAACCACCTTCGAGCTTTGTAAATTCACTGCTAGATGGCTCACGTAGTTTGGATAATAGCGATCCCTGTGCGTAAGTTTGGAAATTCCCCTAATAGATGGCGCAGTCACCTTTGATAGCGTTGCTAGTCTGGATACTAGTGAACCCTATGCGTAAATTTAAAAAATTATCAATAGATGGTGCTGAAAATCCTTTTTGATAGTTAAAAGATGGCGTTGCTTGTCTGAACCACCGCGAACTCTGTACCTTGATTTCATATTTTCATCTGAAAACAGGTTTAAACTTGTATAAATTGTCAGCTGACGTCACTAAAGGTATACTGATATCAAATAGCGAAGATTTCTGTCTAATATGCGAAAATGAAGCTGCAGGTTTAAACCTGTATGACCACATAACGTGTGATAGCTGACGTCATCATACTATTTTTCAGCTGTAAAAAGGGCGCGACAGAATTTCTTCATTTACAATTTTGTTCGAAACTTTAGTGAAAACATTAAATCTTATTGTTGTAAAACAATTTTTTTCAATTGTTGTGTTAACAATTAATTATTGCCAACAATGGAATCCATTACTGCTGGTGCTTCATCTGGAAACAGAGACTTAATTCAAAAAATGGCGGGAAATTTTATGGACGAATTGAATCATCTTGGCGCTGTTAAACGATGGATTAAACTTTCTGATATGGAGATTGGAAAAGTATATAAAATAATGGGAGCAAGTCAGTTGTCGTCAAAATTCGATTCATCAAAAATGAAGACAATATTGGAATTAGAAATTGGATACATATCATTGCCGGCGAGATTTGACAATTTGAACGAGCAGATGCTGGCATGGCTGCAGAGCAATCCACAATTGGGTATCATAAATAATGGGCCAATCGGACTAACTCATAAATTGCAATTCAAAACATTGGATCTTCTTGAAATCGCAATTCAAAACGTTGGATCTTCTTGAAATTTGTAAATTTAAAAAATTTCCATATTTTTGTAAGAAATCTTATTATTGTTTACATCTTTAAAAGTGATTATTGTACCTATTTTTTTTTAAACTATACTTAATAAAAAAAATTTTTTAAAAAGTAAAATCTATCTTTTTATTTACATCCATCCCTAAAAAATAAATAAAACAAATTTTTTAATATCATACCCTAAACTTGATTCGAATATAAAAATTGACATAAATTTATGTATAACTATTTGATATTATTAGCATTGTGTAATTTAAATATATGACTATGAGTAAAAATGTTAGTTTTTATTCATATGCCGATTTTTGCTAGCAAAGAGTAATATGTTTGAAAACTATTATCAAATGTTATAAAAGATTCCATTTAAAATTATGGTACACCATATATACTCGTAAATTTCACAAAAATGTATCACTCTGTACATTTTTTAAATCTGTGTGCATATTCTTTGATGTTATTTAATCAGCTAAATCTTTAATCAACTAAATCAGCTAAAATTGTTACATACTTACGTTATAAATATCTAAGTGTGTATTTTTCTTTTAAATATATACCTTATAAATACTCATGATTACTTTACTATAACTCTAATCACGCGATATCGTGTTATAAAATACATAAGAATTTACTCATTTAATGTAAAAATATTTGATCATCAACAATTAAATAAAAACGAATTTTTTAAAATATATATAGTAATATAATATTTCGCATATATAGTACTCTGTTAAAAGTACGGGTTTCTACACCGTTAAAAACATATTTTTTACAATATCAATATATCGTAAAAAAATCATATTTCTTAATATTTTTAAAACTGAATATGTAATATCAAGAATTTAAAACAGTTTTGAAACATTAATTTCTCCTCATAATATTTTTTAGTCTTAAATTAGTAGCACAATGTTCCATATATTTTAAGAGAATTTTCCTTTTAATATTTTATAACTTATCTAAAAAATTTATAGCTATTTTTATCAAAAAATTTATTACTTGCTATTGTTAAAAAATTAGTTAAATATATCTATAGGTATTAAATGACCTCTAGTTTTTGTAAAAGACGGGAGTAATAGCAATTCATCTTAAATACGAAATTATTTTATCAATGCTAAATAAGCGTTTTTTTCTCATATTATCATACTCCAATATATTGTATATTATTATAATTTATAAAAATGTGTTTTATTTATTAAAAAATTTAACAAAATCATAATCTGACTTCACGATATTTCTGATTATATACTACGTCATGTCTATACATATATTAACAAGTTTGCCAAAAAAATGATGATGAAAAAACTTTAAGTCTTAAGACGTTAGTAATTGTTAAAAAATAAGGTTACACTAACAAAAATGACGATGAACGATTTGGTTCATGGAATCCCAACAATAAACTTAAAACTCTCCCGGGGGTATTCAGAGATAAATAAGAACATTACATATATTGAGTGATTTAGGTAATATATCTACGTAATAAATTTCTAACACTGACTGACTGACTGACAGACAACGCACAGCCTAAACCGTTGGGTTTAAAAGAATTGAATTTTGCATAGGAGTTCCCTATGTGACGTAGGTGAGCACTAAGAAAGGATTTTTGAAAAATTCGTCCCCTAAGTGGGTTTAATAGGGAATGAAATTTGTATGTAAATTCTTTATTTTTGAGTGATATTAAAAATATGTTACTATGGCTATTAAAATAAATATTTAATGAATCATTAACTTTGACCGATAGACAACGGACAACCTCAACTGTTGAGTTTAGAGGGACGAAATTAAGCACAGGACTTATGAAAATTGGCGTTTAGGCTTCTATTTATAAATAAAAGTCGGTTGTTTTCTGGAAATTTATTCCTTAAGGTGTTAAAACAGAAAATGAAAGTTCATATGGGAAGTTTATCGTGGATATTGATTTAGGCTTTTGAAAAACATTAAAAGTGAGCACAAAGTGAGTACCTAATAAACAGATATTGTCGATGGGCAATCCCATTGGGTATACGGCTAGAATGTAAATAAAAGATAAATAAAATCAAAACCCGAAAATGTATGAAACCGAATCCAACGAAACTTAACCTATTGATCAAAACAAGTCATAAAAAATTTTCAAAAAGTGGTATTTTACAAAGTAAAATTTTCAAAAAGTGGTGTTGTGCAACGTAAATACAGAGTCATATTAAAATTTTATCAATCCTAAAAAAAGAAAATAATTAAATTTCCACCAGCACACATAAAATTTCGAAAGTTAATGTAAACGAAAATCAAAAACTATTCTTCTTACAAAAAATATATTATTAATATCTAAATATTTTCTTTCTATGCAGCGAGTTGAAAATAATGCGTTAATGCAAAAAAAAAATCAAACATTGTCTTATGTAAGTTAATATTTTAAGAATAAATACGTATACAGGGTGGGAAGTAAAATAATTGTCATTGTTTTCAAGAACGGATGAAAACTTTAATTTGGAGTATGAAATTTTATTTTTCCGGAATTATGCTGAATTCAATTAATTAACCCTTTCCTGCACAGCAGTTTTAGATCATTATTATTCGACGATACTTTATTTTTAACAAATCATTAATAATATAGTTAAAATACTTATTGGTAAGAATTACGAAGTTTACACATATGTTCTATCGCACCAGAATGTTAATAGGACAATGCAATTTAATTACCTATATTCAGGAGCAAGTAAAAAACATTACCTATTTTAATAGCTCAGAAAATACACATTACATAGTTTGTTGTAAGAACAATCATTTCCGTGATCTTTTTTAACGAATTGTTTAAGGATTGTGGTATGTAAGAAATAATAATACGCACATTATTTTAAAATATTTTATTAAATAATTAACATACAGCTATTGGAAAAAATACAAAGATATTTTTAACAACTTATTAAATGTTGATAGCTTATTTTAATATCTTCTATAGGGTCGTAAGTATAACCCTTTACCTGAAATTTTTTCATCACCATCGTTGGCGACTGTATTCTTGTCATAATCAGCTTCGTTGTCGCTCGCAGTATCTTCGCTATCGCTAGCAGATGTTTTTTCATCTCTGCCTTCGCCATCATTTGATATATACTTTAACACTGGCTCAATAATATCATGCTTTTCCAATTCCCTAGTTATTGAAATAATCCGCTTTCCAATCTCACTTTCCTTTAAATTATTAAAATGGCTTCGTTTTTTCTCGTTTTCGATACAATCCGCGAAGCTGGGATTTATAATATGACTCCTTTCCATTAAATTACATATAGTATTAACCATTTCTTCTCCAATTTGCGTCTGAGTCGCTAAACTTCTTAGTTCATCAACTAAATGGTTCGGGTCATCAAAATATTATTCTTCATCAACAGGTTTCGAATGGCCATTATGAAGGTTAGTATTTTCATCATCATATTTGAAACGTTTAGCTCCCCCATTTATTGAGTTGGATGTTGAAGGTTGTTCCTTTTCTTCTGAATTTTTATCTTCTTGTTCTTCATCCTTTGCGCATGCGTTCTGAAGCTCTTTGATCATTAATATGTCTAGTGCAGTTTGTAAGAGACCAGCCACTTTTGGAGTAAAACTTGTTTCTTTGTAGTTATCAGGCGATGGTAAATGCTTTTGTTCATCAGATCGATTATCTTCGATATTTACCTATTGTAGAATATTATGCGAGTTTTTTAAAGCGTGGAATTTACTTCTGATTGCTTCTGCTGCAGCCATCATACTTTCATCAAAAGTATTCAAGTTTCTTTTGGATAGATCTGTATCATTTTCGTGTTGATTTTGAAATACTGGTGCTTTATCTTCCTTTGCTTCAATGTCATTTCTTGCTTCAAAACTATATTCGGTTTCATTATCATCATTTTCATCATTAGATTTTGTCGATTCACTTTGTATTGAAAGTCTCTTCTTCTCCGCGCTGTTCACTTGTGTCCCATTATTTACCGACTGATTAGTGGTATATTCAAACTGATTATTTTTCATCTGACCATTACTGTTTGTTTGATGTTCCCAAGCATGCACTCTTCTTTTCATATGACGTAAAAGAGAATCTCTCCGCGAAAATGTCTTATCACAACGCATACACTCAAACATTTTTGATAGATGTGAAGAGTTTGAATTATAGAATAACACTGATTAGTTTTTATATCGACTCGACCTTATATAGTATAGCCAGAGCAGAATTGACGTAAAGTAACGCCAACAGTAAAGCAGCACAGAAACTGGTACATTTTAGAATCTTTTTGATGTAATTTGGTGTCTTTATGGCGTATTTTTTTGGTTTAACTTGGAATCATTTGGTGTCGTTTAGTGTAATTTTGGTGTATTTTTGGTGTAAATTTGGTGTGACCCAGTAGTTCTGCAACATTATATATTGTCAACGGCGTTTCTGGATGACGCAAGAGCCATGAATCAATTGCGGCGTTGTAATAAGTTTGTAAAGATCCAAACACCGATACATCAAGTGGCTGTAATTTGTGGCTGGAATGTGGCGGAATGGTAAGCAGAGTCACACCATTTTCTTTAGCTATGTTCAAAGCCTCAGGGGCTAAGTGACTCTCATGGTTGTCCAGTATAAAAAGCGATGGATTATCTTTTGAACTTCCAGTCACCTTCACAAAGTGTTTCACAACCTCAGGAAAAAACTGACAGTTCATCCACCCCGTCGGTTGTGCTAAGCCCAATGTACCGATAGGTGCTCCCTTCAACATGTGTGATTTAAAATTCTTCCTTGGGAACACCATCGCGGGTGGTAGAGCGTTACCTGTAGCAGAAACTGCGCAGCATGTTGTTACAAGGGTTCCTCGTTCACCACTTGTGACTTTATTAAGTTGTTTTGATCCTTTTGCTGCGAATACTCTTTTTGGCTTTTGTACCGTGGTCGTACCGGTCTCATCAAGACAGAATAGCCTACTGCCAACGCCAAAACTAGGAAACCTTCCCATTACCTCTTCTAAATTGTTATAAAACATCTTAACATTGTGCTTGTTGAATGACGTAGCCCTTGAAAGGCTGCAGGCTTCTGGTTTTCGCAACGACAAATCAGGATTTCTTTTTCGGAAGCCATGTAACCAATCTTTTCCTGTAATTTTTCTTTCTTCCCAAGTTGCTGGCATCTTTAATTTATGGTGTTTAGCCATTTCATATGCTAGTTTTCTAGTTTCAATCGTATCAAAACCGTAACACATTTTTGAGCATGTTATTAGATACTGTTTTAGTGCTGCTTCTTGAGCATTTAAAAATATTTTGTTTACCACGTAATTCGGCGTCAGTCGTAAATTTTCAGCTTCCTCATCTGAACAATACCTTTTTTTCTTTACATAGCGATATAAAGTACCATAATTCACATTTTTCCTCTTTGCTGCATTTCTCAAAGATACCCCTTTTTCTACCAATTCTATTGCTTCTTTCATATCATTTGCATCATGTAGACCAATTTCTGTCTTCCTACTCCGATTTCACACCATTTTAAATGTATACCCCTAGAAAAAAAAATACTCAAGAAGGGCACACTATAAGATGTTACGCTGTGCCCCGTTACACTGTGCCCCACGCCTTACTGTATGAAAAAAATATGTCTTTGAATTTTAAAGGTTAGAAATATCGATAAACTTCCCGAACTTTTTCAACGCCAACTAATTGAAGATTAAATTAAAATTATAGTTACTCACCAGAAGCTACTAATTTTCCAGCAAAAAAAAAACTTCACTAGCCAAATTATTCACAATTTTTTTACAAAAAATATAATTTTCAATATAATTCCTTTTACCTATCAAAATGACGTTCGATCACAGCTGATTAAATTGGTGGGGCGTGAGACCGTTAAAATAAGTATAGACACACCATAGACAAGTTTAAAAAAGATAGAGATATTCGTAATGTTACACTGTGCCCCGTGTTACACTGTTCCCCACTTGACCCTACTTTGCAAAAAAGTAACTTTGTTAGAAGTTTCCCTTTTAATCCGTTCCTTTGGTGATACAAATGTTGCCCGGCCTTTCAAAAAAGTCTCTCTGAAGCTATTGAAGTTGCTGTGCAACACAAATATTTAATGGCAATTTTTTTTAAGTTTGGATAAGTGGATCCTAGAATTTGCCATAAAAGTAATGGATCTTTTTTTTAAATCAGCTACAGGACTTTTTAAATACTGGATAGCTTAGACTAATATCGATGTTTCGATATTATTCTCGTAACATCGATGTGTCGATATTATCGAGGACATAACATCGATGTTTTTACATGGATGTTTTTCTACCATCGATGAATATCGATCATCCCTAACCTATACCAGCAGTTTTAGAATTGTCTTTATTTTAGGCTCTTCAAGGCATCAAGGCCCGGGGAAATCATTTTAATGTCACTTTCATCTTTCACAGAGAACTCAACAGTACTTGAGTAAAAATTGTCAAATTTCTTCAGCTTTTTAATTTGGGCCCTATTTGGTGTAACTGACGGACAGTATGACCACACGTCCATTTAAATTTGATATTCTGAAATTTTGTACAAAATCAGTTCCTTATGTCTTATGTGCTTCGTTTCCCTCGCTCGGAATTTTATCAAAATCAGTCGAGTTGTTTAATTAGAGTATAGAGTTTTCGATAGCGCTGGAGGATTCATTCCAACTTCCCCTTAATTTCAAATCAGATATTCTGAAATTCTTCGCTATATACGTATTTCAATAGCATGTCTAATTTTCATACCTTGAGACTTGAGATCTTATCGTAGATAGTTAGATATTTATACTGACAATCTTAAGCGCACTGTAATTTTTGAGACATTTCGAGACCCCAGAGCTCTGGAGAATATTTCTGAATCCACATTAATTTATTTTGGAATCTCAATAATATTTGAGAAAAATTTGGATAAGATCCGTCTGATCGTTTATTTGAAGGATTTTTTGGTTCCATAAAAGCCTACGAGGGAACTTTAGCCTCATGTCTATTTTTTTCAGAATCTCAGTTCTATTCAAGAAAAAATTGGTCAAGATCCGTGCAGCCATTTATTTTGGGTTTCTTGGGAGAGCCAAAAATTTGGTAACGATACGTCCAGTCGTTTACTTTAGGTTTTTTTGGGGGTTCTCAGGTCCTACAGGATAACTTTGACCATTTTTTTTTTTTTTTTGATTCGTACCTATACCAATTTAACCTATAGCCTTGTTTCATCATTTTTTTTTTTGATACCTGCTACCGTTTTCTCGAAACTACTGAGGACAGGTAAGTAAAGTCCATATTTCACTTTTAATGTCAGGATGACCGAGACCGGCTCGATAGAAATTTCATCTGTATGGAATTATTAATTATTTATTTATTAGGAAATATTTATTAATACAGTGGAGCTTCACTAAAATTAAGAAAAATTTGGTAAACTTTAGTGAAACTTAACTTTAGTGAAGCAGATTGAGGTCAGTGGCGGTCATTTAATACATAATCGGGACTAAATAATAATTTAAGTCATAGGTGACGTACAAGAGCAAACTATTTAATAATTTGGATTCCAGTGGATTAATTGGATTTTATACTAATGTATAAATTTCATTAAAAATATTGCTGTTAGAAAGCTCTTCATAATAGATATATCTGATATAGAAATTCACCCAACAAAATTTGATATAGCCGAAATTGATTTTTATGTCCCTTGAACGGACAATTGACAAGTACCGTATCTATTTTTCAATCTATATAAGCAGCTAGGATTTGCTCTGGATTCACCAAATTATCTGAATTGGTTATTAAGTACCTGGTATTCAAGTATTTTGGTATTTATTATTTAAATTTATTTATTATATTAAGTGAATAACTGATTTGAGTTACAGTAGAAGCCTCGTAAACTTGCGCTCCATCAACTTGCTATCTCTCTAATCTTGACTGGATAATTTCTCTACTCTTGACAATATTTTCTCCCACCATGATTCTTCCGTAACCAATTAAATTCGTAATTAATGACGTGTACTGCGTATATTTGGTATCCTTTTCTACCTATCTCTTTTTTTAGATTTAAATTGCGTATGTTCCGCATTCATTGCGCATAGGGGTAGTAAATAGTGGGAATGTTAAGATTAGAGAATAGTCCTGGACATGCTTGTCAAGATTAGGGAGCTTTTACTGTAGTTACTGATCTGAAAAAAATTTTAAAAATTCTAGAATTCAACATTCTAGAATTCTTTTTGCATAGAGAAATATTTTTATTAAAAAACACCACTGATTTGCACGTTTTTATGTTTTAAAAATTTATAATTTATGCCTTTATAGTTCAGCTCTTAACCAATCTTAGTTATGTCATGAAAAATATGTAAACTAATATTATTTCCCTTTGTTTTTGTAATATTGTTCGATTTTTCACTTTTAATAAACATAATTAGTAACATTTATGAAATTTAAGTTAGAAGCGAAGTTCTAAAATTCAACAGAGGAGTTTAAATTTGAATACTCTTATGACATCCAAACCAATTTCTTTAAATCATACTATATGTAATTGTTTTTTGTTTTTTTTACTGGGCATATAGCTTTTATAGAATTTATAATATCTTTGTCTTAAAAATGTATAATATAATAATATTGTTTCATTCTATTTCTATAAAATCCTCTTAACTTCAATGAGAAAAAAGTGACGTCACTTAACAAAACCGATGTTAACTTTACTGAAGCTCTACTGTACTTACAAAAATTCCAAAATTATTTTTTCACAAATACTTAGCAACTATTTAAAATTTGTATGATTTTTTAAATAAATTCATAGATTGCTGTATAGAGTAATAAAAAATTGATATTTTACGGTTTTTCGTAAAGGGCATAGCCGGGTAAGATAAGGAAAACGGCCCTTGACGCAAAATTGATTGTTCTTATAGGAAATAATACTTCGTAGCCCCAGATACATTCCTGCCAAATTTCAACCCTCTGAGGCTAATAGTTTTCAAATACACAAACAGACAAAAATTTTCAAAAAAAATTTTTTTTTACGAAATTACTGAGCCAATTTATTTGAGTTTAATATATATTGTATACCCGCCTTAGGCAAAGTAATAAAAAAAAATTAATCTTATATCCTTTTATTATACTAATTTTTTTCAAATTTTTTAATTTAAGTAAATTTTTTTTGGCACTTACGCGTTAGCGACACCCACCATTTTTTGTTCAATAATATGTCTCTTAGTACTCTATAACATATATTTTTATGGAAAAATTTTAGTTGGTAGAACATAGTAATATTTCAATACAAATGCATACCATGTTAGGTACTACATATATTACTTATGTATAAGAAGGGCTATAAAGTAAAATATCTACTCTATTTCTAAAATAATACAATTACATACGTTCATAACTACGATAAACTAGTTTAAATTTACTCAAGTCCAACATGTTCTGCCGTTTGTCTTTTTTTATTAATAAAACAAAATGGATATTGATTTCTCTTTTGTTAGAGTTGTTTTCTTTGTAAGACGTCAAGTGAAACTTTATTAGCTCATACACCACGTATTACGACGTCAACAATTTCGTACAAAGTTTATTAGCTGTCAAAATAGTATACCAGTTGGTCGTTTCGTTATAATTCCCCATGACCCGTCATTGTGTTAACAAAAGAAGACGTTTGTCTAAGCTTGTTTGTCGTTGTTATGACGTATGTAATTTTATTACAGAAAAAATTCACTTTCTGCACCTCCTTAAGAAGTGCAACAAAAACATCAAGTGAGAGGGTCTGTTCAAGTTAGTTAAATATACCTACATGTAATTTACCTACATATTTTTATAACCACAAGTTTTAGCCGGACTGTTGTTATTACTATACAATGTTGAAGTTTTTTGTTCCAATCTATTAAGTTAATGTTTATTATTATTAAAACAATATAACATTTAAGACATATTATTGTTATTATTATTATCTTTATTTAAATAAAGTTTCTAAAACTTATAATTTTTGTTGAGTTAGATGTAATTTTAATTAGTAAGTATGCTGAGATAATTTTATTGATTTCATTCAAATATTCAGATTCATGGTAAAATTAACCTTGAAAATTATTTTTTAACAAGCAGAAACATATTTTTTATAACAAGTAATATAAATTTTTTTAGACCGTCACAGGAACTCCAAGAACTGCAACTCAGGGGGGAAGAGAATATTTTATTGCACTCCTCAGAGTTCTACTGTGTTTTAGAAATCAGGCAGATGCTTTACTTTATGGTCCTTTTTATACATAAGTAATATATGTAGCACCGAACATGACATGCATTTGTATTGAAATATTACTATGTTCTACCAACTAAAATTTTTCCGTAAAAATATATGTTATAGAGTACTAAGAGACATATTATTGAACAAAAAATGGTGGGTGTCGCTAACGCGTAAGTGCCAAAAAAAATTTACTTAAATTTAAAAATTTAAAAAAATTTGTGTAATAAAGGGATATAACGTTAATTTTTTTTTTATTACTTTGTTTAAGGTGGGTACACAATATATATTAAACTCAAATAAATCGGCTCAATAATTTCGTAGAAAAAAATTTTTTTTGAAAATTTTTGTCTGTTTGTGTATTCATAAACTATTAGCCTCAGAGGCTTGAAATTTGGCAGGAATGTATCTGGGGCTAAGAAGTATTATTTCCTATAAAAACAATCAATTTTGCGTCAAGGGCCGTTTTCCCTATCTTACCCGGCTATGCCCTTTCGTCGGTTAGACAAAAAGTTTCGCGAAACCCTTTCTTAGTGAGCGCCTACGACCCAATAGGGACCTACATGCCAAAATTCAAGTTTGTAGGTATTGTAGATTGTCGTTTGTAGATATCGAGATTTTGTGCTAGATGAGTGAGTGAATGAGTGGTATTTCGCGTTTATATATATATATATATAGCCAACTTATGAATTACACAAAATCTTAAAATTTCCAGTTAATTATTTTTAAAATACATTTTTTGCTCGTTGGAAGCAACTTGAAATAGAATCATATATCTTACTCTTTTTAGATAATAAAATTTGCCTATACGTAAAAAAAGTAAGGCATATGATTCTATTTCAATTTTTGAGTTGCTTATAACGAGTAAACAGTGTACTTTCTGGATTTTTTCCCCATATTGAAGAGTATCTTTAAACTGAAAAAATGAAAAACCACCCGACCTAGTTCCAGCAATTATTTTCTCATATTTACGATCCCTTCAGTTTTTCTAATTTGGGCCCTATTTGATGACACTGATGAATAAATTTGACCTCACGTTATTTTTAAATTTCGTGTTCTGGAATTTTATACAAAGTCACTTCCTTATAGTGCGTTGTTCCGCTCACCCAACGGTTCCAAAGTAATTATATTCATATATAAATAGCATATCGAATCTGTACAAGTTTTTAGTGTGAATATTGGATGGCCCTGATGGATAATTTTGACTTCATTTTACTTTCAAATCACATATTCTAAAATTCTTTACAAAATGATTTGTTATAGTAAAGTGCTTCGCTTCTAATATAGCCATGTTCATATTTCAATACCGTATCCAATTACCGTGTCAACCATACACCTTGAGATCTCTGTGTAAATACCCATGACGATAGTTTTAGGACCACTTCAAATTTGGACCCTTTTTCAAATCACATAATAGTGATTACAATCACATACAATCACATTTTAGTGTCTCAGTAGTATTTCAATCAAATTTTGTTATGATCCATCTAGCAGTTTATTTTTGGTCCTTTTTGAGGTCCCAAGGTCCTGGGCACCATAATGACCTCATATTCATTCAGCCAGATCTCAGCAATCTTTGAGCAAAATTTGGTCAAAATTCACCCAGTCGATTATTTTGGACGCTTTTTGGATTCTTCGAACCCTGGCAGTTAATTTTAACGGCACGTTAACATTTTTCGAAATTTTAATGCTATTTATGCTTTAATGAAGATTAGTTCAGTTGTTTATTTTAGGTACTTTATAGGACTCTAGGACCCTAGGGTTCAGTTTTAACCTAACGTCCATTTTTTACAGGATCTGGATAGTATTTGAGCTAAATTTGGTAATGTGTTGTCCAGCCGGTTGCTTTGGGTTCTTTTTGGAGTCCTAGAACCCTGTAGGGCAAAAGAAAGAAGAAAAAAACTTGTAAACATTTTAGTATGTGGTATCAGAAACTGACTTAATAAAAAATTTAAAAAAACGATTACTGTAAACGTGTTTCCAGGTATAAAGCTAACAACACTTCATTATAGATTAAAGCTTGATTGAAAATGATGTATTTATATATAGTTTAACTAAAATCTTATGTATTTTATCTGATATTTTACCAAAATCTATTCAAATTATAAAACGATAACGAGGCCGTTTCCGTACATGGAATATTTTTTAAAAATTGCACTGATACTGTAAATAATTATCGATGTAGATATCAAAACCGCGATTTTTAAAATTTTTGTCTGCCTGTCTGTCTGCTCACGCATCACGCAAAAACTACTGGACGGATTTTGATGAAAGGTGTGATGATAGCTTACTACATGGGTCAACACTTAGGATACCAGCGGAGTGGCCGGGCGTGCTTGTGCCCTAGCGCCTACCGACTGGTAGGTCGAGGGTGCAAACCCCGCGGCCGGCTATGCTTGTGAAGGTTTTCTGCAGTTTCCCTTCACAATTCCAGATGAATATTGGCACAGTTCCTTAAGAAGACGGCTGCAGACGCATACCTACCAAATCCTAGCCCTCACACCACTTTCCTTGTCCTACGCCCCCATCATAATTGTATAATGTAAGGTATATTGTAAAAAATGTTAAAATAATAAAATAAAGATATAAATAATGATGTGGGTGGCGTCTGTTATAGACTAAAATGTCTCAAAAACGGACGTTAAACACTATTATTATTATTATTATTATTATTATTATTATAGACTTTTACGCCAACCTGGCGCTCACTACTCAGTAGGACAGTACTGGGTAACATTCACCTATACCGGCATTATGCAAGGTATTAGGCTCTGTAGAAGGGTAGGTAGTGTGCCAAACCAATCCGTTAAAGTACCGTAGTACATTCACGGACGGGTTTGTCACATCACTCCTTATATTGTTGTTGTTGTTGCTTGAAACGAGGTGTTATCCGTCTATTTTGGTGTACACTGGTTCGTACGACGAGACTTTTGTGGGAGCGTAGATGTTGGCTCAATGACAGACGGCTGTGAATGCCTAGGTCGTTTTCGTGTCCTCAGAGAATAGGTAGGATTGGGGACAGAGGGAAGGGAAAGGACTGTTTGTGCTCGTGTGTGTGTTCGTGTATGTGTGTGGATGTGTCGTTCTATTTTACGTTTCTTGGTGTAAATGTGTTCTGGTTCATCAAATTGCTCATTAAGATCGAGTGTTCCTGGAATTGCGCGTTTAGATGGTACAGAGGTTGACGGACCTTGTGTGTTATTGAGTTGGGGAGGATTGTGCACCAGAGCGGTAACAGTGACAGTGCGGGCGTTGGTCGATCCTCCCTCTCCATCAGACGAATCTGGATCTATATGTGTGTTAAGTGTTTGTGTTTCAATGTTAGCGTATTGTGTGTTTATGTATGTGTGTTGTGTGTCTGTAAGATGAGTGTCAGTGTGTTGTTCACTCACTGTAGATGGCTCAGATGGAGTAGAAGCAGACCTTATGCTTTCACATATCGCAGTCGGATTCGTATTACTGAGGAATTTCCGTACTATACGACACGTGTTTATGATCACTGCCTTTTGCATAGTGACATATGTGTACTTTGGGAGATCCAAGAGGCTCAAGCTATTGTGTAGTGCGTGTGGAATGACCCCGGTGGCACTGAGTACTATTGGAACAATGTGGACATGTTCCATTCGCCATTGTTGTTTTATTTCGGCTGCGAGGTCAGTGTATTTCTCCAGTTTAACTGCATGTGTTTTTTGTAAGTTATGTGTATTCGGAACCGCAATGTCGATCAGATAGGTGGTCTTAGTTTGTTTCATTACGAAGGTGATATCTGGTCGATTATGATTTATGGTCTTATCTGTAATAATCGACCGATCCCAGTAAAGTCTACAGGAGTCATTCTCCGCTACTACTTTTGGTGTGAGCTTGTAGTAAGGGGTTTTATCGGTTATAAGGTGGTGCTTAACCGCTAGTTTCTGGTATATAATTTTGCCAACCTGGTCGTGACGGTGTTTATATTCGGACTGAGCGAGCTGAGTACAGGCAGCTGTGATGTGTTGGATCGTTTTGGGTTTGGAATGGCATATCCGGCATGAGTCAGATGTTATTGACGAGTCACGAAGTATGTATTTTGAGTAATTCTTTGTATGAATTATTTGATCTTGTATAGCCAGCATGAACCCTTCAGTCTTCGGGAAAAGACTTCCTTGACTCAACCAGGCGTGCGACGCTGCTTTGTCGACTTTTATATTATTTATATATACTTGTCGAATTATTATTATTATTATTATTATTATTATTATTATAGACTTTTACGCCAACCTGGCGCTCACTACTCAGTAGGACAGTACTGGGTAACATTCACCTATACCGGCATTATGCAAGGTATTAGGCTCTGTGGAAAGGTAATGTGTTATTATTATTATTATTATTATTATTATTATTATTATTATTCTTGATTCTTGATTAAAATTGGAGTACTGCTGCCGGTGGATGGCGCGGTCAACAGCACCCGGCGGCATCGCCAACAGAGGGTATGCGCCGCCATAAACGGTAAAGATAAAAACATACACAAAACAGGCAGGAACACGTGAATGCGATAGATAAGGGACAGAACATACACATAATAAAATCCATCGATGGGCCCTGCCATCCCAGGGCTTAAAAAGAGCGGACAGTCCTTGGTGACGGTACGATAAGTACTAGACAGAGCGTCCGGTCACCAAGACCTGGAAGCCATCGCTGGAACTCCCTCCGAGGTGTAAAGGTCCCCGGAGTGGAGAGAACCGACTAGAAAACACACAGTATCACAGACCAATATCACAGAAAAACTTATTACGTCACTGGGGAGCCACAGGCCCACCAGTGACGCAATAAGGAGTTAAAGCAATACCGCTGTAGAGCCATAACAACAAGCCTACAGCGGCATAACAAAATATCACAGAAAGAAGAAACAATTGATGTACCACCTCGGGTGTAAAGAGCCCTCGGTGGTACATCGTTAAAAAAAAATAACAAAAACAAAGTAACACGTATAAATAACAAAGTACCACTAAGGGTGTAAAGGCCCTTAGTGGCATAAAAACAAGACTAAAAGCCAGACCAGCTGGAACAGGGTATTGTTAATAAATTAAGACAAACACAAAAATTTTGAAAACACATAAATTAAAAAACGCTGAAAATAAAATTCACTGTCGGGGGAGAGTCAAGAGACGACTTTAATAATAAAATTCGGAGATGTAATGCCCCTAAAGTCTCTGAAGAAGATGCGAATTTCGGAGAAATTCAAGCATCTTTCTTTCAAAGACAGCATTATAAGCAAGAGCTTCGGCTACATTATGTGGGAGCTGCAACCTCTGGCGCAATGGCTCAAAGGTTACACATTCTTCAACTATATGCCTCATGGTTAGCGCCGTCCCGCAGGCAGCGCACCTTGGCTGATCCTCACCGGCGAGAAGATGACGATGTATTAACGCCGTGTGGCCCAAGCGTAAACGCGTCAGGGCCACACTCTCTCGCCGGCTCAGATTTACAGGTGCCGAAGTTCTTCGAACCTCAGGTTTCACCTGTCTGAGCTTTGCCGTGAGGTTGTTCCACTCACATTGCCATTTCTGATCGATCGCGGATCTAATGCACACTCTCAGATCCTCTGGGCGTATGGCAATGTCCTGTAGCTCACCGACTTCGGCTGCATGACGTGCTGCCTGGTCGGCGAGTTCATTGCCAGGTATCTCTACATGTCCGGGAATCCAAAAGAAGGTGATAGACTTTTGACGGAGCATGTAGAGACACGTTAAGATGTTCTGCACCAGTGGATCGATGGTATGAGTGGCAGATCGCTTGCAACGCGCTCAACGAGTCGGAACAAATGAGGAATGCGCTGTCTTCGGATGTTTGACAGAATCGCAGGGCTTGCAGAATAGCAAATAATTCTGCAGTATACACAGTGGCCTGGGGAGGAAGTGACCAAGCGTGAGGATCGTCACGAATGACGATAGCACTTCCAACACCCGTAGCTGTTTTCGAACCATCTGTGTATATGCAGAGAGAGTCAAGTTCGCTAATGATTTCATAAAAGCGGGATCGGTATTCGAATGAACTGGTCTCCTCCTTGTTGAGACCAGTCAGGTCGAAACGACACCTTACTTTAGGGATCAGCCAAGGAGGTACTTCCATAGGACGTTTGGGAAGTACCTTGGCGAACTGTAAGTGCAGACTCTCTAATAACTCCTGCGTTCGAACTGCCACTGGTCGACTTATGGTGGGACGTCGGCCGTAGAGCCCCTGTAAACGGTATCTGAATAGAGTCGGGTGGTTTATATGTGAAGGTGTTGCATATATCCCCGCCGCATAATTGAGCAAGAGACGCTCACGTCTCAGTCGCAGCGGAGGAAGACCCGACTCTACGCAGAGGCTCATAGAAGGGCTCGTTCGAAATGCTCGCGTAGCCAGTCGTATGCCTGCATGGTGAACAGGATCTAGGAGTAAAAGCGCAGACGCCCGGGCGGAGGAGTAAGCAATGCTGCCGTAATCAATCCTAGTCAGAACTAGCGATTGATACAGGCGAAGCAACGACTCTCGGCCCGCACCCCACGATGCACCAGCCAAGCACTTAAGCATGTTGATTGTCCTGCGATAACTCGCAGCTAAGGTTGGAGGTGTGGGCACCACGTAAGTTGTTTATCAAATATGAGTCCTAGAAACCTGACGCTATCAACGCACTGGAGATTGGATCCTTTTAAGGTGAGGACAGGATCCGGATGTGCGTTGCGCTTTCTGCAGAAGTGAACCACCGATGTTTTTTGTGGTGAGAAACGAAAACCAAGAGCTTCTGCAGAAGTCACCACTTCGTTGATGCCTTGTTGTAGCCGTTGTTGAATATCCTCAATGGAATCGGCTGCATAGAAGATTGTGAGGTCATCAACGTACAAGCAACGACGAATTGGGGCTGAAGCTGCAGTATGACTGACTGCGATGGAAAACAAGGTGACACTTATGGTGGAGCCTTGAGGAACACCATTCTCCTGGGAGTGGGCCTCGGACTCAGTGTCACCTACCCGGACACGAAAAGAACGGTCAGTCAGAAAACTTTTTACGAACTGAGGGAGGTTACCTCTTAAACCCCAGTCGTGCAGCTTCTTGAGAATGCCATACCTCCAGGTCATATCATAAGCTTTCTCCAAATCGAAAAACACGGCCACAAGGTGTTTTCGTTGGAGAAAGGCGTCTTGAATTGCATTCTCGAGGCGAACAAGATGATCCGTAGTCGAATGGTATCGGCGGAACCCACACTGATGTTTAGGAATGAGATTGTGGGATTCCAGCCACAAGACGAGACGGTTGTTCACCATTTTTCCAATACCTTGCTGAAACAGCAAGTCAAGGATATTGGACGGTAGCTAGATAGTTGCAATGAATCTTTACCCTCTTTTAGCAGCGGAATGATGGTAGCTTCTCGCCACTGCGCAGGGTAAACGCCTTGCCTAAAAATTTCGTTGTAAAGATCCAGTAACCTACACTTATCAGGATAAGGCAGGTTCCGGATTATGGCGTAGGGGATCTCATCAGGTCCAGAGGATGTGTCCCCAGATCCCCGAAGTGCCTCCAGTAATTCTTGCATAGAAAACAGTTGGTTATACTGGAGGGATTCATCTGAGAAAAAATCAAGATCATTTTGTTCGTGTTCGATCTTGATCCGCAGGAAGTCCGGGTCATAATTCTGGGAGCCACTGACGCGCTCAAAGTGCTTAGCTAAGCAATTAGCTATTTCTGCGCGTTCAGTGATGTTCCGACCGTCGACGACGAGAAGGGAGGGCATTGGTGAACGGGAGGATTTCCCAGTAATGGCCCTCACTCTTCTCCATACCTCTGAGGTGGTCGTGGAGGTATTTATGGCCGAAACATATTGCTCCCATGATAGCCTCTTTTGCTCTTTAATAGTTCTTTTACAGCGTGCTTGAGCACGTTTGTAGGCTATCACATTTTCCTGTGTGGGGCGACGTCTGAGTTCGTTGTACGCCCGCTTTTTCTCTGCAACTGCTACACTCACGACTTTATTCCACCATGGTAAGCGACGTTTAGGTGGAATGTTGGACGACATTGGTATACTCTTATGTGCTGCTTCAATGACACTGGAGGACATTTGCTCCACATCATCTTCCACGTCTTCAGTCAGCTCGGGTGTACGGAATGAATCAACGTACATGTCCCAGTCAGCTTGACGGAGACGCCATCTCGGCGAAGATGATTGTGGAGTCATCGGCGTGGTACTATTCAAAATAATGGGTATATGGTCGCTACCGTATGAGTCTGACGCCAGCGTCCACTCATAACGGTGCGCCATGACCGGTGAGCCAAGTGATAAGTCGATAGCCGACAGCTCACCGGTTCTTGCGTTAATGAAGGTACCTTGACCGGAATTCAACAAGACCGCTTCAGACTCGTCTAGAAACCGTTCTATGAGTCTTCCACGGGCGTCTCTTGTGCTACAGCCCCACATGGGGCTGTGAGCATTAGAATCTTCTAGTAACAAAAATGGACGTGGTAACTGTATTGTAAGCTCGGTCAAGTCTTCGACGTTCCAGTCGAAGTCTGGTAGACAGACCGAGCATACTGTGAATTGTGGCGGTTTTAAAAATTGTACTGCGATAGCTTGTAGGGGGGTGTTTAGCGGATGGTCCCGGAAAGGGACGCCATCTTTGATAATGATGGCAACACCCCCCCCCTCGCCCGGATGTCTGGCTGTACGTCGTGCCGGCGAACTTGATGATATTTAATGCTGAACTGTTCCGCCGGCCGTAAATGTGTCTCTTGGAGGCACACGCACATAGGCGTGTGCTCAGCCAGAAGTATCTGCAATTCACAGTAATGGTGCTTAACACCATTACAGTTCCACTGTACGATAGCCATTTTCGTTACTACTAGGGTTGCTCCCTAGGAAGTGTGGCTACTTCCTAGGTTTCCCCTTTGGCCAGCCTTTTTTTCTTTTAATTACTTTCACCTCGGCATCAGAGTTATCGGACTCTGTAGCCGAGGTGTTGGTATAAGCGTCGGACGTCGGGCGCTTAATACCCGTACGTACCGACGCGGTCGCACTTTCCGAGTCGCTCATCGGTGTTTGGATAGAGCGACTCGAGAGGGGGGTGACCGGGCGTTCGGGTGTGCCCGGTCGGGACGGTGCCGTTGGCCGTTGTGGCAACGGCACCGTCGATTGTGGAGGCAGCATGGTTTCTGCCTCCGAGGTGGTTGTGGAGGGTCCCTTTTTGGGGGACCCTGATTTTACCACCTTCTTCTCCCCCTCACTATGACGTCTTCGGGGCGGTGATTTCTTAGGTGACTGTTTCTTCTTTGGCGAAGACGTCACAGTTCTTACGATAGATCCCTGGGGGGTGGTTGTTAACACCCTCTTGGCCTCAGGGACCCTGGCTGGTTCTGCGGCTGATGTGGGAGTAGGGCTAGTTACACCCACAGAGCGCATGAGACACTCTTGCATTTTTTGCATGTTCACTTGCATCTGTCTCATGGCTTCTTTTATTTCGTTGTTCTTCTCAGCCGCTGTAGGGGCGGGGGCTGCAACAACGCGTGCGTAACCATCCAAGGCCGAGCGACGGGGCGTATTGCCCAAAAGCTTTCGTTTAGCCTCTGGATAGCTAAGCTTTTCCAGGGCCCTCAGCTCTTGGATGGCTGATTCCTGCTTGAAAATGGGGCAATTCCTTGATTTGGCAGAGTGATTGCCCCCGCAGTTTATACATTTGATTGGCTCGTCACATGGCCGTCCTTCATGTGACGGCTTACCACACACGCAAATTTGTTGCTCGACGCTACATTTTTGACTTACATGTCCGTATCTTTGGCAATTAAAGCACCTCATTGGTGCCGAGATATACGGACGTAAGTCGATCTTTTCGAAGAGGCCTAATACTACCTCTTTTGGCAAGGTAGTCTTGTTGAAAGTTAACATAATTAGGGGGGAATTTGGATATTTATTCGCCCTATTAAATTTAAGCCTCCTCGCTTCTGTTACCCCCTGTGGAGACATCTCCGACACTATCTCTTCAAGGGTGCAATACGCTAGTGAGGGATGCATAATTACGCCCCGGGAGTAGTTTAATACTCCGTGGGGAGTCACCTCCACTGCGTATTGCCCGAGATTTTTCAATTTCGCTATATTATCTGATTGTGCCGCTGAGAATGCCTCCACGAACAACCCTTTGCCCGACAGTTTAGCATTCTTAACATGCCCAATGTGCTCACTGACTAATTTTGCCAACTGGAAGGGACTCATCTTACTGAAATCTCCTTCCACTGGCTTAACCACTAAAAATCTCATAAAGCTTTCTTCTTGCACTCTTGGGGCGACAAACGGAGTTTTTCGCCCACGACGATTCCCTTTTTTGGGGGGAGGGTTACCCCTTTTAGAGTCTGTACTCACTCCACTGGATTGTGAAGCGGGTACGTTTGAAGAGGTAGCGGGACCAGCCACGCTACCATTACTCACACCGGATGTTGTTGGCGGAGCATGGTTCGCGTCCGGTTTAGAGGGCCCGGACTCGCCCGAAGAAACATTATTTTTAGAGTTACCCATAAAATGTTATACAAAAATCCCCCACCCCGCTCCCCACCCTCCACGGAGCCTCATAAGGGACGTGGGACTCCCACGCCAGGGATACGGGAATGAGGGGCCCTAGGGACAAGCCCATTGCCCCAGTGACACGCACGACCCCGGGGCGCTCGAATTTACTGCGGCCGGTGCATAACCGCAGCCACGATCTATGCCTGAAGCCAGGGCCGAAGTGACGTGTTGTTCCGCCGTACTCGCAAGTAACGGCTTCCCTCAGTCACCAGGATCCCCTTTTCCAGGCAACGCCGCTAAGCCACACACGAGCTAGTGTGGGTCCCGAAGATGACTTGAAGTTGGGACAACAAAAAGAATGAGAACAAAACAAAACCAAAAAAAAAAAAGGAAACAAAAGAAAAAAGAAAATCTGAAACAAAAAGAAATAAAAATAACGAAAAACAAAAAACAATAAAAACGAAACGAAATAAAAACAAAGGTTAAAAAATGAACGATCAAGGATTTCTCCTCTAGATCCAGCACCTTTCGTGAAAACAGTGGTACTACGAGAAGGAACGGTGCCGATCTTGAGTAGTCAGAGGCTAATGGAATCCGAAGATTACTGTATTGCGCATAAACTACCCCTGGAACCCTTAGCCTCCTTGACACCAATGGGGGATAATTATCCCTCACGGGTGCCAAGGGCAGCTGCTATAGGTGTCCTCACCACCATTATTATTATTATTATTATTATTATTATTATTATTATAGACTTTTACGCCAACCTGGCGCTCACTACTCAGTAGGACAGTACTGGGTAACATTCACCTATACCGGCATTATGCAAGGTATTAGGCTCTGTGGAAGGGTAATGTGCCAAACCAATCCGTAAAAGTACCGTAGTACATTCACGGACGGGCTTGTCGCATCACTCCTTATATTGTTGTTGTTGTTGCTTGAAACGAGGTGTTATGTGTCTATTTGGGTGTACACTGGGTCGTACGACGAGACTTTGGTGGGAGCGTAGATGTTGGCTCAATGACAAACGGCTGTGATAGCCTGGTTCGTTTTCGTGTCCTCAGAGGATAGGTAGGATTAGGGACAGAGGGAAGGGAAAGGACTGTTTGTGTTTGTGTGTGTGTTCGTGTATGTGTGTGGATGTGTCGTTCTATTTTACGTTTCTTGGTGTAAATGTGTTCTGGTTCATCAAATTGCTTATTAAGATCGGGTGTTCCTGGAATTGCGCGTTTAGATGGTACAGAGGTTGACGGACCTTGTGTGTTATTGACTTGGGGAGGATTGTGCACCAGAGCGGTAACAGTGACAGTGCGGGAGTTGGTCGATCCTCCCTCTCCATCAGACGAATCTGGATCTGTATATGTATATATGTATATATATGTATATATATATATATATATGTATATATATATATATATATATATATATATATATATATATATATATACATATATATATATATACATATATATATATATATATATATATATATATATACATATATACATACATATATACATACATATATAATATATATATATATATATATATATATATATATATATATATATATATATATATATATATATATATATATATAATTGTTAAACTCGTACATTAATTTTGAATCGGATTAAGGTCGGATGATTGAGGAGGCCAAGATAAAACCGACAATTTGTGACCCACGAAAGCTCTTTTTGCCGTCCAAGACGTAGGCTCCAGAACATATATATATATATATATATATATATATATATATATATATATATATATATATATATATATATATATATATATATATATATATACATACATATATATATATATATATATATATATATATATATATATATATATATATATATATATATATATATATATATGTATGTATATGTGTATATATATATATATATATATATATATATATATATATATACACATGTTCTGGAGCCTACGTCTTGGACGGCAAAAAGAGCTTTCGTGGGTCACAAATTGTCGGTTTTATCTTGGCCTCCTCAATCATCCGACCTTAATCCGATCCAAAATTAATGTACGAGTATAACAATTAGAAAATACTCTTGGAAATTATAAAATCAATAATAAAGCACAACTATGGAAGGAGGTTCAAAAATAATAGACGTCAATTACAATCATCCGGTGTCAGGACTTATATGAATCACTACCACGACGTTGTGACGCCTTAGGACGGTCAAACTACTAAATTACTTTGTGACTGGAAAAAACTGAGTGATTGGAACTTAAATATTTGAGTAAATTTAGGGTTATAAATACAAAATATGTAATGGCTCTATTTTAATGACCACATAAATTTATTTACTTTCCCTTATTTTGGTTTCTTTATTTACGTTTCCTTAGGAAAAAATGGTTTCGTTATATATATATATATATATATATATATATATATATATATATATATATATATATATATATATATATATATATATATATATATATATGGACACAATAAAATTAATTTGTAGAGGAATTAGTCCTCAACAACTTCTCATCACGAAGTTTGTGATGTTTTCACGAAAAATTCATGTTTTCTCCTTTTTTCTAAACTTTCCTTTTTTTAGCATTTAACCCCATTGTGGGGCTAAATGCTAAATGGGTGAAATTGCAGGTTCCGATATATTTCTAGCTTACTAAAACCACTTTTTGAGTTGAATACCGAAGTAGATGGGTTAAAGAATATCAAAACGATGAATGATGTAAAGAAAAACGCCCATATATTGAAAAGTACAATTTTTACAAGAAGGAAAATGAAAAATTATCAACTTGACTTATTTTTTCTGTAAATAAAAGCTACTAAATATTTTAGAGAATTTTATAGTACAACTGATAACGAATAATAGAAATTTAAATAGGTATTTAAATTTTAAAAATATCGTTATTTTCGATATCGATAATTTTCAATAACGAAAAGTAGGTTTTTACAGTTCAAATATGTTTGCAATACCCACAACTTGCTTTACTTAAGCCTTCAAAAATTTTGTTATTTCTGAGCTACGGTACGCCGTTTACGAGATATTTACGACCAATAATTTACGAAAAGTATCGAAAACTAATTTTTTTGAAAATATTCTATTGCTGACCAGATTAGTGGGACCAGTGGAGCATAAATTAAGCCATTATAATCAATTTATGAAAAATAACTCGATGTCGATAATTTTCGATTACGAAAATTCGATTTTAACAGTTGCAATATGTTTCGAATACTTACAACTTATTTTGCTTAAGCCTTCATAAAATTCGTTACTTTTTCGCTACGACACACGGTTTAGAAGATATTTACGATCATTTTTTTCAGTCACGTAATGTATCATTTAGAAAACAGGTACACTTTATGATAAACCGAATTCAGAAGACCTGTGCACAAATATTTGAAATAGGAAATAGAAGCAATTTATTGAACACATAAACCGACAAATAAGAAGAGAAAGTAGAAAATCTTTTAACATTTAGCCCCAACAATGATTTAACACTTAGCTTCAAGGTATGTTTTGAGCTTTGACAACGATCACACAAATGATGATTATAAATAAAAATTTGTTGTACTCTGGTTTCGTTTGTGACGAACGCTTTTGGAGCACTCAACGTTCCAACTAGAGATGTCGATTCTCCAAAAAAAAAGATCGATTTTTGGATCGATTTAAATCGTAATCAAAAAAATCGATTCAAAAAAAAAATTCGGCTAAAAAAATATCGATTCTGTGAGATCGATCTAAAAAACCTAAATTCTGAAAAGTTTAATAAAATAGCTGATAATTTTTGTTAAGGGACTTACTTGATAGTACATAGGTAATATCGGTAACATCGTGTAAAAACGCTTTACATTATATTTGTAAAGGCGATGAGTTAACTTTTCAATTATAATTATAAATACCCCTGTCGCAGCATCCTGCATAACATAGCGAATTTCCATTTACAAAAGTACGTTTTTCTCAGAAACTAGTTGATATAAAGTAATTGTAAATAAAAAAAACCTTCTTTATGTGATTTTTCCGCCTCATTCCGCCAAATTTTTTTCACGAAAAATGTCCAAAACCCCGTAAACGTTTTCACGAAATTTCTTAAAAATAAGATGTTTCGTTCTTGAGTTATCGTGCGGACACTTAGTAAACATATATAAATGTGTCCGCACGATAACTCAAGAACGAAACATCTTATTTTTAAGAAATTTCGTGAAAACGTTTACGGGGTTTTGGACATTTTTCGTGAAAAAAATTTGGCGGAATGAGGCGGAAAAATCACATAAAGAAAGTTTTTTTTATTTACAATTACTCTATATCAACTAGTTTCCGAGAAAAACGTACTTTTGTAAATGGAAATTCGCTATGTTATGCAGGATGCTGCGACAGGGGTATTTTATGTAATTTTTTCTTCTCTTTTAAATGGTGTAAAAAAATTTCGCAAAAATTTTTGAATAAGTGGAAATTTTCGCAAAAAACTAATTTTTTGCTAGATCAAAAACCATGTTCCTGGCATCCGACGTGTCTGGCTGACGAACTCATCCAAGGGTTTGGGACTTCCAATGTTCTCACCAAGTTTCGTAAAAATTGGATACTTCGTTCGAGAGTTATCGTGCGGACACATATATATTTAAATACATATATATATATATATATATATATATATATATATATATATATATATATATATATATATATATAAATTTGAGTGAATATTATTTTCGGTTCCTAGGAACCTCAAAACAAATTTCTGCCATAGTCCCGGGCTCAGGTCATGCCCTCCGCGTCATGACAGTGGCTGTAATAGCTGAATTCCATTCTGGAAATTTTATCATATATTTATGTTAACTTTCAAAATAATCGCCTGTATATGTTAAAAATTTAATACTTGTTTACATAAAAATCTTTGTTTACATTAAAATTTTTCTCACGTAGACTGTATATGTATATACAACACACACAAACCGTACGCATAATGGTAGTACGGATAATGAAATGGTCCTGTACCTTTATACATGTATCACAATTATGTGATCGTATCAAAAAGGATATCTATCGTATGCATATATATGTATGTTATATACAAAATATCCATATTGTGTCGAATATGTTCTCAGACTGTGCTTAGATTCACACTTTATACGATAAAATGATCACATTATAAACAACATCGTTTTTCTCGGAAACTAGTTGACATAGAAAAAAAGTTTAAAGACCTTTTTTATGTAATTTTTTCTTCTCTTTTAAATGGTGTAAAAAAATTTCGCAAAAATTTTTGAATAAGTGGAAATTTTGGCAAAAAACTAGTTTTTTCAAGAACAAAAGCCATGTTCCTGGCATCCGACATGTCTGGCTGAAGAACTCATCCAAGATTTTTGGATTTCCAACGTTGTCACCAAATTTCTTAAAGCTAGCGGTTTTTCCTGAAGAGTTATCGTGCTAATACATATATACATACATACATACATACATATATATATATATATATATATATATATATATATATATATATATATATATATATATATATATATATATATATATATATATATATATATATAAATTTTAGTGAATATTATTTTTGGGTTCTAGGGGCCTCAAAACAAATTTCTGCCATAGTGCCGGTCTTAAGTCGTGTCATGAGAGTGGCTGTAATAGCTGAATTTCCAGAATTCTTTCTGGAAATTCGCTAAAAAACCGATGTTAACTTTACTGAAGCTCTACTGTACTTACAAAAATTCCAAAATTATTTGGAATTGAATATGTAGGACAAATACCGCGAAATGAACCAAGTTTATTCAAAAATTTCAAACAAATTGACAAAAATTTTTTTTCTAAATAAGTCGCTTTTGTGAGAAAGGGATCGTTGTTTGCACAGATAGGTGGTCTCTTCCTTCCTTTTGTATTAATAGTCTGACTTATATAGAGCCATAGGAGAGGTTCGTTGGTATAACGAGTAAAAAGTGATAATTAACAATAAAGTTTTTGGTGTTTCATTTTAACACATGTTTCTTTGTAGAATTAATATTAAAATGAAGTTATTTTTAGAAAAAATCGGTTATCGATCTCTTACTTTTAATAATCGATTCAAATGAAAAAAATTAAAAAAGAATCGATTTTAGATTAATCAATTTAAAATCGACATCTCTAGTTCCAACGTAAGTTTTTGAAATAAAAAGATAGAGATTTTCAAAACAACAATTTATTTAACAATTTTTTTTTAAACTTGTGTTTAACAATGTTTGTTAGTAAGAATATTTCTTCCAAGTCCGGTGTTCTATCAGCAATGTCCACTGCCTAACCACTCCGATTGACTGATCCATTATTTCACCTTCCACTGAACGTTCCACTACTGGCTCCAACACTTGATCTTCCTTAGTCTCCGACGTAGCACTCGATTTACAACTGATTCCGTTCCAACACTTGGTTTTCGACTGATTTCCATCGTTTGCTGGGTTCGACTTTTATACCCAACAGAGTGCTGACGTCTTGTTGTTGTGATGGCGGTTACGCGGTTTTTTTCTTCGTTGTGGAGCTTCTGGAATATTCTCGAATGTTCCACCATTACATAAAGTGAAAGAAAAAAAAAGTTACTAAAAAAAAAGGAAAGTGTAGATTGTCGTCGCCGACGGGGATTGAACCCGGGCCCTTGGCATCAGTGACTTCTCCACTGCTCCATCGGACCGCGACTGTCCTGGTGCTTGGTGTTGAAGCCTTGTTATCCGTGTAGGCAAAACTGGTGTTGAGTACAGTAGCACCCCGCTATGCCGTACGCAATGTGAATACCGTAGGGCCCCAACAAATTTAAAGACTCGTATTCACAATACATAAATGAACTAAGATACTTACTTTGATGAGGATATGCTCGAAAAAAAACTCCGTTTCATATGAAAAGTTTGGCAGCGAAGAAAATTACTTCGGCATTATCGAAACATATTGAAGGATATGTACACCATAAGGCTAAGTTGAACTTCATATTATTAAGGTCGTTTACTTTCTAATCAAGAAAGCCCTCTAAGGTCCAAATTTCAGCTCTATAACTGTTGACATTCAAAAGGTAATGCAGAAACATGGTTTTGACAATTTAGCATTTAGCCCCAATCTCCTGTACATACATTTTTATTTGACTGAACGTATATAATAAATAATACGTTACGTATATATTTATTGCTATTTTTAATATATGTTATACACATTTTGTTATTATTGTTAATTTTCTTATGTTATTTGTTATTCCAATATTAACGACAGAATTTTTATGACATTTTTTACATTGTTTATTGAATCGTTTCATTTTTTTTTTTTTTTTTTTTGTTATTCGGTTAAAAAGGAAAAGGAAAATAGGAAAGAAATATTTAATGAAATTGTTAATAGGTGTACGTACTTAATTTGTATTAGTTACGTAAACCAATTTTTTTCCTTATTTTCTCTTTAAATTGTCGCAATTGCAATACTATCTGTAAATATACATCGAATGGCTTGTTCATTTACTGTATAATTATTACATATACATAGGTATACCATATGTATTATTTTGCACTTTTTGTTAGATGTTTTTTCCACCTAAACTATATTAAATAATAAATCATAAATTAGAGATTATAGTAGTAACGAAAATAAATAAATAAATACATAAAAGAATTATAATAATAACAATAACAATAATAATAATAAAAAATTAACACTTTAAAAGCTATTAATTTTATTGTTTGTTTACTTAACATAAACTTAGGGTCTGTATTTATGGAAAAATTGTAACCAAACTCCTTTGTAAAGAAATGTGTGCTCAAAACAAAATAATAAAGTTGTAAGTAAGTTTGTTTGTTCGTCTTGCTTTCACACCTCAACAGTTTGGCCAATCAGCTTAAGACTTTGTACAGATACAGTTTGGGAGACAAAAACGGTAATAGATCACCTTTTAACCAGGGAGAATATTTTATCCCCGAGGGAAAATGTACTAGGTTACAGCAACTGATTATTAAAACACATTGACTTAAAAATTTGTATATTGTTAACAGGGGCAAAAGAAAAAGAGGCTACTTTTTTATCTCAGGAAAACATTTGAACCCCATGGGAAATCCCATTTTTGTGAGGAAATATATGTCTTTTAAATGAAACAAAAAGAAGATCCATTAATTTTGTTCGAACTTACAATTAGTATATTGCTCGAAGAAAGAACAGAGACGGAGATAGGTTACTTTTTGTCTCGGGAAAAGAACTCATTCCCGAAGGAAAATTTACTTAAAAAGAGACAAAAAAATTACGAAAATTGACTGTTAAAAAAACGAATGATTTGATTTGCATATTGTTAACAAAGCGGACAAAAAAATCTACTAATTTTTATCTTCGAGATACATTTGATTTCCGTGGAAAATTTCATTTCTGTGGGAAAATATATTTTAAAAATTTGAACAAGTTGAAAAAAATATTCTTTTAGAGAAATGGAAAAAATATTCATTGACTCTCATTCATTCATTCATTCGTTCAAACTCTACATATTGTTAGCAAAAAGAACGGAAAAGGCCATAGTTTACATGTCATCCCAGGAAAATATCTCATTCTCGAAGGAAAATGTATTTAAAGCGATACAATGAAATTATGATATAATTTATTATTAAAATACCCCTGTTACAGCATCTGCATAACACAGAGAATTTCCAAAGATTGGACACTGGCGGATCTCATATAATAACTTACATCCATCTAAAATAGTTTAGCCTTCTACCGGTGAAATAATTTTCAAAGTCGGTTGAGTAGTTGTTAAATTTTGGTGTTTTTGGGTCTTCAGGACCCTGTTGGACCTCATATAATAATCTATATCCATCTAAAATAGCTTAACTCTCTAAGACAGTGTTCAGACCGACTGTTAAGTGTTTAATGTTAAGTGATTAGTAGCACAGGCCAAACTACGAAAATACACAAAAAATTACTGCAGGCTAGTTACCTTTATTTCTTAACACACCTACCAACATTTTCAAATTTTTTTTCTATTTCACTTATACGTTCTACCTACTACCATCAGTTGGGGCAAATCCGGACAGTAGAGGCGAATCTGAACAGAGCTGCCTCTCGATATTTCTTCGTCAGTGTTATGATCGCGCAAGGTCATAGATCAATCTATGCTAGTGATTTTTGTCAGTTATGACTTAGTTGTCGAAGAAACGCCTTGAACGTGATATCTTTATATTTTGTTATTTTACAGGTACGTCTTTTATAATTTTTAAATATAACGCACATTTTGAAATCTTATAAAAAAAAACTGCTTGAAACTGATTTTTATATTACATTTGAAATATAACGGATTTTCTTCGTTTTTGTAGTACCTAGCTCTTTCTTGAGTTTGAGCAATTTAGTTTGAAGAGTAAAACAGTGAACTTAAATATTGAAACTACATCAGTTCAAAGGCTTACAAGTAGTTGTTAATTTTGCCGGAAAATATAATCTGATATTTTATTTTTAAGCGGCGTAAGGGCTTACTCAATCTTGACTAATGGCTTATAATTTTGCGCTACTTAATTTTTAAATTTTTAGTAATACTTGACAGAAACCTCGTTGACAGGAATTCCCTTATATTTGTAGAATTTAATAGTGATTTGACTTGATAAGGTCATTTCTTAAAGAAGAATATTAACCAGCCGAAATATATATATATATATATATATATATATATATATATATATATATATATATATATATATATATATATATAGATATATATATATATATATATATATATATATATATATATATATATATATATATATATATAGATATATATATAAATTATAAAAATTTTAAGATTTCACTGAAGATATATATGCACATATTCTGTATACGTAATATGCAAAATACAAATGCAAAATGAATAACGTAAAATTCTAGAATATTCTAATCGTCAACTAGCAGAGATATCAAAAAAACAGACTTCACCGTTGAATTGGTCATTAAAAATGAGATTAAACAGTGTAGTTTGACAAAAATTCTAGAAGGTTCTATTTGTCAACTAGCAAAGATATTGAAAAATCAATTATACCATTTAATTGTCCGTTGAAAAAGAGGTCAAATTACACATTTTGACAAATGTTCTGGAATATTCTATTCGTCAACTAGTAAAGATATTCAAAAACAGACGTCGCCATTGAATTGGCTACCAAAAAAAGGACCAATTAACACATTTTGAGAAATGTTCTAGAATATTCTATTTGTCAACTAACAACGATATTGGAAAATCTACTGCACCACTTAATTGTCCAACCGAAATTAAACTAATGTAAACCAAATGTTCGATTTTGACAAACAATTTTTGCTTATTTGACGAATAGAATATTCTGGAACATTTATCAAAATGTGCTATTCCGTCTTTTATTCGATGACCAATTAAATGGTGCAATCGATTTTTCGATATCTTTGTTAGTTGATGAATAGAACATTCTAGAATTTTTGTCAAACTGCGCTGCTTAATCTAATTTTTAGTGCCCAATTCAATAGTGAAGTTGGTTTTTTCGTATCTATGCTAGTTCACGAGTAGAATATTCTAGAATTTTTGTCAGCTTCCGCTATTTGGCGTCTTTTACGCTGATGAATGGGATAGTGAAGTTGACTTTTCGACAGTTTTTTAAAAGTTGTCACTCATATTCATTACATTGGATTTCCTTTGTCTACACAACCGAATTTTAGGTGTAAATTGTCTCTTAAGATAATTTTGTTTTATATAAATTCAGATAAATAATATTTACCAACCCCCGAAACAAAAGTTTACCGACGCCCCTGATCTTCCGATTTTACGTACTTCCCCTTAAATTTACACCGACCACTACGTAAAATTGGATTTGTGGTATATATATATATATATATATATATATATATATATATATATATATATATATATATAAATATATATATATATATATATATATATATATATATATATATATATATATATATATATATATATATATAACACAAAAGGACGAGAGTTATTTGTTTTACACCCTATATATATACCATAAACCTGACTCCTTTTCAAGAGATTCTACGTATATATTAGAAATTTTTAAAAATTCAAATAACTTATCCGCTCTTCGGGATCTTATTATTTTTTACTTATTTTTGCTTAACAAACAATTTAAACAGTTAATAAAGGGCAAAAAATGAATCAGTTTTATTATTAGAGATGATTTAATCTAATTCATTTTCCTATTTAAATCATATTTTAATCACAATTTATTCCAACTTCAAATTTCTATTAGCAATAAAATTCAATAATTACATAGCTGAGTTTTGGTATTTTAGTGTTTTTAACATTTGATTGAGTCCAAAAAATTTTTGAATGAATTTTTCAACAAATATTTGATTATTTTTATAAAAGTGGTCCGAGAAAACTAATAGCAAAAAGGAAGTTTTTAATATAGTTTCAACTTATATATAAGTGTGTAGATGTAAAACATGCGCTTATAAAGTTATAACACTGATAAAGTTTTAAGGATATCATCCAGGTAGTAGCGAAAATTCTATTGGAGATTGCGTTAAGTAATATGTTGTGATATTAATCAAAGGTTAATGAAATCTTGAAGATGCAAGGCCCTAAAAATTCGTCGTTTACTTCGCGATCCACTTGCGTTCCTTCAAATTTTGATATAAGAGCCTTCTTTGTTGCGTCATTATTAGGAGTAAAATCGTTAAAATTTTTAGTGGGAAAATTTTTCTTGAACTTGTAATAATATTATTAGTCCGTTTTCTTATGCTAAGACTGTGTATTAATGGGTACTGTTAAATTGCACTTTAAAATTTGATCTTATAAAAGTGTGCGTGAGATTCTAAGTTAGAAAAGATACCATGTATTCGGCCGAAGTAGAGACATTGATTGGATTTACATGTTAAACATCTTTATGGAATTTTTACTTTAAGGGGTTATATGTATACACTTGTGATAGTTCCTTACGTTCGTGCTCTCAACTTCGCTTTCGTGGACAATCGACAATTTCCCACACTTATTGTACAATATACTATTTTTTATTGCATATTTTTTAAGTAGCTAGGTACATTATCTCAAGAATACTCTCCCCAAATTTCGTAACGATCTGAATATTAAATCCGAAGTTATAGCTATTTGTAACGTACTACCTCGAGTAGCGTCCGCGGCTGTTCCTGTGCGGCTGCCGCTGAATCATGCTTGTAAATATAAGCGGTACGTCGACGTTCGCCGCTATATTATATTGTTCGAAATGCATTCCCTTGAACCTTTGGAGCGTTGTGTTTAGACTTTCATACGTTTTTAAAAAACACTTTTGCGGTAGATGCGATTACTAAAAAATTTTCAATCTGGTCAACATCTTTATACTACTTATTTATTATGATAATAGCTAGTCGCTGACGAAAGGATTTTCAATTTTTTTTTTAAATATTTTTTTAGCATAAAAGGAATCGAAAATTTAACACTGAAAAAAAGCCTTTTTGTAAGAATCCCTTGGTTTTGTAATAAAACCCTTTTGTTAACAGTTTTTAAATACATTTTTATTTTATTGTCAAAAAAAAAAAATCGATAAAACGTCATTATTTCAACCACTACAAATGTATATAACCCTTTGAGTAGGTCATTGCGAAAAAGCGACCATGCTCCTTAAATTAATGCATTAGTGGTTGGTTTCACATAAAATAAGAAGCTTCTACTAATAGGATAGTTATCTTAATGCTTAATTCTCATCTAATTTCAATGTCTTTATTTATTTATGTTCGAAATTTCCCGAGTTTATTTTTCTTATTCCCGAGTTAAGATTGTGTAAGAATTAAGGAGCACATAGTATGTGAATTAATGTATTGTAATTTATTTAATATGGGAACCAAAAATTAAGTTATATATCTTAGTACCTATATTTATTTTTTCAAAAATATGTATGACCGTTGAACTATAGAGTTATTTTAGTATGATATTTTCAGATGGTGGTGGTGTGAAACATTTCGAAGTTCAGATTATAGACTAGAACAAAGAGGGGCAACTAGTAAAGGTAATTTTAACCCACTTTACTTATCAAACACTAATAAATATTATTTATGGTTGCATAGTGTTAAGAATACAGTTTAGCTATTTTGAGACCATAATAGTGTTTTCCATTAAAATAAGAAAAATTTTACAATGTGATCCGTTATTGATATGTACTATTAATTTGTAATACTTGAAATTTAGTTTTTTACAAAACTGAATAATAGTCCATTACTTACAATCATTAAAGATCGTGTTGTTTTCGTGAACTCGGATGTAGAATTCTTAACATCTATAGCGACAAAAATAAACTTTCGAACCGAGTATGAGGAAGTTTTTGTTTTAATCAAGGCAGGCGTCTATACGTAACTATTTCCATATAGAGAACTTATTTACTAATCGAGGTAAATGGTTATTTAGCTGCGTATAAGAATGTAGGCTAGGTAAACTTTTTTACTTGTTATTTTTTGTAACTGCAGCAATCAGAAATTAGAATGGTAAATGAAACTTAGCCGTTAAGTTACCTGTTATGTAATGCTAATTTACGATTGAAGTGGTTGAAAAAAAAATTATTTTGCTGACCAACTTGATCCAATTATTATTAATTTCTAAATTTGAAACGTTCGACGTACAATAAATATATTAGGTGATTCAGTTGTACAGAGGAATGAGTATCTACATAAGTGCTAACTAGTGTGTCTCATTTTGTATTATTATTTTTATTAAATTTTCACTTTTCTATTTAAAGTAATGGGGAATGATATACAGGCATTCAATTTAACTGAGCACACATATATATACATACACACACTACATACGTGTCTACATATAATAAGTGTGTTATGAACTCTCTATAGAAGTGGTAAATGTAAAGAATCGACTGCACCATACGTTAGATGAGAAAAAGGAATCACAGCATAACGCAACGAGTGAACAGCAACATAGAGTACGGAAGAGCAATGAGTGAGTGGTGATAAGTGGCGAGGGGGAGTACATGGGTGCAATGAGTGAACAGTCGACATTACAACTCACAAGAACTATACATTTTTAGTATATTTTATATCTATATATAATACGTATACATATGAGTGAGACACCTTCCTCTACCAATACAGTGGTGAAAATTCTGCAGAGCTAGAAATAAGCAGCTTTTATTACGTGTTTTATTGATTATTCAATCGATAGTATATGGTCCAGGAAGGCAGGAGCATATTATAGAAGAAGAGTAGGGGTATACTAAACAAAAACCAATGAATCCGTCCGCGAAACAGTGCGCAAAAGAGAGAAAGAATGTATTTGAAAACAAGCGAATTCACCATTCATACCTCACACTACTACATAATATATTGTGGTGAAGCTGTCGTCTACCTCACTCATTCCGTTTTCCATACACTATACATATATATATCAGTGTATTACACACATATATACATATACATATACATAAAATACTAACTATTATAGGGACTTAGTTAGGAGGGTGTGTGTATTTATACTAGGCTATGCGAAAAAGCGTATTTAATTCTGTTTCCTATCCATAGTACATGCGCTCTAGATACTATAGTAACAACACAAACCTATTCCTAGCCCCACGCGTCATCTCCCGTTCACTCATCCTGCTGATTTTACTCTTTTTCAACCCGCACCGCATTCGTTCGCGGAAATTCGTAATGATTTTTTGGGGATGAATTCGTTGGTTCATACAAGCAAGCAAGCGGAGGACGGGTGGTAGAGTATCAAACAGGTGCAGAGCGGCAAGAAGCGGAGAGAAAAACTGACTAGTTCCCTCTCTCATTACCTTTCATAGATATGCAGTACCAATTTTCATCTTTTTTCTTCATAATATTTATCGTACTCGAGTGCATTATTGCATCATGATTCTTTACATTTTCATTCACGATGCATGCATTTTTTGCACTGCATATTTGTTGGAAAATTTAATTTTTCAAAAGTGAAAGTAGAAATGTGTTGAATGTATTTGTATACGTGTATATTTTTTTTTCTCTTTATTTTTCATTGCCATTTTTAATTGCAAGTCACTTTAGTTGTGTGCGCATTTTCATCTCGCGAGAGGGGATGTTGATAGGGGCTCTGCATGTCGCGGGTTGGAGGAACACCCAGGGAGGTGGTAGGTCGAGTTACGCACTATTTTTTAGTGTGGGACTTATTACGGCAGATGGCTCAAATAAAGAATATTCACTCATATACACTTTTTAGTTCGCACTGATGATATTCTCTGTTCTGCTTGCATTCATTCGCGACGCCGTTACTCTGTACTGATAATGCACAAAATACTTGATTAACTAATTTATGTATTTAGAAAAAAATATACATACAACATAACACAAGTATCAAAGAGGCTTAATTCAGTATTTTGATCAGTCATAATTTAATTAAATCGTTATATGATTAGAATTATTGATATTGTTAATACAATTTATTATTAATTATTACATTATTTAGTAAAATCTAGTAATCTTTTCCGATCAATTAACTACTTACTAATAGTAGTTACTAGTAGTACAAATTCATTAATTAATTATTTGTTGTGTGAAAATCTTTTGTATTTTATTTACCAAAAAATTGTATTCTGTTGTGTTTGTGGATTCGCATACAAGTGCCGCGTTTTCGCGCGTTTTCATTTGAAAATTGTAAATGTGACAAACGTTCGTGTGTCAAGTTGCATGTTGAGACCGCAACATCAGATAATACTACTGTTTGATTGCACAGCGCATTAGCTCACTACACTGGATGATAACATTACCATCGAGGTTCGCATACAAAAAAAAATAAAATATGGAATAACCAACATACTAACTACTCTTCGAAGCATACACATGTCCTTAAATGCACGTGCTCAGAGGCCCTACTTATCTACAGGTAAACAAACCCACAATTTCTATTTTACTCGGTTACCACAACAACAACAGTAATAGTAAGGATGCTAATAATAATAATAATAATAATAATAATAACAATAATAATAATAATAATAACAAATGATAATAATAATGTTACACTAATAGTAAATAATAATAATAATAATAATAAACAGTAAGAATAATAATCATTTGAAATAACAAACAAAATATGGTAATATAATTAAATTAATTAACAGTAAGCAATAATAACAGAGATATAAAGTAAAATTATAGCAAATAATACAATCTTTTTAATATTTTAATATTATAAAAATAATAATAACAATAAGATGCATACATTGCTAACTGTTCCCCGATAGTTAAAGTTATTTTGTTAAACTAATCTATTTTTGTATTTTATTCTTATCTCGTTTATGATAGGCCGACTGGTAAATTAAATGTAATTTTTTTTAGATTGAACATATTAAGTGTTCATTTGTTGCCTCTGTTGCTTGCTGTTTCGCGCGTTCCGTTGGTGCGTTCCTCTGTTTTCGACATTTAAAAATTTTAACGTGTGCGTCTCTTTACCGACTAATGTGTATTCGAGTGCGAGTATACCTAAGATGACATCCGTAATTTATTCGCCATGATTTTTTTATTCATCACCATTCCAGTAGCATTTTCCTTTCCTTTCTCTCCACCCTAATGTCCACATTTCAATTTTATTCATTCTGTTTTACACAGTAGTGGAAGTACGCAAATCTCATTTAATATTATGATGTGTATATATACATTTTTTTAATGAATACTTTCAGTTCAAATTGTTGTCAATTTCGGTGTTATACAGTTTTCTTTTTTTTTAAATTTAAATGAAGGTATTTAAATACTTTTTGTCTTGCTACCTATTTAAAAAAATAATATATATATATATATATATATATATATATATATATATATATATATATATATATATATATATATATATATATATATATATATATATGTAAAGGACACGTGGTACTAAACCATGTTGAAGCATGAAATTTACGTAGTAACCAGGTAAACGTTCCAGAACTTACTGTTGCATAGCAACTATTATTTCACTTCTTAAAAAACAGAAGTTCTTTTTACTCGTTATTGTACTTGGCTGTATGTATGTGTAGATACATAATAATACATATCTATCTAGCTGGATCTTAGAGATTGTTTTAGAAAATAGTTTTTGAAAATTAACGTCTACGTTCGTTTCTTAAAACAGTTTAAAAAATGTCATCGTAGATTCTGCTTTAAATGTTAATTATTCTTGATACTATGAATTTTTGTAGCTATCATTTATTTTTCCACTAATCAATTTACACGTTTAAAATGCTCAAATATATGTACATATTAATTTATTGAAATTATATGGACCTATGTACATTTTAATAACGTATACTTTTATTATTATTACTATTGTTATTATTTATTGTTAATATTGTTATTATTCATTGTTAATAATATTAATATTTTATTATTATTATTATTATTATTGTTATTATTAAATATTTCTAGACTTTGAAAATTGCATTGAAAAAACTGATATATGTATAAACTACGGTATATTATATTATACCACACAAATGCATATAAATACAACATACACCTATGTATATGTATCTACAGAAAAAAGAATTTTGCACAAACAAGTACTCTCACTACTATCTTACTGAACTCAAATTTTTTTTATCACTAAAAGCGCAGACTGGAATAAAAAATTGAAAAAAAGAAATGGCAAATATATACATACACATGTGACCTATTTTTAACATTCTTTATACAATAAACATCAACGTCTGCAAAAAAATGTGTCTAAACCAAATCTATTAGTAACAGTACATGCGAAAAATAACTATTTTTATATTTTGTACAAAAATTGTATGCATTGGTTAGTATCAGAATTAGTGCCACGTATTAATACAATAATATATTTATGTTTTCTTTTTTTTCTTTCTTTTTGTCAATAAGGTGAGATCATTTTTGTTATAAAAATAGATTACTTTATTTTAAATTGATCTAACATGTACACAAATTGCATGCACTTTTTACAAAATTTTGATTTCAGTGTTAACCTTTTAATAAATTTTAATATTACTAATCATCAGTAATCATACAGTCTTTTTAGTTACAATGTGTTTAATTTATTTACCTTCTACGATTAACTAAATTGTGCATTGCAAAGTCAACCAATCTTTTGAAAAACAGAAAACAGTGATTGTTTTTTCAACAATTGAATATCATTTGTTTTTTCTCTTAAAGTGTGAAAAGTTATGTTTATAGTTGCGGTTTGGAATGAACAATAATATTACTAACATATTCTTCGTCAGCCTTTGTGTACATTCTTAATATCTAGATACTGAATGAACGAATGTCTGATTGGTAATTAAGAAATAATTAAACTTAAATTTAACTGCACATCTTTCGAGAATGTGATATATTTATATATTTTCCCAATTTAGTCCAAATAAATACATAGGTATACTTAAATTTATTCTTCATCAAAAAAATTATAAAACTATAACTATTGTGAACCCACGTACATTTTAGAAGCTTCAATGTGATCATGATAAATATTGAGATAAATTATTGTGCGCTGCAACGTACTCTTTTTACAATTTTCGCAAAAAAAATATATACATAATAATAAACTTCGGCACAGATCTGAATACAGTGATGTGGTTACCGCCATCGCTTTCAAATGTTACCAAAAAGACTTCATTTTGACTTGAGGCCTGCAAGTGATATAGCAATCAAATAAAGTATAATTGGTATGTTTAATATAATTAATTAACGTTTTATCATAACAACTACATACATTTATACATATATGTATAATATTATATTAAAAGAAAATACGCAACTCTGTACTGCAATTGTTCAGTTCTTTCTTTTTTAATTCGGTGGAAAATTCATCAGCACATGGGTATGTGTGCATGCGATGCGGTGCGTACCCATATACATCCACTAGGTGTACTGTACATACTATGTATACGACATGAAGTTAATGTTAATGTACGCGCGCATACCTCCGTTTAGATGAGTGACGCTACAAGAAAATTGTACACAGTCGTCGCACAGAGAGAAATGAAAAAAAAAAAAATACAGATTGATAAAATAAATTTATTTTATGAAAGAACTGATGAAATACATTTTGTTGATTAATTTTAGGACATGGTATTTTAACCCAACTGAACTCTTAGCGGCGTGTAAACAGTACCTATTAAGGGACGATTTCGCTCATTATAATTTATCCTTCTCGTCAAGATATTTACTAAGTATTACCTTAAAGTTAAATAAAACTTTAGCTGACATCATTTTTTGAAGAGAAATGTCACAGTTTCTTACTATCCCATTAATAAGTAAATTGTATTATTACAGTACAATAGTACAATTTTTGAAAGTTACCATTTTTATTACAACCAGACCGTTGATAAATACCGTTAATTTAATCGAAAAATAATTGTTCAAATAAGAGTTGTAGATATCGATGGGGGCAACCGATTGCTATAATCAGGAGCTTTATAGCTCTTATAGTTTTCAAGCTATGATGCAAACTTAGTTTTTTTTTTTTTTAAATGAAAACTTATGTTTAAAAGTTTTTCAAAAATTTGTTTATGATTCAAAACTGCCAGTTACACTTAAATTTTAATTGTTTTATCTCATATTTTTGAGTAATTACGTTTTAAAAACGACACTTTTAAATTTCGTACCCAAGTGCTTGCAAACGATTAAAACAGTTTACGTAATTTAAAACGATATTAGCTCAATATGGCTGCCATTTTGATTAATGTAATAACGAAAAATTAAACGATTATTACGTTTTCTATCGAAAATTAAAATTATTAAATAAATTAAATCATCATATAAAAATGATAACTAAATAAGTACAATAAGGAAATAAAACTTCAGTTTTAATTCATTGAAAAATAAAAAAATAATTATTCTGAAAAGTCACTGTTTGACAGACACATAGGCGTCTAAACATATTTTTAAGTATTTTTAAAGGAAAAGAAAGGCTTTCTAATTTCACTTTTAATAAAAAAAAAATACTATGGAATTTCAAATATTTTTACACTATTTGAGTACATTTATTAATAATATGTTCGTTTCCAGTAAACCTCACTTTGCTACTATTGGGAAACGCCAATGTCACTTTGGTTTATATTGGGTGTGTACATGTATTTTACTGCCAACTGCTGTTCTATAACTTCAAATCCTTTTTAAATTAAGTTACTTTAAATACTAATCTTTTAAAGTAATTTGATTTTATTATGCAAAACTTTTAAAAACTTGAAATAGAGCCTGACATCTATACTCAAAATCTGAATTTTAACCATTTGTATGACAGAGATCATAGTGAAAAAGGTTCTTTTCTTGGATGTAATAGAAATGTTAACCGACCAGAATACTGTCGGTTGAAGTAACCTCAAATACAATATATGCGTATTTTTAACGCCTAATTGATAAACTAAAGAAAAATTCAAAAAATAAACTTGGGTAAAAATTTTTTTTCTTCATTTATGTTTTTAATTGATACCTTAGATCAGTTTTATCGAAAAATTAACATACACTCTTATTTAAAAATCTATAAGTTTGTATCACAAGTCGAAAATTATAAAAGCTATAAAGCTCGTGACTATAGCAAGCGGTTGCCCTCATCGATATTTACAACTCTTATTTGAACAATTTTTCAATTAAATCAACGGTTGGGCTGTAATAAAAATGGCAACTCTCAAAAAACTCAGCCTGTATGTAAATATATTTCTCGGAAGCTAAATGGTCAGACGTGCTAAGTAATTGGTTATTGGATTGATAAATTATGGATTCGAACCCTACGGTTAGTTACGCTTAAAAATATTTTCCTGAAATTCCTTTCACAAATTCAGATAAATACTGACATAATTGCTCAAAGATCTTTGCATAGGAACAAATACTAGTTCCGCATATATATTAGGTATGTGTATCACTGTTGTATTTGCCTAAACAAAGTATTAAAACATGACATGTTTGGTGTCTCATATAGAAAGCTTGCGTGTAAAACCGACGTTAAACTGCATTATTATTAGGGTTTCGTAATCAAAATCACGGAACTATTAATATTTCGTCAATCATGCAGTTTGCCTGGACACTCTCATAGTTCTTAAGTCTCTGGGACCTATGAACATCAGTTTTAGTACGTACGTGCTATAGATAGAAATCTCAGCTAAATTGTAAGAAAAAAATGTTTCTTGTTTTTAACTTACTTCTCTGCAGTGAATAGTGAAAATGAAAAATTTTTACCGCACTATAGAATAGGTGAGGAAAATAGGTATGGGATATAAAACGAAAATTTTTCAAAATGAAGTTAACATTTCCTTTGCCATTTTTTAACTATTACAATATTGATTTGTTGTATCTCTTGTGCGCTCTCGCAGGTCCAAAGAATTTGAAAAAATAGAGATACTTTCATTTGGTAAGAACACTCAGTTAAATTATTTCAGTTGTGTCTGTAAATTTCAAAGATATAGGTAACCAAATCTTTTAGAATGAAGTTTATCCTATATTTACTACTTTTCAATCTGCGAATACCCTGTTTACGAATTATTGAAGGCCTTACGTTTCTCTAACATACACCTCCCTCCCCCAACATTGTGACTGTCACTCCCAAAAATCTAAAAAAATTACAGTTAACAAACTGTATAAGTACTATTAATTAAAATAATTTCGAATAACTTTAATCGGTTAGAGAATTAAAAATCTAAAAACTTAAAGAATTACAGACAGAAAATTTTCACATTAAATAATATGCAAGCATAATAAAATGTGTTAATAGAGCATTACATTTCTATAATTAGTACATACAATATTCGTGTTTTACGAGTATACTATGGTGAGTGGTGTATTGGCTATTATGACCGATTTTTACATTAAATGTCCGATTGTCACTAACTCTCAGACGACATAGATTTAAGAAAAAAAGTATCTTGATTTCTTAAGGTAATTCCCGTATGAAAAGTAAGGATAAAATATTTTCATTATGTAATATACCATTAGAAAAAGCTCTTACAATTAAAATGAAATTGAGATTTCTCTTTACAAAATTGAGGGTTTTAGCCAACAACTTTTATAGGTAATTAATTGAATTTTCGTCAGTCAAATAAATAAAAATAAAGAAACTGATCCCCAGTAGATAAATTTTGCATGGGGGTATGTTTTATTGCTAGAAAACGTCTCTTAAAAAATCAAGTTGAAATCACTAAGGGAAATGCCAAAAAATGAATAAAATTTTGGTTTCTGGCTGCTTAGTATTTTATAGTCTTACGTAAATAGGGATTGCAATTCGAATCCCTGGATCCGGTAATCTGGCAGTTCCGGCGTCATTTATACATGACACCATTTTTTGAGAAAAATACTCGCACTGTTGTATGAGTAGGTACTTAAAAATGAAAGGTTCGAGGAAAATATTTGTCTTTGTCTTCTATGCATGGCTCTTTGTTGGCAATAAAACCGACAAGTATAGTAGCTAAAAGGCCCTGTTTTCGGGCGTTGTCTATATGTGTAACTTTATAAAAAGTCGATTAATCAAAACCAGAATTGATTTTTTTGTAACTGTTATACTTAAAATAGTTATTTAAGGTAAGTATATTAAAAAATAAGAAGAATTTCTAAACTCGTTATTGTGATAATTGTGCCATTCATTGAACAGATTCACTAAAAGTGACACAATGATAAAAATGAGACTGCTAAGCGTCCCTAAGTTACCTAATTACTGTGACCTTAGTTGATTAAGGTTAATTCATTTAGATTTAAGTTACTTACATAATGTGATGTAAGTTACAATAGTATGTTTTACACCAAGGGACTAAAGTGTGAGTTTTAACAAAGGGCCTGTAAAGGCCCTTTCGCAACAATTAACACGAGGGACAATATATTATTTTTTGCAATTCCGGATAATTTAAAATTATAAAAATTAAGAAAATAAATTTTAAATGTCATTCAAATTGTATGTAATAATATTACATCAAGTACACTTTGAGTAAATCAGTCGGATTGTGGTACAATATAATAATACAGCTGTTTTTCTTTATCTACAAGTTTGAATTTGTTTATTATTTTAAATTACCTAGTAACACTATTTAATTTAAGTTAATTCTCTGTAAATTCTGCTTGTTGATTGGCTTAAAGCGGGACTAGAAGAATTTTTTAGTCCCTTGGGACTAAAAGTGCCACTTTACTTCCTATTATGAGGAACAAAATTATGTATTTTAGTCCCGGAATTACAAAAAATAATTTTATTATCAATATTATCATTGTTGTAATTTGTGAAATCTAGTACTACACTCACTTGATCATCTTTTATACAGTTGTACAGTTGATTTTCGAACGAAAGGGAAAAATTGTTTTGATGTAACCAATCCAGTCAGATCCGGTCGGATCCGGCCGGATTGAAATTGGTGCCGGACTGCAATCCCTATTAACGTAAAGATCAATGCCTTGTACTAGGATACGCGTTTGTCCACTGGTTGTGGAATATACTTGTATTTATCTATTTTTATGATAAACCGTAAAATTCCTTAATTGGAAAATGTAAAAAAAAATTATAGAACTGTAATTATGTTGAAATATCTTACACTACCTAATACAGATTTTGGTGATAATATAAACTAATAAGGAAAGATCACGAAGCCGAAAATTCAAAAAAATCTGAAACTGTCAGTATGTAGGCTGAGTCACCCCCATAAATTACCTATTACTTTGTGTGACGTAATACCACTTCTCAAATATAAAATATGAAACGTCTTTAAAGTTAAGAAAGTTTTAAGTATAATCAGACTTATGATTAACATAATAATAAAGTACTAAAAGCACACTAAATTCTTTTAATGTAAAAGTACTTACTATTAGTTACCAAAATAACTATGATTTTAAAACTACGGAAAATGAACAATACTATTTTAACGATACAAGAAGTACTTAATTATAAAATTGAAAATAGAAAACGAGCTTAGTTTTAAGATTAATCAGAATTATTTCATTTGTAGGCATGGAATTTGGATCTGAGGTTGTATATTCCCGCTTATTTCTGGGTTTCGTCTCTCAGACGAAAATGAAACTTTTATCATTTGTTTCGTTCTGTTGAATATTTAAGACTACAGGGGGTGTTTGGCTTCGACAAATAATCTTCTGGTTTTTTATTCGACACTTTTTACACTTAGAAGATTTCACTTTTTGAACCATCTGTGTATAACTTGTATTAGTGGAAACCTGAGCATTCTAAGCGTTTAGTGATACTAACTCATTTAATTTTTCTTTGAATCGATGATTCATATCGACTAATTTTGATTTATCCATGCCGAATTGCTGAAGAAATTACAACACACGAGCGCTAGTATTAGCTTTCGTTCATAGCTAAAGTTGTTATACACTTACAAACCTTTATTAGTATTATACATTCACAGTAAACTAAAAAAAAAAAAAAAAAAATAGAAAAAAAGCCGTCTGTGTTGGTTTTTATTAATTCCATTCTAAATTGCAAAAACTGCGCGCACCCTGCCGCATATACCTAAATTATAAAATTGCGCAATAATGACGTAGCAATATTCATAATGATTAGACACTGTTATAAATAATGAAGTTTAACCCTAGAATCATACGTACACGTCAAAACGATGAACGAACTTCTCTACCTGCTCCAATACTACAACTTGTCGGTACCTGCTTGCTGTGAGATTTCTGTTATCTAATTTATTTATTATAACACATAAGACGTATTATTATTATTTATTTGCTGTTATAACACATAAGACGTATTTATTTTGTTTATAGTCATTGTCGTTTTGTTTGTATTGAAATAGTGTCCGTCAAAAGAACGTCGATGTATGATTACGCGATGTTTTTTTTTAAAGATTTTGTACTTCACATATAAGAGTTTTCCTAATTTTTCTAAAATTTATTAAAGATATGCATGTTATAATTAATTTATTCAATGATTATGATAACGTGAAAGATGATATAGAGACGACATAATACTGAAGTTTTCATATATATTGAATCGAAAACTAAAGAATGCATTTCAAGTGACTTAATAAAATACTAACAATTTATTTTGTGGAAAATATTTTAATTTTTATTATTTTTTGAGATCTTATTCGAAAAATTACTAACAAATTTTAGAAAATTTACAAATGTGCCTAATGGGGAAATAACTACATATCTATAGGAATATTTATGACTGAGAAATTTCACATTCTGTAAAATCACACATGTCCACTGACTCATAATAGTTTATAAATTAATTATTTGAAAGACATGTTTTTCGATACAATTGATGTACAATTGATGTATTTATCTATTTTTTAATTTTTATAATGAAAATATGCTTTGATAAAAAGATTTAAAAAATTAATAAATATTTATATTAAGAAATTTTTCCAATTCTAATTTTTTTAAATATTTGGTTCTCTTTTGTAGTATTGTTATGTAAAAAAAAGTTTTTTTGCAAATAAACTCTAAAACTCTGCGTAAAAAGACCATCCGTCAAAACGACGTCAATGTATGATTAACGTTTCTCGTAGACCAACGTATGATTCTAGGGTTAAATATTTATTAATCACATCACCCGATTTGGTTTATCATTTTTATTCATACTGACCGGGAATTATAAATAATTCCTTCATTAATCACTTGGCCCATAACATATAGACGTAGTAAAGACCAAAAGTTTCCGACCTGGACAAATTAATTTCGAATAACTTTTTATTTTTCAATATACTTTCCTTTGATTTCAATACGTTTCTTACAATATCTCACATACACTTCTATGGCCTTAAAAAAATAGTCTGGATTTTTATCCTCAAAATGCACCAAAACCGCTGATTTCACCTCGTTATCTGTGTTAAATTTATTTCCTCTCAAATCGTCTCAATTCTTTTACAGTGGAAAATGCAGGTGATGAGTACCCATACACATCCAAACATTGCTTGATTTTTGAGAGCGTCTTTCCTTCTTTTGTTAAAAACTTTACGTATTATAGTCCTGTACTCAATTTTGTGCATTTTAAGTTTTTGAGTCGACAGTTTCACTTTGTTAACCAGTACCTTGACAGCGAAAAGATTTGAGACAATATTTTTTTGTGGGTAGATGCACAATAGGTTCCCAATAGAATGATACTAAAAAATGTATATATATATATATATATATATATATATATATATATATATATATATATATATATATATATATATATATATATATATATATATATATATTATCGGCGTCCAAAATTGGGACTGCTTAAAATAGGTCTACGCATTTTTTGCGGACAATAAACGTGCTGTAACGTTGTAAAGACTTTTTTAAACGTTTTGAGGACAATTTAAAAATATATACAGGTGATCCATCTAACTTGGAATTTTGTATATCTCAAGAAATAAGCCTGTAGTTAAACATTGCCTGAAAAAAAATAATATTTCTGGAGAGAATATCTTTCTGTCCTAAAATAAGCCCCCTGGTAGGGGGGGGGCGGGGAGCAATTTTGGAATTTTGATTAGAAACCAACATTTTTAATTGCAGTTTTAGATTCTACGGGACAAAATACCGAACTTTTATACGTAACAGAAGGGGCTGTAATTGTAAATAAAAAAAAGCTTATTTATGTGCAAGTATATAAACTGATTTTTACAATTACAGCGCCATCTGTTCGAAGAGAAAAAAAGTTTCGTATAAAAGTTGGGTATATTGTCCCGTAGAATTCGAATTTGCCTTAAAAAATGGGGGTTTCTATTTTAGATTTCAAAAATTTCCCCCTCTTACAGGGGGACAAGGGTACTCATTTTAGGACAGAAGGTTGCTCTCTTCAGAAATATTATTTTTTGTGAGGCAAAGTTCTTCTATAGGCTTATTTTTCGAGATATAAAAAATTCCAAATTAAATGGATAAATTTTATAAATTTTTAAATTGTCCTGAAAACGTTAAACAAAACTCTATATTTTTAATCAAAAAAATTTTTATGAAAAAGTTTTTAAAACGTTACAGAACGTTTATTGTTCACAAAAAAATTCGTTTTTACCTTCCAGCCGTCATATTGAAGCCATTATTGTATAAGGTCAATTTTTCCACCCATATTTGAAAAGTAGAGATCATAACCTTTAATTTGAGCTATTGTAGACCTATTTTAAACAACACCAATGTTGGACAGCAGGGGGTCTCCCGTTCAGAAAGAATGCTCTCTCTCTCCCTCCCTCTCTCTCTCTCTCTATATATACATATATATATATATATATATATATATATATATATATATATATATATATATATAGCACATTCTTTCTGTCTTAACCTCGTATCTCAAAAATTGCAACTTTCAGGAAACACAAAAAACATCAAATACATTCCTCACTATTATAGTCCAGTAAAATTAGGGCTGAAATCGGGAAATCGGGGTATATGGATGACAATTGGAGGGAATGTCCTTAAAGTAACTAAGAACAATTCTCCCTATGAAAAGAAGTGCTCCGACCACGGACAAGGCTAGAAACAACCCCTGAAAAGTTTATTTTCCAATTATTTCGCGAAGTGTGCGAGATATAGAAAATTTTTTCAAATAAAAATTGTAGATCTTTCGATTCTACAAAAAAAGTATACCACCCTCTTACCCTCACCTCTAAAAGTTTGCGGAGAAATCATCCCCGGAAAAAAGGACAAAAACAAATTTTTTTCGCCTAATTCCAATATTTTCAAACATTTAGAGTGCGACGAGCGCCAACATATCGCGCTGTCTCTGTCGTACCAGGCTCGTGCAATCGGGGCCCTTTATTTTTCCTAATTTCTCTATTTTCAATTTTAGAGAAAAATGCCAAGAATATTTGTTTTCTCTAAATGTTTGAAAATATTGGAATTAGGCGAAAAAAATTGTTTTTGTCCTTTTTTTTCGGGGATGATTTCTCCGCAAACTATTAGAGGTGGGGGTAAGCGGGTGGTATACTTTTTTTTTGTAGAATCGAAAGATCTACACTTTTTACTTGAAAAAAATTTCTATATCTCGCACACTTCGCGAAATAATTGGAAAATAAACTTTTCAGGGGTTGTTTCTACCCTTGTCCGTGGCCGGAGCACTTTTTTTCATCGGGAGAATTGTTGTTAGTGACTCTAAGAACATTCCCTCCAATTTTCATCCAGATACCCCTATTTCCCGATTTCAGCCCTAATTTTACTGGACTATAAATTTAGGTATGTTATACTGTTATTGTAATTGTAATAATAGGTGTAGGATACATAAATCTTAAATTTATAGAAGGCACATACAGTAATTTTTAATTGTGTAGTAGGTTTGGGAATTTTTACGACTGCATTAACTCAGTTACACTGTCAGTTACGAAAACAAATCGAAATAAATTTTTTTTGTTTCAACCTAAGTGTAAAATTGTGGGTCTTTAACGAAGAAAACATAAAAATCGAAATATCTCAAAAAATACTGAATTCCGGTAGAAAATTTGGTAGCTCAATTTTGTTGCATCTTAGCTCTACTATAACATCCTGCAAAGAATACGTCGAGATACCAGTAATCCTCTGTAACGTAAAAGCCCCCATTATGGAACGGTATCTCATACTGGAACAGTTTTGCCATTTACATATTTATTTCTTTAATTATGTAAGAAAACATTAAATGCGAGGTGAATTTAAATTGAAAAACAATCTGTGGACGAATTTTTTTGTAGATAAATTTTTTAATATACCGGTGTTAGTGAATAAGTGCGAATGATTTTGACAGGTAATCGCTGAGGTTCTTTTATGTAAAGAAGTTCATATAAACCCAGGTCCGAAAATGTTTAGTTTCCGAGATACATAGTGTTCAGTTTCTTGTCTTTTTTAATATTTTCTTAAATATTTCGAAAAAACTTTTCGAGATGTTGACACAAAATTTGGGACACGTTGTGACAGGATAAATGCCCACATTAGACAGAATATTTTCACTCAAACCAGTGGCGTCCGTACAACCATGTGATGACATATTATTGAAGAAAAAAAGGAACGCCAATTGTTCCATAAATTGTTTATAAAAATAACCTTTTACGTGTACAAGTAAAACTACCCAAGTGCCAATCGCCAATCTTCTTGAAACTTTGTTGGTGTGTAGAATAGACAAAAGTAAGAGACCCGTATTTTTTTTATCGGGCAAGGCCCACGTTGACGGTGTGAAACCAGCCCCTAAAGTAGGAGGTTCAAATCATATTTCTTAAGATATCTCGAAAATTATAAGAAATAGAGGAAAACTTTAAACTAACGAAATGTTTCTCCTTAAAAGGCCTATTCACCTGTATAGGTTAAATCAGGGTCGGGTTCATAAGGGTGGCTGGAGGGGTGAAAATCGGTGCAAATTTTCCTGTACAGCCTGAGTGGTTCAGCGTATCAAATTTTTACGATCATAAATAGAAAGAGCACCAAAAAATAGGGGATACCTGTTTCTGCGTTTTTTCGAAATACGTATTTTATTCAAGACATAAGCAAGAAAAAAATTGAATTGATTATATTGCATTATTATTGATTGCAAATACTATTTTTTTTAATTTTCTGTTTATTTTATCATTAAAATGTAAATTTTTACTTTCCGATAATGATTCATGTATTTTTCAGTACTTACTTAAATGGTAATTTACTCATGTGTATATTTCATTATTTCTATTCTACATTTTTTACACCTATTTCTGCGAAAGTTGTCTGATTTGCCTGTGTTAATGAATTCTCGACAAGAAGCAGTAATCTCTTTCGTTTACTGTTCAGATGCTTAGTAATAAATTTTGTGATTTGAGAAATGGGGTTGACACTTACAAAGCATTCAAAAAGAATAAGAAAAGTAGTTTGAATGTTGAGGAAGAAATAAACCGCGTTTATTTCGTTAAAAAATAATTTATAAGAAGATAAACGTAGTTGATTTGTTGATCGGAAGAGATTACTGCTTTTTGTCGAACATTCACTAACACTTGCAGACCAAGGACCTTTGGGATAAATCAGTGTTGAAAATATAGAATAGGATAGATAACCAAATATACACATGACTAAATTACAAATTAAGTAAGTACTAAAAAATACATGAATCATTATGGGAAAGTAAAAATTTACATTTTCGTGATGAAATAAACATAAAATTTAAAAAATATAGAAGGTATTTGCAATCAATAATAATGCAATATAATCTATTCAATTTTTTTCTTCCTTATCTGTCTTGAATAAAACACATATTTCGGAAAAACGCAAAAAAAAACGTATCCCCTATTTTTTGGTGCTCTTTCTATTTATGATGGTAAAAATTTGATACACTGAACCATTCAGGCTATACAATAAAACTTACCCCGTTTTTCACCCCTCTAGCCCCTCTTATAAACCCGACCCTGGTTTAAGCTATACAGGTGAACAGATCTTTCAAAGAGTAATATTTCATCAATTTAAAGTATTCCTCTGTCTCTTATAGTTTTCGAGATATCTCAAAAAATGTAATTTTAACCCCCTAATTTAGGGGCTGGTTTCACCCCCGGAACGTGGACCTTGGCCGATAAAAAAAAATACGGGTCCCTTGTTTGTGCCTATTCTACACACCAGCAAAGCTTCAGAAAGATTGGCGATTGGCACTTGGGTAGTTTTACTTGTTAGTATTTTGCCATTCATGTAGCCGTTTTCAAGGTAAAAATAATTTCCAGTTAGTGTTTCAACCACCAAATCGGTATGGACTATCTAGTAGCCCGTCTGCTCTGTATCTTGGAAACTAAGCGTTTTCGGACCTGGGTTTATATGAACTTCTACATAAAAGAACCTCAGCAATCACCTGTTAAAATCTTTCGCACTTATTCACTAACACCCTTTATAGTAAGTGGGTAATAGGACTTACTGAGTAATAAATCAATTAATAATTTTTTTTTCGCAGGTAATCCATGCACTGAATTACAGAGGTGTTTGAAAATTATAGAGACCTTTACAAACCAACTAATTCTTTTATAGACGTAAAGCAACAGGCAATCAATTTGTCACACATAACTCGAGAAAATTCAATGTACTCGATCGTGTTCATTAGAAGGATCTAATATAATGACAACGAAACTAAACGTACATTTATGTGTGAGCGTGTGTATGGACAGTATGTTTCTTTATTTTGAAAAATTTTATTAGCCCAGCAAATCCGTCAATTTTTAATAGTCAACCGCGCATTTTGAATAAAAAGCTTCTTGCTTTTATTTTATTTAATTTTATTGTTTTTATTTATTTATTTATTTATTTATTTATTTTTAAAGTTCGAATGGGAGTCTATATTATAAGAACAAAACTAAGTTTTCGGAACAGAATATGTTGTAAATTAGCCACCATTTGAATTGAAAGTCCAAAATAATTAGTCGATTACTTACGTAACAGCGAGATTGATTGTGAAGATCCATTTTTAGCATTTCGTAGAGCGAAAGTAACTCGACGAAATGATAATAACATCGTGTCAATGTTTGCTAAAACTTCAGACACGTAGCATTTTTTTCTTTCTATGTTACTAATGAGGTAATTTTTTTTTTTTAAATAAAATAACTATTCAAAATAGAAAATTCTTAACTGAGATAGACCGTTGCAAATTATAATATTATTAAATATGGTATCGTTGCTTTGTCACTTTTCACAGCAAAATAACAGAAAAACACGAGTCGACTTTCGGGTTTTACACCATCATCAGGTGAAAAACTTAACTAAAAATTGCTCTTTTTGGCGAAAACTATTTATAATATAGATCGGAGCAAATAATGCATTGGTGGGGGATGCTGGAGACAGAGACAGAGACAGATACAATCACAGTATACAATAAAATTAAAAATTTTTTGTATTGTTTGCAAAGGTAGTTTACAGCGAAATTTATTTTTAAAAACTGGTTAGGTCCAATATTATTAAATTGACCGGAGCACACTGGGGAAAACCAGACACGTGAAAACAGCGGCGAACGACAATTACCAGAAACAAAGGAAATCATACAGACATCTGTCTGTTGATATGCACGAGGGGTTACACCCAGCAGGTAGCTGCTTTTGTTAAACTAAAAGGTTTGTTAAATGAAGTAAAATCAAAAATATTGTAAAAAGACTATTTAAATATTAATTACCAGGAATGGATAAAATTTTTTTAAAATGGGTCCTATCAACTAAACTATTCGAAAACAAAACGTGAGATGCACCGTGTTATAGATTTAATAAAGGCGATTTGTTTAAATCAATTTGGTCATTCAAGATGACATGGTTTGGATCTTTGTTCAATTTGTTGATTTCCAGGGCTTCCAAAATGTTGAGTTTGCGGCCTTTTTTACAAATATGTAATATTTTGGGTTGTTGATCGGGTTTTACCGAATGACCTGTTTCTAGTAGATGTAAACCAAAGTTGGAAATGTGTTTCTGGGTAGTGATATGTTCCTTATATCTGGTTTCGAACGTTCGACCAGTCTGACCTATGTAAGACGCGTTACACTCCGAACAATCTAGACGATAAACTCCACATTTCTTCATGGGGTCGGATTTTTCTTTAGCGTTATAAAGGAAACGGCCAATAGTATGTGTGGAATGATAAGCGGGATATAGATCAAATTGTAAGAACATGTTGCCTATTTTTTGAGAGATGTTTCCTAGATATGGGAGGGAAATATAATGTTTAGAGTCCGAATTAGTTAGAATAGTTGGATAGATTTGTTCTATGGCTAGACTTCTTTGTTTTTTACGGATTAGTTTTTGGATAATGTGTGGAGCAAAACCATTGTTAACTGCTATTTGTTGTATGATCGATAATTCCTTTTCACGGTCTTTTGGAGATAGCGGGATAGCGAAAGCTCTATGTAGCATAGATCGGTAAGCTGCTATTTTTTGAGAAAATGGAGTGAGTGAATCAGCGGGGATTGTAGTGTCTGAGAATGTGGGTTTGCGAAAGATTTTATATGAGAATTTTGTGTCTGATCTATTAATAGTTATATCTAGGAAATTGATGGAATTGTTCGATTCTATTTCTTTGGTAAATTTAATTTGTTTATGAAGACTATTGAGGTATTTTAAATAGTTGTCCAACTGTCTGTCTGTACCTTTGAAACCGACCAGGATGTCATCAACATATCGAAACCAGAAAATGATATGATTTTTTGAAAGTGGATTATTTATAATAGAATGTTCTAAGTTATCCATGAAGATGTCTGCCAGAAGGGGGCTGAGGGGGGAGCCCATAGGTAAACCAGAATTTTGTAAATAAACTTGGTTATTAAACATGAAATAATTTTGTTGAAGACAAATTTTAAATGAGCTTAAAAGTTCTTTTTGGATATGTGAAGAAATATTTTTGTTGTTTAGAATGTTTTGAATAATCGGGATGCATTCATCAGAAGGAACGCTTGGAAACATATTAGACACGTCGAAAGAAACTAATCTGAAAGAACTATGTGAAAGGTGAAGACTATTTAATTTGTTGCAGAGATCGACAGAATTTTTTATGGAATATTTGGGTTGAAATTGTGTAATGTTTTTGAAGGATGTATTGAGGTATTCTGAGAGTTTTTTGCAGGGAGCATTTGAGTATGAGACCACTGGTCTGATAGGATTGTTTTCTTTGTGGAGTTTGATAAGCCCGTATAACTTTGGTGGTTCTGAGTTCATCGGTATGAGGTGGTATTTATCAGTTGATGACAATGGTAGGAATTTCAAATTTTCAACGTGGCGTTTAATATCTTTAGAAAAGGAATTTGTTGGATCTTTATTTAGTATTTGGACATCGGAACTATTTAAGAAAGATAAAATTTTATTGTTATAATCAGTTCTGGATAAAATAACAGAAGTATTACCTTTATCAGCTTTGGTGATGATGAGACTATCTTGATCAATTTTTTGTTTGATTGTTTTTAAAGTATGGTTAAAATTTAACTTTGGAAAACGAGTAACTGTGTCAGAGATAAGTTTAGCGATCTGATGTTTCAAACTGTCTGGATTTTCGATTAAAGACTGATTTCTCAGAATACCAAGTTCTGAAAAGATAGCGAGGTTTTCTTTACTGATTAACTGGTTGGATGGAGTAAAAGAAAATTTGTTACCTTTGTTAAGTAGAGCCATTTCATTTTCTGAAAATTCACTATTAGAAAGATTTACAACCCGTGGGGAAAACTGAATATTTGATATTGGTGTAGCACTATTTCTGAATGGTTTTAGTTGGTTTTGTTTAAGTTTTGTTAGTTTCTTGACTTGTTGAGTGTATTTTTTATAAATTATGTCACTAACTGCACTATAAATTTTGTCTTCTAGTAAGTCAAAATCTATCGGATGAAGTTTAAACGAAAGTTCGGAATGTAAAAGTTTTAAATATGTACGAAAACTATCACGCTGAAGGAACCACTTTTTATTTTCTTCTTTTAACCACAACACTGTCTATTGTCTTTTGCGCAGTTACACTAGAATTATTTGATTTTATATTAACGTATTTTGGAGTGAGTTTATATTTTAAGCACTGATTGTTGAACCAAATGTTTTGTGAGAAAACTTTTTGTTTTAGATGAAAACGGTAGAAATAGAATCCGATAGAATTTGACTTACTAGAAGACAAAATTTATAGTGCAGTTAGTGACATAATTTATAAAAAATACACTCAACAAGTCAAGAAACTAACAAAACTTAAACAAAACCAACTAAAACCATTCAGAAATAGTGCTACACCAATATCAAATATTCAGTTTTCCCCACGGGTTGTAAATCTTTCTAATAGTGAATTTTCAGAAAATGAAATGGCTCTACTTAACAAAGGTAACAAATTTTCTTTTACTCCATCCAACCAGTTAATCAGTAAAGAAAACCTCGCTATCTTTTCAGAACTTGGTATTCTGAGAAATCAGTCTTTAATCGAAAATCCAGACAGTTTGAAACATCAGATCGCTAAACTTATCTCTGACACAGTTACTCGTTTTCCAAAGTTAAATTTTAACCATACTTTAAAAACAATCAAACAAAAAATTGATCAAGATAGTCTCATCATCACCAAAGCTGATAAAGGTAATACTTCTGTTATTTTATCCAGAACTGATTATAACAATAAAATTTTATCTTTCTTAAATAGTTCCGATGTCCAAATACTAAATAAAGATCCAACAAATTCCTTTTCTAAAGATATTAAACGCCACGTTGAAAATTTGAAATTCCTACCATTGTCATCAACTGATAAATACCACCTCATACCGATGAACTCAGAACCACCAAAGTTATACGGGCTTATCAAACTCCACAAAGAAAACAATCCTATCAGACCAGTGGTCTCATACTCAAATGCTCCCTGCAAAAAACTCTCAGAATACCTCAATACATCCTTCAAAAACATTACACAATTTCAACCCAAATATTCCATAAAAAATTCTGTCGATCTCTGCAACAAATTAAATAGTCTTCACCTTTCACATAGTTCTTTCAGATTAGTTTCTTTCGACGTGTCTAATATGTTTCCAAGCGTTCCTTCTGATGAATGCATCCCGATTATTCAAAACATTCTAAACAACAAAAATATTTCTTCACATATCCAAAAAGAACTTTTAAGCTCATTTAAAATTTGTCTTCAACAAAATTATTTCATGTTTAATAACCAAGTTTATTTACAAAATTCTGGTTTACCTATGGGCTCCCCCCTCAGCCCCCTTCTGGCAGACATCTTCATGGATAACTTAGAACATTCTATTATAAATAATCCACTTTCAAAAAATCATATCATTTTCTGGTTTCGATATGTTGATGACATCCTGGTCGGTTTCAAAGGTACAGACAGACAGTTGGACAACTATTTAAAATACCTCAATAGTCTTCATAAACAAATTAAATTTACCAAAGAAATAGAATCGAACAATTCCATCAATTTCCTAGATATAACTATTAATAGATCAGACACAAAATTCTCATATAAAATCTTTCGCAAACCCACATTCTCAGACACTACAATCCCCGCTGATTCACTCACTCCATTTTCTCAAAAAATAGCAGCTTACCGATCTATGCTACATAGAGCTTTCGCTATCCCGCTATCTCCAAAAGACCGTGAAAAGGAATTATCGATCATACAACAAATAGCAGTTAACAATGGTTTTGCTCCACACATTATCCAAAAACTAATCCGTAAAAAACAAAGAAGTCTAGCCATAGAACAAATCTATCCAACTATTCTAACTAATTCGGACTCTAAACATTATATTTCCCTCCCATATCTAGGAAACATCTCTCAAAAAATAGGCAACATGTTCTTACAATTTGATCTATATCCCGCTTATCATTCCACACATACTATTGGCCGTTTCCTTTATAACGCTAAAGAAAAATCCGACCCCATGAAGAAATGTGGAGTTTATCGTCTAGATTGTTCGGAGTGTAACGCGTCTTACATAGGTCAGACTGGTCGAACGTTCGAAACCAGATATAAGGAACATATCACTACCCAGAAACACATTTCCAACTTTGGTTTACATCTACTAGAAACAGGTCATTCGGTAAAACCCGATCAACAACCCAAAATATTACATATTTGTAAAAAAGGCCGCAAACTCAACATTTTGGAAGCCCTGGAAATCAACAAATTGAACAAAGATCCAAACCATGTCATCTTGAATGACCAAATTGATTTAAACAAATCGCCTTTATTAAATCTATAACACGGTGCATCTCACGTTTTGTTTTCGAATAGTTTAGTTGATAGGACCCATTTTAAAAAAATTTTATCCATTCCTGGTAATTAATATTTAAATAGTCTTTTTACAATATTTTTGATTTTACTTCATTTAACAAACCTTTTAGTTTAACAAAAGCAGCTACCTGCTGGGTGTAACCCCTCGTGCATATCAACAGACAGATGTCTGTATGATTTCCTTTGTTTCTGGTAATTGTCGTTCGCCGCTGTTTTCACGTGTCTGGTTTTCCCCAGTGTGCTCCGGTCAATTTAATAATATTGGACCTAACCAGTTTTTAAAAATAAATTTCGCTGTAAACTACCTTTGCAAACAATACAAAAAATTTTTAATTTTATTGTATACTGTGATTGTATCTGTCTCTGTCTCTGTCTCCAGCATCCCCCACCAATGCATTATTTGCTCCGATCTATATTATAAATAGTTTTCGCCAAAAAGAGCAATTTTTAGTTAAGTTTTTCACCTGATGATGGTGTAAAACCCGAAAGTCGACTCGTGTTTTTCTGTTATTTTGCTGTGAAAAGTGACAAAGCAACGATACCATATTTAATATGGATTTTCACAAAGTAAACCTGTCTAGTATTAATTATTATAATATTATTAATAATAGTAACAAATTAAAGGCTAATTTTAGTATTAAACATTGCTTGAAACTTGACTCCACTTTGAAAAATATATAACTGACAGCACTTAATGCAAATGTCACAAAAAAATACCTAGCTTGACGACATTATTGCCATCTGGTGTCAGATTAAAAAAATATTTTGTCTCACACATAGATAACTATTCTTTTATTAGATATTTTGGATATCTTGTCTATGATTTTATTTAAATGTCAAAACTTTTTGATATTAAAATGAATTTTTTGATAATTAAATTTTCAATTAGACCAATATTCTATGCCAAATCAACACACTTGAAAGAAATATTTCCTCCAATTTTTAATTTATATATATATATATATATATATATATATATATATATATATATATATATATATATATATATATATATATTACCAAAAGCAAATAATTCATGTCTTTGGAATTTAAAAATAAAATTTTTGCATTTATCAAAGTTATTATAATTTTTACTATCCTTTTTCAATATATTAGGTAGTAGATCTTGTGAGAGATATCTATATTACAAGTATGTTTGCTGTGTTATTATCTTGGTAAAAGAATGACGTATATCTTTTCAAAAATACTTACTTCCTTGCACATGTAAAAGAATAAACCCTACCAAAGAATAAAATCTACACACATTTGTCCGTTACTGTTTATTGTCGCTTTTTATTCTCCTACGTGCAAATTTAAATCTTCGATTGGTTTTTTTGTTCATTTATCATTATTATTATATTATTAATTTATTTTTATTGGTTTTATATTTTAGACAAGTATATTTATAGTATTTGTATATATTTTTTTCGTTGTAGAATATGTCTTTTATTTTTCTGAAATTTTTGTAGTTTTTGTATGTAAAAAAGTATGAGTTCTGATGAGCTGATTCTAGTTAGTCTCACAGTAAACACCATAATAAAGAGAATGCATCAACTTTTAATCTAGTCGGACTTATAGTATTTTTTTTTTTTGGGTCCATTTTGAATTGCAAAATTTACATATGACATTCAACAGGCTTACAAGAGCACAGATGGAAAGCCAGACAAAAAGAAAAAAAATTCAAGATACACTTAATTATATATACTTTAATGTACAAAACTTTTTTTTTTCATTACAGTAAATAGTTTCTCCAAAAAAAATTCTAAAAAAAGTGTTTTTTTTAGCACATCAAATACGGCACATCACTTATAAAACACCCCTTACTAATATTGTAGAATAATGTTAGAATTACGATAATAAAACAATGAATTACATTGTAAAATTAAATAAACATAAATTAACATTGAAATTAGGGTTGTTTGTGCAATAGAAGCTTTAGTAAATTTTTTCATATAGACATAGCTTCATATTAAATATTAAACTATAACATTTCAGTATAGAAAAGACTTGCGTTATAAATTATAAATTTGATACATAAATTTACGTGCATTCCTATTGCATGAAATCATTTTCATTTGGTAAAATATTACTATATATATTATAGTCAAACACCGAAGCTATGGCGTTCCTAGGTTTGCCTAGTCAAACCTCAGGTCTGACATAACGTCTTAATCAAAGTGCAAACGAATAGCGCTTTTCTACCTTTGACTAACGAATTTTTGGTTAATCCTAGGAGAGACTAATTTGGGCAGTCTAACGCCAAAATTCAATTTGATGAAATCGGGATTTGACCAGTCAGACCTAAATTATTTAATTATTAGCTATAACAAAAGAATATTTGTAATTGTAATGTTTATTGTTTTAGGAATGAATAGGATATTTTAGGAATGAATTGACAAATAATCACAACAAGAAATAAAATTGGTTATTGTTATTTTGCATCATAAAAATATGTACCTACCTATGAAATAATTGAAAAAATGAAAAAATTACTCTTTATTTTAACAATATGATGCGTTATGGAATTTTGAGTTGCACAATACGTTCGATCTTTTACATTTACACAATCTTGATGAGCATTTTTTATTGGAGTGGCTCAGTGGCATTTTAAAAAACCTTGACGTGAGTTGACGTTGACGTTGCGTCTCCGAAAAGGCGTTGTGTCTCCGAAACACACAACTTCGTAGCGTTTAAGACGGCGATACTGTAAGTATGGGCAACTTCAAAAATGTAAATTTTATCGCATCGATGTAGCATCATGACCTTTCTGATACGTCTAATACTACATGATGCGATACTGATGCCCTCTTGAAATTTGATGCACATAAGATGTTTTTGAACGGCATATTGGCATCATTTAACCTCTGATTTGACTAGCTATAGGTAATATAGCATGATTAGCCTATAGATAATACAGCAATACAGTCCTTGTATATATTATCTTTGAATTTCAACTTCAAGTTACTTGAAATTGAAAAAATTGAAATTATTTGAATAAAAAATATTACATATGTGCAAGATGTATTCTGTGCAAGATGTATTAAGTGCAAGATGTATCCAGATAGTTTAAACAATTTTAATGAGAGGTAAATAAATTCATCTTTTTCAACATTTAGTTTTTCGGAATTATTCCTATAACCATTATGGAAGAGCTGTGATATTACATTATGCGCATGACACGCATCATCAGATTTCTTGATGCATTGTTTTGACGCATCAAATGCAAAAATGAATTTTTGATTTTTCGTTGTGATGCGTTTGATGCGTTTTTGAACTTTTGACTCTGCCTCATGCAAGCAGTGATGCATTTTTGAAGTTAGCCTATGTCTTTTTAGTAGATACTTTAGCAGATTCGACTTTACATATGATCTCATAATTTCGTTTATTTTTAGTATAAAATGAACACTTACCCTTGTTCAGGTTAGATATTTTCTGCATAAACTTAACTTTCAAAACTTCATAATTCTAGTTTTCAGTCACAACTGTGTTGTGACTGAAAATTTGAAAACCTTAATTCACTCATCTTTAAGCTTACACTCCCGCACAAATACGGAATGACAAATAAATTTATTAGAACACTGCAAATAGTTAGGCTCGCATGCAAAAACCTGTTTAAACATGCAGCAAGTGTAGTATAAATTGACGTTTGATCGAACTTACCTTAGTCGCTTCTAGGATAGACTAGGAAAATCCCGAAACAGATTATTTTACTTCCGACGTTTGACTAAAAAGTTAGGTACTTCTAGATTTGTCTAAAAAGACATCAGTCAAAGGCCGAAATAGGAACCTAATTCAGGGTTTGCTGAAAGGCGTTGGTCAAATCTAGTATAAACGAGTCATTCCGCGAAGAGACTGCATGTCGACCTTTGACTATAACATATATGTATATATATTCGGCTTAAGAAGAAAACGCCTTACTCCATTTAAAAATACCCCTGTCGCAACATCCTGCATAACATAGCGAATTTCCATTTACAAAAGTACGTTTTTCTCGGAAACTAGTTGATATAGAGTAATTGTAAATAAAAAATTTTCTTTATGTGATTTTTCCGCCTCATTTCGCCGAATTTTTTTCACGAAAAATGTCCAAAAAACCATAACCGTTTTCACGAAATTTCTTAAAAATAAGATGTTTCGTTCTTGAGTTATCGTGCGGACATATACACAGAAAAAAAAAAACTCACTGTATATTACAAAAACGTGAATTAATATTACAAAATTTTTACTCCAATAGAACCGTTTAGTAATATTACAAAACCACTTTTATTAAAAATCTGAGTACTAAAAGGTTCTGTTAATTCAGAATAATTTTTGTAATTATCACAAAGACTTATTTTTGTGAATAAAACTCAACGTATGTTTTGTTGAACATTTAATAAACTTTGTTATAATTACTAAATGGAATTTGTAATTGGTATGATTTATTTATTAATAAATACTAAATTTTATAGTAAATTTTACTATATTTTTTTGTTGTACTTACAAATAACCCTTGTAAATATTATTAAGGATATTTGTGAAGGAAAGGAACTTATTGGATATACTTTGATAATTAATGTAAAAAACAAAACAGATGTGACTATAAAATAATTACAAAATTCAAACTTCACATCTATTTTACACAGCATTACATTAATTATCAAAGTACATCCAGTTAGTCCCTGTAAAATAAGAAAAATTTTATTTTATATAAATGAATTTATTAATTAATTAATACAAAAAAAAAATAAAAAGTTATGTTAAAATGTATTAACTTACAGGAGGTATGGCAAGTGTTTTAGAAATAATTCTAACATATTTTTATATTCAGAACTAATATTAAGAAAATTTCAATAAAATATATAACTGTAGTCCAATATTCAATTACATCTTCAAAATCCAGTGAAAAATTTTAAAAAACAAAACGAAAACAAACATGTTGTTTATCTGTAAAAAAGCATATTTTACTAAAATATGAAACATAAAAAATGTCTAACCAAATAATAAAAAACTCACTTGAATTTGAAAAAGAATGATTTTAATTTGTTAGTAATTTACTTGACTGAGGTTTTTCACATATAGTCGAATAATGGATTACATATTCGATTCAGAATCAAAGTAAAAAGATAAAATAGGAGTACCTAGCATGTTTTCCACCTGTAAAAAAAGAATATTTTACTGACTAAAATATGAAGCTTAAAAACATGTCTAACCAAAAAATAACCCTTACTTGAATTTGAAAAGGAATGCAAATTTGCTAGTGTTTTATAAATTTCTGAACTGAAGGAACTTTTCTTTGGTTATAAAAAGGTTTAACTGCAAATCTGAAATTATTTTTTCCATAATGTTCAAAATTGCTTTTAGTATCTGAAAAAAAAGAGATCAAATTTTGATAGGAATATTATTAATATTTGTGAGCAAAAAATAATTTATGAAAATACTTACTAGCCATTGTCAGATTTTCGATAGTAAAACCATTAGCAAGTTTTCTTGTCATATTTCTAACGTACAAACAATCTTTTAAATTGAGATTGTATACTATGTTTTTTCATAAACTCTTGTCAGGTTATAATAAATATTTATGAAGATGGACTCTATCACAGAATGACGCTATGAATACTACACAACATTCTAAAAATCATAGAATTCGTCAATATTGCGCTTGCGTCAGTTATTTATTACAAAACTTTTTGTTATAATTACAAAACACAATTTTTAAATGAGAAATACAAAACTTTTTGATAATCACTAAATCAGGGTTTCTTTAAATGCATATATAGGTATTATGAACGTTTACAAAATATCACATAAACGTATCAACTTGTCAACTCTGCGCAAGCGTCAATTAATTATTACAAAAATTTTCGTTTTAATTACAAAAGAGACTTTTACTTTAAGCATGCGCATTTTGATTTTTAAAACAGTGTTATAATTACAAATATTTTTCTTATATTTACTTAAAATATTTAATAGAACTGTAATTAATGCTACAAAAATATACTACTAAATTATTTTTTTTGTTATTACAAAAATTTTTGTAATATTTACAAAATTTTATGTTAACAAATTAATAAAACGCAATTTGTAGGATTAATAAAACTTATATTAATCACTGAAAGCGAGTTTTGTTACAATTACTCAAATTTTAGTTCTAACAACGAAAGCTAAATACTAAAAGCGGTTTTGTAAATAAAATCACTGTTTTTTTTTCTGTGTATATACGTATATATATATATATATATATATATATATATATATATATATATATATATATATATATATATATATATATATATATATTATATATATATATATATATATATATATATATATATATATTATATATATATATATATATATATATATATATATATATATATATATATAAATTTTAGTGAATATTATTTTCGGTTCTAGGGACCTCAAAACAAATTTCTACCATAGTCCCGGGCTCAGGTGGCGTCATGAGACCTACTGTAATAGCTGAATTTCCATTCTGGAGATTCGGGAAATTCGCTAAAATTAAAATAGCATATATATATATATATATATATATATATATATATATATATATATATATATATATATATATATATATATAGATAGATAGATAGATAGATAGATAGATAGATAGCAGACATTTTTTTATTCAGAATCGTGTTCTACGGATCTGAAAACGGATAGCGCCCCTACTCTCGTCTCGTCCCGTTCTTATCGTATAGTCTGTATAAGCCTAATTTTTTCAGTTGAATAATTAGACTAAAAAGTATTTATAAAGCCACTCGAAAACAAAATTTGCTGTCCACCGTCAAACATGGTGGTGGATCCGTCATGGGGTGGGGGTGTAATGTTTTTGAAAATTTTCATGTTTTCGATTGAATTATGGATAAATATGTTTTTGGAATATTTTGAAAAAGAATTTACATGCATGCGCCAGGAAATTAAATTTATCCGAAAGCTACATTTTTCAAAAGCATTTTCTTGGCATTTGTATTGAAGCAGTATCTGTTGTATAACGTACCTCATTTACTTTGTACACCCTCACAGTCACTAGATGTCAACCCTGTTGAACCTCTATGGCAATATCATGGTGTTCAAATAAGAAAACGTAATATTTCTAATAAACAGGATTTAATTAAAGCATTGATTGATGAATGAAACAAAAACAGTCCACATTTGGGCGTCCAATCTTTTGCAAGCAATAATTAAAGCAAAATTCATGTGTAATGAAATATCAAAAATAGTTATGGGAGATTCGCGCGTGACTCATGGGACATAAAAAATGAATTAATAACAAACAAAACAAAAAATTTATAACACGAGGCAACTGAATTTCAATTGTTTCAGCATATTCTAATTTATATCTGAAATGCAGTACTTACTCTAATTATAAGACATAAACTTTTCTTCGGACGATGTCCCGTGCGTCGGGATAACTTACCCCCACGATTTTTACGCCAATATTTCCTTGATTTTTTTGCTTTTTCTCTAAGGCGCCTAGAGACTCTCTGAGTAAACCTAGAGGGCTGAAATGATGTATCTGTATTCCGTTAATATCGAGGGTGTGCCCTTCAGGGATTCCACACTACCTCGCCCCCCACTTTTCCCATTTTTATACCGGAATTCAATAGCGTTGTTATATGTGGTTAAATGTGATATATTTTCATAATAATACAGTAGGCATGATAAATTTAAAGAAACAAATTAATTAAATACTATCATTTATCATAAATGCAATCAATACGTAATTATGTAAATATACCTTGTTTCAAATACTGATCATGAGTCAAAGTTACAAAATTAAATAATTCTTATATTCAAAACAAGTCAATCTTCTATGCTTGTCTAAAGACAAATTGCAAATTTAAAATTTACATAAGTGCAATAATGAAAAAGATAAAGCCAAGAAAACGGAAATTATTTGATAGGTGAAATAAGTGATGAAATATGGTTAAATTTAAGTGAAATAGACCATAATTTAAAAAATGTTACTGATGTTATTTTTTATTTTATTTATATAATAGAAAGTTTGGATTTTTTTGGAAAGAAAAAATATCTTCGTAAAGGCCTTCCAGTTCACTATTTAAGGTCCTTTTTTAATATTTGAATCCCTGTCGCAGCATCTGCATAACATAGCAAATTTCCAAATAGTGAGCACAGTTGAATAGTTAATTTTTGGCGCTTTTGAGTCCTCAGGAGCCTAACGGATTTCATACAGTATCTATCCATTAAACATCCATTAAACAATATATCCATATCCATTCATTTTTTTCATCGCTACACGACAATTTTTAACCGAGTTATAATCATTCAAAGAGTATAGCACACACTAAACGTTGCCTGTTCATAACTTCGTAACTAATCATCGTACGAAAATTTTCCGGTGGCCGTTAGAAAGCTAAAAATGTGTTATTTAATATGATAGAAACGTTAATTAAGAGAAAACAGCTTTTATCAAAAAAATTGTATAAAAAATTATATTTCAATTTTAAAAAAAATAGAAAATATTCATTTTCACACTTTGATGTGACGTGATCGTCAAAGAAATGCCTAAATAATGTATACAAGTGCATGGATTGGAAGCCAAATGTGTAATCAAATCATATACACAACCTTGTTTAAGTTAAAGTTTTCATTGCATAGATAAAGCCATTTTAAGAAAAAAAATTGAAGTGGTGTAAATTTTCTGTCGGGGGTGTATATATTATATATATATATATATATATATATATATATATATATATATATATATATATATATATATATATATATATATGTATATAATATATACACCCCCGACAGAAAATTTAACACCACTTCAATTTTTTTTCTTATATATATATATATATATATATATATATATATATATATATATATATATATATATATATATATATATATATATATAGATATTAAAAATTTGAACATAAACGGCATGAATAAATTATTTTTTTATAAATACTTTTTTATTCCTCATAATTTTTATTATTTATAATAGAATTTTAAAAACTAAGACAATACAAATAAAAATTATTTCATTTATTAAATACACTTTTCTGGTAAAACTAACTACCTAAGTTAAATTAAAGAATATTATAAAAAGCGCTCAAAAATTCTACCATTGCATGCCAGACAAAATCCTAATCTATCATAAAATTTTTTTTTGTAGATTCCAAGTGATGAAGAGGCATATTAAAACATCCTTCAGTTATTTATTGTTGGAGTTCTTCTACACATCGATAACGTTCCACCTTAGCATAAACTCTATCGTAAAGATAGCTCCATAAAAAAAAGTCATTAGGAGCCAGATCAGTAGAACGAGCTGGCCATTCAATTGTGCCACCCTGTCCAATCCAACGATTTGGAAATGCGTTGTCTAATAGTTCTTTGACTACTTTAGCACAATGTGCCGGAGCTTCATCTTTCTGGAACCACACTACGTCTTCAGTGACTTCAGCAATGTGTGGAGGCACTTTTTCAATTAATAAATCATAATATTCTTCTTTTGGTAATGACCCATCGATGAAGTATGGTCCATTGATATTATTCCCTAAAATTCCCGCCCAAACGTTAACAGTTTCTTTATATTGTGTGTGAATTGGTACAAAATTGTGTGGATTCTCCGTACTCCAAAAACGAAAATTTTGATTGTTCGGTTCTTTAACTATTGAGAATGAACATTCGTCCGTAAAACAAACACTTTTCAAAAATAATTCATTTTCGTTATAAAAATCCATTAACTTTTCACAAAACACCATTCTTCTAGAAAAATCTCCTTCCTTTAATTCTTGATGCTTTGGTTGTTTTTTTTTTTAAAGATTTTGTACTTCACGTATAAAAGTTTTCCTAATTTTTCTAAAATTTATTAAAGATATGGATGTTATAATTAATTTATTCAATGATTTTGATAGTGTGAAAGATAATTACAGCTGTTTGACTTATAGAGACGACATAATACTGAAGTTTTAATATATTGAATTGAAAAACTAAAGAATGCGTTTAGAATGACTTAATAAAAGATTGACAATTTTTTTTGTGGAAAATATTTTAATTTTTATTATTTTTTGAGATCTAATTCGAAAAATTACTAACAAATTTTAGAAAATTCACAAATGTGCCTAATGGGGAAATAACTACATATCTATAGGAATATTTATGACTGAGAAATTTCACATTCTGTAAAGTCACACATGTCCACTGACTCATAATAGTTCATAAATTAATTATTTGAAAGACATGTTTTATGATACAACTGATGTATTTATCTACATATTTTTTAATTTTTATAATGAAAATATGCTTTGATAAAAAGATTAAAAAAATTAATAAATATTTATATTAAGAAATTTTTCGAATTCTAATTTTTTTAAATATTTTGTTCGCTTTTGTAGTATTGTTATGTAAAAAAATGTTTTTTGCAAATAAACTCTAAAACTTTCCGTAAAAAGTCCATTCGTCAGAATAACGCCGATGTATGATTAACTTTACTCGTAGACCAACGTATGATTCTAGGGTTAAAAATGTAATTAGCTTATTCTATAGGTGACATATTTTGTTTTTTACCTAACAAGTTTTCTAAAAATTTTACTTAAAGAAATCTTTTATTATTCTTCATTTGTCTAAGCACTTTTGTGATATACTGTATACCGAATCAGAAACTAAGCAGGTAGTATTCTTTACTGAAAAATACTTTAAAGCTAGTTAATTAAAAAGGCTAATGAGCATTTGTCTTTTCAGACTGAAAATATAAAAGCTGCTTATATGGCCTCAAAACTTTGGAACTTTTCAAGTAAATATTGAATGAGTAACCAAATGTACACTTGCCTAATTTACCAATTAAGCTAGTACTGAAAAATATATGAATCATTATCGGAAAGTGAAAATTTACATTTTCATGACGAAAATCAACATAAAAGTAAAAAAAATATAAAACGCATTTGCAATCAATAATAATGCAATAGAATATACCCTATTTTTTTCTTCCTTATTTGGCTTGGATACCACACATATTTCAAAATAAACTCAAAAACACGTATACCCTAATTTTTGGTGCTGTTTCTATTTATGATGACAAAAATTTGATACATTGAACCACTCAGGCTGAACAAGAAAATTTACTCGCTTTTTCTCCTCCAGCCCCTCTTATGAATCCGACCCGGGTTTGACCTATATAGGTGAATGAGTCTTTCGAAGAGAAACATTTCGTCAATTTAAAGGTTTCCTCTATCACTTATAGTTTTCGAGATATCTTAAGAAATACGATTTGAACCCCCAGTTTTACGGGCTGGTTTCACCCCGTAAACGTGGAAGATGGCCGATAAAAAAAAATACGGGTCCCTTATTTTTGCCTATTCTAGACACCAGCGAAGTTTCATCAAAATCCCGAATTTCACTCTGGGTGCATCGCCTTGTTAGTTTTGTTCTATTCTTATAAGGAGATGCATCCAGAGTGAAATTCTCACAATCAGTTTTGATGAAACTTATAAGGCATGTAGAACAGACAAAAATGATGGAGCCATATTTTTCTATTGGTCATCGTGCACTCCTAAGTGGTAGAACTAATCTAATACCTAATAATTTTATTTGTTTTTAAATCAAATGATTGTAAGAAAGAGTTCAATGACAAATATATAACTGTTACAGCTAGCGAGTAATAACAATATATAATAACAATACTATTTAACAATATTTAGTAATAACAATTACAAAAGTCCACTCAACTTAAGTATATCAGAGTAATGTATATAAACATAATATCAGAGTGATACAGATACAGTAGACTTGTGAGCAGTATTATGACTGAAAGACAAATAAGGATCGCACATACATTCAAACATTAATTGACGATTGCAAAAATTATGTATTTCTAGATTTATTAAGACAATTACAGAAAAATTTGTAGAATTCACTACAACAGCGCTCATGTTTATAGTTCAATAGCAAAAATTTTAAGCGTTAGGGCTAAGCTAACAAAGTTATAAACATCGTTTAGAACTAACCTCTAAAGTCTGTGGGGCGTGGAAGGGGGTGTGCGTGTTTTAATCATATTTGCTTAGATATCTCGAAAACTATAGGAGATATAAGAAAAGCATAAATTGACGGATCGGAGCACTTTAAAAGAGTTCTCGACCTACAAGGTACAATAGATTATATATATATATATATATATATATATATATATATATATATATATATATATATATATATATATATATATATATATATATATATATATATATATATAGTTTTCTAAAATATAAAAAATCTATATATAAAAATATAGTTTTCTAGATATTCTTTATAATATTCAAATATACTGCAGATTTTTTTATATTGTGGACAAGTGCGTATAAAATATTATATGCATATTTGTTCAGCAGCTATAATACTCGTATTTATGTATGTATGTGGCTTTATATTGACTGTCACGTTATATGCGTTTGGTATTCTTAAATATAAAATGTAAAAGTTCCAGTGATATCAATTTTTAATTCGAAATTCAAATTAAATTAGCTAATATTTATTTTTCTATATTAAAAATATTAAAATAATTTGATCCGTGTATGTTGCAATAAGCAAGAGTTTTCTGTATTGGAAATTCTTATTGTGGGTAGTTGATTACACAGAGAGAAATAAATTGACCACACTGTAAATAAATACGATATGTAAGTCCGCATAAAAATATTTCGGCCTATTTTATTAAAAAAAAAAAAAAAATTGTGCAAAATAATGTTTTTCAAACAGTGATAATGATGAGAAAATAATAGACGAGGTGCTAGGTGACATTGACTATGCACTGTAGCAGGTATAGAATTTGACTTTTGATTATTATTAGGGGGTCTTAGGTGAGGATCAAAACGTATGTCGTCGACCTCTAGGGTGGTCGACGACTTGGGCGCAGGGGCCAGGGGGGTAAAACTGCAGAAAAAGCCGATCGGGAAATCGCTTATATCTTGCTTATTATTGATCGTAGAGTGATGATTTTTTTTTAAATTTGTTTGCAATGATCTAAAATTTGTGTAATATGCAAACTTTTGATATACCTAACAGTTTTCGTATAAAAAAATGAAAACAGAAAATAATGGTGAAATTTAAAAATTTGGGTTTGACCTTGAGTTGACCTGATCACTGACCTTGAGATCACGATCAAGGTCATATTCGGATGCAGAACTTGACCTTTATATGTCCTTGAACCTTGACTTTGAGGTCAAGGTAAAGGTCATCATCGGATGCGCCGTAACAAATGGTGAAACTTTTGTCCTCATCATTTATCCCAAAAATGCTTTCCCGCGATTTTTGACCGCGATTTGAGATTCTTGACTTTTTTATACTTCTGACTAGCCCTGTATACTAAGAATACTTGAATTTTAACGTTGCCTTCTATTTTCAATTTTTTACACGAAAGCAGTTAGGTATATCAAATATTTGCATGTAACATAAATTTTATATCATTTCATTGCAAACAAATTTCATCACTCTACGATCAATAATAAGCAAGATATATGTCAGCTCCCGATCGGCTTTTTCTGCAACTTTACCCCCCTCCCCCTCAAGTTGTCGACCACCCTAGAGGTCGACGACATGGGTGTTCATACTAAAACCCCCTAACAATAATTAAAAGTCCAATTCTATACCTCTTTCAGTGCATACTCAATGTTACCTAGCACCTGGGGTATAATTAGTATTTCCAATTTAATTAAATTATTCGTACGTATAAGCTTAGGGAAATGGCCTCCATAGCCGATGTCTGTAAAAATATATGTAGTGGAACTGGTACCCCAGGTGAACACCAAATATAGGGTCGTTGACCCTCAACCTTAACTTATCGTTGAGATACAAACTAAAATATGTGTGAGTGCTGTAATTTTTCAAACTCAATTTTCTCAAAAACTATAATAGCTAGGAAAACAAAACGAACGCCAAAATTTAGCTAATGCTTGGGCCAATATTATATATTTTTTTAACATTTTTCCCCAAATTTTAAAATTTCTAAATAATTGCATAAAAAATTCATTTTATTTTTAGTATGGTTCTAGTATACTTACACCTTACAAAAAAATACAGAATATTGTTTACTTGGAAAAAAATTTGGTGTGTTGTCTACTTACAACACACCAAAGTTAATCAAAATTGAAGAGGCGCTTTTTGAGTTATAACTAATTTATTGAGTACTAGTAGCTGTACCCGCAATATCGTTCACGCGACGCATTGTTATAAACTCAATGAGAAGTATAACATAACACATAATTCTTGAGGTATCAAAGTCCAACAAAAGGAAACATATTTTTAGTAAGAGATATACCGTAAACACGAGTTACTTGAACCCAGATTTGCAAATCATCTGATAATTTTTAAAATTTAGCGTAACTGTTATATTTATTTGGGATAGAGAATTCAGAATATTAATCTATATGTGACTACAGTTAGTTTATTATATAATATGGATTTTTTTTCTGATGGTTCATAAATTTTATAAATCTTTAGATTTTGGTTCAAGTTAACCTCAAGATCGGGTTACTTGAGCCCAAACCTAAATTTCCAAGTGATTTCCATTTGAAAACAGTTTGAGACCATGCAGGATGTTGGTTACTGACTAAAACACATTGTACAAACATGTATTTATTCAAAAAACATGAATCGGTACCAAAACTGAATAAAACGGGTTTGGCAAGTTAAGATGGGGTTTGCAGCCCCAGAGAGGGATATTAAAAATAAGTTATGTTGCGATATCGGTAAGTAATAAATATACCATTGTCACCTATTTTAGCTCCTGATCTCTCTGCGTTCTTGAGATAATTGACCATATATATGCTAGAGCGGGTATTTTTGGAAATTTTTTTATTCCGAAACTATTACATCCAGACTGATAAAACCAAGACCGTTTATTAGGTCGTACCGTCAGTTGAGACGAATCTGGACGATTTTTTCAGTTTTTTGGCAATAAATTGTTTAGAGTTTATCTAATAAATTCTAAAAAAATAATTTAAATACTTTAATATCACCAGCATATAGGGCAGTAATAAAAATATCAAAATTGGTACTGCAACATTTTTTTTTTTTGGTTATATAGTGTGCGGATTCGCCCCTATGTGTGAGGCGAATCTGGACAGTGCTTTATTTGCAATATAGATCACATTCAGTCATGCATATGGGTAAAATCGGACATAAAAAGATAAAAATAGCTGAATTTCCAATCTGGAAATTCGCTAAGATAAATAACTGCATCAGCGAATGACTTTTGATGGGTCGAATAACACATTTTGGATTTAAATGAATTTTATTTCGATTTGCCTTTGAGTCTATCATGCAAGGTCGGTAGATGTGGGAACATGAAAATATTCAGCAGCTTGTCTGAGCAATTTTCTTTTATTTTTAATATCGGAAAGCAGGGGCGCAACAACTACATATCTACAGGGGTCCAACAAAAATTTAAATTATCAAATTTTTTGATAACGTAGTTCTCCGATAACAATGGAAAATGTTGTAATAAAATGTCGTCTCCGAAAATTTCATTTTCAAATAAAAAATATTAGTAAACCACTAAAAACTTTACTTTTTAATATAAATAAAATAAATTGAAGGAAAATTTCCAGGTAATTTTAGGGGGACCGGACCACTTGGACCTCCCCGGTTGTTGCGTCTCTGTCGAAAAGAGCCCATTTTATGTTATCTAGACTACAGTTTATGTAGTTTATACCCACTTTCTTTTTATATTAACGCACCATGGTGTATGAATTCGCCTCACCTATAGACAATTGAAAACATGAGTGGATGAATGTGTTATGTAACATTTTTATAATTTTACAGTAGAAGCGTTTGAAAGTTTTTATTTACATATACTTCCCATGTAATAGCACATGTTTATTATTGAATTTCTACAAAACTATTGGATCTAATGAAACCAAATTTGAATATATGATACTTCAACATAGAATATTTCAAAATTTGGCAAAAAATGAATTTTTGAAAAAATGTTACATAACACCGTCATCCACTCATGTCTTCAATTTTTTGTTAATCAATTTATAAAAAAAAAAATTAAACCATAAAAAAAAAACAATACAGCTTTCATTTTTGGTACATATATTGTCAAAAAAACGCCAAACATTTTGTTACCAGTCCCTACTTTATATATGTAACTGTTTTTTTTGTACAGCAGTTTCTTTATAAAATTTTAAAACGCGCGTTATTTTTAAAAATTATAAACAATGCGCCTGTAAAATAACAAAATACAAAGATGTCACGTTCACCGCTTTTCTTTGATGACTAACTCATACCTGACAAAATTCAGTAGCATAAATTGATCTATGACCTTGTACGGTCATAACACTGACGAAGAAATATCGAGAGGCAGCGCTGTCTAGATTCGCCCCTACTGTCCAGATTTGTCCCAACTGATGGTAGCTTTGGTAAATTTTTTTCTTTTTTATAATATGTATTGACGCATTTTTTGTCAATGTTAATTGACTGAAATATTTACACCTAACCTTTGTATAAAATTGAGATGTCCCAATGGAATCTTATATTAGTCTTGGATATGTATTTTATAATATTATTTTATTATTGATATTCTAAACCTAGTCAAGATTATACTTGGCTCTCTCACTTACAATCAGTTTTATAATTTATATTACATAGACGTGACTAAAATGACAACGCGTTGAATGCCGCCAGTTTACGGATTAGCAATTATCTAATATATTCACAACAGAAAATATTCATGTAATTATATCAGTTAGAATAGTTACCGAGACTAATCATAACCATATTACAACAATTAATCAATTAATATCCCATATAATAATGGGTAAATAACAAGTTCTTGAACTTATTTATTATTTTTGTAAATATTTACTGTAATTCGAAGCATCTGCTGTACTTTTAACACGTAGACGGTTAGGCCCGGCACATTGAGACGCAGTTAACGCAGGCAGGGCAGGGAAGTTTCTGTGACTCGTGTTGTAGAACGGGGCAGCGCGATTTGAAACGCAGAGCAGAGCAGAGCAGCACTGCGCCGCACGAGACCCGTGAATGGCACTCGTGAATGTGACACAGAAACTGCGTGATACTGCATGACATTGTAACACGTTCTCGAGTTTTAGTTGGTTTTATTTCGTCGAAATGAAAACAATTGAAAAAATTGAAGAAAAATAGTGCTTCTGTGCTCTGCTCTGCTTTTAAATTCGTGCTATCTCGTTCTACAACAAGAGTCACAGAAACTACGTTACCCTGTCTGCGTTAACTGCGTCTCAATGTGCGCTCGACCACACGTGCTTTCCTGCTCTGCCCTGCTCTGCGTTTACTGCGTGACGCAGCTCAATGTGCGCCTGGGCTATGTTCGCCCAGGCACACAGTTTATTTCTTGTGCTTTCCTGCCCTGCCCTGTCCTATGTTTACTGCGTGACGTAGCTGAATGTGCGCCCGGCCTTATAGTGCTGTACAGCCTCAATTAGGACCTAATTAACTGCAACACGATGCAATAGCACGTCAACAAGTTCGTATAATGTATACCAATAAGTTATATAAACATAGCTCGATCTTTGTTTAGGCACCATAGATACCACAAGGGTGCGATATGCTATTCAATACTTTATGTATTCTGCAGCAGACCTGTGGTACGTGTAGTATCTATTGTGGCTAGACATAGAGTGAGCTACGGTTGTTTATGTTTTAATAGAGTAATCGTTCATATTAATTCACACCGTACATATACTCTATATAACTAGAGATGATCGATATATCGATAATTGTTATTTTATAACTAGTATAGAAAGATAACAGTTATCGTCAATAACTGGAATACCCAATAACTGGTTACTTAAATAACTCCTTTGGAAATATCGATAACATAGGTCAATATTAATATATTCGAAAACAAGGATCACAGTAATTTATTTTAACCACCTACGGAGCATTTCAAAATAATAACGCCCCAGGCAAGTTACACATTTTCTATTGTAGCACATTTCCTCACTGATTTTTAAAAAACCCTTAAAAATGAACTATTGTCTATTGTACAGTTATCTATTTGTATTTGTAATTTTGTATCCATAAAATTGTTAAAATTGTGTATATAAAGCCTAAATCCTTGTATAGGCAAGTATTTGAACAGATATTGCAGTACAATAAAGCAAAAAATGTTCTTTAGTATCCGTCAGTATTATAGATTTGTGCATATTTCACTAACAGAACCGTTTATACGCATATCGAATATCTTACAATATGTTAAAATATCCAAATACCATACCAGTTATTATAATAACTGTTATAAATCACAGTTATTTTTCAGTAACTGTTATTGCAATAACAGTTATTAGAAAATAACCGTTTAGCTCATCTCTATAATCTATATATCAATCGTGCATACGGTATTGTATACATACGCCCCTTACCTCATACACTCGTCACTCATAGAAATCGTTTCGTTTTAGATGGAAATCAACTATAACTACTAGTTGATTATATATTTATAAGCAAGTTTATATGAAAGAGAGATATGCAGTGCTGAGTAATCTAGAGCGGTCATAAGGATATTTTATTTTTTTCCGAAGTATTGCACCCATCTGATCTGAATGCACTTTTAGTGATAATAGTAGACATACTAAGCTACATTAGGTATATATTTTTTCTGTGATTGTACCCCTCCGAGAACTATGGAAAAAAATAAGAATTTTTTATTTTTAAATTTGTTAGTTGGTAGAAATTGTGAGAAAATTCTGTAAAAAATTCATAACAACACAACGTCTACCTAATATACAGTCTTGGTTTTATCAGTCTGGATGTAATAGTTAGTCAGAATGTAAAAAATGTTGCAGTACCAATTTTGATATTTTTATTACTGCCCTATATGCTCGTGATATTAAAGCATTTAAATTATTTTTTTAGAATTTTTTAGATAAACTCTAAACAATTTATTGCCAAAAAACTGAAAAAATCGTCCAGATTCGTCCCAACTGACGGTCCGACCTAATAAACGGTCTTGGTTTTATCAGTCTGGATGTAATAGTTTCGGAATAAAAAAATTTCCAAAAATACCCGCTCTGGCATATATATGGTCAATTATCTCAAGAACGCAGAGAGATCAGAGGCTAAAATAGGTGCCAATGGTATATTTATTACTCACCGATATTGCAACATAACTTATTTTTAATATGCCTCTCTGGCGCTGCAAACCCTATCTTAACCTGCTAGAGCCTTTTCAAGCAAAAATTGTTATGGATACCAAATTATTTTTATGAGTTATATATTTTTTGATTATTTTTATGTCTTCTAGTCTACCTAAAGAGAATAATCCTTTTTTGATTAGTGTAGGTGGAGGTATTTTCTTAACTATATTTTCCCATTTATAGTACAATAGGTCCTTGTTCTTGGACCACTTCCATGCCTTTTCAATTGGATCCAGGCACCATTTTATACCAAAGTTATAATGGGCTCAAGTTACCCTAATCTGAGGGTTATGTTAATTGGTTTATCAAAACCTTAAATTAAGAAACTAAGGAAATAGCTAGCATGTGAATATGTCTGAATTTGTTTCAGTAACGAAGCAAATAGGAAATTATACACTTACCTTACTTTGTGAGCTATCGAAATATTTTTTACAGCTGAAATTTAGCAACATAACAAAAACAGCAACTTCAAATAGAGGTAAATAGCATTCGCCTGACACGTAGTGTCAATTTTCAGAACTACCTAAACATAAACACAGTGAACCTAGTACTGTTACCTATCAGATAACTTACTTTTACTACTGGCTACACTAAGCACAAAACAAAAAATAATACTTTTTCCATTTTGGGTTCAAGTTACACCTTAGGGCTCAAGTAATCCGTGTTTACGGTACATATTTTGTTACATTAAGAAGATAAAATACTTTTGCAATAAAGACGGATATAGAGTAATTATATCTAAACTCCCGCTATTAGTTTTTATATTTCTCACTCAGGTAATATTGCACTGCATAAAGAATGTATAAACATACACTACGTTGTAAAAAAAAGTAATAGATCTTGAAATAGTTTGCTTATTTATATGGTAATACAATGTTATACCTATTTAAATAAGTAATTTTAAATTAAATAAATAATATTAAGAAATTCATAATAATAGCAAAATTACAAAGGTAGATTTTATGATTGCATCAGATAGTTCAATAAAATTGAATACATTTCATTTAGGTATTTATAAATACGATTTTTTTAATGGTGTAGACCCTACTTTCATTTATTTAATGGAATACTGACTGCAAAGTGGACTTTGATCGCTCACAAACTTTGTGTATAAGTGTTATAATTATACAGAACTTGCATAGAACAATAATTTTCGTGTAATACATGCACATGGTCAAAGTGGTTTTTCTATTTTTCCGTGGGAATGAGATATTTTCCCGGAGTAAAAAGTATCTTAGATGTTGACCCAGATAATAAGTTATTACCACACCAAATTTAATTAAAATCCGTCCAATAATTTTTGCGTGATGCGTGAACAGACAGACAAAAATTTTAAAAGTCGTTGTTTTGATATCAACATCCATAACTATTTACAGTACCAGTACAATTTTCAAAAAACATTCCATGTACAGAAATGGTCTTGTTACAATTTGTTTATATGTATAGATGTGGTATGTATTAACCGTAGAGGAGAATGATTAAAAATAACAGTATTAATAATAAATTTTTAAGTTTCCGGTACAGTTCTTATTATTATATTATTAATAGCATTCACCCGCGGTTTCGCCCGCGCGGCAATAAAAGGACTCAGCAGGTTTTAGTATATTATACATCGTCAGAAGTATGGGCACATTTTAATCCAAGGAGTGCCTATACTTTTGACACAGCCGTGTACCAAAACATTAAGTACAGTACCGCGTCAAAATGTGGGCACGCCTTGAGCCAAGGTATTCCCATAATTTTGACGACGTAGTGTGTGTTGGAACCCGCTCAGCCCTTTCATTCGTGGTTTTTGAAATTATGACATCAAGTTAAAACGTATAAAGTTATACTTTCATCGCGTCGCTACTGAAAACTTTTGGAAATTTTCCCACAGAAATAAAATGTTTTGTTCGTGTAAAAAGTAGACTATAACACATTTTTTTCAATATTAAAAGTTCGAATGAAGTCAATGATCCTTTTTTATATCGTTTTAAATATACATATGTTTCCCGGGGACTTAAGACTTCTCACAGAGTTCAGATATTTTCCTGGCGTAGAAAGTATTCTGTGTCCTTTTTTATTCCCTTTTTAAACAATATACAAAATTTAAAATCAATCTTCCATTTTCTTAACTGTCAGCTGTCGTTACTTAATTGTTTCGTTTTAAATAAATTTTCCCTCGGGAATGAGAGTCTTTCTCGGGGTAAATGGTAACCTACATTTATCGCTACCGTAAAACCGTCTAGACCCGGACAGGGGATCTAGACCCGGATACTTTGCACCAATCTTCAAAGTAAATAATTTCTACATTAACCTGCAACAATAAACATTTGTTCTTGACGTTATTAGATAGAGAAAAACATCTTCTAAACAACTGTACCAATGAAAACTACGGATTTCAATTTTTACTATCTCATTTTACAGGATTACTATCCTCCAGTTTTTCAAAGAAATAAAATATTGTGTGTCTAACTTAGACATGTAATTTTTGTCATAATTGTCATATTGTTTTAGTTTTGATATGTATGCGTTCAGAATTTTATCGCGCATCATTTAATAATGTTTAAAGTTATATCCGATGTATATACATATAAAAAAATACATGCTATATACATATATCCGTTTAGACCCGGACACATCAGTTTATTACACTATGGTCGCGATTCGCACTAGCTGTATCTTCCACTATTCATACGTTATATTCCCATCAGAATTACGGGGTTTATGCCTCCTTCTGGTGTCATATCGTATGTTTACTTTATAGAGAGGCATACTATGCATTGCCCCCTCTCCCTTCCCACAAAATATTTTGAAGTCTTTGACAGATTCAGAGACATCAGACAATATAAAACACTGTCCTAACCCCGACGAGAGAGGTTAGTTTGCATGATGTTATTACATTATTTAAATAAGTGTCCGGGTCAAGACGGATTTAGGGTATAGACCCAGACACGTACTAATTATTTTTTTTTTTTTTTATTTTTACTTATAATGAAACAAATGGGTCAGGGATATAACAAATAATATACACTCTTTCTAATGGTAATACTTTTATTGGTGATATTTATGCAGGAAACATGTGTAGACATAAAATTAACCAAAAAATGTAAAAAAGTGTCCGGGTCTAGAAGGTTTTACGGTATATATCGTTCTATCTCCTAACAAGATGCTAAGTTCGAACAAACTCAAAGAATCTTTTTTTGTTTCATTTAAAATATATTTTTCCACAGGAATGAAATTTCCCACGGGATTGAGATACTTTCCTAGGGTAAAAAATCGCCTGTGTTCTTTTCTATCTGTTAATAATATACAAAGTTGAAACCAATAATCCGCTTTTTTATAGTCAACTGTCATAACTGAATAAATTGTCCCTCGGGAATGATATATTTTCTCGGATCATAACCATCTTCATCTCCCAAGCTATGTTTGTGCAATGTTTCAAGTTGATTGGTTAAGCTGTTGAGGCGCGAAATCAAATGAAACAAACAAACAAACTCACTTTCGCATTTATAATATTAGTTAGGATTAGGATTAGAATTTACATGTTAAAAAAATGTATTTTTAACAGTTTTAAAATCACCAGCGTACTATACCATACCATACCATATCAGTTTCCACATTTCTAATTTTAAAAATCACAAACTTCCATTTAAAGTTTCTTCCCGTTTCGCCCCCCCCCCAAGGGATAAATTTTTAAAAGCACTGAAACTTTTGTTTTCAAACCAGTAACCTAACACAAATTTCCATATTTCTATCTAAAAAAATTACAGATTTTTATAAAAATTGTCATCCCTTATTTTACCCCCCTAGAGGGTGAATTTCTAAAAATCCCTTCTTAGTGCTCACCTACGTTATATAAGAAATCCCTGTTCAAAATTTCACGGTTCTAGGCCCAGCGGTTTAGGCTGTGCGTTGATCCATCAGTCAGTCAGTCAGTTTTGATTATATATATATATATATATATATATATATATATATATATATATATATATATATATGTATATATATATATATATATATATATATATATATATATATATATATATATATATATATATATATATATATATATATATATATATATAGTAGTGAGTGTCCCTCTTAAATTACATACTAGTTTATATACACTAATTTTTGCTATTAACACACTGACAGGAGGTAATAATGTCACAATAGATGGTTCTGAAGTTAGACTATCGTATGTAAGGTTTTTATTAGTTTTCGTTATTTTAGGTTAGGTTATGTAATTTTCGGTATCGATAATTTTCGGTAAAGAAAACTATAATATCCATTAAAAAACAAACCTAATAAAGACCTTACATATGATAGCCCAACTTCAGAACCACTTCTTGTGACATTATTTTACCCACTATCAGTGTGTTAATAGCAAAAATTAGTGTATATAAACTAGTATGTAATTTAAGAGGGTGACTCACCCCCTCTCCAATGTTGCTCAAACTCAATTTTGAATTCGAGAATTTCATTTCTACGTTATTCTAATTGTCTTAAGCTATTTTCCATGAAGAAGAACTTCTTGGAATACCCAAATTTTACGACTATTCGACATAGTCACCCTCTAGTTAACTACCCCTAGACTTAGTATTAGGGCATTGAGCAAAAATAGGTCAATTAGATTTTTTGATGTAGATTTCAAATCTGTAAACAAAATTTTTATATTGTTTATTTTTCACCTCCTTTTTGCAAAATTAACCCCCAAATTTTAACCCCCAACCACCCCTGTTGATGTAATATGAACAAATTGCATATCAGTAGATAGTTCTTTAAAAAAGAGCAATATCGCCAATTTAAACTTTTGCTCTATCTCTTACTGTTTTCGAGATATTTGAAAAATTAAATTTTTACCCCAATTTTTGGAGGGCGATTTCACCCCTTCATACCTTTTTTCCGCAGATAAAAAAAATACGTGTCCCTTAGTTTTTAGTGTTCTACAATATATTTACGGACACTTTTTACGCTAAACCTCATATATTTAAAATATTTAAAAAAAAACTGATGAAATCCTTTAATTTTCCCACTTCTACCCCCCTCACCCCAAAACCCGACGCTCAAAATTGTATAACTTTTTGCCAAACAATATGTGGACTGTATAGAAAAATTTGGAGTTGGAGTGAAACTGTTAATTTGAATGTTGAGGTTAGGCCGTTTTTTTTTACGAGTTGCTATATTTGACATTGTCATGATTTGACTGGTTTAGATCCAAACTAAAAGGTTTATTTTTTCTTTTCGTTTTTTATTTCATTGATTTTTATATATTATTGTCTTGATAATGGTGTTTTGAGACACTGAAACCGGTCGACATGTTGAAGATTGGTTAAAAATTCTTTTTTGTTTTTTTTTTTTTTTATTTTTTTTTTTTGTTTTGCTGGTCTTAATATTGAGCTTTATCGCCAAATAAAGTAAAATAATGAAATTAAAAGTCCTAAATAATATTTTGCACTTGCAATATGAGCACAGCATCCTACCGTTCGATTTTACCAGTTGCAACGGTATTACTTGCAGCATAATCTTAAATCCAAATCTTCAAGTTTTACCTTAGACGTAAAATCAAAACCCAGAGAAGACTGTACTAAGTCAATATTGGTTGGAATTCGTATTTTACAGTAATTATCTACCCATTAAATGGGAAACTACTGGAATTACCTATTTAAGGAACTATTACACTCATGTGTCAAACCTTAAGTCATGTTTGCAAACACCACAGAATGAGTAGGATAAGTAGTCTCTTTATATGTTACACAAAGCAAACTCCAAAAACATATCATTAAGTGTTCGGTCATTACATTGTACATAAATATTTACAAAAGTTATTAATCAATTAATTATTACTTAAAAAGCGCCATTTTGATTTTAATGAGCTTTGGTGTGGTGTAAGTATATAAGATGCACAGCTCTTATAATTAGAAAATATTGCTGTTAGTACCTACTATATACTCAATAAATCAATTATTATTCCGAAAGCGCACCTTCAGTTATGATAAGCTTTGGTGTACCATAGGTAGATAGGTTAAACAATATACTATATTTGTTTGAACGGTGTAAGTATACTAGAACCATACTAAAAAATAAAATCAATTTTTTATACGATTATTTAGAAATTTTAAATTTACGGAAAAATGTCAACAAAATATATAATATTGTCAAAAGTATTACCTAAATTTTAGCGTCGGTTTTGTTTCCCTATAGCTATTAAATTTTTTGAGAAAACTGAGTTTGAAAAATTACAGCACTCACACATTTTTGGCTATTATTATCTGAAGGATAAGTCAACGTTAAGGGTCAATGACCCTATATTTGGTAATCACTTGAGGTACCAATGCTACTACACGTATTGTTACAGACATTGGCTATGAGGGCCATTTCCTTTGCTATACCCTTTATTGGAATGACAGAAGAATTAAAAACTTAAACGGTAATAACTAATCTAAATAAGCTGGTTTTTGCTATCTACTTAATAAATTTCTAACACTGATTGGCTGACTGACTGACTGACAGACAACGCACAGCTTAAACTGTTGGGTTTAGAAGGACGAGATTAAGCACATGAGTTATGAAAATTGGCGGTTAGGCTTCTGTTTATAAATAAAAGTCAGTTGTTTCTGGAAATTTATTCCCTAAGGGGTTAAAACAGAAAATGAAAGTTCGTATGGGAAGTTCGTCATTTTTGAAGTTAGAAACGTGGATATTGATTTAGGCTTTTAAAAAATATTAAAAGTGAGTAGAAAGTGAGTACCTAATAAAAATATGTTGTCGATGGGAAATTTCATCGGGCATACGGTTAGTTAATAAATAAAGTACTTTGCAAAAATACTACTTTTATTGTTTTTAAACTCTAATGACACGTTTCGATCAACATGATCACTATCAAACAAATTAAGTTTTATTAAGCTTGTTTGATAATGACCATATTGATCGAAACACCAAAGTTTTTTTAAATAGATATAGACTATTTTAAATGAGGCCCACCAGGGTCTTGCAAACCTAAGAGCGCTGAAACATACTATCTACCCAATTTTTAAAAATTTTCGCTGTTAGAAAGATAAAATATTTTAGATAAACACATATTATGTTATGCGAATAGCCGACAGGCTTTTGGTGACCTAACTATGTTATAAATTAACTACTTTAGCGATTTTGAAAATTTTTTCACTCTTAAATTTGGAAATTTGCTACGTTATGCAGGATGCTGTGACCATGGTATTTCTCTAGTTATCTTCATAATTATTCGATTTTAGTCGGATTTATAGATTTCAATTAGTTACAACCTCGCTGTACCGTTAATGCGGTTATTAAAATCTTCCACTTCCAGGGCCGATTGCGACTGACTCTAACCTACCATGACAACTGAATGTTTCGTTCGAGAGTTACCATGCTCACACATACCGTCATTACGACCGCCATACATACCGTTTATTACGACAGTGGAGTGGCAACACATAATATGCAACTAACGTTAGTCGCGTTTGTTATTATTTAATTTTAAAATAGGTAATTCTCTGTTCGTTGCATTAAACTAGATCCAAAATATTTGGGCGAGTCGTATGGAAAGCTTTTTCTTTATTATTTTACTCGGAAAATGTTACTTTTGCTAAAAGCTGGTGCATGCCCTTAAAAACACATCAACAAAAATTTGAATAAACTCTGGTGTATACAGAGTGAGCTTAAAAATGTAAAAATGACTCAAGATTAACGAAAGTATTCTAATTATTAAAAATTTATTTGTAAACATTATTTAGAATTTGATATTATTAATGTAAAATACGAAGTAAAGGTCAATTTTTCTAAAAAATAAATATATCTTTATTTTTTCATTGTATGATTCTATATATCAGTGGTTCTCAAACTTTTTGGTCCGCAACCCCACTTTGCACTTAAACATTTGAAAAAACTCTCGAAATATGTAGAAATGGGTAAGAAATGTGTAGAAATTGGATATGTAATCTGCAAACAGTTGTTTCTGTGACCCTTGAAATAGCTTTCTGCGACTCTCCTGGGGGTCGCGACCCCCACTTTGAGAAAACACTGCTATGTTATGGAAACAAAAGTATTTAAAAGGTCACTACTCGTACATATAAAGACTACATTCTTAATTTTGAAACTGAATCCACGAAGTAATTAAAGATTTATGTTTATCGAAATTACAGTCCAAATATAGCATTTTTTCTTTTGTTGCATAACTACACTTTTTGTATAATTTGTATAATGACAATAATTACATTATATTTGATAAGTTAGTTACAGGGCTGGGAAAAATGGTTCATAGAAACCACTTAAAATAGAAAATGGAAAATGGTTTCCAAAAATGCATTTAAATTACAAAATGGAAAATGGTTTTGCTGAACATATTTAAAATTGAAAATGGGAAATAAGTATTTAAAATGGAGTATAAAATGCAAAATGCTTTTTTTTTTTTACTTTAAATTTATTTTATAATTTTTTTTATTATTTTAATTAAAAAAAAGGAACATATCAAACGTAGTTATTATAAATAAAGGCAGTCTTTTGAGAAAATTTTGTAGTTTTCATGATATGAAAAAAAACTTAACTTTTCAAATATTGTTACTTAATAAAAAAGTTAATTAAAAAAATAAAAAAACCCGACTGCGTAAAAAGTAAACTAAAACGATGGAAACAAGATGAAATAGAGAAAAAGAAGAATGAATAAAAAGTAAAGCAGTCGGAGGCATACCTGTTGTACCAAGTTAAACAGAAATGTTTGATGCCTCCGACTGCTTTACTTTTTATTCATTCTTCTTTTTCTCTATTTCATCTTGTTTCCATCGTTTTAGTTTACTTTTTACGCAGTCGGGTTTTTTTATTTTTTTAATTAACTTTTTTATTTGGGTCTTTTTAGCGTTGTCTAATTATTTAGAAGAAAAAATGTATAAGTTCGCATAAGAGATTACAGATTACAGTGGCTTGCAGCCTAAATTACCACGAATTTAATATTAAAATTTTTTTATACTAGCTCTAATACAACAGCTTTTGTCTACGACTTCGTCCGCGTAGAGTTATTGAAAGCTGATTAAATGATTTCGTACACTTACTATGTCGTTATCGACTCCACACGGATGAATTCATCGACAAAAACTAGTTTTATATAAATTTTCAACCCTTGCTCTACCGCTTTAGGGTATAAAATTTTAAAAAAATTTCAGTTTCTAGACTCAATGGTTTTCTATATAAATTTTCATCCCCTATTTTACACCCTTAATGAATAAATTTTTACAAAAATTCTCCCTCTTAATACTCATCTACATTATTAAAGGACCTCTGTGGCCTTATGCAAAATTTTACTTTTCATAAAAATCATCAAATTTTTTCATCCCCAACTTTATGAATTTCCAAAAATCTTTTCTTAGTGCTCCCCTACGTTACATAAAGAACTCATCTTCAAAATTTCACGTTTCTAGACCCAATGGTTTACTACATAAATTTTACATTCCCTATTTAGGGGACGAATTTTGAAATTTCATGTAGCCTATATCACTCCCCAGATTAAGACGAATCCAACGACACCTTCTTTACCAAAATCCGTCAAGCCGTTTAGGCTGTAGGCTGCGCCACAAAAACAGACATAATCAGAGGATTCATACATATACTTTCGAAACACAATACCCTCCTTCTGATGCAGTCGGGTAAAAATATAGTAAAATTTAATCGGCCTTGACATATTCAAACTTTGACTACGCTACGACTGCAACTTCTAAAGAAAATTATGAAAATCATTTAACGTAAAAGCCCCTATACCAGAACGCGATCATATGTCGGAACAGTTTTGACATTTATATATTAATGAAGTTATTTATTTCTGAAAGAAATCTCTGATAACAAAAATTATTATTAATAGAATGATTATTTTTCAATTTAAATTCACCTCGCATTTAATGTTTTCTCACTTAATTTAAGAAATACATATACATATATATTAACCAATTTTTGTTGAATTCGCCTAGTTTTAGTTTGATCGATGGTCAATAAATATTAAAAACACATGAGTTATTAATTTTAACATTTTTCACCGTATTTTTATGTTAGCATAATAAAAATACCTATACAAATAATTTTTATTAGTCCATTTAAGAGATTAGAATAGCTAAATTACCTTTTTATATGGGTCAAATATTATTTGCAGAAGTGTTTTTATATACATTCGAAATTTTAGCGTTTGTATTTCATTTTGAGAATTACCTATTACATATGTATTTTATAATAGTATTTTACAATATAAGTTCGGTAAGTTGCTTTTACTGATCGAGACCACCCAAGTTTCAAAACTGTTTGAGAGATACAGTTGGATATCTTTCCTTGTTAATCGAGTAATATGAAATGTCGTATTCCGACCACTTGGTCTACCATGTAATTCAGATAAATATCGACACATTTTAAGCACTTTTTTTAAACAAAAAATGTTGTACTCTATTGTGCTAGACGTGTGCTATCGTAGGTCGTAAATAAAATAACTAAATTCCAAAACATGCATTTTTTATCACCAAAAACCTTTCTTTTACATTTTTATAATTTATTGCAATTAGCACATCTTTCTGAGAACTTGTGATGTTATAAGAAAGTTTAAGATAAAATATTTTGCGTTTAGTTACATAATACATAAGTAGATATATAAAGTTACAGTGGAAGCGCTGTGTATAATGATCGTAACGTGATGCACACTATTATATTTTTTTGGTGGGAGCGCTGGGAGACTTTTGTCCCTTTTTTACTCAGTTACATAATAGATTAGGTATATAAAATCCAATAGTGGAAACGCTGGGTATGACATTTTTAACGTTCCTATGTTTTAAAATATTTTACGAGATTTTTCTTAAAATTTTCATTCTACTAGATTTTTGTCACGATGTTTAAAAACGCCTAATTTACTACACCTTAAATTATTAAAACACTTGTTTTTACCTATAATGGGAAGGCCAAGTTTACGTAAATCTAGGCGTTCCGTTTGTTTTTCATGTTTTCGCGAAAACCGTTAGGACACCTAGTTTCTTCCTGGCACACCTAAATAACACCTAAAATACACCTACTTTTCTAGTTATTGTTGGGGATGTTTAATATTTTCGTTTTGGAAACAGCTAACTTTACGGAGATTGTGATTTAAGGTAGTCATAAAATATAATAATACAAAAAAATAAATAAATAAATATGTAAAATAAAACAAAATCAAATACTGTTGGCTGAAATAATAAATTTTATTGTTATCTTAATAATATATAATATACAATACAAAACGCAAAGTAATAATATTAATGCCCAATATAAATATTTGATTCTGTAATGGAAATGCAATTCTATGAAACAAAATAATAAAAATGGTTAAAATGAACGTTGTAATGACTAGGATAGGATAACTGGCTCTGTATAAAGTTATGCTTTGCTCTGAAGCTCTACGTATTTTACACTGCCATCTCTGCCAAGTAATGTGAACGAACCTCTTGACAGTGTACGCTTTTTCTATATAGTATACTATAATAATATTCATGTAAATGTTATATATACACCTATGTGCACTGTGACCTCTGTAAGCATTAAGCTAAAATTTTAGGAAATAAATCAACATAGTTGTTAACTGGATAAAATAACTAAATGTAACACAAAAGTTTGGGTGTTTTAAAAATTAATTAATAAAATTTATTTGATACCCACAATTATTTCATCAAATTTATATAAATAAAAAATAATATACCAAGAAAATTATAATAAAAAATACTATAAGTGTACACATTGTAAGTGTTTATAATTAAGTTTTTGTCGGACAAAAGATATAAGAAAAGTTCCTTTGTATTAAAAAATAATTATGTGGAAGTTCCTTAAGTCACATATTAGCAAAATATAAAATTAGTATTATTATTATTTTTTAAGATTTGGTATTTAATTCTTATAAAAAATGGTCAATTTAAATTTGAATACTAACAAGTAACGTTACTAGTGGCGACGCGTGAAAGTATTATCTGGTGAGATAGTTTTTGCTTACCATATTTAAATAGAACTACTTTGTATCTATTTTTATTTTGAAATCCGTAGTGTTTCTTATTGTTATTATTAAAGTTGTTTACTGTAACAAGCCCTTTGACCGAATACTTTGATTGTAAAACAAGAATGTTTTAATTTTTGATCAGTCATTTGTACAAATTATTGAATATTTAATTCGTTTTGGCGTCAGTCTGAATTAAACATATAGATTTAAAAAAAATTTAAGATTTAAACATTACTTATACATAATTTTATACTTAGTCGTTTAAATGTAGTGTAATGTTTTAGTTTAATATTTTAAAAATTTTTTTAAAAAATTTGTTTTTAAAATTCAAAAATGAGCTGAGTATAAATGGCTCTGAAGTCGACAGAGATTTTTCCACCTTACTGGTACCTCACGTTCAGTATCCCCAGTGAACCAAAATCGAAAAATCAAGAATTTTCTGAAAATATACATATACAGTTACGGCATTAACTAGTATTTAAGAAAAAATAAAAAACCGGCGAAAAATCAAATTTTGAAAATAAATTTTCAAAAATCACCGCTTTTTATCGACTATAAACAGCCGTCATTTTGAAACTATATTACGGAACCAAAAGGTCCTAGTCCTTGCCAAAATGACGGTATCGAGAAATAATATGCACTTTGATTTATGTCAATATCTTAAATATTTTTTAATATACATGACAAACCATGTCGAAAAACGTACTTTTCAAAAGAAAGCATTTAAAGCTTTTCGTTTTTAGTCGAATTTTTAAACTGAAAAAATTAGAATTATACAGCCTATACGACAAGAACGGCGAGAGTAGGGGCGCTACCGTTTTCGGACCCGTAGAACACGATTATGTAGCAAAAAAATTTCTGATATATATATATATATATATATATATATATATATATATATATATATATATATATATATATATATTCCGGCTACCTTTTAATATGTATAGGGCCCCCCTATGGAAGTTAAGAGCTGAATGCACAACAATACTATCAAAGTGGGGTCAAATCTTGGGCAAATTTTGGATCGGACCCAACCTTTAAGGGGGTGGTGGGGAGCAACAAAACAATAAAACTTTTCCAGACTGTAAATAATGTTTCGGTAAATTATCTACAACATATCCGAAATTCAGCTTCCTAGGACGATTTAGAGGGAGTAGAGGGGGGAAAAACGATTTTGGCTGGATCTAACACGCCCCCAGCCCCCCACAATTAACGTAGAGAAATTTGGTGTGTTGATAGAGTTCATACCTAGATTGTGCTTTTTGAAGGTTTTAATATTTTACCCCACCCCCCTCATTTTTAAACTACAATTTCATGCTTTTTCGACGTTTTTGAAGTTTTCACCACTCGTACAGGTAACTCAAATAAACCTAGAGGGCTGAAATTTTGTATTCGGATTGAGTTAGTATCAAGGGTGTGCCTTTTGGGGGTTTCAACTTTTAACCCTTACCCCCACCATTTTTATACCAAAAAAAATATGACTTTTCTTATTTTTTAGCAGTTTTGTCAAGGTCAAAATCTCCCCAAATAAACCTAGAGGGCAGCTATTAACTTAACCTACCTTTGTGTATAGGCTGGCCACTGCGTTTTTGAGGTTTCAACTTTTAACCCTTACCCCCACGATTTTTACGCCAATATTTCCTTAATTTTTTTGCTTTTTTCAAACTCGCCTAAAGACTCTCTGAGTAAGCCTAGAAGGCTGAAATTTTGTATCTGTATTCAGTTTGTTTTGTATCTGTATTCAGTGTGTGCCCTTTAGGGATTCCACATTACCTTGCCCCCCACTTTTCCTATTTTTACATCGAAATTCAATAGCGTTGTTATGTGTGGTTAAATGTGATTTATATTGATAACAATACAATAGGCAGACTAAATTTAAAGAAACAAATGAAATAAATACTATCATTTATCACAAATGCAATAGGTACATATGTAAGTAATTTGTCGTTTTTAGTCGAATTTTCTCCGAAAAATTAGACTTATACAGTCTATACGATAAGAGCTGCGAGAGGCGAGAGTAGGGGCGCTATCCGTTTTCGGACCCGTAGAACACGAATATGTAGAAAAAAAAATGTCTGATATATATATATATATATATGTATATATATATATATATATATATATATATATATATATATATATATATATATATATATATATATATATATATATATATATATATATATATTTCCGCCACCTTTTAATTTGTGTAAGGCCCCTCTATGGAAGTTAAGAGATGAAATTTGGTAAATGGGGCTCATTTTCGAGGCACCTCATACTACCAAAGTGGGGTCAAATTTTGGGAAAAATTTTTTTCTGACCCGACCTTTAAGGGGGTGGTGGGGGGCGGAAAAGCAATAAAACTTTTCCAAACCGGTTTTAAATAATGTTTCGGTCAATTATCTACAACATATCCAAAATTCAGCTTCCTAGGATGATATGGTGGGAGTAGAGGGGGGAAAAACGATTTTCGCTGGATCTAACAGGCCCCCAGCCCCCCAGAATTCACGTAGAGGGTTGAAATTTGGTGTGTTGATAAAGTTCGTACCTAGGTTGTGCTTTTTGGAGGTTTTAATATTTTACCCCCACCCCCTGCATTTTTAAGCTACAATTTCATGCATTTTCGACGTTTTCGAAGTTTGTACCACTCGCACAGGTCACCCAAATAAACCTAGAGGGCTGAAATTTTGTATTCGGATTGAGTTAGTATCAAGGGGGTGCCTTTTGGGGGTCTCGTCGTTCAACCCCTACCCCCACCATTTTTATACCTAATAAAACGTGATTTTTCTTGTTTTTTAACAGTTTCGTTCGGGTCAAAATCTCCCCAAATAAACCTAGAGGACTGAAATTTTGTGTACAGGTTAAGCTAATAGCCAGACACTGTTTTTTGGGGGTTTCAACTTTTAACGCTTACCCCCACGATTTTTACGCCAATATTTCCTTAATTTTTTTGCTTGTTTTCTAACACGTCTAAAGACTTTCTAAGGAAACCTAGAGGGCTGAAATTTTGTACGTGTATTCAGTTAGTATCCAGCTAGTACCTTTTAGGGAGTCCACATTACTTTTCCCCCCACTTCTTCCATTTTTACATCGGAATTGAATGCTATTGTTAAATGTGTTTTAAATGCATTACTTTTATTCTAAATACAAGTAGGCGAATAGTAATTTTAAAAAATTTAAAAAAAAGTGAATACAATTTTTTAACAAATGAAATAAATACATATTAAGTAATTTGAAAATGTTATTAAAGTCACTGTTTATTTATAAATTAGGAATTTTGAATTTTTATTATTTATAAAATAGAAATTTTGGATTTTTTTGGAAAGAAAAAATACCTTCATAAAGGCCTTCTAGTCTACTATTTAAGGTCCTTTTTTAATACTTAAAAATAAAACACAAAGGCAATTGGCGGATAAGCATGGGTAGGAATGATTTCGTACGAATTGTGTTGGCTTTTTTCCTGCTAACTGCTATCGGTATAAAATTGAAATTTAGGGGAGAGCGGGGCTATACCGTACAGCGGGGCTAAACCGTACACTCATTTTTCGTGTCTAGATTTCAAGCTAGACAAGTCCAATCGTTGTCGCAACCTAGCGCCTGACCGCGGAAAATCACAGGATTGAGTTCGTTCCGCTGTGCGTATAAATGCCAATATGACGGTGAAAAAACTTGTTTTTATTATTTTTCTTATAATTTTGGGGCACTGCCAAATAAGAGTTGGGTGGAGAACCTTTACTTATGAGCTAATAGCGATAAGATCATGAGAAATTACTTTTCTTAAGCTCTCTCTTGATCACTAGTGAAGACTAGTTAGGCGACGGAATTTGTGGTTAGGTTATGAAACTCCCACAAGGTACAGGATGGGGCCAAACCGTACAGAAGTGTACGACTTAGCCCCAAATGGTTTAATATGGTAACATTAATAAATTGTAGTTGATGCAGGAAATACAATAAAGTCTGCCGAGTCTGCAAATAATTTTACTTGTGATTTTTGTTTAAATGTATAAACTTTAAATAAAATACTTTCGTTCTCTAAAATTTATCACTTTTTTGATAAAAGTTAACGTAACACTTTTTATACTTTTATAAGCTGAACTAAATATACCGATAATACAAGTTACGTTATGTTGTTTCTTAGTTGAGTCGACAATAAATAATAAAATGTGTTTTCTACAATAATTTATTGCATTACTCTTATTTACTTCCTTAACAAGATGATTTTTTTACAATAATTTATTGCATTACTCTTATTTACTTCCTTAACAAGATGATTTTTTTAGTGTACGGTATAGCCCCTCCTACCGTACGGAATAGTTCCGACCCCCGGGGCTATTTCGTACAGAGACACTTTTTTGTAATTTAATTTAAATATGTAAACAGTGGAATAATTCAAATTTCTTTGTGTGAAATCAGTAGTCAATTGTCCAAATTATATATTGCTAATTTTCTTATAATTTTATACTCGATATTAGATGAACAATAACAGCTCTCCCTTAAGTGTACAGCATAGCCCCGCTCTCCCCTACTGAGATTCAGCCCTTAAAAACTTAAAACCTTTTTTTAAAGCCCCGATCAACCGGACACTCATCATCAGTTTTGAAACCATCAAAATGGCAAATCGCTTGTGGACTTTCAATTACATTTCGCTTGTAGATATTCAATACCGAAGATGAAAGGAAAAATTCGACTTCCGTGATGGGGCTCCGCTGCTCACGGCGTTTTTTATTTATTTTATTCATAAAATATAAATTTTGGATTTTTTTGGAAAGAAAAAATATCTTCCTAAACTACTAAGGCCGTTTTTTAATATTTAAAAATAAAACACAAAGGCAATTGGCGGGTAAGGATGGGTAGGAATGCCCTCGTACGAATTGTTTTGACTTTTTTCCTGCTAACTGCTATCGGCACAAAATTGAAATTTACTGAGATTCAGCCCTAAAAAACTTAAAACCTTTTTTTTAAAGCCCCGATCAGCCGGACACTCATCATCAGTTTCGGAACCACCAAAATGACAAATCGCTTGTAGACTTTCAGTCACATTTCGTTTGTAGACATTCAATATCGAAGATGAAGGGAACGATTCGACTTCCGTCTAGGGGCCCTGCTGCTCACGGCGTTTTTTTTTTAAATTAAATCAACATCATTTGAAAGAAAATGATGTAAAAAATGTTAAAAAGAATGGTTGCTAGCTCTCAATCGGCCGCAACGTCTAGGTTACCAGATATTAACAGGTAAAGTAGGACAGGTAAAATTAGATACTAAATTAAAGTTTTATTTTTTTCTGAACACGATAACATATGGTTGCCTGTGAAAAAATAGCCTCAAGTTGTGGTTGCCATTATTTTAATTAATTACTCTCTTAATGCATCTCAGCTACAACTATTGAAAAAAAAAATTATATATGAAAAAAAAAATTATACATATTTATCAATCAAGGCAATGAAACATGCATTTCATTCATATTAATTGCTTTAAAAAAATTACAATTTTAGTAATTTTTTTTGTTAAAAAAATACCAATCATGTTTTTTTTTACAAATACTTAATTTACCAAAAAAAAAAAATCCTTATTTTAATTCAATTAAATTATTGTTTATTTAAAATATTACCATTATCATCATTATTGTCATTGAATTCTTCTTCTGAATTAGAATTAATTTCTTCCGAACCTTCACAGCTTTCGTCTGTGTCAGAAGTTCCATCCGTGCCTTCTCTATCTTCTCTGTATTCATTTTTATAATCAGTACTAAAAAACAGCAAAATATATGAGAATTCCGAAACTGAGTGTCAACGAAATTGAATGCTAACCACAACTTGCGGCTATTTTTTCACAGGCTGCCATGTATAATCGTGTTCAGAAAAAAATAAAACTTTAATTTAGTATCTAATTTTCTCAAAAAACACGTGACCGCAAATTATTAACAACAATATACCTACCTGTTAACATCTGGTAACCTAGAGGTTGCGGCCGACTGAGAGCTGGCAACCATTCTTTTTAACATTTTTCACATCATATTCTCTCAAATGATGTTGATTTCATTTAAAAAAATTATAGTTGGAATTCGTTCAAAAAAATGGATTACAATATGCTTAATTAAAGGTATTTACGGCTCTTTTTCGATAGCAACCCGGGAGCAATGTATTACATTGCCATTAAGCTTCTCTCCATTGGCCATGAATGCCATTAAGATTCATTTAAATTAAGTTTCATTAAAAAAAACAGATACCTGCAGAAATCAGCTGCGGGATCTTAGACTAATAACACATTAAAAAACAAGGGACACATGAAATCGCCCTTCAAAAATTGGGGTAAAAATTTAATTTTTCAGATATCTCGAAAACGGTAAAAGCCAAACCAAAAGTTTAAATTAAATTGGGGATATTGTTTTTTTTTTAGGGCTGTATTCTATTGATATACAATTTGTTTAAATTGTTTATAAAAACGCCGTGAGCAGCCGGGCCCCATCACGGTAGCCGAATTTTCCCCTTCATCTTCGGTATTGAATGTCTACAAGCGAAATGTGATTGAAAGTCTACAACCGAATTGTCATTTTGTTGGTTTCAAAACTGGTGATGAGTGTTCGGCTGATCGAGGCTTTAAAAAAAGGTTTTAAGTATTTAAGGGCTGTATCTCAGTAAATTTCAATTTTGTGCCGAAAACAGGTAGCAGAAAAAAAACCAACACAATTCGTACAAGGACATTCCTGCCCATGTTTATCCGCTAATTGCCTTTATGTTTTAGTTTTAAATATTAAAAAAGGACCTTAAATAGTAAACTGGAAGGCCTTTATAAAGATATTTTTTCTTTCAAAAAAAAATAAAAAATAAAAAAAATAAAAAATAAAAAATTATTTTATAAATAATAAAAATCCAAAATTCCTACTTTATATGTATGTATACATATAGAATTACCTATATGTAATATAATATGTATGTATGCAACTACCTATATGTATGTATTGCTTTTGTTAAAAAAGTAAATTCATTTTTTTTTAAATTTTTTAAAATTACTATTCGCCTACTGTGTGTTAGAATAAAAGTAATTCATTTAAAACACATTTACAATACCACTGAATTCCGATGTAAAAATGGGAGAAGTGGGGGGAAAAGTAATGTTTAATCCCTAAAAGGCACTAGCTGGATACTAACTCAATACACGTACAAAATTTCAGCTCTGTATGTTTTCTTAGAAAGCTTCTAGACGTGTTAGAAAAAAAGCAAAAAAATCAAGGAAATATTGGCGTAAAAATCGTGGGGGTAAGGGTTAAAAGTTGAAACCTCCAAAAAGCAGTGGCTGGCTATTAACTTAACTTGTACACAAAATTTCAGCCCTCTAGGTTTATTTGGGAAGATTTTGACCCGAACGAAACTGTTAAAAAACAAGAAAAATGATGTTCTTTTTGGTATAAAAATGGTGAGGGTAAGGGTTAAAAAAGTTGAGACCCCCAAAAGGCACCCCTTTGATACTAACTCAATCCCAATACAAAATTTCAGCCCTCTAGGTTTATTTGGGTGACCTGTGCGGGTGGTACAAACTTCGAAAACGTCAAAAAAGCATGAAATTTTAGCTTAAAAATGAGGAGGGTGGGGTTAAAATATTAAAACCTCCAAAAAGCATAACCTAGGTATGAACTCTATCAACATACCAAATTTCAATCCTCTACGTTAATTCTGGGGGGCTGGGGGCGTGTTAGATCCAGCGAAAATCGTTTTCCGCCTCCCTACTCCCTCCAAATCACTCTAGGAAGCTGAATTTTGGATATGTTGTAGATAATTGATCGAAACATTATTTAAAACCGGTTTGGAAAAGTTTTATTGTTTTGTTACCCCTCACCACCCACTTAAAAGTCGGGTCGGAAAAAAAATTTGCCCAAAATTTTACCCCACTTTGATAGTATGAGGTGCCTCGAAAATGAGCCCCATTTACCAAATTTCATCTCTTAACTTCCATAGGGGGGCCCTACACAAATTAAAAGGTGGCGGGAATATACATATATATATATATATATATATATATATATATATATATATATATATATATATATATATATATATATATATATATATATATATATATATATATATATATATATATATATCAGACATCTTTTTTTTCTACATAATCGTGTTCTACGGGTCCGAAAATGGATAGCGCCCCTACTCTCGCCTCTCGCAGCTCTTATCATATAGACTGTATGTATAAGTCTAATTTTTCGGAGAAAATTCGACTAATAAGACGATTAGATAGATACTCTCCACTGTATCGAAATATCGAAACTTCATACTGGAGTACAATACATAAGATTTCCTTCTATACTTGACCGAAACAATTTTACTTTTGAAACCCAGGACTGTCAAATTATTTATTTTTATCAATTTTTAGCATTGAAGCCGTGGTTTAATAAAAAAATATTATTTGAATTTTATATTTTATTTTGAATTCCGCATCGATTAAAAAAAAAAAGCCAGCTACTAGAACACTCGTGATCACTTTTTCAATTTCTAAGCTTCTTTTTAAGGGTAAGTTCCTCGCCTAGTTCTTTTACAGTTTCAAGATACTGGGCAGTGTCAATAATTATTTTAAAAAATCAATGAAAGAAAGAAAACACCTTATTCTTGTTGGTGTCCGAGGTTAATATGTGCTTTTCCAAAAATGTTTAAGAGTTCATCAGCCTTGCAAAAGTAACGGATTTTTGAATCACAAATACTATCAGATCTATATTCAATCCAGTGTCACTAATTTTTAAGGCATGATATCGTTTAAGGCGACGATACTGTTTTGAGGGTCTCTTGCTTCTTGAAGTAACTTTACGTATCGTTCGTTACTAATGAAAAAACTGCGATCGGTATTTGTCTTCATGTACTCATTCAATTTATCATAAAATATATTCTCTCCATTGGCCATGATTAGCGCACTGATATTCACACCTGGAAATAACAGTTAACAATGAATACAAATTCAATGGTATTTGGTTACAATGCGCCAGTTGAAAAATAGCAACCTGTCCGTCGTACCACGATTGCATCAACTAACCTTCCAGAACTTCTTATGGCTTTTTTAAGTGACCACGTCGTGTTGCGGTCGTTTTTTTCGCTTAGTGAGCGATTTTGATCTTTGAGCGTAACATATATAATTTTTCGATTTGTAAACTTCGGAGATAAGATACAGGGAATTTTGGACATAACTCGAAAACTAACGCGACTTAAAATTAAAAGAAAGTAGTTTTGAAATGTGTGGATAAAACCTTTTCATATGATACGCCACTTGATTTTGATAATCCACTTTTAAATATTGAAAATTTTTAGCCTTTTTTCGTATAAAAATAAAAATATTTCTAAAATTATTTCACGTGGAATATATGTGGGCAAATGACTTGACCAATGTACCAAATTTCAATTTAAGGGTAGCAGAGGTTACTGACAGGTAACACTACCCAATTGATATCCTCCGATTTGAATGAAACTTAGCATATTTATTAAGCATCGAAAAATATTAAATACGTGTTACTTTCTTTCGGCTGTATACGCTGCTTAGGGGTAGAAAACACCCCTCAACCCCTGAAGGTGGAAACAATTATGGTTAATTATTTCTGAAATGATACATTTTCTCAAAAAAGTGCTTAGGACCAAAGTTGTAGAGTTCAAAATGATGCACTTGATGGTGACTTTGAAATCGACCTTAAGGTCAATTTTCAAAGTCAATTAAATTTGGAAGTAATTAACCGTTGTCGGACTTTATCCATATCCGGTATCTATCATCACTAGAGTGAGGACATTAGTCCGCACAAACGGTGACCAATGTTTTATAGCGGGTTCTAGCATACACTACGTCGTCAAAATTATGGGGACATCTTAACCCAGAGGGAGGGGGGCGTCCACACTTTTGACACAACAGTGTACCACAACATTGTATACCACACAAGTCAATTTTCAAGGTCAATTAAATTTGGAAGTAATTGACCGTTGTTGGACTTTATTCATATCCTGTATCTATATTCACTAGAGTATGGACATGGGTCCACACAAACGGGATACCCATTTTTTTTTTTATAACGGATTCGAGCACACACCCTACGTTGTCAAAAGTATGGCGACACCTTAACCCAAGGAGGGAGGGGGTGCCCACGCTTTTGAAACGGTACTGTTCTTAATGTTGTGGTACACTGTCATGTCAAAAGTGTGGACACCCCCCCTCTTGTTAAGGTATCACCATACTTTTGACGACGTAGTGTGTGCTCGAACCCGGTTGTGCGGAGATACAGGATATGAAGAGTCCGACAACAGTTAATTACTTCCAAAATTAATTGACCTTGAAAATTAACCTCCAGGTCAACTTCAAGGTCACCATCAAGTGCATCATTTTGAACTCTACAACTTTGGTCCTAAGCACTTTTTTCAGAAAATGTATCATTTCAGAAATAATTAACCATAACTGTTTCCACTGTCAGGGGTTGAAGAATGTTTTCTACCCCTAAACAGTGTATTCAGCTGAAACAAAAAAAAACACATATTTAATATTTTTCGATGCTTAATAAGTATGCTAAGTTTCGTTCAAATCGAAGAGTGTCAGCTGGGTAGTGTTACTTGTGAGAAAAATGACTATGACATACGGACGGGTGGACATTGAAGTCTCGTCATAATGATTCCTTTTTGTTTTTTACGGAAGCCTAAAAAAAGTAAAAAAGGAAATAAAAAGATGCAGGATATGAAATCTAGATGAGTATTTGCAACTTCAGAATCGACAGCGACGATTATATGTTATGACATTTGAGCCAATTATTATTAGCTTTGATAATCATGTCATAACGTATAATCCCCCGAAAAGGCTAATCATAGAAAAAGTCAATTGGACTAAATATAAGAAAAACCTGGACACAAAGATTCAACCAACTCAAAGAATCTTATTTCTGAATGCTCCATAAATACTGCAGTCAAAAATTTTACCGAAACTATCAGCAGTTCTATCAAAATGTCAGTGACACCCAGGAATATAAAAGCTGTGAAAGAACTTCCCAGTGAACATTTTTCTGTAAATTTTATGTCACAGTGACAGAACTAAAAGTCACATGTTACATAACATGTGAGTCACATATGACTCACGTGTAATTTACAATTTCCCACTTATAAACGTAACAATGTGACCTAAATTATTTTTTTTTTGTTGACTGCTGCAGGATTCGAACCATTATCCAAGCTGAAGCATCTTTTAAATTATCGACAGTCTTAACCACTAGACCAAACTCACTTATTTATTCTGATCGTTATATATTAATATATATCACAAAATAGTAAATAAAGCCTTATAAGAATTTTCATAAAAGTTTCATTTTTAAATTAATATGTAACAAAATTAACGTTGTTTTAACGACGGATTAATGTTGTTTTAATGAAATGTTGCAATCATGACTCTTTTGTTATGTTTTTGTGACGTATCAATATTAATAAAACGTTCGTTCATACATTTCATCCATCCATTTTTGTATAAGTCGATTTATGTTATTTGTTATATGGGTTATGGGGTTATATTATATATATTATGGGGTTATATCATATATTATGGGGTTATATCATATATTATGTGGTTATATTATATAATATAACCCCATAACCCATATAACAAATAACATAAATCAACTTATACAAAAATTGAAGGATGAAATTTAATTACATCAGAAGCCAACAGTGGATAGATTGAAAAACTGCAGGAATCTTTAAATGGATAATTCCTCACGAATTGATACATTTAAAAATAATATGGTAACAAAACATTTAACAAAAGTGACAAGTGAAATGTTTTATTAATATTGATACGTCACAAAAACATAACAAAAGAGTCATGATTGTGACATTTCATTAAAACAACGTTAATACGTCACAAAAACATAACATAAGAGCACTGTTGTGACGTTTTGTTCAAAGTAACATTGTTAGGTCATCAGGACATAACAAAAGAGTCATGGTTGTGACATTTCATTAAAGTAACGTTGATACATCACAAAAACGTAACATAAGAGTCAGTTCTGTGAGGTTTTATCAAAGTAACATTGTTAGGTTGCGAAGACATAACATAAGAGTCACATTGTGACGTTTTATCAAAGCAACCTTGATACATCATCTAAATGTAACATAGCAGTCACAAATGTAACTCCAAAAAGAACTAAATATCGAAAAACTTTCACAACTAATCGAGATTTTATCTCAAAGATTTTATGCAACATTAGCCAAATGTGCTGCGGCATACAGATATAATCTTATGGATTTACCCGCCAGTAATCGACTACAACGCATTACAGCACAGTAGTTGTGCCAGTAACAGTGAATAATTTTGACATCACACCCAATCATTGACACATAAACCATCTGAAACTTTTTATATTTTTTATAAATCATTTTAAATTATGTACTTATTTATTATATAGGTACATATGTATTTTTTTTTATTCCATTGTTAATTTATGACTATATCATTAATTTCATTATATAAGTCACAGGGAGCTACTTGTAGCCGACCCATCAATGTCATAATATAATCGTTATGCATCCTTATTATCACATCTATAATATAACATGTATTTGTTGAACTAGGTAATAAAACTTTATTTAACCAAAAAAAAACCTCAGAATGTTTCCCATTTCTCATACTTGGTTGATAATTCTCTATTATATTGGGCACTTACATTGTGTGGGTTAGTGATGTGAGAATCGAATACTTTCAAGAATCGAATACTGTAAATATGAATACTCACTTGTATTCGAATATGTATTCGAATACATATATTCGAATTCGAATACTTAATATACTCATTCTCGTTTGTACTAGTCAAACCTCTTCTCTCGCTCTTTATAATTTTTTTTACAACACTTGAGTACTCAGTAGTAGGTACTTTTCTGAGTGGATGAGTTTATTTCTTAAAATACATGATATAGTAGAATTACCTCAAGAAGGAAGTGTTAAACTGTAGAATAATGCTCTTATCTGTAATTGGTTAAACATTGTCATTTCTAATACATTTTCTCCAGGTTGGTTAATTAAAAATTCAATCATGAATGTTTAATTGACAATTCTAGGAATTTATTAGACGCTTTTATTATCGTCAAGCTTTATTTCCATATATTGAATATTTTCTCTTTTTTACTAATAGAGACTCCATTCATTATATACATAGATATTATAAGCAGATTTCTTGCAATTCGGATTAAAAATTTTGTAAAATGCAATTTTTGGTAGATTTTTTGCCCTTAGAAGAAAATAGAAAAATATTTCTTAATATAATTCACATCTTCTCATTCTCATCTACTAATTTTAGCAATAATTGTTTTTCAAAAAAAAAAAACTATTTTTTCTAATTGTCCATTATAAGAAAAAGACTAATGTTTCCATTATTATTATATAAATTGTATGTTTGTTTCTGTTATGAACAAAACTGTTCAAAATTAATATTATTTTTAGGAAATAAATATGTTGTCTCACTTTATCCAATTGAACAACACTTAAGGTTTCCTTTTTATTTGTTGAAGTTTAGAAGCGGTAAAATCCTTTGTAAAATATATGTAAATATTTTATTATTATATAGTTAATTCCAAGAAATAAAAATTTTAAAAAAAGCATCCGAATACAATAATAAATTATGAATACAACAAATGAATCAACGAATACAACCGATCTGAATACGGAGGTATTCGATGCAAAGTATTCATTTAAAAGAATCCGAATACATTGTGAAGTATTCGGATTTATGAATACTTCTTGTGTATTCGAATACGTATTCGATTCTGTATTCGATTCTCACATCACTAGTGTGGATCACCGATTTGGTCGAATCTCCGTGTATTTAAAGAGGTTCACTAGTGTAGTAAACCCCAAAGCCCTAAGGTGCAACACTCGGAGACAAAGGAGAAATTTCTCTCGAATGTTTTAGGCTTATCATTAGTACAAATTCCAAAAATTTGAACTTATGAAAGTTGTCTTGGCGATGTGAGCAGCGTATATGTTTCTTGTTAAAAAATATTTTATCAGCATAATTCGCCACGTATAATTGTTTTTTACCTTCTTTCTTGCTTACTTTCTCCATAGAAAATTATTATTTCAATCGAATTTAATAATCAAAGTACATATTAAGCAATAAATCAAAATAGCACAAATGCCCAGGTATATTTAAATATTTCATTCATCGAAAGAACAATGCGTTCGAACTATCCTCCTTTCTGTTTCGCCAACATAAGGATGCCTGATTACGTCTTGCTTGATGGCTTTTATTAAAATTTTTCGACACGCTCTACTATACCTGAGTAAGCAGGTTATAAAGATAGGACAGCAAAGATCTTTTGGAGGAAGGAAGATGGTCGGATTATGCTAGCAAATGAACATTTTTTATGAAAAAAGGTCGAAAAAACAAATACCAAGTGTTTACCCTAGGGCCTTGGGGATTTAATACACTAGTGAACCTTTTTAAATACACAGAGACTCGACCAAATCGGTGACCCACACAATGTAACCTCTCCGTGTTATTACCTTTTGAAATTATAGTCCCTAATTGGTAGCTCACTTTCCGCCCACTATTGTAAGAAGGAGTGACAAAAACCTAAGTAATAGTATAATTTATTTACCAAATTACTTAAAACATATAATATTAAACAGTTTCTTGTAATTATATTTGACTAAAATTAATTTCTTTCTTTCAGGGGAATATTAATTATCATGGTAGATACGCAGCATTTTTGTTTACGTTGGAATAATTACCAAAGCAGTATAACTTCGGCATTTGAAAATTTACGTGATGATGAAGATTTTGTAGATGTAACATTGGCTTGTGATGGTAAAAGTTTAAAAGCTCATCGTGTTGTACTATCAGCTTGCAGTCCATATTTCAGAGAACTTTTAAAGGTAATTAATATATTTTTTTCAGTATTTTGCCATTACCTACTTAACACTGTTTTTACAAAAAATATTACAAATTACAATGGATTTAAAATGAAAAATTTTATTGGTGAACGTTTTCTTTACTTTGCTTTTACAGTGAAACTTCTTATCTTTCAGTGGGATAATTAGAATAGAACTATAACAAACAAATAAACAATGAATTCACAGAGACTTTAATATATTAAAAGTGGAATAAAAAGTATGTTATAAAATAAAAAAAATCATCTTTATGTTTATTGAACGTAAAGGTGCTTTTTTTAATACATTCTTGTTCATTTTAAAGTGCTTCTTATCCTAATTTTGTGCCTTTATAATTTATGAATCAGTTTAAGATGAAAATTCTATATATTGAGTCTTAATTGGTTACGAAACTATTAATAGTGTTCCTTTGTTCAAAACAACCATGGAAATTAAAGGTTGTAATCAATTGCTTCATTCTTTCATTCCATGGAAGTGGAATGAAAGAATGAAGTTGGTTTCCCTGTTTGCTAACAATACAGTCGGACTTATATATTTTCAACACCATCTATTTTCAACTGATTACTCACGTATTTTCAAATTTTTGGTTCCCCCACTACTCACGCAATACTTTAATACAAAAAAATAACTGTCGGATTAACCGACCGACCACTAGTGGCAATTTATTCTATAACATATGGTTTTATTTCATTCGCAAGTGTTTAAAAACAATTTTATTACAAGTTTATTACACTTTTTTTGTTTTTGTTTATCATATGCTACTTGACATTTTGTCATTTTAAAGTTATTCTCGGTGAAAGTACATGTGACTACTGTGTAAAGATTTGTGCGGACTTCTTGTGATTGGTTCAATGTTTGTCACGTGGTTCTATGATTGCCACAGAGTAAGGATGAAGGAAAATGTAACAATTTTAAAAATTCCAACTGCAAGTGTGATTTATAAATTTTAAAGGGAAAAATGACAACCTGCAAATACAATAATAATCAATCAACAAAGTCAAATATATACCAAAAATGATTTTTTTTTTTTTTTTGATTGTTATTATTTTGCAAACATGATGTTATTTTGCCACGCTATTCCTCTGAGGGTGACCAACTGATTGGTTGAAACATGTCAGGTTCATTTATTTGACTTTGTTGATTGATTATTGTATTTGCAGGTTATCGTTTTTCCTTTTAAAATTTATGAAGAAGAAGTTGAAAACACATGAGCAGGTTACTTCCAGCAGGTTGAAAATACAGTCGAATACCCGTTATAAGACTTCCTCATATAAGACTGTTCCCCTCAATCAGCAGTTGTAACTTCCCCCAGTTAATCACTTTTTCGAGCTTTGTGCCCAACCACTCCATATAAAACTGCTGAAACTATCAAAATTATAAACTGACAATGAGTACAGGTACAAGAATGCAACGTTAAAATGAAATAGTCTTGGAAAGAGTAATCGAGCGACAAAATTAGGGGCGCGGTAGTGAGGGCACTCAAATTCCGAGAAAAATTTCCCCTACGTCCGACAGTGGGGCAAAATCCCAAAAAGCTGGCCAAAAGTCGAAAAATAAAGTTTAAGTTCCGATAATTTCTAGTCGTGGGTTAGGTTGGGTAAGAGTCCGAATGTCGAATTTTAGACTTTAACGCGCCCTATCTTTTATACCTGCTACTGTAGGACACGTGAGGTAGACGCGTCGTACAATGAACAAATATTTCAACGCTATATTTAAGAGCACGCCATGCCATATCTCTAAAAATCAATCGATTTCAATTTTTAAAAATGGAATCAATAGCTGAAAATGCGTAGCAAATCATTATGTAAAAGCCGGTCCAGACGCAACATCTTATCTGAACGACTTGTCTGAATCGACAAGTCGTTCAGATAAAATGTTGCGTGTAGATCGCAAAACGTACGTCTTGCATGACGGACATGAGGTTGTACGATAAGTCGAAAGTTTGAGCTGCGAGGCATCATTTTATGAAAATTGGTTCGACAAGTTGGTGCGTCTGGACAGACTTTCGTTTTATCGAAACGATTTGTACTATTTTTATACATAATATCGCAGTATTCTATTGCCTCGTGTCCGTTAATTTAAAAATTTAAAATTTTATAAAAATTTATACATTTTTTGTATAAATTTTGTTTTTTTTATTTTATAATTTTCCTTTTATTTTATAATGTCTGATCTTCGTCAATGCTCCCGTCAATTTTTGTGTGAATTTATTGACCTTTATAGGAGTTTTACTTGCTTGTGGCAAGTGAAAAGCCCAGAGTACAGTGACCGGAATAAAAAGTCACAAGCATACGAAGCCCTTATTGAAAAATACAGAGCCATTGACGAAACGGATAACAAGGAGACAGTAAAAAAGAATTAGTTCTTTATGAATCCTTTACAAAAAAGAACGGGTTAAAATATTTAAATCTACTAAAAGAGTTTAATAAATGGCTGTAAGTTTCAGTGTCCATCATTAGGTAATTACGCCAATCAACTGCTTCATTATGAGGCTCACGTAATAGTCTGACATAAGAAAATTCATGTCTTTTTAAGAGCCATTCCCTAGATCATCTTAATTTCTATTTTTTCTTTTATTTTTCATTAAAATGCGAACACCATAGAGTGCCCAAACAAGTGTTTCCTCCATGACAAACGTTGTGAAACTGAAATTTGAACGATAAGTTGGAGACGTGTGGACACACTAATTTTTGTACGTTTTGTTAAACGACTTGCATGAACGTTTTATCGTTCAGATAAGACGTTGCGTCTGGACCGGCCTTAACACAAAATTAATTATAATAGTTTATGCGATAAGAATAAACGAATCATTTGTACGAAAATAAACGGAAGATTGTAACGGCAAATTTTAAACACGTAGAGAAAAGTTTATAACTTCTACAGACTTACGTAACTTGACCGATCGCATGTTGTAGATGGAACTATCGAAACTATTGAAAAAAATTAAAAAGTTTTGATTGTTTTTGTAGGAAAAGATTGTTTTTATAGGAAATAATACTTCTTAGCCCCAGATACATTCCTGCCAAATCTTCAACCCTCCGAGGCTAATAGTTTATGAATACACAAACAGACAAAAATTTTCAAAAAAAATTTTTTTGGACGAAATTACTGAGCCAATTTATTTGAGTTTAATATATATTGTGTACCCACCTTAGGCGAAGTAATAAAAAAAAATTAACGTTATATCCCTTTATTATACTAATTTTTTTAAATTTTTAAATTTAAGAAAATTTTTTTTTGGCACTTACGCGTTAGTGACACCCACCCTTTTTTGTTCAATTATTTGTCTCTTAGTACTCTATAGCATATATTTTATTTTTTTTTTTTTTAACATCCTCGTTTATCGATTATCAGTTCTAAATAGAACTATAAATCGAGCGATGATAGAACATAACGGGAATGGTGATTACCCACTGGTAATCACTCAAAATAAATTATATACTAAATATAATATACTATACATTAAAAGCTAAATAAATCTATATCTTAATTCTAAAATATTCTGTCGATTGAGTCTATACAAAGAGTCACTATTGTCAAGTAAGTTAAGGGCACACACATTAGGGTGATTTTCTAGGCGATGAATGTATTTATCACTGTATCGTACTATTTCCTCACGCACTGTGGGCACTTGAAGACTGCGATGTATGTCATCGTTACGCACGTACCACGGGGAAGCACTTATGGCTCGTAGCACTTTAGACTGAAATCGTTGCAATATCTCAATATTGCTAACACTAGCCGTACCCCAAAGTTGAATACCATAAGTCCATACTGGTTTGATAACACTTTTATAAACTAGAACTTTGTTTCTTAAAGATAACTTTGATTTACGACCTAGAAGCCAATAGTACTTAGAAAACTTAACATTTAGTTGCTTACGTTTAGTCCAAATATGTTTACGCCATGTTAGTTTTCTATCTAGATGTATACCTAGATATTTAGCTTCAGTTGCTAATGGTAACACTACATCATTCAAACTAACTGCAGGGCAGGTTCCTTTTCTCGTAGTAAATGTAACTTGCACTGATTTCGTTTCATTTACTCGAATACGCCATTTATGTAACCATTCCTGTATTCGACGCAAGCTAGATTGTAACTTTTGTGATGCAACATTTGGATCTTCATCAGTAGCTAGGATAGCAGTATCATCAGCAAATGTTGTAGTAGTATTTTCATATATTTTATGAAAAAAAAAAAAAAAAAAAAAAATTTAGTTGGTAGAACCTAGTAATATTTCAATACAAATGCATGCCATGTTCGGTACTACATACATTACTTATGTATAAAAAGGACCATAAAGTAAAGCATCTGTCTTATTTCTAAGACGCAGTAGAACTCTAAGGAGTAAAATAAAATTCCATTTTATATCCCTTTATTATATTAATTTTTTTAAATTTTTAAATTTAAGAAATTTTATTTTGCACTTACGCGTTAGCGGCACCCACCATTTTTTGTTCAATAATTTGTCTCTTAGTACTCTAAAACATATATTTTTATGGAAAAATTTTAGTTGGTAGAACATAGTAATATTTCAATACAAATGCATGCCATGTTCGGTACTACATATATTACTTATGTATAAAAAGGACTATAAAGTAAAATATCTGCCCTATTTCTAAAATAATATAATTACATACTTTAATTATATATATGAAAAATACGTTCATAACTACGATAAACTAGTTTAAATTTACAAAAGTCCAACACTATCTGCCGTTTGTCTTTTTTTATCAATAAAACAAAATAGACATTGATTTCTCTTTTGTTAGAGTTTTTTCTTTTGGAAGACGTCAAGTGAAACTTTATTAGCTCATACACCACGTCTTACGATGTCAACAATTTCATACAAAGTTGATTAGCTGTCAAAATAGTATACCAGTTGGTCATTTCGTTATAATTCCCCATGACTCGTCATCGTGTTAACAAAATAAGACAAACGGCATATAAAACAAGACGTTTGTCTAAACTTGTTTGTCGCAGTTATAAACGTATGTAATTTTATTACAGAAAAAATCCACTTTCTGCACCTCCTTAAGAAGTGTAACAAAAACATCAAGTGAGAGGGACGAGCTACATATTGCGTACAAATGTACACTACTTTCTTCAAGTTAGTTATATGTACATGTAATAACTACAACAGGTTTTAGCCGGAGTTTTGTTATTACTATACATTGTTGAAGTTTTTTATTCCAATTTATTAAGTTAATGTTTATTATTATTAAAGCAATATAACATTTAAGACGTATTATTGTTATTATTATTATCTTTATTTGAATAAAGTTTCTAAAACCTATAATTTTTGTTAAGTTAGATATAATTTTAATTAGTAAGTATGCTGAGATAATTTTATTCATTTCATTCAAATATTCAGATTCATGGTAAAATTAACCTTGAAAATTATTTTTTAGTAAGTTAAAACATATCTTTTATAACAACTTAAAATATATATTTTTTTAGACCGTCACAGAAACTCCAAGAACTGCAACTCAGGGGGGAAGAGAACATTTTATTGCACTCCTTAGAGTTCTACTGTGTCTGAGAAATAAGGCAGATGCTTTACTTTATGGTCCTTTTTATACATAAGTAATATATGTAGTACTGAACATGGCATGCATTTCAAGAAAGACATAACAATTTCAAGAAAGACATATCTATAAAAATAAAATTTTCAGAATACATACCTAGATGGAGTTTTATCTCCGTGTTTTATACTTAATTTAGCTAATAAAGACCACCCAAATAGGAAAAGAACTAAATATCATATTCACTATCTTACTACCAATAATCCACACGATGGAATATGTAGAATAAAATTTTAATCTCCGCTTTTCAGTACGAACAAGTCATTTAAAAGCAAGGAAAACTTTTTCCACTTATTAAACGACATCGCTAACTTTAGTATGCAAAATTTCATTCGTAAGTTTAAATATTTGAAAACTATAATGATGCGCCAAATAACTGAAGGTTTTAGATTAGGATTCTGAAATTTTGTATAAAATCAGTTTCTTACAGTGTTTCAATACGCTTTTCAAACGACTTTGAAATCGAGTTTACATTTTTAGAGCAAAGAAACGGTAAAGAAATCGTAAAGTTTCGAAATGTTTTACGTAAACATAAATAATATATTTTTCTATAATCTTAGTGGAACGTAGGCTTTTGCACTCTGTGGAGAGAGCGCAAAATGTGTATTTGTCGAGGACTCTAGTTGCCTAGCAACAAAGTACTACTTTTTGCTTTAAAGCGGCAAAGTAATACTTTGTCGCTCGCTCAACGTGTATTTAATTACAAATCCGGTAGGCGTTGTTTATATTTTCTATCGTAACAAATAAACAGATTCTAAAATTATAATTTTTATCATAATCAAGTAAAATATTAATTTTATTGAATTTCAAAATAACTACAAAATATTAATTAAAAATAATAAATAACTATAATTAATAAATAATAAGAATAAAAAATTTTAAAAAATCTATACGTATATGATGGAAAAATGTAAAAGTGACAGTAATTTCTCAAGTACACCTCCAAATATTTCTGAAGCTGCAAAAATTATAACATTAAAGTAAAAATATTAACGTCCATTTTTATTTTTTCAAGTATCTTTTAAATAAAAAATACATTTTATAAGATTGTAGAAAAAATTTTGTGTATAATTCGAGCACAAAATGACATTGTCACTCTCATGAGAATAACGCGCTCCGCCTGGCGGCGTCGCGCGTCAACATTTTCAATCGAGCGGCAATATACCATTTTGCGGTTTTAATACACAAATAACTATTCTAATATTATATAAATCAAGTAAACGCTACCTATTTTCAAAATGTGCAAATTTAAATTTTAACTTACTAGCATTTACTTCTCTTATGTCTAATTTCATGTCCTATAAAAACAAATCAGACACCGTTGCCAGTCAACATTGACCGGTAACATACATTAGTTACCAATTTTTAAATTGCAAATGGTGCAACACACAAACCGGGGTTAGTTAATTTCTGATTTATTAATGGCCATTAAGTTCCGATAAAATTAAATTTGGTGCAATTGGCCATTAGTATATTTTTGATAGATTAGTCTAATCAGTGAATTAGACGAATAAAATAAATGAAAGTGTTTATTTTTTATAGTAGTAATATTTAAATTATACATATCGTAAACCGAGATGAATAGTTTTATTCGTCGATTGAGATCCGACGAATTATTTTCTTACACGTATTTCATTGAGTAACTAAAATTCCTTTAACCTTTTAAATTTTTCAGTATTTTTAAATTGTGTTAAAAAAAAGTTTAAGTTCTATATGGATTTAGGTGTAACTTAACTAAAGGTTAATATTATATTATAAAAATGTGTTGAAATGGTTATGAAAATTTATAGTAAATGTAATAGCAACAATTTTAATAATACATAGGATAGCTTTATCCCGATTGAAGGTTCTCGGTTAACATTTTTGGGTTGGAAAGTCTCTGGTGAAAACAAAATCAACTGCTAAATCACATCCAACTAACTAAACCGAAGTCGATGAAATTTAGTACACGGAGAGACACTATTTACCGTGAGTTAACATATAGTGTAATCTTATCCTGATTAAATGTTCCTGTGGGATTCAATATCAGTTAATTAATGACAGCAAAAATCATAGATCTTTCATATTGCTTGCATTAAAGTTGGGAATTTCAAAATTCAAATTAAATTATGAGCTTTATTTTATCGGCTGATCATGAATTGCACTCCGTGGTTGAAAAAGATCGACCCGACCCTAAAATTGCAACTCAACACAAAAAGGGAAACACATGAATAACATCCCACAGTCAATATTCTATTGCCTTTAAAGGTGTAGTTGGTTACAAATACATACATGCATACAATTTATTCATTCTTTTATATACCTCAAATAATTTTCAAAAATAATTTCCGACAATCGGAAATTCCCAATAAATGATTACCTGAAACTGTATGCTTGAAGAACTTAGATAATGAGTTTTTGGGAATTTTCAATTATTTGTAGTATTTGTTTACTGTCCTTTAACTGGATTGAAATTGGATTTTTCCGCGTTTCAAATTCTCAGAAAAATATTACCTGAAACTATACATATGTTTGAAGAAATTATATACTTAGTTTTTGGGGATTTGCAATTCTCTGTAATAATTACCTACAGTGTGGACTTGAAAATTTCGGAAATAAAAAAAACATACGAATTGCATCCCGCGGTCATAGGATACATTTATCCTCACTGAAGGTCCCTGGTTTGCATTTTGAAATTCCCAACTTTAATGCAAGCAATATCAAGCATCTATGATTTTTTGCTGTCATTAATTAACTGATATTGAATCCCATAAGAACATTTAATCAGGATAAGATTACACAATGTGTTAACTCAGGGTAAATAGTGTCTCTCTGTGTACTAAATTTCATCGACTTCGGTTTAGTTAGTTGGATGTGATTTAGCAGTTGACTTTGTTTTCACCAGAGACTTTCCAACCCAAAAATGTTAAAAGAAGTCAGTTTTAGTCAGTTATTAATTTTTTTATCCAACTTCAAGCTTAATCACTATTGCTACCCGAAAGAATAATTTGTCTACTATAATTTCAGAAAGCTATATGTTCGCCTTTACGTTTAGTGTTTTTAAACCAAGTTCATATACATTCAATAACATTTGTCACGTTGTTTCTACCCACCCTCCTAAACCCATTTATCTGCGTCGACGGAATGTGTATTTTATATTAATATTAGTACTACAAAGAATAAACACTTTTATTTATTAGTAAAATATATTTAAAAAATACATTTTTTTTGTTTGTTTTGAAACTAATAGTGTAAAGTGTAGCATAGCATAGCACATTTGAAGAATAGAGGTTCGGGTAAAATATTTAACTACAAAAATCTGACACTTAAGGTGATTTTTCAGCTTGTAACTTTTGAACGCTGATTCGACGAACTAGGTATATTCTCATTGCTACTTTTGCACATCAAACAGAGCTCTATCCGATTAATAATCATTGTCGGTTTGCGGCATCTTTGAGGCCGTTTTGGCATTATTATTATTTTTATTTTTTTATTTTAAATAATTTGAAAAAAAAAGTTATTTTAACACTTTTGCAACTCTTTAATTTACGAAAAGTAAAAAAAATTTTACCATGTAAAAGACAATTTTAAAAAAGTGGTTTTGGGAGTTAAATTTGGTAAAAATTTCTGGTAGCCAAGGGTATGGGTTTTCTAATGCCTTGTGAATAATATGTTGACTAGAAAAACGTCTTTTTCAAGTATCGACCGACTTTCAGTAACGGCTCGGTAAAATTTCGGATAATTTTGTGCGGACCGGTTACATTTATAATCTATACATAATATAATAAAACTGTAATGAGACTGTTTCTGTACATGGAATATTTTTTGAAAATTGTACTGGAACTGTAAATAGTTATCGATGTATGTATCAAAACAGCGATTTTTAAAATTTTTGTCGGTCTGTCTGCCTGCCTGCCTGTCTGTCTGTTTGTCTTTCTGTCTGTCTGTCTGTCTGTTCACGCACCACGTTAAAACTACTGGACGGATTTTAATGAAACTTGGCGTGATGATAATTTATTACCTAGGTCAATATTTAAGATACCTTTTACTCCGGAAAATGTCTCATTCCCACGGGAAAATAGAAAAGCCATTTTAAGCATGCTCATTCATTACGCAAAACTATTGTTCTATGCAAATGCTTTATAATTATTATACTTATGCTTATATATTTCTCACTGATTTTATGCGTGAACGACGTTGCGAGTACAGCTAGTCACATAATATGACAATTATCAGTTTTTAGTCGAACCTTTCAACTGAAAAAATTAGACTTATACAGCCTATACGATAAGAACGGGAGAGTAGGGGCGCTATCCGTTTTCGGACCCGTAGAACACGACTCTGAAGAAAAAGATGTACTATATATATATATATATATATATATATATATATATATATATATATATATATATATATATATATATATTTCAGCTGAAATTTGGGTAAGTGGGGCTCATTCCGATGCACAACAATATTACCAAAGTGGGGTCAAATTTTGGGCAAATGTTGGATCCGACCCAAGCTTTAAGGGGGTGGTGGGGAATAACAAAACAATGAAACTTTTCCAAACCGGTTGGAAATAATGTTTCGGTCAATTATCTACAACGAATCAAAAATTCAGTTTCCTAGGGTCATTTGGTGGGAGTAAAGGGGAAAAAAGTATTTTAGCTGGATTTAACACGCCCACAGCCTCCCAGACTTAACGTAGAGGGCTGAAATTTGGTATGTTGATAGAGTTCGTACCTAGGGTGTGCTTTTTGGAGGTTTTAATATTTTACCCCCACCCCACCATTTTTAAGCTACAGGTTGATGCTTTTTCGACGTTGTCGAAGTTTGTACCACTCGTACAGGTAACTCAGATAAACCTAGAGGGCTGAAATTTTGTATTCGGATTGAGTTATTATCAAGGGTGTGCCTTTTGGGGGTCTCAACTTTTAATCCTGACCCCCACCATTTTTATACCAAAAAAATATGATTTTTCTTGTTTTTTAGCAGTTTTGTCAAGGTCAAAATCTCTCCAAATAAACCTAGAGGGCAGCTATTAACTTAACCTACCTTTGTATATAAGCTAATAGCTGGCCACTGCGTTTTGGAGGTTTCAACTTTTACCACGCCTAGACTAAGTAAACCTAGAGGGCTGAAATTTTGTACGTGTATTGCGTTAGTATCCAGTTAGTGCTCTTTAGGAATTCCACGTTACCTTGCCCCCCACTTCTGCCATTTTTACATCAGAATTGATTGGTATTGTTATATGTGTTTGAAATCATTTATTTTAATACTAATACAAGGAGGCAAAAAGTGAACTGTTGTAATAAATGTAGTAAATATTGTAATTTAAAAATAGTATTTTACAATATAAGTTCGGTAAGTTGCTTTTACTGATCGAGAAAATGTTGCGAAAACGAGACCCGCAGAGTCGAGTTTTTGCAATTTTCGAGATCAGTAAAGGTACTTTACGCATCGTGTATTGTATAATATTTTTTGCATGATCGATTTAAAATAATTAAAGAATAAAAATATATTAAATAAAAAATGAAATTCGGATAATATAGGTATAATTTATATTTCTATGTTATGACATAGAATGTCATGAATAAATATTATCATATATATATATTTATAGCAACTATCGCAACTATAATACGAATCTTTGTAGTGACAATTGACAACTATATTTGTAAATAAAAAATTAAGTGTCAGTATTTAGTTGGCGTGAATATTTTTTTGAATTTTCTATTGAAAAAATTGAGGAAAATAGTTTGTTAAACTATAATATTAGTGAGAATAATGAAATTGATCAAATTTTAATTTATTCTGCAAATTTATTCTCGTAAAATGAAAGGAAGAGTATGAAAACCACAGAAAATTTTAATGATTGAACATCCTTTTGAAATGTCAATAAAGTATGAAGACTAATGGCAACAATAATAATAATAATGTGGAAACTAGTGAAAATTTTCATATTAATCGATTAATTTTCCTAATTGTTCAAATTGTTTGTACTTTTAATTTCAATATAAGTAAATAATTACAATCATTTTTGAGCTAACTTCACTTACCGCACTCCTATTCACTTACCGGGCACCTATTTTACTTACCGCATTATTATTTTTTGGTTTCCAAACGTTCGGGAAATGTAACTTACCAGCATTGTCAACAGCATCGGTAAATGCATGAAAATACACGATCGTGCAAAAATGTTATTAAAGCCAGTTTTTTTATTTATAAAATATGAATTTTGGATTTTTTGGAAAGAAAAAATATCTTCATAAAAGCCTTCCAGTTCACTATTTAAGGTCCTTTTTTAATATCTAAAAATAAAACACAAAGGTAATTGGCGGATTAGCATGGGCAGGAATACCCTCGTACGAATTGTGTTGGCTTTTTTTCTGCTAACTACTATCGACATAAAATTGAAATTTACTGAGATTCAACCCTTAAAAACTTAAACCCTTTTTTAAAGCCCCGATCAGCCGAACACTTATCATCAGTTTTGAAAACACCAAAATGACAATCCGCCTGTACCCTTTCAACCACATTTAGATATCTTGAAAATACCGAAGATGTAGCGTAAAATTCGACTTCCGTGATGGGGCCCCGCTGTTCACAGAGTTTGTTTAAATTACATTTATACTTAATTAGAAATGTGTTTTTCTGACCACTTTGTCTACCATGTAACATATCGACACTTTCTTAAACATTGGAGAAATATTTGAAAGCCGTTCATTAATATTTTAAATAGTATTATTGTATCCTGGAATCATTTTCGCCATTAGTTGGAATAACATTTGGTCATGTAATATGAAATGTCGTTTTCCGACTACTTCGCCTGCCGTATAATTCAGTTACATATCGGCATTTTTTTAAGCATTAGAAAAATATTTAAAAGCAATTCTTTAATTTTAAATAGTATTATTTTATCCTGAAATTATTTTCGCCATTAGTTGGAATAACATTTGATGGTGTAGTATGAAATGTCGTTTTCTGACCATTTGGTTGACGATATAACCCTGCAAAGTCAGCCCAGCTATTGTTTTTTTTTTGTTTTTTTTTTTTTGTTTTTTTTTTTCAGACAAAACATGTGTCGTATTGTCGCCCGTTCTCAGGACCTTTACTTGCCAGTGTTTTTTTCTTTGCTCATCAATTAGGTTTTTGAATAAAAAATAATTATAATTTTTTTTGTTTTATTTCTGTACTATATCATAAATAATATTGATAATCAATGGGAAAAAAATTTTAAAATTAATATAAAATAATAAATAAAAAATTAATTAAAACTTTTTTTTATTAAAATTTGGTCATTGCTTGTGTAGTAATGATTAAAACTTTTTCAAAAAATTTCATTTGGTTATAAACAGCACTACAAAAGATCGCGATGTCTGTGACGTCATAATGGTAATATATTCAATACAAAATTACTTTTAGCAAGGAAAAATTGCATAGCAACAATAATTCAAAACAAAGATACATTGAATTTTTAGGTAAGTTTCCATTATGACGTCATATATGCGCTTGGGAATTATCGGAACACTATTGGTTCTAAGTTTAAAAATTTATTTTTAATTTGATATAACTTTTTAAATATTACGTTTAAAAAAAAAACTAAAAACAGTTTTCTTATAAAACTTATATATGATCTTTCCATTTTCGACAAAAAAATTTTTCTTCAAAAACCTAATTTTGTATTTTTTGTATTAAAAATGTTTTGCAAAAGTCTTTTTGAAAAAAAATATTTTGAATTTTTCAAAATATCACGCGAATAAAAATAAGGTCTTGTTTGCTCACACGAATAAAACTAAGATTTTTATATTGTCTCGCATTGACTGGTGAAAAAGTTGGCTGTCTTAAACAATCAAGTTTGTCTTCCTTGAGAGTTGAGATTGGATAAGGGCATATATGAATTAAGGGTATGCTATTTGGTTGGGTTGCGTTGGATTTGGTTACCTTTTATCTCTGTGAATTTTTTAACACCTTGAACTGTCAAATATTGTCTATTAATATTAGAAAAGTTTGATATAATTTGTAATTTCCATAGTTATACGTGATTATACTTAATTTTTGTTAATCCGAACTTAGATCTTTCTTCTGGTTATTATGTTAATTTCTTAAACATAAAACATGTGAGCTAAATATCAGAAATATATTATACAGTCTTAGAAACAAATAAGTAAAATCTATAAAACACTCCGTATCTCAGTTATAAAAGCCGTTAGACCCATTAATCGTAGAACCACCTTGATGATCCCTATTCACCGCTAAAGTTTTTCCATTTACCAGTGAGATATCCTATATAAAAAAAGTTTTTTTAAACACTAATTCTGAACTCTTAAATAATAAGTGCATTATTTTCTTAATGAAATTTCAAGTCCTTTAAAGTCAATAAAGAAGAATCACACACTGAATTCATGTAATACAATGTTTATTACTTAACTAAAAGACGCGTTTTTTCAATTTAAAATGGAATGTTAAAATCGAATTGTTACATTATATTATATGAGGTTCGCCAGAAATAACTATATATTTGATTTTTAAAATTTTTTCATTTTTAGAAACTCGAACTATTTTATAGATAAATACATATAGACTATGTTACATGAGGTTCGCCGGGTTGCTGGGGTACCAAAAGATCCCCTCCCAAAAAAAATCACATCCACTCTGAAAAAATTATTAAATTTTGTTAGATAGCTAAAGTACTTTAGATTAGAAATTAGATACAGATTATGTAATATGGAAAATGTTTTTTTTTTTTATAATTTTTATTATTTTGTATACACAAACCTATTTTCTATACCTGCATAACATAGATTTTTATGTCTATGTGTTTACAAAATTGATACATATCAGTGAAGAAGTGGAACAATATAAACAGTGTAAACTAGTTAGTCGAATAATGATATTACAAACTTAAGTTGTCTTATTATGTTTACTTAATCTAGGTCAATTTTCTTTCACTTAATATAAACAAAACATTCTTAATTCTTATGAAATAAATATTGTAATAGGTGGTAGTGGGGGTAACGTTCGAGTTTCAAACTGGGGAAGTGAAAGTATTGAAAGCGAAAATATTCAGAATGTCACTAACTCCCCCCTACTCACCCCCTCACTAACGCTGCTCAAACTGAATTTCGAATTCGAGAATTTTATTTCTACATTACTCTAATTGTCTTGAACTATTTTTCATAAAGAAGTTCTTGAATTACTCAAACAGAATGATTATGTCGACACAGTCACCTCCTAGTTAACTACCCTTAGACTTAATGTTAGGAAATTGAGCAAAAAGAGATCAATTAGATTTTTTTATGTAGATTTGAAATCCGTAAACAAAATTTGTATATATTTTATTATTTACCCTCTTTTTGCAAAATTAATCCACAAATTTTAACCCTTAACCACCCCTGTTGATATAATTTGAACAAATTGCATATCAACAGATAGCTCTTTTTTTAGAGTGACAGCTCTTTAAAAAAAAGCGACATCGCCTATTTAAACTTTTGCTCTATCTCTTACCGTTTTCAAGATATTTGAAAAATTAAATTTTTACCCCAATGTTTGAAGGGCGATTTCACCCCTTAAAAACGTTTTTTAGCCGCAACCGATATTTTTTTATGTTATTAAGTAGTCACCCTCTACAAACTGACAAAGTTTCAGATCTTTTTGAATTTTCGACTTCGCCGTCTTTTTTTGTTAGGCAAAAAGTGGCTCGTTATTGAGCTACAAGGTATTTTATTTAGAAATAAAAAAAAATTTGCCCAGTAATGCCCAGTATTTTAAAACTATTTGGCATATCCCTGTCATACTTGGCAGAAAGCGTAGGTACCGGACACGATATTAAATTAGATTAAATAAACGTTTCTGGCTACTGCCAGAATCATATGACATGGGTAACTGAGAGGCTGACTCTTCCTAAATTCTACGCCACTGGCGGAATCGACATTTTAGCACCATTTTTGGATCCTCTAATACTTTCGGTGTAAACAACATACTCTTCCTTCGTAATAGTAAAGTCATTATTTTTCGAGATATTTAAACATAAAGCTGCACAATTATTTTGATCATCTACAATAAGTATACACCAATACCTCAATTTGCGTCATGGTTACGTTCCAAAAAAACACGACGCAAATAGAAACGACGCAAAGTGAATTATGATTTTCTATAGCAAACCATGTAAAGATCGAAGATAGGTTTCAGGATTACGAAAATACTACTTTTTAAATCGAAAATTGAACAAAGTAAACATTTAAAAAACAAAAATAATATAAAATTTTATTACATACATACAAACAAAATAAAAACAAATTCAGTTAAAACAAAATAATCAATTAATTGATAAAAACAAAGTAAAAATGAATCACTGTTTGATGAATCCGTAGTGGCTGTTGTCGTAAGTCGGCTTTCTTTCACAAAAAATTGGTCCAATGTTTGTTTGTCCAAAAAATTTCGAAAAAAAAAAAATTAAAGACTCGAACCCAAAACAACACAACTTCGAAAATCTAACGACGCACAGTGAAAATTAGTACTAATTCAGCAGCGACGCAACTTCGAAAAAACGCAAAGCGAGGTATTGGTATATACATAATATAAACAAAATTTAAAAAATACATTTTATCTAACAAGGAAAGGTATCCAACTGTATCTCTCAAAAATTTTTGTAACTTTGGTGGATTGTAGATCTTATTAAAACTAATCACGAGCCATATTTCATTCGTGCCCATAATCGGTTTAAGGGGGTGAAACTCACCCCTGAAAATTGGAGTTTTTTTTTAATTTTCTTAAATATCTTGGAAACGGTAAGAGCTCTGGTAGGGAAACTATATATATGGGCGGCCATATATATTTGTAAATGGCACTTTAAGATCTTTATTATGGTACCAAAATTAAAGTTATGAAATCATTGGGGTTTCATCCCCCACCCCCAACCCCTAATTTTATCAGGTATTTTTTGGTAAAAGAGGAGGCTGTTATATATAAATAAAAGAATTTTTAATTAATGTATTTTACATCACACCAGTTTATTTCTTGTTGCACAAATACACTCTTTGTTAATATTAATTTGGGGAAAAACTTTTTAATAATAAGCAAAAATATGATCAATGAATCTCTTATTTTAGTAATGAATTGTTACAAACTTGAGATATACTTTAAAGTACATAATTTAGAAGGAAAAAATACATTGCACCCCCCCTCCCTTCCTCCCATGCTTAACTGATATCTATACAAATCTTATTTATTTATTTTTATTTATCTATACAATTGTCAATATATTAAGGTTTGCAATCTACACAATAATGATATTATTCATAGAAATGTTCAAAACAAAAATATTGTCCACACCGAGCACATTTTATAAAAGCGGGTTTACCACATACACTACACTTTAATGCTTCTCTTTCTTCTTTTAAAAAGCAATATCTTACAGAATTTTCAAATCTTTCTAGTCGTTAGTCAATATATCCACTTTTATACCATCCGTACTTGAACAAATTTTGAAAACGAGGCGACGAAAACTGATTATGAGCTAGAGACTGAAGTTTAGGAAAATTGTTACGGAGATGTAAATCGATATCATACTCATTTAGAATTACATTATCCGAAAATAATCTGATGAATTGTTTCCAGAGTCGAAATCCATAGACATCCAGAGGTTAAAATATTGACAATTGTATAGATAAATAAAAATATCTAAATAAGTAAATAAGATTTGTATAGATATCGGTTAAGCATGGGAGGAGGGAGGGTTGCAGTGTATTTTTTCTTTTTAAATGATGTATTTTAAAGCATATCGTAAGTTTGTAACAATTCATTACTAAAATACGAAATTCTTTGACCGTGCGTGTCCCAAGTTAATATTAGCAAAGGGTGTATTTATGAAAAAAGAAACAAACTGATGTGACGCAAAATATATTAATTAAAAATTCTTTTATTTACACATAACAGCCTCCTCTTTTACCAAAAACTACCTGATAAAATTAGGGATTGTGGGTGGGGGGTGAAACTTCAATGATTTCCTAACTTTAATTTTCGTATCATAATAAAGATCTTAACGTGCCATTTACAAATATATATATAGTTTCCCTATCAAAGCTCTTACTATTTCCAAGATATTTAAGAGAATTGAAAAAGACTCCAATTTTCAGGGATAAGTTTCACCCCCTTAAACTGCTTATGGACACGAACGAAATATAGCTCGTGATTAGTCTTTATAAAATCTACAATCCACCAAAGTTTCATAAATTTTTGAGATACAGTTGGATACCTTTCCTTGTAAGTGGTTTGGGTTAAATTTTTATATTCTGAGCCCCGGATTCTCCAGTTTAAATATTTCCAATTATTAATAAAACATCCTGTATATAATCTACTATAAATATAAAAGTAAAATCGCACATTTATCTAAGGATACATCTTTAGTTGTTTAAAATAACGGTAATTGTATATTTTTGACGGTAAAATTACATATTTTTGACGTAAATTTACTACTAGCTAGTAAGATTAATAATAATAGTAATCTTAATGATATTTTTTGGACCAGATTTGAATATTGCTAATGCTATCCTTGTCAATGTAATAAATGCGTATATGTATATTTTTGTGTCAGTTTTAAAATAAAACATTTAACTAAAATAAACAAATGATGTTTTATTAAATTTGTGTATTATTACGACAAGAACTAGATATTTTAGGAATCCGCTATGAAAGGGATTTGAGCGTGTAATGTCATTATAATTAAATATTATAAAGAAACAACACAGGTATCTTTGCATGCTTGGAAAAATATCGAAAGGCACTACACCTTTTTTGAAAATTTTTTCACTGTTAGGCGGCTTGTACACTATCAGTAATACTGTCAGTATTTAGAAATACTGACATAATTACTGATCGTGTATTGATAATACTGAAATATTCATATATAGAGTTTATACTATAAAAATAATAATGATCCATTATTTTTGTCAGTAAATACTGCCAGTATTACTGATCGTGTACAGGTCGCCTTAGAAAGCTAAACAGTTTTAAATTGATACAGGGTAGTTCTATGAGATCCGTGAGCATCCTGTGGACCCAAGAACATCAACAATAAACTATCCAATCGATTTTGAAAATTTTACACAGAATGCTAATTTACTTTAAATTTAGTTATTTATGTTATGTTAAATGATGTCCGCAAGACCATGTTATATAAGGTTAACCAAGGCCTTGGGCTCTTCGAAACACAAAAAAAAATACATAATTGGTTTCGAAAATTCTTTCATCGTTAGAGGGCCTAACAATTTTATATGGATATACGCTATTTTATATGAGGTCCGCCAGGGTCCTGTGTATCTAAAAAATAAACTCGTCAACTCATTTTGAAAATTTTCTCATTATTAGAGAGCTAAAATATTTTAAATAAACACAGGCTACGTTATGTGAAATCCGGCAGAGCCCTGGTGACCTAGATGCGCTAAAAATCAACTGCGCAACCGATTTTGAAAATTTTTCGCTCATTAAACTTTGGAAATTCGATATTTTATGCGGGATGAAGGCAGAAAACTTTAGTATTGTTTAACTTAAGAAGGATCATCAATTCCAAAACTAATCCCTTGTACGCCCAGACGTAACAATAGCTTTGCTCAGTAGTGGCAGATATACTATGCGGCAGGGACCGAGAAATCACATTCAAAGTCACTTTCTTTAAAATGCACATAATTTTTAAATAATTTTCCGATTCTAATGAATTTTAGTGAAAATTTTCTTATATAGGGTAAAAGCCTCCTTTGTGGAACGGTATCTAGTACTGGAACAGTTTTGACATTTACATATTTATTTCTTTAATTAAGTAAGGAAACTTTAAATGTGAGGTGAATTTAAATTGAAAAACAATCATTCTATTAATAATAATTTTTGTTATCAGACGTTTCTCTCAGAAATAACTTCATTAATATGTAAATGTTCATAATTAGATACCGTTCCACAAAGGGGGCTTTTACCCTAATTTATTTTAAAAAAAATTTAATAAAAAACAATGTTTCCGAAAAAAATTAAATTTATATAACCCCTTAATATTTATTTACAAAATATCGAGCCATTTTAGTCCTGCTTGTTCAATTTAAAATTTCTTTAATTTTTGCAGACTTAGAAATCTTATAATACACGAAATAAATGAATGATTTTAAATAATAAGTCTATGATATTTTCTTTTTATTTTTTGGAAATTACTTAAGTTGTTTTCAATTTTCAGAGTACTCCGTGCAAACATCCAGTTATTGTACTTCAAGATGTTGCATTCACTGATCTTCATGCACTTGTAGAATTCATATATCATGGAGAAGTTAATGTACATCAGCGATCATTAAGCTCATTTCTTAAGACTGCGGAAGTTCTTCGTGTAAGTGGTCTTACACAACAACATGGCGAAGAACGAGATATCGCCGCACAAGTTCAACAGCAAACAAACAATCGTGGGACACCATCAAATCAACAACAATCACCACATCACCATTCGGAGGATATTCCATCTCCAGAAAACCGTGAAAGTCCACCAAGACGACTATCAGCTAGTAGAAGAGAACGACGAAGTTCAATCGAGCAACAAATACCAGAATCAGAACAGAAACGAACGCGTCAAGAAATTAACCTTAATAATAATTCACCCCCAGAACAGTTGACCCCTACAGACTTTTCACCATCAGCAATGAAAGCAGCGGCTCTAGCTGCTTTACAGAATTCTGAAAACACACAAGGACACGGAAATGGTATAGATAGCGCTCCACATTCACCACACATTACATCAGGATTGCAACAACGGCCTACAAGTCACGATGAAGATGTTAAAAACGAACCAATGGACGTTACCTTGGACTTAGACAATAATAGTATTGATTCAGCAAGTGGAACGGATATGAAGAAGAGTCCGCCATCAAATTGTTCAATGGGTGAACATGAGGAACACGATTTAAGAATACATCCTGCTTTTTTATCAGCGAGTGAAAATAAATTATTCGCAACCGCTGCAGGAACGTTTAATTTTAGTATGGCTGCGTTAGCAGGCGATCCAACTGGTCTTGCAGGTAAATAAGCAAAAAAAAAAAAAACAAAAAAAAAAAAAAACAAAAGAAAAACTAATCAGAAATATCCACATCTGAAATTTTCTTAGCGTTGACCTGAATATTCTTTCTTTTTTTTTGTTGTTATGTAAATCGTGTATAAGGGTCGTTATTCTTAATTATACGTAGGGGTATCTTATTTTTATCTTCAATACCTGAACTTAAAATTTAACATGAAAAAAAAAAATTAAGACGTGTGCACTGTGTCATACAAAAATACGCAAGAGTAATAAAACCATAAGCAACCAAACGACAGCCAAATATCTATAGGAGTTACACTTGCACGTGATTCATCATAAACAAAGGGCATAGCCGGGTAAGATAGGGAAAACGGCCCTTGACGCAAAATTGATTGTTTTTATAGGAAATAATACTTCTTAGCCCCAGATACATTCCTGCCAAATTTCAACCCTCCGAAGCTAATAGTTTATAAACAGACAAAAATTTTCAAAAAAAATTTTTTTTGACGAAATTACTGAACCGATTTATTTGAGTTTAATATATATTGTGTACCCACCTTAGACGAAGTAACGAAAAAAAAATTAACGTTATATCCCTTTATTATACTAATTTTTTTAAATTTTTAAATATAAGAAAATTTTTTTTGGCACTTAGGCGTCAGCGACACCCACCATTTTTTGTTCAATAATTTGTCTCTTAGTACTCTATAACATATATTTTTATGGAAAAATTTTAGTTGGTAGAACATAGTAATATTTCAGTACAAATACATGCCATGTTCGGTACTACATATATTACTTATGTATAAAAAGGACTATAAAGTAAAATATCCACCCTATTTCTAAAATAATATAATTACATACGTTCATAACTACGATAAACTAGTTTAAATTTACAAAAGTCCAACACTATATCTGTCGTTTGTCTTTTTTTATCAATAAAACAAAATAGACATTGATTTCTCTTTTGTTAGAGTTTTTTCCTTTGTAAGACGTCAAGTGAAACTTTGTTAGCTCATACACCACGTCTTACGATGTCAACAATTTCATACAAAGTTGATTAGCTATCAAAATAGTATACCAGTTGGTCATTTCGTTATAATTCCCCATGACCCATCATCGTGTTAACAAAATAAGACAGACGGCAGATAAAGCTAGACGTTTGTCTAAGCTTGTTTGTCGTAGTTATGAACATATGTAATTTTATTACAGAAAAAATCCACTTTCTGCACCTCCTTAAGAAGTGCAACAAAAACATCAAGTGAGAGGAACAAGCTACATATTGCGTACAATTGTACACTACTTTCTTCAAGTTAGTTATATGTACATGTAATAACTACAACAGGTTTTAGCCGGATTGTTGTAATTACTATACATTGTTGAAGTTTTTTGTTCCATTTTATTAAGTTAATGTTTATTATTATTAAAGCAATATAACATTTAAGACGTATTATTGTTATTATTCGTATCTTTATTTGAATAAAGTTTCTAAAACTTATAATTTTTGTTGAGTTAGATACAATTTTAATTAGTAAGTATGCTGAGATAATTTTATTGATTTCATTCAAATATTCAGATTCATGGTAAAATGAATCTTGAAAATTATTTTTTTGCAAGTTAAAACATATTTTTTATAACAGCTCAAAATATATATATTTTTTAGACCCTCACAGGAACTCCAAGAACTGCAACTCAGGGGGGAAGAGAACATTTTATTGCACTGCTTAGAGTTCTAGTGTGTTTTAGAAATAAGGCAGATGCTTTACTTTATGGTCCTTTTTATACATAAGTAATATATGTAGTACCGAACATGGCATGCATTTGTATTGAAATATTACTATGTTCTACCAACTAAAATTTTTCCATAAAAATATATGTTATAGAGTACTAAGAGACAAATTATTGAACAAAAAATGGTGGGTGTCGCTAACGCCTAAGTGCCAAAAAAAAAATTTTCTTAAATTTAAAAATATTAGTATAATAAAGGGATATAACGTTAATTTTTTTTCCATTACTTCGCCTAAGGTGGGTACACAATATATATTAAACTCAAATAAATCGGCTCAGTAATTTTGTCAAAAAAAATTTTTTTTGAAAATTTTTGTCTGCTTGTGTATTCATAAACTATTAGCCTCGGAGGGTTAAAATTTGGCAGGAATGTATCTGGGGCTAAGAAGTATTATTTCCTATAAAAACAATTTTGCGTCAAGGGCCGTTTTCCCTATCTTATCCGGCTATGCCCTTTGTGATCTTAAAATATTTTATGTTCGACTGAATCATAGAAGCAATTTTCATTGTTAAAAATGTAAAAAGTAGTACCTTATGGCATTAGTTGCATAACGAAACGCGGAAAGCACTAGTGTCATAAATAATAATAACAACTTATGCTTTAACACATAATAATTTTTTCTATGTCAACTAAATAATTATAATTAAATCAATTTTTTTGTGTAGAATAGATGTTAGATTTATATGTTCCGTTTTTATCGATTATTAGGAATTTTGGCAGTCGAATATAAAGATTTGTATATAGTTTGCACATAATCCGACTTTAACTCACGTTTTTTCACAGACAAACTCTTCCGACCATAAATGCGACTCATTCATACAGCCTCTTCATTATGTACTTGCTGCATATATTATAACACTTACAAAAATTTTTAAGAATTTGCACAAATATCTTTAAATATTTAGATGTAAGGCCACGCTAGTTATACTAATTAATTTCAAATCTGTCTCAGATTACAGGTTAAGATGTTTGCAGACTATAACGTATTTCAGTTCTATGTTCCTTATATATATATATATATATATATATATATATATATATATATATATATATATATATATATATATATATATATATATATATATATATATATATATATATATATATTTGCAAAAGAGGTAGAGGAATGTTATCTAACCAAATATAAAATTAGCATAAAAAGGTATAATAATATGTAGTGATAAGAAATTTAAAACTGTCCGCGCCCGCTCTAGCGCTTACGTCACCCAGGACAAAAAGACAAATTGCCGCTCCTTAAATATATACATTTTAAAATTATATATCTTTCATTCATTTCATCATATGTTTCATTCTTGTTCATCAAATAAAACATAATTAATATTCAAGTAGGGCAAAACAATAAAAATTGAAAAGTACCTGTATCTGGTTACAAATTTTTATGCTAAATCGGCTAAGTGGTCAAACCATTAAGATTTTGCATGTACTGGAACATAAAAACTCTTAATTAATTTTAATTTAGAGAAATTATTAGAGAAAAGTTAGTTATATATCTAGGGGAGGGGGGTGTTAAGTTAAATGAAACTTTTTGATATGGTTTTTTATTTGCTTAACATCTATAGAATATTCTCCAAATTTTTTTATATCTGAATTCGAATAATGGATCTTTCTATAGTACCTATACATAAGTGTAGCGCTCAAAATGTTACCTAGCGCAGGTAAACGATTTTAAACGCAATTTTCTGAAAACATGTTTTTTGTCGCGCGCTGTGCAGTGTAGCTCAGTGAATTTTTAACCGATTTGCATAAGATTTTACAGGAATGTTCTTCAACTTACTGGCTATTGCATAAAGTTCTAGTCTTTTTTTTTTTTAAATATAGACTTTGTTTTTTTACCGAATATTTATAAAAAAAAATGACTTTTTTTCAAAATGGTCCTGATTTTTTAATTTTTGTTTGTTTTCTCTTCCTCATGCAAAACGTATTTTTTTTATTTTAACGGTATACATTTCACTTTTTGATTTTAATTGAGGTTTGACATCGGTATGCTGCACGGCGCAAATTCCAGCATAGCTGTAGCGTCATTTTGAAATAATTTTGTCTAAAAAAAATTGTCGATATATTATATTCAACATTTTAAGATATATTTTATGCCAATTCAATAAACTTTCCCATCTTTTTGTAAAATATCTCGAAAAAACGTGCGTTTATTTAATTTTCCCCCAATAAATACTTAATATCTCATTACCTGGAAAAATATAAATTCGACTTTTAGTATATGTGATAGATTTGAGCGTTACTTTATGGTACTCTATTTTAAAATAAAATAGCCCTGTCGCAGCATTCTGCATAACATAGCGAATTTCCGTTTAAAAAACTTAGTTTTTCTCGGAAACTAGTGACATAGTATAATAGTTTAAAGACCTTTTTTGTGTGATTTTTTCTCCTGGTTTCAATGGTGTAAAAAAATGTCACAAAAATTTTTAAATAAAGGGAAATTTTGGTAAAAAACTAGTTTTTTTCACGAAAACTGCCAAAAAAAACCATGTTTTGGGCATCAGACGTGCCTGGTTAACGAACTCGTTCAACGGTTTCGGACTTCATTGTAGTCGTCTAAGTACATCCGTTTTCATAATGTATTGGGTGATACGGAAAAAACGGAAAAATATAGAAAAATTTTTTATTAGTTGTAGTTGGCTATGATTCTGTATTTTACATTAATTTTTAATTCTAAACAACTTTTTCCAGTAAAATTTTTGTCAAGTTTTAATAATTAGGGTACTTGACTCTTACGCCAATTTCACATTCTTAAGTCCACCCTGTATACAATAGAGTTTGTTCAAATTTTAATGGGTGTATTTTTAATTTAAGAACATGCACCAACTTTTAGTAAGAATAAAATTTTCTGAGAAACTTAGTATAGAAAAGTTTTCCATATGTTGCCACCTTCGTGAATGACACTGTATATATAAATTTCAGCGAATATTATTTTCGGTTTCAAGGAGGGACCTCAAAACAAATTTCTGCCATAGTTCCGGGCTCAGATGGCGTTAATGACAGTCGCTGTAATAGCTGAATTACATTGTGGAAATTCGCTAAAACACTATTTTTTACTTTATACTTTAAGTTTTTAAATTTCTGTGACATTTATAAGCCAGTTTAATTACACACCTAAAATTAGTGTTGCGGTATAGGCGCTTTTACGTTACATGTAATTTGTTGCAAAAGGGGATAGGTGCATGTATATCACTGAACAAGTATCTATCTGTATAGAGACGTGTAAAATAGTGATGAGTAACGCAGCGCTGCACGGCGCAATTGCGCTGAAACAGTTGCTTGCGCTATGCGCGATTAAAACGCAGTTTAAAAAATAATAATGCACTTAGCGCAGTTCATTTGCCTACAAAATAAAACAATATATATTTAAATTAACGTAAATATTATATTGATCAACAATGAAATTACTTTATCGATTAACAATGAAATTATATTTAGACTCGAAAACAAAATTCATATAAAAAGAAAGTAATTTTAAAAAATATCTGTATTCAATATTTGTATCTAAAATTTAAAAAGAATAAATTCTTGAGTGGTCTAGGTTAGAGTATTTAGACAGGAAAATGACCATAAATAAACGATATATATTGCGCTTATTTTTGTAAAAATAAATAAAAATTGTGTTCATATTGCATTCAAAAAAATGTACATGTTCATTATTAAATAAAGTTTAAATTGTTAAAAGTTATCATCTATGTCAGTAAGAAGGAATTCAGGACCATTGCATTTAATGAATGACCTTGTACATGGTGTTTGTTCATACAAAAACTCAAATATATCGACGAAAAGGTCAATAATACAAATACTGCATTAATCCAGTAACGCCCCATGTAACGCACTAACACGCATATATACGATATATAATTCAACACAGAAACGCAGCATGTAACGTAATTAGTTAGGCATACACAACATCATTCTACTATGCAAAAATGTATACATTCTATGGCGTAATTGCGCTGATACACTGAGCGAAGGCACACGAATCACGCCACGACCACGCGATAGCGACGAAATAGGTGGCTGTTCTGTGGCCATACAGAATGACTCAGAAGTAGTAGTAATCATACATTGTTTTATATTGCATGCAGAATATGCATTATTTTATACTTTAATTTTCCTTACATTTAAATATTTCAACAAATTCAACGAAATTAAAAGAAAATTCTTTAAATAAAGTAAGTATCATGATCCTATAGTTTTTTTTCTAGATAAATGGCTTTATTCAAACTTTTTAGAAAAATCTCTAACTTTGTTTATCAACTTCATTCATCGTAGCTACTAATTCGACGTTTATATATTACATTTTTTTCTTTAACCTTTTCAATTTCATTTTTTTGCATTCAGGGTCCCTACTGACCCTAAGAGCCAAGACACACAAACCACGCCACGACCACGTGACAGCGACAAAATAGTGGCTGCTCTGTGGCCGGGTATGTATGCATGTAATTTTCTTATGGAAACACAAATTTCAAGACACACGGGCCACAACTTGTCGTCGTAATCGGACACTGTCGCAATGTGTCGTCGTATTGTCGTTTTTAGTCGCCAAAACTTGTGACTAGTGGACCACTTACAAGCGACAGATACATACTTGATACTACTAGTACTTATACGACTCCTGCAGGTGTTTTGTAATTTTTGTTTTGTTTAGTTTTCTTAATTGTGCGTATTTTTTTTGTTTTCGTTTTTATTGGTTTTTTTTGTTTTGTTTTGTTTTTTTTTTTATTTTTTCTTGAAAAAATGGCAATTGTTGAATTGTTGAATGAAGATTGGTTTGATAGTGAATTATTTATTGAGGAAATCCGGAATTTACCTACAATCTGGGATTACACATATTCCGGATATAGTAACCGCATAGAAAAAAATAAAGGCATGGGAATATCTTTGCTTCAGATTTTATGAAAACTTTGAGAATGATTCAGTTGCATTCAGAGTCAGATTTTTCTTGATTCGAGTTACAATGCTACTCGAGTTAAATTTTTGCGACTCAACACTTCCTTATAATTCGTAAAAATGTCATTTGGCAGTTAGACATGTTTTTGCATTTAATTTCCTTAAATGGTTTTTTTTAATTCAAAAGTCGAAGTTCAGGTTGTATTAAATATTGCACCAATTGAAAATATATTATTTCATAAATTAAGTTTTTGGGTTTATATCATGTAAATTTTAAATTTATATAGATCTTATGAAACTGTCATTATTTAGTTTCGCAGTATTAAGTTTAATATCTTATTAACTTTTTTTTTACCCATGATTGTATTTATAAATAATTACACAAGTTTACAATGGTTTTTTCCTTTGAGATATGACAATTGATTTTGATAGATTTTAGGGCGCTGATTACGAAAAAAATATTCAAAAAATTCCAACACGTCAGAATTTTTAGATATAAGGTATTAAAATTTTTGATTAAAATTGCCTAGGTCGACCAAATCAAGAATAGATTATGCATTTTTATTTATTTCCTATCTAATAAAAAATCATTACATAGTTGCAATTGGCGCATTACAGGAGCATATTCTCATCAATAGTACGTTAAATGTAACCTAATTAACCACGTGACATCTTTATTTTACGAAAAAAGGTGAATTTTAAGGTCATTCGCTAATTAGCTCACTATTGAGGGTAATTTATTTTTTCTATTCAGTTTTAATTTATAACTAAACCTCACAGGTTTACGGTGCTAAAAGGACCGTGCTACCCCCGTACTTATATTTTAAAAATTTAAAAGATACTAAATAGGTGTAAATACTATTTTTAAAAAACAAAAAATGTATATGGATATATTTTCTATTAATCTATTAATAAAAATTAGTTTAAGGCATCTAAAAAGCACAATAATTTTAACTTCCTTTAATTAAAATTGTTGAATTAACTGGCTGACTATATTTTAAATGTTGTTAATAAAAAAATATTTCTTTTTAAAACATAAGTTAATAAAAAAAAAGTAAAACGACAAAATTCGATGAAAAATTAAGTGACGATGAATTGGATGCTTGAAAATATTTTAAGGAAGTAGTGAGGAATTTCCTAGGAAACTACAAAAGTACGAACTATGAAGATATTGTGAAGAAAATAATAGAAAATTTTGGAAAAATAGGATGTTCGATGAGCATTAAGCTCCACTTCCTAGATTCTCATTTAGACTACTTTCCCGATAACTTGGGAGCTGTTAGTGAAGAGCAAGGAGAAAGATTTCACCAGAACTTGAAAAAAATGGAACGTAGGTATCAAGGAAAGTGGAATACCCGAATGATGGCAGACTATTGTTGATTGCTAAAGCGAGATGATCCAAACAGGAATTTTAAGAGGAAATCTCACACTCGAAATTTCAGCGAAAAAAAAACCCGATACCACAAAAATATTTGATTATTGTTATTTATGTATTAAGTCATATAAATACATTTATGACGTTTCTAAGTAATTTAATACATTTTTGTTTCTAACATAATTTTATTTTCCTGAAATGGTGTCTATTTTTGTGATTTCTCTCACAGGGCTTTTCCACAAAAACTGAGGGTGATAGCGAAAAATGAAGTACATATTCGTAATCAGCGCACGAAAATACCCTAAGATCATTCATCAAATTGAAAAGGGGATGACATGACTTAAAAGTAGGCCTATGTTATTATTATAATAATTTTAAAAATGAAAGTGTACTTCTTATGTGATTCTTAAGTGACCAACAGTTACGCATAAAATATAATAACCCCAGTAAAATTACAAATTTTTTTTTCACAAAATTTACATACAAGATTTTCTTTTTGGAGAATGTTTAGGGAATGTTTAATTGTAATCTCATGAGTGCAAACTCAAATTGGCGGGATGGTGGAGGTTGTGCTTCAGCCGCCATCTTGAATTTCATTTTTTGCCAAATATCTCAACAACGGTGCATCTAATGAAAAAAATGCTCAGAATCAATTTTATAGAAAATTAAATTTTTTCTACTCCTACTATTAAAAGTAACATTTTGGGCACGGCTAACTATATGTAAAATTTAACAATTGCCCACACTGTGCGGAAACACAGTGGGAAATTATTTCCCACACCTTAGTATAAAAAAAAAGTAGTCTGTTCCGTTAGTTTAATATATAATATATAGAAATAATACTAAAAATATACCGGGCTTTCATTATATATCGATATCCACGTGATCAAATTTTTTTAGGGCGCTTGGTAATTTGTTTACTGGATGTTGGTGGCACTGTAGTGAAGCTAGTTGCTAGCTGAAAACACTAAAAATAAATAACTGAAATCATTCGTATATTTTAGTGATTCGTATATTACATTAAAAATTTAGTTGATGAATATAATAAATTTCATAAATGATCTTAAATTAAGTTCTTATTATATAAAATAGTATTGTTATATAACAGATTTTTAAATAATACCGCATTTAGGGTATTTTTTTTTTTTTTAATAATTACCATACACACAAATATGGCGGAAATTATATTTGGTCACGTGGGTTTCGATATATAATGAAAGCCCTGTACATATATGTATGTTGATTATTTATTATTGTTTCCATAGTTTGAAAGTATGCTTGGACAAAAATTTTAACATCTTAGCACTGACATTTTAAATTTAAAAAATTTTTACTACTTATTTAAATTTTATTTTAATTATTTATGTTAAATTTTACGAAAAAAAATGTGCTCGTAGAAAAAATTTATAGTGTAAAATACGTGGGAAAAGCTTATTTCTCATTCATACGAATTGTTGCACTCGCCCTGCGGGCTCGCGCAACAAACTCATATTCGTGAGAAATAAGCCTCTTTTCCCACTTATTGTACAATATACTATTGCGTCACTATTTGAAACATTTTTCGATAAAATTCGTATTTTTCGATGTATAACCTGCCAAAATTTCGTGGATCTAATTTTCTCCCAATATCTCATTAACGATACTTCGAACATTGAAAATAGCTATTATCGCACTTTTAGAACGTAAAATCCTCTACAAGTTTCATTCGAAAGTATTTGACCTATTTCTAATACCTTAGAAGTTATAGTTATAAACGTCATAAATATGTCATCCAATCTTCAATAAGAGTTGCTACTGTTAACATTAATGAGATATGCAATAGTAAAAACTTGGTCTGCAAAATTTGAACCCTAGATTTTGTTTCCGGGAAATGTTTAGAAATATCCCAAGAGCCTGAATAAAAATTGGCGGGATGGTGGAAGTTGTGCTTCAGCCGCCATCTTGAATTTCAGTTTTCGCCAAATATCTCGACAATGGTGCATCTAATGGAGAAAATTCTCAGAATCGATTTTATAGAAAATTAAATTCTGCGTTACTTTTGTTGGAAACATTTTTCGATAAAATTCGTATTTTTCGATGTATAACCTGCCAAAATTTCGTGGATCTAATTTTTCCCCAATATCTCGTTAACGATACTTTGGACATTGAAAGTAGCTATTATCGGATTTTTAGAACGTAAAATCCTCTACAATTTTCATTCGAAACTTTTTGACATATTTTTAATAGCCTGAAAGTTATAGACCTTTAAACGTTAAAATTATATTATCTAATTTTCGGTAAGTGTCGCTACTGTTGACACTAATGAGATATATAGTGTTAAAAACTTAGACCCTAGGGCTGCAAAATTTAGACCCTAGATTTTTCTTTCGGAAAATCTTTAGGAGTATCCCATGAGCTTAAACACAAGTTGGCGGGATGGTGGAAGCTGTGCTTCAGCTGCCATCTTGGGTTCAAATTTTTACACAATATTTTGTACACGGTATGTCTAACAAACAAACTGGTAGGAACTAATTTTACCCACTAGCGGAAAAAATTAAAGGATCAAAAAAAAAAAAAAACAATTCCAAATTTTTAGCGATTTTTCGAATGGCTGTATCTTCGTGCAAAATTGTCGTATCGGAGTCGTAAGCAAAGCAATTTAAAGCTGGAAGTTTCTAGTTTCGAGATCTTGCGATAAAAAAATTTTCAAAGCAACGTGTATCGCGCAATCCTGATAAATACAGTGAAAAATAAATTTTCGAAATTTTTTCGGTTTCTTTTTTTGGTCCACAGACTTGGAAAAAATTTTTCCGACTTAACCACCATATGAACCAGATAACTTGTTCATTCAGCTTTAATTTGCTTTTTTTAGACCTTTATACGACTACTTCTCGCTGAGATATCAAACTTTGAATGGAAAAGGTTCATTTCATCTTTGACCATCGATAACTCAGCAACCCATGATCACACAGAAAATTGAAGATGGGTTTTAAAAACTCGAATAAATTCTCTACAAGGATTAGCCATTGTTTTTCGGAAAACAAATTTTTGCACACTTTACATGAATTTGAAAAATCAAGAAAAAGAGAGCTTTTGGTGGCTTTTTGGAAAATCAAGCGCTGAATTAAAAATGTCGAGCAAAGCATTAATGTTAAGTGTGCCTTTTACAGTTCAGTATATCCACAAAAACCCCACCCAGTTTCAATTTAATCCATCCAGCCGTTTCTTTGTTTCATTTGAATTTTTGAAAATATTTGGTAAAAACCATAAAAACTAAGATCCAAAATGGCGGCTAAAGCACAACCCCCACTATCCCGCCAATTTGAATTTAGGCACATGGAATACTCCTAAACGTCTTCCGGAAAAAAAAATTCAGAATAAATTTTGCAAACCAAATTATTAGTGCTGCATATCTCATATGTGTGTTAACAATACAGACTCTTATTGACAATTGCACGTGAGTTTGACGTTTAGATGTCGTCTATAGCTTCTGAACTCTTAGTTCTACGTAAAAAAGCTTTAAATAAAATTTGTAGAGAATCTTATGCTCAACAAGTTTTATAATAACTATTTTCAGAATATTTTTCACATCTGAGGAGATATGAGACAAAAACAACTATAACGAATTTTCACAGATTTAATGTTCGATGTCTTGAAAAATATTAATTTTACGGAAAAATGCTTCAAAGAAAAATTGTATGAAATTGAATTTCTGATAAAAACGGTTCTTACTATTTTCCTTGTAAGACTGATAGTTTGTGAGATATTGGCGATTATTTGAAGAAAACCTTTTCCAATATGGCGGCTGAAGCAGAACCTCCACCATCCCGCCAATTGATATTTATACTCACAAAACAACTCTGAACAACAACAAAAGAAAAATCTTGTATGTAAATTTTTGCATTTTGACAGGATTTTTCTTGGTAAGTTTACTGTATTATAACTATTATAAACGATTCTTGTTTGATTGAATAGAATCGCTTTTATGACACGTTTTATTTACAAGAAAGGTACCGCTGTTATAAACGTACCCTGTATAGTGTATACCGATACTTTAAAAGAAATTTTATTTAATAGAAGTATCAGCACTACCTACTTTACTCTGCAAAATTTTAAGTTTTTTAAATTTCAGTATCGATAAATTAATTATTTTATGAATGCTTAACGCAGAAATTGTATATAACAAACAGTATTAGTGGCTATGATGTCGCCTAGCAGTGACTGTACGTCATTCGGCCACTAAAAAGTCGCGTGGTACGTGTCTTGGCTCTAAAGTGCGGTTCACTAGTGTATCAGCGCACGAATTTTTCTTGCGTTACCCATCTCTAGTCTAAAATAGTACGTACGTGTGCGTGTACCTACTATCCTACAACTCTAAAAAAAGTAAACGTAATAAAATTTTACAAGTTGAATTTACACTATAGCAAAAAATGAAATAAATTATTTTCAGTACGAAACTGCCCTCTTGCAACAACATTCATAAAAATATTACTTTTCAATTCAAAATAGAATATGGCAATACAAAATACGATTTAGAAATGTTAAATTATAATCTAAATCAATAGTTTTAAAAATTATATACATTCATTTAACTTTTTGAATTATGAAGTTTTTTTTAGCTATGTAAATCCGACCTAATTTGTCACATTTTTGTGTGAGAGAGATAAGTAAATTAAACTGTCACTGTACAAGCTGCTTTTTTATCCTTGTCATCTTTTTTAACCAACCATATTTTTTTCAAAATTGTATTACCTTTACTTGTATCTTAGAGTTGTAATACAGTATATGCTAGTGAGACTACGGGGCGCAGGACAACTGCACTCGTTTTAGAGAATCAGAATAGGGGAAATGTGTATACCTTCTTAAATACATTAAATATGTATGTATTAGCAAATACAACGCATGCAATTCGGTTTAATATGAGTTTAATATAATTTTTTGATGAATAATAAGTTAAATAAAAAAAAAAAACATATTTAACTTATTGGCGACCAACATTTCGACATAATTCTTACATAGTCACTTCTTGAAATATTCGCTTGCGTGTACCTATTTATTGTTTTTTGTCGAAAATGGATTTTTTTTTCAATTCTACTTTTTTTCGAACTTTGAATTTTAATATATGTTTCTGTTCGGAAGCTTTTTAAAGCGCCTATTAATACATATTATAAGGACGAATGGCTTTTGTAGAATTTTTGATTAAAATGATTGTGGAACGATTCACACGCATTTGTAGATCTGTGACCATCTGTAGTCATAGAACCCCAAATATATGGTGAAAATTTGCTTCTTCATCTACATATGTTTTTACCAAGTAGTCTAAGTAAGATTCAATCCTCTGATCAACTGGTTTCATTTCCATCAATTCCATTAAAAAATCTCCAACTTCTTCTGGATTTAAAAACATAACTCCAAAAATTAATCGCAGCCATTTTCCAATGTCTGAGTCGCAGTCTCAATATTCCAAAATCAGTCTAGTGTTTTGTATTTTTTGCCACCAAGATTGGCTAAGGTGAAAGCGATAACCAATTATATTCGATTCAGGATACACTTCATCAATAGTTTTTTGAATCGCCTTCTCGAAATATACTACTACATTTTGAGGATTCCAAACTGAATTATTTTCAGCACATATATTTTTAATTAATGTCAAACAGTTTCTGTAAATTTCCGCTACTTTATTGCGCAGTAACTTTTTGTGAGAACCTTTAAAGTTGCGGAAAAGTATATGAAATTAAACTTCAATGCAGATATGGCAAATGAAACAGTCAGTTTGTACCATTATTTAAACAGATTAAATTAAATGGACTAAAAGCAACTATTTTGCCGTAAATTGATCTTAAAATATTTATTACTTGAAAATTGTTGAAGTTGGTGCGCATTTCTCTTGTATGTAAATCAAATCGAATAAAAAATTAAGATTAATACGTAATAATAATTTCGACGGCAAAATATAGGACATTTTAAATAAAAGTTTAAAATATTTGTGGTAAATTTAAAAAAATAATATCTTCTGGTAATATCCACGATTCAGACTGATAGCAGTGATGGTTATATTATTCATAATAATTATATCATAACAAGAGAAACGAAGTAGGAGTAATTTTCCCCTCTTTTTACTTATGTAAATCGAGAGCAGTTGTCCTTTCTCACTAGGGGGTATGTTCTGAAGGCGATTACAGTTGTCCATAGTAATTAACATTATTTTACCTGGCCGAGTGCAGTTGTCCTGCGTCCCTTTTTACTTATGTAAATCGAGTGCAGTTCTCCTTTCTCGCTAGGGGGTATGTTCTGAAGGCGAGTGCAGTTGTCTATAGTAATTAACATTATTTTACCTGCCGAGTACAGTGTTCCTGCGCCCAGACTACGAGTATGTGTGTGAGAGATTAAGTTAAATTTTTATGTTAAAAAATAATTTTGTAAGGGTACCACCACTGAGGTTCCTGTTAGTAGTCGATTCCCGTATTTGGAAACTAAAAAGTGCTACTAAAGGAACGTAATGTAAATAATAAGCTTGCAAGTTGATTCTTGAGTTTTATCTCATTATCGGAAAAAATTAAAATTGTTGAAAAGTGACTAGGAAAAAAAATCTTTCAAATATTAGTCAGTTACGGCAGTAATATGCTAAATAAAAAAAATAGTGTAAAAAAAAAATAGTTTAGGCGTGCAACTAGAATTTAAGTAGAACCTTTATTTTGTAATACATTAGTATAGATCAAATCAAATAAAACTGATCTAACGTCATTAACAAATGAAACAAAATTAGACGTACAATTTTAAGTTACTATGGTTACTCTAATTCTAATATAAAGATAACAAAAAGGAAATGGGACAGAAAACTAGAATCATCCGATTTTGCTTCGTTTGTAGCATTTGATTAATGACGTCAAACCACCTTTAATTGATTTAACCTGTCTTATTAAATACATTTTAAGAATTCTAGAAAATTAAACAAAAGATTTTTTACGTCAATAAGAGAGGTTATTTATAGATTAGGCATCGATAAATTATGGTGTGCGGGCTAAATTCGGTTCACCGCGTGTTTTTAATCCAGCCCACGATATATACACAATACTGTTTTTCAATTTAATGTTTTCGCAGATGAATAAATTTAATGGTTACTATTACTATTATAATAAGGATTAATATATTTATAATTAGGTATCGGACATTTTTCGGATTTAGCAGCATTCGTGATTTGTGTGTGCAGGATGTGATTAATGTGAATAAAAACGAATAGATTTTTTGATAAAACATACATACATACATACGTATATATATATATATATATATATATATATATATATATATATATATATATATATATATATATATATATATACAGGGTGTCAGAGAAATAAGTATCATCCTTTTGAGGGGTGACTCATAGCACCCTGTAGACACTAAAACCGTAGGAATTTTTTCGGAACTAACAGTCGCGTCTCCCCTCAAAAGGATAAGAGTTAATTCTCTTACACCTGTATATATATATATATATATATATATATATATATATATATATATATATATATATATATATATATATATATATATATATATATATATATACAGGGTGTAAGAGAAATAACTCTTATCCTTTTGAGGCGTGACGCGACTATTAATTCCGAAAAAATTCCTGCGATTTTAGCGTATATAGGGTGCTATGAGTCACCCCTCAAAAGGATGATACTTATTTCTCTGACACCCTGTATATATAACTCACACATATGATCTGTGTATCTGCCTGCATATACAAAACACGATGTTGTTAATCCGAAAAATGTTCGATACCTATTTATAATCTATTTGACTAAAATTTAAGCATGATTCATCACTTAGGAATTTAAGGAACTCCCGTTTTCTTAGCTTTATGTCTTTCATTGTTGCAAATGCGTAAGTTGCATTTCAAATATAAGAATTATTTAATTTTTTAACGATGACTCATGCTCAACTTGAAACGGGGTATACCGAAAGTTTAATGAAATTGGTCTAACTCAAATTCTAGAATGATGGCATTGTTAATTAAGGCCATCTGCACGAAGATTTATAATTGTATGGGAGGTTTATATGTATAATATGATAGAGAATTTTTAAAAATGTAAAATTGTAATTATCTGTGATTCTTGTTTTGTATAAAAGAAACTCGTTATATTGCAAATGTATGGGGCTGTTGGGGAAAGAGGCACGACATAAATGAAACCCTCACTTAACACCGGTTAGTGTCGTGTTTGTATAAATTTATTGGAATGTTTTACATCTCATCAGTATAATCGCTTCGTCTTATCCGCCTCAATTATTACATCTGAGTCTATTTTGATCTCTCAGTTATTGCATTTATAAAAAATTTTTAAAGTTTATAAAAATACACCACATTATAAATTTTTTTCCTTACGAACTCTCTTAAGCCTGTAGCCTAATCGGTCTGGTAGGAAATTCGATAATGATTATTTTTAGATAATTAACAAAATTATATACATAATTTTGTAATAAGAACTGGCCGAATAAAAATAAAAGTAAATAATGTTTGAAATATTAAGTTAAAATATTTCATATACTGTGCATTGTGTACATTTCTGTGGAAAGGGAGTATCTAATTGCACATAAATAGTCTATGAAATTGCTAATGTTTGATTTGCTAAAATTTAATTAAATGTAATTGATTTTTTAGAACGTCAACTATAATAATTTTTTTTAAATTTAGAAAATTTCATCCCTACATTCAGTAAAATATTTTAAAAATTTACAAATTTAAATCCAAATATTTATTTAATTATTGAAAATGAACAATAACGAAATTAAAAGTAAATGTAATTTAGCAATTGGGTAATAGTCATATGTGGCCTTGTATGTGGTCGATTCATACAAAATTATTCAAGATTTTGCCGGGTCGTTAGTGATATAAGATTGAAAAATACATGGTTAGGGCAGTGTAGTTTTTACTCGACGTTTTTTACGCACACGCGTACGTACACAGCTCCGCTGAGAGTGTCTCTCCATCGAGAATGAGAAATTGTCCAACCACTATAATTTAGCAAGGTCCTAATATAATACACATTCATCAACATAATTAATATTATTAAGAAAGTATTTTATTCTTTTTTTATAATCTTTGTAAAACATCACTGCATTATAAAAATTTGAGCTCTTTGTTTTTTTTTTCTTGCCGCGTGAGTAGAATTAAATATCTTCAATTTTGCTAGCTGGTTCACAGCGTTTAGAATTTTCATTATCTGGCCTTCTCTAAAAAAGTTTGCCAACCCTTGTTATAGACAAAAAGAAAAACGACCCAAATAGCAATGTTGGTGAAATTATTAAGCATTAAATTTAATATTGTCAGGTATAAAATACTAAGGCACAATGACGCCAAGTAGAATATTAATTTGATTACACAAATTCAGTAAAAGTAAAAATTATTGAAAATTATAAGAAATTTGGCGAAATAATTCTGGATAATTTTTTTTGTAATTCTAAAGCAAATGTTCTGAAAAAGATACTTTTATCAAATTTAATTTTGTTTCTGTTATAATTTTATAAATTTCGTTTGTAGGATTTATATCAATAGGTATTGTTATATTACAGGGTTAGGAAGTCCTAGTTTACAAAGTACAGCAGAAAACCTTGCGGGAACTTCACAAGGTAAGAAAATACCGAATGTCATACATATTTTGGAAATAATCACCACTAGAAAAAAAGTAGATTTCATGAAATATAAATATGTATAAAATTTAGTATATATGTATATCATATTTTATGAAATCTGATTTGTTCTATATTTTCGTGTATATTCTATTTTCTTATTTGTTTATCATTGTTCGTAAAATATATTTAAGAAAATGCTTGTCTATATATACATTTATATATATTATATTTCTGTGTTAGTAACTGTGATCGTTTAAATTTTGTTTCATTTTATTTTATTTTTGTCGCATTGTCTTTTGTTGCGCTCCACGGTTTTGTTTCTTTTATATATTGTTTCGTTATCTTTTATTTTGCGTTTAAAATTAATAAAAAATGTCATTGAATAAATATAAGTGATAACTATCGTAAGAATATACGACAAAACAAAAAAAAAAATGTATTTAAAGTTGCAAGTACACCTTCTTGCAAGATAAAGAAAATTGAGCCTGATACAAGAGAAAAGGATTTATAATAAATTAGAAAGAAGAAAACTAAACAGGACTAAAAACTGTCACTGAAAGACTTACGATTATGGGAATCCGTAAAATAAGAAGCTTGTGAACTACAGTATCAATCAGTTGATAGAATTAATATTGTTGCAAAATGCGAAAAAATAAGGTTGCCTGAATAATAGCGAGGATCGACCTTTATTACCTACAGTTGAAAATTTCAACTTTTAACTTAAAACAAAATGATAGTGCTGTGAAAATGAAAAACCTGAAAACTATCAGTAAATTTGTTTCAAGAACAATGAACTTATTTGGTCCGATACATATTATCTCATAAATAAATACGTGCAATGTAAATTATCTTTATTGAAATAACAATTATGTGTTGTAGTATTAATTGTATTTGTAGTATTGTACGAGTGTATATGTTCACTTAGTAAATTAAAAAAAAAAATATTGATCAATTGAAATTTGTGTCTTTAATTGAACAATCCATGTAAATAAATAATTTTCAAACAAAATGCGTATATTTGAAATATAAAAAAATGATTAAGATTGATAGTGGGAGAGGATGTAGGTAGCAATAACCTAATTGGGGCCGCGTTATGTGCCGCCAGGTGTCATCAGCAACACCAATTCCACCAGCATGATGGACAACAATGAGGAAGCGTTCCGGTGCGATCCGTGCAACAAATCATTGTCGTCATTAACTCGGTTGAAGAGACACATCCAAAATGTACATATGAGACCTTCTCGTGAACCAGTGTGCACTATTTGTAAAAGAGTTTACAGCTCACTAAATTCTTTACGAAATCATAAGAGTATTTACCATCGAAATGTTAAATTACCACATAAACATTTATCATATTTCCAAATGAATTAAATGCAAGCAGATCAAAACTTTCGTATGTATATATTTATTTTTTATTTCTTGTTAGACTTGTCTAGTAAGTTTCATTTATTGCCTATTAATTTTTATGTTATTTAAACCAATTTCAATAATTTTCGAAATTCAATTTAATATTTCAATATCAAGCGTATTTACATTTTTTATTTTAATTAAAAGTTTAATTTTATTCATATCTATAGTCTGGGAATGACAGTGGCTTACTATTTTATAAGTTTAGATTCAGGCACTTTTTACTACATATACATACATACATATATGTATGTGTCAGTCTATGAAATTTAGTTTTATCGTACTCAAAAATATTCATTGCTACATATAACCACAAAAAATTGGGAATTGAACATAAAAAGGAATTCAGAGATATAGAGGATCAAAATGATAAAGATCGATTAACATTTGCATGCATACTACACTCACTCACATAACATGCGTACTGCATCGTGTAATGTGCAAGTTTTCTTCTGTGAAAAAATCATAATATTGTACAGTAATTATTTTCCAGTCTCTGTTACTTTCTTTTATTTTAATTTTGTCTTTATCTATTCTTGGATTAAACTTGATTATTTTCAAATCAAAAAGTTTCATTTACTAACTATTTAGGTTTCAAAAAGCAGAAACGAACAAAAAACTTGGTACACATTTCAGTCCAGTGCAAATCGATTAATTACAATTAATACTATACAGTCCACGCATCTATACAGTAAACCTTCTGAGGGGTTAGCAATATTTTTAACTCATTGACGCAACACTGTACTACGTCAACAATTCCGTATAAAGCATACACTAATAAAGTTTACAAACATAGCTCATTCTCTAACTACTTAGTTACCGTGGATAACGGAGTGATGCGATGCGATTTATAATACATTACATATTGTGCAGCAGATCTATTATAACTATCATACATATTATATAATGTATTATATTATTATTAGTTTATGAAATTTACAGAAATCATCATTGTACTGAGAGTGTGTTACCCATATTACCGGCTAATATTCGTCCGCGTTGCAGTACACACATACGTGATCACTAATCGCGATTGGCCTCTACGATTGTTCCGGTTATCGCACATGGTCGGACTGTAAAGTGTTAGTAACTGAAAGTTACAATTCAAGAAAAACGAACAAGACTTAATTCAAGTGTATTATTTTACACATATGAAAGTGGGTCTTGAACTGTTAAGGTTCACACCAGTTTTCAATATTCGGGATGAAATTTCACAGACTAAATCTTTCAACAATGAATTATTTTTAAACAAACATAATCTATTTTTTACAACATAATTTTTTTTTTAAAAATAAATAATAATGTGTTTTAACATTCACGTAATTTTTAATTCGTTGTATCTAAGATTCACAGAATATATGGGGTCTTACAATTTAAAAAAAATTGGTTGAGGTTGCTGGAGCCTTAGGAGTTGTTTATAAAAGATTTCCATGTGGATCATAATGATTTCCCGTCCATGTTACCGAAACGGTTTTGAGAAATTTTAATTATCTATCACAGTTTCAAAGATATGAGGCCTGGTTTGTTTTCAAATTGACACCCCGTATATATAAATTTTAATTAAACCAGTTCAAGTAATTTTGCTATTATTTTAAAGACATATTGCCGTAAAAATCAATTATTTCAAAGTAAGTGTCAGTTTTTATGAATTTGGATACCTTTGATTGTGAGCAGAAGAAAAATATTTAAATGAACTTAAATTTGACATAAAACCTTGTAATCTAACCTAATTACGTGTGTTATTTTTTTTTCTAAATTCTCTTATCAGTGTTCCCCCTTTCTTTGAAACCTTAATCAAGATTTGAAATTTCTACAATAAAAATAGAAAAATGCATCACTTATTATTTATAATAGCAACTCGTATAACAGTTTCTAGCATCCCTGGCTTTCCAATTTTGTGCTTATACATCGAACAGTAGATTGTACAAATAATTAACTAACAATTAACCATCCCTCACAGTGACGGATATGAAACTAACAGTGTAAATTAGCAGTTTCGCAAGTACCATACAAGCAATAATTTTTGCAAACATATTTTCCTAAAAACTATTCATATTCCAGTGAATTAGGTGTGGGACTAAAAAGAGAAGAGAACTCTAAATGCATAGAAGAAAGTACAATATATTAAATACAGTTTTTTCAGCCGAGGATAGTCGTACTGGGACACTTTGCAAAGTTGCAACTGACAGAACAGTGAAATAGAACGTATTTTGCTTCAGTCGCATCCTTGATTCGGTTTTATAACTAGTTATGTTAGATAAGAATTTTTGGAAACTGTTATAATAGAACTGATACAACATATAATTTGTTAAAAGTTTCGCCTTCTTTTTGATTACAGTTTATGGCGCAGAATCTAAAAATTTTATTTATAATCTGAAATTTTCTTTTTAAGGAGTTATATACAGTTGTAACGGTTGAAATTTTTTTATCGTATATACTTATTTTATTACATTATCTCAAAAATACTCTCGGTACATTATGTCCGAAATTATATAGCTATTCATAAAGCACTACCTCAAGTAGCGACCGTAGTTGCTCTTGGGTAGCTACCATTCAGCATAGTATAAGTGGTACGTCGATTTTCGCCGCTCTGTTGTATTGTTTGAAATGTACGACACTGACATTTTTCAAGTAATCGTGTAATAGACCTTTGAAGTGGACACGAATACTAAAAAAAGTACCAATCCAATCAACACCATAGTGCTTATTTATTATAATAAAAAGATTTTTCTTAAAGCAAACAATTCAAAGATATCAACACCTTAAAAAATTAACTTTTTGTTGAAATCGTCGTCATTTTTTAAAAAATATAAATTTTTATAAATCCTATGTTCAGCGACTAGAAATATACTAACGAAACTTTTTTTGAAATTCTGATTTTGGATGAACTGTTATCGAGTTATCATGGCCACCGCAAGTGATGCCCAAAAAAGGCGCTCCTGGAATACAGCTCTATTTCCGATATTTTCAAATATTTTTGTACCAAAAAATTAAAAAGTATCCCAAAACATGTACTAATATTGTTAACAGTTCTTAAATAAATATTTATTTTGCTGTTGAAAAAAAAAAATTGAGAAAATGTCGTCATTTCGACCGCTACAACTGTATATAACCCCTTAAATATGCTTTGCGTAAATATAAACTAACAAATAGTTAAATGAATTAGTGCAGTACTTAAGTTGCTATCTTATACTACCAGTTAAACTTTAGTGTCCTGTTGTTTGAAAAATACTAATTTCAAGTTTACTTATAATTACAAAAATTGTTTGAAAAAAAAAAAAATATAAAAAGTTCGGTGAGCGTGTATGTTGGACACGCTTTAAGTTAGGGTTCTTCACCAACTAGAATTTTTTACAGCGTCTGGAATAAAATATAATACACTATGCAGTGGTGTATTTCCCATAAGGCGGACTAGGCGCGCGTCTTGAGCGACAAATTCTGGGGAAAAATATAATTTTTAGTATTCACAAGTCTCGTAAATTTCTTAAAGTTTTTAAATTTTTGTTTTACGAAAAAGCAGAGGCGGCATTTGTCACAGTGCCTCGGGGTAAATACGTCCCTGACACTAGATATTTTGTTTTACGGTTTATCATAAAAATAGATACAATATATTCGACAATGTTACTTCCACATATATGGGGTGTCAATTTAAAAACAAGCCAGACCTCATATCTTTGGAACTGTAATAGATAATTAAAATTTCTCAAAACCATTCCAAACCATTTAACATGGAGGGGAAACCCACATGGGAATCCTCTAATAAAAATATTATTTTTTACATAAACAATGTACAAATAAGAAGTCATTTTTATTTTACTTATTTGTCAGCTTTATATATAATCTAAAAGAATTCCTTAAAAAATCACCCACTTTTAAGGCGGTTAGGTAGGCGATGATATTTTAACAATATATTACGTACATATTTTGTTGATTATACCGGTAACTTTTGATATCAAAACCAAAATAGATTGAGAAAGGTACGCTACATTTGAGTCCAAAATAAGCTTTTTTGTGCAGTTCACCTTCTACGTCATAATACGTCACATATTTGAATTTTTAAAAAAAGACAACATTACAATTATTTATTATTATATTTATACAGCGTGAGTTTTTTGAGAGTTACTATTTTTATTACAGCCAAACCGTTGGTAAGAACTAAAACCATAAGCTCCTGACTATAGCAATCGGTTGCCCCCCGTCGATATCTACAACACTTATGTATTTGAACAATTTTTCAGTTAAATCAACGGTTTGGCTGTAATAAAAATGGCAATTCTCAAAAAACTCATGTTGTATTAATTCGCCATCTACGTCATCACGATCTGCGCGTCGGCATACCTTTCTTCATCTACTTTGATATCAAAACCCTTCTAAAGTGATTCTTACATTTTTCAGTATTTGAAAATTTGATCACATATTTGTCAGTGTACTCAAATATTTGTAATGTTTTTGAAATTTCTTAAAATTATGTAATAACAGTTAATTTTAAATTTATCATTTGATTCTGCAAAAGAATTATTACAGTCTATTATTATTTTTTGCAATTGTCAGCAACAAAGTTCTGTAAAACATTTTTTAAAAGAATGTAAATTTCTCTTTTAGGATTCCAACAACATTATATATATATATATATATATTATAGGATTTGTAGAATATATTCTACAATACACAACTACCCAGTGCCACTAGATGAAAAGGAATATACACTGATTTCTCGTTGTAAGCAACTTGAAATAGATTCATATATCTTACTCTTTTTAGATAATAATATTAGCATATACATAAAAAGAGTAAGGCATATCATTCTATTTCAATTTTGATGTTGGTTACAACGAGAAACCAGTGTATGTATTTCGCTTTTCTATCACGGGGATATTTCAAGAACTGACTATGTAAAAATTATATTTATATATTTATATATATATAACAAAATGGTGGAGGCGACGTTGCAACTGCGATGCCGTTTTGGATTTATCCGTGGATCATATGAAGAAAATGGTTAAGACCTTAAAAAAATTAAACTCTTACGGTTCCGAAGAAATAAATTTCGGAAGCCTTGTAATTTCGTCATGTCTGTCCGTTCGCCTATCATTTTTTCCTAATTGGTACATCTTTGAACGTGAAATTTTGCATATACATGCTAAAGACAGAGACCTCAAAAGCGAAATACATATATTCCTTTTCATCTAGTGGCACTGGGTAGTTGTGTATTGTAGAATATATTCTACAAATCCTATAATATATATATATATATATATATATATATATATATATATATATATATATATATATATATACACTACCGCTCACTGAAGTATGGACACCTTATTATATTTAATAAAGTGTTATTATGAAAATAAACTTATAAACAACAAAAAACTGTATATATAAAAATATAAATCATGGTGCTATTTTTATTTTATATATACAGTCTTCTTTTGTTGTTTATAAGTTTACTTTCATAATAACACTTTATTAAGTATAATAAAGTGTCCATACTTCCGTGAGCGGTAGTGTATATATATATATATATATATATATATATATATATATATATATATATATATATATATATATATATATATTATAGGATTTGTAGAATATATTCTACAATACACAACTACCCAGTGCCACTAGATGAAAAGGAATATATGTATTTCGCTTTTCTATCACGGGGATATTTCAAGAACTGACTATGTAAAAATTATGTCGAAATATTTTAACATGTAAATAGCGTGCTGACAATAGTTATTTGTGTATTACGAGCGCAAAATGGTGGTTTGCCGCTCGATTGGGAATGTTGACGCACGACGCCGCTAGGCGGAGCGCGTTAATCTCATGAGAGCGGCAAGTCATTTTGTGCTCGAATTACACACTAAATTTTTTCTACAATCTTATAAAATTTTTTTTTATTTAAAAAATACTTGAAAAAATAATAATGGACGTTAATATTTACTTTAATATAATAATTCTTGCAGCTTCAGAAATATCTGAAGGTGTACTTGAGAAATCACTGTCACTATTACATATTTCCATCATATATGTACATATTTTTTAAAATTTTTTATTCTTTTTATTTATTAATTATAGTTATTTATTATTTTTAATTAATATTTTGCAGTTAGTTTGAAATTTAATAAAATTAATATTTTATTAAATTTCATTACGATATTTTAATAGCCGTAATCAAGCCTTAATTTCATTACGGCTTGATTACGATAAACATAATAATTTTAGAATCTGTTTATTTATTTGTTACCATAGGAAATATAAACAACGTCTACCCGATTTGTAATTAAATATACGTTGGGCGAGCGACAAAGTATTACTTTTCCGCTTTAAAGCGCAAAATAGAAATTCGTTGCTCGGCAACGAGAGTCTTCGTGAAATATCCATTTTGCGCTCTCTTCACAGAGCGCAAAAGCCTACTTTCCACTGGATTGTAGAAAAATATTTTCTTACTTCTTAGGCAAACTGACAATAATCATGATTATTCTCATGATTAAAAAACAAAAAATATGTAGAAAATTAAAAAAAAAAAAATTAGATAAATAAATAAAAAAAACATATTGCAGTTCCATTTACAGATACCTGCAATGATGATCGCCAATAAGCATGAAGTATGTTTTTTATTTAACTTATTATTCATCAAAAAATTATATTAAACTCATATTATTAAACCAAATTACATGCATTATATTTGTTTGTATGTCACTGGTACATACATATTTAATGTATTCAAGAGGAGGTACAGATTTCCCCTATTCTGATTTTCTAAAACGAGTGCAGTTGTCCATCAGATTTAAATCATAAAATTTTATTGCAGGATTAGTTTTGGGTCCCGAGTGCAGTTGTCCTGCGCCCGTGACGAAATGGATGTATTTCAAACTGTTTCGGGAGTCATTCGGTTTCTACGCGATTTATCCGAGGGGTTACGGTTATAACCAACGACCGTTGTTTATTACTAAGGTTGGGCAAATATGCACTAAAAAACCGTGCATATGTGCACCTAATGTGCTTTAAATAAAACATATTTTAAAAAACCGACTTCAAAAAGTAAAAAATAATGTATTAGCACGTATTTTGAAGTCAGGCGTATTATCGCGTAAAAAATGCGATCGAATCTGCTTGTAAAATCAATGAATTCTCGTGGATCTACATCTTTTTAATACTACGCCTGACCTCAAAATACGTGCTAATACATTATTTTTTACTTTCTGAAGTCGGTTTTTTAAAATATGTTTTATTTCATACCTTTTAGTGTAAAATAAATTTCATACCTTTTACCATTGCAATATTTAATTCTTTTAAATTAAGGGAGGGTAAGGTTTATAAACTTTTTTTTGCATTTTTTTTTTAAATTTTTTCTGAATACATGCGGAGCGTGTTGTGTCAAAATTTCAAGTAAATCCGAGCAAAACTAATGAAGATACCTACCGGCGCACACTAGTTCGCTCCCGCGGTCATAAAACCCTGAAGGGTAGTATACTAGTTCGCTCCCGTAACTATATACACAAATTGAACAGCAAAATGAGAATGTTTTTATTTATGTTTTATAATTTAATATTAAATACATTATAAATTTGGTGTAAATTTACATAACATACATTTTACAAAGTCGAATCTACTTATTACATTTCGTATCAATAACGAAATTTTCATTTCTACAAATTCCTTACGCAAATTAACTGCCTTGCGATACACTTTTTTTTGTTGATGAACTTGTTTCTGTTGATTTTCTGTTATATACATATTAAAGACAATAAAAGGACGTGTTTAGAAATGGGGAAAACTCAGAAGAAAGAAACAAATACACGTGTATCCGAAACAAGTAGCAAATTACGAATTTGATGTTGAACGAGTTTTAGATAGATACCAAATAGTGGGCGGGGAGATTAAATAATGAATATTACCAAAGATTTTTAAATTTAACTCGAATAATTATAAATGTAAGGTTGAATAATATACATAATTGTAGGAATTAAATTTTGATATTCACCATATTCATTACCGATTTTCACAAAGTAAAATTATCTACAATTAATTCCTTTTTTTTTTTTTTAAATCCTATCATATGTTACTGATTTTGGTGCATCAAAAACAAATAAAATTTGAACTAACGTAAATAAAACACAACACACTAAATGTCCATTATTAACTGTAATTTTGAACGCTTTTAAAAATTCGAATTTTAAACAAATAAAATTTTAATTGTTAAGTTATTTAACTAATTGTCATTTAGGTAATTAATTTTACCTGTCAATAGATAACGAGTTGTGAACTAACCGACGACCCTTTTTCAAGATAATATTAAAATTTGACCGCGGGAACGGACTAGTATACATCCCGGGAGCGAACTAACCTACGACCCTTTTTCAAGATGAGATTAAAATTTGACCGCGGGAGCGAACTAGTATGCACCCCGGTGTACAGCGTTTCAAGGCCCGGCCCTCATGCTCGATTTTTATACCTGCCTGGTAGCTGCGCGACGCGCCTACCTGGTAAGTATAAAAATTACTTTAATTTTATACTTACAAATCTTATACAAAACAAATACTTACTATAATTACCCGCGTAAGTATAAAAAATTATATCATTTTATTGATGCCTAGTTTTGGATTTTTGAGTATAAAAAACTTTAAATCCATTTTCTGACAAACAACATTTTTGAATTGCGTGAACATCATAACTCAAAATCTACTTCACCAATTTTATTGAAATTTTGTACACTGTTTCTACACATAAATTAACAGGTAATCAGGTCGAGTTTTTTTTTTGCTATTTTTTTCCAGTTTATAATAACAAATTAACCGAAATTTTTAGCAAAAATTGCGTTTTTCACTTCAAAATGCTGCCAAAAATAAAAAAATCGAAAAAATACAAAAAACTCTTCCCGACTCCCTAGGGAAACATATCGCCTTTTACACGCATTTCGATTTTTTTGTCTCGGATGATCCGGTACCAAGTTATGATGTTCACCGCAAAACAACTTTTTCTCGAGACGCCTCCGGAAATTCGCTGTCACGGACTTATTTATCGATATTTATAATTGATAATTTTTTCAAAGATACTTCATATGTTATACTATAACGTGTATATGAAATAAGTAAACCAACGTTATTCATATCTCCAAAAAAAAAAAAAAAAAAAAAAATCATGAAAATATTACCTTTTGTTCGCTTTTAAAACCTTACCCCCCCCCCCCCCTTAAAAAATATGTTTCTATAGTTTCTAAAGTAAATAATTTTGCATATGTATATATAGCCCAGGTGCTAGGTAACATTGAGTATGCATGAAAGAAGTATAAAATTTGACTTTTGATTATTGTTAGGGGGTGTTAGGTGAGTATGAAAACCCATGTCGTCTACCTCTAGGGAGGTCGACAAATTGGGGGGAGAGGGGAAAGTTGCAGAAAAAGCCGACCGGGAGTTTGCTTATCCTCCTCATTCCAAATAAAAATTTTTTTTTCAAATTTTTGATTTTTTCTAAAATTTGTGTTCATTACTATAAAAAGAAATCAAAAAACCACTTTTAATTTTTTTTTTTTACTGAAAAAACTTGATGTCGACTATAGTAGACATTTGGAATAACGCTTACTCAATTGACATCTAAAAACAATGTTAATTTCTTAAGAATTTCTGAAAATAGTTGGCTAAGGAAACACAATAGATGAATGGGAAACATGTGTAATAACTACAAAATAATTATTGTAATGATAATGAACACATGAGGGAGAGAATGAATGCTATTTTAGAATTGAGCTTTTTTACCATTTCTGGGGAATTGAATCCAGGTACCCAATTTTGTTAGACTAGAATCGTATCACTTAACTATATTGCTAGTTAAATGATACTCACAATCAGTATTTCGCAAACAGGGCTCAAAAATGAAAATTTGAAAAAGAACTTGAATTTGATTTTACAAAAATGTATTGACATCCCACATGATACGGTGCGCAAAAAAGTTTTCAATTTCACATTCTAATACGGGTAATTATTCGAAGAAAATAAGAAAATTTTTTATTGAATATTAATTGAGGTCTCTGTCTTTAGCATGTATATGCAAAATTTCACGTTCATAGACGGAAAGATGTACGAATTAGGAAAGAATGATAGGCGAACGGACAGACATGACGAAATTACAAGGCTTCCGAAATTTATTTCTTCGGAACCGTAAGAGTTTAATTTTTTAAGGTCTTAACCATTTTCTTCATATGATCCACGGATAAATCCAAAACGGCATCGCAGTTGCAACGTCGCGTCCACCACTTTGTTAATTTCAATTTACAATTTTTAAATTTCTAACATAAAAATACTTGGATATAGATCATTAAATTAGAATAAAAAAGGGCGAAATGCATAAATAAAAAATTATTAAATAACTAACTTAAATAATATTAAATAACTAGTGGACTTAATGAAACTTAATGGCTGGGTTATAAATACTTAATGCATTCTGTTCAAATAACATCCCCTGGCCAACGGAAAATGAATAAACATTATTTTAATATTTATGATGAATGAAAATCTCATAAGCTTTTTGCATTTTGCCTGTATGGTCTCTATATCACAAAATTATTCCAAAAAAGTCCTCAAAAGCAGATTTAGACATCAAAATCAAGGAGAAAGCTCATTTTTTAAATTAAATAATTCAATAATTACCTACTATTATTTAATTACTTTTTCTACGACTACCATGAAATTGCTTATTTCTTGTACAAAATACTAATTAGGTAAGCTATATTGCTACACTACACTTTTGTTAATTTTTTATATTGTATATTATATTAAAATCTACAAAAATTTTATTTAGCAACTGAATGTTTATATTTGTTTTTAATAAATTCCAAGTTCTACATAATTTTAGTGTATTGTATTCGTATCATATTTCTAATATTTATTATGGATTTTATGTTAGTCGTAGATAAAGTGTAGTACGTAATTCGGTTGTAAGGTATATTACACACTCATGCCACATGTAATATGCAATTTACAACCCCAATCACGTAATATATTATTATCATATTATACGAGGTGTGATAAAAAAATACGGTGAATTAATTTTCATGGCAGTAACTATTGACGTTATATAAATTTGAAATAATAAATTCAATAGTCTGATTCGTTGAGACAGTCGGTGCCACATTAGAACAAGTTATGACTTACAGGTCGACTTCCAGAGTGGGATGAGTGAGGTCGTGTTTACCGTATTTTTCGCGCATCATGGATATCGAACAACGTATTAACATTAAATTTTGTTTTTAAGCTGCAGAAAATGCCAAAGAAGGCCATGAAATGTTAAAATCAGTGTATGGCGATAATGTGGTGAGTGGTGACTTTGAAGATGGTTTATAAGTGATTCAAAACCGGAAATGGGTCGGTTAAAGACGATCAGCAGGGACGTGCCTCGACCTCAAAAAAAGTTCCGAGTTCGTTCCAAGCGGAAAGATTGTAAACCCCGAATAATACAAGAGCCTACTGCAACGTTTTCAAAACAATATAGAAAGAAAGAGACCAGAAGAATGGATCAATGGCTTTCTACTTCATGCGTCATTCCATAAGTTGTTTTTAAACCCCGAGTTTTTGGCACAAAATAAGGTTCCTGTTTGTTCATATCCGGCTTATTCTCCGGATTTAGCACCATGCGACTTCTGGCTCTTTCAAAAACTAAAAATCGTCCTAAAAGGAAAATGTTTTGATACCATTTCCTTCATTAAGAAGGCCACGACAGAGTAGCTCGAGACCACTCCAAAAGAAGCCTTCCAGAAATTCTTCCAATCATGGAATCAACGTTGAGATAAGTGGATCGCTAGCTGAGGGAAGTATTTTGAATGAAATTAATTCAAACTTGATTTAAACTTATTACTTTGCTCGTAACAAAATTTTTGTTACCGTATTTTTTGATCACACCTTGTATACTAGCATCCAGACCTGGCTTTGCTCAGGTGACTTTTCTTTCTGTTTTCATTTTGCTTTGTATATTTTATAGCTCTGACCCACGGTTTCACATGGGTAAAATTATCAGAATTATAGGTCTAATTATTTTTATGTCAGATGTCCTGAAATTTTGTACAAAATAAATGATTTATGGTGACTGGCTTCACTCACCAAAGGACTTTTAAATAGAAATGTTGTTGGAAATAATTTCCACTTTCTCTGGCCGTTTTCTGGCCGTTCTCAATCCCGAGAAAAATTGTCCAATCTCGCTTACAAGGAAAGGGTAAGAAGTCGAACATTCAAAAAAATCTGAAACTTTGTCAGTATGTAGAGAGTGGCTACCTAATAACATAAAAAATATCAGTTGCTGCTAAAAAACGTTTTTAAAGGGTGAACCACCCCCTCAAAGTTGGAACTCAAAAATTTAAAAATCGATGAAATTTTGTTTATACGTACCTTAAAAAGTTCTAGTAACAAATATAATATTATTTTTTGCATTTACACATTTTTAAGGGTTGAAGCCACCCCTCAACTGTGTACTTAAAAATTTAAAATTTGATGATATTTTGTTTATATATACTATACAGAGCTCTAATAATAAATATAACATTATTTTTTGCATCTACAAATTTTTAGGGGTTGAAACCACCCCTTCATATGTGTACTTAAAAATTTAAAAATTGTTGATATTTTGTTTATATATATTATATAGAGCTCTGGTAATAAATACAACATTATTTTTTCATCTACAAATCTTTAGGGGTTGAAACCACCCCTTCATGTGTGTACTTAAAAATTTATAAATTTATGATATTTTGTTTTTACACATTATACGAAATTGTAATAATAAATATAAGTTTATTTTTTGCGTCCACACATTTTTAAGGGGTGAAATCACCCCTTCGAGTGTGTGCTTAGAAAATTTAAAATTGACCAAATTTATATTTTTATATACTATTAAGAACTTTAGTAATAAATATAATATTATTTTTTATATCTACACATTTTTAAGAGGGTGAAACAACCCCTTCAGCTGTCGACTTGAAAATTTAAAAATTACTAGATTTTATTCACATAATATATCACATAAAAATGGATTCATATTTTTTTTTTTTGCTTCCATACATTTATAGGGGTGAAATATCCTTTCCAAAATTAGAAATTAGAAACAAAAATTGACGAAATTTTGTTTACATGTACTACACAGTAGTCTAGTACACTATTTAAAAGCTATCTGTATTGCTAATTTTACACATTATTATTAGATTTATTGTAAGATTGTTGTATTTGTTGTATCTGTAAACAAAAGTTTGTCAGTTTTGAAATTTTTAGTTTACAACTTGGAGGAGGTGTTTCATCCCCTAGAACTGTGTGAAAGAATATATTTATAATATATTTATCGTTAGGTCTCTATGTAAAGACAATATCGCCAATTTTTAAATTTTTAGGTACGCACTTGAAGGGATGCTTTGAAAATTTGTGGATGCAAAAAATAATGTTATATTTATTACTACAGCTCTGTATAGTATATGTAAACAAAATATTATAAATTTATAAATTTTTAAGTACATTTATTACTAGAACTTTTACATTTATTACATTTATTACTAGAACTTTTTAAGGTACGTATAAACAAAATTTCATCGATTTTTAAATTTTTATGTTCCAACTTTGAGGGGTGGTTCACCCCTTAAAAACGTTTTTTAGCAGCAACTGATATTTTTTATGTTATTAGGTAGCCACCCTCTATATACTGACAAAGTTTCAGATTTTTTTGAATTTTCGACTTCTTGCCCTTTCCTTGTTAGTCCCACTCCCTTCCAATTTATCAATTTTAATCCCGTTTGCGGTTTTTAGTCCGAGTCCCGAAATATAGTTATGTTCAGTTCCACTTCCGTCTGCTTCCAATTCCGTAAAAAATTCTTCATTTCCCCCCGTTTTCAAAAATCAATCCATTCTTCAAATATCTAAATGGCGCCCTTCAGATCCGGACCTGACCTATTATTTTCCCGCTCGAACGACATTCCTACCCTAAATTCATATAGATATTTCAATAGAATAGCTAATTTTCACGCATTGAGACCTTCTTGTAGATACCTGTAACGGTAGTTTTAGTATCACTTTGATTTTGAGCCTTTCTTGGGAAACAGAGATCCTAGCGAACAATTTTATTCACACTAGCATCTTTTTTCGGAATCCCAATAGTGTCTGAGGAAAATTTGTCAAGAACCATACAGCTTTTTAATTTTAGTCTTATTTGATTTTAATCTTGTTCTTGGAGACAATTTTGAACTAACACTACTTTTTAATTTGATATTCTGAAATTCTCTGCAAAATCAATTACTTATAGTGCTTCGCTTCGCTCACCCAATGACTCTAAAAGTAAGCAATATTGATATTTTAATAGGACATCCAATTTTTGCAACATTGTGCCGAGATCCTTTTAGTTGTTTAATTTTAGTTCATTTTAGAGTCCTAAGGCCCCGAATGATAATTTTACTTCTCACGTTACTTTTAAATCAGATATTGCAAAATTGTGTACAAAATCAGTATGTTATTTTCATTTAAACAATAATAATAGTACAATTATCTAATGTCAGTTGTTTTTTATTCGCTACTATAGAAATGAATAAACAATTTTAATTTAACCTATAATTTTCAAAAAAAAATTTGAAGACCTGTAATTTAAAAATGAAACAAAATTTCAAAATTCGGGCTCCGTTATGCCACCTTTAGGGTGGTCCTTTATTGATGGGCATCTCATTTATTAAAATCCATAAAGTAATCTTGGCTCTGTGCTTGTCAATTTTATTATTAATATAGATAAGTACTATTCTCTATACTTACTTTAATTAATATTTATATATTAAAATTATAAATATTAAAAAGTAATAATTAATACAAAAGTATAAACTTGTTAATGAATTTATGTCAAATTGTATGGATACGAAAAATTTGTGCTGACGTGCTCACGCATGTACTTATAAAATTATTGAAAGAGGCGCCACTAGTCTTTATGCAGGTTCTCTGTATCTACCGTCCAAGTATATATTTATTAGAGATATACCAACTAGGGCTTCAACATACTCTTTATATAGTATGTATTCAATGGCTTCAACATACTCTTTATATAATATATAAGATTTTCTTATAAATTTAAAATACTTTAACCCTAGAACGACAAGTCTGTGTCATACATGACACCTACGTTTTTTGTTTCAGGACGTAACTTTTGATAATGTAGAAGTTGACAATAATGTAATAAATTTCGTTTTTGGTAAAAATTTGAAAACCATCTGGACAGATAGACGCTGACACTGACATCAATTAAATATAGATTTGACCTGTAATTAATTTAAAAAATAGAAAAAGAAATAGGTGTCGTGGATGACACTCATTTGCTAAATTTGAGCCTTGTCGTTCTAGTGTTAAAAAATGAAGGAAATTACTTCAACATCATGCATACATCATAGGGATGGGAATCAGGCCGGGAGTTTTAAGAGTCTCGCAGGGTCCCGGTGGGTCTCGTCAGGAAAAGATATGATTTTCTTGAAATGGGCGGATGTGGGAACGGACGAAGGTGAAAATTTGTTACGGGCATGGGAGCGGGCGGGAATAGACAAACATTTCGGAAGTATTACATTTCTATTTTAAAGAATACTCAAAATAGAAAACGTGTCCCGTCGGGACCGGGACTAATTTTTAGAAAACGGGTGGGAGCGGGAACGGGCGAACGTGAAAATTTTACTACCGGAATGAGAGTGAGTGGGTGCTATGTAAAATCGGGAGCGGGCGAGAACAGGTTCAGAAAATCAGTTCATCCCGTTCTAATCTCTAAAATAGCATCCTGATTTTACGCGTTTTATGTGACATTGCAGATGCGAATCTCTTGTTGTATATAATTTTTTTTTACTTATATACTTTTAACTATGCAAAAAATCGATACAAAACTTTCGGGGGTTTGTCAGACCATTTTAGTCGAATTTAGTATTCACATATTACTGAAGCTGACAATCAGTTCGGACAATCTGAAAGGGTTGTGTATGAATCTTCAACCAACATGAGTAATAAATTAGACTAGCCAATTAAACAAACTCACGGTCTCAGTTATCTTATACACCAACCGTCCGTTGTAAAGAACACTTTGGAATGTGAGATAGAATTATACTTCTTAGTCTTTATTCTAAGTAATAAATCAACAAAACAGATTGGTTACTGTGATTTACGACAAAGTAAAATGGAAATACAGTGGATATCCAGTGGTACGTACACCGATTTTACGTAGTGACGTCAGCGACTTACAAGTAAAGGTCTTGAAGTGATAATTCCCGATTTTGATGAAACTTGGTAGGTGTGTAGGACAAAGAAAAATAACAGACACGTATCTTTTTTTATCGGCCAATCCACCCCCAAATTTGGGATAAAAATTTTATTTTGTCAAATTTCTCGAAAACTATAACAGATTGAAAAAAAGTTTAAATGGACACAACCCTTCATTTCTAAAGATCTTTCTACTGGTGTATTCAAATCCAGGGTCGGACCTACTGAAGGGGCCTTGACAATAAAATTGAGAGTAAATATTGAAATAGGGGGAATATGGCTCGACCAATCAAAATACTAATATAAAATATGAAAACTACATCAAAAATACTAGTTTACGTGTTTTTGCTAAAAGCCGTTACGTTAAAGCTAAAAGCTCAAATCTTAATCTAAAATCTTACATGTGCACTCAATATTTTACTATATGTTGTATTAATAAAGTTAATTCCGTTTTGTATCACAAAAAACAAACCGCTAATTCGAATTTGCTGAAAACTTTATCCGGTCTTTATTGTTTAATTACACATTTAATGAAATTAGTCCGGAGTTGATATCATCATTTGTTCTCGAGATATGCGAGACGAAAAAAATTCACGAACGGACGAACGAACGAAATAGCGAACACATACACAAACATCACACTAAAAACGATGGATTTGGGTTCTAGTTACCTTGAAACGTGGAGATATGTCCAAATTAACGGTTCGTAAAATCGGACCCATTACAATAACTTCCAATGGGAAGTTAACTAGAGCTACCGGAATTTGTATAGACCCCTTAATTTTCTACGAATAACATTATAATAAAATTTTATCCAATATTTTTGTTTCAATATTAATTGTATGAATATAAATACAATAAATAATAACGATTTAAAAAGTTATTTTTAAAGACATTATAAGTAAAATATTAAGTGCACATGTAAGATTTTAGATTAAGATTTGAGCTTTTAGATTTAATGAGCACGGCTTTTAGCAGAAGCAGGTAAACTAGTATTTTTGATGTAGTTTTCATATTTGATATTAGTATTTTGATTGGTTGAGTCATATTTACCCTATTTCAAATTTACCCTCAATTTTATAGTCAAGGCCCTTCCAGTAGGTCCGACCCTGGATTTGAGTACATCAGTAGAAAGATCTTTAAAATTGAACGGTTGTGTCAATTTAAACTTTTTTTCTTTTCTATCTGTTATAGTTTTCGAGTAATTTGACAAAATTAAATTTTCACCTCAACTTTGGGGGTGAATTTCACCCCTTAGATGGCGTTTTTGGCCGATAAAGAAAAATACGTGTCTGTTATTTTTCTGTGTGCTACACACCTACCAAGTTTCATCAAAATCGGGAATTATCACTTCAAGATCTTTACTTGTTAGTGGGGTTCTCACAGATATGTTGTCGTTTGTCTGTGTTGTTGAAAATTAATGCAGGTAATATGCAAAATGCAAATGCAAAATGAGTAACGTAAAATTCTAGAATATTCTAAACGTTAACTAGCAGAAATATTAAAAAAAACAGTATTTATCATTGAATTGGTCACTAAAAATGAGACTAATCGCACAGTTTAAAAAAATTCTAGAATTTTCTATTTGTTAACTAGTAAAGATAGTGAAAAATCAATTGTACCATTTAATTGGTCATTGAAAAAGAGGCCAAATTACACATTTTTACTAATGTTCTGGAAATTCTATTCGTCAGTTAGCAGAGATATCCAAAACAGACGTCGCCATTGCATTGGCTACCAAAAAAGAGACTAAATGGCACATTTTAACAAATGTTCTAAAATATTCTATTTGTCAGCTAGCAAAGATATTAGAAAATCGACTGCACCACTTAACTGCTGAACCAAAATTAAACTAATGTAAATCAAATGTTCCATATTGACAAACCAACGGTGAAATCTATGTTTTGATATCTCTGCTAATTGACGATTAGAATATTCTAGAACATTTGTCAAAATGTGTAATTTAGCCTCTTTTTCAATGACCAGTTAAATGGTGCAAACGATTTTTTGATATCTTTGTTAGTTGACTAATAAAACATTCTAAAATTTTTGTCAAATTGCATTGCTTAATCTAATTTCTAGTGACCAATTCAATAGTGAAGTCTGTTTTTTTGATATCACTGCTAATTGACGAGTAGAATATTTAGGAATTTTTGGCAGCTTTCGCTATTTGGCGTCTTTTACGCTGATGAATGAGATGGTAAAGTTGATTTTTCGGTATCTTTACTAGTTTTCTAAAAGTCGCCACTTATATACATTAGTATAACATTCGATTTCCTTAAATTCGACCACTACGTACCATTCGATTTGTGGTGTATAAGAATACATAGATTAATAAATTTTTAATAAAATTAAAATTGGTACATTCTGAAGAAAGATTATAGTTATTTTTTGTTGTTAATTTTATTGCAAAGGTTATATTCAGCACGTTTTTTATCACGTCATGTTAATTATATTAACCACCCGGTATATAAGTACATGGGTATTTTATTGATTAAAAAGAATAAAAAGTATAATTCTAACTCACATTCCAAAGTGTTCTTTACAACGGGCGGTTGGTGTAATTATACTTTTCGTATTTTGTTTAATATGTTTAAAAGCTTAATCATATCATCAGAATTTCTACTCTAATTTTATTGTCAAAATTCTGATCTTTTACTATCTGCTAATTGTTAATAAAGTCTGCTTTTAAAGTAATTTTTCTTCTAATAAAATTCCAGTCATACCTAAATAAGAAAGTTCCTCGATTATCAAGATAACTTAATCAAAGAAAAGAAGTGAACATTTAATTAAAAAACATCTGTGCTAAAAAAAAAAAAAATTCATTTATTTCTAGCATGTTGCATATTTCTTTCAGTTTTCAGTAAACATATTCTAGAATAAATTACTATGCCATGCCGGCTCCACATACGTTACAAGGACTATGTTCAGCCTAACGTTGTTGGTTACATTTCACATAGTTTGAAGCTAGTGTTATACTTAACTGTTTGACATAAGTCACCATAAAAAAATTAAACTAAATGAAATAAATAAATAATAATGAATGGAAAAGTTTATTCATATGTAGGTATTATTATTGTTTCTGTGATTTAAATATATACATACGTATGCGATCTGCCTTTTTCAGTTATGTAAATATGTACGAAAATCTCTCGATCTATACTTACAAATCTCTTTCTTTTTTAAATACGTGATTATTCATTAAATTTTGTATTATAATTATGTCACTGCCCCCTGCCAATATCGTTCGATATGTATATGAAATATTTTACTTGGTAGAATATTTTATAAATATTACTCTACCAAACTTTAGAATTAGAATCAACACTTATCTGTATTCATTTTACTTCGAAGTTTATCTCACATCAAATAAATACCAATGAGAATATCTCTTCTGGTTAATTATTTACCACAAAAAAGGATAAATAAATATACAATCGTTGCTTTAAACATTTTTGCTAAAGAGCCTTTATCATATTATAATAATTTTTCTTAAAGTTGAAATAAATACAGATAAGTAATGTATATGATGAACTAACGGCTCGGGTGTATGTTTGGCAGGGGGCATGTTGATGTTGGCGGGCAGTGGAGCTGGTGCACATCGGTGCAATGTATGTGGAAAGTCACTGAGTACTCGATTGACATTGAAACGGCACACGGAGCAACAACACCTTCAGCCACTTCATAGTGCAGTCTGTACACTTTGTCACAAGGTCTTCCGGACGCTCAACTCACTCAACAACCACAAAAGCATTTACCATCGAAGACAGAAATAGCATCATCCTACCACAGTTTCTCCACAAAGAACATCATCATCAACAGGCTTGAATGCATTAAAATACGTAAATCATCGAAAAACTTTTTGTACATTACGATCAAAACAAAAAAGATAAAGTTTCTTAAACTTAGATTAATTATTTATTAATATTTAGATGGGATCAAATTAAGTGAATCACATATTCAATTTGAGCATATATGAACTGTATTATATGTATACAAACATCATTGCATCACATAATATAGTGAAAATTTATTGAATACATACGTTACGTCATTAAAACTTATCATCAATATCAAAAGATTAATTTATTTTTAAAAATTTTATTATTGAAATAAATGTACTTAGGGTATGCTTTAACGTTTCAAAATATTCATTTTTATCATAAATTGTTAAAAATACGCTCAGACATGAAATGACAATACTACTTTTTAATATTGGCATTTAAATTGTGCAATAAAATAATAAGTATATACATATTCGTTTTCTAAATTAATATTAACTCAATAAAAAATAATGAAAAGTTGGATGTTTACTTATCATTTATTTTTGAAATTTTACAAAATTATAAAGACATTTTTACTTTCAAGTTCTAAGTTATAGTAATCAGGGCTGTATTTATAGCCTGCATTAGTTTTCAGTATTTGAAAACAGCAAACTAATATCAAGCTTTTATTCAAAGGAATATATTTGTATTTTCTTATATTTTAAAGCAATTTTTTATACCTAAATAGACATACGTATAGCGTAGCTACAAATTATGCACAATATCAGCATGAATAATACGTAACTATTATTATCTTTTAATAAAATACAAAGTTAATATTAATTTAAAATGTTATAATTTTTTCATACCTTATAATTTTTTTTAATTTTCTTGCCTTAAATGTACGTTAATGTTTTTCCTTTTTTTATTATGTTGATGTTGAAACCTGATTGATATTCTATTATAGTATAAACCAAATTAAAATGCTTCTTTTTGTCAATTAATAAGTTCTACTTTTTGAATAATAGCTAATTATAATGTTTAAATTATAATAAGGAGGATTTTTCTATTAAGCTCTATGGTATAATTTTGAAAATAATCATAATAAAATGGTGACAGGAATATTTAGTATAATTTTAATTATATTTTACAACTTTTGAATGCCTAACCTGCATTTAAGAACGAGGTAGCTAATTCCGTATTAAATTATTGATATTTCAAATTAATTTTAGTATTGACGGTATTTAAATAATAAAATGTGCTGAATCTAATATACTTACCGAAAATGAAAATTCCTTGATCTCAGAAATTAATTTTAATCCTCATTGATGGGTTATTTTAAAGTATTTAATATAATACTAAAATATTTTTAAGTATTACATAAAAAAGTGATAAATTTTGAATTTTCTTTTTGTATTTAAAGTTTTTTTAAGATATAAAAAAAGTGAAAAAAATCGAATCTCATGGAATATGTTTTAAAACTCAAGGCCCTAAAAAATGTTCTTTTTTGTTCTATTTCATCAACAGATAGAGTAATAAAACAAGTGATTAGAATGCTTCTTAGTTCTGATTAGTTAATCTTTGCACACAAAATACTGCATGGTCATGATTTTTTCGTGAGATATAGTATATAACAATTTTAAGCACAATATTTAATTAAAAAAGGAATCTTAAGTTAGTCAATTGAAGTTAAAACAATTTTGACATTTTCATAATAAATTTACTTGTCGCATTATTTTATAAAGTGTCGAAAACGAAGCCAGGTAGATGTACGTTCACGCTGAGTTGGCCATAAAATAACAATTATTCCACTGCAACCATAAAATATGCTACTTAATCTCAGGGCCGGATTTACCTCTGTGGAAGTCCCGGAGCACTTCTAATGTGGTGGCTCCTAAATACTTCATACACATATGGAGGTTCCTGATTACTTTTGTGGAGGTTCCCGTGGACAAATTCTGAAATTTTTCAAATTTTCTCGAAAAATATGATTGACGTGCAAAAAAAGCGTTTACCTTTTCTATTCCTTAAATTTGAGTTTTTTCGATTTTGTGGAGGCCCCTATTGTATGGGGACCCCGAAGCTCGTGCCCCAAGTGCCCTGATGTAAATCCGACTCTGCTTAATCCAAATTTACTATTATCTTAAAATAATACTTTTAAGTAAAACAAATACAACATCTGTAATAATAACTATAATAATAATAATAATAATAGTAATGACAAAAAGCTATAAAACCCTAAGTCAGTTCAAAAACAAAATTCAAGAGGATAATTATTTCTGGACAGAAAAATTAAAATTGTTAGTCCATTTCTAACGTTTTATATAAAATTTTATCATTTGGTATAGGTCAAACCAACTAAAATTGATCTGACGTAATTAAAGAGACAGAAAATTTGATAATCTAATTTTAATTCATTTATTGCATTTGTTCAATGACGTCAGACCAGTTTTAGTTGAATTTTCTTGTATTTACTCTTAAGTCAAATATCCACGATTTGAAATTCAGCTATACGTAACAACTGAAGCCTATTTTAATAGGAAACTATACGTAGATATAAATTGCAGGTATTGGCGAAAGTAAAACCTTTGGCTAATAGTATATTACGTGATTGAGGTTGTAAGTTGCATATTACACACGAGTGAAAAAGTTACGCAAGAACCGCGCAGCGGTGGGTGCATAATTGCGTGAGTGTCTAATATGTCTTACAACCGAGTTACTTACTATACTTTATCCACGACTAACATGAAATTCACAATACACGATAAAATTTGCTACAAATACAATAAGTACATTAAAATTATGTAGAATTTAAAATTTATTAAAAATAAATGTGAACATTCTGTCACTAGTTAAAATTTTTGTACAGATTTTAATATAATATACAATATAAGAATTAATAAAAGTTTAGTTAGCTGTGGTATTTTACGCATACATGTGTATAAAGAGCTATTTCTGTACCTGAGAAGCATAAAACTGTAAGCGCCAATTCGCCAAATTTAATATACTTACCGAAAAATATAAATTTTTTGGTCATTTACACTGTTCGCTTTATAGATTTTTTGAGAAATACGGTATTGTAAAATTCCACATCTCAAACAGTTTTAGGTTAGCTTAGTTACAATTTCATTACTTTATAGAGGCGAGCCTCCAAGCACAATTTATAGGATAGTGTAAAAATCGTACCAAATGGAGTTACAGTGTTATGCTTCTCAGGTAGAGATTTTTTGTACAGCTGTATGTAAAACATAGCTTGTATAGGTATAGAATTTTGTACAATAAAGAAGCAATTTCATGGTAGTCGTAGATAATAGTATATTACGTGATTGAGGTTGTAAGTTGCATATTACACACGTGCGAAAAAATTACACAAAAGCCGCGCAGCGATAAATGCCTAATTGCGCGAGTGTGTAATATGCCTTAGAACCGAGTTATGTAGTCTTACTTGATCTACGACTAACATGAAATTCACAATGAACGATAAAAATTTGGTACAAGTACAATACATTGAAATTATGTAGAATTTAAAATTTATTCAAAACAAACTTAAACATTCAGTTGCTACGTAAAATTTTTGCACAAATTTAACATAGGTAATATTCACTTATTACACGAGACGTTTGTATTTTTTCGAACAAATTTGGGTTTGTCTAACAAAAATTTGTTGCCAGGCAATTTATCGAGAACTGTCAACTAAAAAAAACCGCGACAGCGAAGCTGAAGCGTTTTTGGATTGACAGTTCTTCGGGTTAAATTGCTTGTGGGCAAGAAATTTGAGTTTTAGGAAACACAAAATTCAGAAAAATATAAAACTCAAGTGTAATACGGTAAGACAATTTAACGAATAAAATAAATTAATATACTTCATATTATTTTAATACATTGTTACTGTAGTTGTGAAATCAGATAATTTACTAATACGCATTTTTGTTTCATTTTTATGGTGTTTACCTACAATGAAATGTTTTGTACCATTTTTTTCGCTGTAAAAATCTGTCCTAACATTTTTTTTCCATGGTTAAAATGAAAAAACTACAATATTCTTATGGGACTCGATATATATGAGTTAAATTGTCAATATAAAAATTGATAAAAGCATAGTAGACTCTTTCTCTTTACGTATACGTGCGTATAAAGAGCAATTTTTTTACAGCTGTATGTAAAACATAGCTTACCTAGATAGTATTTTGTACAATAAACAAGCAATTTCATGGTAGTCGTAGATAAAATCATTTTTATAATAAATACTACTCAAAACAATTTAAATATTTAAAAAATAAAACACTGACCAAAAGGGGGGAGGGGTGCCGCCGCGTTTCGGCCGGAATTAAGCCATATACAGGGTGTTAGTGAAAAAGTGCGAAAGATTTTAACAGGTGATTGCTGAGATTCTTTTATGTAAAAAAGTTCATATAAACCCAGGTCCGAAAACGCTTGGGTTCCAAGATACAGGGTGTTCAGTTTCTCGTCCTTTTTAATATTTTCATAAATATTTCAAAACCGTTTTGAGATATTGACACAAAATTTGGGACACACTATGACAAGATAAATACTCATATTCTGAAGTAGACAAAATATTTCCACTCAAACCAGTGACGTCCGTACAGTCATGCGATGACATATCTTTGAAGAAAAAGAGGTACGCCAATGATTTTTTTAAATTTGGAAATGTTTTTTCAAATGTCCCATAAGTTGTTGATAGAAATGACCTCTTAGTAGTTTGTCGTTTATATAGCCGTTTTCAAGGTAAAAAATAATTTCCAGTTACTGTTCCTACCACAAAACTGGTATGGGATATCTAATAGCCCATCTACTCTGTATTTTGGAAACTAAGCGTTTTCAGACCTGGGTTTATATGAACTTTTTTACATAAAAGAACCTCAGTAATCACCTGTTAAAATCTTTCGCACTTTTTTACTAACAGCCTGTATATAGCAATTGAATAACAATATTCAAACATCATTTTAAATTATTGCCATAATTGGACATCAAGAATGTTGTGAATAAATTAAATAATTGATAACGTAACTCTCGACCATTACAGATTTCGTAACACTCTCATACAGCGTTACTCTTGCCATACAAGTTTTCCCTTCAAAAACTGCATTGCTAGTTGTAAATTGATTTCCCGGTACGTACTTGGTTACGTATTTCAGTAGTCTCTGATTTAGTTGATTTGAACATTATTTGAATCTAAGATTCTCTGGTTGACGTATCGAAAACTTCGAAGGCCTCTTAATTTTGATTATTTTGTAATTAGCAAGTTGAAGGTCCTCTAAATATATAATCATATATAGATTATCCGGTTTAAACAATATGTAACTTTAACAAATTCTTGTCTTTAGAGTCGCTATGTAAATATTACTGTTGTGCAGTAGTAAGAGGTAGGATGAACAATTTGGCAATTTTCAACAAATGACAGGTTCTTATGGGATTGCAACTGTTCAGGGAAGTTACCGAGATAACAATAAAACAGAACGTAACATGGAAAAAAAGCAGAACAGTATTTTCTAAACACTTTTTAAGAGACTAATTCTTCAAACATAACACAGGTCTACAGTGGTTTTCCCCTTTGAGATTTTGATAGATTTTAGGGCGCTGATTACGAAAAAAATATTCAAAAAATCAACAGGTCAGAATTTTTAGTTATTAGATATTAAAATTTTTGATTAAAATTACCTAGGTCGACTAAGTCAAGTAATTTATTTTTTTCCTATTCAGTTTTAACTTATAACTAAACCTCACAAGTTGATCTACCCCCGTATTTATATTTTAAAAATTTAAAAGATATTAAATAGGTGTAAATACTATTTGTAAAAAACTAAAAATTTATATGGATATATTTTCTATTAAGTTATTAATAAAAAATTAGTTTAAGGCAATTAAAATGCACAAAAATTTTAACTTATTTTAATTAAAATTGTTGAAAATTTAACTGACTGACTGTAGTAATTTAAAAAAAAAATAAAACGACACAAAATTCGATGAAACATGTGACGATGAATTGAATGTTTGAAAATCTTTTAAGGAAACAGTGAGGAATTTCCTAGGAAACTATAAAAGTGATAACTATGAAAATATTGTGAAGAAAATTTTGGAAAAATGGGATGTTCGATGAACATTAAGCTCCACTTCCTAGATTCTCACTTAGATTATTTTCCCGATAACTTGGGAGCTGTTAGTGCAGAGCAAGGATAAAGATTTCACCAGGACTTGAAAGAAATGGAACGCTAGCAGACTATTATTGGTTGCTTAGGTGAGATGATCCAAACAGTAATTTTAAGAGGAAATGAAACTTCAGCGAAAAAGAAACCCGATACCACAAAAATATTTGATTATTGTTATTTATGTATTTAAGTCATATAAATACATTTATGACGTTTCTAAGTAATTTAATACATTTTTGTTTCTAATATAATTTTATTTTCCTGATTTTCTATTTTTGTGATTTGTCTCATAGGGCTTTTCCACAAAAACTGAGGGTGATAGCGAAAAATTAAGTACATATTCGTAATCAGCGCACCGAAATACCCTAAGATCAGTCATCAAATCCAAAAGGGGATGACATGACTTAAAATTGCAGGCCTGTGTAATTTTGTTATAGTTATTATTACAAATTCTGATGTTTAATTGTCAAATATATATATATATATATATATATATATATATATATATATATATATATATATATATATATATATATATATATATATATATATATATATATATATATATATATATATATATATATATATATATATATATATATATTGAAAAAGAAGTATCATAATTCTTAGTCGTATTACAAGAAATTACATTATAAAATATAATTAATTTATACAAAAAAATAAAATATCGACTTAAAATGTGGAGTTCAAAAAAATTTTCAACGTTAAATATAGGATCAACGGGAGGGGTAGGGAGTTATTTTTCACTGTAAGCAATACTTTGTTGCTTACTTAATTTTTGAAAGGAGCTACTTGATAGTGTGCAAGAATATCCTTATAAATCCTTTCATAGTTGTTTTAGAAACATTATGATTATTTAAATTATTTTCCTTTTCATTTTTTTCTTTTTTTTTTTTTTGCTTTTGCTAAAAAGGAAGGTGATAACTAGATGTCCGATGCTTTATTTGAATTTTTAAATAAGTGCGGTAATGAAGTTTGTAGAGATCTTTTTAATGCCTTGATATTATAGAGTTTAATATCATGAGAACATTGAATAAAGGAAATGTTGGTAATATACAATTATTAATTTGAGAGTGTTATCCAAGACTGAAATATTATTAGAAAAAAACTTAGTATAAAATTAAATTTGGAATATTTAAAAATTATTTAGTCTTTTGCTTTTCTAGTCATTGGAGTCTGTACAAGAAATTGGTTAATTTCTTAAATTTAATTTTAGTAGAATTAAAAATTCAAATGTTTTATACTTATTTTATCTCGTTTTTAAATACAGGTATTACTACTACATTTTCTTGACGAAATAAAAAGTACTGTATATAAATAAATCTAGCCTTAGCGAAAATTTTCTAGATGACAGAATATCAGGATATATACTTAAACTAGTGATAACTATTTTTAATCACTTATCTAAATTGATTATAAATTACACACATTACTATACATACATATACATAATCATAAACTTATTATTTACATAAGATATCAGTTCAATAAATTCAGAAATTTTTCATACTAAATTCAGATACGTCCCCAACTTAAGAAAAAATAGTTTTTAATATTATTTATAGATATGTATTAATATTAATATAATAGATGAATATCATATCTATTTTGTAGATGTTATATCTGTTTATTATATTAAATCCATTAGGCATTTATATGATAGACACCTATTATATATAATTACTTTGTTACAAACATATAAACCTTTTTTTATTGAAATCGCTATGAATTTTAATTGCCCCGATACATGTGCATAATTCAAAATATGTATCTAAGTTTTAGTTAATTAATTTACAATATTTTTATTAGTTTAGGGAAGAGTTAAAATTGATAGCTTGTATTTAATAACTTAATACAAATCATACTCATTTAAAGAAAGTTCTATGAAGCAAATATTATTGTTATAATAAATTATTTAAGAAATTGTTAATTAGTTAGGTATTTATCATTAGTTTGAAGTATAAAAACCACTTACAAAAAATAAAAAATTAAAAAAAAATCAAACTAAAAATACAGAAAAAAAAAACAAATTCATTATTTATATAAATATTATATAATCTCAAAAAATTAATATATTTAAATATTATAAACAATAATTAATATAAATAAAAGAGATGAATTTATTTTATTACTTTTGTTCAAAAATTGAGACTGTATTTTTTTTTAATTGTTCAGATATTTTTAAAGACTGAAATTTTTTATTTGAAAATTATTTGTGATATGAGTTTTTTATATATATTTGGCAAATAATTGGTTAAGCTAAGAATTACAACAGTTAAAAATTTTTCTTTAATCAATTTTGCGTTCCATTAATAAACCGAAGAACATTTTTGTTAGCATGTTCTTATTATATTTTGTTTATGAATGTATTAGATGTTTTGAATCGACTTTACTATTAAGAATACATAAATTTATTACAATATAAGCTGATAATTATAATTTGAAAGTTTATTGATATGGACTACTGTTATAATCTGTCTTAAATTATATAAATAATAATAAAATTTCTAACATAATATTAGAATCAATTTTTTGAAAATATTGTTAAAATCTCTAGTTTCCCACTTCAAAGATATTTACATAATATATTTTTTAACTAGGTTAAATACAAGATACAAAATTTTGTATAAACAAAAGACCCAGGAAGAGGAAATAATAATGGACACTCATTATTTACTAGTATCTATTATTTTGTTTAGTAATTTAGTCACTAAAGTTATGTAAAACAATTAAAAAGTTTTAAAATTATAGAACTAATTCTAAGCTACGGAAGATTATACTAAAAATGAAGTATGTTTGGAGCGACTACATAACGTTTTAGAGATTATATACCTACGTTGAATAAAATTGAAGAAAAAATACAATTTTATATATTATCATTATTATCCTATGGAAGTCATATAATGGGTTTAATTATTTTTTATTTTTTTGCTAACTATTTATTTAAATGAACTTTTACTTAAATTTACTAATGTTTAAAATTTTTATTTAAATTGGTCTCAAATTACAGTTAACCGTGCTATGACACTGTTATGACTAATTTGTTCTATGCTATATTGAAATCGCGTTGTGGCAAAACTAAACCTAATGCAACTGTTATGTTACATTTTTTTGTATTTAGGATATTTGGCATTACAGGGGTTGGTACAAAAAAGTACAAAATTATATATATATATATATATATATATATATATATATATATATATATATATATATATATATATATATATATATATATATAGTTAATTGTTCATATTTGTAGCATTTCATTGTACATTTAATTTAACATAACATTTAATTTATGGAAGAATTTGTAGGTTTAGTTTACAATTTAGTTGACTTTAGTGACTAATATTAGCATGTCTATTATTATTTTGTTATAGTTATTTGTTTATGTAAATTTATGTTTGGTTTTTAACTGCAATATAAAAATTACGAAATACTCAATTTTATTTTAATGGATAGACTACTTGAAAAGAATGACAGAATTCCTTAAAAAATTTACGGAAACTATACACTTGTTTGTTGTTGTTTCTTTAAATCAATATCGCTTTTTTTCATTTTGTTGATAAGTAATATGAAATGTAAAAAAAATAAATAAATAAATAAATAAAAACAGATTTTAAAGAAAAAAATTCAGTTCTGTGCAATAACAATAATATTTCAATTCAAATGAAAATATTCAAGCTTATTAAAGTCGATTCTAACAATCTTTATATATAGACATGTTATTTCTGTTATTATTGCAGTTGTATTCTAATTTTATTTGATTTTATTGAAATATATTTTTTACATTTCTTTAAAATATTTTTTTTTTTATTATTTGTATGATTTTTCTGTAATGAATAAGAGAATCCTAACAAATAATATCTTAAAACTAGATTTAATTATGGTAGGTATAAATGAAATAATTTTATACTAATATAATTAGCCCAGCATCAAGTTCCACCGAGAATGTATGAATCCAAAATGACTTAAGATACTTGTTATATAATCTTGATATTATATAATGCAGTCTACATACAAATTTCTCTTTTATGTATGTATTATAAATAATTATTAATTAAATAATTAGTTATTATTAATTATAACAGTGTTGATTATATTTAGGAAACATTATTCTTTAATAAATACTTTATTAATTTATTAACGACTTTTTCCTTCGTGTGCTGGGCGAATTTTTAAGTTAAAGAATTATATTAGGTGAAATTTAATTTGCTAAGACAGTATGTTCTTTTCATTTTGGATTCATTTGCGGTTTAGGTGACATAATACATAATTTATGTATGCTTATATATTATGCGTATCTGTACATACATAAATTTTATAAAGAGGTATTTACTTACTACTTAGAGTTATTTCCAAATGTCACTTAAACACCTGATGCTGTTTATACCGTCGCCACGGGTGCACTTACATCCGATGCCAAGTGTTATTTTTGTTTCAGGAATGCTGGGAATGTTTCACGGGAATAACGCAGCAGTAGCGGCAGCAGCAGCACTGAAAAAACTCTTTACTTGTATGCGATGTGGCAAAGTCTTGTGTTCAAAGGCATCACTAAAAAGGCATATTGCTGATAAACATGCTGAACGTCATGAAGAATATCGTTGTGTCATTTGTGAAAGAGTCTACTGCTCAAGAAATTCTTTAATGACACACATCTATACATATCATAAATCAAGACCTGGCGATATCGACATTAAATTTTTTTAGGAATTACTTGTTTATTTTGTACAAGAAGGTATAAAAATTGACAATATTTATATTGATTAACTTGGTAATGGTTATATTTTTAATTACTCAATTGACTCTTGACAAATTGACAATTATTTTTTTTTAATTTTGAAAATTTTTGTGCAATTCAAAATTATTATGTTGTCGTAACATAGCTAACCAATAACAAATTTTAAAAAAAAAATTAATTGAAAATAGAACCATATGCAGGTTAAGGAGAATGTAGACAAATTGTGCCTAATTCACCAATTCATTCAGAACAATTTTTAGTGCTACAACTATTAACAATTTTTTAATCATTTTAACATTTAAAAGACATTTCTCTTTAAAGATTCTAGTTCTCAATTTACGTTTTATAAATAATGAAAATAAATAATTCAGTTTTCAAATAGTAGAATAATACGTATTAAACAACATCTTTGGATTTGGTTGTTATACATACGTATACATGCGGGCACATATTTTTATTATTATTATTATTTTAATCGTATAAAACTAGTAGAAATTAATCTCTGTACTAGTTAAAACCTCAATAGCCTTAATGGCAGCGAGTCTTAAAGAATAATTTTTTAACTTGAAATACGTTCGCTTTATGAAGTATTACAAAGTTGTCAGAATTAGTTATAACTTTTCCTTTTAATTTTATAGTTACTCGTTAAAATTCGTTTCAAGTTTTCGCTTTTATTTTTATGATTAGAAATCAGTTTATGATTTATATACATTTTACAAAAGAAAAATAGCACTAGCTGAGATGTAATACCACCTTTATTACAATATAGATATAAAAATAACTTTCCCTTAATTTTACAAGCCTTTTTTTATTATTATTAATTTCTTTATTTTTTGTTACTTTTTTACTTTTTTAATTTTTTAAATTTTATTTTTATTTTTATGATTTTTTTTTTTGTTGGCGTTGATTGAGTTTTATTATCGGATGTTTTCTGTTATTTACAATTACTTTTATGTTTTATTTATCTTTTTTTTTTTTTAGTTTTTCAGCATTATAATGTTTATAATACTATTTAAAAAAAAAAAATGACTTCAAGAAATCTCCTGCACATTTATTATCTCTTTATATTGTCGTAAGCTAAATGATTTTTAAGTGAAGTTAATAATAATGTTTTTGGTAAAATTACGTAAAATAATTTTATTAAGGTTTAGTAATTTAAAAAACGAGTATTTTAGTTAAACGGGAATATATGAAATTAATTTTAATACATATATTTTTTTATTAGTGTTGTTCAATAAAAATATATACAAGAGAATTATATTTTGTAAAAACAAAGAAAACCATTGTATCTTTTTAAGCTTATCTGTTATTTCCATTGAAAGAAAATCAGTAAAATATTTTTATTGAATAACTTAAGATTTGTAGATATATTAACTGTATATTAGCTGTTTTGTATTAAAAATTATTTTAAATAAATACGAAAATTATTTAATGACTAATGAATAGATTAGGAATCTTATAATTTTATTATTTCATGTTGTAGCTAAATGCAAATATTTGTTCTTTATCACTAGTAAAGTTGAGACTTGATTTAATAGAAAAAAACACAGTTTTTGTAAAAAAAAAAAAATGTAGTAAATTTAAATACAGAAAACTAATAATAAGAAGTAAAACGTATAAATAAATAAACAATAGATGAAAGAATAAACAAATTATCTATAAGTTCTTAATTTCTAATTTCTTTAATTTTTTAAATTATTTATTTTTATTATTTATTTATATTTTTCGTTTTTATTTCTTTCTGCTCGCTTCAAACAATGTGCATGCGCTTAGTAGCTTATTGTAATGTTCATTATTTTTAAATGTAATATTGTGTGTAATTCACGAAAAGCTTTATTTTTACTTAAGTTTTTAATATTATTTAAATAAATAAATGTAAATTAATAACTACTATGAGAGACAAATATCTGATCAAATGATTATAAATAATTATGATTATATGGTTATTAAATAATTTTAAAAACTTAAGGCATGAACTAGTGTTGTAGTACCGGTACTGTTAGCTACAGTATAAATAATTCATAGTGGTAATTTTAGTTAAAACTACCATATATACTAATTATATAAATTATTACTTTATTAAATATTATTGCACGTAATTCTATCATTAGAATACTTTCTAATTTATCAGTATTTAATATTAATTTGCATTGAATTTTTCAAGGTTCAGCAAGCAGTACACCTTATCGTATACCCCCACCCACGAGTGGAGGAATCAATGAACCCCAAGAGTGTCCTTATTGTCGCCGTACCTTTTCTTGTTATTATTCTTTAAAACGCCATTTTCAAGACAAACATGAACGCAGTGATACTTTGTACGTGTGTGAATTTTGTCATCGTCGATATCGCACTAAAAATTCGTTAACAACACATAAAAGCCTTCAACATCGAGGTACCAGTGGCATGTTAAGACGACTTCTTAAAACTACTGCTGTTAAAAATGCAGTGTTAGGCGGAACGTCAGCTCCACCTCCTTTAGGATAGAATTTAACAGTTTTTCATTAAATTGATTAATAGGGTATAAAATAAATTAGTAACATACATTTCTATTGTTTTACCTGTCTTGTGCTATTAATTAATTACATTTTAATTAACTAATTAAATGTATCGGCAAAAATTGAATTAAAAATTGTTTGGTTGCGTTTTTTTTCTTTACTTTTTTTTTTTAAGAAACGAAAATATATATTTTGGTTTGAAAACTAGAGATATTTCTAGTTTGAAATAAATTATTCCAAAAAAAGAAGATATAAATGTTTAATTTTTTAAGCAACTGTTTTAATATTTAATAAAAAACGTATACGATAAAGTTAAAACTTTAGAAGAATATGTTACTAATTATTTTGAAGCTATAATTAACAATTTTGCGAGCTTATTAATATTAAAAGGTAGGATCGTTTTGGACAGGCTATATTCCAATTTCAGATGTATATATATGTAATGTCAAAAAAGCAAACGAAAAATCTTACGAAACGTCAATCTTATTGTGTGTTCTGTTATTCATTAAATAAAAATTTGCAAACATTAATTGACTTTATGCAACATGCATTCAGGAATTGTGTTTATAATTACGATGAAATTGGGTCTTGTATTATGTATTTGAGGCATAAAAAAAAGTTTCTACCAGAGTATTTATTTATCTGTTTATCTATTTTATTAATATTGGAATTGTTTTTAATTAGAAATTCTACCTATTTTGTTGTCTCACTTTGCTACCTTCCATAATTTAAATTTATCAAAAAAATTATCAATTACGTTAAATTGCATTGAATTTTCTACGTAATTGTAATACTCTACCTAATAAGAAGACGGTAATAAATTGATCAAAATAAACTTTTTTTGTTCTAGTTTAATTTAATATTAATTGTTTGACGTGTACTGCTTAGGAATAATAACCTGAATTTAAACTCTTATATTTAAAGTCTTGTTTGGGGAATAGATTAAAATTCCAGCCCGATCATCATGGGTTAGTGTATCATTACCGCAATGGTTGTAAAACTACAAACTGGGCATAAATGAAAAACGTGACAAATTAACCAAAATACACATTTTTTATTCAAATCCAAATCTATTTGATCGTATTATTATTGTTTAGAAACTATGGCCCACTTAAGTTTGAATTTGTCTTAAACAATGTATTTAAATTTCACAGCTATTGCGAGCATTTGTACGATCGCCCTTGCTTGTCGGACTGGGGCTTCAGAATCGGACACAACAACACGAACTACCGGTTATAAAAGTGTATGTGGTTATAAAACTATGAAGTAATTATATTGCATTCTTGACATAAGAGAAAAATGTCAGAAATTAACAAAAACTTGTATTAAATTTTTTCGTCCAAAATCAATATTTAGGTAGTTTAAACTAGTGTAGGTCAAGTAATAAAATAAAATTTTATAACTACCGGGCAGTTTATGTTGGTGTCCGGTATTTTATCGTCTCGATATATCTTAAAATTTGTTTTCAGATTTAGAATTCAAGGACTGATCACATTGAACCGCGTTCAAGTAATCGATCTGGTCATATTGGTTATAAAACTATAAAGTAATAATATAATTTATTATACTATATTATTGTTCAGAAATTGTAAACTTTAGTTTTGGATCAAGCAGTAAAATTAAATTTTTAAACCAGTGGGATCCAGTTGGATACCTAGATGTGTCTGTGTAATTAATGATTTATTGAACTATTATTATTCTGAGTAGCGTTACATAACATTTAGCTCACGTGAACTGATATAAATTTTACTACAACTCTAAAACTTCAAATTACTTTTTATATTTTGGAAAGACCCAGTTTTCATCATATATTCAGCAATTTTCTTTTGATTTCATTTTTAATAATTATTATTTATAGTTTCTAATAATGATAAATTGAAACTGTGCAATTAGGTTTAAAATCTACAAGTACTGTTAATTGGAAATAAGTAACTATTCCATGAATTTATCAGCATAGTAATTCAATAATTGGTTAATATATTTCCGAAGCAAAAAGGAACATAATTATAACATTATTACTAATTATATTTTTACTGCTGATTATTATTTTTTAGTCCATTACAAGAATGGTAAAAAATATGGATTAACTAATTGACTTTATTTTCATTGTCATTGTATCTGTTTGTATTACTTTTAATTAAAAAATAAAGTCAGGTATTTTATACAACTCCCTGTAACTAAAGTACAAAATAATGTTAGATAGTATAATAAATAGTTTCAATAGAAAAAAATGATATATTATCCACACCACAGTTGCAGAATTGAAAAAAAAAAATTGTTGAAACTGTAAAGTCGCATAAGAAATTATGAATATTATTTAATTTGTAAATGTTTTAAAAATACTACTCATGCATAAAAATATGTAAAAGAAATTTTTATTTGGTAAAATATATTTATTTTAATAATTATTTAAAAATGGTTACTTTTCGTTCGATATTAAAAATAAAAATGATGAATTTTGAAAATGTGATATTTAGAATTAGCGTATCAAAAAATATATAATTCTGTATATATTTTTTAAAATTTTTCTTCGATATAGGAGTTACAAGTTTATTTTTGCATCGGTAGTATTTTTGATGGCATAAATTTTAATTTAAAAAAGGGACCTTTTATTAAGTAATCTATTTTTTCATAATTATCACAAGTCGTGCATGTTTATTCTTAAGGTAGTGGTTTGAAAAAAAATTTTATGACTAGAAATCTAAGTATACGTTGGAAAAGATGTGTAAGGACCTATGAATTATATTTAAGTAATCTACGTTCAGTCAATTCAGCATGAAGTAGTTGACATGGAATAATCAAATATTTTTGATGATCCATTCATACTCAAATTGTTTTGATTGTCGTAAATATCAGTGTTAAAACCCGGTGACTTGATACATATCGTTCCAGGGTTATTTGTTTGTTATGTAAAAATGTGCCAATTTGGAATTTGTATAATAATTATTTTAGGTTTTAAGGTTTAGATAATTGTTTGAATTATATTATAAAAAATATGTGATTGAAAACCACATCGAAACATTGCTATAAAAAAAGTAAATGTAGTGTTTATACACTATTAATTTACTAATCTACGATAGATAGTAAATACTCCCTTTTTAATAGTTAATTTTTACGTTTCCCATTTTGCTTTTAAGGAAATAAATGTTATACACACAAGCTCAAATTAAATTTTATTGTATTTTTATAATAATTTAAAGTGTTACTTAATAATAATTTTTACTTAATAACCAACATTTTTAAATTTTGCAATCAATATACCATAATTAGCTAAGTTAGCAATTACCGTAAATTTTTTTTTTTTTATAATAATTTTCTGGCATTTTTAGCATCGAGGTGTAAAAGTTTCTTATTTTGTAAACAACACTTCAACAATTGAGAGGTTAATTATTAAAAAAGACGTCTTGATAATTCAGTATAATAAACGTAACTTGGATTATCTCTTACTGGCTTTTTTTCTTTTTGTTACTACGTAAACGACGTATCATTTTAACACAATAGATGTGGTTTTAAATGACATTAATGAATATATCAGTACTAAATGTTGTCAAATTTTATTGTTATAAATCAGTATTTTTGAGAAATATTTGGGTTATTGAGGAGGCACAACATATTTAAAAAAGTGATTGGCTAAATCTTAATTAGTGCTGTGAATTATTAAAATTAGTTTAAAATATATTAACTTTTAAAAATTATTGGAACTGAAATTATCAATTATTTAAACTGATTGCGTGATATTTAGGTACCAAAGAAATTTGCGTTTTGGAAATTTTTTTCTATTGACATGAAGACTTGTTTTATTTACTTACTCGTTTAAAAGACTTATTATTAAAAAGACTTAAAGATCATTCATTTTTTATTATTGTGCCATAAAAATTGAAAGACATCACTGATGTCAATAAATGTTGTTTCATACTTTCTTGGAAAAAAGAACTACGTGCTCAAAAGGAACACACTAAATCATAATACAATTTCTAAAGATTATAAATCGTCGCGTCGTTTCTACTATAATATGTTTCCTTATCACTATTTTAAGATATAATTTTTATTAACGTTTCTGAGTTAAGTTTAGAAATATGTATATGTATACAGCCAGTATATAAAACACTTAGTCAGTCTTATAGAAACACTGCCAGTTATGTAGTTGTCAACACAAATTAGAAACATATTCTAGGTTAGAAACGACTCTAAATAGGTCATAAGCTATAATATATATTATTTAATGATAAATGTAATTTTAAGTGTAACATATCTGGTCAGGCCAAATTATTATATTTAAAAAAATTTATATATTTCGAGAAATCAGTATTAAAAAAATTTAGATATTTTATAAAACTTAAAAATATGTACATTTTTGAATAAAATAATATCTTTACAAGAAAAATAAATTTTACACTTCTGGCATTTATTAAGGAAGAGAAAAAAATTTAAATAATTTGTAGATTTTGTTACGATATCTTATAAAATTATGTATTATTGGCTTTATTAAATAGTTGATTTAACTAAACAGATAATTGTAATGTAGTCTTGTGAAAAATTTGATATAAATGATTGCACAAATAGAGTTCATGAATCACAATTGTTCTGATCGTATAAAAATGAATTCATATCAATATTATTATCTTACATATCTCTAATTTTTTTAAATTTTTATAGTACCAAGCATACCAAACAATCCATCTTATATGTGCTGTAATTAAATGCAATGTAAAAATATGTAAAATCCTTAAAATAATTTGATCAGAACAATTCTTGTGAATTATATGTTCTGTGTTTCTTTAACTTTGTTGATAACATGCAGTGTGTAAATTAGGCAGAAGGAGTTTATCATCAGTTATTATTACTACTTCGTTTATTCATTCCATAATATTTTCTTTTCTGTAGAAATTAAATAATTGTATGAACGAATTCTTGCTTATATATTTTTCTTTACGTTTTCATTTTATATATAACATACGAAACAAGCTGCCTTGATACAGTACAACACATAATAACAATAATAAAACAAAAAAGTTGAGAATTACTGTCAATCGCAACGTAAAATACCTCAGATTACTCAGAAAAACGTATTTAAAAAAAGTCTCGATATACAGAATGTATTTTACAATAATTTTTTTACAAGTGTCTAAGTTTACTAATGTAAAGTAGATACACTGACGAAAGAAACGAAAAATAATATTTATATCTCACTGTATATATTAAATAAAACTGTAAGTTCTGTATTTCGAGACGTTATTAATTATTATAAGCAACATATTTGTATATGTACTTATATTGATTCAAGGGGACATTTTATTACATGTAAATGTGTTTATTGTAAATTAAATATTGTTTTCTAAACCATATCATTTACATATGTTTGAAAGTCACACATAGATATACTTAATTAACTAGTTTATGATTTTTTTGCGAATTTGGATAACTTACTCAGTTCAAAAAAGAAATTAAATAAGTTTGCACATGCAGAAACATAAATAAATTTTCGTTACTAGACGAAGTTCAAAATATTAAATGAATAAATTCAGTATTTTGTGTAAGTAATTTAAAATATTAATTAAAACATAAAATAATGAAACTCTTTTGTTTGACTTATTAAAAAAAGAAAATATGAAGATTGTGTTTCTTTGTCCTTTTTTTTTTTTTGTTTCTTTAAATTATTTAAAATGCTTATAGAAAAATATAAATATACTGGAATGCAATTAGGTTTTTATCTGGGACTTCATTTATAGTCAATGTCATTTATAGACTTCATTTAAATTTTATTTTATTTATTTATTTATTTCTTATTTTCTCCTTTTTTCTGTGAATTTTTAACATCGAATATTAAAAAGTCTATCATTTAAAATTGCAGGATAAATATTTTTTTCGGCACAGAGTGCTACTTCATAGAATATATACTGTATTACCGGTATTGTTTTTAAAATTTTTTGTCATTAGAAACTTATTTGAGTTTTGCTTACATAGTATCCTAATTGAATTAATGTAGTTGAAAGTTGTTGCACAATAATTGTGGTATTTTATTAAAAACTGTAGTACAGAGCACCCTCTGACGTTCTAGGTTTTCTAGGTGACGTACATGAAAGACTTAATCAAAAATCAGTAACGGTGCTTGGTGCTAGTTTTGAAGAACAGTTACGTGAGTAATTTAAAATCAATTGCCTGCCTCTCTCAGTGCTCTTAGTGTAAATAAGAATTAATTTTTTGATCATTTCAAAAATTTAATACAACCTTTTGGTCCATTAAAATAGCAAAAAAGTGATGAAAGGTAAATTATATCTAATGCAAAATAAAATTGAGGCAGAAGCACATTATCAAGATTTTGGTACTGAGTTAATAGACGTGACGAAATATTTCTTTTCTAGGTAAAATGAATATACATGCTTTTTAATACTATCAAAAACCCACCATAGAGTACTTTATAGTAGATATGTACCATTGTACTCTTTTTTACTTTTACCAAAACAGTAATTTGAAGATAACTTTTGAAGGATTGGGAATAATTATCAAATATTAAATATCGTTAAAAAGCACTTAATTTTATGGGTTATATATATTTATTTTTTGGAGAAAAGTTTTTTTATTCTATTTTCTTTGAGTAATCATGTCAAGAATATTTCAGTAAAATTTCATAACAATTTAACCATTAATTGGAAAGTTATGTACATTTAAAGGAACTGATTTTGAGTACGATTTCGAGTATGGTACCCGCATTCGCGTAGCTGTCGCTGTTGAAGAGAGCTAGTAAATACGCCCAGATATACTTGGAATTGGCCCTGAAATCGATGATTTTCTATAAATTTAAAAATATCAGTGGCTTTTGCTTATAAAAACTACACTGAAAATTTTAAATGCACTTGTCTTGAAAACACCATTAAAAAAGAAAAGTACAGAAAATTCTATATCAATTATATTAGAATTTAGCACACTTATTTATTATTATAGTAGCCGACTCGTGAATAAAATATTTTTTATTTTGATTATTAGTGTTTTTCATAACAAAAAGAAAAATAAACATGAGGGTTTTATCCTAACAAGAAGACCACTTTTGGTAAAAGTGCGACATTTAAAAAACTAAACAATATTTCTCTAAGCGCTTTGGTCACGACCATCGTAATAACAAAAAAGTGCATAACACTTCAAAATAATTGATATAGTAGTTCTTAAGAAATTATGCTAACTACATGCCACTCAAAAAAAAAGTCTCAAAGCTTTAGCCGTATAATTCTTATTTTTCAGTTAGTGTGATCAGAAAATGACATCTTATTTATAGTAAGGAGACTGAAATAGACGGATAGTTTTAATAAACTGTTCACACAAACTGTCCTTCAAAATTGGATACCAAACACCGTTATTGAACTTCTTCATGTATACTTTAACCATATTTAAATGGGATGATTTTTCGAGAAGGTGTTATTAGTGATGCTAAACTTTTAAAAAGTTAAATATAATAATAATAATGTAATAATGTGGTTTTACGTCCGTTTTTAAGACTTTTCGTCTATAACAGACGCCACCCACATCATTATTTGTGGGTGGTGTATTAAGTAAAAAAAAGTATCACAATACTTTTTTTTACTTAATACACTTATGATGTGAGTGGAGGACAAGGAAATTGGTGGGGGTCTAGGATTTGGAAGGTGTGCATCTGCAGCCGACTTCTTTAAAGCAACTATGCCGATATTCATCTGGAATTGTGAAGGGAAACTGTAGAAAATCTTCACGAGCATAGCCGATCGTAGAATTCGAACCCTCGACCTATCAGTCGGAGTGCCAGTGTCTAAGCACGCTCGGTCACTCCGCTGGTTTTAAAAAGGTAAATTATTTTATTGGTTACAACAAATGCCACCCTGTGTTCTCTACAATTGTGTTTAAATATATTACTTGTTTTACAAGTGGTGGTTTGTTTTAACACTTATATAGGCAAGTAGATAACCTGCTGCGAACAATACTAATGATTATTGCCGTACTTGAAAAGCCATCCCATTTAAAGATGGTTAAAATATACTTTACATTCAAAATCATCGGAAATGAGACACTTGTTACTTAAGGTTTCAATATACCTAGTACTACTGTAATTTTTGTGCTTAAATTAAGACGACACTAACTTGTTTAAATTGCTCTTTAGTGAAAACTTGATAACTTCCCAGTAAATAAAAATTTAAGCTAAAAACACAGCTAATATACTATAAAATAACACGTTAGTTCCAAAAATGTGTTAGCATGAATTTGTAAGTGGTAGACTTTTTAGTGTTTAATATTAAAAATTGAAGAAAAAAATTCAAAATTCAATAATTGTAAATGAGTTTTTTTTTTTATTTTAAAATTTAATGACAATAGTATTGTGTTAATAGGAAAACAAACATACTTAGCTGTTAAATGAGAAAAAATAAAAGCTTTTGTTTCTGAAATTTGAAGTTTAACAATTTATTTATGTTGTATGTGAACTGTTCGGAAGAAAAACAACTTTTTTAGTATTACTAAAAAATGGCGTTAAAGGCTCAGGTAGTGTATTTTAGAAGTTTTAAATAGTTCATAATTAAATTAAATTATATTATGCATGTTATTATTACAATTTCAACAACATGGCGGAGTAACCATGGGATTGTAGCTCCAGACGGATTAAGAGGTAATATTTTTTTTTTTTTTTATAAGAAGGTCTAATCAAACGTAGTTTTTTCCTGTATTTTCAAGCCACTGTTAGCACTATTTTCTTAAAAAAATAATATTCTGAAAATTTTTTTTTATGAAGCGAAAATTTTTATAGCGAGGGTAACTCCATTATCCCATGGTTAACCCACTACTATGCTTTTCGCATATAATTTAATTTCAAATAAATATTTAATTTACTCATTTAATAGTAGCAAATTAGTTAAATTTTTTGTACAACGTATTGAGTGAAGCCTACGGTACATGTGAAGACAAATTCTGGTTTTTGGTGTCGAGCCTCTAGCACCATTATTCACGTTACATTCATATATCATACCGTAACACAGTATGAGATGTTGCGTTTTCCTATTACATTAATCGTTTTTCAATAAAAGAAAACAAGATAGAATCACTTTTTTATTTCAATTTCTAAACAATTAATTTATCAAAACCTTTCGAAAATATCATAAAAATTTCTTGATAAAAATCAAATTTATTTTCTTAGTAATTAGCCAAGAGCATTCTCAATTTAGTAAATTATATCAAATTTCATATTTAGTTTTAAATATTATCGTTATTATAATTCCTATTTGTTTTTAAAAGCTGTATATTCTATTTATTTATAATTATATATTAAAATATTTAAAAATTTATTTTCCTTTAATTTGCCTTTGGAACATTTTCATCGTTTAACCATCGGTATTTAGCTTATACAGTAAATCGAAATCTGCTTGATTTGTAAGTTCTGCTTTATGTGACAATCTTTCAAGAATATTTGAACATATATTTAGTTGTCTAGATTTTTTTAACTCTTTGCATTCAAGCAAAAAAAAAGTGAGTTGTAAATAGGCTGGTAAGGCATGTAGCACATGACAACGACCGACGTTCTTGTTTTGACGGAATCTTTTGACGTTCTAACCTTGTTTCCCCAAAGTTGAATACTAAATGCGCTAAATACGTCCTCAATGTTGTTTTTATTAGTTTTTAATTTTAAAAAAATAATTCAACGTGATTTTGTATTATTTTATTTACAATTTTTCTAATAAATGAATGTGTTTGCAGTTATTAAATAAAATATTCATGTAATGTGAAGTATGAGCAGTCATTACAGTTCAACATTCAGTGTGTCATGTGGTACATGTCTTATGATCCAACAGACAAAACACCATTAAATATGGTAGAGTTAATGGACAAACCATCTTGTCATGCTGTACATGTCTTATAAGCGCAAAGGGTTAAATAAAGATAAAAATAATCAGTAACATTTAATATATTCAGTATTATATTAATGTTTATATAATAAGTAGCTTATTGCCAAAATACATCAATCTCACATTTGATTTTGAGGTAAGTGAAATACATCTTATTGTCCTAACACCATTTTTCTGACCACAACTTACCACGAACAAAATATCAGTCGCTAGTCAATTTTTAAATTTTTTAAGTACACACTTGAAGGGGGTGTTTCAACCCTTAAAAATGTGTGGACGCAAAAAATAATGTTATATTTATTATTAGAATTCCATATAATATGTATAAACGAAATATCGCCAATTTTTAAATGTTTAGGTACACACTTGAAGGGGTGGTTCAACCCTTAAAAATTTGCGAATAAAAAAATGTGTTATATTTATTACTAGAACTCTGTATAGTATATACAAATAAAATACCATCAATTTTTAAATTTTTAAGTACACAGTTGAAGGGGTGGTTTCACCCTTTCAACTGTTTTAATGTAAAAAATAATGCTGTATTTCTTACTATACCTCTTTAGGGTTTGTATAAACGAAATTTCATCGATTTTTAAATTTTTGAGTTCCAACTTTGAGGGGTTTGTTCACCCCTTAGAATCGCTTTTTAGCAGCAACTGATAATTTTTATGTTATTAGGTAGTCACCCTCTACATACTGACAAAGTTTCAGATTTTTTTGAATTTTCGATTTCGCGAGGTTTCCTTGTTAGTCGACCTAAGTAATTTTAGTCAAAAATTTTAATACCTAATATCTAAATATTCTGACGTGTTGAAATTTTTTGAATATTTTTTTCGTAATCAGCGCACCAAAATACCCTAAGATCAGTCATCAAATCCAAATAATATATGAATATTTATGATAATTTATGAATTTCATTTGTCAAGTAAAATTATGTTTTATTTTCCATATCACTGTTAGCCTGAATACATCCTTACTAATATTATAAATGCGAAAGTGAGTTTGTTTGTTTGTTTGTTTGTTTGACTGGCTTTCACGCCTCAACAACTTAATCAATCAAATATTTCAAATGAAAAAAAAATGATGATAGACAAAAATGACGATATACAGCGATAAAGATAAGTTATTTTTTTTGCACCGATAAAATATCTCATTCCCGAGGGAAAATGTATTTAAAAGGAAACAATGAAATAATAACTGAATATTAAAAAAAAAAGATAATTGATGTCAGACTTTGCATATTGTTTACAGAGAGGACGAAAAAGGACACAGTCTACTTTCTACCCCGGGAAAATATCTAAATCCTGTCGGAAGTCATATTCCCGTGGGAAAATATATTTAAAATGGTATAAAAAAGAATCATTGATTTCATTTGAACTTGGCATGTTGTTAAAAGAATGTTATAGTCTATTTTTTACCCGGGGAAAATATTGTACTTTTGTGGGAAAAGTCCAAAGAAAAAGTAGCAGTATTCGACGCACAAGAGCGACGCGATGAAAGTACACTTTATACGCTCTAACTAGATGTTTTAATTTCAAAAGCCACGCGAGCGAAGCCGCGGGTAACAGCTAGTAGTACATAATAGGGATGTTATGGATATGAAATTTTGGATACGCATACGGATATTTAAAAACTTTTTTTTCGGTTCCGGTTTCGGTTACGGATATCTAATAATATCGAATAATGTTTCGGATACGGTTACGATTACGGATAATTATTTTTAGTGAATATTTTTGTAGAAAAAAGGGGAAAATGCACAAAAAAAATTAACACCGAACACGAATCAACCAAAGATGACTTATATACATACATATATATATATATATATATATATATATATATATATATATATATATATATATATATATATATATACATATATATTAACTGACCCAGCCTCGCGTTGCTCTGGCTCAGTAGTTATAATTAATTGAATTAATTTTTTCTTATGATTTTGATACAATCAAATCAATATTTACTAATAAAGCTGAAAATAGTTTAGCCATTCTTAAATCATATGGGATTGAGAATAGGCGCGAGAATAAAGTGCTTCGCTTCGCTCGCTAAACAATTCAAAATTCTATAAAAGAATTCCATGTAATGCTTCGCTCCGCTCGCCATACGATTTACTAATAAAGCTGAAAATAGTTTAGCCAATTTTAAATCATATGGGATGAAGAATAGGCGCGAGAATAAAGTGCTTCGCTTCGCTCGCTAAACAGTTCAAAATTCTATAAAAGGTTAATTCCATGTAATGCTTCGCTCCGCTCGCCATACGAAAATAGGGGTTGATAGTAGAAGGATGAAAATTTAGGGTTGTATCTATTTTTTATGCCACATCATAAAGAAAAAGTTGTCTAAAAAATATAAAAATAAAATTTGGGGTGGACCACCCTTATCACTTAGGAGTATAAAAAATAGATAACCTATTCTCAGACCTACTGAATATATATATATATATATATATATATATATATATATATATATATATATATATAATTTTCATCAAAATCGGTCGAGCCGTTTCGGAGGAGTATGGTAACGAAAACTGTGACACGAGGATTTTATATATTAGATATAGACGTTATAAGCTGTTAAAAATTGGTCACTTAAAAGTGAGGTACGTGCCTCATTTTGCTTGCATTAGTCGTCAAACAGCAAACTTCAATGAGGAAAGATCGTACAATTGCGTAGTAAAATGCTGTCATGTGTAATGAAAAACTGTAGGAATTATACAAGAACTGTAAAAAATAGAAAAAATGGTTTGAGATCGAGAAATGGTACCAATCTAGCATGCATATGTATGTGTAACACAGTAGTGTCATAAAACGACCTTAGCTGTGCCTTAACCATAGGAGGTCTTTTATACTTTCAAAAAAGATTTCTTTCCAAATATTACCCCGGTAAAATTACAATTTTTTCTGATAAAAATTTACATACAAACAAAGTGTAACAACTAATATTTCAAATACTTAGTTCATAGAGAAAAATAAGTTATTGGAAAGTCATTTTAATTCAAATTCAACATCAGTTTGGTGACGAAAACTAACAATCTGAAGAATTTCCAAGTAAGTCGTTTTCGATTCAAATATACTATGTACCGAGTCAGTAACGAAAATCGGCAATCAACGCGGCACGACAGTACCTATACCAGTAGTTTTAGAATTGTTTCTATTTTAGACCCTTCAAGTCACCTAGGCCATGGGAAACCATTTTAACGTCACTTTCATCTTTCACAGAAATCTCAACAGTACTTAAGTAAAAATTGTCAAATTTCTTCAGCTTTTTAATTTGCGCCCAATTTGGTGTAACTGACGAACAATGTGATCACATGTTCACTTAAATTTGATATTCTGAAATTTTGTACAAAATCAGCTCCTTATGTGCTTCGCTTCGCTCGCTCGACGACTCTAAAGTATTATTCATATTTTCATATTTTCAAGACATATTAATATTTTTATAGCATATCTAATTTTCATATGTATGGAATTTGCTGAAAACAGCAGAAGTGCCAATTGATGATAACTGGACAACTCAATTGTTTATTTCTTTATAGGATACAAATAGTATTTTGCACAGTAGATAAGTAATTTCATAGTAGTCGTTGGTAAAAATATTATTGGTGGTATTTATTAATACTTACAAAAATTCCAAAATTATTTTTCTTCAAATGCTTAGCAACAAATTAATTTGCATGATTTTTTGATAAATTTTTCCTCAGATATCTGTAGGGTAAAGTTGCCTATTATGAGATACCTTTTTTTAAAGCCGTGTTTTTCTAAAAATATTCGACTTTAGCTACTAAAATTACCTTTAATCTATGGAAAATATATTCTAGTTTTACTGCCAGAAGTAAAAATCGGATACTAGTTCAACTTTAATGTTGGCAAACGATTTTATCAAAAGTGTCATTTTTGGTTGACACGCTTACAATTACTTTATTGTATAAAAAATAAGTAATAATTCTGATTTTAAAAATTAAATCTATCGGTTATCTTCCGATCATATAAAGGTGTGCGGGAAATTTACATGTAACTCTCTGCATAATTGAAATAACGTGTTGTCAAATTCTAAAGTTAATAATTTCCTAATATGAAACACCTAGTTCCTAAAATGAGATACCTCATATTCGGAGTCGTTGGGTGTCTCATATTAGGAAATATTTAATATTACAATTTTTTAGGTCATGTTTTTTTCTTAGGCAAAGGATTTACAGAAATACGTGATAAATCATTAATAATACAATATGTGCACGTTTCGTGAAAAAAAATTATTTAAAAATAATAAAAATAAAAAAAATAATTATACGATAAACAAAGGAAATACATAACATAAAAACACAACATGTAATTTTTTGGCACTAAAAATCAAATTTTTGTTGGTACAGAATCTCCATTCGGTGAAAATTTAGGGAAACTAGCAAAAAGCTTGATGTTTCCATTCTGCTTATCTGTGCGAGGGACATAATTGTAAATATTTGGTCATATAAACGAAATAACCTGCTATCTCATATTAGACGACCATCTCATAATAGTCAACTTTACCCTATACAGTAATAAAAAATTGATATTTTGCGGTTTTTCGTAAATTTCTACGGTTAGACTAAAAATTTTGCGATAAAAACTATACGATCTTTTAACTTGCACCAAATTATAGATAGTTATCAAATTTGATCAAAATCGGTTTAGTAGTTTCGCAGTTTATCCTAGCCGTACATAGTGACATGATATTTTTATGTGTGTATATATATATATATATATATATATATATATATATATATATATATATATATATATATATGTGTATATATATATGTGTATATATATATATATACATATATATATATATATATATATATATATATATATATATATATATACATATATATATATATATATATATATATATATATATATATATATATATATATATATATATATATATGTGTATATATATATGTGTATATATATATATATATACATATATATATATATATATATATATATATACATATATATATATATATATATATATATATATATATATATATATATATATATATATATATATATATATATTGGATGAATCCGTCAGCCAGATACATCCGATTTTTGGAAGCCAATATTTTGGCTAATTTTCGCCAATTTTAGTGGTTTTTGCAAAATTTGGCCAGATTTCATAAATATGTTCGATTTTTTTTCACACCATTGAAAAGAGCGTAAAAAATTACATAAGACGAGTTTTTAAGACATTGTTTTAAGTGAACTAGCTTTTGGGAAAAATTAAGAAATTTGCTAAATTTCTTTAAATTTCTTTACAATAAATGCTTCATCGTTTTTATCATTACAATAACAATATTTATATCTGCTCCATTTTTCAAAATAAAAATTAACTAACTTTTCAAGAACGCGTCATCACCGATTTTGAAAATTTGTTCAGTGTTAGAGAACTAAACTATTTTAAACGGGTATAAGTTATGTTGTATGAGGTTTGCTACAGTCCGGGGGTCCCAAAGGGCCAGAAATAAAAATACCCAACCGATTTTGAAAATTTTTTGACTGTTAGAGAGCTAAATATTTTAAAAGGATACAAGTTATATGAGATCCGCCAGTGTCCAGTCTTTGGAAATTCACTATGTTATGCAACTGCTGCGACAGGGGTATTTTTTAATTTCAGTCAAGTACCGTATTGTTTTTGTTTTATACTTCACCATGAACTAATAAATAGGCAATAAACAGTTAGATAGTAAACAGAAGGATAAGCTGGTGGACAGTTGAACATATGAATATACTTTGATTGGAAAATATAAATAATTTAAAAATAATGACGGTAACTACGAATTACAACATCATTTCTCACGATTAAACCATTTGTATCATTGTTATTATCGTTATTATCATCACTATTGTCATTATTCAGTCTAAAATCATTAACTTCTTGTTGAGTTAGTTCTTCATCATACTGAAAATTATCATTTAATGATAAGTTGTGGAGAACAAAACAAGCCCTTATGAAATGATAGATTTGTTCTATGTTTCGAATTTTTAAATGGTATAATTGAGGAAATTTTTGTTTTACGCGACCAAAACAGCGCTCAATTAAGTACCGGTTTTTGCGTGTACTTTCTTAAAATTCTTTTCTACGCGTCTTAAATTTCCTCTGTCTCTAAAAGGAGTCAATAAATTTTTTAAACATGGATATCCTGCATCTCTTAATATGTAATGATAGACTCCACATCTTTCTCGTAACATTCTAAATAATATAGAACTCCGGAAAACACGGCTATCATGAATACAACCTGGAAATCCTAAAAATAGATCTGTCTCTCTTAACTGATCACAAACAGTTTGAACCTGAAAAAAGAGGAAAGAGTTACGTTAAGAAGAAAATTCAAAATTATGCCAAATTTTTATTTAGGTAATTTTCTATAGGTACAATTAGTGTAACACTACGAAGTTATGACAGACGAATGGACATGATAAAATTAGAGTAGTTCTCCGTATGGTCACAGAATCCCTCAAAAAGAGTGCTTATTAACAACCAGAAAACGTAGAAATGCGACGACTTTATTGATCATGTAAATAATAATAATAATTTAGATACCTGAATCGCAAATTTTTTTTTTATTTATATATGAGTCCGGATCTTCCTTTGGTTTATCAATTTTTATATGTATGTGACACATCTATAATTCCGACTACACCTGGGAAATCGCGTTCTCCAAAATATTGTTCTATGTTATTTTTTTCTTCATTTGTGGGCCACCTAATTATTTCGCCAGACACGTTACTTAAAAAATTAGTTACACGACGGCTAATTCTATATAAAGAGCTTAGCGAAATATTAAATTTGTCGGCCACATCTCTAAATGATGATGTTTGATGACCCGCAAAACATACAATTATTAAAATATATGCCTTAGAGGTAATTTTATCATTGGGCCCATAAGAATTGATTTTGAAAAAAATACTTGTTAAAATTCTTTCACTAATTTGATCTACTGTCTTTCGAAACACGAAAATGTTCCATAAATTCTTTGTCATTATACAATGAAACAGTATTTTTATATATCCTTCGTTTTTCGATATTTTTCTTAACTTGAAATTTAATAAGTTATATAAAATTTCTCCCCTATCTGATGAACTGTCAGATGATCTTGAAATAACGTGAAAAAAGCAAAGAATCCACAGCCTGCAAATTCAAATTAAAATCGGACTTTACGAAGAATTGCTCAACGCGTTTCGATCAATTCATGACCATTCTCAAGAGCTAAACAAAGATATTGTACAACCATCATTAAAAAAATTATTCAGTAAGTGTCAACTTAAAAATCATAACATAAGTTGTAATGTAAACACAGTGAAAAAGTCAAAATGATAAAAAGTTAAAATAAGAGATTAAGATAGAAAAACTTTTTAAAAACCTAGTTCCCACTGGGGACAAACAACATCGGAGTAGTCAGGAAACGAACTAAAATCTAATTAGAAAAAGAAAGGTCATGAACAGAATCAAAATAAGTGGAACAAAGGAATAAGACCACTGTGACCGCTGGTAAGGTCATGACAAATACCTATACAATGAATTGAATTACAGAACAAAGAAATTGAGAACATGAATCGATAAAATTGAGGAACAATTAATTAACTGGTAAGAACCTCTAAAGTATTAAGTAATGTTAAAAAATTTAAATTAATTTCATGATAAATTGTAGCTATAAATTCAAATGACACACAATTAAATTTTAAAAACAGACACTTATAAAAAGTTGTAACTTAAACAACACTTGTAGATTACACATTTGAACTGTTGCGGGCACCGCTCTATAATGTTGATGTAAAGTGATTTTGATATCTTCTGCGTAATGAACTTACACTGATGAAAGGAATACAACTGCGCAGTCTCGTTCAGAACTGTATTATTTGTATTTATGTAGTGTGCGATGTTTAGAGTTTCGAGATAATCTAAGATGGCGCTTTTCGGATGGAAATTAAGTGTGTCAAACGCGTCATCAATAAGAGAGTTGTGGTCGGTATCCAAAATATGTTCCGCTATTGCCGAATAATTTTTAGTATTTGCTGATTTTATTGCAGAAAGATGTTCGGCAAACCTGTTCGAGAACTTACGACCAGTTTGACCAATATAAATTGAGGAACAATCCGGACAGCAAAATTTGTATACACCAGATCTAAGGGACGGGGGGATATGGTCTTTGGTTTTTACTAAAAAGCTCGACAGCGATGTACCAGATGAAAAACATAATTTAACCCCTTGTTCCTCGAATAATTTACGCAGTTCATATGCTTCGTTCGATAAAAACGGGATTGAAGCTTACCTTGCATTGGATGTAGTAACAGATTTCGTAAGATTAGGGAATAAGGTGTAACCATGAAACTTGTTCAGATATTTAGAAAAAATTTTAAACAAAAATTACATACTATAACCATTAGCTTTATCTATATGGATGATAACGGCGAGTTCTCGACAAAAATTAAATTTATTTAGAGGGTACGTGAAAATCCTGTTGAAAGCGTGGTTGAAGAAAGCTACTTTGTGCGATATGTGGTGAGTAGTTGAAAAATGGATACAAAGGTCGGTAGGTGTCAACTTGCGGTAGACAGCAAACTCCAGACGATTTGAGTATAAATCTCTGAATATTGTAAGATCTAGGAAATTCAAACTATTGTGCACTTCAATTTCTAACGTCAATTTTATTCTGATGTGTAGCGTAGTCAAAAAGTTTAAAAACTCCTCCGCTTGATTTCGGGTACCATACTAGATCACGAAGACGTCATCTACGTACCGTTTCCAAAAGCGAGATTATGTAAATATTTCAAGTCTGAGTTGGAGATCAGTTTTTCGAAGTGGTTCATGAAAAAAATAGAAAAAAATGGGAAAACAAGGTTGCTCGTAGCTAAGCCGATGGACTGTGAGTACATTTTGTTGTTGAATGAGAAATAATTGTAGTTGAGAAGCAAATTGACACATTGACACATAGCTTCAAGGTTGGGTGCATCTGGGTTGTTGCTCAAGTTGGAAATTAAGAATTCACGTAGGAGCACTTTTAATTCATCGGTTGGAACTGAGTGAACAAATCCACCACGTCGAACGACAGCAGCAGGCAAGTGTTTTGAATCTTAAAATTAGTTAAATGTAAGATTAAATCGTGGGTATTATTTAAGGAGTGTTCAAAATTAATATATGTAAAATTGTAGATTTTGTCGAGGAACCAACGGGAGAGACCATCGAACACGGTGTCGACTTGGGAAACTACAGGCCTAAATTTTTCTCCATCTTTATGGATCTTGGGGAGACCGTACAACCGTGGTGCGAGCGGGTTCATAGGAATCTTGACGGATTTATTGAGGTCATATTAACGGATGAACTGTTTGATTTTAGTTTTCACTCTCTCTGTAGGATTATAATTTAATAAATTAAAATTGACAGACCTGTCGCAACTATCACAGTGAAAAGTACTTACATTGTTATAATTATGGAAAAAATTATTTTAAAAACAGTTTATATAATAATTAAAAGTGAGAGAGACACCATAATTTGTGTTCTATATAGTGTCGAGTGAGAGATCATCTACTCACCAATGGTGAGTAGTGTAAGGGTTGACTATTACTACGGTAGTTAAAACCCTTACAATATGTTTAATTTTATTTAATATTTTTAATATTTCTTCGTAATATTTCTGTTTCGTAATTTTGTCTCTGTAATTTGTTTTGGGTTCGCGTTAATTGAAACGCTGGTAAATTTTTTTAATATTAAATTTATTGTCACTGAATATAACAAAATAAATCTTTAGTTGCTTTTACAAAAAATGAATCACATGAAAGCTAGATTATATCTGATGTCTCTTCGTTCCACCCTTATCCTTTTATTCCTATTATTCCTTTTTTTTATTTTCATCGCGCATATTTCTTTGCGCAATGTGGAACTCGCTGAATTAATTAATACATATAGACGTTACAGATCACTGTATATAAAAAAGTCATTACCCCTATTATGTGGAAGATTTCTTTATCTTTTAACTTAATAAATGTTCTTATCAAAAATTTCAATAGATGGCGCTACTTGTAATGGTTATATACCAGGCTAGTGTCCATCGCATCCGTTATAGTAGACAACAATATACTGCTTGTATTAAATTTAAAAATTATATAACTAATCAATCAATTAATTAAAACATAATTTACATCAAAACAATGTCCATACAACAACAAAATACTCATAAATAATCTCCAATACTAATATAGAAAACAATATATTCCAGACACAAACACAAACACAAACACAAACCCGACAAGTAGATCACACCTACGCCTTATCCCTATCTAAATACACCTCCATCACATTTCCGAAAAAGACTAAGCTATCCTAATAGACGACATTAAAAAAATTCCCGTATATGAATGTGTGAATGCACTAACTCAATTTATCAACCCAACAAAAATTATTTGTGCATGACGAATTTCGGGAAACCAAAGGGTCTAGCAAGTTAAGATAGGGTTTGCAGCCCCAGAGAGGTATTTTAAAAATAAGTTATGTTGCAATATCGGTGAGTAATAAATATACCATTGGCACCTATTTTAGCCTCTAATCTCTCTGCATTCTTAAGATAATTGACCATATATGAGGGGTGCCAAACCATAACGTTGTAAGTGCTACACTAATTCGAATACGTTTTATTGCAGTAAAGCGTTGTATATGCTGGTGTTTACCTGCACCCTTAAAGTTCCGACCGTCCAGACTTTGTGACGGCCTCCATCCTCAATATTGTTAAAAAGCAAGTCATAACGTTGTATGTGCCTGTGATCGTGATTTTTCAATTATTAAGAAAACAAAAAGTGTGCAAAGCTACCTATTGCAAGAGACCTCATTAAGCTTGTTGCGAATGCTGGCAAAGAAATATTATTCTCAATAGTGAAGACTATAACGTTTTTTGATTGAATGAATCTGGCTAAAACGATAATTAACACCAAAAAACTGCAGATATCTTTGGCTACTATGAATCGAGTAACATCTGAAAATTTTGGTGTAATTTATACAAAGAAAAGTTACAGCGACTTTGCCCAATGGATAACAATTTCACTGTTGAAACCTGAAGTCACAAGGACTTGGAAATTGAGATGAAGGGAGCACCTGCACCTTTAGCTGCTGAGAAGAAAAAGGACATTCATGCCATTTTGCCTTATTTATCAGGAGAAAATAAATTGTTTTATGAAAACTTCATAAAACAAATATCTTAAAAGTTTACGTTTAATTTGGTAAGTGCAAGTAAAGATACACTTACAACGTTATGACTTTCATAAATAATGGCACTTACAACGTTTTGTCGTTTTCAGTTTTTTTAAATTAATATTAAAATTATTTCTGTTTTTTGGAATATTACAAATTTGTATGTTAATTATGTGTATTAAATGAAAGTTTAATAATAAATATTGTATGCGTTAATTCGTTTGTTATTTCGCAATTAAAACGGTTTTTGTCTCTAGTGAAAACTTATTTTTTTGGCACTTACAACGTTATGGTTTGGCACCCCTCATATATGCTAGAGCAGGTATTTTTGAAAATTTTTTTATTCCTTTTTTACTATTACATCCAGGCTGATAAAACCAAGACTGTTTATTTGATAGTACGTTGTGCTATATTCTGTAATTTTTACAGAATTTTTTAACAAAATCTAAAAAAATTAAAAATAAAAAATTATTATTTTTTCCATAGTTCTCGCAGAGGTAGAATCACTGAAAAAATATATAATGTAGCTTAGTCTGTCTACTTTTATCACTAGAAAGTGCATTCAGATCAGATGGGTGCAACACTTCGAAAAAAAATAAAGTATCCTTACGACCGCTCTAGAGTACTTACGTCTTCATATCTCTCTTTCATTTAAACTTGCTTATAAATGTATAATCAAGTAGTAGTTACGGTTGATTTCCATCTAAAACGGAACGATTTTTATGAATGGCGAGTGTATGAGGTAAGGGGCGTATATATAATACCATATGCATGATGGATATATAGATTATGTAGAGTATATGTACGGTATGGATTAATACGAACGATTAAGGGAAATAGGAAGGGATAGATTTGGATATAAAGATCATGGATCGCTTCTATTTAGAAGAAAACGCGCTGTATTTATAAAAGTTATGTATAGCTTACTATTAGCACGTTGATAGTCATGAATTATTAATGATGAAGTTCCGCAACTTTATGAACGCTCTGTATAATCTATATATCTATCATGCATTATGGTATTGTATATATACGCCCCTTACCTCATACACTCGTCATTTATAAAAATCGTTCCATTTTAGATGGAAATCAACCGTAACTACTACTTGATTATACATTTATAAGCAAGTTTAAATGAAAGAGAGATATGAAGGGGTAAGTACTCTAGAGCGGTCATAAGGATATTTTATTTTTTTTCGAAGTGTTACACCCATCTGATCTGAATGCACTTTTTAGTGATAATAGTAGACATACTAAGCTACATTATATATTTTTTCAGTGATTGTACCTCTGCGAGAACTATGGAAAAAAATAAGAATTTTTTATTTTTAATTTTTTTAGGTGATAGAAATTGTTAGAAAATTCTGTAAAAATTACAAAATATAGCACAACGTACTATCTAATAAACAGTCTTGGTTTTATCAGCCTGGATGTAACAGTTGCGGAATAAAAAAATTTTCAAAAATACCTGCTCTAGCATATATATGGTCAATTTACTCAAGAACGCAGAGAGATTAGAGGCTAAAATAGGTGTAAATGGTATATTTATTACTCACCGATATCGCAATATAACTTATTTTTAAAATACCTCTCTGGGGCTGCAAACCCTATCTTAACCTGCTAGAGCCTTTGTATATATCTTCGATCCAAAGAATTACACTAAAAATCAAAATAATAAATGTAAGTGGTATAAATGTTAATGTTAGAGATTTTTTAACTCCTACACATAGAATAATATTATATGGGTCTTCCCTACTGTATCAAATGACATAATAATACAAAATCTTATATCATTGGGTTTAAAACCCCTATCTGACATCTATTTCCTATCAGCTGGCATGAATGGTCCAAAATTCTCCCTTATTTTCAAAATTTCAGACGATATATATTTGTTAGTACTGACCATCCTGATATACCGAAATTGGTCCAGCTAATATACGATGATGAAAGTTATAAAATGTGTATTTCAATTAATGAAACAAAATGTACTCATTGCAGAAAGTTTGGCCACTTATCTGAAAACTGTAAAAAAATACCAATTCAAATTAACATAAACGAAAATCTAAATGAACCTAACTTTTCCACATTAGGAATTTCACAGAAAGATACAAATATCACAACAAACCATAATACTTTAACACAATCAACTAATAACTAAACCAGTTTAGAAAATGTACAAAAAGTACCAAAAAAGAGAGTACACTTAACTAGCCAGGAAAGCAATCCTGAAACAGAAATATCAAGTCAACCATACAAAAAACAAATCTTACACACAAGCTCACAGATGATACTTCAAATCTAGATGAAATGCAAGACGAAGACTTGCAACACCAAAATTTACAAATTACTATAACGCACACCCCTTTTTTACAACACCAAAATTTACAAATTACTATTACGCACCCCCCTACAACGCCTTTTTTAAAAACTACATACAATTTAGATATGATTTTTGGGAGGCCTAATAGCTTCGGGGGGAGTAGTAACATACATTCATCAAAATATTTATGTCCAAGTAATACAAATACAAACAAATTTACAGAACGTAGTGACTAGAATACACTTAACACAAACTGAAAAAATTACTATTTGTAATTTATATACTCTACCTGACCAACCATTCTGTACACATCATATAAAAAATATTATCAACCAGTTACCAAAACCATTCATCCTTCTAGGGGACTTACAATTAGACACAGATATGACTGCGATCGGCAGCAATCAAACAAATAATAGAGGTAAGCAAATTGAATATTGAAATCAAGATATACATATAATAAATAATGGAAAGACAACACACTTCTCGACTGCTACTGGTAACTTCTCCTCAATTGATATTACATTTTATGTTCCTCCAATCTTACCTCAAAGTTGGAATGGGACACTCATCACAATTTATGTTCGAGTAATCACTATCCAATTTTAATTAGTCACCAAACAATAGTAACAGAAATACCAGTAACAAATACAAATGAAAAATACATACATAAACAAGCAGACTGGGAAAATTTTACAAAATTTACTAAAATAGAAACTGAAGAAATGCACAATATCAGTGAGCTAAATGTAACAGATAACATCAACAAATTATATGCCACAATTCACAATGGACTCGAGAAGTGTGTTCCAAAATAAAAAAAAACAACTATAGAAATAAACGAGTCCCCTGGTGAAATGAATGTATAACAGTTCTAATTAAAAATACACGTAGACGCTTACGAAAATATAAAAGATCTAAAACACAATATGATTTTGAACAGTACAAGATAGCTCGAGCTAAAGTTCGGCGCAAAATTTTCAAACAAAAGCAAAATTCATGGAACGAATATCGTAAAAAAATTTAAAGAAAGAAAAATTAAATATGAAATTTTTGTGATATGGGTCTTTGACTATAATGGTATGAGGGTGGTCGGCTTTCGGACTAGAATCGATCACCTGGTAATATTAAACAGATTTGAATTAAATTATCTTTAGATTATGAAAAAACTAAAAAAAATACTAGCAAAGCTGCGTGGAAATGTTAAGGTCGCCGGGTCCATATAGCGACGGTATAGTTACGCCGCGCTGGCGCCGGTTAGAAATTGACGAATTGTTAAAATATCTTAAGTATAAATGTTATCGGTGTATTGGCTGATAATGTCCATATGGGGGTATGTATGAAGTAAAAGAAACTATTCAAGTTAAATATAAAGTTTATGTAAAGTCAAAATAGTATTGTTATTTAACAAACTAAAAAAATTAATAAGTACAAGTATAGTACGTAAAGAAGTATACAATATTTTACTTGAAATTTAAAAATACTAGTTAAAGCTAATTTTGGTTCAAAATAAATACCTAATGATACAATATTACGTAATAATGGAGAACGTTTTAGAAGGTCATTTAGAGGAACCAACATGGCGTCTCAATGATAAATAAATTTGACTATGATATCTACTAAAGTTATTAACCCGGCAGAACTGTGGTGGGGTATCATATACCCCAGTACATATGTTTTATATGATAATTCAATCATAGATGTCTCTACAGTCTGTATATTAATAGTATCTTCCAGTTATTTGATAACGAACATTTTTTTCAATAATACAGTTCAAAATACGTTACTGTTAATTAGAAAAACGATTTAAAATTTTTTTGGGGTATATGAAACCCCACCACAATACTATTGTGTATAAAATAACACTATTTGTACTTTAATAAAATATTACTGTTGTAATTTATTCAAAGAAAAATTTAAAGTTTTGTGTACATAAAAATTAATATAACAATAAAAGTTAACAGACAATTTATTCAGTTTAATAACGGTTTTTTCATATATTTAAAAAAAAATGTCTTATGAACAAGAACAAAGAAGACTGCTTGCTTTGTGGGAAGAAGTATCCACCGAAGAATTAGAGCAATGGCAAGAAGAAGAGAGTGATGAAGAGGATGATATTCAGCCAATCGGTGAAACAATAATTGGTGAAAACAAAGTTGAAGAAAGAAAAACGGACAGCGAAAATGAAAATGATGATTTTGACAATGACACGTATTCGGACAACGAAATTAGTAAAGAATATTTTTTAGATAAGAATACTAATAAATGGTATAAAAATTGCAAATCTAGTAAAGTAAAGGCTAGAGCAGAAAATATTATTGTGTTATTGCCCGGTGTGAAAAAAGATGCTCGAAACGCTAAAACAGCACTTGATTGTTGGCAGCTATTATTTACGGAGGAAATGCTAAACGATATAGTTATCTGTACTAATATAAAAATTAGGAAAGAAGCTATAAAATACAATAAAGAACATCAGTACATGGTGACAGAAACTGAGGTACCTGAAATAAAAGCAGTTTTTGGTTTGCTTTACATTTCGGGGTCACTAAAAAGTAATCGATTAAACTTAAAAGATCTTTGGAGTCAGGATTTTGGAATAACAATATTTAGAGAAACAATGGCGTTACATAGATTCAATTTTTTAATGCGATGTTTACGATTCGATAATATAGAAAATAGAATGGATCGCTTAAATATTGATAAACTGGCTCCCATCAGAAGTATATTCGATAAATTTGTCGACAACTGCAAGAACTGTTATACTCCTTCAGAATTTTTAACAGTTGATGAAAAATTGGAAGCGTTTAGGGGCAAAGTCTCATTTTTACAATATATGCCAAATAAACCAGCCAAATATGGCATAAAAATTTACGCACTAGTTGACGCCAGAACATTTTATTTGCTTAACATGGAGGTTTATACAGGAACTCAACCGGATGGACCCTATAAGCAGAGCAACAAACCGAAAGATGTTGTGGAACGGTTAATAGAGCCGGTATCAGGTACAAAACGAAACATTACCTTTGATAATTGGTTCACGTCCTACGACCTAATGTTGGACTTATTACGTTTTCATAAGTTAACGTCCGTCGGTACGGTGCGTAAAAATAAACGGGAAATTCCTACAGCGTTACTGTATACTAGAAATCGAGACCCTGGTAGTTCACTTTTTGCTTTTCAAAATGATATTACGATTGTGTCTTACATTCCAAAAAAAAAGAAAAATCTTATTTTATATTCTACTATGCATCATGACAAGGCCGTCGATCCTGAAACTGGCGATGAATTAAAACCTGAAATTGTTACTTTTTACAATTTCAGCAAAGGTGGAGTGGATACCGTGGACGGATTATCAGCTAATTATAACGTTTCCCGAACATGTAGACGTTGGCCTTTTTAAATTTTTTTCACTTTTAAATACTGCCGGTATTAACTCTCAGATAATCTACAGAGAAAATAACAAAATTATAGATAATATGAACCGGAGAAATTATTTAAAAGAGCTTGGTATATCATTAGTAATGCCGTTCAGGAATATTAGAATTATGAACCCTCGTCTTCCAAAAGCTCTTCGGCAGCAAAATGAATCAAAACAAAGTGAAGTGCCATCGTCTAAAAGAATGCGTAATAGTAAAAGATGTGAATTTTGTTTACGTAGTCAAGACAGAAAAACATTTTATGTGTGCATAGACTGTAAACGATATATCTGTCTAAGCCATGCAAATCTTTTGTGTCCAGATTGCAATGAAAACAGGCAGCAAACGTGATTAAAAAAATTTGTAAGAAATGAAATTTAGATTTCTTAAATTCGTCTTTTTATTGACGAATTCTAAGTAAAATAAGATTAATTTTCTACAATAAGTTTAATTATTTTTAGAATATAATAACTTTATATTTTGTATATTTTGAAATTAGGATTTTTTTGTTTTATTTTTGTAATCTTTTGTTAGAAATATAGTCTGAAATTTAAGTTAAAACGCATTATTATTGATACAAATTTCCACTTTTTAGTAAAAAACACTTATTTATATAGGTGGGGTATGCTATACCCCACCACAACACTGACGTAAATTTTTTTCACCACAATACTGCCGGGTTAAGTAAATATTATGCATTACGAATATTATATCTAGTACATATGAAATATTATCAAAATAAATAAAATTATACATATAAATATCTATTCAACATTAAATATTAATGCCGCTTAATAGAACAATCGTGGACTTAACACGTATTGACTAATACGACAAATTATCATTTGAAACAATTTATAAGTTTCAATGAAAATACGACATAACAGATATTTAAAAGTCTATTATGTAAAATAATAGTTTAAAAAAGGGTTAAGTGTATTTAAAAGTTAAATTGTGTTACCCAAATTTCCTCTTATTTTGTATTTCCGGTTCCATAAACACGTGCGTAGTACCATACTGAATTAATTAAAATATTTACCAAGAAGATATGAATTATTTACACGTACATCGATATTATTATTTTATTGAAAATATAAAACTATTTAATGAATATTATTTAAGAGGAATATAAACGCAAAAATTATTTCGATTTGAACGTACGTTCTTCTTAACCCATAATTGACTGACTCAGAAATTATAATTGCATTGCTATTTTCAGATATCTCCTTCTAATTTACAAAAAAATTATATCTAAACATTTTTTCTCACACCAACGCGACTGGAGTGGGAATAAATAGGGGTAATGAGGTTGTGTTTTTCATTGTAAAATAATATTGTCTAATGATTTATTAGATTATACAGATGACCTGACAACTTAACTTCAAGTATTTCGTAATAGCTACATACGTAGGTATAATATTTGTTATTTAATCCTTTTTTTTAACGTAAAGTGGCCATCTGTTTACGATTTTATCATCTCAAAGGAATGGCTGAATTTTCAAACATTTTGTATTTTCAGATATTTAGGTACATTTATACACTACTTGTATTAAAAGTTCGGATACAAATGAATCACATTACCGTGAAAAAAATTTACAGATAACGACAACACTTTAGGTTAAAAACGTTAAATATTAAAAATTATAGGTAACGTTAGCATATAGACAATTTTGAATTTTTGTAGCCAATAATTTTTAAGAACTGCGCGAATCTCTTAAAGTACATATTAGTAATGTATTTTCCATTTCTACGACTGAGTGATATACATATTACCTAAACAGATTCAAAGAGTTCCAGTTTCTATTGACTCGTTTATACCTTAAGTATATTTATGAAAACATTTTGTTCAATTGGTTATATAAGACGAAGTAGAATATCGCCTAAATATAATCTCACAGACGCACTGCGGTACGAAAACATAAATTTTATCATGATAATTGGCAAAATGTATAACTTCTTTACGTTTTATAAGTTATTATGTATGTCCAGTTATATACTACCCCATACTTTCCTAAGAGTAGTATACATAATATCATTACCACTATACATATACCACTATAGTGAATAAGTAATATACATAACTAATACCACTAATACTGTCGAATCAACGGAGTGACTGAGCGTGCCTAGGCACAGACACTGCGGACTGGCAGGTTGAGGGTTTGAATTCGACTGAAAGTCGCTCATGAAGGTTTTCTGCAGTTCCGCTTCACAATTCCAGATAAGTATCGGCATAGTTCCTTGAGGACACCGCTGCAGACGCATACTACCAATTCCTAGCCTTCACCTCACTTTCCTTCTCCTCCGCTCACATCATAATGTAATTGTAATGTATCAATATGTAAATAAAGTTAGAAAAATGATGATGTGTATGGCGTCTGTTATAGGCTTCTGCATGGCTTTTTCATTTCCTTTGCTTGAATTTTAAAAATTATGATACATTTTATTTTTTTTAAATTGTAACAATTGTTTCGAATATTAATTGTTCACTTTCAAACAAAGTTAGTTGGTACTTTTCAAAACTTTGTTTAAAATTGAACAACTAATGTTCGGAACAATTGTTACAGTTTAAAAATAAAGTAGTATTTGCTAATAAATAAATAATAAAACACTTTGCAAAAATACCACTTTTATTCAATTATTTTTGTAACATGTTTCGATTCGTAGGATCATCATCAGACAAATCTTTGTCTCTTAATTTGAAATAGAAGTAACGTTTTTATGTGTTTTATTAAATATAAGTAAATATGGAATACCATAAATCAGAACTCAAATGAATTAAATTGAAAGTGGTATTTTATAAAGCAAAAATTTGTTTTATTATTTACAAATTAGGTAATCATTATAGGTAACCGTATCATTAGCGATATCATTAGGTAACGTTCGAATCAGTTGACATTAGAGAAAATTTGTTTGAGGACGAGAAGAACTGTCAAGAATGCGACAGCCCAATTGAAGTATTTTTGAGTTGACAGTTCTTCAAGTTTGCTTTAAGTGAACTTTGAATTGTACTAAACAAATTTATGTGGAAAAAAATATAAAATCCGAATGTAATACGATAAGACAATTTAACGAATAAATAAAAAATAAGTTAGCATAATTGATATTATTATTTGATATTTTGTTATTGTTTTGAAATCAACTGAAATCTGGTAATGAAACATTCATTTAAATAAAATAGGTTTAGTTATACTTACATAAAGCGCACGCATACAAATAAATTACTAATTAACAGAAAAAGTATTCAATTTGTAAATAAAATTGTATTTTATAGTTGACAATCACACCAGAAATTAAATAGGAAGTGGAACTTTTTATTATTAAACAAAAAAAGGAAGCAAGTAAGGAAGCTTCATAAACTGTAAGTTTTTTCTTGAGTATTTTCAGTCGTAAGTAACTTTTTCTCTTTATAAATCAGTTTCCTAATTTCTTCCCCAAACGGATAAGTAACTTTTACATTGACAAAACAAATTATTTTGTTATTAAAAAAGTAGATAACATTTTCCTCTGAGATATAATTTCACCGGTGAATTCCATAATGTAATGATTTTAAATTCAAATCCTCAACAAAGGGCATAGCCGGGTAAGATAGGGAAAACGGCCCTTGACGCAAAATTGATTGTTTTTATAGGAAATAATACTTCTTAGCCCCATATACATTCCTGTCAAATTTCAACGCTCCGAGGCTAATAGTTTATGAATACACAAACAGACAAAAATTTTCAAAAAAATTTTTTTTTGACGAAATTACTGAACCGATTTATTTGAGTTTAATATATATTGTGTACCCACCTTAGACGAAGTAATGAAAAAAAATTAACGTTATATCCCTTTATTATACTAATTTTTTTAAATTTTTAAATTTAAGAAAATTTTTTTTTTGGGACCCAGGCGCTAGCGACACCCACCATTTTTTATTCAATAATTTGTCTCTTAGTACTGTATAACATATATTTTTATGGAAAAATTTTAGTTGGTAGAACATAGTAATATTTCAATACAAATGCATGCCATGTTCGGTATTACATATATTACTTATATATAAAAAGGACTATAAGGTAAAATATCTACCCTATTTCTAAAATAATATAATTACATACGTTCATAACTACGATAAACTAGTTTAAATTTACAAAAGTCCAACACTATTTGCCGTTTGTCTTTTTTTATCAATAAAACAAAATAGACATTGATTTCTCTTTTGTTATAGTTTTTTCCTTTGTAAGACGTCAAGTGAAACTTTGTTAGTTCATACACCACGTCTTACGATGTCAACAATTTCATACGAAGTTGATTAGCTGTCAAAATAGTATACCAGTTGGTCATTTCGTTATAATTCCCCATGACCCGTCATCGTGTTAACAAAATAAGACAGACGGCAGATAAAGCTAGACGTTTATCTAAGCTTGTTTGTCGTAGTTATGAACGTATGTAATTTTATTACAGAAAAAATCCACTTTCTGTACCTCCTTAAGAAGTGCAACAAAAACATCAAGTGAGAGGGACGAGCTACATATTGCGTAAAATTGTACACTACTTTCTTCAAGTTAGTTATATGCACATGTAATAACTACAACAGGTTTTAGCCGGATTGTTGTTATTACTATACATTGTTGAAGTTTTTTGTTCGATTTTATTAAGTTAATGTTTATTATTATTAAAGCAATATAACATTTAAGACGTATTATTGTTATTATTAGTATCTTTATTTGAACAAAGTTTCTAAAACTTATAATTTTTGTTGAGTTCCATATAATTTTAATTAGTAAGTATGCTCAGATAATTTTATTGATTTCATTCAAATATTCAGATTCATGGTAAAATTAACCTTGAAAATTATTTTTTAGCAAGTTAAAACATATTTTTTATAACAGCTCAATATATATATATATATATATATATATATATATATATATATATATATATATATATATATATATATATATATATATATATTTTAGACCGTCACAGGAACTCCAAGAACTGCAACTTACGGGGGAAGAGAACATTTTATTGCACTGCTTAGAGTTCTACTGTGTTTTAGAAATAAGGCTGATGCTTTATGGTCCTTTTTATACATAAGTAATATATGTAGTACCGAACATGGCATGCATTTGTATTGAAATATTACTATGTTCTACCAACTAAAAGTTTTCCATAAAAATATATGTTATAGAGTACTGAGACAAATTATTGAACAAAAAATGGTGGGTGTCGCTAACGCCTAAGTGCCAAAAAAAAATTTTTTTAAATTTAAAAATTTAAAAAAATTAGTATAATAAAGGAATATAACGTTAATTTTTTTTCCATTACTTCGTCTAAGGTGGGTACATAATATATATTAAACTCAAATAAATCGGTTCAGTAATTTCGTCAAAAAAGATTTTTTTTGAAAATTTTTGTCTGTGTATTCATAAACTATTAGCCTCGGAGCGTTGAAATTTGGCAGGAATGTATCTGGGGCTAAGAAGTATTATTTCCTATAAAAACAATCAATTTTGCGTCAAGGGCCGTTTTCCCTATCTTACCCGGCTATGCCCTTTACAGAAACAAAAATTTTAATTTAAATATATCAGGTATTGCATAATCTCTCGTGAAATCAGGTTGAAAATTATCGTGATATGAGGTATAATTGTATAAAAAAGATCACTCATCACTATTTCTCTTCTTGTGCTACAGTAACGTACCAACCGAGAGAAGGGGTACTCAGTGTGTACGCCTTTTTTTCAGTTTGGATTTTCATAAAAATCTTATTTTTCAAAATAAAAATCTATTTTCCGCAATATATTCATGAACTTGGGGTCATTAGAAAGAGCATTTCATTGCGGAGACATCTTACTAAATTTAAATTTTGTATGAGCTATAGTTTGGATTTTAAATTTTTGAAGTATGGCTTAGGTTGAATTTTCAGGGACGAAATTTAGTAAGATGCCTTCGTATTTTCATAAACTATTAAAATTTGAAAAAAAATTTAAAAATTATCAATTTTTATAGGCAAAAAATGAAAAATAAATTTAACATTGTTTTAAAAGTCGTTTATATTTCTCTTAAACAAATAAAAGACAAAATTAACGTTGGCCATATCTGCATTGCAAGCGACCAATGAGCACGTACGGTTAGTTACGCCATTGGAGCACAACTGCTTGGAACACTGAACAGAGGATACCACGGGCTGGTAAGATAGATAGGCAAAACTGGCGACCACATATATATATGCATGTACAAAAAAAATCCTCTTACTCCAGCAGGGTAAAATTTGCTACCTCTAGCAGCCTATAAACTTATACAGTGGGTTTCAGAATAATTGTATATATTTTTTTATATAATACCGTTATTTATTTTTTTTTTTTGATTAAAATTGGGATACTGCTGCATGTGGATGGCGCGGTCAGCAGTGTCCGGCGGCATCGCCAACTAAGGGCATGCGCCGCCAAACACGATATAAATAAAAACAACACATAAAGACAGGGACACATAAATGCACTAGACAACGGACAAACATACACATAATAAAATCCATCGATGGGCCCTGCCATCCCAGGGCTTAAAAAGAGTGGACAGTCCTTGGTGACGGTACGATAAGTACTAGACAGAGCGTCCGGTCACCAAGGTCTGGGAGCCATCGCTAGAACTCTCTCCGAGGTATAAAACGCCCCGGAGTGGAGAAGACCGACTAGAAACACGCGAAATATGACTAGAGAGATATCACAGTATTATCACAGAAAAACTTATTGCGGCACTGGGAGGTCAAAGGCCGACCAGTGACGCAATAAGGAGTTAAAACAATACCGCTGTAGAGCCATAACAACAGGCCTACAGCGGCATAACAAAATATCACAGATAAAAAGAAACAAATGATGTACCACCTCGGGTGTAAAGAGCCCTCGGTGGTACATCCCTAAAAAACAATAACAAAACGGAAACCATGTATAAATAACAACAGTACCACTAAGGGTGTAAAAGGCCCTTAGTGGCATAACAAAAGACTAAAAGTACCCTGCCAGACCAGCTGGAACAGGGTATGGTTAATAAATAAATAAATTAAGACACACACAATACTTTTTTAAACACATGAATTAAAATTGACTGTAATTAAAATTCTATCGGGGGAGATTAAACGAGACGACTTGTAAAATCAGAGATGGTATGCCCCTAAAGCCTCTGAAGAAGGTTCGAATTTCTGAGAAATTCAATCATCCTTCTTTCAGAGACAGCATCATAACTAAGAGCGTTGGCTACATTATTTGGGAGCTGCAACCTCTGGCGCAATGGCGCAAAGGTTACACATTCCTCAACTATATGCCTCACGATCAGCGCCGTCCCGCAGGCGGCGCACCTTGGCTGATCCTCACCGGCGAGAAGGTGACGATGTGTTAACGCCGTGTGACCCAAGCGTAAACGTGTCAGGGCCACACTCTCTCGCCGGCTCAGAATTACAGGTGCCGGAGTTCTTCGGACCTCAGGTTTCACCTGTCTGAGCTTAGCCGTGAGGTTGTTCCACTCACCTTGCCATTTCTGATCGATCGCGGATCTAATGCACACTCTCAGATCCTCTGGGGGTATGGCAATGTCCTGTGGTTCACCGACTTCGGCTGCATGACGTGCTGCCTGGTCGGCGAGTTCATTGCCAGGTATCCCCACATGTCCGGGAATCCAAAAGAAGGTGATAGACTTTTGGCGGAGCATGTAGAGACACGTTCGGATGTTCTGCACCAGTGGATCGATGGTATGAGAGTGACAGATCGCTTGCAACGCGCTCAACGAGTCGGAACAAATGAGGAATGCGCTGTCTTCGGATGTTTGACAGAATCGCAGGGCTTGCAAAATAGCAAATAATTCTGCAGTATACACAGTGGCCTGGGGAGGAAGTGACCAAGCGTGAGGATCGTCACGAATGACGATGGCACTTCCAACACCCGTAGCTGTTTTGAAACCATCTGTGTATATGCAGAGAGAGTCAAGTTCGCTAATGATCTCATAAAAGCGGGATCGATATTCGAATGAACTGGTCTCCTCCTTGCTGAGACCAGTCAGGTCCAAACGACACCTTACGTTAGGGATCAGCCAAGGAGGTACATCCATAGGACGTTTGGGAAGTACCTTGGCGAACCGTAAGTTGAGACTCTCTAATAACTCCTACGTTCGAACGGCCACTGGTCGACTTATGGTGGGACGTCGACCGTAGAGCCCCTGTAAACGGTATCTGAATAGAGTCGGGTGGTTTATATGTGAAGGTGTTGCATATATTCCCGCTGCATAATTGAGCAAGAGACGCTCACGTCTCAGTCGCAGCGGAGGAAGACCCGACTCTACGCAGAGGCTCATAGAAGGGCTCGTCCGAAATGCTCCCGTAGCCAGTCGTATGCCTGCATGGTGAACAGGATCTAGGAGTAGAAGCGCAGACGCCCGGGCGGAGGAGTAAGCAATGCTGCCGTAATCAATCCTGGTCAGAACCAGCGATTGATACAGGCGAAGCAACGACTCCCGGCCCGCACCCCACGATGCACCAGCCAAGCACTTAAGCATGTTTATTGTCCTACGACAACTCGCAGCTAAGGCTTGGAGGTGTGGGCGCCACGTAAGTTGTTTGTCAAAAATAAGTCCTAGAAACCTGACACTATCAACGCACTGAAGGTTGGATCCTTTTAAAGTGAGGACAGGATCCGGATGTGCGTTGCGCTTTTTGCAGAAGTGAACCACCGTTGTTTTTTGTGGAGAGAAGCGAAAACCAAGAGCTTCTGCAGAAGTCACCACTTCGTTGATGCCTTGTTGCAGCCGTTGTTGAATATCCCCAATGGAATCGGCTGCATAGAAGATTGTGAGGTCATCAACGTACAAGCAACGACGAATTGGGGCTGAAGCTGCAATATGACTGACTGCGATGGAAAACAAGGTGACACTAATTGTGGAGCCTTGAGGAACACCATTCTCCTGGGAGTGGGCCTCAGACTCAGTGTCACCTACCCGGACACGAAGAGAACGGTCAGTCAGAAAACTTTTTACGAACTGAGGGAGGTTACCTCTTAAACCCCAGTCGTGCAGCTTCTTGAGAATGCCATACCTCCAGGTCATATCATAAGCTTTCTCCAAATCGAAAAACACGGCCACAAGGTGTTTTCGTTGGAGAAAGGCGTCTTGAATGGCATTCTCGAGGCGAACAAGATGGTCCGTGGTCGAATGGTATCGGCGGAACCCACATTGATGTTTAGGTATGAGGTTGTGGGATTCCAGCCACCAGACGAGACGGTTGTTCACCATTTTCTCCAATACCTTGCTGAAACAGCAAGTCAAGGATATTGGACGGTAGCTCGTTAGTTGCGATGAATCTTTACCCTCTTTTAGCAGCGGAATGATGGTAGCTTCCCGCCACTGCGGAGGGTAAACGCCTTGCCTAAAAATTTCGTTGTAAAGATCCAGTAACCTACACTTACCAGGATAAGGCAGGTTCCGGATCATGGCGTAGGGGATCTCATTAGGTCCAGGGGATGTGTCCCCAGATCCCCGAAGCGCCTCCAGTAATTCTTGCATAGAAAACGGTTGGTTATACTAGAGGGATTCATCTGAGAAAGATCTTCTCCGATTGTGCCGGTGAGAATGCCTCTATGAGCAACCCTCTGCCCGATAGTTTGGCATCTTTTTTTGTGTTGATTAAAGTTTATTTAGCCAGACCAACACTTAAAATGTTATACATGGCATTTTTAATATAGATATACATAAAATAACAATAATTTGGCTTTAAAGGGTCATCTATAAATGATCCCTCAGTAACTTAAATTAATTTTATAACCTAATTAATAGTATATAATATAATTTTTTTTATAATAACAAAAAGATTACACTCACAGTATTATACCTATACATAAATAAATTACGTTTATATTATTTGTATGGACAAATAAGTTCGAAAATAAATTTTTTTTTCTCTTAATTAATAAAATTATATAATTGATAAAAGTATTTCATGTAATATTATTTAATATTTGACTGCTATGTACATATCTCTAAATGTACCGTATGTTTGATTTAAATTTTACTCAGAACATAGGATCTTGTGGTATTTTTGGCTTAAGGCGTCGATGTGGATTATTTCCCGGAAGATTAATAAGATCCGCTAAACTGTTGTTATCTAATTCCCTGTAGAATTTTTCCGATATTCTGTGAATGAAGGTTTCGATGGTTTCAACGTTGGCTTCACGATGTAGTTGTGACGCTCTTACGTACCACGGTGCTTTCAAGGCGACTCTTAATATTTTGTTCTGGATTGACTGCAGCTTATTGATGTGTGATTTTGAAACATTTCTCCAGACTGGGCACGCGTATGTTAATAATGGCCTAATTAAAGCTGTATACAACATTATAGAACATTTAGATTTAATTGAGGACTTTTTATTTATTAACGGATACAACTTTATAAATCTTTGATTGGCTTGTCTGATTTTGTGCTCTATATGGGTGTGCCATGTTAATCTTTTGTCTATATGAACACCAAGATATTTAACGGCTTCGTTATTCCATTTTATATCTTGTCCGCTGATTTGTATGCTGGTGTTTACTGACCCACGTTTAAGAGTAAACAGTTTAGCCTCACACTTTTGTGGATTCAGTGTCATCTTCCATTGATTTAAATATTGTTCAAATTCATCCACTATTACTTGTGTTGAGCTCACAGCAGTCTCAAGTTCTTCATGTTGGTAGAAGATTACTGTATCATCAGCAAACATCCCTAGATTGTTTCTAATCGACAAGGGTATGTCGCTAACATAGATGTTAAATAAGGTTGGACCAAGTATTGATCCCTGGGGGACACCAGCATTGATTGGGCGTGTTGTTGACATCTCATTGTTAGTAAGTACAGTAAATGTTCTGTTGGATAAAAAAGAAGCAATAACATTCTGTAGGTATTTAGGTACTTTTATGTCACTTAGCTTCCGTAGCAGTCCATTGTGCCATATTTTATCAAAGGCCTGTTGTATGTCCAAAAAAACTGCTACAGTGTACTTTTTACTTTCAAAGCCATTATTGATTACATTGATCAGTCTAAGTAACTGGTGGTTGGTTGAACATTTATATCTAAAGCCGAGTTGGAGTTGTGGCAATACGTTGTATTGTTCAATGAATTCAGTGATTCTGGTTGATATCATTTTTTCAAGTATTTTTGACAAAGTGTTGAGTAAGCTAATGGGCCTGTAACTTGTTACTTCTTTTTTATTTTTGCCAGTCTTGTGTATAAGTAGTAGGCTAGCATCCTTCCATTTATCAGGAAAATATCCCGAACTCAGACAACCATTGCAAATAGAAGTTATGTATACTAGTGCTTTCTTTGGTAAATGTTTTAACATTGCATTGGTGATTTCATCTTTACCAGGGGCTTTGTGTGTTTTTAGTTTTTGGATGCACTCCTTCACTTCTGAGGGCGTTACAATTTTCACAGTTTGGTCACTTGTACTGGTTTGAGGATCGCATTTACTTTTAACTAAATTAATGTTGTCGCTTGGGTCACTTAATGAAAAGATTTGCTCAAAGTAATCAGCAAATATTTCGGTTTTTTGCTTATCCGATGTTATCAACTGACCTGAGCTGGTGATAGGAGGAATTATAGTTCTTTCACGAGTGATTCTCCTAGTTGCCTGCCATAGTTGTTGGTCCCCTGGTGAGATTTCACCAATATACTGTTGGTAAAGAGAGTGTCGGTAATTTTCTATTTCTTGGTTGATTTTATGAGTGAGGTTATTTAATGTCCGCTTTATATGTGGCTGTCTGGTTTTTTGCCATAATCTTCGTGTCTGATTTTTCTGTCTTATTAATTTTAGTATTTCGTTTGGTAGCTGTGAGATTGGTTTTGTGACATCGGATCTGTGCGGGGTTATTGCAAGGTTTGCTGATGTTATTATTGCAGTAGTTAGATGGTCAACTGCGTTATCTATATCACTGGTTTTGTAGACTTTTGTAGTAGGTTTTAGTATCGTAGATACTGCATCTTCAAACTTGTCCCAATTTATCCTGCCCATTTTTATTTGGCGGTGTCTGTTTATCAGTAAAGGTTCTTGTTGGAAGTTGATGATTACAGCAATATGGTCTGAGGATAAATCAGGATAAGTGTTTTGGAATATAGGATAACGAAGATTTCTTTGCAATGCTATGTCAAGGATGTCCGGTGTATGGCTTATGTTATATGGGAAATGGGTTGGTTCATCGGGAGCCTGAATTTGGATGCAATATTTTACAGCAATATTTTCCAAGATTTGTCCATTATTATTACTTTTTGCACAACCCCAATTTAGTGATTTTGAGTTTAAGTCACCTATCAATAGGGTTGGTGTATTATCACAGAATACAGCTGTAACATCTTCTTCTAGAATGGTCTTATTTGGTCTATTATACCCGCAGACAATTGTTAACCTTTCGTTATTACTTAGTTCTAGTTCTACTCCTACAGCTTCTAAGTGTCTAAGTTCGTATGGAGATTTTTGGCAATGTTTAATTTTGTTTTTTATGCATATTAAAACGCCACCAGATGCAATTGGTGCAATTCGATCATGTCTGTATAATTTATACCCGGTTAGTCGAAATGTTTCGGCTTCAACCAGATGCGTTTCTGTTATGCAAGCAACCGATATGTTTTGAGTTTGTAGAGCATGAAGTAAACTACCTTTTTTATTTTTAATACCATCGGCATTCCAATTCAGTATTCTGATGTCATTGATAATGTGTAATTGTTTATTTAGCATTATTAAAAATGGCAGCTAATTGGTTCATAAAGAAACTTTTAATCGTTTCTATATGAGGTGTTATCATTTCAATGATTGTAGTTACAATTTGTTTAATGATATTTTCGAATAAATTATCACTTGGCTGGCTATTTTGTGCTGTGTTGTTAAATTTATTTCTTGTAACGTCGGCATAGCTGAATTTACTATTTGTTGGAGTTTTAGTAGAGTGTGGCTCAGTACTGTTGAAAGCTGTGGTTGGTTTATTTTGTATTTTCAGTGTTTTTGCCGTATTGGAAAGCCGGTGTTTTAAGTTTTGATAATAAACGCATCCCTTATAGTTTGCAGGATGGTTTTCCTGACAGTTGACGCATTTGGGTGGTTGTTCTGGACGTTTTGTGCATTTAGAATAGTGGTGAGGTTCTAAGCACTTTACACACCTCATATCGAGCTTACAGTAATTTTTGGTATGGCCATAGCGCTGGCATCGTGTACACTGGGGAATATTTTTGCTTTGTCTTCTGGGTTCCACACTAATCACTGCCTTAAATAGTACTTTTAATTCAAATATGTCTTTACACTTTGGATTAGTTGAATCCAATTCTACGACACAAAGTGGCGTTGGCTTTTTGTTTCGATTTAATAATCTGGTTACTTTATTGACCGGATATGACTGTGCCAGTTCCTCTAGTATTTCTTCCTCAGTCAAGATATATGGAACATTACGAATCACAACAGAGAATTGTTTAACATCAGGAGGACAAAATGAATGGTACTTCACTTTGTTTTTATCAAAAAATGATGTTAAAGCTCTATAATCTTCAACTGAGTTTAAATTAATTTTGATGACTCGATTTCGTTTTTGTTGTGTGGTGAAATTTTCTTTCAGAACTTTATTAAGGTCATCTAGTAGTTCTCGGTAGTTTTCTACTTCGTGTATGAAAAGTGGAGGTATCTTGTTATGGGGTGGATTTCTAACAACATTTGGTATTCTTGTATCCTCTTCCTCATCGTCACTAAGACATTGAAAACGATTTCTTATTGGTATAGCAGAGATAAGATATTTTTGAGCTGGTGTTTCATCACTTCCAGTACTGCCAACATGTTTTCGTTTGTTATTACTATTTGTTTCTGATGTTGCTGGTGTACTGTTGGTACTTTCGCTGTTAATGGTCTCCATCACTTCTATTTTATCGCTACCTGGAGGTGCGAACATATTGACATATATAAGTACCCCTGTAAGGGGTACTTATTGTAAACACACTGTATATCACTTTTCTGTATGTATGTATTATATACGTATATATGTATGTTAATTATATTACACAAACGAATGCTTATTAGTTAATGATTATTTATCGCTATCAACAACAATTAAACAGATCTATACTCATTGAGGGTTAGATCAAGACTCTTGGCATCTTTGACCTGCCCAATTCCTTCTTTAACCATTTTTGCCAAAAGGAAAGGACTGATTTTACCAAAATCGCCTTCCTTTGGCTTCACCACTATATACTTGAGGTAATTTGCTGCTTGCACTCTTGGGGTGTCTAGATTAACTAGACGCCCACGATTTTTCCCTTTTCCTTTTTGCTTGGGAGGAGGGTTACCCCCCGTGGACTTTGAAACACCACCGCTTGACTGTGGCGTTTCGTTCTTTGCGGCTGGGGTACTGGTAGTAGCCCCGTCGGTGTTGCTCCCACCAGTTGACGGCGGTGGAGCAGGGTTCGCGTCCGTGTTTAAGGGCCCGGACTCGCCGTGTGTTGACAATATTATTTTCCCCCATAAAACGTTATACAAAAATCCCCCACCCCGCTCCCACCCTCCACGGAGCCTCATAAGGGACGTGGGACTCCCACGCCAGGGATACGGGAATGAGGGGCCCTAGGGACAAACCCCATTGTCCCAGTGACACGCACGACCCCGGGGCGCTCGAATTTACTGCGGCCGGTGCATAATCGCAGCCACGGTCTATGCCTGAAGCCAGGGCCGAAGTGACGTGTTGTTCCGCCGTACTCGCAAGTAACGGCTTCCCTTAGTCACCAGGATCCCCTTTTCCAGGCAACGCCGCTAAGCCACACACGAGCTAGTGTGGGTCCCGAAGATGACTTGAAGTTGGGACGACAAAGAAGAACGGAAACAAAACAAAACAAAAAACAAAAAAGAAACAAAAGATAAAAGAAAACCTGAAACAAAAAGAAATAAAAATAACGAAAACAAAAAATAATAAAAACGAAACGAAATAATAAAATAGGATAATAAATGAACTTTCGAGGATTACTCCTCTAGATCCGGCATCTTTTGTGAAAACAGTGGTACCTCGAGAAGGAAAGGTGCTGATCTTGAGTAGTAAGAGGCTAATGGAATCCGAAGATTACTGTATTGCGCATAAACTACCCCTGGAACCCTTAGCCTCCTTGACACCAATGGGGGATAAATATCCCTCACGGGTGCCAAGGGCAGCTGCTATAGGTGTCCTCACCACCAATACCGTTATTATTACTACTATTATTATTATTATTATTATTATTATTCCATATTTTTAAAATACGCTATTAAAATATTTACTAATGTTCCTGCAACACCCAATCTTATTGTATTTCAATTTATTATGAATAGAGTGTTACGAACGAATTGGCCCGCTATCTGGTGTTAAATTTGTTAAAGTTCTTAACAACCTCATTTATCCCGTGTATTTTGTAAACAAAAGCACGTGGTTATAATTGTCAAAATAATCAATACATAATCTCGATTTCGATCATAATATTTAAAATTCATTTTTTTTAAATATGTTTATATATTATAGTAGAGATAAAATGTAATAGTTTCTTTTTTAGATTTAGATTTTATCACGGCCACATTTTCAATTTATTAGAAAGTGAATTTCTAGGATTTGTATAATTTCATTATGGCAGTCGAACGCGAAAAAGCATCAATTTAGTTATTTTTTTTTTTTTTTTTAATTATAAAGTAGTATATTTTTTTTTAATTATAAAGTAGTTATAGATATTTTACAAAATTGACCGATCTAACGACCCAAAAAGTAAATAATATATACAATTTTACCAGCAATGCATTGAAAATACCAAGTTTCGTACTTGATGAATAAATGATTCATCCCGTATATAATTTCATTTGGCGTATTTTACGATACTTTATTAATTTAACTCATTGTTATTTTGTTTCTCCTAGTGTACTTGCCTTTTAAAAATTTATTAATTATTAAGAATTAATTACATTATTTTTTTACACGTTTTATACTTATATTCTCATACTGATATTAGTAACATTATATAATTACATGCCTTTGTAGCCAACACTGTAAGCTTTATTGCAATACAGAAGTTAGATAAAATTAAAAAAATATTTTACAAAATTTAATTCAAATAATTTGCTATCAATATATCTCCAGTATTTTACTCAACTTGTTAAATATCGCGGGTAGATATTTTTAAATATCCAGTATTTTCCTTTTTTTAGAAATCTTTCATTATTACTTATTAAACTTATATTCATACAACATTATTTTATAAAATATTATTATTTGAAAAATTTCATAACTAAAAATTGTATTAAAAACTTCTGAAAAAAATTAATTGAAATACCGCGGTTAATTTGAAACATTTTTATTAATCCTTTCTGTTTCCGTACCTACTTTGTTATTGTTTTTAAATAAAATGATTCATTATCTTTTTAACCAGTTTAATGCGCCATTATAAAGTTTTATGGTTGTTGATTATTGCGTTTATTGTGTCTTTTCCTATATATATTTATTAATTATCAGTTTTTGTTTTTTTTTTTAAATATTTGTTTTTTTAAGTTTTTAAAATCTTATTTTCTATTTGACTTATTTTCTTATACTTTTTATTAAATACTTTTTTAGAATCGTATTTTTTTTTATTTTTGAATTTTTCTTTTGAATACTACCTATTTATTTTTTTTTCAATATTATTACTTTTTTAGAATTATATATATATATATATATATATATATATATATATATATATATATATATATATATATATATATATATATAGTAATATAGTAATATTTTATATTTATTCACTTTTAGAGTTCTATTTTTTCATTTATTTATTTCTTTTTTTAGAATATTTTTTTAATTTTTTTTTTTTTTTTGGAATATTTATAAACGTTTTTCTTCAAATTGTTTGTTCAAAGGTAAGCTGTTCTTCAAAGTTTTTTTTGGCATATCTTACTTTTATCTGGTGTTAATTATGAACACACTATTAAAAACAGTGGCGTAGCTAGGCGTAGGCGATGTAGGCCCACGCCCAGGGCCTCGCACTTAAAGGGGCCTTGTGAGTGACTTTTTTTTGGATTGTCGCCTAATTTTTAAGAGAGAAATTTAAAAAAAAAATTAAGGGGGCCCTCGCAAAAATTATTTTGTTCACTCCCCATTTTCATCAAATAAAAATTAATTATCCCTTTTTTCTAGGAGAATTTACGAAGCAAACAGTCGATAAATATCAACATCCCATCTGTTTATTTTAATTCGGTAAGTTCAGAACAATAATAAATCAGTATACTTAAACAAATTGCGATTACAATAGTATATTACATAACTGTGATCGTAAGTTGCACATTACACATGAGGGAAAATTTACTCAAGAGACGCACAGTGACGACTGTGTAATATCAATATGTCTTACGCACTGTACTTTACCTACGACCAATATGAAATTCACAGTAATATAAATTTCGTACGGATACAGTATATTAAATATTGAGTCAAACTTAAAATACATTAAAAGCAAGTTATATTCTGTTTCAAATACAATTGAGCATGGTTCATCGTTAAAAAATTAAATAATTTTTTTATTCGAAACAAATTAATCTTCAATTTTTTCTAAAATAGAAGACAAGCTGCAAATTTAAAATTTACCCATTTGCAACAACGAAAAAGATAAAGCTAAGAAAACGGGAATTCCTTAAATTCATAAGTGATGTATCATGCTTAAATTTAAGTGAAATAGATTATACTACTTTCAGTTGTAAGATAAAATTTTAAACAGATTTTAAACAGATTTTAATATAATATACAATATAGAAATTAATAAAGGTGTAGTAGGCTCTTTCTCTTTACGCATACGTGCATGTAAAGAGCCCTTTTTTGTACAGCTGTATGTAAAACGTAGCTTACCTAGATGGTATTTTGTACTAAAAACAGCAATTTCATGATAGCCGTAGATAAAATTGTTTTTCTAGCAGGAATTATATTACGTGTTGCGTAATTATACGTCAAAAGTTTCAAGTTAATGAGAATTATGTCTGTACAAGGTACATACACATACATACGATACATACATTACATACGTACAGTTATCTAATTGAGAAATTTACAAACCTCATATAAACATAATAATTTTTTTCCATTTATATCCGTCTGGTCTACACTAATGCAAAAGAAACATTTAAAATCTATTTTCTTTTGTAAAATGTCTTATTTTAACATGAAAAACATAAATCTTTGATACGTAATCTGGTGATCCAAAAAATTAACTGTCTCTTATGAAGCAGTTCATTTACTTCTCGCGATAATATCTCCATTCGCTACTAGATGGCTCTAGGTTACCTCGTTCTACCTCGTTCTTCTCATTTCATTCATTGTTTTAATTTTTAAAAATTAGAAATTTCATACAGATTAAATAAGAAAAACAAAACATTTTAGGTCGTAACTCACAGACAAGCAGTTTCTTTCTTCTTTTTTTTTTTAGAAAAAGTGCTTATAGTACTTGCAAATAAAATTATGAACCACTTACTGAAAATTACCAATTTTGTTTTTATTTTTGCAATCAATATATATATATACTCATTTGCAACAACAATATATATATATATATATATATATATATATATATATATATATATATATATATATATATATATATATATATGTATATATATACATATATATATACCGTGTGAGTTTTTCGGGAGTTGCCATTTTTATTACAGCCAAACCGTTGATTTAGTCGAAAAATTGTTCAAATAAGAGTTGTAGATATCGACGGGGGCAACCAATTGCGATAATCAGGAGCTTTATAGCTCCTGTGGTTTTCGAGATACGATACAAACTTACCTTTTTTTAAATGGAATAGTATACTTATTTGTTGATAAAAATTATTCAATAAAGCAACAATAACCAAAAATAAAAAAATAAAAATTTTTATTTTAAGTTTTTTTTTCAAATTTTACAACTTTCGCGCTTAAAAGTGATTTATTTAAGTGAATTTTGGTAAGTTTAAGAGCGCCTACTTCAAACAGGCCTCAATATTACGGAAAGTAGCAAGCCCTAATTGTATTTATGTTGCATAGATGGCTTTACCGTATAGGTTTATCTAGAGTCCCTATAATAAATAGAGTCGTGACATGTGTTCTCAACGCTGATTGGCACCGGCATTTTCTGTCCACAGTTTGCATAGAATACATTAGAAATAAATTAAATATTAACAAAAATCTGAAAAAATTATTTAGTTTAACCTAGAAAGAATAATTAAATTAAAAATTTTTAATTGTTCAGTAATTCATAACTTATTAACAATAATTATGTACTCAAAAATATTTACTCAAGCATGTGATCAAGCAATTTTGAAGCTTGCCGCGCTTGCCGCTCTGATTTGGACCGAAAACGAATGACATGTCACGACTGTATTTATTATAGGGACTCTACCACACAAATGACTAATTTAAAATGTCAGTGTTTTTTTTTAATTTACAATTATTTTGATAATTTATGTAATTCTGTTTTAGGTACTTTATTGGAGTATTTCTAATAACTTATTATTGTTCGAGATGACATAACCTCTCCAATTCTTATATTATCCAAGGAATATTTATTGTTATTTTAAAAGGTAACGGTAATTCCACAATTTCAAAATAATTATTTACAATGTAAGTGACGAAAATTTTTATTTCATAGGATTCTGTAAAGCTTTGGTTCAGTATGAAGTTAATATAAAATTGCAAAAGGATGGTACTTCTGTGGAAAAAATTCAAGAAATAGAAATGTTAACGCGAGGAAACTCCCACTAAAAATTTGCCACCCGGGGTTCTGTCCGGCGTGCCTATAGTGTAAATCTACCACTGATTATACATAACTACCAGCAGCGCTGGGAAGAATGGTTCATAGAATTTACAATAGAAAATGGTTTTCAAAAATGCACTTAAAATACAAAACGGAAAATGGTTTTGCTGAACATATTTAAAATAGAAAATGGAAAATAGCTATTTAAAATGGATTATAAAATGCCAAATAGGGTTCCCGATCTCTGGCGAAAAAATCGATCTTGTGGATCGATTGGAATCGTCAAACCAAAAATCGATGCAGAAGAAAATCGGCTTATAAAAAATCGATCTGACGAAAATCGATTCAATTTTTGTACTTACAGAAAATAAAAGATATATAAAAGTTTTAATGAAGTTTCTTATTGGGTCATCACAAATCAGTTTTAATTTTCTTTGAAGATGAACTGCTGAATTTAATATGAATAAAATGGTTTCCAGTTTGCGCTAAAAGTGACAATAGTTGAAATATATTTTACAATAATTTTTAAAAAATATCATATTTTTACTAAAAATATCCTAATTTAAATTCGAAAAGATCGATCTTCGATCCCCTAAATTTTTCACGATCTCTGTATCGATTTACTCTCCAAAGAATCGATTCGAAAAATCGAAGATCGGAAACCCTAATGCCAAATACTTTTTTTACTTTAAATTCTATAAATTTTTTTTATCAATATTTAAAAAAAAGTTAAGAAAATTTTAAACGTACTGAAATTAAATAAAGGCAGTTTTTTGAGAAAATCTTGTAAAGCTTACATGATATGAAAACGAAATTTAACTCTTGAAATATTGTTACTTTAAAATATTGTAAAATTTAATTCAGCCTTGACGTATTCAAACCTTGACTACGCTACAATTGCGAATTCTAAATTATGAAAATCATCTACTTGTAATACAAAACATTTTTTATTGCCGTGTCTTAAAGATAATAGTACACAACTTGAGTCAGAAAAGTTTGATTTAAGAGAACTACAACTCTAGTAATAAATTTAACTCCTGTGATTTTGCAACTCCAGTTATAAAAAATTTGAATCAATTAAATAAACCTACATTTAACTTACAATTTGTTAGACTTCAGATCGTTCAGTTCGAGTTCTATAATTTATGCACATAAATTTGAGTATACATGCATTTTCATTTTAAATGGAAAATGGATTCAAATTTTCTTTTTAAATACAAAATGGAAAATGGATTCAAAGTTTCTTTTTAAATACAAAATGGAAAATGGTTTGACCGAACTTATTTAAAATAGAAAATGGAAAATGCCATTTTGTATTTTAAATACATATTTCAAATGAAATCATTTTAAATAGCTCCCAGCCCTGATCAACAGAAAATTATTTTATTGTAAAATTGTATAACAATTAACAGAAATTATGATTTTTTAATAAAACAGTAATTTGAATTTACATTGTATATTTATTTTTATTATTTAATAATTTGACAAAATGTAGAATTTATTTTTTTTTTGTCGTTCAGCTGCTCCAGCCCTCTTATGGCTAATAACGCCGTCATGGGATCACCTCCAGCACTGATATGCTTATTCAAGTACATTTGCCTTTTAAAAGGATACTTTTTACAATTGAAAAGAAAGTACGTAAGATACTGAGAACTTCGTTACACTGTTGACAAATTTCTTCATGTTTCAGAGTCAGTTTACAGCCTTTGAAGAAAATTTTTGTACATATTTTATTTGACATTCGTAACTGACTAACTTCGGTCAGCATTCTTTTTGTTTTGAACATGTCCTGCGCTTCCCATAAATCCTCTTAACCAAGTTGAGTAAATTTTTGTTTTAAAGATACAACGCAGTTAGAGTTTTTCTAGGTTCGATCATCACATAGTTCCTTTAGTTTTGCTTAGCATACTTTCGGGATTCTCTCGTCTGTCATATTCAGCAAATGACACCACCATATCAATATACTTTTTACTATTTTAAATTACTATTTTCGATTTGCTTATATTTACTGTCAGGCGATTTTTTATGCAATATTCCGATAGCATCTCAACTTTATCCTGTACATCATTAAAATATGTTCCAAACATGATAAGATCGTCTGGTCAGATTACTGGAAAATAAACTAAGGTTATGAATATTTTTAAAATACATCTTTTTCAGACGTATTGTTAAAATACATACCATACATACTTGAAAATTTTTATATTAAAAGTATTTTTTTTTTCTTACTCTTTTTTAAAAAAAAATGTTTAACAATTTAACAATTTAAATTTAAAAAAGACCTGTCATATTATGACAGTTCTACGATCGTATCCAGATGCCATCTATAATTTACTTTCAAGATTTTTAATAATGACATTTTCACATGTACCAAACTTTGACTTCTTTAATATGGTGTACAATTAAATATTACAAAAACATTTGTAATTTGATAACTTGATTAATAAATATTAAGTTGAATATTTGAGGAAAAACTACAAATTATTTTGATAATTAATGTATTTAATTAATAAATTTTCTGTTACTGTAAGAAGCTAATGTGAATATACCATTACAATTTATTTCCTATTTTTTTTAGTATAAATTCAAAATAAATCGTATGTTTTGCGTTCGGTTAGACAAACCTTACCACGGATTTTGAAAATTAAAACTTAAAAATGCAATTTCTCAAAAATTTGAAATAAAATAATGAAAATTTTAGCATAATTGGTAGTTTGAAGTAATAAACTAAGTTTTAAGAAACATCTCAACATATGTTCCCATTTGAAAAAAAATTTTTTTTTCTATTCCAAAAAAACCGTGAGTCCTAGAAGTCTGGAACAATTTTTCGTGAATGGCCCCTCTATTTTGAATATTTTTTGTATAAACTTTTTTTCGATTAGATGCATATTTTAGGAATAAATCGAATGGCAACTCCTGAAAAACTCATATGGTATATATATATATATATATATATATATATATATATATATATATATATATATAAATATATGTAAATATATATATACATAAATAAATGTAAATATAAATATGTAAATAAATGTAAATGTAAATATATATATACATAAATATATATGTAAATAAATGTAAATGTAAATATATATATACATAAATATATATATACATATATATATATATATATATATATATATATATATATATATATATATATATATATATATATATATATATATATATATATATATATATATATATATATATATATATATATATATATATATCTGTGGTGACAAGCCAAAGTATCTTAAGTCAATTTAAGTAAAAAAGCAGATTGCTATTTATTATTGCATACTGTTCATTAGAACATTACCTAATAATGCCAAGTTGACCTGCGTTTTACTTAACTTAAATAGGAAAAAATTTACAGCAGGAAAACAGTAGCCTAAGTTATTTTTTATAGGCCCTATCAAACGTAAAAATTCGGCTTCTGCAAAATACAAATTTTATACTTATGATACTTTAGCTTGTGGCCACAGATATACTTTTGTATATTACTCATTTACTTATATGTATACATTTCTGTGTCTTTTAGGTGCACTAGGGGTGTGCGGAAATGTTTCGTATGCAACAGGAAGAGGCAGGGAAACGAAAAGTTTCATAAATTTCCCCAAAATTTACAAAGGTAATTATAAGAAATAGTAAAATCATACGATTCATTATGAAACTTTAGTGGTTTTGAACTATGTATATTGCATGAATAGATCTGATAAATTTTATGAAAATATTCAGAAGTGGATTAGAGATTTTAAAAAGATAAATTTAAAGAGCAAAAATTAGTAGTTTGCTAGTTAAATGAGTGAATCTCTTAATTATGAAAGAATAAAAACCATTCATTCAGCTATATTTTAAACAATTTTTTTTTTCAGGTGTCGACGATGGTTAGATGTTTTGCAACTGCCAGAAATTTGCCCTGTGTTTGCTAGTAAAAAATATTGGCTTTGTCATCTACACTTCGATGATTCTATGTATAATCCTTTAGAAACTCGCACTTTGGTTCCTTGGGCTATACCTTCCCCAATAAATAATCCAGTTGCACACGTCGGTAACCTTGCTATTGATCCGGTTCCTGTTGTTGTAACCCCTCAGACCGTTCCTGATCCTATTCCTAGTACATCCAGTCAGATAGATCCCATCCCTAGCACATCCAGGTGTTCCGATCCTAATCCTAGTACATCCAGTCAGTCAGATCCCATCCCTAGCACATCCAGGTGTTCCGATCCTATTCCTAGTACGTCCACTGGCATTACTTCCAGTATCTCTACAGCAACCTGTCCCATTACATCGAGTCGTCGCTCTCCTAAAAAATCTAGGAGAGTGAAGAGTGTGATGACAAAGACGAAGGAAAAACTTAGGAAGATGAAAAAACAAATTGAAAAAAAAAATCTTACTATTCGTCAACTTAAAATGTTTGACTAAAATCCAGTGGTTAAAGATCTCTTCGCCGGACTACCAGATACAGCGAGACAGTTGATGCTGTCGCAGCTGAAAAATGCAAAAATAGATGCTCGTAGCAGGAGATAGAGTCCATCGGACAAAGCAGCAACTCTAGCACTCTTCAAAAAATCACCTAAAACTTACGCTCTCCATAGAAAAATTCTACCTTTTCCTATTCCAAAAACACTTCGATCCCATCTAGCACGCTTCCTCTTTTCCACTGGTATCTATATGGATCTACTTAACCAATTGTCCAAATCCATATCCCATATAAAAGAACAGGATAGAGTCTACTCTTTGCTCTTTGATGAGATGGCGATACGGAGTCACTTAGATTACGACAGCGACAAGGACACCATTTTTGGTTTTCAGGACTTGAGTAATGAGCGTCGGTCTAATGAAGTCGCCACCAGCGCATTAATATTCATGATGCAGGGACTTCGAAAGCAGTGGAAGCAGCCAGTTGCGTACTACTTTTTAAAAGCGGGTACAAAGGGTGCGGATTGGGCTCCTATTATTTGTGAAGTCCTAGATGGCCTGAACTGAATCAATTTGAAGTGTCGCGACAGTTTGTGATTTGGGTTCAGAGAATTTATCGGCTTTACGACATTTAGGTGGAACCGTATCTGATCCCAATTTTTCGTATGGAGGTAAAATATACTATACCATTTTAGATGTTCCCCATCTTCTGAAATGCACCCGAAATATGTTCATGAAATATCATGTACAAATGAAGGTCATTTCAGAAGTTTGGGAATATATCGCGACCGCGAAATGGGAACATATTGTGTTTTCATACGAAAAAGAAAAGGAAACTGTAGCTCGCTTTTTAGTACCAACCCTGCGGAAGTTGATCGACGCCCATTTAAATCCAATAATGAAAACCAAAATGAAGGTGAAATTGGCAGCTGAAGTTCTCAGTGAGTCCGTAGCGGCCGGAGTCAGCTCCGTGATTGTTAACGGTGAGTTAAAATAGAAACATATTATTTGTAGTTAAATATGTAATTAAATCATATTTTATCATTACTGTAACTACCGCAATAGTACACCTAACCTACATATACGTATGTTTTGTTGCATATCTGCAATTTTTAGTTGCTAGTTAATAAATTTAATATATCCATCGATTTTAGATAAATATTTGAGAATCTTAAGCACATAATTAAATGATATAATAATAGCAATTACATAATTTACAAAAGCTAATTCAATAATTTGAAATATTAAAACTAATTTTAAATTTTTATTTATTTCAGGGCATTTACCATCAGATACGGCAGCAACGGTGAATTTCATCGATCAAGTTGATCGTTTATTTGATAGTCTTAATGGCGGGGTAGCAGATCCTCCGAGCATAAAACCTTTGCGTGGCTGACTTACTGAAACTTCCAGTCATTTGGAATTTTGGGAACAGATGATAGAGAAGGTAAACTCTTGGCAATTTCTCAAAATTTCAGATGACCGTAGTTCCAGTGATGTCAAAACTTTCCGTCAAAAGTCTCAGGACGGGTGGATATGGACAATGAGAGCAATCACGCAATTATCGAAATATCTACTAAAAACCGGAGGATTTGGATACTTGCGCACTGGAGATTTGAACCAGGATTCCCTCGAAAATTTGTTTGGTTTAATTATGTCTGGACTAGGTTGTAATACCAATCCAACAATACCACAGTTTGTAGGCTCTCTGAAAACTCAAATTATCAATGGCCTTACGAACAGTAGCCTACGAGGCAACTGTGAGGCTGATAATGTGAGTATTTTAGATTGCCTACAAACGTTTTTGGATGTTGATGTAATGCCTGGTGCAAATGAACCAAATGACAATGATCCTAATATGAACTTACAAGAGACTATGTTAAAACTTGTTACGGATACAGTAAATGCTATTAAACGTAACAGTTTTAACATTTTTTCGGAAGATCATATTAGTTCTTTCATTGTCAAACAACTTTTGAATAATGGATGCCAAGAATACAAGGAAGGAATAAGTGATGAAGCGTATGTGAGTGAGAGTATGCTTTTGCAACCAGTTGACGAAGGTAGTAACGGTTTTTTGCCGTCAGAAAATTTAGTTGCTACTGTGCGTCATATATTAAATATTGTTGAATTCTAAAATAGAAGCAATTCAACATACAGTGGGTGTCAGAAGGAAACTGACATCTATTATTCAAGAGAGTGTTGATTTTTCGTGGTTTCATTGTGTCAATCGTTTTCATGACATCAAAAACGGTATTGTTGAGATTGTTTGCCTGGTCGGCCTTTATCGATTTTGTGAAAATTTCAACCAAAAATAAAAGCCAAACAAATTCTCAAAGGGTGAGTTAAATATTGCAAAATATGTGAATGAGCTGATTTTCATAAGTCATTCGAATTTCTTTATGTTAGGGTCAACATTCAATAAATCAAATTCAAATATTCTTTTGAATTTTTAGAATTAAATTTTTTTTCATGTATGAAGTAAAACTTGAAAGTTGACTCGTTGATACTTTAATTTTGTATTACTTTTTCACTATTCTTCTCATAAATCAAATATAAATCTCATATTTTGAATCATATTTTGCAATATTTGACAATATTGGTCAAAATTTTAGAGATTATCCTGCAATGTAAAAAAATGTCCTAGTATAGTTTAAAAAATTACCATTTGGTTTCATAAATGACCAATAAATCTTTAATAATTTAAGTGTCAATTAAAATATCAACTTCGGTTTGAAAAAACCTAATTCATAGCTGTAAACCGATAAAAAGAACCATTCAGTCAGCATACATTAAAATAAAGTCAGAGTTAAACTTGACTTTAATATTTTATTTCAATATTTATTGTTAAATTTATTAGGATATTTTTTTCTTTTTTTTTTAAAGTTATCAGACATTTTAACATTGCTTAAAAATGAAAGAGTTTACCAAACAAATTTCATCGAAGTAAAGTTTTGAACTCCTTTTACTATTAATAGTAAGATTTTTTTATTTGAAAAAATATTTTTAAAAATCGTTATATTACAGATATCACAAATATACACATTATGTGATCAAATCTGAATAATTTTACTAAACTGAATACTGATTGAAATAAAATATCTGTTCTATATGATAACAAATGCCACATCAACAATGGGTTATGGCATGGGTATTTTATTCAATTTTTCAACAATGTTTTCAACAGTGGACATTTTATTCAATTTTTCTCTTGTTAATATATTGTAGAGGTATAGAATCACGAATTTCAATCAGTTCCGTTGCAGTTAAATTTCTTTTATCTTCCTTAGAAAGAATTTATGTAAAAGAGTCGTGCTTAAATTATATAAGTAGTCAGCAGCATTTGCGCTAACAGTGGCGATTTAATGCCAGGTAGAGTCGAAGTACATGTCAAGCCACAATTCAAAAGTCTGACCATCTGCAATGAAACTACGTATTTCATTTTTTTAAATGGATAAAATAATATACAGTGATAGTCACAAAAATAGAGCCACTGTATAGAATTTTATAAAATTTGTGCTGAAATTTGATATAAGGTGCATAATGAAAGAAGTAGCTATCAAAGAAATATGTATTCTAAGTATGTAAAATTTACATAAAAATTAACAACAAAAGTAATTCCATTCCAAAAAAATTAGTAAAATAAAGAGAAGTAAACAAATTTATCTGGTCACTAAAATAGAGCCATTACATATTTTGTATCTAAAACCCTAAATTTATTCAAATATTTAAGTTCCAGTCATTCAATTTTAATAAGTATTTAGTAGCTTGACCATCACTTTTTAACAAGGCATCACAACGTCGTGGCAGTGATTCAAATAAATGTTTAGATGGATAACAAAATACATTGTTCTTTTGAAGAAAGAACAAAAATTGTAACTCGACGAGACGAGGGAAAATCTCAACGTGAAATAATTAGAATTGTACGTTGTTGAAAGAAAATGGTTGAAAATGCATTGAAACCAAAACCAACAAAAGAAAATCGTGGGGTAAAAAGAAAAAGTATGGTCCAAACTGATCGGCTCATCATTCATACTTCAAAGAAGATCCATTCAAGTCTTCGATAAGCATTAAGGCTGAATTAAATCTTGATGTTGGTTCACGTACTGTACGAAGAAGACTGCAAGAGCACAATTTTAACGGTAGATAAATGGAGAACTTTTTTGGCGACTCTTAAAAATAACAAAAACCGGATAAAATTTGCATTGGTCATATTATCTGGAATGGTCCTGAAGACATAAAAAACTGCAGAAAAATAAATGATGCGACAAAAATAAATTTATTCAGCTCTGATGGTCGGGTTTACAAGAGAAGGCCCCAAAGCAAAGAATTTCTTCCACAACATATCAAAAAAACTTTTAAACATAAAGGTGGAAACATAAAACTATGGAGATATTTTTTGATTGGTATGGAGTTGAACCAATTTCTTGGATCAGAGAAAACAAGGATTACCACGAATATAAAAATACTTAAAAATACTGTGCTCCCATTTACAGGGGAAAATGTGCCACTAAAATGGACTTAACACAAGACAATGTTCTGAAGCCTACGTCTTGGAAGGCAAAAAGAGCTTTCGTGGGTCACAAATTGTTGGTTTTACCTTGGCCTTCTCAATCATCTGACTTCAATCCGATTCAAAATTAATGTATCACTGCCACGACGTTGTGACGCCTTAGGACGGTCAAACTACTAAATTACTTTGTGATTGGAAAAAACTGAGTGATTGGAACCTAAATATTTGAATAAATTTAGGATTATAAATACAAAATATGTAATGGCTCTATTTTAATGACCACAAAAATTTGTTTACTTTTCCTTATTTTACTAATTTTTTTTATAATGGAATTACTTTTGTTGTTAATTTTTATGTAAATTTTGCATACTTAGAATACATATTACTTTGATAGCTACTTCTTTCTTTTATGCACCTTATATCAAATTTCACCACAAATTTTATGAAATTCTATACAGTGGCTCTATTATTATGACCACCACTCTACTTATAATGGCTTTAGATCCGTCTTAAGTAAAGTCTTTAGTCACGAAAGCAAGTGCTTGCAAGCAACTTGTAGCACTGACATATATTTGTGACGTTTTAAAGCAACATCTCACATATTTTAACGCAACATTTCAAATACTTTTATAAAGCCAGGGACTAGGAGTATTATGAATGTTATGTAGCATAATGTAAAATTATAAAGAAGCTTACGTTGATATTTAATTTCCGTACATTTGATAATGTTATAGTGTATCTTCCGCTTAACAATTGAAACTTCACTTCAGCTATACGTTGATACTTCGATTCGCTAATAAAATTGAATTAATTAATTTCAACAATTTCAACAGAAACTATAAAACCTCAACAAAAAAATCATTACGAAATTTCTACTAGTATTAATAACACTAGCTTTTTTTAATTCAAATTGATTATATGGCAGTAGTGTTACTTAGCACGGCCTCTATTGGCAAACAGGGTAAATACGGTAAGTATGACATCAATCATCAAGTTTACTAGCTGAATTTTTACGGAAAAAAACATAAATCATTAAAATGAATAATTTTTGTTTTTAAAATACATATGTAATTTATTTTCTGTACAGTAATTATAAATTATATGTAATATGAATTTAACAGATTTAAGCGTTACTTTATGATATTCCATATTTGTTATTAGTAAACAAAAATACTTTACAAAATACCACTTTCATTGAATATAAAAACTCTTATGAGATGTTTTGGTCAATATGGTCAATCTTTACACGTTTGAGAATGGTCGTATTGATCGAAACATGTCATAAGAGTTTTGATATTCAATAAAAGTGGTATTTGGTAAAGTAACGTGTTTTATTTACTAATACCATATATGTAATACGTATGTTAGGATTACGTGTTTTAATATTAAAGAATAAAAATACTCATTTTAAAGAATATGCATAGATATCTATATTTTTCAAATAACGATTTTTCAAATAACGAGTCCAGATGCTTCCATATAATCAATTTCTTTCCTTCTGTATAATAAATTGTAATTCTTTCCTTAATATTTTGTGAAATCGGTAACGGTTTTTGTTATTTTTAAGAGTCGCCGACAAAGTTCCCCATTTATCTACCGTTAAAATTATGTTCTTGAAGTCTTCTTCGTACAGTACGTGAACCAACATCAAGATTTAATTCAGCCTTAATGCTTATCGAAGACTTGAATTGATCTTTTTTGAAGTATGAATGATGAGATCTTTTTTGAAGTATGAAAGTAAGTATGATACATTTGTTTATTTTTCTTTATTTTACTAATTTTTTTTTATAATGGAATTACTTTTGTTGTTAATTTTTATGTAAGTTTTACATACTTAGAATACATATTTCTTTGATAGCTACTTCTTTCTTTTATGCACCTTATATCAAATTTCACCACAAATTTTATGAAATTCTATACAGTGGCTCTATTTTTGTGACCATCACTGTATACATTATATATATATATATATATATATATATATATATATATATATATATATATAATAAATATCAAACTCTAACACGCTTGGTTCAAGAACACTGTAGCATGTGCAATGCTATTTTTGTGAATGACAATTGTCACAGTATACGCGTTCAGCCTCATCGAGTAAGTAAAGAAACAATGAAAGTAGTGGTATTTCACTAGCGACAAATAAATCCCATAAAAAGTACAATATAAATCTCCCACTTCTGTTACACTTCTCATGTCTCTTTACAGTGTCAGACTAGAGTCAAGCTCAACAGGGTCTTCTTTCCATGCTAATTTTTCCAAACCCATTCCCTTGACAGTAGTTTCGCTAGATAGTAGATAGGGACAGAGAGAATCTCGTTAATCCATTCATACGCGTCACTAATTACATGACGAGGCATTTGGCTATATTACTAGACGCTATGCATCAACTTAGCGTATGCGACCCAAATCGCCTTCGCACTCACCAACTCTAACAATTTAACCCTAAGAAAGTCATAGTTACTCTCGCCGTCTACCCGGGTTTGCTTGAATTTCTTCACGTTGACATTCAGAGCACTGGGCAGAAATCATATTACGTCAACACCCGTTGGGGCCATCGTAACGCTTTGTTTTAATTAGACAGTCGGATTCTCCTAGTCCGTGCCAGTTCTGAGTTAACCGTAAAATAGTGGCCGAAGAGAACATTTACGTATATATATCTTTCATTTTAATATAATATAATTAAATAAAAGTATAAAAATTATAGGATATATATGTTGAGTAAGGTCTCACAGCAAGAAAGTTCCGTAGGTGGCCAAGGTACGGGACCGAGTTCGGATCCACAAAAACATATACCCAAAACTAATTCATTAACAGCATACAAGTAAATAAAAATTTTAAAAATTTTCAATAATTACATAGATATGTAAAGTATTTTTCGAACAAATGAAAAAGCTTTTAATGAAATTATTATAAATAAATCATATTTAGTTTTATTATATAAATAATACAGTCTTTGTATATAAAATTTTAGCCATCATTTTACATAAATGATTATTATCAATTATATATTAAATACCCAAATATTCATTTATTATACACAAAATTACTAATTACTTAGAAAATTATGTAATTTATAAATTATTTTTATGAAGTACATATAAAATAAAATAAAATAGCAAAAATAAAAAATCAGATTTTTATATATCAATAGTGTACCATACAATAATTAAATGTAATTACAAATAAAATGGATTTTTTCAATAATTGTTCTAGATGATACATAAATACACACATTATAATTACTTATTAATTTTAATAAATAAAATTTACAAAACATATGTGTTGTTATAAATATGTTTACTATGTATTCAACATTTAGTAGATAATATGGTATCATCTCACCCAGGCCCGGCACGTGAGCCATAACCTACATCCGAATCAAGCCCGACACGCCTCGGTCCTCAGAGCCAACCCTAATCCCGAAGTTACGGATCTAATTTGCCGACTTCCCTTACCTACATTATTCTATCGACTAGAGGCTCTTCACCTTGGAGACCTGCTGCGGATATGGGTACGAACCGGCGCAACACCTCCACGTGGCCCTCACCTGGATTTTCAAGGTCCGAGGCAATGATTCAGACACCGTCGCAACTGCGGTGCTCTTCGCGTTCCAAACCCTATCGCCCTACTAGAGGATTCCAGGGAACTCGAACGCTCATGCAGAAAAGAAAACTCTTCCTGGACATTCCGACGGCGTCTCCAGGCCTCTTTGGGTTACCCCGACGAACAGTCATATACATTATATAATGTGAATGAGGGCCCGACTTACATAAGGTTTTGCTGCCGGGTACCGGAATAGAAACCGGTTTCCCTTTCGCCCAATGGATGTAATTATTTATTATTTATTTATTTATTTTATAAATTTATTATTAAATAAAATTATTTATAAAAATAAAATTATAATTTTTAATTAATTATTATTTAATTATTAAACACATCAACATTAATTATATAATTATTAAAACACATCGACATTAACATCGGTTTTCACCTAGGGCTTAGAATCGACTGACTCGTGTGCAACGACTGTTCACACGAAACCCTTCTCCACGTCAGGCCTCCAGGGCCTCACTGGAGTATTTGCTACTACCACCAAGATTTGCACCGATGGCGGTTCCAGACAGCCTCACGGCCAATCCTTCCACGCACACCATCGCGGCCCTCCTACTCGTCAAGTTTTCATGATATTTAAAATTTTTTTTTATAAAAAAATAAATATCTATAATAACAATTGACGATAGAGTATAAGCACGACGCTTTAGCGCCATCCATTTTCAGGGCTAGTTGCTTCGGCAGGTGAGTTGTTACACACTCCTTAGCGGATTCCAACTTTCATGGCCACCGTCCTGCTGTCTTAGGCAACCAACGCCTTTCATGGTATCCCAAAAGCGTCGATTTTGGCGCTTTAACTCTATGTTTGGTTCATCTGACAACGCCAGTTCTGCTTACCAAAAGTGGCCCACTTGGCATTCTGATTCATATTAGCTTCACATATTAGTTAGGCAGATTAATGCAAAATATTGGCTAGATGTGGACACGCCGGACAAAAGCACCAACTTTGGTTTACATATTGGTTAACTTCTAATTTTTAAGTTTTGAGTAGGATCCACTCAATTCCATCACCTACAAGGCGGCCATCTTGAGTAATGTCCTGCAAGAACCTGTAATGCTATTGACAAGTAAATATACTTGCTAAATGTGCTCGCGACGTCGTTGGCTTTCTCAAAAATTGCTGTTTTGGTACATCTATATCGGTCACTGTTTACACCAGTGTTTCTAAACCGCCGGTCCGCGAAAGTATTTCGTCAGTCCGCAGAAAGTTGTGTGAAATAATTCATTAAAATTTTTATTTTAAATCAGCTAATCAAAAAACATATTTTATTGTTATCTGCTACTCCAAAACATACATTTGGTTACTTCGTCATTTTTAAAATTTAATTATTAATTATTTTACAAAACCGGGCCCAATTTTGATAAAATTTAAATATATTATTATAGAAAAAGCCTAATTTCAATACTACGTTATTCGAATTGTCTTAAACTACTCTTCATGAAGAAATTCTTGAATTGCTCGAATAGTACGATTATGTCGACACAGTTACCCTCTAATTAACCAACCCTAGACTTAATATTAGGAAATTAGACAAAAATAGGTCAATTAGATATTTTTACGTAGGTTTGAAATCTGTAAACAAAATTTTAATATATTTTATTTTTTACTCTCTTTTTGAAAAATTAACTCTTAAATTTTAATCTGCAACCGCCTGTGTTGATGTAATTTCAATAAATTTCATATCAATAACTAGGTATTTAAATATAGCAATATGGCTAATTCAAACTTTTTATCTACTATATGTCATACCGTCTTCGATATATTTGAAAAAAATTTAATTTTTGCCCCAACTTTTGAAGTCATACCAGTTTTGTGTATTGAGCTTAATTTAACTTCTGAGTTATTATTTTTATAAAAAGGCTTTATACGTTGTATTAAATTTCATTTTAAATAAATCAAAGTGCTTTGTAAAGTAAATAAATCAAAGTATCAAAGTACAAAGTAAATCGATTTTCTTTCCATAATTTTAATGGAAAACGTAAAAATAAAGTTGAATGAAAATTCCTAAAGGTTCCGGATATTTACATAATTATAATTTGTAAACGAAGTAAGAAAAAGGGGGCGTTTCTTTTGCACGCGCAGAGTTTCCACAAAATAATTTTTTTTAATGTTGTAATACTGATATCTCAAAAAGTAATTAACTTATGAAACTAAATCTTGATTTACTGTATTCATTAATGTATTGCCCAGTATGCAAATGTCTTGGACCGAATTTGTCGGTGTTACAGTTTCACCCTCTTTTTTGCGACGTCCACTTTAACGCCCTTTATGATAAAAATGAAAGAAAAGCAAAAAAAAATTTTGTAATTTTAAATATTTGTCTAATAATACAAGGAAAGAAATGTACCTCTAGTTATAAAATCACTGAGAAAAAAACGATTGGAAATTGCGATTTTTTTGGTCAGAAAATAAGAACACTCCCTTAATAAAGGTACTCAAACATGGGTTGCATTTTAAATTAGATAACCTGTTGCATCGAAAGTCTGCAGCGAACTTGTAACTTGTAAAATAGTAAAAATGGTTGTAGTGGAAGCTGCTTATGTAAAAAGAAAGACTGGAAGTGCACAGAACATTGCAACTGCATATCTCATGAAGGTTTCTTTATAATATCCATGGATAATGGTTATCCATTGGTTATTTTTAAATTTACATATTTGTAAAAAATGAAAAAAAAAATTGGCGGGAAGAGAGCTCCTATAAACCCCCTTCGCATCATCTAATCTTTTGATTTATGGGCTTAACCTAGACTGTGTGACATTTCATTTTATATACCTACCAAGTTTCATAAAAATTGCAAATTTCCTTATGAGAAAATTCAATAAAAATATTTTAAACAGAATTTCTCTATATATTTCAAAATTGTCGCCATGTGGCTGATAGGGTTAAGTGGATCCTACCAAAAATTTGAAGCTTAGGGTATGGGTAATTAGTAAAAAAAATTGGCACTTTTGTCCAGCATGTCCACATACTTTCATTAATCTTCTTGACTATATATATAAAATTAAAAATAAAATCAATATATGATTTTAAGCAAGCTAGAGATCTCACCCATTTAAAGTTTGAGAATAGGTTGAGGTCGTTTCGGCCCCAAGGCCTCTAATCATTTGCTTTACCGGATGAGACTCGTTTAATGATGAACGCCAGCTATCCTGAGGAAAACTTCGGAGGGAACCAGCTACTAGATGGTTCGATTAGTCTTTCGCCCCTATACCCAGTTCCGACGATCGATTTGCACGTCAGAATCGCTACGGACCTCCATCAGGGTTTCCCCTGACTTCGTCCTGACCAGGCATAGTTCACCATCTTTCGGGTCCCAGCGTGTACGCTCTAGGTGCACCTTTATTCATAATAAAAATTATAAAAAAATTATAAGAATAATATAAGATGCCTTGGGCGTCCAATATTTAATACATAATAAAATTATATCCTCCCTCAAATTTATAATAAAAAAAATATTTTTTTAAAAAAATTATTTTACTTTTATTTCGCCTTTGGGTTTCATAAAATTTACTAATATTTCGATGAAAAAATATTTTATTGCCAATGACTTGCGCACATGCTAGACTCCTTGGTCCGTGTTTCAAGACGGGTCCTGAAAGTACCCAAAGCTATAGCGTCGCTGACAAAAATATTATTATTCAATTTAATACCTAAAAACTGACAGCAATATGGTGTGATTTATTGGTATAAAAAACCAAATAAAATCATGTTTTATTAAGAAATATAAAAAACCTAATAAAACCCGTATATACTCGTTTTAGGTAATGAACGTATAAAAAAAAATTTTTTTACACTTAATCTTTATTATGAATATTTATACCGTCAAACAATTAATTAGATAATATATGCATATATTACACAAATAAATAAAAATTTATAATATATAATGCACAAAGATATTTCATAAATCAATATTTAACGGGTCGCGACGTTCTACAAGATGAGAAGTGTATATCTCGTTATTATACACAACATATAGTAGTGCAATAATTTTATAAATTACAAATATACCATAAAAAATTATAATGTGTAATAATAATAAATTTTGTCACTAACAAATACAAGTTGGTTAATATACGATAAAAATAAAAATAAATCTCAGCTTTCGACCTTTCAGGTTTTGCAGGTTTACTCCTTAACGGTTTTACGTACTCTTGAACTCTCTCTTCAAAGTTCTTTCCAACTTTCCCTCACGGTACTTGTTCGCTATCGGTCTCGTGGTTACATTTAGCCTTAGATGGAGTTTACCACCCACTTAGAGCTGCATTCTCAAGCAACTCGTCTCTAAGGAAAGATCCACCTGTTATCCAGTATATAGTCACTACGGGCCTGGCACCCTCTCTGGGTATATGGCCTCATTCAAGATGGACTTGGGCTTATTACATAAAATAACAGGTTATATATAAAATTATGAATCCTCCCAAACACTACATTCCCCAAATGACCATTTTTATTTAGCCGTGGGGTTCAGTAATGGGCTTTTCCCTGTTCACTCGCCGCTCCTCAGGGAATCCTAATTAGTTTCTTTTCCTCCGCTTAATAATATGCTTAAATTCAGCAGGTAATCTCACCTACTCTGAGGTCACAATTATAAATAAATAAAATAATTTTTTTTTGTTGATATTTTCTTTACAATATAGAAATTTTTATTTTGGAAAAATAATAACATTATTAGTAACTAACTAACCCAAAAAATTTTATCTCATGTTATTATGTTAAATTTTAAATATTTATATTGGTATGTAGTGAGTTTCCGCATTATAAATTTATTAAAAAAGTTATTTTATAAAATTGTTTGTCCGCATAAGAGCATAAGGCTTAACACCTATAGCCCATGGACTTTCTTTGACATAATATAGAATAATATTGCATTAAAAAATTATAAAAATTTAATATATACCATTTTCACATGTAATTTATTATATACATCATATATTTAAAAAACAACAATTCAGAAAAGATATATTGTTTATAATATGTTAAATGATAGTAGTGAGATAGCGACGCCATATAAAAATTAACAAAAATTTTACTCATGTTAAAAATAACATGTACACTGAAATCATTCTTTAACATATATAAAGTTGCATATGAAAATCAATACCATCACTACCAACTTATTTTTATACAATATGTACGTATTACATGTGATGATATATAACTATATATATATATATATATATATATATATATATATATATATATATATATATATATATATATATATATATATATATATATATATATATATATATATATATATATATATATATATATATATATATATATATATATATATATATAATATATATATATATATATATATATATATACATATATATATATATATACATATATATATACATATATATACATATATATATATATATATATATATATATATATGTATATATATATATATGTATATATACATATATATATATATATATATATATATATATATATATATATATATATATATATGTATATATACATATATATATACATATATATATATATGCATATATATATATATATATATGTATATATATATGTATATATATATATATATATATATATATACATATATATATACATATATATATATATATATATATATATATATATATATATATATACATATATATATACATATATATATATATATATATATATATACATATATATACATATATATATATATGTATATATATATATGTATATATATATATGTATATATATATATGTATATATATATATATATATATATATATATATATATATATATATAAAAATGGTTTATGGTTAATAAAATTATGGTTTATGGTTTATGGTAAAACCATTATTAATCATAAACTATTTATATATATATTAGGGTTGCCAGGCGTCCTCGTTTTAATGCTTTATTTTGTTGTCCTCGTCGTGAAACAAAAGTCCTCGCGGAAAATATTCAAATATTTTCATTGTTGAACAAAATATTTAAAAAAAAATATTATAAAACGGTCTTTTTTCATTGTTTGGAACACAGTTTGGTATATAATATATAATACATAATATATGGGTATGCCAATATATGTTAGTATTTCTGATTAACAAAATCATAGTCCAGGGTAAGAAATAGAAAATCTTTTAGAAAGTCGTAGGTCTAGGGTAAACTTAAAAATTTTTCGGGGGTAAAAACCGTGTTTTGTAGGCAGTGCTGTTAACATCGTTAAGATCGATAATTAGTGAATCAGTTATCGTCATTTTCTCACTGAATTTAGCGAGCTTAGGGTCAAGATGGCGTCAATTCTATACATATTACATATTTGCTTATTTTAATTTATTAATCATTCTGTTACTAATGGTGCTGTTGTAATATTAATAATAATAATAGATAAATATATTGATATTTTTATTAGCTTTCTTTTTTCATAGAAATATTAACAAAAAAGTATCTGTGTATTCTTGTTCTGTTTCTGTATCTGTTCAAAATGGTTACGTAAAAAAAATTAAACGTATTACAAAATTTAACAATAAATGGCTGACGATAAAAAGTTGGGTTAGGAAAATTTCGGATACAAAATGTTTCTGTACATTGTGCAGAGTTGAAATGTCGTAACAAATAAAGGAATATGTAGGAGCACTTAATGATCACCAATCAACTTAAAAACAGAACTTTTAATGTCAGTTAATAATAATAACTTGATTTAACTATATTTAATTTTTTAATAAAATTAAAAATAATAAAAATTTTTCTGAATTGTACAAAAAATAGTCAGAAATATACTAATTAATCTGCTGTATTATAAAATATATGTGTATATTTCAAAATGTTACTAAAAATTAATTTTTTTGTCCTCGTCGGGGATTTTTAAAAACTGGCAACCCTAATATATATACATATATATATATATATATATATATATATATATATATATATATATATATATATATATATATATATATATATATATATATATATATATATAATATATATATATATATATATATATATATATGTATATACATATATATATATATATATATATATATATATATATATATATATATATATATATATATATATGGTTTATGGTTAATAAAATTATGTTAACTTTTAATAAAAATCTTAACAAAAGTTTTTAATAAAAAATCACCAAAACGCTTACTTAAATAAAAATAATTGTTCTAACAAGTAAAGGTCCCGAGGCCGGACCTATCGATTTCGATGAAACTTAAATATATTATAGAACACTAAAAACTAGGGGACACGTACCTTTTTTTATCTGCGGAAAAACGGTTTGAAGGGGTGAAATCGCCCTCCAAAAATTGGGGTAAAAATTTAATTTTTCAAATATCTCGAAAACAGTAAAAGATAGAGCAAAAGTTTAAATTGGCAATATTGCTCTTTTTTAAAAAGCTATCTATTGATATGCAATTTGTTCATATTACATCAACAGGGGTGGTTAGGGGTTAAAATTTGGGGGTTAATTTTGCAAAAAGGGGGTGAAAAATAAACAATATGAAAATTTTGTTTACAGATTTGAAATCTACGTCAAAAAATCTAATTGACCTGTTTTTGCTCAATGCCCTAATATTAAGTCTAGGGGTAGTTAACTAGAGGGTGACTATATCGAATAGTCGTACAATTTGGGTATTTAAAGAAGTTCTTCTTCATGGAAAATAGCTTAAGACAATTAGGATAACGTAGAAATGAAATTCTCGAATTCAAAATTGAGTTTGAGCAACATTGGAGAGGGGGTGAGTCACCCTCTTAAATTACATACTAGTTTATATACACTAATTTTTCCTATTAACACACTGATTGTGGGTAAAATAATGTCACAATAAGTGGTTCTGAAGTTGGACTGTCATATGTAAGGTCTTTATTAGGTTTGTTTTTTAATGGATATTATAGTTTTCCTTATCGAAAATTATCGATACCGAAAATTACATAACCTAACCTAAAATAACGAAACCTAATAAAAACCTTACATACGATAGTCTAACTTCAGAACCATCTATTGTGACATTATTACCCCCTGTCAGTGTGTTAATTGCAAAAACTAGTGTATGTAAATTAGTATGTAATTTAAGAGGGTGACTCACCCCCTCTCCAATGTTGCTCAAACTCAATTTTGAATTCGAGAATTTCATTTCTACGTTATTCTAATTGTCTTAAACTATTTTCCATGAAGAAGAATTTCTTGAAATACCCAAATAGTACGATTATTCGACATAGTCACCCTCTAGTTAACTACCCCTAGACTTAATATTATGATATTGAGCAAAAATAGGTCAATTAGATTTTTTGACGTAGATTTCAAATCTGTAAACAAAATTTTTATATTGTTTATTTTTTACCCCTTTTTTGCAAAATTAACCCCCAAATTTTAACCCCCAACCACCCCTGTTGATGTAATTTGAACAAATTGCATATCAATAGATAGCTCTTTAAAGAAGAGTAATATCGCCAATTTAAACTTTTGCTCTATCTCTTACTGTTTTCGAGATATTTGAAAAATTATATTTTTACCCCAATTTTTGGAGGGCGATTTCACCCCTTCAAACGGTTTTTCCGCAGATAAAAAAAAATACGTGTCCCTTAGTTTTTAGTGTTCTACAATATATTTAAGTTTCATCGAAATCGATAGGTCCGGCCTCGGGACCTTTACTTGTAAGAGCAAAGCTCTATACAAAGAAGTCTGGGACAGATTATGTTTATACAATTACATATATAGGTAGTATCTATGGTTTCTATCGTTTCTATTATATAATATATAATATATTATGTGCATTTATATATTATGTGCAGAGAGAATACAAATTAAATAAATAGATCGATTTGATAAATAATGTTAAAACATATAATTTGCATACAGTGTATTTTGGACAAATCCTAGACATTTAAAATAAATTCACGCGTTCTTAATGCTTGTAAAATGTAATTACTAATATCAAATACTTGCTGAATATTTCTGAAATTACAAAATATTGCAAAGAAATTTTCTTCAGAAATATCACAGAAAATATATTTCCAGAGAAACTTAGCTCGAATCACATTATATATAGGGCATTTGATCATAAAATGGAATAAAGTTTTATTCTCGTATAAATTACAAATAGTACATTGTATGGATCGATCAATTCGATGCGAGAAATTTCGATCGCAAAACACAGTGCATCGATTATTCGATGTTCTTAGCTCATGACAAACTTTGAGTATTCGAAGTGGCATATTTAAGCTGGTTAGTATGTTGCTAGTTGTTACTAAATGATGGTAGAAGGGATTACTACTTGAAATCTCTATTTTTCGAGAGTCTTTAGACGATAGTAAATTTTCATAGGCATTAACAATTTAAAAACGTTTTTTAGCAGAAGCCAGAGCTACTATGCTCTCAATAAGAAGTTCGGTTTGACAAATTCGTGCAAACAACTCCCTCACTTGCGAAAACCAGTTGTAGTTGACAACATTATAAGGAGAGGAATCTAAAGCTTTTAATTTATTAAAACATTTCTTAGTTAGACGAGTATCCGGCATGGAATTGATTGTTATTATCCAATTTAACAATTATCATCAGCTTCCAATTTTATCAAACCAAATTCCCTCCTCACAACATAATCAGCAGTCTTAGAATGTAGTGAATAAATAGACTTGTAAAACCGAATCTGCACTCTTTCTACAATATCAAAATAACGTAATGCCCAAATTTCAGCGCCGTACAAAAGAACAGAAGTGACTATACTTTTAAAAAGTTTTGTTCTTGCACCATGATTATTTACTTTGCTTTTACACAAGATACTCTTTACTTGGTTTATTGCTAAGTTTGACTTGCTTTTAGCAAAGTTGGCTTCTTTGAGAAATATACCAGAAGATGAAAACAATACACCCAAGTACACATATTCATTTACTATTTCTAAACATTGTCCATTTGCATAGACATTGTCACTACATGCGCTAGCTCTTTTATTAATATTTACTAAATTATTATTTTACTAAATATTAAAATTTTAGATTTATTAGAATTAATTTCTAGAACATTAGTAGAAGGTTCTGGCCGGTTCTGAGCCACTCCTGTAAGGAATAAGATACGTATAGCATACCCTTCGTGTATATGTACATATATATATGGCGTACTCTTTGAGAGGTGGTACATACAGAGTACATACACCTAACTTTCGTCTGAATGAGTGATGCAGTCTGTTGAGTTTTCCCTGGGATCAAGTTACAAAAAGGGTTAATTATAGTAAAAAATTGTGTCAGTTTCAATTGGTGAACCGTGAATCGTTCTGCAAAATCGGGAGGTGGGGAGGTGGTTCCGAAATGCTCATATTGCTACTACTGTATGTATGTGTTATTAAAATATTTTATTTGTTCTAATGTAAGCAGACTAAATGTCCTTGGCCGCGAAATGTTGTGGATTGATAATCATATGTTAGCACAGTAATAGAATTTTACGTTCCATGTATTACATATGGCAATACAGTCGCAAGACATATTTTTTTAATTACATATGTTATAATTTTATGCAATGGTAGGTATAGTATTCTCTTTAACGAAAAAAAAATTCCAACGTACTTGTTTATGCAGGCTCAGCAATTTCTATATGAGAATATAATTTTATTTCCTCTGATCTTTATATAGCGAACTAATTTATATACTGATTTCGGTTTTCTCAACTTAATCATTTTTTACAAGATTTTGTATCGACCTAGTCGTATGTTAATATTTAGTATAATTTTAAATATTTTTTGTATTAACTGCATAGGTTAGTTTTTAATTGTTATTTTGAATTATTTTAGTATTGTTATATAGTATTACTCAATTAGAAAATAATATTAGCCTGTAAAGAATTAATAAAAAATAGGTACTACATTATTTGGTGGTAAGTAGAATTCAGCTAATATAAATATTTTTTTTGACTGAAAATAATGTTATAAAATCTTTTCAGGTAGCACTAAAATGAACGTTAACGATTTAAGTGATAACGAGTCCATCGATTCCGAGGATTCCTTTGAATCAATTTATTCCTTTTCCAGCGCTATCGAAAATATATATGTAGACAGCAGATTAGATGTAAGTATTACGATGCAAAGACGTATATGGCATGAATATTATGACCGTGAACTTACAATCGAGCAATTAAGGCGTCGATATACTGACGCTGATTTAGTGATAATATTGCATTTACGTCGAAGGTGGGAGGAAATTGATAGAGATGAAGACTCTATAAGTGAAAGTGAAAGTGACTTAGGATTTGTGAGTGGTGAGGACGAAAACAGCAGTAACTCAGGGTTTATAAGCGACGAGAGTGAAATTAATGGTAATAATTTAGGACCTAATGAAGAGTAATAAATTCAATCTTCGAAATTCTATATTAATAACTCAAAGACAAATACAACTGACAACAAACGACAGCAATATGTTATAAACTTTATTTGATATGTTCAGTAAATTTTGTATTTATTATATTTTGTATTTTCTGTTTCTAAAATTAAATAAAAAAAATTCAGTATTTTCGTAAAAAATCATGTTTACATAATAAAAAGTGATTATTGTATTTCGCCAGTTAATAAATTTTTAATAATGTACCTGTTTTTTTCTTTTTTTTTTAATCTATACTTAATAAAACATTTTTTAAAAGAAAAACCGATCTTTTTATTCACACCCATCCCTACATAAAAAATAAATCAAATTAATTTTTAATATTATACCTTAAACATGGTACGAATGTAAAAATTCACATAATTTTAAATATACGATGGCTATGAGTAGAAAAAGTTAGTTTGTATTCATAGGTAGATTTTTGCTAGCTTGTAATTTTTAGAAAAATGTATTATTCTGTAGATGTATTTTTATTTTAATTTGTGTATGATAAAATGATAATACACAATTAGTTACATTTATACGGTACAAAAATAAAAAATCGATATATAAAAATTGTATGATCTATACAGTACTCTGTTAAAAGTACGGGTTTCTACACCGTTAAAAAACATATATTTTATAATATCAATATATTGTAAAAAAATCATATTTCTTAATATTTTTAAAACTGAATATGTAATATCAAGAATTTAAAACAGTTTTGAAACATTAATTTCTCCTCATAATATTTTTTTAGTCTTAAATTAATAGCACAATGTTCCATATATTTTAAGAAAATTTTCCTTTTAATATTTTATAACTTATCTAAAAAAATTTATAGCTATTTTTATCAAAAAAATTATTACTTGCTATTGTTAAAAAATTAGTTAAATATATCTATAGGTATTAAATGACCTCTAGTTTTTGTAAAAGACGGTAATAATAGCAATTCATCTTAAATACGAAATTATTTTATCAATGCTAAATAAGCGTTTTTTTTCTCATATTATCATACTCCAATATATTGTATATTATTATAATTTATAAAAATGTGTTTTATTTATTAAAAAATTTAACAAAATCATAATCTGACTTCACGATATTTCTGATTATATACTACGTCATGTCTATACATATATTAACAAGTTTGCCAAAAAATGATGATAAAAAAACTTTAAGTCTTAAGACGTTAGTAATTGTTAAAAAATGACGATGAACGATTTGGTTCATGGAATCCCAACAATAAACTTAAAACTCTCCCGGGGGGTATTCAGAGATAAATAAGAACATTACATATATTGAGTGATTTAGGTAATATATCTATGTAATAAATTTCTAACACTGACTGACTGACTGACAGACAACGCACAGCCTAAACCGTTGGGTTTAAAAGAATGGAATTTTGCATAGGAGTTCTCTATGTGACGTAGGTGAGCACTAAGAAAGGATTTTTGAAAAATTCGTCCCCTAAGTGGGTTTAATAGGGAATGAAAATTTGTATGTAAATTCTTTATTTTTGAGTGATATTAAAAATATGTTACTATGGCTATTAAAATAAATATTTAATGAATCATTAACTTTGACCGATAGACAACGGACAACCTCAACTGTTGAGTTTAGAGGGGCGAAATTAAGCACAGGACTTATGAAAATTGGCGTTTAGGCTTCTATTTATAAATAAAAGTCGGTTGTTTTCTGGAAATTTATTCCCTAAGGCGTTAAAACAGAAAATGAAAGTTCATATGGGAAGTTCATCGTGGATATTGATTTAGGCTTTTGAAAAACATTAAAAGTGAGCACAAAGTGAGTACCTAATAAAGAGATATTGTCGATGGGCAATCCCATTGGGTATACGGCTACTATGTAAATAAAAGATAAATAAAATCAAAATCAGAAAATCTATGAAACCGAATCCAACAAAACTTAACCCATTGATCAAAACAAGTCATAAAAAATTTTCAAAAAGTGTTATTTTACAAAGTAAAATTTTTAAAAAGTGGTGTTGTGCAAAGTAAAATTTTGAATTATAATTATTATGTTTACTTACATATTACTTATATTCAGAAGTTCTTCTACTAGAACATGTATTACCATGTTATACATTGTCTATATTCGGAGTTTTCGTAAAAAAAAAGTTTCAAATGGAAAACGATTTTGCGTATGCGACTAAAGTGTGACTTGTATATATGCTACTTGAGGATTTTTGGTGTCTACACATGGAAATTAACTATACCTAAGGGGTATTCATACAATACAGAGCCATATTAAAATTTTATCAATCCTAAAAAAAGAAAATAATTAAATCTCCACTAGCACACATAAAATTTTGAAAGTTAATGTAAACCAAAAATCAAAAACTATTTTTCGTACAAAAAATATATTATTAATATCTAAATATTTTCTTTCTATGCAGCGAGTTGAAAATAATGCGTTAATGCAAAAAAAATCAAACATTATCTTATGTATGTAAGTTAATATTTTTAAGAATAAATGCGTATATATAGGGTGGACAGTAAATAACCCTCATAATTTTTAAAGAGCGAATGAAAACTTTAATTTTGGATTACGAAATTTTATTTTGTTTTCCGGAGTTAAGCTGCATTCAATTAATTAACCCTTTCCTGCTCAGCAGTTTTACATCATTACTGTTCAAACGATACTTCAAATTAGCAAATCATTAATAACATGGGTAAATACTTATTAGCAAGAATTACATAGTTTACACATATGTTCTATCGCACCAGAATGTTAATAGGACAATGCGATTTAATTGCCTATATTCAGGAGCAAGCAAAAACATTACCTATTTTAATAGCTTAGAAAATACACATTACATAGTTCGTTGTAAGTTTTAGGAGTGACTCTTTTTTGGGTATGACTCTTTTTTTGGGAGTGACTCTTTTTTTGGGAGTGACTCTTTTTTTGGAGTGGCTCTTTTTTTGGAGTGACCCTTTTTTTGCGAGTGACTTTTTTTGGGAGGACTTTTTGGGAGTGAATTTTTTTTGGAGGGACTCTTCTTTGGGAGTGACTCTTTTTTGGGAGTGACTCTTTTTTTGGAGTGACTCTTTTTTTGGAGTGACTCTTTTTTTGGGAGTGACTTTTTTTGGAGTGAGTCTTTTTGGGAGTGACTCTTTTTTGGGAGTGACTCTTTTTTTGGGAGTGGCTCTTTTTTGGCAGTGACTCTGGTGTCATTTGGTGTCATTTTGATGCACTTTGGTGTCATTTTTGGTGTCATTTGGGGCACTTTGGTGCCGTTTGGTGTATCGCCTACAACCGTGATGAAAAAATTTCGGGTGAAGGGTTATACTTAAGGCCCTATAGGAGATATTAAAATAAGCTATCAGCATTTAATAAGTTGTTAAAAAAATCTTTTTAATTTTCCAACAGCTGTATGTTAATTATTTTAAAATTATGTGAGTGTTGTTATTTCTTACATACCACAGTCCTTAATTCTAGTAATTCGTTAAAAAAGATCACCGAAATGATTGTTCTTACAACGAACTATGTAATGTGTATTTTCTAAGCTATTAAAATAGGTAATGTTTTTGCTTGCTCCTGAATATAGGCAATTAAATCGCATTGTCCTATTAACATTCTGGTGCGATAGAACATATGTGTAAACTATGTAATTCTTGCTAATAAGTATTTACCCATGTTATTAATGATTTGCTAATTTGAAGTATCGTTTGAACAGTAATGATGTAAAACTGCTGAGCAGGAAAGGGTTAATTAATTGAATGCAGCTTAACTCCGGAAAACAAAATAAAATTTCGTAATCCAAAATTAAAGTTTTCATTCGCTCTTTAAAAATTATGAGGGTTATTTACTGTCCACCCTATATATACGCATTTATTCTTAAAAATATTAACTTACATACACAAGATAATGTTTGATTTTTTTGCATTAACGCATTATTTTCAACTCGCTGCATAGAAAGAAAATATTTAGATATTAATAATATATTTTTTGTACGAAAAATAGTTTTTGATTTTTGGTTTACATTAACTTTCAAAATTTTATGTGTGCTAGTGGAGATTTAATTATTTTCTTTTTTTAGGATTGATAAAATTTTAATATGGCTCTGTATTGTATGAATACCCCTTAGGTATAGTTAATTTCCATGTGTAGACACCAAAAATCCTCAAGTAGCATATATACAAGTAACACTTTAGTCGCATACGCAAAATCGTTTTCCATTTGAAACTTTTTTTTTACGAAAACTCCGAATATAGACAATGTATAACATGGTAATACATGTTCTAGTAGAAGAACTTCTGAATATAAGTAATATGTAAGTAAACATAATAATTATTATTCAAAATTTTACTTTGCACAACACCACTTTTTAAAAATTTTACTTTGTAAAATAACACTTTTTGAAAATTTTTTATGACTTGTTTTGATCAATGGGTTAAGTTTTGTTGGATTCGGTTTCATAGATTTTCTGATTTTGATTTTATTTATCTTTTATTTACATAGTAGCCGTATACCCAATGGGATTGCCCATCGACAATATCTCTTTATTAGGTACTCACTTTGTGCTCACTTTTAATGTTTTTCAAAAGCCTAAATCAATATCCACGATGAACTTCCCATATGAACTTTCATTTTCTGTTTTAACGCCTTAGGGAACAAATTTCCAGAAAACAACCGACTTTTATTTATAAATAGAAGCCTAAACGCCAATTTTCATAAGTCCTGTGCTTAATTTCGCCCCTCTAAACTCAACAGTTGAGGTTGTCCGTTGTCTATCGGTCAAAGTTAATGATTCATTAAATATTTATTTTAATAGCCATAGTAACATATTTTTAATATCACTCAAAAATAAAGAATTTACATACAAATTTTCATTCCCTATTAAACCCACTTAGGGGACGAATTTTTCAAAAATCCTTTCTTAGTGCTCACCTACGTCATATAGAGAACTCCTATGCAAAATTCCATTCTTTTAAACCCAACGGTTTAGGCTGTGCGTTGTCTGTCAGTCAGTCAGTCAGTGTTAGAAATTTATTACATAGATATATTACCTAAATCACTCAATATATGTAATGTTCTTATTTATCACTGAATACCCCCCGGGAGAGTTTTAAGTTTATTGTTGGGATTCCATGAACCAAATCGTTCATCGTCATTTTTTAACAATTACTAACGTCTTAAGACTTAAAGTTTTTTTATCATCATTTTTTGGCAAACTTGTTAATATATGTATAGACATGACGTAGTATATAATCAGAAATATCGTGAAGTCAGATTATGATTTTGTTAAATTTTTTAATAAATAAAACACATTTTTATAAATTATAATAATATACAATATATTGGAGTATGATAATATGAGAAAAAAAAAACGCTTATTTAGCATTGATAAAATAATTTCGTATTTAAGATGAATTGCTATTATTACCGTCTTTTACAAAAACTAGAGGTCATTTAATACCTATAGATATATTTAACTAATTTTTTAACAATAGCAAGTAATAATTTTTTTGATAAAAATAGCTATAAATTTTTTTAGATAAGTTATAAAATATTAAAAGGAAAATTTTCTTAAAATATATGGAACATTGTGCTATTAATTTAAGACTAAAAAAATATTATGAGGAGAAATTAATGTTTCAAAACTGTTTTAAATTCTTGATATTACATATTCAGTTTTAAAAATATTAAGAAATATGATTTTTTTACAATATATTGATATTATAAAATATATGTTTTTTAACGGTGTAGAAACCCGTACTTTTAACAGAGTACTGTATAGATCATACAATTTTTATATATCGATTTTTTATTTTTGTACCGTATAAATGTAACTAATTGTGTATTATCATTTTATCATACACAAATTAAAATAAAAATACATCTACAGAATAATACATTTTTCTAAAAATTACAAGCTAGCAAAAATCTACCTATGAATACAAACTAACTTTTTCTACTCAGAGCCATCGTATATTTAAAATTATGTGAATTTTTACATTCGCACCATGTTTAAGGTATAATATTAAAAATTAATTTGATTTATTTTTTATGTAGGGATGGGTGTGAATAAAAAGATCGGTTTTTCTTTTAAAAAATGTTTTATTAAGTATAGATTAAAAAAAAAAGAAAAAAACAGGTACATTATTAAAAATTTATTAACTGGCGAAATACAATAATCACTTTTTATTATGCAAACATGATTTTTTACGAAAATACTGAATTTTTTTTATTTAATTTTAGAAACAGAAAATACAAAATATTAGATTATAGAATTTCGAAGATTGATTTTATTACTCTTCATTAGGTCCTAAATTATTACCATTAATTTCACCCTCGTCACTTATAAACCCTGAGTTACTGCTGTTTTCGTCCTCACCACTCACAAATCCTAAATCACTTTCACTTTCACTTATAGAGTCTTCATCTCTATCAATTTCCTCCCACCTTCGACGTAAATGCAATATTATCACTAAATCAGCGTCAGTATATCGACGCCTTAATTGCTCGATTGTAAGTTCACGATCATAATATTCATGCCATATACGTCTTTGCATCGTAATACTTACATCTAATCTGCTGTCTATATATATATTTTCGATAGCGCTGGAAAAGGAATAAATTGATTCAAAGGAATCCTCGGAATGGATGGACTCGTTATCACTTAAATCGTTAACGTTCATTTTAGTGCTACCTGAAAAGATTTTATAACATTATTTTCAGTCAAAAAAAAAATATTTATATTAGTTGAATTCTACTTACCACCAAATAATGTAGTACCTATTTTTTATTAATTCTTTACAGGCTAATATTATTTTCTAATTGAGTAATACTATATAACAATACTAAAATAATTCAAAATAACAATTAAAAACTAACCTATGCAGTTAATACAAAAAATATTTAAAATTATACTAAATATTAACATACGACTAGGTCGATACAAAATCTTGTAAAAAATGATTAAGTTGAAAAAACCGAAATCAGTATATAAATTAGTTCGCTATATAAAGATCAGAGGAAATAAAATTATATGCTCATATAGAAATTGCTGAGCCTGCATAAACAAGTACGTTGGAATTTTTTTTTCGTTAAAGAGGATACTATACCTACCATTGCATAAAATTATAACATATGTAATTAAAAAAATATGTCTTGCGACTGTATTGCCATATGTAATACATTGAACGTAAAATTCTATTACTGTGCTAACATATGATTATCAATCCACAACATTTCGCGGCCAAGGACATTTAGTCTGCTTACATTAGAACAAATAAAATCTTTTAATAACACATACATACCTACTAATGCACCGTAACATCTCGCGTCCTTTGGAATTGAAGTAGTAGCAATATGAGCATTTCGGGACCACCTCCCCACCTCCCGATTTTGCAGAACGATTCACGGTTCACAAATGGAAACTGACACAATTTTTTACTATAATTAACCCTTTTTGTAATTTGATCCCAGGGAAAACTCAACAGACTGCATCACTCATTCAGACGAAAGTTAGGTGTATGTACTCTGTATGTACCACCTCTCAAAGAGTACGCCATATATATATGTACATATACACGAAGGGTATGCTGTACGTATCTTATTCCTTACAGGAGTGGCTCAGAACCGGCCAAAACCTGCTACTAACATTATTACGACAATACGTTTCTAGAAAAATTAATGATTTTTTAAGATGACCGATACTTATATTAAGTAAAACAAGTTCGTTAGCATAAAAAGCGCATTTAGATCAAAGTTGCTTTTAAGATTTACCCCAGAAACACCAAAGTTAAAGAGAGATGATTCAAAATCTGAAATAAAGGGCGCAAAAATAATGGATTTAGACAATCTCCTTGTAATACTCCCTGATTAATTTTGATTTCCGTATCTAGCGGATTATTATCAATTATGTCGATATACGGATTTTCGTACAGATTTTTAATTAGGGTAATTAATTTCAGACTGACACCTAGATTTTTTAGTTTTAACCCTAATAATGAGTGCGATATACAGTCAAACGCTTTCTTAAAATCTATAAACGCAGCCAATAGCTTTACCCTTTTTTGTTTAAGTTGATTTTGGATTGCGCAGGTCAGTATAAATAAATTATCTGTACAACCACGGCCTGATCTAAACCGAGATTGTGATTCCGGAAGTTTGTTTTCACTTTCGGCCCACACCAGTAATCTATTATATATTGTTTGCATGAGTAATTTTGTGATACAATTAAGTAAAGACAGACCTCTATAATTATCTACGTTGTCTCGTGCACCCTTTTTAAATAATAGACGTAGTTTAATTGCTGATAATTTTTTTGGAATAATTCCATCGGCAAAACATTTATTAAAGAAGTTCAACAGATAGTCCTTACCACAAGTTGGTAAATTTTTATAAAAATTAAAATTTATATCATCTGTGCCTGGTGATGCGCCACTTTTGAACTTGTTATTGCCTTTTCTAATTCATCTATTGTAATGTCGCGGTCTAAAAAATCATGAATGGGATTAAGAGTAATATCATAGCTTAAGTTGATATTCGATACTTCTTCGGCTGCAACACTAAACAGATCTGAAAAGTGACGATTCCAAACAGTTATATTAATTGGGTTAGTATGTCGCACAGGCTTACAGTTAAATTTTCTAATTTGTGACCAAAATTCTCTGGAGTTATGAGTGTTTGAAAGCTTAATTTTAATGTCTTTGTAGTAAGTACGCTTCTTTACAGTAATCAAATTACGATATTTCTTTTTAACCTTAGCATAAATTTCTGTTGATACCTGTGAAAAAGTGCACTCCTTACAGTTAACAAAAGCAGCCTGTACTTCGCGCTTAGCAACTTTACATTCGGTACCAAACTATGGTTTTCCTCTTCTGATGGAATTACTGTGCGTGGAAGTTTGAATTTAAATTTGAATTTGAATTTGAATTTTGAATATTTTCAGTAAAATTATTTAACAGATTTTCCAAGTCTAAATCCTCATTAAAGATAAATATTTAATTGTTTATGTTTTCCTCAAAACAGGATTTATAATTGAGAATCCATATATATTTTCTAAAAGTAGTTAGAATATCAAGATTTTCGTAATAATTATTTTTACTAGGGGGTACCGGAATATCTATCAGAACATAAAGGTGATACGGACATGTCGATAATAGGAGCAATTAAATTGGAGGTTAGCCAGCACAAATCTACAACAGATTTACCTTGACTGTCAATAAATGTATACTGCGCAGGAGTGTTATGAGCTGTTCGACCATTGATCAATAGCAAACCTTGATCCTCCATACACCGAACTAGCTCTCTACCTCTGAAATTAGTTATAGAATCTAAAATTGATCTAGCAGTATTTAGATTCGAGTCCATGCAACCCATCTGGATCCAACTGAATTAGGTTACCAACGCGTCCATTAAAGTCTCCAACAATTACCATTTATTTATCATGAGTTTGTTTAATTGAGTAAATTTCGTCTTCTAGCAATTCTAAGCAAGTACGTCTATCTAGATTTGGCGATAAATACACTAAACCTAAAATAAAATTGAAAGTTTTAAATTTTATATCTAAAAATAACCAAAGGTGATACTGTGAAATAATATTGCAAGAAAATATTTTCCTTATAAGAACTAAAAGTCCACCACTATACCGTCCATGCGATAAATCTCGAGTCCCATTAGAAGTTATTACATTAAACGCATTAGAAATATTAGTGGGAAAATATGCTGGAGGTGATCCAAGCCAACTTTCTGTAAAGCAAAAAATATCGCCGTTTTTACATAATTCATTTTCAAGTAAATCCTGAACATTTTCAAAGCCGTGACAATTCCAGAAGATCATATCCATAGTTACAGAGGCAAGTGTTTTGATTTACAGTGTATGTCTATATTTGTCAATGAATTGGATCGTGTCATATTATGCTGACTGTCACTAAGAATAAATCTATCTAAAGTTCCCGACTGTGTAGAAGACAGTCTTCTTATTTTTGTTGATTTGTAATTTGTTCTTAATAGGGCAGGCTGTGACATAGAAATCGTATCTGTCTCAGTATTTTCAGGGGATGAATTTAAACGTTTTTTGTCGTTTTTTTGTTGAATGTTTATATCCATTTTTTTTTTTAATTCTTCCAGAGTATACTATTTACCATTCAAGTAAACTTTATCCAATTTGATCGACACCTTACAATTGTCATTTTTGAATTTTAAGTAAAATGGGTGAAGTTCAGCACGAATTCTGCGAATCTCTGGTGAAAAATCCTCATTAATGGATATAGACAACCCCGTTAATAATCTTCGAGACGGCTAAACTTCCGATCTTTTTTTTAAAAGTAGTAAAACTAACTAAAGATTGGCTTAGCTTTCATAGATTTTCGATAAACAAGGCGAAAACATTTCGAAATATCATTTAAGTTCAATTCAATTTTTAAAGTATCCTTTATAAATTCAATAACTATATCTTCTACAGATTTGTAATTAATATCTGTTAATGAATCGCCTAAGCCATATATAATTAAATTATTTTTACGTAATTCCGACTCTAGTAAACTGATTCTTTTATTCTGACTGTCAAGTACACTGGATAGAATAACATTTTGTTGTTTAATTTCTTTAACATCATTCTCAAAATCACCCAGTTTATTAAGAAACATATTACATACATCGTTTGTTTTCCCAATTTTATTATCTAAAATGTTGAATTTAGTTGTAATATCATTACGAAAATCCTTTAAAATTTCACACAAATCCGTTACATTAGCCAATGTTTAATTTAAAAAAAATTAAACAATAATACACAAAATACTGATTTGAAGGAAAAAAAATCACTATAAATTTTATGTTAATACTTAGTTTTGAACATACGATTGTGCAATTATAAACTGAACAATTTTGGTACGCCGCGTCGTTACACACTGCGCCACACGATACTTAGCGGTTTCACGTCTATATTGAAAGATGCTGATTAATTCTAGTGTTTATTTATTTTAGAACAATGACGTTTGAGATGAACAAAGAGTTCAATAATGTACACTTACTACCCTTATTACTATGGGTTATTTTATACAATTTTAACAGTTTTTCACTGATATTTTCACTAAACAATAACACTTTGGATGTTCTTATGTCTTAACTAACATATCAGTACACATTAAGAATTCTTAAGTATAGAAAATAATGTATTATTAAACAAATTTACGTTAATATAATAACAATATTTGACAATGATGTTCACTCTATGCAAGTTCGTATCAAACTCCAAACCAAAACACTTACTTTACATATTTTCATAATTTTTCGACGAAGTACCTTTACGATGTTACTGTAGTAAACAAAAATTATTTGAAAATATCATCTTAACAAAAAATAATATTTTCAAAAGAACAAAACTTAGTCAAAATAAAACTATTAATGTAATGCTCTTACACATATACATAATAGCTATATATATACTTTGACCGATCCGTTCATAAAGTTTAAGTCAACTACGCACATCGATATTTAAAAAGGTACCACCATCATAATTATGTTTTGGATTTTACAGCGTAGTAAATTTTACTTTTTTTATATATTTTTTTTTTAATTCGGTACAAAAATGATAAAAACTATAAAATAAGTTATTATTATATTATAAGTTTTTATTATTATAAGTTTTTTAAAGTTTATATATTGAAATATAAGAATTTTTTTTTCATTTTTTTTTTCAGTTGTTTTGGTTTTTATATTAGTACAGTCATCTGGTAGTTTTACCTGGAAAGTTTTCCGGGAGTTTTGAAAATGGGTGATTTTATAGATTTTGAGGTGCTCGTTTCGAATTTCCATTTTGCCACCTCGTACTTTTGCCGCTCGCGCCGCCATATTGGAAAAATGGCGTCGAAAATTAGTTTTTTGACGATATCTCCTTTCTGAGTCATTTTACGAGGAAAATATTTATATACAAATTAAACTAGAGAAAATTTCCTACAATTTATATCTTAAGAATTTTTTTCGTAAAATCAATAGTTTCGGCGTACGAGCACCGCAAAGTGTTACTTAGTATGCGTTTTCGCGGAATAACTCATTTCCACACCATCTTGAGGTAGAGTAAGCTACGCGTTTTTTTAATGTGGTTTGCCCAGTAGGCCTAATCCCCTTGTCATGTATAGTTTGGAAATTTAGCGTAATCTTCTTCGTTTAAATTTTCTTGATGGGCCAGGTGTTACAGGTTCATCGTCTTCAGTAGCGATTGTGACGTCACTGACTGAAATTTCTTGGTTTCCTGTGATGTCATCATCAAACTCTTCTTGAAATTCTTCATTTTCAATGTCATCATAAAATATACTGACGAATACTGAGCTAGTGGACGGACAGTAGACATATTATTTCGGACGAACGACAAACGTGCGTAATCGTCTGAATCAAATATCGCAGTTGTCCGCAACCAATGGACGACTAGCCTAATAGTGTGCTACGCTCACTATACCTCAAGGTGGTGTGGAAACGAGTTACTCCGCGAAAATGCGTATTAAGTAACACATTTTGCGGCGCTCGTACGCCGACACTATTGATTTTGCGAAAAAAATTGTTAGAACATAAATTGTACAAAATTTTCTCTAGTTTAATTTTGTATATAGATATTTTCCCCGTAAAATGACTCGGAAAGGAGATATCGTCAAAAAACTGCCTTTCGACGCCATTCTTCCAATATGGCGGCGCGAGCGGCAAAGATACGAGGTGGAAAAATGGAAATTCGAAAAGAGCACCTTAAAATCTATAAAATCACTCATTTTCAAAACTCCCGGAAAACTTTCCAGGTAACCCCTTTTATTTGAACCAAATATACTATATAGACATTTGTAACATATTGTATATACAAAATACAAATGAATATGAAATTTCTAATACGTAAACGACAGTCAAGTCAGTGTACATATTTTAACGAATTATAGGGAAACTTATTGAAATTTTCGTATATGCGAATGTATTTTAATGATTTTTTTCAACTAGTCCAAGAGTTTATAACGTACATTCATTTTAACATTACTTAAATTTTCTCCAAAACTATAAATTTTACATATAAAAAAGTGATCGATTTGTGTCTCTTTTAACAAAATACATCCGATTTAAAAAAAAAGTTTTAAATTTTTTCAATTTTTAATGGTTTTCTCTCTTAACATATTCTATCAATATTGTACATATAAAATACAAATGAATATGAAATTTCTAATACGTAAACGAAAGTCAAGTCAATGTACATATTTTAACGAATTGTAAGCAAACTTATTGAAATTTTCGTATATGCGAACGTATTTTTATGATCTTTTTCAACTATTCCTAAAAGTGTTTATAACATACAGCCCAACCAACATAAAGTTGCCGGTCAGAGGCGCAAATGAAAGAGTGCGACAACAAGAATTAACTCTTTTAGGACTAATGACGAGCTCAGCTCGTCATAGCAATTTTAATAAAAAATCCAATTGACGAGTGTAGCTCGTCTTGTGTCGGTAACTGGAGCCTACTGCCATCTGACGCTGTAATATTGTAAATATACTCAGTAAATCATACCATACACGTCACAACTCACATGATACATCTTCTACATGTTTACCTCGTGGCTTTGCTTCTTGTAAGTGTTATGCGTTGTATTCGTTTTATTAATTATGCTTGCCATCGTTATATTTTCAGTTTTATTTTTTGTTTTTAATGACACTGATAATTAAAAGACAGTTTTTTTGAACATTATATTTGAATATTTTAAAACTTCTACGTTAATAATATTTAAAATAATTTTCATAGGTTAAGTCTTTCAATTTTAGTGTTGTGTAATTTTGTGTATGTGAATTTTTTAGTGCCTACTGAAGACCATTGACTATATTTATTTTTTTAATTTTAAAGAACATATACAAAGTGAAGATTTATTGGCTATTCTGGAAGATAGTGATATAGAATTTAATTTAAGCGAATTTAGTGGCGATGAAAGTTCAGAAAGTGATTTCGACATCGAAGATATTTGAAATATCGTAAGCCGTAGGGAAGAAGGAGAAGAGGGGGAACAACAAGACGGTAGCGAAGAACTTTGGATCGAAGGCCAACGAGAACATTGCCAAAAATTGGATTTTCTTGCTGATTCAGGAATTAAAGTTGAATTTCCTGAGGATAACAATATCCTGGATATTTTTAGGTACGTATTTGTTTATACAATCTTTGTTTTAAAATATACATAGAGATTGATAACTTTTACAGAAGTAAAAATGAGTTGTTAGTACGATTTGCATAAAAAAAAAACTGCGTAGGTAAATCTAATAAATTATAAAAAAAATTATATTTTAATTGTAATAAATTACTAATTTTTGTTTTAAATATTTAGTACAAAAATTTAATTACAGTTAAACCTTCTTTTATGCGGTTCTTTTTCTGTGCGATTTTTTTAATGCGGTTTTTGAAAAAATTTCTCAAGTGCATAATGTAAATCAAAAGTGAGAGAAAGTAAGAAAATATCATTAAATTTTTTTACAGATGCATTTTTCAGAATTTTCATAATATTTTAAAAATGAAATAAATTGTTCTTATGTGTAAATTAATACTTTATCTTGTTTAGAAACGCAACTTTTAAGCAAATCGTGAGGTTTTGAGCGTTCTGAGTTATATATTTTCGATGAAACTTTTTTTATGCGGTTCCTATCCACCGCATAAAAAAAGTTTTTTCTTACAATCTGAATCGAACTATACTTTTTATAGAAATTTATGAAGTTCTTAAATATATATATTTTTTTGTGCGATTTTTTTATGCGGTCCGTATCCACCGCACAAAAAAAGGTTTACTTGTACTACACTATTAAATTAAGCAATAAGTCATTCAATGGATGCAGCGATGAAGTTGTTGTAAACCTACTTCGTCGAGTGAAATCATTTGTTTGATATTAAAATTCAAACTAAAAACTATAAAAAAAACAATTTACTTACCTACCACATCAAAATAAAAGATAATATTAATATTGTAAATTTATTTTTTATTTTTGCAGATGTTTCATAATCGACGAGATAGTGGAAAAAACAAATATATATGCTGAAGAGTTTATGAATAAAAATAAAGAAAATGAACCACATTCTTCTCATAGAGAAATTTTTAAAACAAATGTTAATGAATTAATGTGCTTCTTGGCATTAATTTTATTAGAAGGTGTGGTACACAAACGAAGTGAAAAATTATGTTTTACAAAGAGGCCATCAGTTGAAACACCATTTTTTTAAAAAGTGATGTCGCGGGAAAGATTTTTTCTATTAAAAAAATTTCTTCATTTTGAGAGTAAAGAATTAGAACCCACAGACAACTACTCAACGAAAATGAAGAAAATTTGGCCAATTATTGAATCAAGATTTCAGGAAATGTATACACCGGAGCAAGAAATATGTGTGGATGAAAGCTTACTACTTTACAAGAGAAGATTGAGCTGGAAACAATTTATTCCGAGCCAACGTACCCGGTTTGGTATAAAAATTTTTAAACTATGCGAAGCTTCGTCGTCATATATTTATAAATTTATAATTTATACTGGCAAGGATACCGTATTAAGCGATTCGTTTTCGGAATTGCCATTTTGTAGTAAGATAGTACTTACTCTTTCTGAAACTTTATTGTTTATTGGATAAAGGCTACTGTTTAATTACAGACAATTATTATAATTCGCCATCACTCAGTAGTCTGTTGCTCGAGCGAAAAATAGATTTGTACGACACGCTGAGAAAAAGCAGGAAAAATTTACCTCCACAAATAAAAAATTAAAAATTAAAAAAAGGTGAATTAGCCACATACTACAATAATAAGGTAACAGTTGTTCACTGGTAAAATAAAAAAAGTATTGTTTATAACGTCAATTCACAAAGGAGAACTTTTAACAAAAATTATTAAAAATAAAGAACACACAAAACCCGATGTCGTGTTCGACTATAATGATAAAATGGGAGGTGTTGACAGGTCGGATCAGTCAATGGAGCCATACACAATCGCGCGATCGCGACTGAAAAAATATTATAAAAATTTTTTTTCCCACCTATTGGAAATGACAGCACATAACTCCTGGGTACTATATAAAAAAAATGGAGGAAAATTAAGCCACGAAATGTTTTTAATAGAATTAGTGGAAAAAATTATTGAAAAATATCTTAATCCACCTACAGGTTCCACATCTGGACGAACGGGGCAAGTGTATCTTGACCCCCTTAGACTGACAGCTAGACATTTCGCAGATTATATTCCATCAACATCAAAATCAAACCCTACAAGGAGATGTCGCGTTTGCTGTGTAAAAACCGATCCAAAAACGAATAAAAAAATTAGAAAAGAAACACGAACTTGGTGTCCCGATTGTGGTGTCCCCCTCTGTGCGATACCATGTTTTAAAATCTACCATACGGAAAGATATTTTTAAATTTATTATTTTTATTATTTAATTTTAATTGTACATATTTTGTTTTTATTCTTTTTTTATGATAAGTAATTTTTTTACTTCGTTGTTTCTGAATATAAATTTTTGTAAAAATTGTCATTACATATTTTTGTAAAGAAAACCAATAAAATATATTATTTTTTTGTGTGTGTGTGTGTGATATATTTATTTTGTAATTTTTTTACTTCGTTGTTTCTGAATATAAATTTTTGTAAAAATTGTCATTACATATTTTTGTAAAGAAAACCAATAAAATATATTATTTTTTTGTGTGTGTGTGTGATATATTTATTATGTAATTTTTTTACTTCGTTATTTCTGAATATAAATTTTTGTAAAAATTGTTATTACATATTTTTGTAAAGAAAACCAATAAAATAAATTTTTTTGCGTGTGTGTATATTTATTATGAGCTTAAGTATTATTATTACGTATCTCAACATTATTACGGTAAGTATAAGATATAAATAAAAAGCAACTGAGTCACACGTATCAATTGAAACGCTTGATGATGTATGGCCTACTTTATATCAGAGACACACACCCTTCAGTATAGAAGTCTGTAATAATACTTATAAAAGTATGAACTTTTTTGTTTGGAAAAATATCGTAGATGGTGGTCCTAAACGGGTTAAACATATAACATATATGCATAAAAGTGTGATAGAAGTTGTGTTTGTCTACTGCGCGTACAACCTTGACCGGCAACCTTATGTTGGTTGAGCTGTACACTAATTTTAACATTATTTAAATTTTGTGTTTCTTTTAACAAAATACATCGGATTTTAAAGAAAAGTTTTAAAATAAATGAATTTTTAAAGATTTTGTATCTTTCGTTATTAATATGAAAAAATTTTTCAAAGTTCAAATATACACTCATTTTGTATGTAAGCGATGGTATTGTTTCTTCTACTTTATGTTACATATGTACAAACAGCGTCTTATGGTATCTGTTGTTTCTTTAATGTGATTAACTGGATAAGAGTGACTTATTTAAGTGCGGTAATTTGGTCATATCTTTTGTGTGGGGTAATTTTTGCATGTTCAACTTACCTCTGTAATGTGATTAATTGAATAAGAGTGCCTTATTTAAGTGTGGTAATTTGGTCATATCTTTTGTGTGGGGTAATTTTTGCATGTTCAACTTACCTCTGTAATGTGATTAATTGGATAAGAGTGACTTATTTAAGTGTGTTAATTTGGTCATATTTTTTGTGGGGGATAATTTTTGTATGTTCAACTTATCTATGTAATGTGATTAATTGGAAAAGAGTGACTTATCTAAGTGTGGTAATTTGGTCATATCTTTTGTGTGGGGTAATTTTTGCCTGATCATTTTACCTTTCTAATGATAACTACATGTGACAATTTGTCCATGGTCAATATACCTTAGTTGAACAATAACGATAAAGATATTTTTTAATTACGATAAGGATATTTTTCAATTAGGATATCTAATATTATCCTTTTCCTAATCTTTTTATAATTACAGTTGATGTTATTCAAATTTTCCCAAAAAATTGCCCAAATAACCCCGATCTACCCTACTTTAGTAGTTAAATGATAGTGATTACACCAAAAAAATTGAAATTTTATACTAGTTAAAATATCAAGAAATAACTTGTGTATTATACCCTAATGTGTAACAGTACTAAAATGATTTACAAAACATAATTATTGTTTTTGCTGGCTAAGCAATTTTTTTCAATGTTGATAAACTTTTCAATACACTAGTGCTCCGATTGATAGAAAGAAAAATGCGTATGTATTGGTCACACGGATATAAAAAAACATTAAAATTTTTCTGTGTAAACAAATCATTATATATGTATACAGGGTGGAATCTTAATAACTCTTATAACTTTTGGTGAATTTCTATAAAATTTTACGATGAATTAGAACGAAATTTGTCGAAAACAAAATAGCTTAAAACGTAGCTATATAAAAAAAATTTGAAAAGGCCCTGAACATTTTTACCATAATTAAGAATGCACGAAAATTTTCAAATTCAAAAATAGATTTCAGCTTCAGACTGTACAAATTTGCAGATACTAAATCAATAATTTCACTGGAAAATTTGTGCAAATTTTTTTTTTCAGCACGAAAAACACTTTTTAATTTAACTTAAAATTAACTACTTTTAATTTATTTTGTGTCATATTTTATTTAATTATTAAATTTTATATTACAAAACTCTATTTGAATAAAATTAATACTTATTGTTAAATAAGTAAAGCATTCTATCTTAATCTGAATGTATTTTAATTATTAAAAACATAACAAGAATTCAACCAGTCTACTATACCGTCTTGTCGTCGTTAACTATTTGAATCTATTTGTTGTCATTCTAAAATTTGAATTTTAGAGACAGAGCAAAGTTTAAATTGGCGATACTGTTGTTTTTTAAAAAGCCATCTGTTGATACACAACTTGGTCAAATTATATTAACAGGGTTGGTTGGGTGTTACAATTTGGGGATTAATTTTGCGAAAACGGAATAAAAATTGAAAAGAATTTAAATTTTGTTTGCAGATTTCAAATCTACGTAAAAAATCTAATTAACTTAAGTAGGTATTGCGTTACTTTTGACAAGAAAGTTTTGGCCACCGTGGGAACTTTCTCATGGGCGTGGTCGTGAAATTGCGTGGGTGGTAATTGACAATATCGGTCGGTGACGTCGACAGACGGGTTTTCCGATGACTAGACTGAGGACATTGATCAGGAAAAAAGGGTTGACCAATTTATTAAAATTCATATATATATTTTATACGTGTGCATATGTGTATGTATTTTATAAGATTACAGTATACATCAAATGGTACTTACTTCGATTTTACGTAGCGACTTAATGGGGCGACTTAAAGCGATTTTTATCAATATGTTACAGTTTATTTGAGATGGTGAAAATTTATGTATCAAACTTTATGTATCAAACAAAAATTTATATATCAAGAATCAGGGACGTATATAGTATTGTCTAAGGGCTTTGTAGGCTAAAAATTAAAATTTTTTGAGAATACATAATATATGGACATGCACATATGTAAATGCAAATGCAACATGAGTAATGTAAAATTCTAGAAAATTCTAATTGTCAACTAGTAGAGATATCAAAAAACAGACTTCAACATTCAATTAGTCACTAAAAATTAGATTAAGCAGTGTAGTTTGACAAAAATTCTAGAATGTTCTATTTGTTAACTAGCAAAGATATCGAAAAATCAGCAGTACCATTTGGCCTCTTTTTTAATGACTAATCGAATGCTTAATTTTAAAAATTTTTTCACAGTTAGCAAGTTAAAGTATTTGAATTAATTAATTAAATGATGTCCGCAAGAACCTTAGGGACTGCCATAAGTTATATGAGATCCCTAGAACCCGTTTCTTACTGTTAGAGTACTAGAGTTGTATGATCCCATAATTGTAAAATGTAATATGGTAATATGGATTTACTGATCCCATAATTGTAAAAAATAAACTAAACGACCAATTTTAAAAATTTTTTCACTGTTACAGAGCTAAACTATTTTAGATAGATATAGAATACATTATGTAAGGTCCGCCAGGGTCCACAGGACCCAAAAGTGTCAAAAATAAACTAGCTGACCGATTTTGAAAATTTTTTCATTGTTATAGAGCCAAACTATTTTAGATAAATATAGATTCCGTTATGTAAGGTCTGCCAGGGTCCATAGGATCCAGAAGTGTCAAAAATAAACTAACTGACCGATTTTGAAAATTTTTTCACTGCTACAGAGCTAAACTATTTTAGATAAATATAAATTATGTTATGTAAGGTCCGCCAGGGTCCATAGAACCCAAAAGTGTCAAAAATAAACTAACTGACCGATTTTGAAAATTTTTTCACTGTTACAGAGCTAAGTTATTTTAGATAGATATACATTACGTTATTTAGTGTCCGCCAGGGTCCATGGGACCCAAAAGTGGTAAAAATAAACTAACCGACCGATTTTGAAAATTTTTTCACTGTTACAGAGCTAAACTATTTTAGATATAGATTACATTATGTAAGGTCCGCCAGGGTCCATAGGACCCAAAAGTGTTAAAAATAAACTAACTGACCGATTTTGATTTTTTTTTCACTGTTACAGAGCTAAACTATTTTAGATAAATATAAATTACGTTATGTAAGGTCCGACAGTGTCAGTGGGACCTAAAATTGTCAAAAATAAAATAACTGACCGATTTTGAAAATTTTTTTACTATTACCGAGGTAAACTATTTTAGATAGGTACAGGTTGGGTACAGGCTGAGATCCACAATTGTCCTGCGGATGCAATTGCGGCGTAGAATGCTATATATATATATATATATATATATATATATATATATATATATATATATATATATATATATATATATATATTACATAAAGTTCGCCTAGAATATACAGTCGAGCTGATTTTTTAATGAGGTCCACCGGGATCTTGCAGATCCGAAAACGCCAGTAATAAGCTACCGAATGCCGTCGTTAAGAATGGCCGTTAGGCCGGAATGCCGGTCACTCACTCTTTTCAAGAGCCCTTTATCTTGACTCTCTTTTGGGTTGTAGACACATATTATGTCTTCCTCCGGTTTAACATTCTCCAAATAGCCGGTTCTGATATTCGTCACTTCGCACAGATTTTCGGCCCACTCTAGGTCCAGCACTCGCTGGTGATCCTCAAAACTTTTCCCGTCGTTTATCTGTTTCGTAATTTCTTCTTCTGGGGTATCTAGGGCCGCTTGAACAGCTACTGTCCTCGTTTCTGGCACTGTATTGTCCGCTTCGGGTGTTTGTGTGTCAGTCTCAGCCACAGTTACCTTCGGTCGTTCGGCAATCTCCTTCTGATATATGTCCACCTCGTCGCATTTCTTTTCCAAAATCTCCATGAGCTTCACTAGCCTGTTGACCTCCTTCTTAATATCCGTCTTAGTATTGGTCTATCGATCGCTACCTTTTCCAATGATTTGACGTACCTGCTCAGCAAACCTCTGGCTTTTCCTACCTCCATGGCTTTTAGCACCAGCCTATCTTCGTTCTCTGATTCAGTGGCCTTTTTGAAAGGTGGTGTTTCTACCCTCGACCTTTTCGCTGCTGGTTTAGGTTCACTCGTCATAGGGTTATCGCTACTTCCGATTTCCGGTTCCTCGGTCTTTCCTTCCACTTTATCCGCAGAAGCTGGGCTTCTTGGTCTTATATTAAACATTTGCGTAAACGATCCTCTGTAATTTCCATTTCCATAATCTTTGGTGACGATTTCTCTTTGCCCCGCTACAGGCTTGGCGGTTCTTTTGCCCGTCTTCAGGGCGCTCTCTGAGCTCGATCTCGGTCGAGGTGGAGATCTAGACAAGGAAGATCTCCTTCTAAACGGATTCTCAACTTTCTCCCAATCATATGCGTCGTTGGTTCCAGTCGTACATTCTAGCATCCCGGCCTGGTTCCCTACCGAGGATGCCACGCAGTAGCTGGCTGACGGTCGGGCGGGGCCTGCGCGTGCACCCGCGTCACCGACCGGAACTGGGAATCCGACTCCCTGCTCCGTAATATTTCTGTCTTCTTCTGATTCCATTTCAAAAAAACGTTATGAGCATGGAAAGAGTTATAGAGCCTTCCAACTCGCGGCCCCAGCTTGAACTACGGCCCCCGCTCCCGGACCACATCCGGGGTTACGGTGTAATGGTTTGATTTCGGGGTTTACGTCCCCTAGCCTTTGGCGACCCAACGCCATACCATGCAAGGCAACATGGGAAATGCTTATTTAGTGGCGGCACCAACTCGCCACGTCGCAGTCGCTTCACTGAGCATGTGACCTTTTGCCGGGCACGACCCCACCACAGAGCCGCCCAGCCACGCTCTCCGCTCCTGCCGTCCATTGTCCGCGACTGCTTATTTGCCTACACTTATTCGCAGCTGGCCCCCATATCTGAGGGTCGTTCCACTATCCGCAACCTGGTGGACGCGCCTGGTAGCCCGAACCAGGCTCCAGGAAACTAACCTAACCTTAATTAACCTCACCACCTATAACCTCAACCTAATTAGTTTTTATACCAAAGTCGAAGTATATTGTCAAAACTAGCTAAACGAACCTATCAGTAACTAACCTCACCACCTGTAACCTTAGCCTAAATCGTTTTTTATATCAAAGTCGAAGTATATTGTCAAAACTGAGGCTATGTGCCCACGGAGAACTTTTGTCACCGTGACATTTTTTTCACTCCTATCTAATCTGTATGTTAGAAAAAGAGCTCAAAGAGTGTTCGCACTCTTTCTAACACACATATCAGATAGGAAAGACAAAAATGTCACGGTGTTTGTCGTGCAGTTATTTTGTCGTTCGGTTATTTTGTCCAGTGTTATTTTGTCGCAGTTATTTTGTCCACAGTTATTTACCTTACTGCTCAACCAGCATTTGTACAAAGTCGTTATTCTTTGAAGTTTTAAATTTTACACATCAAACACTAACTTAAAATACTTAAGATCACTTTCTTTTAAATTTATGTACTAAAATTTTCGTAAATATTATTTGTAAATTTAAAAATTTAAATTTTACAGTTGGAAGGAAAAAGTAGGAATTGTGAAATTTTGGTGTATAGGAATGACTTTCTCTTTTAATACATTCACTTTCCTATTCGTAAGAGAACAGACCTAAACTAACTAAACTAATCAAACCTTAATTAACCTCACCACCTATAATCTTAACCTAATTAGGTTTATACCAAAATCGAAGTATATTGTCAAAGCTAACTAAACTAAACTAACCTTAACTAACCTCACCACCTATAACCTTAATCTAATTAGTTTTTATACTAAAGTCGAAGTACATTGTCAAAACTAACTAACCTAACCTTAATTAACCTCACCACCTATAACCTTAACTTAATTCGTTTTTACACCAGTCAAAGTATATTGTCAAAACTAACTAAACTAACCTAACCATAACTAACCTCACCACCTATAACCTTATCCTAATTAGTTTTTATATCAAAGTCGAAGTATATTGTCTAAACTAACTAAACTAACCTAACCTTAACTAACCTCACCACCTAGTTTTTATGTCAAAGTCGAAGTATATTGTCAAAACTAACCTAACCTTCGGGCAAAGGGTAACCTTAACTACCCTCAGTACTTAGTTTTTATATCAAAAATCGAAGTATATTGTCAAAACTAACTTAACCTTATGGCAAAGAGTAACCTTAACTAACCTTACCACCTAGTTTTTATGTCAAAATGGAAGTATATTGCCAAAACTAACTAAACTAACCTAACCTTAACTAACCTCACCACCTATAACCTTATTCTAATTAGTTTTTATATCAAAATCGAAGTATATTGTCAAAACTAACTAAACTAACCTAACCTTAACTAGCCTTTCTACCTATAACTTTTACCTAATTAGTTTTTATACCAAAGTCGAAGTATATTGTCAAAACTAACTAAACTAACCGAACCTTAATTAACCTTATCACCGAGTTTTTATATCTACCTAAAATTTGAAAAAAAAAGCTTATAACCTTAACCTAACTAACATATAACATTATTACCTAGTTTTTATATCATCCACTATTTGATTTTTCAAAATAATGTTTCCTAAGCTTAGCTTTTTAAATACAATAGTTTTCACTTATTAACGTTCGTTTTTAGCGAATTTTCAGAATGAAAATTCAGCTATTACAGCAGCTCTTATGGTAAGACCTAAGCCCGGGACTATGGCAGAAATTTGTTTTGGAGCCTCTAGAACCCGAAAATCTACTTCACTATTTTATATATATATATATATATATATATATATATATATATATATATATATATATATATAATATATATATATATATATATATATATATATATATATACATATATATATATATATATATATATATATATATATATATATATATATATATATATATATATATATATATATATGTATTTATGTGTGTACGCGATAACTCTCGAACGAAACGTTTAATGCTTATGAAATTTGGTATGCAAACTGGAATATCGATTTGCTAGGCTAAGTTCGTTAGCCAGACACATCGGATGCCCAGAAGTTGGTTTTTTGGGCTCTTTTGACAAAAGTGTCCTAAGTGCTAAAGACATTAGAATTCGAAAGATTTTTTTTGATGAATCGAAAGTACATTAAAAATGACATAATAAAGCTTCTGTAAGCTACCTTTGTATGTTGGCTCATTCTCCAGAAAAATTAAAAATAATTTTGAAAATTTCGGCTTAAAGATTTTTTGTCTTTGTCTTACACACTTAAAATTATATACCTTGTTTACAACCATTGGATTATACTCTTAAATACATATTAAATATCTTTGACTAGATTGATTATAAAATACAAAAAAATTATGTGTAATAATGATTAGAGAATTAATAAATTATAGAATTTGATCAGTTAGACTATAATTATTGTTCGAGCAAAAAACTATTTTACATATTTATCACAGTATAAAGGTGTCCTTATATACATATAGACATAGTAGCTTTTTGTCAAATGAATATTATTAAATTATTTGCTTTTGTTTTGATTTCAAAAATATTTCTATTAATAAAAATTGTCAATTATTCTCATTATAAATTTTTGCAATATAGTAATCTCAAAATGTTATTTATATGTTATATTAAAAAAATTAAAATTTTTTTCTAAAAAATTTAAATTTTATGTATTATTTACCTATATAATTATATTAAAAAAAAAAATTAAAATAAGAATTCAATTTTAAAAAATTTAAATGTAGTACTTAAATAAAACAGATGACTCTGGTTTCAACAATACATGCAATACAATATACGATAAACAGTAAACAGAGCATTTGTCAAACTGATTTTTGGAAATTAGGTTATTTGGAAGACGGTATAAATGTGATAAATGTATATTTATAAAAGCGAAAGTTTCATTCGACCAAAAGTAAGTATTTACATGGTTGTAGTATTTAACTACGGTATGTATAAAATATATCTTAAACTTTTATTATTTCATTCAGTGTTTTTTTACAGATAGTATTTACTTCACGTCAACAAAAAAATCTTCTTCGACGATGATAAAATGCTAAAAACCACCATGGTATTACTAACACTACAAAATTTAATAGAAGTCTTCATTTAGTTCTGTCAATGTGAAGGTTGTGAAACGATGTGAAAATAAGGTTATTTTTAAATAGTTAACATTTTTTAGAGCAAATTATTGCAACTAAAGTCTATTTTTAGGTGGGTGTGTGCATTTTTTTGGACTATTGTCATGGTTGCACAGAAGATTTGAAGAATCTCTGAATACGTATTGTTATAAAATCGAAATCACAAACAATTTCTGTCAAGTAAGTAAATTCTATCTATTTTGCTTCCCAAGCTACTAAAGTAGCGATAGTATAAAAATTTTTTCTCCCTAAAATGAAAATTTTCACGTGCATTTACGTTTCACACATTCCTGAATAATTTTGATTTCGTGTCGATCTACCGTCTCTGTGTCGCAAGATTGCACAAAGTAAGCAAAGAAATTATGCAACTTGATTCCTAAATGGTCCCCTACGAATTTCATCGCAATCGGAGTAATGGTAGCCACGACGCTACCATGAAAATCCAATAAATATTTATATCTTTCTTGCTTGTATATCCACTTCATTGTGATCGTCCGTCTGTGTGTCGCCAGTTTCCACCAAGTGGTATAACTTCTAAATTATTCGATTATTTTTAATGAAATTTTCAGAAATTATGCAGTTTAGTACCTAGATGGTCACCTATGAATTTAATAGAAATCGGAGTAACGGTAGCTACGCCACTACCATGTCATTCCATTAATATACTAAATTGCACCAACTGGCATAACTTCTGAACTATTCAATTCTTTTTTATGAAATTGTCAGAAATTATGCAGTCTGGTTCCTAGATGATCCTCTACAAATTGCATTGCATTCGGAGTAAAGTATCCACGGGGCTACCATGAAATCCCATTAAATTTCAATATCTTATTTACTGCTAGTCCCACTAGGCTCAAATTTTTAAAGTATTTTAGGAGTTAGTTTCTAAAATATTTTTACTGTTATTTTATATGAGGATGCTGTGTGCCACACTCCATTGGCAGCGTATTTTCTTTTATTTTTGATCATCCAACTGCCCTTGTAAGCCTGTTAAAAGTCACAGGCCCAAAAAAACGCTGCCAATTATTCAAAGAAAATAATAATAATAATAATAATAATTTATTGTTAATCAAAACTGATATACAGTTAGTAACATTGTCCGATAAAAATAAAAGATTTAAGTTAGTGGTAAACAATGTTAAAAATTAAACAATTAGAAAGTTAAATTAAAACTATTAGTTCGACTAAACTAAAATTGGATGCATTCTCTTTATTATAATGTTTTTTGTAAGACTATCTAGAATTAAGTACACTTAATTTATAACGATACATTTTCTGAAAAAAGCGCTTAGGATCAAAGTTAAAGAGTTCAAAGTGATGCACTTGATGACGACTTTGAAGTTGACCTAGGTGTCAGTTTACAATTGGAGTGACATTGGGGTTTAACTTACAATTGGAGTGACATTAAATGTTTTCTTAACTTTACTTCTAAAATTACTTACAAAAATGTTTTCTCCTAATTTTTCTATAAATTTGCGCCTATTTTTCTATTACGTCAGGTTTTTTTTTATTTAGAAAAATAACGCAACAAATCAATTTTGAAGATAAATTGAGTCAATTGACCTTGAAAATCGATTTCAAGGTCAACTTCAAGGTCAACATCAAGTGCATCACTTCAAATTCTACAAATTTGGTACTCACCACTTTTTTCAGAAAATGTATCGTTTTAGAAATATTTAGCTATAACTGTTTTCATCTACAGTGGTTGAAGGATGTTTTCTACCCCTAAAAAGCGTATTTAGTCGGAAAAAAGAAACACGTATTTAATATTTTTCGCTGTTTAATAAGTATGTTAAATTTCATTCAAATTAGCGAGTATCAAGTTGGGTAATGTTTTGCCGATCTAGTTTTTTCAATATTTCTTTGCTCGCTTTCAGAATTTGTAATTTAATTTCTACGGACAAATAACTCATTTTTTTCTTCGATTTGAGTAACTTTTATTTGCTGACGTTGACCATTAATTGATCGAAACATATCAAATATGTTTCATTGATTTTTATTAATTTTAAGTTCCAGGATGTTATGATAATAATCTGCTAATTTTTGTCACCTACAATTGGTGATTTTATAATCATTATCTGTGTGAATAGTTTCATTTCCACCAGAGCAGTTTCATAGACTCGATTGGCATATTTACATGTAAAAAAAAAGATAAAAACATGGTTTTCTTATATTTTTACAGGTACGGAAGAACTGGTAGAATTCTTCATGAAGTTGTTCACTATGGAACTAAAAATTTTCTTCTGAACAAAATTATAAGGGAGTAACCACAACTAACTTCTGCTGTGAGGAACAAAGGGAAAAAATTTGAACAGAAGTTCTTAAACAAGTAAGTAAAAATGAAAAAGTAATTTTATTAATTTTTCTATTGCTTATATATTGTGAACATTGATATACATGGATGGCCAACTATGTACCTATTTTTGAAGCAAGTATGTTGTACACAACTGGGATCTATGACAACAAAAACCCCAATATAAACAATTGATAAGAGTGTGACAACAAGACATTAAAGGTTTAGTGTATCTTTGTTTATTCCTGACTCAAAATTAGCATTTCTTTAACAAATGTATTTTGTCATTCATTAGATAAAGACAAAATATAGTTTAGAAATACAAATGGCTCCTGTCATCTTTTTCTTTAATGACTATTTAACTTTTTAAACGATTTTTTAAGTTGTCTCTCTATGTATCTCTATGATTGTGAATGAATGAATTTGTACTAACGAATTAAAAGGATTGTGCAGTGATTAATCCCATTGCTTCTTTGTTTCAGATTAATTTGAAAATGCGGACTCGTTAATGCCGAATACCCGATTCTTCTGTTGTACAGCACACCGAAATTTTGGAAAATCAAAAGAAGTAGATATTTATTATGCGCTACGTAATAACATAATTTATTATGAACAAAAGAAAAAAACAGCATTTTGGATAGATGTATTTTTAAAATTAAAAGATTTACATTAAAGGCTTTTTACATATTTAAAGAAAAAGTTTTAGTTTTAACTTTTCTTTATTTTTCATCCATATGTTCTTATCAAGAATAAATTTTGTAATACCCCAAAAATTTTACTCCAAAAATTTGAGGGTTCCGCAGCCAAAATCACGAAACCCTTAAAATTTCGTCATATCTGATCATTTCTCACACACACACACACATATATATATATATATATATATATATATATATATATATATATATATATATATATATATATATATATATATATATATATATGTTTGTGTGTGTGTGTGTGTGTGTGTGTGTGTTGTGTGTGTGTGTGTGTCAGGATTCTAATTTGACAGAATTTGGTGAGAAGTTAGGAAGCCCCATTCCTTTGGATGAGTTCGTTAACCAGATACGTCGGATGCCCAGAAATAGGTTTTTCAGGCACTTTTTGTTACAAAAAATTGACTTTTGTCAGAATTTAAAAATTTTTTCTGTACAATTGTGAAACTTAATAACAGTTCTATAATAGAGTTCTTTGAAATTTTTTTCTACATAAAATAGTTTCTATGAAAAATTTAGAATTTAGTTCATTTCACTTAAATTTTACCATGCTTCATCACTTATGAATTTAGATAATTTCCGTTTTCTTGGCTTTATCTCTTTCATTATTGCACTTGCGTAAATTTTAAATTTTCAGTTTGTTTTTAGAAAATAATAAAAGACTGATTTGTTTCGAATATAAGAATTATTTAATTTTTTAACGATGACTCATGCTCAATTGTATTTGAAACGGAGTATATAAGTGAAGCGTCATATTTATGTTACGTTAATAAATACTTGTATGCCTGAAAAAAAACTACTGGACACATTTTGAAAATTTTTTCACTGTTAAGAAACTAAACAGTTTTAAATGGATACCAGGCAATGTTATATGAAGTCCACCAGGATCATGCGGCCAAAACGCCAAAAATCAACTATCCAACCGATTTCGAAAATTTTTCTTCGTTAGAAAGCTAAACTATTTTAGATGAATGTAAGTGATGTTAAATAAGCGTGACCCTAGCGGATCGCCATCAGTTATATTACATGCGATTCGTTAGAGTCCTAAGAACTCAGAAATGCTAAAAACAAACTACCCAACCAATTTCCAAAATTTTTTCACTGTTAGAGAGCTAAACTATTTTAGATGGATACAGATTGTTATATGAAATCCACCAATGTCCAATATTTGAAAATTCGTTATGTTATGCAAATGCTGCGACAGGGGTATTTTTAATCATATCACGGTTGCATGTACCCTAACTCAAAAGAATAATAAAATTAAAGATGTTTATTTTGTCGTACAGTTACTTTGTCGTTCGATTATTTTATCCACAGTTATTTTGTCGTGCGGTTATTTTGTCCAGTGTTATTTTGTCGCGGTTATTTTGTTCACAGTTATTTAATCGCAGCACCTTAGTGCTCAACCAACATTTGTACAAAGTCGTTATTTTTTGAAGTTTTAAATTTTACACATCAAAGACTAACTTAAAATAATTAAAATTACTTTCTTTTAAATTTATGTACTATAATTTTCCTAAATATTATTTATAAATTTAAAAATTTAAATTTTATAGTTGGAAGGAAAAAGTAGAAACTGTGAAATTTTGGTGTATAAGAACGACTTTCTCTTTTAATACATTCACTTTCCTATTCGTAAGGGAACAGACCTAAATACGTTTTTCTGTTCGGTTCGCTACTACGTGACAATGACGTCAAATATTTGAATTTAAGAAAAATTTGTAACTTTTTTGTAACTTTGTGACTGTTTTACTTGACAGTTTATGAATTGCATAATTTTCATTCAAAAGTGATATGTAAAATTTATTTTAATTTTATAATTAACAAATACTTAGTTGGAAAACATTGTATGTGTGTGTAAAAAATATTTTCTTCGTTTAGTAAATTTATCATTTTAAGTACCATTCTCAGTATACATATACATGCTCCTATCTTCATGTCATTACATTTTGTTTTGAAAAGTCTTACGTTACTCAAAAATAAAAATTTTCTGAAATAAATTTTATGTGTGTTATGTTATTAATTATGTGTTTTATGTTGTTAATTAATATACTGTGTTTATTTTTTTATTAATTTGTTTGATAAAGCTAAAATTATCTTTTTTTTTTTTAAAACTAAATAGTGTTATTAAAATAAAGTGATTAGGATTTTTGTAACAAAATTTTAAGTGCTTTCCCGGTGTTTCGTACACTTTAAGTAATCAAATTTTGAACATTAAATAAATGATGTTTATAAAGTAAAGGTGAGTGCCCATTTTCATACTAATTTTCATTCGTTTTGGTTCATGTTTAATACACAAAGCTAGAAATTTTTAATACTTTTCGTGTCTGCATGTATTATTATACAATTTTAAGTGTATTTTACATATGAACATATAAAATTTTTAATATTAAATTTTGCGAAAACTAAACGCGAGCCCCAATTTTAATACTAATTTTCGTTCGTTTTGGGTCAAGTTTAATATATAAAACTAGAAATTTTCACAATTTTTGCACGCATACTAGGAATGCACGTGTACGTATACTAGGAATGCACCCGAAAATTTTCTTCTTTTATTCGATCAACAACTTTATTGATCAATTAATAAGTTAAGTAAACATCTCGGTGTTGAGGTTACAGTACGACATTTTTATTTCTTTTTTTAGTTCACATCTTTTATCAGTTTGATTAAAAATTGTTTTATAACTTATTCAACAAGAGAAATTAACGTAAATTTTACTATATTCTTGTTTAAAATTAATTTGATCACATTTATTTAATTCAGCATTTATCACATACAGAATCAATACATTTATCGATTTTGAACTGTCAGTTTCTCCCATAGAGTTCTATGCATATAATTCTAAATTACTCGCTCATAGAATTATATATGAGCCGTTTATTTTGAAAGTGGGGCAAGTCCATTTTTGAAAAAAATGAAGATAAAGGTAGTTATAGATAAGACTTGGTATGATCTTTTTATCTGTCAACAATCTATAGTCAAAAAAATTCAGACGACTAATATTTGGGAGATTGAAGTTTTAGCTCGTAACAGTATTGTAAATATTTTTATTTTGATAGTGATGCAAGTCCATCTTACAAGTAATGTTCCCGAGACCGGACCTATCGATTTTGATGAAGCTTAGATATGTTGTAGAACACTAAAAAATAAGTAACACGTATTTTTTTTACCTGCGAAAAAGCGGTTTGAAGGGGTGAAATCGTCCTTCAAAAATTGGGGTGAAAATTTAATTTTTCAAATATTTCGAAAACGGTAAGAGATAGAGTAAAAACTTAAATTGGCGATATTGCTCTTTCTTAAAAAGTTATCTACTGATATGTAATTTGTTCAAATTATGCCAATAGGGATAATTGGGGACTAAAATTTAGGGATTAATTTTGTGAATAGGGGTAAAAAAATAAAATATAATAAAGTTTTATTTACCGATTTCAAATGTACTTAAAAAAATCTAATCGACCTGGTTTTACTCAACTTCGTAATATTAAATCCAAGGGTAGTTAACTACGGGGGTGCCTGGGTCGACATAATCGTACTATTTGAGTAATTAGAAACTTCTTCAGGGAAAATAGTTTAAAACAATTAAAATAAATTTTCAAAATTCATTTTAAGCAACATTGCAGAGAGGGTGAGTCGCTCTTTTAAAGTAGATACTTTATATACACTCATTTCTACTACTAAGGCACTGGTAGGGGTTAATAATGTCACAGTACGTGCTTCTGAAGTTGAACTGTCGTATGAAAGTTTTTTTATTATGTTTATTTCTAAATGATACAACTGAAATATTATCCATTTAAATTAACGATTACAATAATTCATTAATTTTGAAAGTGAGGCAAGTCCATTTAGTTATAATAAAATCACTATTTTTTTTAGCCAGCACTATCAACACAATTGGATTATAAACTTACATTATCTAATACCACAAAATACAAAAAAATATGTCTATTAATACTTACCAATATTTTTAAATTCATTGAAACGCAAACCCTTAAATATCTCGTAATAACAAAATATGGACTTGCCCCACTTTCAAAATAAACGGCTCATATGTAATAAATATAGTTTAGAGGGCTAATTTTTATTATTTAATAAAAATTACTCAATTTTTAAGTAACAATTTATTCTTATAAAAAAAAAACTGCGATACAAAACCTTAAAATCAAGTTAACAATAAATACTTATCCACCAGGTTAGGCGTAGAACTAATTACACTGTTTTCTTAGCCATCAAGAACTTCGGCCCCATTCCGTTATTTGGCGAACTCGTTCCCGGTTTTATATTTGATAAAAATTTTAACTTTATAGTCTAGTATTTTCCAAAGATAAGATGCATGATATATGAAATAAAATGTTAAATATAAAATAATAAAATGACTGAAATAAATTATACGGCTAAATGAAAATATGGTACGAAATTACTAAACTAAGGGTTTACTCAATGTGTCACGATGGACGGTTTGATACTATAGCATAAAATAGTAATTCCGCCCGAAATGAGTTATACACTAAATGAAAATATGGTACGAAATTACTAAACTAAGGGTTTACTCAAGGATGCAACGGGAAATGACATACGAAAATGTGAGGAAAATACTAGACCGACTAGACTTAACAATTGAAAATTCATCACTTAAAAATAAATTTGATAATTTGCATTTTCATTAAAAAATTGTTTTGCACTTTTAGAAAATCACAGTTCATTAATTGTTTTAAAAGAAATCATTGTTTGTAGGAAATTTATTTAAATTAAGAGGAAATTTTTTGAATCCAAAATATTACCATTGTTCACAAAGTTAAATAAATTTCCTTAAAATATTTTTAGAATTTGAAAAAATAAAATACTCATCTTCTAAAATTGGAATGTATGAACGTCTAGAATATTTTTTTTTTTAAACTGTCTACTTAAAATTTTTTTTTTACAATCGTTTAATTTACGGCGGTTCTATAATAATTAAGACACACGAGAGTGCCATTGTCAAAAAATGTTATTCCCGAGAAAACTTTGTAGTAGAAATCCTTTTTTTAAAAGAGAGATCTTTTTGTACATTTCCTATTTATACCTATCGTTATTTTGATTTTTTTAAATAATATTCAAATAAACACATTATGTAATTGTAATTAATAGACAAACAATTTCGAATTATGTTTTGAAAATTTAATTTTTTTTTTGAAAATACAAACTCACTAATTCCACGCATCGATGGAACTACGAGTATAATTTTTATGAATCGACATAAATTTATGTATATATCTTTCGATACCTGAAAGTATTGTTACAGATGTATAAACAAAAACGGAATGTGTAGCATTTTCCAAGCTGATATAATTAAATTCATTCTGTGAATGGGCGTTTACCCTATTTTAACAAATTTTAATTACCCTATTTTAACAAAAAAAAAAAAACTAAAGTGTCCGCAAATTTAATTATTTGATATCATTTAATATTTAATATCATTTAATTTTGCGTAATGTTTAAATACACAAGCTTGTAAATATTTATCTGTACATATAAAATAAGCTTGTAAATATTTTTCTGTACATATTTTGTTGGGATTGTTTTATGCCGTTGTTTTGTTTTGTTACAGGTTCGGATATCTACAGTCTGGAATGATTTCTGGAAAAAGAGAAAGCATCCGAGTCATGGGGCATATAGATATGCATATCTATGCCTTAATTTTCTATATATGTACATATTTTTTCATATTTAATTCACTATTTAAATGAATTGTAATTATTTAGCATTGCATTTGGGGGTTTTTATGTATTCAGGATACAGTTAAAGTCGTTTCCTGGAAACTTTTCTCCTCAAATGGAAATTTTTTTTTTGATTGTTGCTCGGAAAATTTTTTTGCGATGGGAGCGTATGTACCGGCGCAAGATTGCCGTGAAAATGTAAATTTCCTAATTTGGGAAATTCATACAGGTTGTCGTGTAAAATATAAAAATTGAAGATTATAACTATTGATTGAATTTTCCTAGCAACTAAAATAATAAAATAAAAGTTTAATACTGGCATTCGAAACAAATAGTTGTTTTTTTATTTGATAACGATATCTGGAGTCATTATCGTTACAAGATTATGAGGTTTTTCTGAAAACTAGGAACCCTGAAAGAGTCTAAAGTGAACTATTGAATCGATCCTGAAATTTTTTCATTGAATAATGAAATAAGTTAAACATTACAAAGTCAAACTATTCCAATTGACATTAAGTAGCTTTTATGACGTCCTCAGGGTCTTCAAAATCTCCAAAATTAACTATCAAACCGATTTTGACAATTATTTTACTGTTACGAAACTAAAAAATTCCAGGCTGACATAGGCTATATTAATCAGTTTACTCAGGATTCTGGAGAAATTGCTTCTGGAGAAAAGTTAAAATTTTTCGTCAGGGTTTTAAAGTCCCAAAAAGGACTTAAAATAAACAGCTGATGGACTTTGAGTAGCAAGATCATAGTAATTATGTACCACTGTACAGTTGTCCAATTTCCAAAAAACGCGGACAAACATCAAAAATTAGTTTGAGTAAAACAAAAAATGGTATAGAAGGGTTTTCAAAGTCGCTGATTATGAATTTGATATTATTATTTTGAAAACTCAAAATGGCGGACAAAAATAAAAAAAAGTTTTCAAGGTCACTGATTATGACTATGGAGTGAGACAAAAAAAAACTGAAATTGGTGTAAAAAACGAATGGGCACTCTGGGGTAAGAATTTTCTTTTTAAAATAATCTACATACTGCATACATTGTTGCAAAAAAACGCAAACCATCAAACTCGACCAAACTCATAACTATTTCTTATAAACAAACACATTAACAGTGAATTATTTCTCTGTAATAAGTACACCTTATTGAAATATTAAATTACTACTACTAGTGATGGGTTAAGTACGAATATTTATGAATATTACCTAATATGAATATATTCGTTTGACGATATTATAATATCTTAAGCCAAAGGCGACCAACCTGAGGCCCGCGAGCCGCATGTGGGCCGCAAGATCATTTGAGTTAGCCACCCCTGTCTTAAGCGATACCAAATGTTACTAATATGTGTATTCTGCACTAATACCTAATATTTTAGATATGGACGATGTGGTAGATATGTATTGCTTAACTAATATTGTAGATACGTATTCCTTGTATTCGTTATGCATAGATGTACTTAATATGATACATATGGGCATTTTCATGTCAATTCGACCAGTCTTAAAAGTAAAGTTCTCAGATTTTTTTCATATTCACTATAATTTATCTACCAGTAGAGCTATGTCCAATTTTGATATTCATTTCTCAAAATTGTTATCTAGGCTCGAGATATTTTGCTTCGAAAATGGCGGTAATTATCACGTTTTTTTGCATCACTTTTATAAAAAATTCTATATTTTCCAAACGAGAGATTTGAATTGGATGATGTTTTGTGGGTAAATTCATGAAACTCCATAGTACATTGCAACATAATAAAACTTGTTCTATATTGTACGGTTTTGTATATCTATGCACTCAAATTAGGTCAAGTTTGGACAGCCCTGCCAAAATCTCTAATGACTTAAATAGATGATTTTGGGTTCATTGTGTTCAGAATTTTATGCTCTTTCAAATTTTGCAAAGAAACTGATGGACTTTTACTGGTATCAATGTAAAAATTAAGAAAAAAACTATGTGTAATTATAGAGGGTTCATATACTACATATAACATTATACAGTAAATATTTAACCAAAATAGTCTAACTAAATTACACATAGAGAAAAAGAAAATTGCTACCTACACTTTTATAAGTGTAAATGGTAAAGAGGCTTATATTAAACGTAAAAAAAAATAAATGCGTGAGCAGGGGCGGTGGAGAGTTAATTTGGGGGGTCCCAAAAGACTGAAAAATTGTATTATTGCAATTTCCGGCGAAAGTCGAAGTCAAAGAAAAAATTATCCTTTACAAAAGTTATAGACCATGCAAAAATCTACAACTTTTGTAAAGGTCACTTTTTAACATAACCTCAAAGTTTCGGAGAAAAATGCGAATTTTGTTGTTTTTTTTCTTTATTTCGTTTTATATTTCTCATTTCAACAAAAATAATTTAATTTTTACGGAACTTGGTGAAAGTATGCCTTTCTGGATCTTAAATAACCACAAATTTTTCTGGATAAAAAAATTCAGAGGATTCCGTGATATTGATTTTTTTCGGTCCGGAAAACTTTTTTTCCAGAAAAGATTCTACTGAAAAAAATTTTGTTCTTAAATACAACTACTAATTTTGTTTATTTTACCAAAAAGTACTTGTCAAACCGAAAAAAATGAGCACTGGCAGAACTCAGTGCGATAATTTTTTTAAGTAGAATATTTTCATGAAAAAAAAGTTTTCCGAACTGAAAAAAATCAATATCCCGAAAACTTCAAAATTTTTTTACTCAGAAAAACTTGTGGTTATTTAAGACCCAGAAAGGCATAATTTCACCAAATTTCGTAAAAATTAAATTATTTTTGTGGGAATGAGAAATATAAAACGAAATAAAGAAAAAAAACAACAAAATTCGCATTTTTCTCCGAAATTTTGAGGTTATGTTAAAAAGTGACCTTTACAAAAGTTGTAGATTTTTGCATGGTCTATAACTTTTGTAAAGGATAATTTTTTCTTTGACTTCGACTTTCGCCGGAAATTGCAATAATACAATTTTTCAGTCTTTTGGGACCCCCCAAATTAACTCTCCACCGCCCCTCCTCACGCATTTATTATTTTTACGTTTAATATAAGCCTCTTTACCATTTACACTTATAAAAGCGTAGGTAGCAATTTTCTTTTTCTCTATGTGTAATTTAGTTAGACTATTTTGGTTAAATATTTACTGTATAATGTTATATGTAGTATATGAACCCTCTATAATTACACATAGTTTTTGTTTTTCTTAATTTTTACATTGATACCAGTAAAAGTCCATCAGTTTCTTTGCAAAATTTGAAAGAGCATAAAATTTTGAACACAATGAACCCAAAATCATCTATTTAAGTCATTAGAGATTTTGGCCAGGGCTGTCCAAATTTGACCTAATTTGAGTGCATAGATATACAAAACCGTACAATATAGAACAAGTTTTATTATGTTGCAATGTAATATGGAGTTTCATGAATTTACCCACAAAACATCGTCCAATTCAAATCTCTCGTTTGGAAAATATAGAATTTTTTATAAAAGAGATGCAAAAAAACGTGATAATTACCGCCATTTTCGAAGCAAAATATCTCGAGCCTAGATAACAATTTTGAGAAATGAATATCAAAATTGGACATAGCTCTGCTGGTAGATAAATTATAGTGAATATGAAAAAAATCTGAGAACTTTACTTTTAAGACTGGTCGAATTGACGTGAAAATGCCCATATACGTCATAATATAATGTATTTTTAATAAATAATTTTTTTTAAATTCAACCAATCAAATTTTTTGGTAGAATTTTTTATCGAGAGTGTAGGTGGTTTAAGTTTAATGGATTTACGTAAAATTTTATGAGTATGAAATGCCTTACATTAGCTAATTTTATAAATAAATTTTTGTAACTTTGAGTGTTAACCAAAGATCTCTAGTAACAATTTTCAGAATTAAATTTTGAATTTCTTTGCGTATGTGAAAAAAGGATTTAAATGTTTGTGTAATATAATAGCCAATAACGTTTACATATTATCTAATAAAACCAGTAGCTGTTCTATTGAGGCTTTTTTATTGTTTAATGAAGTACTAAAATGCCAAATTTTATGTAGAATATTGAGCCTTCGGGAGAACTAAAATAATATTTGGTATGGAAAAGGTTCACTATTGTATAAAATTTGAATAATGGATACAAAACAAAATGGATAAATTTTATCCTGTAACTTCCATTTATTATTTAAACAAATTAAAAAAAAAATAATCAAAAGGATTCAAAAATCAAACCAAAAACATAATTGTGTAGCTTACTAAAAACTATATAACAATGTCGGCTAATATCGTTAGCTGTGGCGTTGGTTGATCAAGTGTTAGTATGTATGGGTAAAAACTTTACAAAATGTGTGGATATGTCGGATCTGTCTTATTCATACATTACATTACATACAATATCTGATATTAGTAATATCTAATATCTGTTAATATTAGTGATATCTTAACGAATACTAATATATTCGTCTCACCACTAACCATTTCCCACATATCCATAGTGATTACTCACCTTCATTTTCAATTTCCATCATATTTGATTTCAAAAACACACGTGCAAACAAACCTTATTAATGAACAACGAGAAGATGCGAGACTGGTGCTCAGTTAGCTGTGTTTGACCTTCTCTGCTATGGTAATGCAGGCGGTATAATGGATTGTCGGTTTGCACGAAGGTGCAGTGGTGTCCCCTCTACGGTATTACGAAGTAATAAGTTCAAAATTACAAACTTCACTTTTCTCAGTTTTGTCCGCGTTTTTTGGAAATTGAACCACTGTCCACTGGGTAGTAAGGTCATAGTGATAGTGAACCACTGAGTAGTAAGATCAGGTTAATTAGGGGACATTAGGCAGTAAGTTCATAGTGATTGTGGACCATTTAGTAGTACGATCACAGTGACTATGGGCCACTGGGTAGAAAGGTCATAGTGATAATGGACTACTGGATAGCAAGATCGTAGTGATTATGGACCAGTGGTTAGTAAAGTCATAGTGATTATGGATCACTAAAATCGCAAAATGAATTTTGATTCTTTGTAACGTTTAAGCGGAATGGTCACTTTCATTACTTTTTTTTGCTATTATTCATAAATACTTCTTCTATATTAATCCCTTAAAAGCTACTGGCCACAGCTCCTTCTTATCGAAATATCTAGGAATCGCACAAAAAAATTACTGCCGGCGATATCCCTATTTTAGGGTCATTTAGATCTCTATTTAGAAAACACCTAAAGAAAGCAAAACAGACAGCTGAGCGAAGCTAAGATGTGCTACTATTGTTTATAGGGGTGATTCTACTTTTTAGTTCCTTCAAAAAATTAAAGTTGTCTCTAGAATAAGGAAGGTTAAAATTATATACAGAATTAAGATACTGTCATTAATTTTATTTAAATAAAGTTAATAACTCCTGTTTAGATTACCTACCTACATTTACTTTAATTTTTGATTTAATTTTTTTTGTCAAACTGGTGTCAAACTTTTATTACAGTTTTAAAACGCATGTCCCTATTACGTACGGCTTGGAACTATAACGTTTTTTTTTTTTAAAATAAGTTTACTGAAACCACACAATTTTATAAATAAAAAACGCCGTGAGCAGCGGGGCCCCATCACGGAAGTCGAATTTTTGCCTTCATCTTCGGTATTGAATGTCTACAAGCGAAATGTGATTGAAAGTCTACAAGCGATTTGTCATTTTGGTGGTTTGAAAACCGATGATGAGTGTCCGGCTGATCAGGGTTTCAAAAAAAAAAGGTTTTAAGTTTTAAGGGCTGAATCTCAGTAAATTTCAATTTTGTGCCGATAGCAGTTAGCAGGAAGAAAGCCAACACAATTCGTACGAGGGCATCCCTACCAATGCTTATCCGCCAATTGCCTTTGTGTTTTATTTTTAAATATTAAAAAAGGACCTTAAATAGTAAATTGGAAGGCCTTTATGAAGATATTTTTTCTTTCCAGAAAAATCCAAAATTTCTATTTTATAAATAAAATAAAAAATTACACCCATAACATTTTTTAAATTACTTACATATTTATGTATTGCATTTGTAATAAATGATAGTTACGGTATATACTTCAGTTGTTTCTTTAAATTTAGTCTGCCTACTGTTTTGTTATCAATACAAATTATATTTAACCATATATAACAACGCTATTGAATTCCAATGTAAAAATCGGAAAAGTGGGGGGTAAGGTAATATGGAATCCCTAAAGGGCACACCCTCGATACTAACTGAATACAGATACAAAATTACAGCCTTCTAGGTTTACTCAGAGAGTTTCTAGGCGTGTTAGAAAATAAGCAAAAAAATCAAGGAAATATTGGCGTAAGAATCGTGGGGGTTAGGGTTAAAAGTTGAAACCTCAAAAAAGCAGTGGTCGGCTATTAACTTAACCTGTACACAAAATTTCAGCCCTCTAGGTTTATTTGGAGAGATTTTGACACGAATGAAACTGTTAAAAAACAAGAAAAACCATGTTCTTTTTTGTATAAAAATGGTGGGGTTGGTATAAAAATGGTAACTGGAAAATTAAATTTTATTTATCTGCAGAACTGATAACGAAAAAATGTATGACGAAAAATTGTCACGGAACGAGTATCCTTCGTCACAACTGCCAAATATTACTATAGATTTAAAAAAAATAGGTAAAAGGGTCATGTATTTTGGTGAAACAAACGCCAAAGACCATAGACCATAAAGCGAAAGTCAAATCAAGTGAGTGACATTGATAGCTTGTCATTTTTTTACATCAAGCAAGAAGACCGGCAGCGTGTGTGTATTGATGGTATCCTTCGTCGCAGCTTTTTCTGGTATCTATTTAACGAATTTCAAATCGTTTTTACGTAAATATTATTTAAAATAATGTAAGCTTTACGATAAATTAAAGTTTTCGATCTAAATGATCGCTGTTCACGATTAGTAACGATTTTGTTGGAAAATTGTATCCGTCGTCACAAAACGTTATTTTATGTTATTTAAAACGACGTACCCTTTGTGCACTTAGATGATATGTTACGAATATTAAAAAAGCTTCTTATTATTAAAAGAGGCACACAAGTTTTGTATTCCTTTAGTAAATCAGTTTTTGTAATGTGTAAATTTTCCTTAATTTACTTTGTTTAGTTCGTATTTACGTAGATTTTTGGCAAGTTTACTCATATTTCTAATTATTGATTTTAGTAATAAGCAAGTTTTGTCTGTAGCTAATGATGAGATACTCATTAACTAGTTTTTAAATAAGATTGATTGTTGATTGTGAAACGTCTACTTCGTCACATTTATGTCTCCTTTTTAACAATGAGTTTGATCTTGTCCGCTTATAAAAATTGCTACTATGTAACGAAAATGCAAGTATGAACTCTTTTTGTAATTTATTTTATGTTGCGTAAAACGTGGATTTTAGTGGGTAATACTGCTCTTTCAATAAATATTTATAAATGTGAAAAAATTTGATTTATGCGAAGTTCTAAAGGTGAAAATGTGACGAAGGGGACAAATTTTAGTTTTTATACGAATACATAAAATTGATATATAAACTAAGATTGATTACAGTTGAGATTTTGTTATAATAAATGTAAATATCCATTGAAATTTCTTTTAATTTTTGCAATTTTTAAACAATTTAATTTCGTGACGAAGGATACGGTTCTTTCTGTCTGAATCCAGTAATCCGCAAAAAAATATTGATTTTAATTTGAAACCGCGCTGCTAGTTTACAGATACGGAATCTATGATAATTTTCCTACATTTTAGTCGCATGAAATCTACTAAATGGCTTTCTCTATTTTTTTTTATGGTTAAGACCTTAAAAGTAGAACCACCATATATACACGTAAATCTGATAAGACTGATATTAGACAAAATTTATTGTATCAAGATAAAACTCATCCTTTAAAATAAAATTTAAGAAAATAATTATTGTATTAAGAAGTTACATCACTCTGGAATGTCAGAAAAGAGGGTTTTACTCGGTAACGGAGGGTTTTACTCGGTAATTTTTTTCTCCGTAACGGATAACGCAATGAATATAAAACTTTCTAGAATGTATTAAACGTGATCTGGGGTACACAAAAAAATTTTGTTCTCAATTTACGAAACAAATCGGCGGCGCTAGACCGAACAAATAGACCGATTAGACCGCGTTTAGACCGCCGATTAGACCGGCGGCGCTAGACCTAAACAAATAGACCGAATAGAGACGCTTTTTCTCCGAACAGGTTCATGGTGGGCAGTATAATAATTTCCAGACAGCAACCAGAAAATAAAAAATTTCGCATCATTTAGATTAGTTTTACTAAAGCGGTATACAAGATTGATTATTAAAAAAATATTGATTTATAGCTGAATAGTATCAGTTTAAAAAAAAATTTGGAAAATCGACGAAAAAATCAACCTTAATTTGTTTATGAAATATATATTTTTTAACCAATCTTAAAAATCTCGTATACCGTCCTAGATACTCATAATCTAGCTAAGAAGCTGCATGTAAAACTTTAATTCAATTGGACGAAGATTGCTGGGGTTATCTTGTCCACCGTTTTGAAAAACGTAGTTCTGAGCGAAAAGTATCTAAAAGCCACGAAAGTTTGCTTCAAGAGGAAACTAAATTTTTTAGTTGTCTTTAGACCACTTTAATGGACTCCATCTGTGGAAGCCTGAATTAATTACTGAATGTTACAGATGAACGTAAGCATAACTGTAACAACTGATCCTCTGATTGGGGCGATTCTAACATTACACGTTTGTCCACATAATGCAGTTATTTTAATTATAGGCTGACAGAATATTTTTGTGTAGCTCATTTAAAACCTGAAAAATGTCCACTTTTTGTACCAAAAATTTAATTATCTGTGGTTAGTACCCTGAAAATAGTACATAGTTCAGGCTACTATGTTACATATTATTTTGGTCGCAGCTATAATATGTAGAACGATTTACCATGGAAAATAGTAAAATTTCATATGCACAGTTCAACAAATTTGACTTTGCCGCTATCAAGGTAATTTTTTCTTTATTGTAAGTACTGTCTCACTATATCACTATCTCACTTTTAATGACCTTGGTGCGGCAAAGTCACATTTGTTGAACAATACACAGATTTAGGTACTATGTAGCATAGTTCAATCAAAATATCAAATATTATGAGTATCTCAACTAGTGAGCATAGTACTCATAACATTTATAGTACAAATTATAGGCAAATTAACTTTATAACTATGATAGATTTTACTATTTTCTATAGTCACAATATCTATGTAATATAGCACTGATTTATTTAAAATATAGAATAAGAAACCAGACTACATAGAAATATTCACTCTATAACACGATGACGGTTACTATGCAACATAGAACTCACAACCATTAACATAGTTGCCAGATCCATGTTCATGGTTGTGATTACCATGGTTGTGACTACCATGCATAGTGTATGGAACTTTAACGAATAAGAAAGATTAACTAATCAGCAATGTTGCTGCAAGGGTACATTTCGTACATTTTTCCTAACTTTTTATCAATCCATGTAACATGTATGTAACAAAAAATTTTAAGCGTATTTATGTAATTTTAAAAAAAAAAAATTGTATATAGGATTTGTTTTCAATTACCATGTCATATTCTAATTCATAATTGCCGCATAATTATTTTCGTCAATTTTAGCTTGTCTCTTTTTCCATTGTGTCATTGCTATATATATTATGTATATAAAAAAGATAAAAATATATTATATACACGGTATACACTGATTACATATCTCAAACCCAAAAACACATCTGCATTAGGGTTTCCAATATTGATAGCATTTTATCGAATTCGATTTTGAAAGAGGCAATTTTCGATTTTTCGAATCGATTTTTTGAAAATCAGATTGGTACAGAACTTCATTAAAACTTTAATATTTTTCTATTTTCTGTAATTTCAACAGTCGGATCGATGTCAGATCGATCTTTTGTAAGTTGATTTTTCCCCAGAAAACAGAGGTACAGTGATTATCTCTTTCGTGTAATCTGCGGTGTGCACTTCTGTGCACATTAGGCTGCTAAATAGTTACTCTCTCAGTGGCAGTTGCTGAGTATAGGTCAGTCACAAGACAATGGGTTTAATTGTTATATTGGTTGTGTTGGCATTGTTACATCCCCACACATAACGTTATGGCATCACACATATGTATGCGAGTACGGTCACGTGATGGCCACCACCATCTTCGATTACTCTCACAAACACAGTTTACCGCATCAATACAAAGTAAACACCGTGCACGTATATATTTTATATCTCTTACTGGTTACATTGGTTCCAGTAGCATAGAGATAGGTATGTTGTCTCTAGTGCTCTGTGATTTTTTCCTACATCAATTTTTGGTTTGATTTTTCGAATCGATCCACAAGATCGATTTTTTAGTCAAAGAGCGAAAACTCTAATCTGCAACGGGACCGTTGATCGTCCCACCATTTATGTTACTTACTGTATATTCGATAACGATAAATTTTTGAATTTCAATTGTTAAATTTTGTATTCTTTTCTCTAAATTATTTTTTTTCATTAGTCAGTATTAGCATACTATTATTTTTTAAATATGTTACTTCCTTGTATGGTAATGATGGTAAAAAAATTAGAGAAAAGAATAGAAAATTTAACAATTAAAATTTAAAAAATTTACCGTTTGCGGTGTTTAGGCAAATACAATGTAGTGTGGCAATAACTCCAATCGTTATAGCATTCGTCAAGATCAGTGTAAGTGTGACTGTGTGACAATGAGTGATTTGCCAGTTTTGAGTGAAAGCTTCACAAAATTAAATGATAATCAATTACAAATTTTTAAGCGTGACTATTTAATAAGTGTAGTGATGTTTTCAGGTTATTTGTGATGTTTTGGACAATACTGATTACAACACTAGCTACGAAATTGTGCCTCAAACTCATCAATGTAAGCTTTTTCGACATGTAACTTTTATTAATTATCTGGTAGTTTGTTTTACATGCATTATAAATAACTTTTTCATCTAAATTTAAGGTACTATTTTCATTAGCGAGTGCAGTTAAAAACAAGTTCGGTAGATTGGAGTCTGACTCGAACACCGAGGGTTCCGTATAATATTTGTGTTATATCTTAAGGAAAATCTTGACTTTGACTTGAAAATTATGCCCAAAGTTAATAAATTTTTACATAAATTCTTCAAATCCTTTAAAAAATTTATCAATTTCTTAAACAATTACATTCAGCCATTTGCTAATACAAACGTAAAACCATTGTGAATTCAAATAACAGTGATACCCAACATTTGCTCGATCAGTAAAAGCAACTTATCGAACTTATATTGTAAAATACTATTTAAATACTGACGAAATGAATTTTAGTTTTTCAAATGTGTTGAATATGATTTTCACAAAATTTACACTATATTCCTATTTTAGAGAAGTCCTTATAGGTTAAAATAAAATAATACTTCTTGTTTTCTACATGCGAAAAAGCCAAATTATGAAAGTACAATCTATAACATTATCATTTGCGTTACTAATTTATTAGGTAAAATACTCCATATTTTATACTAATGTGTACAATTTAAACATAGGTATGAGTACTATGTATATTTATGTACACAGTAGCCTGTACTATGTCACATTGAACTCGTTACTACATTAAATAAAAGTATGTACTACATTATGTAGTAGCTGCAGATATACTGGTATAGTTCCGATTACTTTTGAACATAGGAATGTGAACCAAATTTTTCAAAGTAATTTTGTCGTCATACGTCATATTATCTGAACACCATGTTACATAGTAACTAGTACTATGTTGTATAGAAGCCACATCTATTCACTTTTTTCAGGGTAAATACAAAGTTACCAGCCCTATATTTTTATAGTGAATAATAGTTTTGTTTTCAATTTAGGTTTAATTTTATTAATTTAGTTTTCAATAAAATTTTTTTATCGTACTTTTGGTAGTTTAGTTTTATTTAGTACTACTAAATAAAACCCTAAGTTCCGCCCGATGCACTATAAAAAATGCCGCCCCTACTTTTCGTATAACAAAAATTGTAAAAAATTTCTTAATAACTTTCTCACTTTTTCCCCTTTATCTATCAAAAAATAAGTGACGAGCAAAAAAAAAATGCGGCTTTCAATTCCAGATTTTGACGCTCTCTTAAAAATTTATCGCCCGGGGCCAGTGCCCCGCAAGCATATAGTGTAAATCCAGCACTGATTACTAGTTTAAATAGTTTAGTTTTATAAGAATTTTATTTAATCTGGTTAGCTGAATTTTAATCGAAGTTAATTTGCTTCATATTTTTTATATTTGATAACATAGTAATAGTCTGTAGTTAAAAATTTGGATTGTTTTATTTTATTACTTACAAGGAAACATTTCGAGGTGTCCCTCTCCGATTTCGATGACACCGTGACATGTTATTCTTCATAGAACTCTAAGAGACCGGTATTTTTTTTATCTGCGGAAATCCGATCTGAAGGGGTGAAATCGCCTTTCAAAAATTGGGGTAAAAATTGAATTTTGAAAATATCTCGAAAATGGTAATAAATAGAGCAAAAATTTAAATTGGTAATATTGCTCTTTTTTAAAGAGCTATGGATATGAATTTGTTCAAATTACACCAACAGGGGTGGCTAGGGGTTAAATTTTGGGGTCAATTTTACGAAAAGTGGGTGAAAATTAAAAAATATTAAAATTTTGTATACAAATTTCGAATCTAGGTAAAAAAATATAATCGACTTGTTTTTGCTCAGTTTCGTAATATTAAGTCTAAGGATAGTTAAGTAGGGGGTAATTGTGTCGACATCTATATGAGTAGTTCAAGAATTTCTTTTTCTTGGTAAAAGAAGTTTAAGCAATATTGGGGAGGTGAATCACCCCCTTAATTCTCCCATTCTCTGGTGTCCCTCTTCGATTTCGATGATATTAAGATATGTTGTTCTTTGTTGGAATCTAAAAGACGCATGTTTCTTTTTATCTGTGAAAAAACGTTTTTAGGGGGTGGAAACATTAGGTACTCAAAGATTGGGCTCTAAATGGGTGTTTTTTAAGTTTCACATGATTGCAGTCTCAGTAATTGAATGAGACCAATGGCATTATTTTAGGGGTGATAAATCATGAAAGATGTCGTTAGTTTTATAGTAAAATAATAAATAGAACAAGAATTCTAAGAAGAAACATTGAAATTTACAAAACGTTTTTGGGATGAAAGCATCAATTTACTGGAATTTAACGAAATCAGTGATGATTGGAAGAGGAGAAAAAGTAAAGAATATGTTTCTTGAAATTTCTCTGGAAAATTATGTTTAGGGGATGAACATTCTTTAAACAAATCTACATTGAACACAAAATCACGAACACATCAATATATTTATTAGTTTTCATTTTAATTCATGACGATTTATTTTTTTATCAATTTTTAGCAGATATGATATAACATTATTTTTTTTTTTTTAATTAAAATTGGAGCACTGCTGCCGGTGGATGGCGCGGTCAGCAGTGTCCGGCGACATCGCCAGCGGAGGACATGCGCCGCCATACAAACCATGGTATGTAATATAATAAAACAGACACAAAACAAGACAGGGACACATAAATGCATTAGACAACGGACAAACACATACGATAAAAAAACAATAGAACAATCAGATCCTGCCATCCCAGGATCTAGTGAAACGCTCAATGAGGAGAGGCTATGACGGCACAACGGGTCATACCAATTAGGTGGCCTGTCCTCACTTTAGCATAATAACGGATTCGCACCACTGAACAAAAAAGCAGTGGTTAGTGGTGCGGAGCAATTTCACAATATATAACTGGATTTTTTTTTTATAAATTCTCAGAACTGACTGAGGGCCTGAAACCGCCCAGCAACATTAGACAACAACAAAAATTAAAACAATACCTCCAGAGGTGTAAAGAGCCTCTGGTGGCATAAAAAATGGTAAAAAAATAAAAGAAAAGAAAGCGTGCAGATAAGAAAGAGCTAACAAACAAAAATATTTAAAAACGAAGAGGTAGTTATTAAAAAAACAACAATCTTATTGAAAAATAAAAACAACAATATCATATCAAAAAATTTCTTGCTCCGTGACACGATTCCGCTCCCCATAGTCTCGACAATTCTGAAATGGTTTCGTCAACACCTAGAAACTCACACGTGTAGGGAGAGTAACATCTGATTACTGAGCAACATGTACTGTTCTGTCAGATAACTGATTACTGGGTACATGTGCCGTTCTGTCAGATGTCGGGGTCAACCGACACGGGAGACCGGTACGATGACTAGACCACGTTCGTCCGGATCGAGGCTACAGGGAACGGGACAGCGCTACAGAGTATCACAGAGCCGACATCTGACCTGTGTTCGTATCACTTCGACGGGGCGGAAGCCGCCACATGGACGCCCACGAACGCATCTGTACGAGGGAAGACGATGTCTCCTTACTGGGCGAGCTCGCTCAAGCTGTTCGGGCAGACGTCGACTCGTACGTGTGGCCGATGAGAACGAGTGCGTCGGGAGCCGCATTCCTGCCCATCGAAATGACAAGAGCAAGGCCAGGGGAACATCACAGAAAGAGCAATATTTAAAAAATACCACCGCAGGCATAAAAACCCAGGGTGGCATAACAAGAATCACAGTTTCATCACAGCTTGATTAAAACAAAGTCACAGACAAGATATCACTTTTCGACTCGTCTGACGCGATTCACGAACAAACGCAAACATGCCTATACCAGCTATTGCATTCATTTTCGTCAGACAATTGAGCATGAGTCAGCCCCAATTCTTAACTAAACACACTCTAGACTTTCGGTGAAGGTTCGCTCAATACGGGAATGCTACCCTGTCGATCCTACGACATTCATCCTTGTCGAAAAAAAAATACCAGAGCCTCGTCAGCCTGCTAGCCGAAGTTAACAGTTGCCCGCCGGGCACGAACGGGGACGTGAAGGTTGGATTTTAGCCCAGCTATAACATTATTATTATTTTGAAAGATTAACGAAAAAAACGCGACTGCATTTCAAAACCCCCAGGCGGAGGAAAAAGTGTCCGTGCAGCGTACCAGGTCAGGTACGTAATGTCCGTCATACAGCATCCCCTTCCTGGTCTTCCCTACCTAATAAATCCCCGAACCTCGCTGCAAAACCATAACAGTGGGAGATTCGAGGGCAGGTCCAATGGATGTTCGAGGACCCGCTCTAAACGGGGCATGGGGTTCAAAGGTGTTCATGAACTCCCGGAAAAAGTCGTCTCGTGTGACCGAAGCGTGCGGAGCGTCCCGATAATAACTGCTTTTTGCATTGACGCCGCTAACATGTTGGCGTGAGATCTACAAGCCGGAATGATGTTAAGATTGCGCACAAAGGAGTTATGCGTACCCCCCAGACATCCGATTATAAGTACGACCAAGTGGACCGTATAGCCCGGGTACAGCTGTCGCAGTTCGTGTATTAGATCTTGATATTTAAACCTTTTTTGCTCCTCCTTTTCGACTATGTTAGTTTCCGCCGGAGCAGAGAACTCGATAACATACATAGTCTGAGATGTTAAATTAATCCTGGAGCACAACATCAGGCTTATTAGCGCTCAATTGCCTGGTAGTTGCAACCGGCATGTTCCAAAAGATCTTGCACATTTGGTTGGCAACAAAGGATTCTACTTCCGCAGGATCGTAGGGCCCGACTGGTGTTTTGTCAACTTCGTAATGATGACGAAGATAAAAGTAGAGCACACGCAACGCTGCATTATGGCGATGGATATAGGTGGATTTAGCATAATATTATTTTTATTTATTTATTTTAATTAAAATTGGGGTGCTGCTGCCGGTGGATGGTGCGGTCAGCAGCACCCGGCGGCATCGCCTACCAAGGGCATGCGCCGCCATAGACGATAAAGATAAAAACATACACAAAACAGACAGGAACACATAAATGCAATAGACAACGGACAAACATACACAAATAAAAACCAACGATGGGCCCTGCCATCCCAGGGCTTAACAGGAGCGGACAGTCCTTGGTGACGGTACGATAAGTACTAGACAAAGCGTCCGGTCACCAAGGTCTGAAGACCATCGCTGCGACTCCCCCGGGCTGTAAATAGCACCGGGGTGGAGGAACCAGACTAGAAACACACAAACGACTAGAAAAAATCTCACTAAAAGTATCACAGACAAAACTTATTGCGTCACTGGGAGGCCAGAGGCCGACCAGTGACGCAATAATGAGTTAAAACAATACCGCTGTAGAGCCATAACAACAGGCCTACAGCGGCATAACAAAATATCACAGGTAGTAAAAACAAATGATGTACCACCTCGGGTGTAAAAGACCTTCGGTGGTACATCGATAAAAAACAATAACAACAACAAAACAACACGTATAAATAACAACAGTACCACTAAGGGTGTAAAAGGCCCTTAGTGGCATAACGAAAGACTAAAAGTACCCTGCCAGACCAGCTGGAACAGGGTATAGGTAATAAATAAATAAATTAAGACGATCACAAAAACTTCTTTGACACAAAAAAATTAAAATCGACTGTAGTAAAATTATATGTCGGGGAAGAAACAAGAGACGACTTAGAATAAAATTTAGAGATGTAAAGCCCCTACAGTCTCTGAAGAAGGTTCGAATTTCTGAGAAATTCAATCATCCTTCTTTCAGAGACAGCATCATAACTAAGAGCGTTGGCTACATTATTTGGGAGCTGCAACCTCTGGCGCAATGGCTCAAAGGTTACACATTCCTCAACTATATGCCTCACGGTCAGCGCCGTCCCGCAGGCGGCGCACCTTGGCTGATCCTCACCGGCGAGAAGATGACGGTGTGTTAACGCCGTGTGGCCCAAGCGTAAACGCGTCAGGGCCACACTCTCTCACCGGCTCAGATTTACAGGTGCCGGAGTTCTTCGGATCTCAGGTTTCACCTGTCTGAGCTTAGCTGTGAGGTTGTTCCACTCACGTTGCCATTTTGAATCGATCGCGGATCTAATGCACACTCTCAGATCCTCTGGGCGTATGGCAATATCCTGTGGCTCACCGACTTCGGCTGCATGACGTGCTGCCTGGTCGGCGAGTTCATTGCCAGGTGTCCCTACATGTCCGGGAATCCAAAAGAAGGTGCATAATATTATTATAATTGTTATTATTATTATTATTATTATAGACTTTTACGCCAACCTGGCGCTCACTACTCAGTAGGACAGTACTGGGTAACATTCACCTATACCGGCATTACGCAAGGTATTAGGCTCTGTGGAAGGGTAATGTGCCAAACCAATCCGTAAAAGTACCGTAGTACATTCACGGATGGGTTTGTCACATCACTCCTTATATTGTTGTTATTGTTGCTTGAAACGAGGTGTTATGTGTCTATTTTGGTGTACACTGGGTCGTACGGCGAGACTTTTGTGGGAGCGTAGATGTTGGCTCAATGACAGACGGCTGTGAAAGCCTAGTTCGTTTTCGTGTCCTCAGAGAATAGGTAGGATTAGGGATAGAGGGAAGCGAAAGGACTGTTTGTGTTTGTGTGTGTGTGTCGTTCTATTTTACGTTTCTTGGTTTAAATGTGTTCTGGTTCATCAAAATGCTCATTAAGATCGGGTGTTCCTGGAATTGCGCGTTTAGACGGTACAGAGGTTGACGGACTTTGTGTGTTATTGAGTTGGGGAGGATTGTGCACCAGAGCGGTAACAGTGATGGTGCGGCAGTTGGTCGATCCTCCCTCTCCATCAGACGAATCTGGATCTGTATGTGTGTTAAGTGTTTGTGTTTCAGTGTTAGTGTATTGTGTGTTTATGTATGTGTGTTGTGCGTCTGTAAGATGGGTGTCAGTGTGTTGTTCGCTCACTGTAGATGGCTCAGATGGGGTAGAAGCAGATCTTGTGCTTTCACATATCGCCGTCGGATTTGTATTACTGAGGAACTTCCGTACTATACGTCACGTGTTTATGATCACTGCCTTTTGCATCGTGACATATGTGTATTTTGGGAGACCCAAGAGGCTCAAACTATTGTGTAGTGTGTGTGGAATGACCCCGGTGGCACTGAGCACTATTGGAACAATATGGACATGTTCCATTCGCCATTGTTGTTTTATTTCGGCTGCGAGGTCAATGTATTTATCCAATTTAACTGCGTGTGTATTTTGTAAGTTGTGTGTATTTGGAACCGCAATATCGATCAGATAGGTTGTCTTAGTGTTTTTATTATTATTATTTTTTTTTTTAATTAAAATTGGGGTACTGCTGCCGGTGGATGGCGCGGTCAGCAGCACCCGGCGGCATCGCCTACTAAGGGCATGCGCCGCCAAAACTCAGTAAAGATAAAAACAACACATAAAGACAGGAACACATAAATGCAATAGACAATGGACAACATACACATATTAAAATTCAACGATGAGCCCTGCCATCCCAGAGCCTAAAAAGTACGGACAGTCCTTGGTGGCGGTACGCTAAGGGCTAGCCAGAGCGTCCGGTCACCAAGGTCTGAAATCCAACGATGAATCTCCGAGGTGTAAAGGGCCTCGGAGTGGAAAATACTGACTAGAAATATCACAGGAAAAGCGAAATCTTATTACGTCACTGGGGAGCCACAGGCCGACCAGTGCCGCAATAAGTAGTTAAAAACGATACCGCTAAAGGATCACAACAGCAAGCCTACAGCGGCACGACAAAATATCACAGATAAGAACAACAATTGATGTACCACCTCGGGTGGAAAAGGCCCTCAGTGGTACATCGTTAAAATAAAACAAATTAAAATCAATCTTATTAAAAAACAAAAACAACAATATCACAGTTTTCAAAATTTCTTGCTCTGTGACACGATTCCGCTCCCCATAGTCTCGACAATTCCGAAATGGCTTCGTCAACACCTAGGAACTCACACGTGTAGGGACAGTGACATCTGATTACTGAGCAACATGTACTGTTCTGTCAGATAACTGATTACTGGGTACATGTGAGTTCTGTCAGGTGTCGGGGTCAACCTATACGGGAGACCGGTACGATGACTAGGCCACGTTCGTCCGAGTCGAGGCTACAGAGAACGGGACAATGCCACAGAGTATCACAGTATATCAAACTCATGTCCCTATGACTCCGACGGGGCAAAAGCAGTCCCAGGACGCTCAAGCCCGCATCCGTATGAGGGAAGACGACATCTCCTTAGTAAGCGAGCTCGCTCAAGCCGTTCGGGCAGATATCGACTCATACGCCTGGGTGACGCGAACGAGTGCGTCGAGTACCGCATTCTCACCCGTCGAAGTCACAGAACAAAAAATCAACGCAATATCACAGACGAATTATCACGGTTGTGCTCACTGGGGTGCACCGTCCAGTGAACACAGAGATAAAAAAAAAACAAAGGGCAAAAAATTAAAAACAAAAGTGCAAACTATCACAATCAGGAAGACAAGATACGAAAAAAAAAAATCACAGTCAGACATCACCAATTCGACTAATCCGAAGTAAAATCACGATTTCGGTATTCACACACATATGGATACTAAACACATTCGACGCTACAGCCAGACATCAGGGCGAGAAATACAAGCATTTAGCAGACGATGGTATTTCTCACATACGGTGGAAACCTCTATCGATCCTACGACGTTCGTCCTCGTCGAAAATTTTGATCCGGCATCTTTTGTGAAAACAGTGGTACCTCGAGAAGGAAAGGTGCCGATCTTGGGTAGTCAGAGGCTAATGGAATCCGAAGATTACTCTATTGCGCATAAACTACCCCTGGAACCCTTAGCCTCCTTGACACCAATTGGGCATAAATATCCCTCACGGGTGCCAAAGGCAGCTGCTATAGGTGTCCTCACCACCGTTTTTATTATTATTATTATTATTATTATTATTATTATTATTATTATTATTATTATATAGGCTAATATTATTATTATTATTATTATATAGGCTATTAACTATGTATAAAAAAAACAGGGGGAAAAGGAATTAATTCGTAACAGGTGTTTTACTGTTTCATATGTTCAGTTGTACCCCAAAGATGATAAATTCACAAATGGCTATTAAATTTAGGCGTGGGTTTTTACGAATGGCGTAAACTTATCGACTCTTAAGTTTTTTTTAACTATAACTCAAAAACTATGCATTTTTCGTACATACACATGATATGACTTTTTGTAGAGAATTAAATTCCTATCGAAATGGCACTTTATGAATTCAAAAAAATTTGTTTCTCAACAAAATAAGTCAAAAAAACTATTTAAAAGGAAATTTTTCAATTTGCTTTCTTTTTAAATTTTTGTGCAGCACTTTTTTCTGAGTGAATTTAAGTATAGGCATTGGTTCACAAAAAAGAAAGCTGATGCAATTCCCGTCAAAATAGTGACCGATAAAAATATTTTCGTTCAAAAACTGGCTGAGATACAGTCGTTCAAAGTTACCTACTTTTTTTACAATTTTATTACTTTTTACTTTTATATTAAGTTATTTGTAATTTTTACACGCAAAAATTATTTTTATTCAGTACAAAAATTATTTTTGCTTTATCAGAGATAATGATAAAAGAATTTGTTAAAAATTTTGATATTTATATAATCTTAGGTATAAAGAAAAAGCTTTAATATTGTACTGATTTATAGTTGTTCTAATTTTTTTTAAAAATCACATATCGATTATATTTCCCCCATAATGTTGTCGAATTCAATATCAATATCTTCATCAACATCGTTTTGGGCATCTTCTTCCGTAACTTCTGGAACATCTGGAAAATTATAGGAATTAGTTGCTCCATGTTCTGCAAAAAATATATTGGCCTAAATTGTGAAAACGCGGATATTCCAGAAGTTTCGGAAGAAAATCTTCAAAACGATGTTGATGAAGATATTGATACTTAACTCGAAAAAATTATGGGAAAAATATAATAAATATGTAAATTAAAAAAGAATTAGAACAATTATACATTAGTACAATATTAAAGTTTTTTTCATACCTAAGATCATATGAATATCAAAATTTTTAACAAATACTTTTATCATTATCTGTGATAAAGTAGAAATAATTTTTGTACTGAATAAAAGTAATTTTTTCGTGTAAAAATTACAAATAACTTGATATAAAAATAAAAATTAATAAAATCGTAAAAAAGTAGGTAACTTTGAACGACTGTATCTCAGCCAATTTTTATCGAAAATATTTTTATCGGTCACCATTATGACGGGAATTGCATCAACTTTCTTTTTTGTGAACAAATACCTATACCTAAATTCACTCAGAAAAAAGTGCTGCACAAAAATTTAAAAAATAATAAAAACTGAAAAATTTCCGCTTTTTTTTTAAAGAGTTTTTTTGACTTATTTTGTTGAGAAAAAAGTTTTGTGAGCTTATAAAGTGCCATTTCGATAGGAAATTTAATTCTCTACAAAAAATCATATCATGTGTATTTACGAAAAATACATAATTTTTGAGTTTTAGTTAAAAAACTTAAGAGTCGATAAATTTACGCCGTTCGTAAAAACCCAGGCCTAAATTTAATAGCACTTTGTGAATTTATCATCTTTGGGGTATAACTGAACATACGAAACAATAAAACAGTTGTGACGAGTTAGTTCCTTATTCAACTACATAGTCAATAGCCTATAATCTACTTATTATTTTGTACATATCTTTATCTTCCACTATTTCCACTGCCCAATCTTTGAACAGTTCTTGGGAATGTAAAGAATTTCACTCCTCTTCACAGTTGAGTGTAAATCTCGCGATTTTTTATAAGTGAACAATTGAAAATTACACATGAATTTTTACCAATACAACTAACAAAATTTGTACTAACACCAATAAATAATTTTTTTTTAGATTTTCACAAACGTTTTGTAAATTTCAACCCATACAATTCTTGTTATATTTATTATTTTACTATAAAACTAATGACATCTTTCACGTTTTTTCACTCCTAAAATAATGCCGTTGGTTTCATTCAAGTATGTGAAACTTAAAAAGCGCCCCTTTAGAGTCTAATTTTTGAGTAGTGGTTTCATCCCTTAGAAATGTTTTTCCGCAGATAAAAAGAAACACACGTCTTTTAGATTTCAACAAAGAACAACATTTTCAATTTCAAATATTCAAAAGAAAACCATATCTTAATATTATCGACATCGGAGAGGGACACCAGAGAATGGGAGAATTAAGGGGGTGATTCGCCTCCGTAATATTGCTGTACACACACACACACACACACACATACACATATATATATATATATATATATATATATATATATATATATATATATATATATATATATATATATATATATATATATATGTATATATATAACCTTTATGATGGCGCTAAATCGCAAATCAAACTGGGTCATGAAGCACGGGGTTTTTTCGATATCACCACTGGAATTTTACAAGGCGAGACTCTGAGCCCGCTACTGTTTAATTTATTTATTTCAGATATTGAAAATTTATTTCGTAGTTTGGGTCTTAGAGGTTTCAAACTCAACCGTATAAAGAACGTTATACTGTTATACTGTTGCTTTACGCCGATGACATAATATTGTTGTGTTACTCTCCTGGTGACATACAAAGGAAACTCGATGCTTTAAAAATGTACTATCAGGAAAACAGATTAACGATCAATGTAGAGAAAACTAAAATTGTTTCATTTAGAAAATCGCCAAATTGTAAAATCTTGCCAGTTTTCAAATATGGTCAGGAAAAAATTGAAATGTGCAATGCATATAATTATTTGGGTGTAATTTTCTCCTCTACAGGAAAGTTTATCCAAAATGCTAATAACTCAATTTTTAAAACTGATATCGCAACGGCTAAGGTTAATAATATACTAAGGTCAACAAAGTCTGACGTTTGTTCAACTAAAATCACTCTGTTTAACGCTGTCATACAATCTACGGCTCTGTACGCGTCTGAAATTTGGGCTTTCAATTTCTTAGATAGAACTGAATATGTTCAAGTCGATTTGTTTAAAAGATTATTAGCGTTTACAAGAAATGTATCAAATTATGTCGTAAGATTAGAAACCAATCAGATTCATCTGGCCGCCCAGATATTTAAGAGTAATTTCATTTTGGCAGCATATTTTAAAGTTGCCGGATGACTGTTTGGTGAAGGCCTGCTACAACCATCTCCATGCTTTGGACTCATCCCCCTCTTGAAAAAATGTTCTTGAAAAAAATTGGTGTTCCCAACTAAAATTTTTTCTGACAAAAATTGAAAAAAGTGATCTGTGGTCTCTTCATGATTACCGTGCTACACGACGCATTCAAAACGACCTCTTTTCTAGCTACAGTTCTCTGCTGCACACTAGGGACCTCGAGTCATTGCAAACATCTCACTTTAGTTTGATATATTCCGAATTATATCAGAGAACCTTAATTGATAAACATTATCTGAACTTACGTTGTTCTTACGTCAAGCAAAGAATGATTGCACAACTTAGAACGAGCAGTGCGTGTAGATTCAGATTGAAGGATTAATAGACATAAGTATACTCTCAATCTAACCGAAGTTTGTTCAGTCTGTAATCTGTCTGAAGAAGGGAGTGTTCATCATTTTTATTGTCGTTGTCCCATTTGTCAATCCTTAAGAGATCACTACATCAAAAATTTCATAATAGATGCTACGCCAGCGAATTTTTACTTGAAATTGTTCCATGTAGAATCACATGAAAAACTAAATAATTTATTTAATTATACTGTATCTGTCTTTCGCACTGGAGCATTTGTCCTAAATGAATAAAACTTGGATCATTCATTTTATTGTCCTCTGTGTTTTGATGTGTTTGTCGGATATTATCAGTGTTTCTCATTGCTCTAGTCAGTTAAAGTTCCATGTTGCAATACCTATAGGTTACGCTGATTTCAATATAATCCCAATACAGCATTTAATTTTTTAGTACAAATTCAATTAGTACCGATACAAAAAATTAATAAATTTATTATGATTTCGTCATTTTAATTTCGCTCTATAACTTTAACTTTCTGTTCTCTCAACACCCCATAAAATACAGATCTGATTTAAATTGTTAAAAAAAATCAAATAATTACCATTTATAATTTTTTGTTATTATCATTGTTATTAATTGTTATCCTTTGTTATTAATTTATGTTATTAATTGTTGCTAATTATGTTATCACTTGTTATCTATATATATAAATATATATATATATATATATATATATATATATATATATATATATATATATATATATATATATATAAATCAAAACTGACTGACTGATCGATCAACGCACAGCCCAAACCGCTGGGCCTAGGAACGTGAAATTTTGAAAAGGGATTTCTTATATAACGTAGGTGAGCACTAAGAAAGGATTTTTGGAAATTCACTCCCTAAGGGGGTAAAATAGGGGATGAAAATTTTCATAGAAATTTGTAATTTTTTGAGTTAGAAATATGGAAGTTGGTGTTAGGTTACTGGTTTGAACACAAAAGTTTCAGTGCTTTTAAAAATTCATCTCTTAGGGGGTTGCAACAGGGAAATAAACTTTAAATGGAAGTCCGTCGTTTTTACAATTAAAAATGTAGAAACTGATATGGTATGGTATGCTGCTTATTTTAAAATTGTTAAAAAATCATTGTTTAACGTGTAAATCCTAATCCTTATCCTAACTAATATTATAAATGCGAAATTAAGTGTTTGTTTGTTTGTTTGACTTGCTTTTAAGCTTCAACGACTTAACCAGTCAACATGAAACTTTGCACAGACATAGCTTGGGAGATGGAGATGGTTATAAGCCTTTTAACCCGGGAAAATACTTCATTCCCGAAAAAAAATCTATGACAATTATGACAGTTGACTATTTAGAAGCGGATTATTGATTTCAAACTTAGAATATTGTTAACAGAGGGGTTGGAAAAGAACACAGGCGACTTTTACCCTGGAAAAACATCGCATTCCTGTGGGAAATCTCCTGTCTGTAGAAAAATATATTTTAAATGTAACAAAAAAAGATTCTAAGAATTCGTTCGAACTCTTTTTATTAGCAGAATTTGTTAGCAGATACACATAGGTTTTTACACCGAGAAGGTATCTGATTCCCAAGGAAAAATATATTTAAAATGAAAGAAGTTAATAATGACAACTGACTGTTAAAAAATGGAGGATTGATTTTAAGCATTTCATATTGTTTACAGCGGGGATAGAAAGGGACACAGACTACTCTCTACCCGATAAAATATCTGAATCCTGTGAGAAGTCCTATTCCGTGGGAAAATATGTATATTTAAAACGATAAAAAAAGGATCACTGACTTCATTCGAACTGTGCATATTTTTAAAACAATGTTGTCTACTTTTTACCCGGAGAAAACATTTTATTTCTGTGGGAAAATTCCTGTGGGAAAACGAAAGTAAATTTAGACGTTTGAACTAGCTGTCATAATTTCAAAAGCCACGAGTGGAAGGGCTGAGCAGGTTCCAGCACATACTACGTCGCCAAAAGTATAGGTACACCTTGAGTCAAGGTGTGTCCATACTCTTGATGCGATAGTGTATTTAATGTTGTGGTACACAGTCGTTGCAAAAGTAGGGGCATCCTTTGGTTCAAGATGTGCCCATACTTCTGAGGACGTAATGTGTACTAAAATTCGCTTGGTCCTTCTACTGCCACGTGGGCGAAGCCGCGGGTAAATGCTAGTTCATTTATATAAAACATTTTTTTGTAATGATGAAAAAATCATTTTTCCATCGCGTAACCACACTTAGCTATGCCGGCGACTTACGCCAATTCTTTTAACAAGCGTTTCATTATGATAACTTTCTAACTTTCAGCTTGTATAAGTGCCAAAATCGTATCAAATTCCCCTTTTCTATGAAAGTTTACGCAAGAAACTTAATTTTCGATATAAAAGCCAAGCGAGCGGAACTCAAATTTATCCCTAAATTTCTTAAAATTTTCATATCTTTCAATACTCCCCGAGGGATAAGTGCGAAAATCGGAGAAGGTTTTCTGTTACTATCTCCCGGTCAGAACTTAGAGCAATAGTTTTTGCATAATGTGTGCACATGCTCAAAATGGTTTTTCTATTTTCCCATGTTAATGGGGCATTTTTCCGGAATAAAAAGTATCTTAGATGTTGATCCAGGTAATAAGTTATCATCACACCAAATTTCATCGAAATCCGTCCAGTAGTTTTTGCGTGATGCGTGAACAGACAGACAGACAAAAATTTTAAAAATTTTTAACCCACCAGTGGTCCCTACGGTACAAAGGATCAAAATTTATTTTGCGATTTTAATGATCCTTAATCACAATGACTTTACTAACCAGTGGTCCATAATCACTATGATCTTGCTACTCAGTAGTCCCTAATCACTATGACCTTGCTACCCAGTGACTTATAATTTCTACCCAGTAGCTCCTTATTACTGTGATCTTACTACTAGTGATCCACCATCACTATGACATTACTAACCAGTGGTTCATAATCACTATGATCTTGCTACCCAAGTTCCGTCCAGTTTATTTTAAGCACTTTTTGGGCCCCTAATACCATAACGTATTAACTCTCGGTTCACCATGACAAACCTACGCCTTGATCTCTTTTCATAGATACCTCAATTATAACAATCGATTCAGTAGAGATCTCAGCACAACACAGCTGTTTACTTATTATATTACGTATTAAATATAGATATCGTTTTTGTTTAGTCGCAAACATTCCCGAAATTTATATATATATATATATATATATATATATATATATATATATTTCGGAAATTTTTGCTACTAAACAAAACGATATCTATATTTAATATTTAGTATTAATATGTAATATTGAAGGAAAATTGAAGGAAAGATTTTAAAAAATTCAATCTGTTCATATAAATTATAAACATTCAATTTTCCTTCAATATTAAATATTAAATATAGGTACCGTTTTTGTTTAATTTTCGCAAAAATTCCTGAAATAATTATCGTAGAAAGATTTTTGAAAAAAGGACATTAAAGTTAATGAATAATACTCTCTAAGTATGTATGATATATACCTCATGATATATACCCCAAAAATTTTCAAGACTTCATACACGACTTTACAGTCAGAAGAAAATAGGTCAGTCTTTTTTTCAGCGATCGAAAAAATCTATTATCGTGCAGAAGAAAGAATTTTTGGATTCTAACATCAAAAGATCAGTTCAAATTTTTATTTTAACTATTTTTAGATGACTGTTACGAAAATGCAGCTTTTTGAAATACGATAAAAATTTCCAAAATTTTAGGCGTTCTTTTTTAATAAGTTTATTTATTACTTACTTATATAACGTTTTCCTTATATAACGGTTCTAAATGCTAAAGTGCTCTAAAGTGCTAAACTATAATCATTTATAATAAAATGAAATAGACTATCATTGTAAAAATTATATTTTAAAAGTTTATAATATTTACCTGTTTAAAACAATGATTACTAGAATAATGATGTAAATAAAAAATAATGTTAGAAAATCATAAATTAATTCTAAAAGTTTTAATGATAATTATAAATTTTGCATAGTAATAATATAAATTTATCTTTTCCTTTAATTATTATTCAAATCGAAATAATCGTTTATATTATTAAAAATTTGTTTTGGGTATTAACTGTTACAAAAGATAAATTTTACAGACAATGTGTCTGGAAAAATATTCATGCGCAGTTGTATTGTATTTTCCAGCACCGTTGCTTGCTGTACGTGCCTAGTAATGATGTACCGGTGGTAGGTCCTGAAATTAACACAGCGACTTCAGTTAGTGCTGGAGCGTCGGGAGATTTGTTGTATATAACAAATATATAATTATATTGCAACTAATTTAATTATTTTATTTATAATTGTAGACTAAAATATATTAGTTATGTATGTGTTATTGTACCGGAAAATAGTATTGATTGTATGCTTTCATTTTACAACGTGTTATAATTAATTTCAAAGTAAACAATTGATTCACTTTTATATTGTCAAATAGAGAGACTGTGTTCAATAACTCGTAAAACTGTTCAATAAAAGTACTTTTGTTTTAAAACATTTGTGATACTGGATTATGATAGTTTTTAGTGTTCTAAATAAGATTTTAATCAGTATATAAGCCTTAATGTTTTATAACCAAAAATACTACTTGAAATTACCAGTAATTAAAGGTAAATCTTCTCTTTTCTGTGTAACTTAAGTAGAAAACAAAGTATAGTATTTTCTGTTTGTTTGATTATATGGAAGTAGAGAAAGCTTTTAGTAGAGAAAGGGCTAATAGTTATTGCAATTCCATATACCCCCAATCCATTCAGAGTATCAATAAAACGTAATACATATCTCCCACTGCCTTAGTATTTTTAAAAACAAGTCAAATGAAGATGGTGCTTATCTAGAATTCAAGTGGTTAAACATAACTCTGTTATTGTAACTAGCTTACTTCTTAATATTAATAGTTTAAGCTACGTATTTTAACTTCTATATTCGTTATTTGATGATAACGCTTTGGAAACTACTGACAAACTGAGCTAATTCAACAAAATGAGCTAATCTCAAATTTCCCAACAAATTTTCATCAATTTTGTACGTTATTCCGACTTTATATTAAATACGGTCAATATTATATTTACAAACATTTTCATATTTTTAAATAAATGTAAAGCATACTAACATCTCAGTCTCAAATTTTATTATGTAAGAACAGTTTTGGTGATTTTGGATTATTGAAATAGGGATTCTAATTTTTTTAATATAATACGGTGATCATTTATTCTAAAATTTCCTGTTTTAAATTTTATTATGTCAATAATATCAAAATATTTATTGGACTATTTTATCAAAGCGATCTGCCTTTTAGTTATTTCAATTTCAGCACTGTAATTAATAATAGTCATAACAATCACCATAATAATAATAATAATAATAATAATAATAATAATAATAGTAATGCAAGCGATAGTAGTCACCAATGGGACACAAATTCTATATTTATATATTAATTTCAGATATTTGTGATTAACTGTGTGAGTTTTGCTTGAGATTCAAAATTAATTCAATATTTTTTTCACACTGTTGTGTTCATAAAGTATTTGAAATTTTAAATAACTCGATACTGTTCAGTTTTGGACAGTATAAAAAAAAAAATTATTTAAAGTGCAATAGGTAAATGTTTATTATCAGAAATATTATTTGATCTTTCAGTGTTACAGGGTGATTCAGGTAGGCCAGTGGTTAAAATACTGCGGCTTTCCAAACGGAGGTACCTAGGTACATAAATTCTTTGTAAGTCAAAAACAAAATAGAAAATGACGTTTTCGGGAGTCAGGGTATGAATATTGTAGACCGAAATTCAAATTACACCACAAATCCAATTTTATGTAGTGGTCGGTGCAAATTTAAGGGGAAGTACGTAAAAAATCGGAAGATCAGGGGAGTCGGAAAATACTTGTTTGGGGCGTTGGTAAATATTATTTATCTAAATTTATTTTAAACAAAATTATCTTAAGAGACAATTTACACCTAAAATTTGGTTGTGTCGACAAAGGAAATCGAATGTTATACTAATGAATATGAGTGATGACTTTTAGAAAACTAGTAAAAATGGCGAAAAATCAACTTCATTATCGCATTCACCAGCGTAAAAGACACCAAGTAGCGAAAGCTGACAAAAATTCTAGAATATTCTACTCGTGAACTAACAAAATACTAAAAAACGAACTTCACTATTGAATTGAACACTAAAAATTAGATTAAGCAGCACAATTTGACAAAAATTCTAGAATGTTCTGTTCGCTAAATAACAAAGATATTGAAAAATCGATTGCACTATTTAATTGGTCATCAAATAAAAGACGGAATATCACATTTTGATAAATGTTCTAGAATATTTTATTCGTCAAATAGCAAAAACTGTTTGTCAAAATGGGACATTTGGTTTACATTAGTTTAATTTCGGTTGGACAATTAAGTGGTGCAATCGATTTTCCAATATCTTTGTTAGTTGACAAATAGAATATTCTAGACCATTTCTCAAAATGTGGCATTTTATCTCTTTTTTGGTAGCCAATGCAACGGCGACGTCTGTTTTTGAATATCTTTGCTAACTAGTTGACGAATAGAATATTCCAGCACATTTGTCAAAATGTGTAATTTGACCTCTTTTTCAATGGACAATTAAATGGTACAATTGATTTTTCAATATCTTTGCTAGTTGACAAATAGAACACACTAGAATTTTTATTAAATTACACTGTTTAATTTTTAGTGACCAATTGAACGGTGAAGTCTGTTTTTTTTTTATACCTCTACTAGTTGACGATTAGAATATTCTAGAATTTTACGTTACTCATTTTGCATTTGCATTTTGCATATTATGTATAAAGAATATGTGCACACATATCTGCAGTGAAATTTTAAAATTTCTAGAGGCTACGAAGCCCTCAGACAATATTACCTACGGCCCTGGCTCCGGCTTGGTACATAAATTTTCATCAATACATATGTACAAACAACAACATATCTGTGAGAGGAGAACCCCACTAAATCGCTGACGTCACTACGTAAAATCGAATTACGTACCATTTGATGTCCACTGTACTTATGAAGCTATACCATATAGTAGAACGTATAGCGAATAGCATAATTATAGTGTTAGTGCTCCAAGAAAGTGATCCTTACGAAGAAGTGGAAGGGTTATTTTATGAATCAAGTGTAGTTGAAGTCTGCTGTATCGAAGAACGGAGTACATTGGTCCTTGACAACGTTAGAGTTTTTAATATTTTTGAGGACGAAAAATTTTATTGTTTTTTGGAAAATATACACATCTGCTCTGACCTAGATATACATATATTCGTAAAATAAAATGTGCATAGCAATAAAATTGACTTTTATAACAAAATTAAAACATTTTTTTCGTTTATGACCAAAGCAAAAATAATGTTAGCCCCCCAGTTCAAAATATTGTACACTCCGACTTTGATGGATTGTTAGTGATCATTTTGTCTGAGGTATAGTAAGTATATGTTTTATGAAAAGATTTTTGCGTAATTATGATATATTTTACGAAAAATTTGTTACTAAAAGTTTAAACGTGTTTTCTCCGAAACTACTTTTTTTCGACTGGTGCGCAGTAGAGATTAAATTCTAATTAATCTATCGGGCTATTATTTTAACAGGTGGTTCTACAAACTAGTGGCTATCGTCCGAACTAGAATTATTTATTTTTAATAATAATTTCTTACTTTTTTCTCGATTTACAATGAAAAAAATCACAATTTCGTTATTTATTAATATAAATCTTTAATCCTAGTTTGGACGATAGAGACAAATATATAAAACAAGAATGTGGTTGATTTTTTCATTTTAGTTCATTAACAATGAAGATCTACTGCCCACCACCCACCCACGTTTTTTTTTTTTTGAGGAGTACACTTTGACCCCAAAAAACATAAACAAAACATTGTGAAATTGACTAAGAAAAAATTTTTTCGTACAATTTAAGATCCAAATAGAAACTTATACAAGAATTGAAAAGATTGTCTTTTATTTTGATAGAGAAAAAAATTCGGAAATAAGCTTAAAATTCTAGGCGTCACATAGGAATACCGCCCCATTTATAGTTTTTCAATTTCAGCTATTTCAACTTTTTAAAGAAACTCCTTGTTCTATTTAAAACAAAGAGATTGACAGATACCTGATTCCAGTATAACCAAGAACAATGAAAAATTGACAATGTGTTTACACATAGCTCATTCATAGCTGTCATGTATCATAGTTAAAAAGCCATAAGATTTTAATTAAGTGTTTGACAACTAATACACTTTATATGATTTCACCTAACGTCTTATGACGTCTTTGACCATCAAGATGTTAAAGAGGCATACGAGTTCACTTATTGGGGGTACCAACATACACTACAGTTTATTTCGAACACTATTCGATGCGCCTATTCTCACTCTGTTCTGTCTATATTTTATAAAAAAAAAAATGATTTCAATGATTTCCTACTTCAGGTAGTGAGTTATACTGAGGTACCTATTCCCAGCATATGGGGATCCCATAAATTGTGAAACGACAGTTTGGCTAAACTAGGTTAATTATGCTGAGGCATCAGATAAGTAGAATGCTTCAAATTACCTATTTCACGTAGCTTACCTATTTCGCGTGATTTAGCTATAGTCAAAAAATCCATAATTTCAAATTTCTTTTCTTTTTTTTAAAACAATTTCTTACTGAAGAGAATTATAGTCTTGGGTGTTAGCACTTTCTTTTATTAGAATTTAAGTATTTTCTTAGAATGTTTCTATGACTATTCGTTTCCATGTTATAACTCCGAACTTTTGTTTTTCTTAGGGAACATGAAGTAAATTCTATTAGAGTTAAATACCTTTTTTCCCCCCTTCTTATCAATATAGCATATGCCAAATCCATCTAGTGACGTCAAAATTTAAAAAAATTGAGTTTTTAATTCTATGGTAAGAAATAAGCAAATTACGCAATAGTTATGTAATTAAGTATATAATTACCATACGGTAATTTACAGAGAGAATATTTCGATAGGGTTATTAGAAAGTTCAAAGAAAATAAATTAAAATCACATCTGAGCAAAATTTATAAAAATTCGGTCAGTATGTAAAGGGGATTTTTTTTTGTAGATTACAGTAGAACATTTGATTATGAACATCTCTCTTAACCGGACCACTCCTATAGCCGGACAAATTCTTTTTGACAGTGGCATGCTATACTAAAAGCAGTGCATTCAGCATTCTCTTAGGCTAAGGTCACATTGGAAGCGGGTACGCACGACTTAATTTGTCTGATGTAGTCGTAAGACTATTGTCTTCAGATAAAGTGGTCACACTGATTTATTTTAAAAATGAATCTGTTGAGAAATTATTTGTTTCTGGATAATAATATAATTAATTATTATTTGATGAAAAATGCGACGCGAAATTTTTGGGTTTATCAATTATACAATAGAAGATCTACTGGTGGTGAATTTAGGAAATTATTTCCACATTTGAAAATAGACAAAAACAAGTTTTTTCAACATTTTCGTATGAAAGAAGGAAGATTTAATGCTTTCGCAACCTCTAAACAAAATTTTCTACAAATTTCTCTGTTATAGTACCCTTTTTTTTGCTCCCTTTCAAATATGATAATTATTAATTTTTCTAGATATCCATTTAAATGTATCCTTAATTTATCAAATAATAAGTTTTATAAAATTGTAATTTGACACTACAAAAATTGTAACAAATGAAAATATTCGTTAAAATTCAAATAATATTCATAAATTGTATTACTTTTACTTAAGTTGTCTATCTTCTTTATCTTCTACACTTACGACTATTGTGAGAAAAACAAACTTTTTTGTTTCAATTTTTAACACTGACGACTACGTAAGTGCGCGCAAGAATAACTCGCATCTAGTGTGACCATCTTCGTTCATTTGCATTATTTGTTTCAATCTGACGTGTACGTACAAGTACGCACGAGTGATTTGTCGTACGTAACCCGCTTCCAATGTGACCCTAGCCTTAAGCGAGCCCGTCGTTAAACGGACGCGGACATGATATTTTTTGACGAAGGTATATATTCTTACCTCGATTAATCAGACGCGAGTATGACCTCACTCGACCTAGCCCCCCCACCTTTTAGAACTGAAAAAACAAATAGCGTATAATTAGGAGCTATTTATGAGCTTTCGTATTTCGTGGTTTAAAAATTTTGAGCTCGATACACTGAGCAAGAATTTAATATTTTTAGTGGAGGAGGGCTGAGTCGAGTTCGACTCAGCCCCCCCCCCGCCGCTTAAAAACAAACATTTCAGACCAATTTTTACAGTAGAATTAGGAGCTATTTATGAGCTTTTGAACAAGTATAATTTCAATTTTTGAGCTCACCCCCGTAGTCTCCAAACTACCCTTAATTGATGAAATTTGAGATAGAATCAGATACTTGAAAAATAAAAAATAGATTATGTTTTAAAAATAAAAAGGGGATTATGTTTAAGAATAAAGCTCTAAATTCGCGCATTCTAATTATGCAGTCCCAACCCCTTATAAAAACCACCCCGCACCTCCTTGACATAAAAGAAAGCTTTTAAAAGAAATATTTTGCGATTAAATATTGTTTACGATTTATCAGCTCATAAAATACGTCAATTTCAATTATTGAGTTGCAACTCCTTTACAAAGAAACCATTTTTGATACAAGAGAGAACTAGACTTTGAACTGGGACTTTACAATTAGGGCAATTCCATATGTGGCTGACTCTACATTTGACACAATTTACGTTTTATTTTGCCTTATATTACGAATATCAGTATGTTTACAGTTTCAATTTTAGCATGGTTTTATAGTTGATACCCCAATTATCCCTCTGTAATAAAAAGTGTGCACAAATAAAGTTGTGAAATATGATTTATTTAATAAAATGTAAATGTGACCGACACTACATGCAAAAGGAAGTCGTTTTCGAGAGTGTTTTTAAACTTCGAAAATCTTCCTCTGTACAGACGTTATAATTTTAAATTGTATATTTAACTGAAGTGTATGAAACAAATTATTGGAAAATGATAAAATGAAAGACTTTACCTTTTTAGAAAAGTAGCTATTCGAAAAATAATTCGTGACTGACACTACAGATCAAAACGTGACTGACACTACCATCACTTTGAATTGCAAAAAAGTAGTATTTTTAAATGAAATCCTAGAAACTGACACTATAGGACATAAAATAGGAACTTTAAAATAATTTTAAAGGTACAAAAATGTACTTATTTTTATTATTTATTACCTAAAATACAAAATTCTTAAGATTTTTCAAAATCTGTAAATTTATAATAAATTCTATTCCCGTTAAGGATTCAATTAGGATTACAATAATTCTAAATACTTGCCGTGAAAATTTAATTAAAACACCACTATAAAATACACTATTAGCTTATACTTACGACAAAACATTGAAAATTACACTATTTCTAAAAAGCTAAAAACAAACTTTTATTGAAATTTTGGGAACTTAAAGTACTATAGTGTTGCCATCATATTAACGTATTTTTACTACCAATAACAATTATTTATTTTTTTCAATTATGAAGCCTTTTCCATGGAATTGCCTATTAATTCTTTTACTTAATTCTTTATTCTAACAATGTCTATTACTTATAATTTATTTTATTATTTTACATGTGAAATTTTTAAATTTTGGGTATGATTATTCACCCCTCTCCAGCTGGCCTCCTACAATCTTAGTCGTCATCGTCATGAATTTATCATCCATATTCAGTATCCTTTTCTTTAAGGATTCCTTGTTTTTAACAATTAATTCCATTAGATTTTTAATAGAATCAGTTATATCTGCCATACCACTGTCATTTACATTATCTAAATTATCTTTTTCACTTGGATTTAGTTTCTGATTAGACATTTTTAGTTTGTTTACAAGCCACGTGTATGTTTTGATTGTTTGATTATTTATTTGCTTTTGTTTTATAATAAAATAATTATTTCGCGTATAGTTTTTCTTTTCGTACGTTGGTTATCACGCACTAATCACATCGGGGTCACTGTTCTGTAACGTTTTAGTTGCTTTAACAAATCTGAGTTTTGAAACGAACTTAATTTTAATATCCCGCCACTTCAACAATTTTTATTGAATTTGAAGTTAAATTTTATATGTTTTAGGCATGAAACTTACAGACCTTGAGTAGCACAATTCAGAATTCAATTATCGATCGTTGTTTACAAGTTACACGTATTATTTGATTCCTGAGAAAGTATTAGTGATTTTTTCATCCAGTCAGAAAAGCTGAATACGCGAAAAAAATCGGGTAGTCCCGAATATTTGCACAATTGTAGGGAATATCTTCCTGAACAACATACTAAAACCGGATGGGTACATGACTTATAAAATTAAATTACATTTCCAGTCCTATTCATTTTTCCCATTTGACCCCATGAAAATTGAATATGATACTAAAGTTTTTTTTTCGACAGGACAAGACAACACATACTTACATACGTTTTAAAAAGCAGCACAATAATTTAAAAAATCAAAACTAATATAGCGCCAAGTTGGTACAAAATTTTTGTGGAAATAAGCTAATTATTAAATAAATTAATTTTGTATGCTAATTTTTTGGAAATAAGCTAAAATGGGCTTGAGTTAAACGAGAACAGTTTGTTTTTCAAATGGGAAATTTCCTGAAATTAATGCATTACGCAGCACTGGCCAAGTCGTATAAGAAACACTAACGGTTTTTCAGGAATCAAATAATTTTAAATATGTGTAACGTGTGAACAACGATCGATAATCGAATTCATCAAGTTGTGCTGAATTGTGCCATTCATGGTCTGTGAGTTTCATGCCTAAAACGTAAAATTTAGTTTCAAATTCAATAAAAATTGATAAAGTAGAAGTGGCGGGAAATTTAAATTTTGACATTTAAAAATTTTTTTGGTTGTGCCGGATTATGCTAGATGAGCATAACAATTTTCCTAAGTGACAAAATTTCCTCAGACTAATACATGGCGCAGCACAGACTGATTTTTAAAAATGAAATATGAATTTAAATTTTTTTCGACAGCACAACGTGACACAAACGTTGTAGGTATAATGAAACAAAATTTTAAAAAGTTCAAATTTCAGAAAGTGCGGGACTGGCCAAATATTGGTTTTTTGATTTTTTTGAAGTTCTCGATTATTTTGAGCACAACCGTGGCACAAAGCATCACAACTAAAAAAAAAATTTTAAATTTAAAAAGTACAGGGCTGGCAAAAAATTTTTGTTTTGTTTTTTCTCCTAAACGCTCCTAATTTCGAGCTGCTGTTTGCGGTACAAATGGGCACAAACGTAACACAATTAAAAAAAATTAAAAATTTCAATAAGTCCGGGGTTAACTTCACACACATGATGTTATCGGGCAATATTTAAAGTAAACAATTATTTCTGGTGTGAAAAGTCAGAAATTTACACGTCCAAATTTCGTGAAATTGTTTTGGAAATCTTAATTAATGTTGTAAAAACTTTATCTTTCGATATAAGATCAACAAATTTTTGTTTTACAAGGCCTGTGGCAGTAGTATTTCGCTCCAATTTAACTTTTAGTGTATTAACTACACTGACAGCTTCATTTGAGTTTAAATTTCGGATTTTCAACTTCTTGATAGCTGCAGGAATTTTGAATAATTTGTTTTAATACAAGCTAATTGATTAACTAAGAACACAGGAGTTCTTGGAATTTTTTTGAAATGTCTTTTGTTTACTTTAAAATTAATTGTTAAATTCAAATATTTCAACAATCAAATTTAAATTTGAAAAGTAACTGATTTTAGAGTCATATCTTTTTCTCTTTTAAATTAAACGTTAAAGTATAAAAAGTAAGTGTTAGTTTAATTATTTTGGTATATGCACTGAAAAGGAAAATATTCAAAATTTTTTTAAAAAAAGTGTGAATATAAACAAAATATTCAAAATCAAAATTCGGTGCACATTAGTTCGCTTCCGCGGTCAGATAACCCTGAAGAGTCGTATACTAGTTCGCTCCCGTGACCGTATACTAGTTCGCTCCCGCGGTCAGATAACTCAGAAGGGTCGTATATACTAGTTCGCTCCCGTAACTATATACCAATGCGAATTAAGGTTCATTCTAAGAACCCAAGGAAAGAGAAATTACACAAATTGAACAGCACAATAAGAATGTTTTTATTTGTCTTTTATAACTTAATATTAAATACATTATAAATTTGGTGTAAATTTATATTATCTACATAAATTTTACAAAGTCGAATCTACTTATTACATTTTGTTTCAATAATGATATTTTTTCCTCTACAAATTCCTTACGCAAATTAATATTAGGTACATTACAAATTTAGTGTTAATTTATATCACATAAATTTTACAAAGTCGAATCTACTTATTACATTTTGTTTCAGTATTGATATTTTTCCTTCTACAAATTCCTTACGCAAATTAACTACCTTGCGATACACTTTTTTGTGCCTTTATTTAAATGTTTTTATGTTTTTATGAAAATTATATTCATAATTATTTACATTTAACACGGATTTGACTTTTTCACTTACCATTTCGCACACTTCCATATCGATGACAAAATTATACAGATTGGTTGTTAAACTAGTTTTATCTTCAACTGCTTGGCCACAAATAATAACTAATGTGCGAATATTTGCTTTTCATCTTACTATATGGAATATCTCCACAGTCATTTAGGTAATTAATTTTACCTGTCAGTAGATAACAAGTCAGGAGTGAATTAACCTACGACCCTTTTTCAAGATATGATTAAAATTTGACCGCGGGAGAAAGTACTTAGTTTGGAGAAAAAATTGTTAGGCGGGGAAATCGGTGCATTAGAACTTGAGATATCATGGTAAGCGTATCGAAAAAAGTAGTTTCGAGAAATCAATATTAACAATTTGAATTTAACACCGAAAAGATACACAGTACACAGAAAAAAATAACCATAACTTTGAAAATAATTCGAATTTCCGTAAATCCTTTTAGAGGCTTATTCTTAAAGGTCTGAACTTTGAAAATATCAAAAAAAAATCGATTTTTTCGAATTTCTAGATTAGAATACCCCCTTAAGTGCACCACTAATTGATACATTCTAATGTTTACTGACAAATAGAGAGTTTCATCAAGGTTATAACGTACTGATTATTCTATTTTTTTTTTTAAATTTTGTACTTTAGTGTGTAGACGATTTAATTTGATTTCCTCAATTTGTTAAATTTCGGAAAATCAAACGAAATTCGATTTTCCCAAATTGCTAAATTTCAAGAAACCAAATTGTTAATACTACCATTGATTTTATCAAATTAAATTCGGTACAAATATTGTGCTGTTTCTTACCATTTTTAAAATACTTATGGAACCCGTTAATAATAATTTATGGTTCTAGTTTTTGGTGGGGGTTGCTATCAACGATTTTTAACCAGACGGCTCATTAAAATATTTTAAAAGTATGCAAATTATTAAAGAATGTTGTTACCTTATTTATAATTCTAATTCGGTTAAGCAAAAGGAATGTATCAAACGAATGTATTTTTACAAATAAACTAAGTACATTCGCATTTCTTTATAAGTCCGCTTACGGGCTTGTAGGAGAATATAATTTTAAGAATTCCTGTACCTCCACTTGTGCTTAGTAGTCGACCGCCGTAACTCACACTCAAACTTTCAAGCGTGCGAGTGTGTACTTATTTATAAAGTTTAAACGATACTGTCAACACATATTTTCTTTAAAAATTTTTTTAAGATCTTTTGTAGAAATTGTAAATAATATTGTTAGTCAAACAAAAATTTGTAATATAATCCGCGCAATGAACGAACAAAACTTGTTTTGGTCAACTACACATGTATTATGTTAACATGGACCTATAAAAAAATTATTTTAGTGAATAAAAAGATTCTGACAGGATGATTTACGAGTTGCACTAATCGTACGCTTTACCCTAGGTCATTATTATAACAAAAGACTTGAATGTTTTTTTGTCGGTCATGGAGGGGGAATGTTTACAATAGAAATATAAATCGGCGGACTCATAACCAGCGGACTTATAACGAAAGTCTACTGTAATTACATAAATAGAAAATAATTATTTTTATTGTATGTTTATTTATACTTGATGTCATTCATACATTATTTATTTCATATATGTATGTGATAAACTGATGAGATGAGCGATGACCAAGGGACCATACTAGAATGTCTATCAAACGGTTCCACTTGTCGCCAGTGGGTGACGTAAAATCTCCCCACTATGTTGTGTAGGTACACATTGTTTGCAATGGTGTTGGTTTGGTGTTTGCTTCTGTGTGCGTATTCACACACACACACTACTACAAAACACCTATTATGGGACAGACCAACCTGTCCAATTCAAGTAACAATGTCTAACAATGTATTACAATGCACCATGCGTTCGGCGACGGACACCGACTGACTACATGTCTTAAGCCGTGTCGGGCACACTCTGGACTCACCACTAGTTACAATTTTCTACACTTACACTGAGGACTTGGCGATGACCAATGATATTATATGTACATAACTACACTAACCGAAAGTATTTTATACAATGTCAACAATTTATGTCTTTTTAACCGACTTCAAAACCGAGGAGGTTCTCAATTCAACCCGTATGTTTTGTTTTATGTATGTACACCAATTTCTCCCACATTCCATTCTTTTTTTGGTTAGTAGAAAAAAACCTCTCCAGGTGGTCCCATAAAAATTTTATTAACATTGGTTGAGTAATTTATTAACCATCTTCAATAATATGAATAATTACGGCAATTTTAAAATTTATACAGTGCGTTCATTTCAAGACTACATATTACATAATATAATACAGTATATGACTGTCCACTTCAAAATTACACATAGGGAAAATTTCAATGGTAATTTATATCGTTCCTATGGAAATTCAATTATTATTTTCATAAAATTGTTGGTGTTCAGTTAAAAATTACACATTAGTATTACTGGGTAGTAAAATTTATTGAATACTGTACGTAATTAACAAAATTAATAAATAAATATTGTGTTAGCAAATTGAGAAATATCCACTATAAAATAAAATAGTTTTATAAAGGTCAAAATTAAATTTCAGTAAGTACATAGATTTACAAAAGAAAAGGGGAAATATAATAAAATTAGAAGATAATAAAGATATAAAAGATGCATATTTTCACAAAAAATTTTCAAATACGTTGCCGTTAACTGTTAAACAGTAACCAAGTCGATTATAAAATTCTCTTTCGACATTTCTAATTTGCTCTGCCGTTATCATTCTGGAATTTTCGATTATTCTCTCTTTCAACTCTTGGATACTGTTAATAGGTATTGCATTATAGACCGAAGATTTAAGCTTCCCCCAATAAAAAAAATCCATTGGGTTTAAGTCAGGCGACCTCGCAGCCCATTTAATGGTTCCACCCCTTCCAATCCATCTATTTTCGAAATGAGTGGTAATTAAATCCCGTACTTGCAGAGCATAATGAGGAGGGGCCCCGTCATGCTGGTACCAAACTTGATTTAGATTTATATTATCTAATTCATTTAAAGCCCTTAAAATTCTGTTTTGAATCAAATCATAATATTTTGGTCCAGTTAGTATTCCATCAATCTTAAAGGGGCCTATAATGCGACCATCAATTATCCCTGCCCATATATTAACACTTTCGGGATATTGTGTTCTAGTCGCGTGGTACAGATGCAAATTCTCTTTTGCCCAATAGCGAAAATTTTGTGAATTTGGTACGCCATTTTTCATAAACATACATTCGTCAGTAAAGAGAATATTTTTAACCTTAATTTCATCGCGATTTATTTTGTCGAACATTATTTCACAGAAATTGTTCCTTTCCTCTGCATCATTTGGCCTCAATTCTTGGTGATTTTCGTACTTATATGATTTAAATCCATGCTTTTTAACAATTTTTAATGCCGTTGTGGGGCTTATGTTAATTTCTCTAGCAACTTTTCTAGTGGAAATATTTTTATTATTTGCCACCATAGCTAGAACAGCTATTTCAATTTCTTCATTTACATTTCGAGGAGTTAATGGTCGCTTTAAGTGTTGGTTGTTCAAACAGCCAGTTGTTTTAAATTTCTTTATAATATTTAAGATGGTTTTAGGACAAGGAATTGGTCTATGTGGATATTCAACACTGAAAAGAGCTGATACTTGGCGTAGAGATGCCCCTTCAAAATACCATGTATACAGTTTTAATTTTTCCTCGATTTGATACATTTTTTCTATCACTTTAATAAGTTTTAAATTCAAAAGCTAAATTTTATTTTGAAATTACTTTACAAAATGGCAAAATACATAAATAAATAAAAAAGAAATTATATTCGTTTCCTTAGAAACATCACTAACATTAATTTGTATGTGTAGTCTTGAAATGAACGCACTGTATAAGTAATATGCAAAATTATTTACTTTAAAAACTATAGTAACATATTTTTTATTTTATGTTGATCAAACTATCCTAAAAATAATTTTCTGACAATATACTTAATTCAACCTAAACGTATGAAATTTGGAATACTTCTTTTAAGCAATTATCACTATAAAGGCTGGTAAACATTGTCACTAAAAGGTATGAAATAAAAGCTTTTTTAAAAAACCGACTTCAAAAAGTAAAAAAATAATATAATAGCACGTATTTTGAAGTCAAGCGGGGCGTAGTACAAAAAAATGTAGATCTTGAAGAATTCGTGAATTTTGTAAGTACCTACATCTGATCGCAATTTTTCATAGACGCCCCCGCTTGACTTTCAAATACGTGCTATTATATTATTTTTTTACTTTTGGAAGTCGGTTTTTGAAAAAAGCTTTTATTATTTGATAATTTTAACAGGTCTAAATAATTTTTAATTGCCTAAACAAAAACAGTAACAAAAGATATACATACCTCATTAAATTACATAGGTATATAAAATTAATCATTTATACATACGTAGTAAATTAAATAATTTAGTGCAGGTTTTTTTTCATTTTAATATAAATAGAGTAATATAAAGTGTGAGTTTTTCGAGAGTTGCCATTTTTATTACAGCCAAACCGTTGATTTAATCGAAAAATTGTTAAAATAAGAGTTGTAGATATCGACGGCGGCGAGTGATTGCTGTAATCAGGAGCTTCATAGCTCTTATGGTTTTCGAGCTATGATGCAAACTTATAGTTTTAAAAATGGAAACGTATGTTTAAAAGTTTTTCAAAAATTTGTTTATGATGCAAAAGTACCAGTAGACTTAAATTTTCATTGTTTTATATCCTATTTTTGAGTAATTACGTTTTAAAAATCACACTTTTAAATTCGTACTCAAGTGCTTGCAAACGATTAGGATTTTACGTAATTTAAAAAGATAATAGCTAAATATGGCCGCCATTTTAATCAATGTAGTAACGAAAAATTAAACGATTAGTACGTTTTCCATCGGAAATTAAAATTACTAAATAGATTAAATTGTCATATAAAAATGATAACTAAATACAATAAGGAAATAGAATTTCAGTTTTAATTCATTGAAAAATAAAAAAATAAATACTCCGAAAAGTCACTGTTTGACAGATACATAGGCGTCTAAACATATTTTCATAGTAGGTATTTTCAAAATAAATGAAAAAAATTCTCCTATTTAATTTGGTTTTTAGTAAAAAGAAAATACTATCGAATTTCAAATAATTTTACACTATTTGAGTACAATTATTAATAATATTTTCGTTTCTAGTTAACCTCACTTTGCTATTATTAAGAAACGCCAAAGTTACTTTGTTGTATGCATGTATTTTATTGCCAACTATTGTTCTCTAAATAAATAAAAAATAAATATATTTTTCAGTAAATTAATGAATAACTTCAAATTATTTTTAAATTAATTTACTTTAAATACTAATCTTTTAAAGTAATTTGATTTTATTATGCTAAAATGTTAAAAACTTGAAATATAAACATCTATATTCATCCGACATCTGTATTCCAAAATCTGAATTACTACCATTTGTGCTATAGATTCAATAGTGGGAAAGGTTCTTTTCTTGTATGTAATAGAAATGTAACCGACCAAAACACTGTCGATTGAACTAGCCGCGTATATTTACCGCCTAATTGATAAAGAAAAATTCAAAAAATAAACTTGGGTAAAAAAAATTTTTTTCTTCATTTATGTTATTAATTGATGCATTAGATCAGTTTTATCGAAAAATTAACATATAGACTCATTTAAAAATCTGTAGGCTTGTATCATAGCTCGAAAACCGTAAGAGCTATAAAGCTCCTGACGATAGCAATCGGTTGCCCCCATCGATGTCTCCAACTCTTATTTGAACAATTTTTCTATTAAATCAACGGTTTGACTGTAATAATAATGGCAACTCTCGAAAAACTCACACAGTATATGACACACATGGAAGTATTTAAATTTTTATTTTTGTATGTTTACGCGTGTACTCTTGCTTACTTTAAGAGCTTTTTTGTGTCAGTCCTTATTGTCGATTCAAAGAAGACATCAGAGGAATAAAATTAACAAATTCAATAAAGATAGAGTTATAATGGTAAGATGCTACTTATCGTTTATTATAGTGAACACGGCTGGAACGTAATAAAAAATCAACAATGTGCGTTCAAAGTTTGGACGACATTTAATCATCGTGTAATGTCGACATAAGTCTGAGACTGATGTTCTCCACATTGACATAAAAAATTCATCTACTTTATTTGGTGAATAACGTAACAAGTCATTACTAGCACAGAGTGATTGATTGATATGCATTTATCTTCCGTATCAGTAGCTGTTTTATATCCCATGGCAGTGATTTGTTTTTTCTCTGATATTTAAACTTTTATATTGAAAAGTTTTTTCCTCTTATTATTTGTTACTCTTTTATCACGTTTCCCATATTTTGCAATTACAATAAAATACAACATTTTGATAGGTTTTCTAAGTAAGTTTCTAATCGTTAAAATCGTTATATTAATATTAAAATATTTTAATTAATTTAAAAATATTATATTATAATAATCGCCATATTTAAAATTAAAATATTTATTAAAGAGGTGTACAATTGTAATCAATATTTATAATAAATTAGCAACTCACTCTTCATTACATACTTCCATAAACTTTTTTTCGATATGATGACGTAGGCACAAACTAACTTTTCTTTAATTTTATTGATAGCGTTTGTAGAGACCGCCTTGGTTAGTGTTGAACATAAAAGGTATTTCTGTAGCTACTGATGGGGGAAATTCCAACTAAAAAAAAATATGAATCACCGACTTCTCTTTAACCGGACGACAATACACGAACGTCGTCTGCTTAGAGAATTCATATATAGGGTGTTTCTCTACACAATTTATTTTTATATAAAAGTTAAAGTAGTTTTGTTAGAATAACTTTCTAAAGAATATTCTCTAGCTACATAATATTTACTTCTAATTGTAAGCTTGGAAATTATACATTCATATGTGTATTAATAATTTTTGTTATTGTTATTATCATACCGTAAAACCGTCTAGACCCGAACACTTTGCACCAATCTTCAAAATAAATAATTTCTACATTAACCTGCAACAATAAACATTTGTTCTTCACGTCATTAGAGAGAGAAAAACATCCTCTAAACAGCTGTACCAATAAAAACTACGGATTTCAACATTTACTATCTCATTTTACAGGATTACTATCCTACAGTTTTTCAAAAAAATAAAATGTGTGTCTAACTTAGACATGTAATTTTCATCATAATTGTTATATTGTTTTAGTTTTAACATGTATGTCTTCAAAATTTTATCGCGCATCATTTAATGATGTTTGAAGTTATATTCGATGTATATATAAAAAAAATACATGCTATATATGTATATCCGTTTAGACCCAGACACATTAGTTTATTACACTATGGCCGCGATTCGCACCAGTTGTAACTCCTACTGTCCATACGTTAATATTCCCCCCCCCCAGAATTACGCGGTTTATGCCTCCTTCTGATGTCATATCGTATGTTTACTTTATAGAGAGGCATACTATGCATTGCCCCCTCACCCTTCCCACAAAATATTTTGAAGTCTTTGACAGGTTCAAAGACATCAGACGATATAAAACGCTGTCCTAAACCCGACGGGGGAGGTTAGTTTGCATATTATTACATTATTTAAATAAGTGTCCAGGTCAAGACCGATTTGGGGTGTAGACCCGGACACTTACTAAGTATTTTTTATTTTTCTTATTTTTACTTATAATGAAACAAATGGGTCAGGGATATAACAAATAATATACACTCTTTCTAATGGTAATACTTTTATTGGTGATGTCTATGAAGGAAACATGTATACATATAAAACTATACCAAAAAATGTAAAAAAGTGTCCGGGTCTAGACGGTTTTACGGTATACTTATGTTAACTTCCAAAATAATCGCCTGTATATGTTAAAAATTTATAATTTGCTTACATTAAAATATTGTTTATTTTAAAAATATTCTCACGAAAACTGTATATGTGAAGACAAAGACATAAACGCCGCCCCCTTAAAGAATGTCCGCTTAAAGGAAAAGTCGTGTATATGAGAAGGCCTCCTCGGCCACCTACATTCTTTAAATTTGTAAAAATTTAAATGAAAATATGAAGAAACTTTTTAACACTCGACATCTTCTTTTACAATATCGTATTTAGTAATTTGTTAAAAACCACTTTTCAATTTTTATGATTATTAATAAATATTTTCTGAAAATTTGAAGCTAAAATTCTAGAAATTGTGAAATGCCAACTTCTAATTATACTGGGCATCTTTTGATAAACAAGGATACTGTTACGTGCCACTGAAAGAGTTATTCACTGATATAAATTGAATAACCTGAACTTATTTTTAATTATATGTACGCTCCTTGATTATAATTTAAGTAGAATTATAAATCTTTGATTTGATAAATCCTTAAAAAACATAAAACCTACTTCAAAATAATAATAATAATAAGAGCACTGAAAATTATAAAACATCTACGCAATTATCTAATCAAGACACAAGTATAAAAATAAAATTTGACGGGTTTTGAAATTGGTACTAAGTCAACTTCCGCAGGTTCATCTATAGAAACATTGTTACGACTTTTTTATCTCTAAAGTTTAAATGATCAAGTTGTTAGTTGGTACCAACTTCAAAAACAGTTAGATATTATTTTTATATTTATCTCATGTTTAATTGCGTAATTATTTTATATTTTTCAGTGCTGTTATTATTATTATGAGAGAGGAAGGGATAAGGTTATTGGTAAAAATGACACGTTTTTGATCCGCCACTCTCTGTTCAGTGACGCGACTTAGGTTAGGGTAGGTGCGCGAGAACTCTTCATGTGATTTTGTAGGGTAACCAGTTTTGTCCGTTTCAAGTCTAGTAACTTTGAAGTATGTGCGTACGATGAATTCTTACTAGCTTTAGTGGTCCTCAAAGGGTGTTCCGAAGAAGCACTTAAAGTCGGCTGAACCAAAGGCGATTTGGTATTTTGTAAGTAGGGCAGTAGTACTTTGGCTGAAGGTGTCATTACAGCTGACAGGTGGCTGCCTAGAGCCCAGCCTGTCGTCACCGTGATCTAAGCTGTCACATTCAGTGGTGACTCTGATGCGCCCGGTCGCTCCACCAGCAGCGGCATTTTTCCGAGGCTTTTTTTCCTCAAACTCTCCATCCTAATGGGTTGTCCTTTTAGTCGCCTTTTACGACAAGCAGGACTTAAAGCGGGGAAATTCTGCAAAGTGAAGCCCCTACCCACAGGGCGTTTATTATTATTTTTTTTCTTTTTTTAAATTAAAATAGGGGTACTGCTGCCGGTGGATGGCGCGGTCAGCAGCACCCGGCGGCATCGCCTACTAAGGGCATGCGCTGCCAAAACTCAGTAAAGATAAAAACAACACATAAAGACAGGAACACATAAATGCAATAGACAATGGACAACATACACATATTAAAATTCAACGATGAGCCCTGCCATCCCAGGGCCTAAAAAGTACGGACAGTCCTTGGTGGCGGTACGCTAAGGGCTAGCGAGAGCGTCCGGTCACCAAGGTCTGAAATCCAACGATGAATCTCCGAGGTGTAAAAGGCCTCGGAGTGGAAAATACTGACTAGAAAGATCACCCAAGAAATATCACAAGAAAAGCGAAATCTTATTACGTCACTGGGGAGCCACAGGCCGACCAGTGCCGCAATAAGTAATTAAAAACGATACCGTTGAAGGATCACAGCAGCAAGCCTACAGCGGCACGACAAAATATCACAGATAAGAACAACAATTGATGTACCACCTCGGGTGGGAAAGGCCCTCAGTGGTATATCGTTAAAATAAAACAAATTAAAATCAATCTTATTAAAAAACAAAAACAACAATATCACAGTTTTCAAAATTTCTTGCTCTGTGACACGATTCCGCTCCCCATAGTCTTGACAATTCCGAAATGGCTTCGTCAACACCTATGAACTCACACGTGTAGGGACAGTGACCTCTGATTACTGAGCAACATGTACTGTTCTGTCAGATAACTGATTACTGGGTACATGTGCCGTTCTGTCAGGTGTCGGGGTCAACCTATACGGGAGACCGGTACGATGACTAGGCCACGTTCGTCCGAGTCGAGGCTACAGAGAACGAGACAATGCCACAGAGTATCACAGTATATCAGACTCATGTCCCTATGACCCCGAAGGGGCAAAAGCAGTCCCAGGACGCTCAAGCTCGCATCCGTATGATGGAAGACGACATCTCCTTAGTAAGCGAGCTCGCTCAAGCCGTTCGGGCAGATATCGACTCATACGCCTGGGTGACGCGAACGAGTGCGTCGAGCACCGCATTCCCACCCGTCGAAGTCACAGGGACAAAAAATCAACGCAATATCACAGACGAATTATCACTGTTGTGTTCACTGAGGTGCACCGTCCAGTGAACACAGAGATAAAAAAAACAAAGGGCAAAAAATTAAAAACAAAAGTGCAAACTATCACAATCAGGAAGACAAGATACAAAAAAAAAAATCACAGTCAGACATCACCAATTCGACTAATCCGAAGTCAAATCACGATTTCGGTATTCACACACATATGGATACTAAACACATTCGACGCTACAGCCAGACATCTGGGCGAGAATTACAAGCACTTAGCAGACGATGGTATTTCTCACATACGGTGGAAACCTCTGTCGATCCTACGACGTTCGTTCTCGTCGAAAATTTTGATCCGGCATCTTTTGTGAAAACAGTGGTACCTCGAGAAGGAAAGGTGCCGATCTTAGGTAGTCAGAGGCTAATGGAATCCGAAGATTACTGTATTGCGCATAAACTACCCCTGGGACCCTTAGCCTCCTTGACACCAATGGGGGATAAATATCCCTCACGGGTGCCAAGGGCAGCTGCTATAGGTATCCTCACCACCACGTTTATTATTATTATTATTATTATTATTATTATTATTTTATTTTATTTTAAATTAAAATTGGAGCACTGCTGCCGGTGGATGGCGCGGTCAGCAGCACCCGGCGGCATCGCCTACTAAGGGCATGCGCCACCACAACGAAAAAAACGATAAAAACAACACATAAAGACAGGAACACATAAATGCAATAGACAGGGGACAAGATATACACATAATAAAATCCATCGATGGGTCCTGCCATCCCAGGGCATCATACAGAGCACCCAGGGCATCATACAGAGCAGACAGTCCTTGGTGGCGGTACGCTAAGTGCTAGCCAGAGCGTCCGTTCACCAAGGACTGAAAAACTAACGATGAAACTCCACCCAAGGTGCAAACAGCTCCGTAGTGGAGAGAACCGACTAGATATGTACAAAGAAAAATATTACGAAAAAAATATCACAGTAAAAAAAAATCACAGATGATTATCACAGTAACCTATTGCACTCGTGAGGAGCCTAGAACCACCTAGTGGTGCAACGGGGATCGTAACAACGCTACTAGAGGCTCCAAGAGCCTCCAGTAGTAAGGGGTCAAACAGAAACTTAACAACAGTAAACAACAAAAGAAAAATAACAAAAAAAATATCACAGCTTAAAAAGAAAAAAATCACAGTTCAAATATCACATTGCACCCATTGCACCCCGAAAGTCCGAAACCATTCAGTGATGCAACCGGTATACCAACAACACCTTTGGGAGCCCGAGGGCCGCCAGCGGCAAAAAAAACACACAATAAACAAAAACAATAACAAACTTTATGTCTAAAATGATTTGTGCTTGTCCTATTTATTATCAAACCAGAGCGCCGTTAGCCTGCTAGCCAGCTAGCAGTTACCGCCGAACACGACGAGGACGCGGGGTTGGATTTATGCCCGGCATTATTATTATTATTATTATTTTGAAGTCAGTTTTATTTTTTTTCTTAAAGATCTTGAAGTGACAGTTCTTGATTTCGATCAAACTTGGTAGAGTAGCTCTTGAACAAAGATCGTGTAGTCTAGGGGGCAGAGCACTTGGCTAGTTGCTAAGAAATCCTGGGTTCGAGTCCCAGCAAATCCAATTAGATAACTAATATGTGGATTTGGTCACACATATCAAAGAAAATCGAGTGTTTAAATTTCAGTTTATCTGAACGTTAAGTAAGCATATATATACTAACGAACATTTACATACGAACAAAAGTTCGCCATACGTAGTAAGGTTCCAAAAGCAATAGATAATATTTAAAATTTAAACTTGGTAGATATATAGAATAAACTCTATATTTAGCCAACATTTCTCAAAAGATCAATAACATTTTCTCATAATTTAAAATAAATTCCGCTTATCATTCAATAAATAATACTGGCGTCTTTTTAATAACCGACTTCAAAAAAAAAGAAGGAAGTTCTCAATTCGACTGCATTTTTTCTTTTTTTGGGGGTATATTACTTTATATCTTCGGCATATTTAAATTAGTTTGGATGATTTTTTTGTTTGAAAGGATGTCTTTCAGAGGTAGTCCCACATAAATCTGTTTAAAATCTGACCATGGACTTCGAAGATATGCGACAAAATCGACGCGAGGGTGAAATCGATCCTCAAAGTGGGGTGAAAATTTTATCAAATTTCTTGAAAACTATAACAGCAGAAGAAAAGTTTAAATTGATACAATCCTTTTAGATTTCTCAATATCTAGGCTTGCATTCTATAGTATTTCTGAAAAATGTATTTAAATATTCAACAAGTATTTTAGATGGTACATTTGAATACGAGAGGTCTGATTGGATATTTTCTTTGTGCAGTTTTATAAGGTGGTATAACTTCGGTTATTCAGAACTCGTTCGGAGTGAGAAAGTTGATCTTTAGATGTTAAACATAGAGATACATAGAGAGACAACTTAAAAAATCGTTTAAAAAGTTAAATAGTCATTAAAGAAAAAGATGACAGCAGTCATTTGTATTTCTAAACTATATTTTGTTTTTTTCTAATGAATGACAAAATACATTTGTTAAAGAAATGCTAATTTTGAGTCAGGCATAAACAAAGATACACTAAACCTTTAATGTCTTGTTGTCACACTCTTATCAATTGTTTATATTGGGGTTTTTGTTGTCATAGATCCCAGTTGTGTACAACATACTTGCTTCAAAAATAGGTACATAGTTGGCCATCCATGTATATCACTGATGTTAAAGGAAGAAATTGCTAATTTTCAGTGTGACGTTCGATATCTTTGGAAAAGGCATTTGTCATATTTTTGTTAAGCATTTATATGTCTGAATAGCCTAAGAAAGAGTAGATTTTATTGTTATATTCAGTTCTTGGTAAAATAACGTGTCTTTGTCCGTCATTATTAAATTAACATGGTCGATTTTTTGTTTTGTTGTTTTTATGGCGTGGTTTGAATTGGATTTTAAAAAGCGAATAATTGTATCGGAGATTACTTTGGCGATTTGGTGTTTTATGCTATCTGGACTATTAATTAATAAGGAATTTCAAAGGATAACGAGTTCAAAATATATAGCAAGGTGTTTTTTCCTGATTATATAACTAGGTGTACAACTAGAAAATTTGTTACCTTTGTTTAAGAAGTTGTGTTCACCTTTACAAAATTCAGTATTTGATAAAGGTTATAGCGAGATTTTAATGGTAAAACTGCCCTTGAGGCCGAGGTGCACACGAATGATATGTGTAATAGTAAGTGCTTCTTATATAAATGCCATATATATATATATATATATATATATATATATATATATATATATATATATATATATATATATATATATATATACGTCCTTTACCATGACAGTGGCTGTAACAGGTGAATTTTCCTTCTGGAACTTCGTTAAAAGATACAAAAAGCAGCTGTAATTATAAATAAAGATATATGATAAATATAAAAATAGAAAGAAAGAAAAGAAGGAATCAAACATGAGAAAACAACGCCGCCAGAAATATCAAATAAGAAACTGTACAGTTCAGTGTCAGAACAAAGTACAGAAAGTTCAAATAAAAGGATTATGAAAATAAAAGGAATATGAAAAAGAACTATATTCGCGTGATAAATCAAAAGTACAAAATATACTTATCTTTGATTTTTGTGTGTACGCCTATATTTTATATTATTATAAATAAATAATTAAAAATAGTTATACAAAAATTTTTGAATATGTAACGTATAATTGCCATTATTAGAAAATTTGTTACGGTAGAGTTTTCAGCTTGCTAAAAATGTGTTTAGTGTGCGTTATTAGTTATTACTGTGTGAAATATTAAAATTCAACTAGTTGGAAAGAAAGATTTTTAAATCACTGCACTAAGTAAATTACTTCTTGAAAAAAAATGAAGGAAAAAAGGTCCATGAAGTTCTTGAATTACTCAAACAGTACGATTATGTCGACACAGTCACCCCTTAGTTAACTTACCCCTAAACTTGGTATTAGGAAATTGAGACACCATCACCTCGTTCCAGATTTCTCTAGGACACCCTCGCCTTTTAGTTCCTGGTTGGACCCATGTATACAAACGCTTTGGCCACCGATTTTGATCCACCCGCAACATGTGTCCGAACCATTTCGGGCTTCTTTTTTCAGTTATTTTCAGCACACTCTCCTCTGCTTTCATGATGGTCCTGATTCGGCCATTTCTCACCCGATCTAGTCTGGACACTCTTGCACTACGTCTAAGGTAGTCCACTTCCGTGGCTTCCAGCTTCCGCTTTGCTTCTTACTTAAGTATCCAGATCTCACATCCATATATCATGACCGATTTCACCATTACTTTCCCAATTCTCTTCTTATTTCTTTTGGAGCTGTGCTCGTCTCACCAGACAGAATTGAGGCGGCGTATTATCTTGCGACCACCAAATAGGCAGTGAAAAGCAAGGGTGAAAGATTACAAATCTTCCGCAGACCCTTTTGGCTGGAAATAAGTTCAGAGATTTTATTGCCAGTTTTTGTGGTCTATGGCCAGTCTGTTATTATCATAGAGTTCTCGTACAATTTCGATAAGCTCGATGTCCATTCCAATTTTACTAAGGGTATCCCATAATTTGCTTCTAGGAACGGAGTCATATGTCTTTCCAATACTAATTTTCAATATTCAAAAATTTACAAGTTCTTTTGAATTTTATTGACGAAATTATAATTCTGGATATAAACTGGAAAAAAACCGAGAATAAAAAAAATACATAATAAACTACAATACAATAAAAGAAATTAAAAGGTCATGAAATACTTTTACCACAGTTTAGTTAAGAAAACACGGAGATTGTTAAAACTCAGTGATAGTTTTCATTATCAAATTGTTTAAATTTACAAATTATATCACTGGAGAATTTGTGAAAAATAAAATTTTTAGAACAAAAATACTTTTTATTTCAATTTTAGCTTACAATAAATTTATTCCAGATTAATATCGAGCCATTACCGCCGACTTATCGTAAGCAACAAATATAAAATTTTGCAGGGGACGTTTTTTCTAAATATTTTTACACAGAAATGTGCTATTAAATTGAAACTTAACATAGCTATAACTCTGTAATTAATGATTTTTGTAGGAAAGCGCTGCTTAGTCCGTTATAATTTAAAATGTTGCTTACAATAAAATCTCAATTTCGATAAAAGTGTCGCTTACGATAAGTCTGGATATTTTGAGTTATATTTTATTTAATTATTATTAAATTTTAGACTTTAGAGTTCTTTTAAAATAAAATTAATACTTGGATAAATAAAACGTTTTTTACTTAGGCACTTGCACTTGTGGACTGGGAGGTCGAGGGTTCAAATCTCACGGTCGGCTATATTTGTGGTTTTCTGCAGTTTCCCTTCACAATTCCACATGAATATCGGCATACTTCCCTAAAAAGACGACTGCAGGAGCATACTTACTAAATTCTAGTCCCCACACCATTCCCTTTACCTTTCACCCACCTCATAATATAATAATATATTAAAAGTTATATAATAAAAATTATAACATATATAATAGAAATTATAACATATATAATAGAAATTATAATATATATTATTATTATAGACTTTGCGCCAACCTGACGCTCACTACTCAGTAGGACAGTACTGGGTAACTTTCACCTATACCGGCATTATGCAAGGTATTAGGCTCTGTGGAAGGTTAATGTGCCAAACCAACCCGTAAAAGCACCGTAGTAAATTCACGGACGGCTTCGTCACATCACTCCTTATATTGTTGTTACTTTTGCTTGAAACGAGGTGTTATGCGTTTATTTTGATGTACACAGGGCCGTACGACGAGACTTTCGTGGGAGCGTAGGTGTTGGCTCAATGAGAGACGGTTGTGAAAGCCGAGTTCGTTTCCGTGTCCTCAGCGAGTAGGGACAGAGGGAAGGAAAAGGACTGTTTGTGTTTGTGTGTGTGTTCGTGTATGTGTTTGGATATGTCATTCTATTTTACGTTTCTTGGTGTATATTATTTTTTTTTAAAATAAAATTGGAGCACTGCTGCCGGTAGATGGCGCGGTCAGCAGTGCCCGGCGGCAACGCCATCGACGGGCATGCGCCGCCATACTCACAAAAGATAAAGCACACATACAGACAGGGACACATAAATGCAATAGACAAAGGACAAACACATACAATAAAAAAACAAACTAACAGGCAGACCCTGCCATGCCAGGGTCTAGAGGAATGCTCGATAAGGACAAGCTATTGTAACACAACAGGTCACGCAAATAAGGTGGCCTGTCCTCACTTTGAGAAAAAAAAACGATTTCCACACCACTTAATAAGAGAGCAGTGGTCTGCGGTGCGGAGCAATTCCATAAATATATATTTAATAGCAACATTAAATTTTATAGCAACATTAAAGACAACCAAAAAAATTAAAACAATACCACCAGAGGTGTGCAGAGCCTCTGGTGGCATAACAAATGATAAAAAGTAAAATAAAATCAAAGCGTGCAGATAAAAAAAGGAACTAACAAACAAAGATATTAAAAAAACACGAAGAATTAATTATTAAAAAACAATCTTATTAAAAAATAAAAACAAAAATATCACAGATTTCCAAAAAAAAAAAAAAAACTTCTTGCTCTGTGACACGATTCCGCTCCCCATATTCTCGACAATTCCGAAATGGCTTCGTCAACACCTAGGAACTCACACGTGTAGGGACAGTGACATCTGATTACTGAGCAAAATGTACTGTTCTGTCAGATAAGTGATTACTGGGTACATGTGCCGTTCTGTCAGATGTCGGGGTCAACCTACACGGGAGACCGGTACGATGACTAGGCCACGTTCGTCCGAGTCGAGGCTACAGAGAACGGGACAATGCCACAGAGTATCACAGTATATCTGACCTATGTCCCTATGACCCCGACGGGGCAAAAGTAGTCCCAGGACGCTCAAGCTCGCATCCGTATGAGGGAAGACGACATCTCCGTACTAAGCGAGCTCGCTCAAGCTGTTCTGGCAGATGTCGACTCATACGCCTGGATGACGCGAACGAGTGCGTCGAGTACCTCAATCCTACCCGTTGAAGTCACAGGGACAAAAAATCAACGCAATAACACAGCCAATCACTTTATCACTTTTGTGTCCACTGGAGTGTACCATCCAGGGGACACTTCAAGATTTAAAAACAAATAAAAGGATCACAGCACGAAATCACAGACAAAACTACACAAATCACAATATAAAAATATCACCATTCGACTTGGCGGAACACAAATCACGACTTTGATAATCACACGCATACGGATACTAAACGCACACGACCTGTTGCCAGACATCAGGGCGAAAGCTATCGTACAATCAGACGGTGGTGTTTCTCTCGTACGGTGGATATCTCTGTCGGTCATAGGACGTTCGTCCTCGTCGAAAAAATACCAGAGCCTCGTCAGCCTGCTAGCCGAAGCTAACAGTTGCCCGCCGGGCACGAACGGGGACGTGAAGGTTGGATTTTAGCCCAGCATTATTATTATTACTATTATTATTATTATTATTATTATTATTTTTACGCCAACCTGGCGCTCACTACTCAGTAGGACAGTACTGGGTAACATTCACCTATACCGGCATTATGCAAGGTATTAGGCTCTGTGGAAGGGTAATGTGCCAAACCAATCCGTAAAAGTACCGTAGTACATTCACGGACGGGTTTGTCACATCACTCCTTATATTGTTGTTGTTGTTGCTTGAAACGAGGTGTTATGCGTCTATTTTGGTGTATACTGGTTCGTACGACGAGACTTTTGTGGGAGCGTAGATGTTGGCTCAATGACAGACGGCTGTGAATGCCTAGTTCGTTTTCGTGTCCTCAGAGAATAGGTAGGATTAGGGACAGAGGGAAGGGAAAGGACTGTTTGTGTTTGTGTGTGTGTTCGTGTATGTGTGTAGATATGTCGTTCTATTTTTCGTTTCTTGGTGTAAATGTGTTCTGGTTCACCAAATTGCTCATTAAGATCGGGTGTTCCTGGAATTGCGCGTTTAGATGGTACAGAGGTTGACGGACCTTGTGTGTTATTGAGCTGGGGAGGATTGTGCACCAGAGCGGTAACAGTGACAGTGCGGCAGTTGGTCGATCCTCCCTCTCCATCAGACGAATCTGGATCTGTATGTGTGTTAGGTGTTTGTGTTTCAGTGTTAGCGTATTGTGTGTTGATGTATGTGTGTGGTGTGTCTGTAAGATGAGTGTCAGTGTGTTGTTCACTCACTGTAGATGGCTCAGATGGAGTACAAGCAGATCTTGTGCTTTCACATATCGCAGTCGGATTCGTATTACTGAGGAACTTCCGTACTATACGACATGTGTTTATGATCACTGCCTTTTGCATAGTGACATATGTGTACTTTGGGAGACCCAAGAGGCTCAAGCTATTGTGTAGTGTGTGTGGAATGACCCCGCTGGCACTGAGTACTATTGGAACAATGTGGACATGTTCCATTCGCCATTGTTGTTTTATTTCGGCTGCGAGGTCAGTGTATTTCTCTAATTTAACTGCGTGTGTTTTTTGTAAGTTATGTGTATTCGGAACCGCAATGTCGATCAGATAGGTGGTCTTTTATTATTATTATTATTATTGGAGGAAGGGATAAGATTATTGGTAAAAATGACACGTTTTTGGTCTGCCAGTCTCTGTTCAGTAACGCGACTTAGGTGAGGGTAGCTGCGCGCGAACTCTTGATGTAATTTTGTACGGTAACCAGTTTTGTCCGTTTCAAGTCTAGTAACTTTGAAGTATGTGCGTACGATGAATTCATTCAGTTCATCTGTCCATTGCATACGCACACGCTTCTTACCAGCTTTAGTGGTCCCCAAAGGATGCTCTGAGGAAACACTTAAAGTCGGCTGAGTCAAAGGTGTTGGGGGCTCCGTAAGTAGGGCAGTAGCATTTTGGCTGAAGGTGTTGTTACAGCTGACAGGTGGCTGCCTAGAACCCAACCTGTCGTCACCGTGATCTGAGCTGTCACATTCAGTGGTGACCCTGATGCGCCCGGTCGCTCCACCGGCAGCGGCAGTTTTCCGAGGCCTTTTTCTTGTTTGTACCATCCTAATGGGTTGTCCTTTTAGTCGCCTTTTACGACAAGCAGGACTTACTGTGGGCAAATTCTGCAAAGTGAAGCCCCCACCCACAGGGCGTTTATTATTGTTATTATTATTATTATTATTATTATTATTATTATTATTATTATTATTATTAAGATTTAACGTAGACACGCGACTGGATTTTAAAAATCTCTAGGCGGAGAAAAAGGGTCCGTCCAGTATACCCACCCAGGTACTATGTCAAGTACATAAATCCGTTATTCAGCATCCCCTTCCTGATCTTCCATACCTAATGATTTCCCGAACCTCGCTGCTACCCAAGCAGTGAGAGATTCGAGGCAGGCCCAAGGATGGACTTACTCTAAACGGGGCATTGAAATTCATCAACTTCCGGAAAATGTCGTCCCGTGCGACTGAAGCGTCCGAAACATCCCGATGATAACTGTCTTTTGCATTGACGCCGCTAACGTGTTTGCGTGGGATCTACAAAACGGAATGATGTTAAGGTTTCGCACAAATTAGCTAGGAATACTCCCCCAGACATCCGATTATAAGTACGACCAAGTGTACGATCTAGTCCGAGTTCAGTTGTCGCAGTTCATGTATAAGATCTTGATATTTAAACCTCCTTTGTTCACCTTTTTGACTATATTCGTTTCCGTTGGGGCAGAGAACTCGATGACATACATAGTCCGAAATGTTATATTTTGGAGCACTATATAAGGCTTATTAGCGCACAGTTGCCTGATAGTTGCAACCGGAATGTTTCAAAAGTGCACGATCTTGCACTTTTGGTTGGCAACAAAGGATTCTACTTCTGCAGGATCGTAGTTTAAGACAAGTCTTGTGTCTAATTCGTAATGATGACGAAGGTAAAAGTAGAACACACGTAACGCGGCATTGTAGCGATGGATATAAGTAGACTTAGCGTAATAAGAGCAACTTGAAACCAGATGCATCAGGATTTTCGGGTATCATTTGCATGCCTGACACGAGGTACTCAAAGCCGTTTTGTTACCCATCGCATAATTTTGGTGTGTTAAGGTGTTCCACACACCATCCTGAGCTGCAATTATGAAACCCTCTGTTTCCGATTTGAGCCCCTTAGTTCTCAACAAAGCCCAGGTGAATTCGTTCGAAAAGCCAAGGTTGTTAAGGTGACGGTAGAATATACCCTGGTGAACTTTGTCGCGATGTTGATCAAGCAGGTGTTTTTGGTCGGCTTCCTTGATTGCGGACTTTTGACGCAACTGCGATAGTGAGAGAATGCTATCCTCATGCATTGCTGCGAATAAATTTGTGCCTTCCCCAGCAAGCTCGTGGTCGCTGACGAGCTGCGAAAACAGGTCTGAATTGTTGAGTACACGACAAGCTGTAGTCAGAACTATACGGTCATGAAACGTTCAACTAATAGGAGTTCCCAGTTTACATGGGTGTAAACTGCGGTTGATATTCATAACTTTGCGAGTGTCTCGGTTCAGTTCCTCCAGTTCATTCACATTCCAATTAATTGAGGCAAAAGTATATAAAAGGATAGGTATAGCTAGCATATTTGTGGCCCTGGTCTTATTCTACGCCGACAGTTCGGAATTCCAAATTTGCCGGAGAAGGCCCTTATATCTATTACTTAAGGCGGCTTCATGTTCTGTACGTCCTGTATGTGACTTTCGCCAACACCAAAGTACGTAGGGGTCGCTCCTCCATCAAGATGTTCATTGACGCTTGTATCCACCAAATGCGCATGTGTACTGCCGCGAATTTGTGAACTCCGAACTCCATACCTATAGCGTGCGACGAAGCATACAATTTCAAGTCATCCATATAGAAAAATGAGTGACTTTATGTTCGCGGTTTCCTACAGGGCCACACAAGTAGCCGGGTTCTTCCCTTAGGCCGAGTGACAGAAGTAACAACGAGATGCCAACAAAAGTGGGCTGAGGCTGTCTCCTTGGTATTTGCCTCGTTTGTATGTTACCGACCCTGTTGACACAACGCGTTCACCAGATGTTGAACCTTGTTTTCCAGAGCGACAATAAGTGTTTAATACAATTAACAATATCAGGATGGACTCTGAGACAACAGAGCAAGTAGATTATGAGCTCATGTGACGTTGTGTCAAATGCTTGCCTATAGTCCACCCAGGCCATGCTCAAATGGCGTTTGCGTTGTCTGGCGTCTTGGCAGATACATTTGTCGACCAGCAAGTTGTCTTTGCAACCTGACATTCCTCTCTTTGAACCTCATTGTTCATAGATCGAATCCCACGCTGGCTCAGTTTCCTTCAGGATGCGTTCGTATAAGATGGAAATGGACGCTTTATACACAGTGTGTCAGGCACGTAATCGGTCTGTAGTTCTGTAGCTGTGAAAGGTCTCTTCTTTTGGTATTAGAACTGTTCTTCCTTCAGTGAGCCATGATGGAATTTGCTCACAGCCGAATAACCAATTTTAAAATACACGGTAGTGAGTACTACTGAGCCTCTTCCACCAAAAATTCATTATTCCATCAATGCCCGGAGCTGAATAATTTTCCTTACCTTTGAAAGCAAGTTTGATTTCCTTTTTATCAACAGATGTTATAATGGTTTGAGATGGTAAATTGCCAAGGTATTGTTTGCAGTACCATCTGAACAGAATAATTGGAATACAGTCCAGGTCAGTCTGTTTAGTCATCTCATATATCTCCGCCAGTAGTCCTTTATTGCGTCGACCGTCGGCGGTTGCTAAACGACAGGGTCTTTTGACACGAACAAGCGTGAATGGTTCGAGTTCAAGATCTTATTTTCCCGAACGCACTGTTCACGCCGGGCTAATTTCTTCCAAAGCCAAAGCACGTATCCGGATGTGTCTGTTTAATGGTCAACAAATTGCGCAAATTAATCATGTGGTAGTGGTACCGTAGTTGTCTGGTACTTTTCACGCGTACCTTTCGCGTAAAACGCCTGTTGGTCTGAATTCTATCACATATTGGATACGCGATAGTAACTGTCGTAGTGCCCTCACCTTGGTATCAATTTGTTTAATACGGATACGTGCCCCCCTCTCTGCAGTCTTTTGCTGCTTAGTATATAGGTTCAGAACACGCATCGCTCCATACATTGCGTTCTCGACGTCGGTGAAATCACTGGGTGGGGATAGATGATCGTCCAAAATATCGTTCATCGGGGTCAGATGTTCACCTTTTACATACGTCCGTCGGTGTTTGGGACGTAGTCGTTTGTCATAGTCTAAGCTGGTATCGAGAAGACTGCGAAATTGTCGTTTTAAGCTGTTCGAGATAGAAAGGGATTTATATTTATCGGATTTCATTCTGTGTGGTAGCCAAACTTGGTCTGATGTTCGACTATAGCACAGTAACTCTGTTGGCTTGATCTAACAAGTCCGTCTGTGCCTTAGTAACTAACCTGCCACCTATAGTTACCGGCTGATCCCACTCTAAAATGTTAATATGGGACGTTGCAGCTACTTTTCGAAACAAAAAAAAAAAAATAAATAACCCAGCTGGTGGGGAAATCGCGAAAGTATTTACTCGGATAGCCAGGCTGCTCTCAATGACCTTAATGACGTTAGAACAACGTCAAGATTGGTACGTGAGTGCTAAGAAACGTTGGATCGGCTCTCGGTCCGTTGTCCAGTTACCTTAGTATGGGCACTAGGCTATACGAGAATAGATGGAAATGAGAGAGCAGATGAATTAGCTAAATGGGGCTTAATTCAACCTTTAATAGATCCAAAGCTGGCTCTGTAGATGTCCTTCCAGAGAGTAAGGTTTGCTGTGAATAACTGGGCTAAGGGACAGCACGCCCATCTTTGGAAAGTTTGTACAACGGCCAGACAGGCCCGAGATCGTATAGTTCTACCCAGTTTGAAACGGAGAAAATAAATGACTTTAAGCAGGGTACAGCTGAGCTGATCAACAGGTACATTTACGAGACGACATCCTAAGAAAGCACCTGCACATCATGGGATTAGCGGAGAATCCTCTCTGCCAAAGGTGCGGCCTGGAGGATGAATCTTGGTCCTATGTTTTATGCTCTTGTGAAGCATTGTCATCCTTGAGATACAAGTATCTGGGATCTCCAGTACTGAGTTCCGAGGACATGAAGATATATAAAATATTTAATTTGACTCATAAATAAATTTTTCAACGACAAATTACTAGTCAAAAATAGCTAAATAAATAAACAAATAAAACAAAATGACAGGTTAAGGTGTTAATGAATTCACAATTTGATCTACCCATAAAGAAAAGATTTTTCGTCGAAGATTGTTGTGAATTTTTATTTCTTAATCTCCATAGGACATTAGTCAAAAGGTTTTGAATTTGGTTGTAAATGAATGTTGAAAGTTTTAAATTATTAACTAAAAAAACATAATCCAATTTATAGTATATTACGTGATTGAGGTTGTAAGTTGTATATTACACACGAGCGAAAAAGTTACGCAAGAGCCGCGCAGCGGCGAGTGCGTAATTGCGCGAATGTGTAATATGCCTTACAACCGAGTTACGTACTATACTTTATCTACGACTAACTTGAAATTCACAATAAACGATAAAAATTTGGTACAAATCTACCATAATACGAATATATTAAAATTATGTAGTATTTGAAATTTATTAAAAACAAACGTAAACATTCGGTTGCTAGGTAAAATTTTTGTACAGATTCTAATATTAGGGCCGCTACACACGATCAGTTTTAACTGACAGTTTTCACTGAACAGTTAAAACTGACAGAGAAAACTGATCGTGTATAAGCTGAAAACTGACAGCTTTAATATGAACGTGTGTAGGCACAAGAGCATCATTTTTATCTGACAGTGAAAACTGTCGGTTAAAACTGATCGTGTGTAGTGCCCTTTATATGTATCATGTATATCATTGTATATATATATAATAATTATAAGAATTAATAAAAGTGTAGTAGGCTTTGTAATTTTTAATATACATGCATGTAACGAACCATTTTTTGTACAGCTGGCTATGTGGCTGTATGTAAAACGTAGTTTACTTAGATAATATTTTGTACAAAGAACAAGCAATTTCATGGTAGATAAAAATATTACATTAAAAACAAACATAAACTTTCAATTGCTAGGTAAAAATTTAAAACAATACATTATATAGTACAAAGACTAATAAAAGTATAGTAGACTGTGATTCTTTCACAATCGTGTGTAAAGTGTAAAATCGTGTACAGCTGTATGTAAAACGGAACTTATCTAGGTAGTATTTTGTAAATAGGCAATTTTATAAAGAACCTGCATAAAGACTAATAGCGCCTCTTTCTATAATTTTATAAGTACTTGTGTGAGCACATCAGCATGACGTTAGCCCAAATTGTAACCACAGATTTTAATGTAAATTCTTTAACAAGTTTATACTTTTGTATTAATTATCACTTTAAAGTATTTATAATTTTAATATATAAATATTAAATAAAGTAAGTAGTACAGGGCTTTCATTATATATCGAGACCCACGTGACCAAATATAATTTCCGCCATATTTGTGTGCATGGTAATTATTAAAAATAAAAAATATTTTATAAAACCGACTTCAAAAGGTAAAAAATAATGAAAGCATGTATTTTGAAGTCAGGCGGGGCACATAGTATAAGAAAATGTAGATCTTGAAAAATTCCTGAATTTTGAAAGAACATTCGATCGAAATTTTTTTTATGATACTGACTTCAAAATACATGCAAATATTAAATACATACAATACAAATTATTTTTTACCTTTTGAAGTCGGTTTTCCAAAATATTTTTTATTTCATACCTGTTAGTGGCAAGCATATCAGCCTACCCCATTGCAATTTTTAAATCTTTATAATGTATGTATGTATGTATGTATGTATGTATGTATGTAACATATGTAATAATTATTATTAATTAAAGTAAAATGTGATTTATATTGCAAATAAAGCACTGTCTCGATTCGCCCCACACATAGGGGCGAATCTAGACACTATATAACCAAAAAAAAAAAAAAAAATGTTGCAGTAACAATTTTGATATTTTTATTACTGCTCTATATGCTCGTGATACTAAAGCTTTTAAATTATTTTTTTAGAATTTTTTAGATAAACTCTAAACAATTTATTAACAAAAAACTGAAAAAATCGTCTACATTCGTCCCAACTGACGGTACATAATATAAAAAATAATATCTATATTATTTTTATTATTAGATATACATATGTATCTGTTGAAGTGTTGGTAGTGTTAGAAATACATAAATGCTATTTACTATTAAGTCTGATAAAAAAGATATAAAATATGTATCGTCAGCGTTATTATTTCCAAATGAAACATACAATATTTTCATATAAAATTGTCATAATTATTCATATTATTGAAGATGGTTAAAAAATTACTCAACCAATGTCAATAAAATTTTTATGGGACCACCTGGAGAGCTTTATCTACTAACCAAAAAAAGAATGGCGCAAATTGGTTAAGAAATGTGGGAGAAAGTGGTGTACATACATAAAAAAAAAAAAAAAAAAAAAAAAAAAAAAAAAAAAAAAAAACAAAAAAAACATACGGGTTGAATTGAGAACCTCCTCGTTTTTGAAGTCAGTTAAAAATACCCTAAATGTGGTATCATTTAAAAATCTATTATATTTTGCAACTAAATATTTAAAGTAATAATTGCAACACTGAAAAATACGAATGAATTCGATTATTTATTTTCAGTGTTTTCAGCTAGTAACTAACTTCACTACAGTGCCACCAACATATAGTAAACAAATTACCAAGCGCGCTAAACAAATTTGACCACGTGGGTCTCGATATATAATGAAAGCCCTGTATATTTAATATTAATAGATTTGAGCGTTACTTTATGGTATTCCATATTTGTAAATAATAAACAAATATTTTACTTCGCAAAAATACCACTTTTATTACCATATTTGTGTGTATGGTAATTATTAAAAATAAAAAATATTTTAAAAAACCGACTTCAAAAGGTAAAAAATAATGAAAGCATGTATTTTGAAGTCAGGCGGGGCGCATAGTATAAGAAAATGTAGATCTTGAAAAATTCCTGAATTTTGAAAGAACATCCGATCGCAATTTTTTTTATGATACTGACTTCAAAATACATGCGTGAATAAAAATGGTATTTTTGCGAAGTAAAATATTTGTTTATTATTTACCCTGTATATTTAACCAAAAAATATTAATAACAGTAAAAATTAAGTGATAATGGATAACAGTGTTAATAAAAAGTTAAGATCTGGTAACACAGGATGTTGGGTCGTATTTTGTCATAATATTTACGGTAAAACGAATTCAGATACAAAATTTTATTTCTTTCCATCAAAACCGTATTTATTAGAACGTCGACTACAATGGATTAAAGCAATAAATCGTATAAAGTAAGTTTGACATGAATTAAAAATTAATTTTTATGTAGAGGTAAGTGGACTAAAGTGGGAAATGGCACTTTCCGGGTAAACTGTCAAAGTACAGATGTTATGTGCTACTGACATCTGTTAGTAATGACCACAAACTAATCTTTATGGTATACCCACACATGCATATGTGTTCGTGCGTTCTTGGCACTTTTCAAAGTTTTGAAGCGAATCGTAAATTACATTTGATAATGCATAAGCGTTTTGTGTAATTTATACATTGTAAAAAAATGACGCTTACATTTTTGCAAAATGTGGTGTCGGGGTAAAGTGGGAAATTTTGTACGGGGTAAAGTGGGAAATGTCAAAAATCACGATTGAAGCGTCGTTTTGCATTCAAATGTTGTCGATTCATTGTTTATGATTTAAAAGAGTGTTATGAATGTATTTATGTCCCTCTAACCTCAAAATTTCAACTTCATATAGGTTTTTTCGGTTATCGGAATATAAAATATCGTACACACGGCGCGAAAAGAAGATTTTTTAACAATTCGCAAATCTAAATCAAGTTACAAGAAGCAGTTGAAAAACGTTTGGCAAATAAACGCATCGAAGCTCGAAAATCAATTAAGTCATTTTTTCATTTTTTTTTTTCAGCAAAAATTGTTTTTTTCTATATTTACTATGTATTTTGTATATTTGAACTTTTTTTGCCTTGAAATATAGATATAATAACTTTGCTACAAGATTTGCGTTGAGTTTTTACAGTTTCCCACTTTACCCCACGATTTTCAATTTTGGCCATTTTGCACATGATCGGTCAAAGCTCGGTATCTCAAAAGAACATCAATATTTTTAGTTGGTATCTTAGGCAAAAGATAGCTTATTGAATTCTCTTTACTATAGAAATTTTAAACATGGAAAAATAATCACTTTTGTTCAATCAACGGAGCTCCAAAAAAAGTTTCCCACTTTACCCCACTTACCTCTACTAATATATTATTTTTTTTTAGTTTGGATGGTGCAGCATGGCAACCTACTAGTAAATCACGAATATGTAGTAATCATTTTGTTCGTGGCATAAAATCTGAAGATCCTTGACAACCAGTATAATAATAATAACGTCAGACACTTTTTTTGTCTCACACACTAAATGCTAATTTTTGCCACCATAAACGTTAGTGACTGATTATCAAGATCACGCATCTTCTCTATAGTAGTTTTTGTATACGTTTAATTGTCGATAAAAAAATGTACTATACAAATTTTGCGCAGATTACTAGATTTTATATCGCCCAGTAATCGTATACGTATATTTTTACTTGATGCTGGTTCTAATTTTACCACCAGAGGCGTGAGTGAGAATCTTTGCGTCGCCAATAGTTTAACCTCTGCATAACATAAATTTTAATGAACTGTATAAAATCAACCAAAAATTTGCTTTTTTGTTTATTTTAAATTTTTTATCATTAACAATACTTACAGATGTGTGCGTGCATGAGAAGTATATTTGTCAATTGTTTTACAACGATGTGTTTTTAGTCATCTTTTCTATTTTTATTTACTCATTATTTATTTAAAATTCTTTTTACATGTCAGTGCTGTTTATATTTTAGGTTGCATACTACTTTATTTACTTTGTAGGTAAGTAACTACGACTCTTTACGTAGACGCTACATATTTTGAACGTTAGAAATATCCATATACAGTATTCATATACCATTGCACATGTAGTCCTTTTTGTAACAATTTTTCTTTTAGTTTTCATCCGCTTTACGTTTTATATAAAAGTTAAAAGAATATTTTTTTAAAAAATCGCCAAATGGCTGGAGTTTTTTTATAGTTTTCGGAATAAAATATAAAGTATTTAAATACAGTTTTTATCATAAAAAAATGATCAATAAACTTTTATAAATAGTTTTCCTGGCATATTATGTGATGCTAATGTTACTAATGAAATAGTCTCAAATACTGTATCGCGTGGGGATACTATTATAAACATAGAATATTAGAAACAGCGTACATGCAAAAATTTGTTGCCAGTAGTAGGCCAAACTAGGTCTACTCACATCTTAGCTGATCACCCGTTCGGAGGTGATGAGTGGAAGCGCTTCAATTATCACTGATTGTTAGGTTATTGTTGGTTACACTGGATGTTGGTCTGTTTGCAATATGTGTGTATATGGCTGTGTGTGTGCGGTATGGTCGACCACTCATATAGAGGCAGATATCAGACCTATACAAATGCAGTGTGTACCGTGTGTATTCCTACATAACATATAGGTGGGGAGTAGTAGGGATTTTTTGTCTACGCTAGTATTGCTCATACAGAGATAGCAAGTTGGTTTCTGATATTTTGTGGTTATAAAGATCTTGTAAATTAAAGTTGAGGTTTTGAAATCATTTTTGATTTTTAAGCTTTATTTGAGAAATTTGAATTTCAAATTTTGTGTGTTGTCTTAGACTATTAAAATCGGGAGTTACACATTTCCTTACTGATTTTTGAGCTTCATTCGCAAAACGGGTCTTCAAATGGTCCGTTAATGGTCGTGATGGTAGAAAATACATCGATACGTTAAATGTAAATGGAATTTAGTAAAATAATATTTTTGCATTTATTTAATGGAAATAATTCCAAATTTCAAAGATGCACAATACATACTTGCTAATATTTGTCATTTCTACGTCTATTTCTTTAATTTACAAACACAACTATTCTTAATTATTAATTCTAAAAATAAACTGTATCTCTCAAAAATTTTTGAAACTTTGGTGGATTGTAGATCTTACTAAAAGTAATTACGAGCCATATTTCGTTCGTGCCCATAAGCGGTTTAAAGGGGTGAAATTCACCCCTGAAAATTTGAGTTTTTTTTAATTTTCTTAAATATCTTGGAAATGGTAAGAGCTTTGGTAGGGAAACTATATATATTTGTAAATGGCACTTTAAGATCTTTGTTATGATATCAAAATTAAAGCTATAAAATCACTGGGGTTTCATCCGCCACCCCCAACCCCTACTTTTATCAGGTATATTTTGGTAAAACAGAAGGCTGTTATTCGTAAATAAAAGAATTTTTAATTAATATATTTTACATCACACAAGTTTATTTATTTTTGCATAAATGCCCCCTTTGCTAATATTAACTTGGGAAAAATTTTAACTTTTTGATTTAATAATTAGCAAAAATATGGTCAAAAAATCTCGTATTTTAGTTAAATCTCGTTACAAACTTACGGTATACTTTAAAGTACATAGTTTAGACAGAAAAAAGACACTGCAAACCCGCCCCCTCCCATGCTTTACTGATATCAATACAAATCTTATTTATTTATTTACTTATTTATTTATTTTTATTTATCGATACAATTTTCAATATTTTAAGGTTTGTAATCTACACAATAATGATATTGTTCATAAAAATGTTCAAAACAAAAATATTGTCCACACCAAGCACATCTTATAAAAGCGGGGTTACCGCATACACTACACTTTGGTGCTTCTCTTTGTTCTTTGAAAAAGCAATATGTTACAGGATTTTCAAATCTTTCTGGTCGTTGTCAATATATCCACTTTTATACCATCCATACTTGAACAAATTTTGAAAACGAGGCGACGAAAACTAATTGTCAGCTAGTAAATATTGTTACGGCAATGTAAATCAATAGCATACTTATTTAGAATTACGTTATCCGAAAGTACTGTAATGAGTTGTTTCCAGAGTCGAAATCCATAGATATCCAGGGGTTAAAATATTGAAAATTGTACAGATAAATAAAAATAAATAAATAAGTTTGGTGTAGATATCAGTAAAGCAATATATCAGTAAATAAATTTTTCCCAAGTTAATATTAGCAAAGGGTGTATTTATGCAAAAAGAAATAAACTGGTGTGATGTAAAATATATTAATTAAAAATTCTTTTATTTACGCATAACAGCCTTCTCTTTTACCAAAATATACCTGATAAAATTAGGGGTTGCGGGTGGAGGATGAAATTCGAATGATTTTATAACTTTAATTTTGGTATCATAATAAAGATCTTAAAGTGCCATTTACAAATATATATAGTTTCCCTATCAAAGCTATTACCATTTCCAATATATTTAAGAAAATTGAAAAGAAACTCAATTTTTCAGGGATGAAATTCACCCCCTTAAACCGCTTATGGGCACGAACGAAATATGGCTCGTAATTACTTTTAGTAAGATTTACAATCCACCAAAGTTTCAAAAATTTTTGAGAGATACAGTTGGATACCTTTCCTTGTAAGATAAACAATTTTTGAGCTACATGTGTTTAAATATTTCAATGCGCTCCTAAAAATAGGGGTTTTGAATTTTAAAATTGTTATAACTATAAAAATAATGGTAATAAAAAAGATAAAAATTCGTTATCTTCAAAGCAAGTACTATCTTACAAAAGAAAAATATTATAATGATCTGAGAACATAAGATTTTGAGCATTGGTGATTTAATGTGGACTAACCTCTATATTGAATTAAAATGTATATTTCACGGAAGGTTATGAGCGAATTTCTTTAACTTTAGTAATAATTGGTTTTGTTCGTGCTTAGTGTTCCAAGTTTCTGAATTTTATGGTTTGAAATCCTATGTGCTTTTATATCTTTGTATTTTTTGTTCTTTCTTTTCGGAGTTAAAAAAGAGTTATGTTGTTTTGGTTTTGTGGTTTGCTTTTACTTATGGTACTTTACAACCTGTTTTCCTTTTCTTTATTTTTAGAATTACACGGTTAAAAATCTTGGACTAATTTTTTAATCCAACCTTAACTTACTGAAAAAACTAAATATTAAAATACTAAAATTAAATCTTGCCCTTATATTAAAATATTTCCAATATTTTTTGATATTCAGATTTAATCTAACTACATTATTTTCCATAATTTAAACCATTTTTGATTAAAATATAATACAAAATTATTGAAATCATAACAACGAAACCAAAAAAGTACTAAAACCTAATCCAAATTATATACATTTTTTAATTCAGAATTAAAAAATACTTAGATTTTAATCTTAATTTGGATTCAATCAAATCAGTGTGTTTTGTGTTGTGTTAGTGACACGTGCATACCTAATTTGGTATTATGTCCTTCTCACTCCAACGCATTTAATTTACAGTATTGTTTTCTCTGTTGGTCAATTATTATTTAACATCAAGGAAATTTCTCACGGAGTATCAAAATATGTAGGTATCTATGTATATACCTAAATGCGTCACCAGTAGTCATTCACAAACAGAACTCGTTGCTTTTTTGTTCAATTATTTTGTTTATTTTGGTAATTTCGGTCGGGCTTAAAACATTTAAATATAAAAATGCTTCAATATTTAAAATTAAAAATGTAATTTCAATTGTTAAACGTTTGTTTAGTCATTGCCGTTATTAAATAAATTATTGTTCATTGGCAAAATATTTTATTTTTATTGAAATTTTGATACAACTGACATGGATTCCTGAAATAATAGTTGATATTGTTTATCAATATAAAAATTCAAATTATTTTTTAACTCAGGTTTTTATACAAGGTACGTAATATCGATTTTAAGTATAAAACGATATATGGAAAAATAAAGTATTCTGATTTTTTTTCATCTATTTTCTAGGTGCGTATCTACTATGGTATCGTTTGATGTAAAACATAGCTGATTTTGATAATGGAATGATTATTGATAGATGAGCCGTATGGTAATTTAGATAACGTATCTCCCCCGTTTGGTTTCGAACTCAAGATCTACCAGACAAGAGCGAAGTGTTCTGATTTTTATTTATATCAAAATTAAAATTATTTACCCGGACAATTTCGGCGTAGCAGTCAGCATAGAATTTAAGCACTTCAATTATGTGGTAAGTCTTTGCAACTAACATTTAACAATAATTCTACTAACTTTCTTCTTTATTTACAGGTTTTATTCTACTATTAAGAAAAATTATAGTTCAAGAAAAAGGAAAAAATCAGAAGAATCTACAGAAAACGTTCAAGAAGAAACAGACCATGAGCTAAGCCCGGAAGATCTTTTTTTTTTAAAATTCATTGTTTATTGTGAAAAAAGTCAATAAAATGTTGGTAATACAAAAATGCAATTGAGTTTCAATATAACCTTCATTACAATATTTAGTAATTAAAATATTAGATTTTAATACAGACAATATTAAAATTTCAAACCAAAGAAACCTATCTTTTAATACATATTTGGTTTAAAATATAATCCACCGTTACTTATTTTTAATACCTTTTGAATTTAGAATCGTAATATTCATAGTATTAGTTTGCAATGAAATTGGAATAAAATTTGGTTTTGTGACTCTAAACTAAGTTGAATTAATTTTTAATATCAGTTATATTACAATGAATTTTTTAATATATGGAACCGATTAGATTTTAATAAAATTTTGGTGTTGCCATATATGTAACCTCTGTAGATTACTTATTAAACCAATATTTTTAACCGTGTAATAATTAAGAATAGTTGTGTTTGTAAATTAAAGAAATAGACGTAGAAATGACAAATATTAGCAAGTATGTTTTGTGCATCTTTGATTGAAATTTGGAATCATTTCCATTAAATAAATGCAAAAATATTATTTTAAAGATACAGTTGGATACCTTTCCTTGTTAGAAAGCTGAAACTTGCACCATTAATTTTAGAATTAATTTGACATATAACATGATAATTTCTCTACAATTAGAGGAGCAGTAATTATTAAAAATCCGTAAGAATCATGTACTTTGTGCCAAGTCTTTGAAATTTAGTATAGTCTTAGGTATTGTCTTGAGCTTTTAGGACACCATCGCAAACAACTTGTGCGCGACCTCTGATGGCCTGTTTGCTATAAATCCAATATGGCCGGCATTAAGTAATGCCACTTTTTGTAGTTTCTTGGATGCGAGGAATCAATTTCAATTTGTGTTTCAAGAGTAAATTTTTAATTTGTAGTTAATTAATTACAAAATATAAAGAAACATGAATGACTAAGTTGACTTCAAAAAAACAGGAAAATAAAAACAACAAACTTCATTTCAACTGCTCAAATATATTTCAAATTACTTGTAATTCATCCTCATGTGAGCTCCATCTGTATTAAAATTCAAATAAACATCAAAATCTACATAAATTAAAATCATATAGAACCTAAATTAAATTTATCAAAAGGTTATTTATATAACCATTTAGTCATTACATTAAAAATTTTTTTAATAAAGAAAAATACTAAAAAATAGCATGATTGTGGAGGTAAAACAAAGCCATTAAGTATTAATTCATTAAATCAATAAATTATAGAAAATCAAAAAAATAGCAAGGTGTCAAAACAACCAATTTTGTCAAATAAGGAATTTAGAAGCTTTTTTTAAAAAATTTATAGTATCAAAAAATTGAAAAATTAAATTAAGCTGAAACTATTAAAATAAACAAACAATACTTACATTAATAAAATTTCATCGTTGAAATTCAAATCCGTAAGCTTAATAAAAAAATTTTCACTAATTATCTGTTTATTGTAATTTTTTTCTTTGTCCTTAATCTTAACGTTAGTAAAATCAAATCTATTGTTAAATTTAATTACATGAACTGACAGTCCAGTATTGCCCTTTTCCATTTTTATATCATTTTTATGTTGATAAATTCGTGAAGATAATTTTTGGCAAGTTTGGCCATAGTAAACATAAGAGCAGTCATTACATTTAATTTCATAAACAACAGAAAAAAATTACAATAAACGGATGACTAGTGAAAACTTTTTAATTAAGTAAAACCAATAACTGTAATAAACAATTAGAATGAGTAATTTCAAAAATTTGCGACAACCTGCATGAAAATATTAGAATAATTAAAAGAAAATTGTTCTACATGTTTCGATCATTTAAATGATCATCTTCAGGAAATCAAAAACGCAATTGTGAAACAACTGAGACAAAAGAAAACATCAAAAGGACATAACCTTTAAAATCAACTGGATGTCAAACATGACAAATGGAAAACAATGTTAAAATAGCGAACCCCATAAGAAGCAGGGAAAGTCAAAAACGTGATAAGATTGAACGAAGAAACGCAGAAAAATAGATGCGACCCAAATACTTACCGTATCGGGGACAAGTTACAACTAAGAATTCAATAGAACATCGTAGAAAAATCCGTTGATATCAGTCACAAAGAAATTATGTAAGATACCAATCTTTTTGAAAAGATTTAAATAAATTAAAAAATAAATAGAAACACCAAACCACGCAATTATTACACTTAAAACACTCATAATTAATGAGAACATAATTTAGTAAAATTTAATTTGTTACAGGTTAGTAATGAAAAATGAAAAATATACTTAAAATAATTCAAAAAACAATTGTTAAGACGAGTCGTGTATCGTGTTCAAATTTTCGTTATAAAATGAAGATTCAAAATGCTCAGCTAATCGTTTCATGATGGAACGGCACTGTTCATATGATTACACAGTTGCGCAGTCTCATTAAGAATTGGTTGGTGTAAATTATTGCAATTTGCGATGTATAATGTTTCTAACGTATCAAGTAATGACCCCTTTTTAGCAAAATGCAACGGCGTATTACAATTCCAAATGATTCAATAAGTCCGTATCAACATAAAGTCGCGGCCTACAATCCAATGATCCACCGCGCGTTTAATATACCTTTGTCGGAAGGAAATTTTTATAAAAGAAATAATATTAAAATAATAGCGAATAATAACGGATATAATTCAAACCTAATCGATAAATTAATAGCTAAGAAAGAATTTAAACAAATCTTAAAAATAAATTTACCCCTCCGTTAAACCAGAACCAAAAACTAAATTTAGAACTATAACATATTTTGGTAAAATATCAGATAAAATTAAAAAAGTTCTAGCAAAATCAAACATAAATATAGCATTTAAATCAGGCTTTAATCTAGGAAATTTAATATATAACAATAAAACCAAAATTGACAAACTTAAAAAATCGGGTATCTACAAATTAAACTGCCAAGATTGCAATGGTTTTTACATCGGTCAAACTGGCAGAAACTTTGAAACCCGGAGAGCAGAGCATTTTAGATCATATAGAAATAAGAAATCCGACTCTGCTTTTGCGAGGCACTTAATAGACACCGGACACACACCAGAACGGGAAATTACTGTGTTACACGAGGCAAGCAAAGGACAGAAGTTAACAATCCTAGAAGCAATAGAAATAAATAAACATAGCTCTGATCACCTTTTAAATGATTACACCGATATTTATAGTTCAACTTTATTTTTAATATTATAACTTGTGTTTAAAACTGTATTCACTGTAGTATTGTCTTTTTGTCCTTTTTAAGTTCAATCTTTTGCCACGTGTTTATTTGCCTCTTGTCACATGTAATGTAATCTTGCTTTTCTTGATTTTCGGATTCTCCTATCACTCCCACCCTTTCCACTTCCACATCACCGACCACTCCCCCTTAATAAGTATAGGTAGACAAAATTAGTATATAAGACATGTAACGAATGTAATACTTATTCTGTTTGAAAATGAACTGACGGTTCGAAACAATATTGTCACAGTTTCAAAATAAAAGTGGTATTTTTGCGAATTAAAATATTTGTTTATTATTTACAAATATGGAATACCATAAAGTAACACTCAAATCTATTAATAAAATTGATTGTATTAGTAGATTGTATCACTCTACTAGGTCGTTCACAAGACTGAAGATGGTTTTGTTTTTGCATTAAAAAAATATAAGATATGTATGTACATATAACAAGCAAAATGATTCATAATATTGGCAATTAAAAAACACAAACAGACACAAAACAACATTAACGATGTGGTATTAGTAGTAAAACGTCGTAAAACTGATTTTTAAAAAGATTGATAATATTTTTACGTTTTATCACAGCCCTTCAGCTCTATTCGTAGCTCTGTTAGGGACCTTTTCTTCCCATCTCTGCATATAACATACATTGTCTTGTAATAAAGAACAAGATCATTACCTTTTTCCAACCCAAAAAATGGTAAAATTTTATGCATAGATGTGCACTCGAAGCATTTCAGATTGCCTATATGTGGATTAAATTGCATAGAATATTTTCCTTTTTCAAAATAAATAAATAAAATGTTAACAAATGTTAATAATACATATTACAGTAGAACCTCTGTTAACTGGACAACAGTGTCACGCAAAAATTTGTACGGCTAACAGAGGTGTTCGCTTAACAGGGGTAAAGTAAATAATACCATTAAATAATGTAGTATTCATAACTAATTTTTAATGCAAATTTTTTTCTTTTTTAAATTGAAATTAATTTCATAAACAAATTTAGATATTTTTACAAAAAAAAAAAATGAATAAATAAATAAAATAAAAAAAATAAAAAAATAAAATAACGTTTGCAAATGCATCTTTACATTAGAATCATTGTTTACAAGTTAAAATATAAACATTTTATCTACCCGGTTAATGGAGGTAATAATGTATTAAATAATATGTCATCGTCAAAAAATATGAATCTTAACAGAGGGTCTGATTAAAGGAGTGCTGAATGCATTGGTTTCAATATAACATTCCACCGTCATTAATAATTTGTTCGGGTATAGGAGGGTTCCGGTTAAGAGAGGTGTCCGTAAGCAGAGGTTCTACTGTATTTGAATGTTGCATGTACAGCAATATCAATACATTACTTTAATATCATAATATGTACATCATACGTGTGAGTATTGTACGCACATCTGTCCAAACATATATTGCCTAATTACATACAAAAAAGGAAAATTTCCTAAAATTCTATCAAGTTGCTTATAAATTAAAAAAAAAAAAATAAAAATAAAAAATAAAGAACAGAAAAGAAAAATTATTATCCGATAACTTTAACTATAATTTTAATTCACAGCTGAATTTCTTTTTAGCTAAAATGCTAACTTGCATTTTTAATTATTGTATATGTGTATCGCGTCGTATACATAATTATGTAAGTGATACCTATATCGAAATATGTAATATGAGTTCATTGTATCTGTAAATTTTATTAAACTGTGTTGTAAGTATATGTATAATTAACTTGTGATTATTTGTTAAATATTTCTTGTGACGGAGGCACATAGAAAAACCCGGTCTCCGCTCGTGCGACCGGGCCCAGTTCGAGCGAGCGGCTGTCCGAACCAGATAATTAATATGTGGGTTAGTTCGTGCGAGACTGGAACTCGCTCCGGGAGCCCACCATATAGGTGTCTACCGGGAAAGGAGGGGTGAAGGGGGTTGTTTTCACGGGTTAATCGTACCGCATGCTTCGAGGTTTCTTTTTTAAATGAAACTAAAATTATAAGTTTAATGAACCAGAATATATTGAATGTATAAGCAAATTACTACAAATGGAAAGTTACAAATAATCTTATAATTAGATATTGTACCCCTTAACAAGTATAATAAAAGAACGCTCAAGCAAATAAAAGAAAATTGTTTAAAGCCATATTAAACGTTTTCCCCAAAAGTATATTGAACTTATAAGAAAATTACTACAAACGAAAAATTACAAGTAAGTTTATAATGTTTATAATCAGTTACTGTACCCCTTAAATAGTATAATAAAAGAATGCCCATGAAAATAAAGCAATTATCTAAAAATATACGTTTACTCGAAAAATGTTGACAAAAATAATATTATATAAAATAAAAATTTCCCTTTTTAATTATTGTTTAAAATAATCATTGTGTTGTGGTACTCTGGTTTCGTTTTGTGTAACGAACACTTTGGGAGCACCCAACTTTCCAATGTGTGTTTCCAAAATAAAAGATAGAATTTTCAAACAACGATTTTTATTAAACAGTTTTCTTTTATTGAGTTTAACAAATATATTTCAAATAGAGAAGTTATTCTAAGTCCGGATTCCACCACTGGCTCCACTATCCACGATGTCCCCTTGATTGATTCGGTTTCCACTATTGCTGTCCAATTCAACTGCCCGTTCCGATACTTGATTTTTGACTGATTCACTCGACTGATTATCCACGACTGATCTTCACCACTGATTCTGCACAACTCATCTCAGCTTCATCTGCCATCGCCTTTTATACCCATCTGGTGATGACGTGTTGGTGTTGTTTTTCCATGATGGGAATCTTCTAGCTGTTTCGCGAATGTTCCACCATTATATAAAGGAAAAAAAAAAAGAAATTAAAAAAAAAATTGGTGTAAGCCGTCGTCACCGGTGGGGATTGAACCCGGGCCCTTAGTAGTGGCGAGCCGATCATATCACCACTGCGCTACCGGACTGTGGTGATGATAGCGCCTTGTGTAGACGACTTGTGTAAGTGGTACGGGTGCTGGCTACAGTAGTCTTCTGTTATGACCGTACGCAATGTTGGTACATTAGAGTCCCAACAATTGAAAGAAAATTAAGTAAGTTAAATTTGTTAACAAAATTAATGAAGCTACTTTTCACTACTAAAAGAAAATAAAATTAAATTTCGGCTTATGTAATTATTCGAAACTTAATCATAAATATAACTCAAAAAGAAAAATTATACCCTTATCTAAATGTTACTAAATTATAAAGGAAACTTATGATAACTCAAGGAAAAATGAGAAACAACTTTATTATCAATGTACGCTCACCGCTCAGACGCTAATTAGAGTTTTCTTCTGATTTGTCTCCTTTCTGTTTTTAGCTACCCCTCGGTTTCCACAATTTCTTCCACACTACACTACACTATCATCAATTTACCCCCCCCCCCCAAAAAAAAAATCTACTTGTACAACCCTTTGTGTTCTACACTCCCCCAAATCTCACATCTGACTCTGTTCTCAACTTCACTACTTCAACTCTCGATCTCAACTCTCCGTGTCTCACACTACTCTTTTTGATCGCGTTACTTGTGCCGTGCTGCATTTTTGCAGAATCTGCAAATTGTGCATTTCTGCATATATGCACGTTGACTTGACGACCAGTAGTACACATAGCGACCTCTCTTAATTAAGATCGTTAATTAGGTCGATATGCACCCCGCAAACACCGGCTGTATTTAGATCTCTCTTTTCGTAAATTAAGTAACGCAATTAGACCTAAATACACTATTGTCGATAGATGTCACTAGGTACATGTATATTAATTATTTATTAATCCAATTTATCACATTCTTTATGCAGAAAACTATATCATTACAGACAAAAATTTTTATTTATAAAAAATTAATACTTGCCAAAAGACAATTAAAATTTTTTTTGGCAACGTTCAAAGAAAAAAATTATAAATTATCGATAACTGGAAACTCCTTAGAAGTTGGATTTACAATTGTACAATATTTACTGATAAATTGATTAATTAACCATTCGATTTATATACAACTTTTTCTGGTGTCAAAATATTACATCAATTTTGATGAATGATGAAAAACGTGAAAAGGTGGTCAAATGGTCAATGTACACGCATAATTTGCAAGTTAGAAATTTACTTTTTTTGTTTCTATTTAAATTTTTTTTCTTTTTTTGCAAAAATATTCCATGAACCTTTCTTGAACACATTTCTCACAAACGTGTGGTGGAGGGTAGTGACCCCGGTATAAGAATGTCCAAGTTAAAATTTATGTCGACGAAACACGTTCACTTAAAAAAAATGAATATTTAATCTTATAGATTTAGGTATATTTATACTGCAATAAGTAAATAAGTACCAAAAAATAAAAAAAAATTAAAAATCTTTTAAAGTCTAGTTATTATTTTATCAATCGTAAATAATCGTAGAATTTTAAATGGATCACTTTATCCTTTAACATGAGAAAAAATGTAGAGTTTACAGATTTGTTTACCTATAAGTAATTATTAAAATAAATTTGTTGGTATTAAAAACACTATTTTGTTGTAATGCATTTCAGTGAATTTAATTTCGTATTAAATACCTAGTAAAAATCAAATAAAATACTTCTGATGATAACTATTTTTTCTCATCTTAAAAATTTAATTTGTTGTTTTTTCAAGTTATAGTATTATAAATGAAAAAGCGTTTGTGTATGTGTGTGTGTGTGTGTGTGTGTGTGTATGTGTGTGTGCGTATGTGTATTAATGTACAATATATATACTACTATACAAATGAATTTTAATGTTATCAATTTTTAAACAAAAAAAAAATTACGTTTAACAGAATACAAATACAATTATTATATGCATACTTATTTATATTATAGCTGATACTGCATAATAAGGTGTTGTTGCTTAATTATAATATGTATGCATAAATACACACACACACTCATAAAAATATATATGTACGTACTTCTGTTGAATTTTCAGTACAATATTTTTTCATTAAAAAGTGTAGAAATTTTTAAACAAGGGTTAATATAGATGTCGTGGTGTAGTGGTTAAGTACTCGGGCGACTTACAAAAGTACCGGAGTTCAAATCATGCCACTGACAGGATTTTTTTTAATTAAAATAAATTAATATTTCAAGATAGCTGAGAAACGAACACGAATTATAAACGCCATCTATCAGTGTGAAACCGAAGGCGTCAAAAAAAAAAAAACTAGCGACGTCGACAAAGTCAACGTCACCGTCTGTACGTATGAAAAACAAAAAATGGCGACGTATGATAAACGTACACAAAAAAAAAATGGCAACGTCGACAAAGTCAACGTCACCGTCTGTTGGTATGAAAAACAAAAAAAAAAATGGCGACGTATGATAAACGTACACAAAAAAAATGGCGACGTATGTATGTACGTATGTACATACATACATGTATCATATCACCCTATATTTAGGCATACTACATTGCGTTGCCAATCGCCCCATTACCTACTGTTATGTTGTATGAGTTTCACCAGGATTCCAAATTTGTCAAAAATAAAATTGCCGACCGAATTTGAAATTTTTTTTTCACTGTTAGAGAGCTAAACTATTTTAGATAGATATAGATTACGCTAAAGTCCATGGAGCCCAAAAGTGTCAAAAATAAAATAACTGACCGATTTTGAAATTTTTTTCACTATTACAGTGGTAAATTATTTTAGAAGGACACAGGTTGTGTTATCTGGGATCCGCAAGTGTTGTCCTGATTCAAGAGCGGCAAAGAAGACTACGCAACGGTTCTTGAAAATACTTTCACTGTTAGAAAGCTAAAATATCCTGGATGGGTATATAGGTTATATTATATAAGTCCGCCCAGAATATACTGCCGAACTGATTTTTTAATGCAGTTCACCAAGATCTTGCGGATTCCAAAACGTTCGAAATAAGCTACCGTATCGATTCTGAAAATTTTCTCACTGCTAGAGAACTAAATTATTTTAGATGGATATCAACTATGTTGTACAAAGTCCGTTCGGGTTCTAGAGTCCCAAAATACCAAAAATAAATTATCCAGCCGATTTTGAAAATTCTTTTACTCTTAGAAACCTAAATTATTTTAGATGGATATAAAAATGAATTACCCAGTTGATTTAAAAAATTTTTCACCATCAAAATGTTAAACTATTTTAAATGGATATATGCTACATTATCTTAGACCCGCTAGGGTCTTGTGGATCCAAAAGCGCCAAAAATTAACTACTCAACTGATTTTGAAAATCTTTTCACTGTTAGAAAGCTCAACTATTTTAAACGGGTACAGGTCTTAGGTGAGATCCACCAGTGCCCAATATTTGGAAATCGCTATGTTATGCAGATGCTGCTACAGGGGTATTTCTTCTTTCTGATCGTACGTAAACCATTGCTGTCTTCGAAGACAGAATGCCGTATAGTGTCCTATTAGTTGACTTATTTGTTTTCTGGTATCTGTAAATGGTTGTTGTCAATTAATTAGTCTCCGAAATTTAAATTCTTTTATCATAAAGATAATTTTAATTTTTTTTTTAAATATTTTCGAAAACTATCATTGGATCTATTGTATATTCGCTTTCAATATGTTATCCCCAATTATTTTAAAAAGTATTATATCACCTAAAAGATAAATAGTTTATTAATAAATAAGAAAATAATTATTTTTGATGTGAATTGATTGATTTTTGATTTTAATTATTTTTTGAAATGATTTGGCTGTAGTGAAAATTGTAGATAATGGTTGTTGGGTGAAACAAATGTAAGTTAGTCATTGCTTATTTGTTAATATTTTATATTTTATCTCAACATTCTTAATTTTACTAAATTTTTAGGAGTTTCAAATTGGTATATATAATAATTGTGTTGTAGCATGTGATTATTAGAAATCTCCTATTTATTGATTTTTTTCCTTTAATAACAATATTAAAAATAAATACACCAAATACGATCTGTGGACTTTGCGATAATTTTGAAGAAGGGAACAGTTCTTCCTAAACAGTTATTTATATTTATTTTTATATTTATTTTACATATTTGGTTCATCTGTCCATATTAAAATAATTACCGATGTTATCGACATATGTGGGATGAGTACAAAAAAGCATAAGGCAAATTATGCGAATTTTATCCAAATTTTTAACTTTTAAATTTATGATTATCTATAATTAAATTATGATTTCTTGTGGAAACTTATTAAATTGTTTCAAATATATTTCATAAAAAAGTGGAGTAACACTTTTGTGTGAAGTTAGCCCCGCACTTTTTGAAATTTATATTTTGTTAATTGTGCTAGGTTTGTGCCAATGTATACCGTAAACGGCATCTCGAAATTTCCAAGCACTTAGAAGAAATCACAAAAAAAAAAACAAATATTTAGCGAGCACTTTTTAAATTTTTTTTGGCTGTGTTGCTTTGAACTACGTTTATACCGCATTGTGCCGCAAACGGCAACTCAATGTAAGATTGGTAATTCTAATCTCACTTATTAAGAATTATCTACTGTGATAGCTCAAATAGAAGCAGTCTTGAATTCAAGATCGCTCACATCTTTATCTCAAGATATAGATGATTTATTTAACTTATTTATTTTGATTTATTATTTAATTCCTTCTTATTTTTCAATAGGTGAACCATTTAATACTATTCCTGAGCCAGATGTCACTAGCACACCAATTAATAGGTTAAAATTCTGGAGAATTTGCACGCAGATGTAACAATATTTTTGGAAAAAATGGTATTCTGATTATTTAGTTCTCTTACAAAATAGACCAAAATGGCAAAAGGAATTTCCGAATGTTCAAGTTGGCGTGCTAGTGTTATTTAAGCAGGAAAATGTTTCATCGTTAAACTGGCAATTGACTAGGATTACATCAGTATTTCCTGGTGCATATAATAAAGTACGTGTTGTTGAAGTTAAGACAAAAAAAGGTACTTATCGCCGTAATATTTCAAAAATTGCTATTTTGCCTATTTATTAACAATAACATTTAGGAATTATTTATTTTTTCTAATCTTAAAATAATATTCAATTTGATATTGTTGAAAATAATTATAATATTTTATTTAATGTTGTTACAATAATTATCTATAAAAATAATTTATTTTTCTAAAATTTTTTCAGTTATAATTTGAATTTTTTAATTTCAAATATTTAAGTCTCATTGATTTTCTTTTCTTACTCTTATTTGTTTGAAAAGTAATATTTGATGTTGTGGTGGCTCATAATTGTCATAATGTTTTATCTTTGCGGCCCCCGGCATGTTGGAAAACATTTCCAACAGATTTTTGTCATTGGAAACCATCCAAAGATAATTTTTATTTTCCAAACAAAAAATTATTATTAATTTAATCATAATTTAATTTCTAGAAACCTTTGTAAAAAACATAAAAATGTTAAAATTTATTTATAAAAAATTCAAAAACAATCATTATTAATTTACAATTCATTGAGTTCACACACATTATGTGGTGACATTAATATTACCATTTTTAATGGTAAAATAGTGTCTCTATAATGGTACTTTAAAATATAACATTTATTATTTTGTTTAAATGTTCTTTTTATTTGTTAGTAATAAAAGTTATTTCTGATTTAAAAGTTATTTTAGTGTGTGTTATTATGAATAACTTGAAAAATAAAAACTCGTCATACTATACAATATTTATAATCTAATTTTATAACAAGTTATCATATTCATAACATCGTTACTATAGTGTTGGTGGGGGTGCTGGGTACGTTAAGAAAATTTTTGACATTTTTTGATTCAGTTACATAACAATATATAACATTCAGTAAACAATGGAAGTGCTGTGTATAACGTTTTTAACATTAATCATAACGCTCCTATAGTTTAAAATATTTTATATGATTTTTCTTGAAATTTTCATTTTACAAAATTTTTGTCAGCATGGTCGAAGAACACCTAATTTGCACCTAATTCTCCATACTTTGAATTACCAAAAACACTTTTTTTACCTGTGGGACGGTTAGGTTTACGTAAACCTAGCCGTCCCCTTTGTTTTTCATGTTTTTTCGAAAACGGCAAGAACACCTAATTTTTTATTGGCACACCTATTTTTAATTTTTTATACTCCTATATTAGTACCTATTTTAATTATTAGAAAAATAATAAATAGAAAAAGATGCTATCTTCTTTAGTATTATGAACATCTTGTACAGTGTGCAGTAACTCATTAATAGTAGAAGAGCCAGTGGCCGACTTGCGATGGGCATTTCAACACACGTCATATTGAGAGGATAGGCTCTTGAATACTTTAAACAGAAATTTAGTACTGGTAAGCCTTTTTGGCCGGGTTGAGTCATCCCTAACGTTTCAAGAGGGTAAAAAATAGAGTCCAATTTATATAAAGTAACAGTTCTGGAATTTTGATACATGCAAATTAATAATATTTTTTATCGATAAAAAACGTTCTGACAATGTTTCCTCTTCACCAAGGTACCGCCGGAGCAATCTAAAGTTGTGATAAATTTCATAGTTATTTTGACAAATTACAAAATATTGTGTATCCATGGTAATATGATTTAAAAAGAAGAGAGATTATGAATAAGAAATTACACTGCTCTTATAAAAAGGTTCTCATTATATCTGTCCTGAGTCATATTTATTTAAATAATTTAAAATAACAAAATTTTTTATTTACGTTGGATAATAGAGTCTAATTATATTTCATTTTAACCAATTTCCAAATTCAGCTACTAAATCATATTACTAAATTCTTTGTTGTTTTAGGAGTTGTTCCACCGTGTTAGGTTACATTAGTTAAGATTTGCATAATTTAAAAAGTTTTTTCTTTACAATATATTTCGCTCATTTGAAGAGCTCACCAGGTACATCTACAATTTTGTATAATTAGTTAAAATTTCAATAATATGTTTAACCATTTTAGGCTATTTACTTACGTAACTATGACTAGTTTACGGCCGATTTTACATTCATAATTTTAAAGGTTCTTTAACTAAAGCTACTTTTAATTTAAAGTCAACTTTATTTTTAGCATTGTTTTACAATGATCAGGTCTGCTTACTTTTGTTAAAGGGCTTTTAAGTGTTGTATGGATAAAACGAACTAGGAATGATCATAGCCAATCTTACATTTAAAAAAAATAACTATAGAAACCAAAATATCAACATGATTGAATTTCAAAAAATACGCATTTCACTCATTTCGTTACTGCCAGTGAGATTGGAATAGGAAACAACATTATTTCTTTTTAAAAGAAAGGGTATAGCCAGATAAGTATAGGTGAATCGGCCTCGGAAGCGAATTATTTTAATAACTATATTGACGGTATGGTAAGGCTGTAATTAATTGATATCTACAATTTTGGCGGCCAAAACTGAGTAATTATGGAGATAATTAAAAAAATTTAAAAAATTCCAAAAATTTTTTTCTTGGTAACTACTCAACATAGGAAAAGAATTCCAAATCCACATGAAGGCAAACACCCTCAAGAATATTAGAGATATTTATTATCGTATCAGTCTTCGTTATTAAGGATAATAACAAGGATAATATCCAATTCAATGTTGTTTTTATAGGGTTCCAATTGAGCGACCATTTTAAAAAAAATTCAGTAACTGTGCCCTAATGCACTTAATTACTGCAGGAAGTTTCATCAAAATTCAAAGGGTACAACATGGTAAAAAAAAAATATTTTTCATTTCTAATCTGCTGAACCGCCCCTCCAGTGGGTCCGACCCTGGAATTATATACATCAATCGAAAGTACTTTAAAAATAAAATGTTGTGTCTTATAAAGTGTTTTTTCCTATCTCCTATAGTTTTCGAGATAATCAAGAATAATCGAAAGAGGTATACTAAGATATAGGCTATCTGCCCCTGATAGAAAGTCCCAGTAGTAACTGTATTATCGTTTATGTGACACTGCAGGTACTTCATATGTATAACTTTCCTAGATCAAAACAAAACCATTGTAGAAATATAATAGAAAATTTTCAAAAAATGTGCTGTAATAGGATTTTTTAACATGTAGAATATTAAAGTTCAATGAGCATTGTATTCTACATGTTAAAAAAGCCTACTAGATCACATTTTTTGAAAATTTTCTGTTATATTTCTACAATGGGTTTGTTTTGATCTAGGAAAGTTATACATATGAAGTACCTGCAGTGTCACATAAACGATAATACACTTACTACTGGGACTTTCTATCAGGGGCAGATAGCCTATATCTTAGTATACCTCTTTCGATTATTCTTGATTATCTCGTTTTGGCCGCCAAAATTGTAGATATCAATTACTTACAGCCTTACCATACCGCCAATATAGTTATTAAAATAATTCGCTTCCGGGGCCGATTCACCTATACTTATCCGGCTATACCCTTTATCATAAATATAATGAATCATAAAAGAAATCGCGGGTAACCCAGAAATGGTTCAGTCAGTTTAACCCAAAAGGAATGTTTGATATTAAACCAAGACGTAAAAATAACCAAAAATATTATTGAAAATAAGCAAACAAATAAAATTTTTATTTTATTCATTTAAGGTACGAATATTTTATAGAAAAATTATGCTTATAAACAAAATTCAATGATAACAATCAGCAATAACAAATGTGTTAAAGCCGACTTTAAGCAGTAAAAGTCGAGATAATTCTTACTTTAGTTAAAAGTCGACTTTTATACTAACGGAGCTTTAAATTTGATTGTAAAACAGTACCAAAAATAAAATCAGTTTTAAAGTTGGCTTTGGTGTTAAAGTCGGCTTTAAATGTGAATGTAATGTGGCGATTGGTATTTTATTGTTAAGTCTTGAGACATGATTAAAATATATTTATATCCGATATTTTTATATATTATATGAATTTTATTATAAAATTGGGACGATTATATTGAATCTTTGTCATTGTATTACATCAACTTATTTGAATTTAATGCTCATTAGGTTTAAACTGTCAGTTTAAATGAAGTTTTGTTTGTATGTATGATCCAAAACTTTATTTTCACCTGTTATAAATAATAAATATGTAATATAAAACATTCAGTTTAATGTTATTCTGATAAATTTACCTTTTATTTATGTATTGTTTTGTATGAAATGATTCTTGCATTTTATTTTTAACATTAACGTAAAAGCCCCCTTTATGGAACAGTATCTAATACTGGAACAGTTTTGACATTTACATATTAATGAAGTTATTTCTGAAAGAAACGCCTGATAACAAAAATTATTAATAGATGATGGTTTTTTAATTTAAATTCACCTCGCATTTAATGTTTCCTTACTTGATTAAAGAAATAAATATGTAAATGTCAAAACTGTTGCAGTATTAGATACCTTCTATAATGGGGGCTTTTAAGTTAGTTGATTTCATACATTATTAGCATTTCTTTCAAACTTTTATATTATATATATTTGTTGAATGTGTTTCTATTCTTCTATTTGATTACTATAGATATACATTATTTTGATACTTGTCAAAATAATTATGAAAGGACGAGTCCGGATAAGGCCCATTTTTCGCCCATAATATACGTGTGAAAAAAATTTTCAATTTACAGAGATCTAATTGTTGGTTTAATTTGTACAAGATATGTGCTTTAACGTGGTGTAATTTTTATTTCATAGTCAAATTTCTTTAATGTCATAATTGCGTCCGAAAGTTGGGTTCTTCACGTATTTTTTAGAATTTTTCACATTTTTTTAACAAATAGGCCTTTATTTCAGGAAGAAGCGTTCAAGGTACCAAATTCAAATTAACATATCGTCGGGGATAGTGGAAATCCGCGTATATACCATAGGTAAAAAGTGCGTATCTACATTAGATCTGACCACATACGCGGGATCGCCATTTACCGGTAGTAGATCTGCGGCATTGTTATTGGGCGATTCCTTGCTCTCCGTTAGTCGAACAAAGTATCTATGAAAGAGGTAGCTGCTAATCAGGTTCCTGCGTTCATTGCCTGCGAATTTTAAATTGGCTACATTTGTCAGATACGCGGAATTATCCAATGCTAGATTACGCGTATTTGCACTTTCCCCGACGATATGTTACTTTGCGATATACTGTTGAATGAAATTAATTTGAAGTTGGTACTTTGTGCGCTTTTGTGGGAAAAAAATAGTTGAAATATATTTCGTAAGTGATATGTTAAACATAGCATCATATAATGCATGCATGTTGCCACACGTACAAATAATAAAGGGTAAGTTCAAAAATGTAAACTTTACCGCATCGATGCAGCATCATGACCTTTCTGATGCGTCTAATACTGCATGATGCGATGCTGATGCTCTCTTGAAATTTGATGCACATTAGATGTTTTTGAACGGGATATTGGCATTATTTAACCTCTGATTTGACTATAGATAATATAGCAATACAGTCCTTGTATATATTATCTTTGAATTTCAACTTGAATTTACTTGAAATTGAAAATTGAAAAAATTGAAATTATTTGAATAAAAAATATTTCATATTTTGAATGCAAGATGTATTCAGATAGTTTAAACAATTTTAATGAGAGGTAAATAAATTCATCTTTTTTAACATTTAGTTTTTCGGAATTATTCCTATAACTGTTATGGTCATAGGACCATTGGCATCATCTTTTATTCACATTACTATGGAGGGTAGATATCAGGAGGACCATCTCTGTATCAAAAAGTGTCCATAGAAAGGTGTAAATAGTGGCGGCGCTACTCTAGCAAAAGAGTAAATTTTGAGAAGTAAACAAGAAAAGAAAAACATCCGCGTTATGTAATTATTGTTTTTTGTTTTTTTTTATTATATTTGTTACATATAATTGTTTTATTATTTTAAAAATTTTTATAAAGTTCAACACAAAAAATCACTAACAGACATTAAAAATTCACGTAATATTATGAATCACTTTCAACGTATTTCACAGCGAGTTTTTTGTAGGTTATTAAACAACACACTTCACTCCGTCGACAACTACAAAGTTCATTTCATACTCTTTTGCTACTCTAGCGCTATTCTGGCGAGTTTTTGAACTGTTACTTAGTACTTAAAACGGGACACTTTTTGAACTATTTTTCTATTATTTTCCGGCCAAGATAGTCCGCCTGATATCTACCCTCCATACACATTACCATAGCTACGACAGCTACCTACATTTTAAATGTAAGTAGCTGTGATATTACATTATGCGCATGACACGCATTACCAAATTTCTTGATGCATTGTTTTGACGCATCAAATGCAAAAATGAATTTTTGATTTTTCGTTGTGAGGCGTCTGATGCGTTTTTGAACTTTTGACTCTGCCTCATGCAAGCAGTGATGCATTTTTGAAGTTAGCCAAACACTTCAGTAAAAGATTAATTTTTTATTTTAAAGTGTTTTTGACTATTTTGTCTATATATAAGTTGAAAACAATGCCTGCTAAACAATGCGATTGTTGTAAAAAATGGATAAAAAATATTTGTAGTTTTCGTATTTGTACTAATAAAAGAACTTTATCTATTCTTCGAAATTTTAAAAACTGTGAGTTAAAAAGTGCTGCTCATGTGTGTCTTACTTGCCGAAGTTTTGCTTCAAAAATATTAAAAACGAAAAAGAAAACTTCTGGCATGTCTACATCAGATATTACAAGAGATCAAATTGTTCTTTCGATTTCAGATATTACGAAAAGTTATGTAACACTGAAAAATTCAGAATTATGCGTAACTTCTAAACCAGAACAAGAAAAACTCCCTCTGCCCATTCCTCGATGTCATAATTCAAATCACTCATGTACTCTGTATAAGCATAACTTCTAGAAATCAGGTATTCATCGAGAATGGACTTTATATTTCGTCAGGAAAGAGATGTTGCGAAAATCACCTTAACAAAAAATCTTCATCGAATCAGTATGAATTCCTTACACTCTGTAAGCACTGAGACGTTTTTAACTATACAAAAGAAATAGTGCTTCTTTTGGACGACATTAAATCTATTGCAAAAAAGACGTTTAGATTTTGATTCACCAGATCATTCAACTTTCTGACGATAATTATTGTACTTTTATGGGTATAACTAAAAAGGATTTTTAAATTTAAAAAAAAAGTTAAATCTTAAAATTTTGATTTTTATATCATTTAATTTATTATTATGAACTGCATATTTTTTTTACTTAATAAAGAAGAATAATTGAAAAGTATGTTGTCTTCTTAAATAGGAAGGTCGCTAGATTCAATAGAAAATATAATCACATCCAAACACCGATGGGCGAAAAATGAGCCTTATCCGGACTCGTCCTTTATCACAACTTTAGATTGTTCTGGCGGTACTTTGGTGAAGAGAAAATATTGTCAGAACGTTTTTTATCGATAAAAAATGTTGTTAAGTTGCATGTATCGAAATTCCAGAACTGTTACTTTATATTAATTGGACCTTATTTTTTATCCTCTTTAAACTTTAAGGATGACTCGGCCGAATAGGCTTGCCAGAACTGAATTTCTGTGTAGGATAAGTATCCAAGAGCCTATCCTATCAATTTGGCGTGTGTTGAAATGACCATCGCAAATCGGCCACTGGCTCTTTGTCTATAACTTATACGTTGATACGTAACCTACGTATTTGTGTTCTAAAATTTAAATTTATCAACAACTAGCTTTAAATTGTCAAAAATAACAATGAATAGAATTTAAAACTTTTTCCAGTTTTTCCAGGATTCCCAAAGAGAAAAATTGTGAAATGTTTTTGAATTTGCCATGTATATAAAATTCATGTATATAGTACTCTAGATTTGTAAATTTCATAGATGTATTTTTTTTTTAAGTAATAAAACTTTTGATAGGATATCTACGACTAGAATTCCTATTTTCTTTAAGAAAATAATGCATTTTTAAAATTTTGGGAAAAAAAATTAAATACAATTAACCAGAAAAGAAGTACGCGTTCCTCTATTTCTAGGATTTCATAATACAACAAGAAAATCCTTATAAAGGCTATTGGCGGATAAGCATGGGTAGAAATGCCCCCGAGCGAATTGTGTTGGTTTTTTTTCTGCTAACTGCTTTCGATATAAGATTAAAATTTACTGAGTTTCAACCCTTAAAAACTCACCCTTTGGGGGTAAAAAATTATTTTTTTAAAATCAAAAAAAATTTATAATTTTTTAGTGGCTTGATGGATTTGGCTGGAATTTTTATATGTTTTAGATACCTCTATAGTGTATCTCAGAAAAAATTACCAGCTTCAAAAAAAAAATTATAACCCCCCAAAAAAATTGTTTAATTTTTCAATATTTTTTTTCATCAACTTATAGCTATGGTACAATCACCAAAATTTTTTTGCAGGCTTCCTACTATGACCGATACAACATATAATTTTTTCAGATTTTTTCTCCGGGTGCGTCATAGTTAAAAAAAATAAAATGTCCAAAAAGATTTTTTTTCGAGGTTATGTTCGTTGTACAATTACCAAAATATTTCTACAGGCTCCTCACTATGATTGATAGAACATATAATTTTTCCAGAATTTTTTTCCGGGTGCATCATAGTTAAAAAAATTAAATGTCCGAGAATATTTTTTTAGAGATAAGTATAGATTTCCGGGTACTCAATCGATTGGAAATCGTTTGTAAATTTTGAATATGTTCATAAAAACATTTGTGATTGCTTAGTTTTCGAAGAAAAGAAAATGGTCGACTTAAATCTTCAAATTCCTCAATCAGCCAAACACTTATCATGAGTTTTTGAAACTACCAAAATGATGATTATTGCAAATGAGACTGAGAAATATCTTCTTAGTGATTACGTTCGCGGTATATTCATAAAAATATTTTTACATGTCTTTGATTCTATTTGATGCAACATGTTATAACATATTATAGCAAGTTACATTTGATAGAACATATGATACAATATTATAGCTACATATAACAGTAAGTTCTTACTCGACAACCATGAACCAAGATTAAGATATTACATAGAAGTTTACCCAAGTTTAGTAAAAAAAAGTATCTGTTGATATATTAAATATTATTCTTTATTAGTCTCATTTGCAGTAGATAATTATTATTTTGATGGTTTCAAAGATTGATGATAAGTGTTCGAGTGATCGAGGAATTTTAAGATTTAAGTCGACCATTTTCTTTTTTTTCGAAAACTACGCAATCACAAACGTTCTTATGAACATATTCAAAATTTGCAAACGATTTCCAATCGATTGAGTACCCGGAAGCCTATGCCTATCTCTAAAAAATATTCTCGGACATTCAATTTTTTTAACTATGATGCACCCGGAAAAAAATTTTGGAAATATTATATATTCTATCAATCATAGTGAGGAGCCTGTAGAAATATTTTAGTTATTGTATAACAAACATAACCTAGAAAAAAAATCTTTATTAATATTTTTTTTTTTAAACTATGACGCACTCGCAGGAAAAATCTGAAAAAATTATATGTTGTATCGGTCATAGTAGGAAGCTTGCAAAAAAATTTTGGTGATTGTACCATAGCTATAAGTTGATTAAAAAAAATATTGAAAAATTAAACAATTTTTTTGGGGGAGTTATAATTTTTGTTTGAAGCTGATAATTTTTTCTGAGATACACTATAGAGGTATCTAAAACATATAAAAATTCCAGCCAAATCCGTCAAGCCACTAAAAAATTATTAATTTTTTTTGATTTTCAAAAAATAATTTTTTACCCCCAACGGGTGAGTTTTTAATGGTTGAAACTCAGTGAATTTTAATCTTATATCGAAAGCAGTTAGCAGAAAAAAAACCAACAAAATCTGTGCGGGGGCATTTCTACCCATGCTTATCCGCCAATAGCCTTTGTCATATTTGCCATCTCATTTATTGACTTACTTGCATTTGATTAGTTTTAAATAGTCACTGTCATTTCTTATGCAATTTAATAGACAGTGTCGTTTCCCAAGTAATGCTATTGGTTTTTTTAAACTCATTTAAGATATTCAGTGGTATTTGAATTAATTGCCAAATTGATAAATTAATTTTGTAGACCGATGTTCTTGTAGATAAAAAAAATGACATAGGTAGCGTCTGTATTAGACAAAAGTCTGAAAAACAGACCTAGAATCCCACTGCTATTAATTATTATATCTTGCAGTATTTGGAAATTTTTTGAACTGAAATAGATACAAGGAAATTCGCTATGTTATACAAAATACTACAACACGAATATTTTTGAATGATGCTAGTAAGCCAGCTAGCGAATAACGTTGGCTACTTGAAAAAAAAATATATCGATTATCAGAATGTTCCGGCTTGGACATATTTAATTCTATGCTTTTAAAAGCAACTGTTAAGATATGAAAAGCCAAGGCTATCACTTTCGAATGATTACACCAAATAGCTTAGTTATTGGGAGATATCCTGTGTAAAAATTTATAAATTCGTAGGCCCTTTCTTTTATATCTTAAAAAATAATAACCCACTCTCTTCAAAAAAAAAAAAAAATTCAAAAGTGTCGAATACTGGAAAAAATAACAAAGTTTATTTTAGAACTTCACTTCAGACCTTTCAGACTTATTTTAGAACTTTTAGATGAAAAATTAGAAAAATTTTATACAGTAAAAAAGATTGTAGGTATATCTTGTAGTTTCCGAAATTGGTATTAAGAAATTAAAAATTAAGGAAAAACTTTTTGACATCATCATATGATGTGTTATTCGTTTACTCCTTTTGTTTCGCTTGTTCTCATTTACTTTTGTAATACAAAACAGATTTATCTAGCCACTTGTTAAAAAGATTGGAAACCGATTTTAAAAATAATTAATATTTTTCTTCTAATTTCAGACAAAATCGTCCACTTGAAAAATCACTTATGAAGTATTACAACAAAATGTTTTTGAGTATAAAAACATTTTCATTATCGTATTTCATTATATTATGGACCATTATAATTCATATTCAACCAATTAATGCAATTTTGGAACCAAGTCCAACGTCATCACTTCGATTGAAAAACGCATCCATTATATCAATTCTAACCCTCAACAAAAACGAAGACGGGAATGGCTTTGATTCCGATCTAGTTACGGATATTTCATCGTTCGTTGTAGTATCTTCATCACCTCTTATTACGTACGACAATTATCATGTTAGACAACGAATTACTACCACAGCAGTTTCAGGAAGTGTTAGTATGAACAGTAGTCCTCTTGTATCGGTAAGAGATATTTCAACGGTGGCACCGTCTATATCATCGGAATCAATGTTGACATTATCTTCAACACATCATAGCAGTAGTAACATAGTGCTATCGACTTCATGTAGTATATCCGAATTTTTCTGTGATGCTTCCTCTAGAGAACAATACGAGTACGGTCAAGATATTGATATTACTGTAGTAAGCGGAAGAGGAAAATGTGTTGCACTTGACAAATATTGTGATGGACAATCCGACTGTATGGATAAGACAGATGAGCCACCTTATTGTACACGTAAGTAAAATATAATAGTTCTTCGTTTTTTATCTATATATTTTGCACAAATAACATTTTATTTATCTACATTTTATTTATCTGCTTTTGGCATCGTTCGGAAGTCTACTCTGGGTTACTATATACTTTATATTTGAATTCTTCAAATAATATTAGCAATAATAATAATCTTTAATATTAGCTTTGTTCCATTTCCACCTCGTCACCTTGTTCTGGCGTACACATTCCTAAAGTATTTTCTATATTAATTTTTGGAAATGATTGTTATTAAAAACATATACAGTAAATAGAACATTTATCCAATTTTGTTCCACTACAAGTTGGATTTATTCACATTTGAACCACAGAGATATAATAACATTTAGTGGCAAAAAGTTGCAAAAAAAAAAAACAATAATATTTAAACATTTTTTAATCAATAAGATACATTTTGGCAGAGGAATTTTAACGTAATACAGCTAATTAAGGCAATTTAAATTAAAAAAAAAAAATTATGCGTCCAATGAAATGTCTACTCCACAACAGTTACTTGCGTTGTGGTTATGGTAGCGATCTTCTTCATTATTTTTAATTCTCATTTTCATTATCATCATCATTAATACTCTGATTTTCAAAATTTTCGAGTGTATTTCTATACCATACCAGTTCATCATTTAACTGCCACTTATCGCTCTATTGCTAACAAATAGTGACAAAACATCTGCTTTCTTTTTAGAAGTTAATTTATTGTCTAAAGGCTGTTGTCGTGGAATTCCGCTCTGTTGTTTATTTTGTTTCACTAGTATGATCCAGTCTAAGCCTCTAAATTTTGTTTTAATGTTTCTATCCCGTAATTTTGATAGGACAATAAATGTTCTTTTTCTAGATAGTATTAACAAGTGTCTTTTTTTGTTTCTGTATGTTTTCTTTTGAACATTCTCTTTTTTATTGTAGCAGTTCTTTGAACATACTGACTGGACTATAATATATATACTTTTTCAATGATATATTTCTCCGTTGGTGTAATGCCACTTTCGTCTCGTCATGTAAAAGTATCTAAAAAAAAGGTTGGCTTCAAAAAAAAGGTTGGCTTCAAAAAAAAATTGTGTTATGTGGATACCAAATATTTTTTCCGGCATAATAAAGAAATATTGTTAGCTCAAAAACCTAAAAAATAAAAAGCTTACCAAATTTTGATCCAGAATATTGTCATTAGTTAATTTTCTCAGAGGGTTTACCACTCATGTTCTGAGGAAATCGCACACAAACATTTTCTATCTTTCTAGGTTTATTAGTTTTTGTCTCGACTCACGTTTCTAAAGATATTTTTAAAAGAGCTTTTGCAATATTTGATCAACGATTCTTGGTCAGTCGATCCAGTGATTATTGGAAATGCCGAATCCAAAAAAAATTACCTCCAAATCGAAAATCCGAATAAAATGTGTTATTTAAATTTCTAAGCACTAGTTATATTATTTTGGAAATATGACAAATACCGAAGATTTACTTGTCAAATGCTTGTCAAGTTTCTGAGGGGGTCTAACACACCCAAGCCCCCTACCCCGAGAATAAACCAAAATATTCATACATAATTTTTTTTTTCAGTAAAATTCGATACAAAATTGACAAAAATTCTAGTATAGAATACAGACTCCTTCACTTCAAAATCATGATCGGTGAGCCCAAAAACCCCCTAGGGCACATTTCCGAAACAGAATTCCATACAGGGATATGGAATTCACCAAGTAGCACCTCGAATCTGTGATCAGTGACTCAAAAAACTTCCTAGAGCCCAATTTCGAGGCGAAGTAATAATTTATAATTTTTTTATAACAGCTAATTTTTGCAGCACTTTAAGGGGTTCAGATTCCCTCACTTTCTCATTTTCGAAGGTAATGTATTTGTCAATGCTGACGAATGTTTCTGAGAGTCGTTAAAAAACGAATTTTTTAAATCGTATAAATTTTTTAGTGCAGTTACTTTTTGCGGCACCTTGGATTAATTAAACCCCCTAGCTTTCGCATTTTTGGAGGTAATGCAAAGGTCAATGCCGATGGATATTCCTGAAGGTCTAAAAAATATGTAAGTAGCGTAAATTGGCTAGTTCTAGACCCACCACCTTATGGAAAGTTAACATTGCTACCACCCACCACCTTATGGAGATATAACATTGTCACCACCCTTAAGCTCGTCCACTTCGGCTAGCTATTTTCAATGGCCCGGGTCAAATTTTAGTTGGTGGGGGTATGTGGTTAGTTAAATTTTTGGCAAATGGTTTCTGGTAAATAAAATAAACATACCCGATTTTATATACATTATAAGTACAGATATTAAAATATGTAATTCTAAGAAAATGTATATGTATTTTATCTTACAATATTTTTAGGTTTTTAAAATAAAATTTGCCCGTTTATTACCAGATTATCAGGTCTCCAAAAATTAGTTTTTCTTCAAAACAACATTGAATGGATATCTCCCTACATAATATTATTGTAGTTTTTAACAATCCGTATTTTTCATTCTAATCTATTTTTATATTTTAACTGTGTATTTTTAATGTTGCATTTTTTCTAAATTTTTTTGTGTAGGTTACGTGCATTAATTTTAACAATAAAATTAGTATTATTAGTTAAGTTATTTAATTATTATTTTAAGTATATATATTAATGTACAAATTTTGTTCCAACTACAGGTAATTTTTTCTAAAATTAGCACTTGTTTTACCACTCTTTATCAACGTATCATCTATATAAGTTTCTTCAACGTATCATCTATATAAGTCTCTTCCAAGTCGGAATTACCAACAGGTATCTCGATATAATGTGGAGCCTTGTCGTCATCACTGAAGTGAAACAAATTATTTGTTTCATCCACGTTTGGTACAGAATTATACGTTTCGAAATCAATTAGTCCACAAACATAATTACCGGGTAATTCAATAGGCGGGAAATAATCAGCAGTTAATAATGATGAGTTTCCACTTAAGGTTAGTGTGAACGACATGATGTTTAAGACACAAATAAACCAAGTTATACATTACAGAAATATTTATTTATACAAAATTGCTTTTGTTGTATAAAAATTCTAAACAAAAATGACTACAATTAAAATTATTATAATTTTGATGTACATTATAATTATATTTAATATTGTTTCCATTTAGATATTTTGCAACTTCAGCAGGCGGTGGTAAATTCCCATAACTATCGAAATATTCCACATTTTTATCGTTTTTTGCATATGCCACCCAATGACTTCCAGATTCGGATGAACTTTCCAAATTAACAACACCACGTTCCTTTCGCCATGGTCGTTTTGTTAATTCGTCCCTCATGAATACACCATGGAAATTTGGTAAATGCTTGTTTCCAAACTGATAGATGTCGTAATCAGTTAACGGTCTATTGGGTAGCTCGTTCAGTGGTTTTTTGATTCGATAAAAAGACCCCATTCTCTTCTGTATGGTTTTTAATAAAGTCCAGTACCAGATTTAGATCCGAGAGCGATTGCTTCCATCATCTTGTTATGTCTCTGATTTTCATCCAACTGTTTTTGCGCTGTTTTGTACGTATTAATTGCTTTTGCAACACCAGCAGCGCTACTAGCAAGTGATCCCATGGCAGACAATCCAGCAAATTGTGGAACTAGAAATGGTAAAATTCCACCAGTTTTCGGAATCAGTATAATCCTTGACGATGTAAACTGATTCTTGTTCTTCTTGAAAATCTTTTTAGCCGCTTTCAATGCTATTTTGACTGAATCTATTATAGCTTTGGTTTGCTTTTCTTCAATATACTTCTTATATCACGAAGTCCAGTACCAAATATTAATTTCTTTCCACTTTTGTTTGTCTTCTCCTTATTTGAATGACCCATCCCCAGTTTTACTTTTGATTTCATCGCGTTCGTCACAGCCCAAGCAGCCGCTCGTTCACCAAAATTTGCGTCTGATTGCGATTTAATAAAACCGTTTGCATTAATAGCAAGAAACTGTTTACAGTTATACCTTCAATCGAATAGCGGTATTGATACAGTATGCGGGCCGTACAAAAAAGATGATGAATGGATGATTGGAAATCAACCATTTCAAATAATATTAATAATAATAATGCTTTATTCAATGCCACTATACATGGATAGAATGAGTACAGGAGAAAAAAAAATGGAACATAGCATACAATAAAATTAAAATTAAAATTTTCAAGCTAAAATTACTAAATAAAGATAAAATTTCCAAAAACGTTAAAATCTTATATCCTAAACAGCCCCAAAACATAGAACTTCAAAAAAAAAAATTAAGTTTTTTTTTATTTAAACATAATTTTTAAAACATTATACTGGATCATACAGACATTCTTCTATAATGAGCCTTCTTAATCTTTTCTTAAATTGCCTTTGGCCGTTGATCTCCTTTAAATAAATTGGCAGGTTTTTATATAGCTGACTTCCAATGCAGACTTGTTAGTTCTATATTTTTCAATAAATATGTCAGTATTTGTTCTGGTATTGTATCCGTGGACATCTGAATTTTTATTTATCAGTTCTAGATTTCGCTTTATGTACATAATTAATTCGAATTTATAAATACCATAAATAGTGAATATATTATTTTTGATAAAGCATTCCGTACATGATTGCGAACTGTTTAAGTTAAATAAAACTCGAATAATTCTTTTTTGTATGATAAAAATTCTTTTAACTTCGGTCGCATGACCTCACAGTATAATACAATACTTTAATTTACTGTAGACATATGAGTAATAGAACGTTAACAAGGTTAATATGTCAGTACTTTTCTTGAGTAATCGCAGAGAGTAACACATTTGATTCAGGCCTTTGCAAATTTCATTTATGTGTGACGTCCATTTAAAATTATAATCCAGAGTAACCCCCAAAAACTTAATTTCATCAACTTTAGATATGTCGGTATCCTCAAATGTAATCGAAGTATCATGCTCTATTAAATTTCCTCTGTTAAATATCATGTATTTTGTTTTTAGTATATTATTATATCAAATGATTACGTAAGCACCACTGCCCAAATACATTAATAGCAATTTTAATTTTATAATGAAATTCTTCAATAGATGGTGACGATATAATAATTGACGATATTACGTATCAAGGACCATCCGGTTTATATGAGTTAATTTTCATGAACGTGCCAAAAAGTGAATTATATAATACTAAAGATTTAAATTCGTATAGGCAAATTTTAAAGCAAACAAATGCGCACAGATGAAATTACAGTCCAAACCAGCAAATTAAAGGTAGCTCAAATTTTAAGTACGTAAACATTATTAGTCAGCTGTTTCTAATCAGTTACGCTAAAAAAGCAATACCAAGAAAAATATATGGCACAAGAAGTCGCGCCGGAAGCTCTCCAAGATCCGGACATGGTTTGATGCAGTTTAATAAATTGGGAAAAGACTTTATATACTGGGACGATCCGAATGAACTGGTCAGTCGATTACGATTACTAGTAGCATCACAACAGGTGGGGTATACTAGACATAATAACGAAATTATGTCCATCATCGAAGAACTGAGGGAAGCAAATATCATGGAGTAATTATGGATAAGTTTGGTCGTGTGGATAACAGAAAGATAACTATAGACAAATACGGTCGAGTGCAAGACAAAAGAATTAAAAAGGAACTGCTTAAACAAATTGGATTGAAGTTGACACGTATGGGAAACTATAATATTGGACACAGACAATTGACAAATGTAAGGGATCCGGCCGATGATCAAGATGTGGTAAATTTAAAATTTTTAAAAAGTTTTGTAGAACAGTTAGCTGCAGCAACAGCAAAGCTACCCGATTCTTTTATAACTCATACGCAAGAAGTAATAAAGGTATTAGTTCAACGACTGTCGAAGGTTGAACGAGGTTTTGGCGAAATCTTAAAGTTTTATGAAGAGATTAATCAAGAACTTGTTAAACTAACCAAAATAAAAAGTAAAAATGAAGAAATGGCAAGTGGTACGTGAACTACTAAGCCAGCGCGAAATAATTTTCCACGGAGACATGTGATCGTGAAAGGAATTGATGATCTTTGGCAATGTGATTTAATTCAAATGGGCACTTATGCTTCGGTGAATAAAAACTACAATTATCTGTTAACAGTAACTGACGTGTTCTCGAATTCACTCAAGACCGAAATGTGGAAAAACTTTAGCTACAATGGGTCGTATCGATGGATTGATATGCTGGATAAATTAATGGATGATTACAATTCGCGTAAACATAGAACAATTAAAATGCGACCACGGGGTGTAACACCCAGCAAGGAGAAATTGCTTCTTTCAACTGTTTACAATTATGCACAAACTGCAGCCAAACCAAAATATAAAGTTGGCGATATTATTCGTATTAGCAAGTATAAATCTCAGTCTGACAAAGGCTATCTACCATCATGGACGACTAAACTGTTTAAAATCAACAAGGTGCAATTAACCAATCCCGTTACATACCTATTAGAAGATTACACGGGAAATTCATTGAAAGGGTCCTTCTACCAGGAGGAAATACAGAAGGCAGGCAAAGTACTCAGACGTGTATTTGGTGGAAAAGGTGTTGAAAAAGAAGAATGATAATGTGAATAATATGATAATGTGAAGTGGCTTAGATTCGGAAATGATCACAACTCGTGGAAATCGTCTGCCGACTTAATATAAATATGTTGAATCATGGTAATCATTAGTCATTCTTGGTGAAGCAGTAGCAGCGACAATGGAAGCAGTAGAAATAGCCATCCAAGATGAGATAAGAATGGAAGAAAACGTTGTGCGACGTCGATTTTTGAATACAATGCTTGATAATGCTATTAGACTGCGTGATGTTGAAACAATTAGATTTATTGCAATGAAGGAGCGCGAACTTTTCTGCCCTGGAAAAATAACATTTGGAATTAAACACAATACATCTAGAGAGGTGTTGGAAATATTATTCAACTTTACATTCGAAACGAATGAAAAGTTTGTATCTGAACTTGATTCGCTTAAAGATGTTATTACAAGTTGGTTACGAGTAGCTATAGAATATGCTCGAGCAGAATTGTTAAAACTGTGTTGGACATAATTGAAAAATACAGCATTCAAGGCGTGTGTTTGAACAAAGAAGATGACGACGACAGCGACAACGAAGATAATTGTCTGATGTGTTGGATTTAGCAGAATATTGAAAAAGGCCGTAATGATCCGACAGCTCAACTTGGTTTTGAGTCAGGGCCGGACAGTGGTCCCTGGCATTCAGTTTATCTCAAGGATTATTTAGACGCCGATAAATTATTACGAGAATATTTATACATAAATTAGACATAAGTTTTACATGTATTATTATTGTTTGTTAATAAAATCATAATGTTTTACGTGTATTATTATGATTTAGTAATAATAAAAACTTTAATAAAAATGATCATTTTTACTTTCCACCCCTTTACATTTTTTATCGAGTAATTAATACAATTTACAATTAAAAAATAATAAATATAACTTATAATTTTTATAAATATTGACTAAAGCTACAGATACTAAAACTAACCATTAAATATAGAACTTATAAATATTTTTAAATTAACAAAAATAAAAGTCTTCAATTTTGTAATGTCCCCATGGGAGAGTTTTAAGTTTGTTGTTGGGCACTATAAAACGTTTATCATCACTACAAAGCGGAACTTGCATATTTTGAATATCGACAAGTTCTGGTCATATATCAATAAAACTTCGGATGTATCCGAATCTCCACTTTTCGAATTGATTAAGACTATTTAAAATTTGCATATTTTGCATATTTGGCAAAATTCTGCATATTCTCAGGTTTTTTGCATAAATATGCATATTTTCATCAAATGTAGCACTTTTCATAAAAGAGATACAAATTTTCTTAACAAAACATAGAATTATGCTTTGCTATTTTACACTGAAATCAGCAGAATAATTCTTGAAAAATAAATATGTTTTCTGAAATAAATATGTTTTCTTTTTTTTGCGCGCCAAAACTCCTAAAGTTTATATTTACAATATTTATAGCAATTTTATATTTACAAATTTTATCAAACTCACTTAACGATCATTGACGATTACGCGATATCGCATGATAGAGTTACTTTACAATATGGCCAATCATACGATATCGTGTGCCAAATATAAGGACCTACTTATTTAACATAAAATATTTGGCCATCTCACAAAGTCTATATTTTTAGCTTGGCAATGAACGTGTTAATGCCAAAAACATTTAAAAATTAAAAAATTTGGAAACAAAAGCGTTAATATTGCTTTTGTTCTTGAAGAAAATTTTGTTCCAAAACATTTTGTAACGGAGCTTGCAAAAAATTTATCTAAAATCCCAAAAATAAGGATGTTACTAGTTCAGTAAATTCAATTCAATTCAAAACTTCAATTTGATACAAGAAATAACACTGCTTTCTGTAAAGTTTGTGGAAAACCTGTAAGCAGGGCCGGATTATCCACTAGGTCTATCTAGGTATACGTTTATTTTTTTTTCCGCGTCAGTTTTTTTTTTTTTTTTTTAGGAAAAATTCGAAAAAAATTAGGAAAAATTACGATTTTTTCTTTTTAAGCAAAAGGCAGGAAAGTACTTTATGCTCTTATTTCTGTTTTAGATTTTAGAAAAAATTCTATTTTTGTTATTTTACATCAAAATTATTACCTACATCAAAATTATTAAGCCCTATTTTTACATCTATTACTGCATATTTGTTCATATTTTGAAAAAATTGGTGCATATTTTACCATAAAATCGTGCATATTATATTGTATATTTTTCAATATTTTTGTGCATATAATTCCGCTCTCTAATCGTCACTATTTGATAACGTAGCCTTATTAATTAAGTGAGTGTAGAGCTGATGTTTTAAACTGCGAAACACACTCATTTGTCTGTAAAGTATTTCCGAGTTTTTACTTTTTACACAGTTTATATCGTCACTAACGTCTATTTCGTTTTTTTACAACATTCTTTTTTATACCTTTCAGTTTTTTAATTGGCGGATCATCACCTTTTTTCACAATACACTAGGATTTGGGTTTTACACCGATAAATTTTTCAATAATTGTTCCGGAACACTCGTCTTTAAATTTGTCAAGCAATTTTTTATTTAAACGAGGCAACCCATTGTTACGAAACTTTTGTTTTTTTCTACTAGTTTGTTTCAGTGAACCGAACAAACCGAATTATTTTTTTGTAGTACCGTTGTCGGAACAAACCTCACATACCGTTGTATTGAATACATATTGTACCTACATTGTATGCAACCATGTCATGTGTACAATATCTGTTAACGCACCAATGTTGTCAACCAGTGTTTGTCAAAGTCTAATTGACGTTTCAATAAAGTTTGGTTAACCAATTGCCGAGTAATGTCATTTATTAATGTAGAAAATTAAGATTTTATTTAGTTGGTGTTCTTCTAGTTACAGTGAGCATTGTTTTCCGTAAAGATTGAATGTTTTCGCGATTTTTGAATTTTGAGGATTATCTATATTGTTTGTTTAGAACCGCTGTGTTGCAAATCGATTGACATTTTAAAATTGATTCGGATCTATCGGAACACTTCCCTTAATATTTTAGTGTCGTAATATTTCTTCAAAGAATTCTTTTGTGCTTGTGAAAGCAGGTCATCAAAAATGAATTTCGACGTGAATTCATTTCTTTTTTCGCTCATTATCTTTGTACCGTTGGTGAGCTTCAAGTCAATTAATTGAATGCTATAATAGTATTTGTCTATTTCTATATGCACTTTGCAAAGGGCATCAATTATTATCGATGATTACCTTTATCAATTATTATCGTCATCACAATTATTACAATAATTATCAATTATTATCATCATAATTATTACAATTATTATTAAAATTTGTTTATTCTGGATAACATACACGTAATAAATTTTCTTTCTCTGTTTTGCACAACTTTTCTTATCTTCTTTAATTTTTTTGATTTATGGCAATAATAGCCTTTTTGTAATAGGTACATTTGGTATATATTTTTAAATATATCTATCTGTTTTCGTATGACGTCATAAATATTTTAAAATGTAGTTATTCACGACAAACGATTTTTAATTAATTTTAAATTAGTTGGAAAGAAATGCATACAATTTTTACTGCGATAACTAAAAAAAAAGCTTAACAAACAATACGCCCATTTTTATGCTAATTAGATTGCTATATTTACAATCAAAGTATTATATTTTCCCCTCATGTTTACTTTGAAATGATTTATGTATCTTCCATTTGTGAAAAAAAATTATAAAGGAAGGGTACAAGAAAAAAAATTATACAAATTTTATACAAAAATAAAAACAGAGTTTGAATAGGTATTTGCCTAAAATTTGTTAGAAACCTTAATTACACGCTTCTTTTACTAGTTTTAGATACTACATCTGTACATGACTTTCTTATACAGTAATCTTATAAATAAAAATTTCTCTCTATATATCATTGTTTACAACGGTAGAACTTATTAACTACAGGACTTATAACTATAGGACTCTTTTCAGAGGAAAAAAATCTATAACCTAAATTAGAATAACATATAATCAACATTAAGCAATTTTTTCGGGAATTACCAAAACTGAAAGGGAAAAAAATTTGTTTACTTCAATTAAAGTTCACTGATGTGGCAATGATAGAAACCAAAATCTTTTCTCCTTGTAATAAGAACGTTTACCTGAAAAAAATTTTTATTCCGTTGCTTAAATGCCAAAAACTTGAAAACTTGTCAGTTGTGATTACTAATGGCTATATGTGCGTGTTTTTTTCTTTTTTTGTTATAAAATAATGTTTTTTTAAAGTGACCTGCTAAAACTTCTTTTGATGCATTTCAATATTAACTTAAGATTTTGTAATACTTAATTACCCCTTTAATTGGGTCACGTGATTTACTGAAGCCCTAAACTGTGGAACCACTCTTCTTCACTCCAAGATTCATAAAATCTTGGTCAAACTTATATTTAGTGGGAACCTAATTTGAGAAAAAAATGTTTTCTTTGTCTACTATCTCGATGTTGAACATCTAATTAATACGAAACAAAGAGTAGAATCGCTCTCATCTAAATAAAGATACAATATATTGATCCGAACAGTCGGTATCCGGTTGCATTGTATTCGATGTATGATATCCTCTCAGTTAAATTGAGTCCTTTCAGTTTAATTGCAACAAATTTGAGTTGTATAATATGCAAAACTCAGAAAAAATACAGAACTTAAATGTAATATGGTAAGACAATTTGACGAATAAAATAAGTTTAATTTATATTATAACTTAATATCTTTTTATTATAGTTTTGAAATCAGTTAAAATTTCTAATAAAAATTTATAAAAACAACTGATTGTACGGAACACTGTTTGCACAAGTACAACTTACCTTTGACGACTTGTTTAGGTTTTCGAAGGGCGTGTCATTAATAACAAAGAGGGAGGAAACACTGGGCGTTTATTTTAATAAAAACTTTTCTTAACTACTTTATTGAAAATATTAGACATCTCCTTTCAACTAATTACGAAGTAATTACTTAAACGTATGTCGTAGATAATAAAAATATGCAGGGATTATGATGTCATATAAAAAAGAATATAAATATTTAGCTGCAAGGATCTTATGTTTTTTTACTTAAGGGTCATTATTGCAAAAATGTTCAGAAAGTAGAGGAAGACGAAAAATAGACAAGGAAAGTTATGACGTATATGCTATCCAGAATAAACAATCTATATTAATTTTTATTAATACTGCTGTTGAGGATGACGTTATTTTTCGTTTACATCTTTCAATTATATATTTTACTATTACGATTACTGCTGTTTTCGATAACCATTATATTCTCGTATTTCGTATAACTACGCGGATTGTACTGATATTTGAAGTATTTTGTTCTGAATGGTTGTATCGTTGTCGAAGTGTCGAATGTTATTCGCCAAGCAATATCGGATATTTTGATCAATCGTAACGGAAATAGAATTAGAATACGTTTGGAGTAGCTATTTGGACGCTTCCGTTGGTTCCTGCTGTTGTTCCTGGAGTTTCGGAAATTCCGCACTTTCTTCCGTCTCAATCCACATGTGCTCGAAAAGTTAGGGCCTGCACCAAATTGGTAGTTTTGTTGGAAAGCTGTTACCGTAAAAGGAAATTACCGCATCATTTAGCACGTCCCGCCCCGATGTTTTGAAATTAATCCCGCAGAATATACAAGTAAAACACGAACAAAAAAGGGAGGTAACAAGTTTGAGTTTTTCTAGTCTATAAGCATTTTGTCAAATAAACTAAATACTGTTTATGTGAATAATATTACGTTTGACGTCTATTTACATTTATAAAACATTTATAAAAATAAAACATTTTTAAAAATATCAGAAATATTTTTTTTTTTGTCACAAAGGGTTTAATACCCACGCTGAATCCAAAAATGAAAACAGTTTTTTTGCATCACGCAAGGTTTTCTTGTGACAATTCAATAAACAAATTTACTCCAATGCGAATCCAGGCTTGGTACATTAAAAGATAGTTCTAAAAGATTTTTTTGAATATTTCACTTCTGGAACATCTCTTTTAAGAGTCCAGCAGTAATTAATCAGCATCCTTGCATCCCATTTTCCCTGGTATATTTTTTCCATATCTGAAATGACTGGATGAAACCGTTCTCCATGTTCACTACTTACATACCCTAAATTTTGTGGAAACGAAGGAACTGGATTTTGAGTGACATGTTCCAACTCAAATCACTGTATGCTTTCAGATAGTCCACAAATTTCTTGTAGTTGTCGGGTTTATGTCGTCCTAATAAATATTTAACCACATTTTTTAAACAGATCCAGGCTTTTTTCTAAGTCGTTACGTCTGCTTTCGAAATTAACATATTTTATCCATTCTTTTATCTGTAGGCTTACAAAGATGCCTTGTTTGATTTTAGCATCACTAAGTTTGGGGAACTTCCCTTTTAAATATAAAAACCTTGTCCATTCTTGTCCATAGCTTTCATTCTTGTCTAAAATGAGAAGCTTCTATATACCAGCGGAGTGGCTAAGTGTGCTTAGGCACTGGCACGCTGACTGGTAGGTCGAGGGTTCGAACCTCGAAATTCGAGGCTTGTGAAGGTTTTCTGCAGTTCCCCTTCACAACCCCAGATTACTGTAAAATGCCCACTTTGGAGGTAATGTGCGTTCTTCAAGACGTTCAATATTGTTAACATATTCATCATAAGGAAATACACCCTTTTCCTTAATTAAATTAAATTGGTGGTCTTCAGGATACGCTCGACACACTTCAGCAAACTGCTGCGGTTTCAAATTATTAGCCAACTTGTCTAGACTGCTTGCCATAAACCGGAACGAATGAAACGAAGTTGAATTGATTTTGTATTTTTCTTATCATTTTCATCATCTTGCACATAGTCATCTTCTTCAACATCAGGTTCACTTTCACCATCAGCATCTATTTTTATATGTTTGGTGAAGGAAATGTAGCGTTCTTTGTTGTCGGCAATGACATCAATTTTTTCTTTATCTATAGAAAATTCACGCACAACGAAATTGGCATCGTAACTGGATAAATTGTGAAAGATTACGGGTATGAATTTTGGCAACTTGTATTGTAAATTACAATCATTGTGTACAGCACCACGGAATTCATCAGTTAAATGATCATGGTGCCGCACACGATCTTCTCGTAATACATTACCATATATAAAACAGGTTGTCGCATTTATGTACTGCATTTGCTGAGTTGGTGTTAACGGTTTCATCGGCACTTGTTTGTCTAGAATACTATGTAGTCGTCTTGCTTCTTCATCTAGTTTGTCCATAAAGATTTTCCCACAATTCGGTCCCCGGTATTGTACGAATTTATTTAAATTGTCATCATATGAACACTTGATGTAATAAGCGAAACTGAACGGCTCATGTATTTGCATAGTATTTGTAAACGATGTTGTTGGATCTGGTGAGCATATGTCGTGTGATTTCAAAATCGATTCAAAGTCGCAATAGATTGTAAACGGAACGCGTAATTGTTCCTTAAAATTCTTAAACTTTAATATATATTTCCCCAAAGTCGGCAATACTGTGCGAACACCACTGCAGTCGTTCTTTGAATGTTCGTCTAATCCCACCTCAGTTCTGAAGAATTGCAAGCATCCATCACAAATCCACTGCTTATGCTCACGTTTAGTCAACTGATTACTCACTAACCTACTTAAATTTTTAATCCAATAATAGCCATCTTCAATATAAGGTAAATTAACATGCGTGCCCCTCTTCTGTGTTGTGTAATGTAGCGGTCCGACAATACTTTTATCTTCCACACCATAAACGTTAACACTAATATTATTTAGAGATTCAAACAATTTAATATCCTTAATTTTAACTGGAAATTCGATTTTATCAAAATTTAGAACGGATAAACAATGCAGATATGATGCAAGTTGGTGTGGTTGATAATCGACTGGATATAAAGCCGATGTGATTACCCATGCAAAACATGCATGATCTTGGTTTTGAACACTGATGACCGCTTTTTTTCTCTTGATCTGTGCTGGCAATTCAATATACGATGATGCTTGAAGTGGATTGTATTTATTAATATTCACATCCAAGTAATAAACTTGTTGAAGCATCCAGCCGGAACCGCGTGTCAGGAACTTCTCGCTTTTGTTGTTATTACCTCCTTCAAATTATCATACATGTCACTGTTGTTACTTCACTCTGTTACAATAAAATTCCTGGTATTAAACGATTTGATATCCAACGTCATAGATCCACCCTTTTCATTTTTCGCATACAGTCCAAAAAATTCAAAGTTCGTTTTAAATGCTTTGTGTTTCCCCAGTTCCATACCCAGCAACAGTAACACCTTCTCTTTGATTCGCTCCAAAAAATCTTCAACTGACTGAGAGTTTCCATAATTCTTCACCCGGTAACTAATTATGCGACTTTTAAAGGCGCTGTGGACAATTTCTATATCTTCATTTTCAGTCCGATAACAAATGTTATTTTTATGTGCAGTGCTACGAAAATGTCCATAGAATATAGTTTTACGTACATCAATATCGCACACTTCACAACGTTTTATCTCTACTGGTTTTGACATCTTTGATTTCTTTGGGAGGCCGCCATTTTCATCATCAGCTGGACGCTTTGTTAAACCGCTACTAGTAGATGGTTGAGCAGCTGTAGTCATCGCTTCATGGAACTTCTTCAAATGACGTGTCAGTGCATCACGCCGACTAAACGACGCAGCACATTGGCTACATTTCAAATTTTTGTTTCCGTGCATGGTACGGACACGTCGAGTTAAGGCATCACGTCGTGTGAATGATGATCCACAATCCTGAACATGATGAAAACATTTGGACATGATGAAATTTTTCTAAAAAATTTAAAAATTATATTAATATATGAGAATTTAATTAAAAATTATTTTATTTGACAAGTACTTTAAAAATCACACAATAAAACTGCAAAGTATATTTAAAAATTTAAAATATGATAATAAACTATCAAAAATAAATTAATAATTACTTTACCAAGTACTTTCAATGTAGCACAATAAAACCAAAAAAGTAAGCTGTTTATTTCACAATTCGAAGCAACTGGAACACTTTACGTTTCTTACAACTTTCACGATTGAATGAAACTGTGCCTTGCCATGGATATGGTACTCCTTATATAGCAGCAAAACACGTGATTTTAATTTGCGTCAACAAAATAGAACCTTGCAAAATTTATAAAAATTTTCATAAAATTAATGTCACTAAAACTATGTAAAAATATTTCTTTAGCGGAAAAACGTTTATTATACGTATGCTATTACAAAAAAAATAATATACACATATATAAATCTATAAATTATGCGGAAAAATATTTACGTAAAAATGTAATGTTAAATTTTTAAAAATTATTTATACATATGTACATATACAGGGTGTTTCAAGCAACTAAGAACATATAAATTTTAACACAAGGAAAATTTGTTGCGATCAAAGGGTACTTTATTGGGTGCTTAATGTCGCGTCAAAATAATGTTTAAAAGTAATTAAAAGACAATACCAGTATATTTATTGAGATAACTATAAGTAAATCTTAATCTAATGTTGAAATATTTATTAACAAATAGTACTGCTTAGTAAAAAATTGGTCACCTGTTGTTTTGTATTCAAATTAATTTTTTTGCAATTAAAGAAAATTTTTATAACTATGGATACCTATATAAAAATTATAGCCATAAAAAAAGCATTCTCTGATCCCAACAATTTTTCCCCATGTTAAATTTTGTATGTTCTTACTTCGCTGAAACAGACTGTATGAATTTTTAATTAAATAAGGAAATTGTTTTACATTTACTTAAAGGTCAAACATGTAATTAAAATACTTTTATAAAATAAAAAATTCTTTTTTATTATTCAATATATTCAATGTCACTAACAATAAGACGGACGTATACGCAATATATTTATCACAATTTATCCATCTATATAACTGGTTATTCAAGTCAATTATTTATGTAACTATTAAGATAGTAAGTATTATTGATACAATTAATAATTGATATTTATTGGAAACTATAAAATAATTTAACTTTTTAAAAGTTTACGGTCATTAATAACAGTTTCTTAATAATGTTATTATTAATAAGAAATTGCAATCTAGTATACCTGATGGGGGGAAAAATTGTTGTCGTAATAAATAATGATAGAGAATTACAGTCGTCAGCAATAATTAAAAATCTATTACCAGTAAATATTTTAGTATAAATACTTGCGTTTAAATTTTAATTATTTAGTATGGATTCAAGAATCTTCACTAAGTTTACTGAAACATCATATTGGGTTAAAAAAGTTCTAAAACATCAATAGAAGAATTTGAAAAACATATACATAAAAGTGAAGAAAATTTAATATTATGTAATATTTATAACAATTATCAAGAATATTTAAGAGATTTTGTTAACGGAGAATCGATAATTTTTCTTTATTTATTTAGTATGGGTTCAACCATATTCACTACGTTTATTGAAACATCGTCTTGAGTTGAAGAGGTTTTAAAACATACAACAGCAATAGAAGAATCTGAAGAATATATACATAAAAGTGAAGAAAATTTAATATTATGTAATATTTACAATAATTATGAAGCATCTTTAAGAGATTTTGCTAACGGAGAACCCATAATTTTTCATCGTGTACTTTGGGCATACAAATTACAGTCTAAAATGATTAAATTAAAGTTTCCAATGGCGACGCAAAAAAGTATTGAAGATACTATTGGTAAGCTTTACGGCGAAGGGGACTCCCATGAAATTGCAGTATCAGTGGATGTTGGAGATGTAAATGAAGCAACCAGGGAAACAGACAACCAACGAGACCGCGTAGAAGATGCAGATGATGAGGGGGATTATTCAACACCTGGACCAAGTGCCGTAAATTTAAGAAAAGTAAAAATATAGTCGATTCGTCATCTAGTGACGATAAAGATAATAAAAAACAAAATACTTAGATGCAGTGGATGGTAAATTCTTTAGAAAATGATAGCGAATCCTACGAATCAACGAGAAAATCGTCCGTCGCGCAATTAGTGGAATTATTATTTGGAAATATTACAACTCCCATTGATAGCTTTTATGTTTCACCTATGGAAAAATGTTTTTATTTTTGGGTATACATAAATAAAAAATATATATATTTCAAAAATATTTATTAAAAAACAATATAAAACCTTCAAATAACAAACAATTTGTAATTATTATACTATTCCATTAAGTTCTTTGGACGTTTGGATATCCATTTTTATCACGTGAACGGCAAATTTTAAGCAAAACCGATTTAAAGTTTTTAATCTATATTTTGGCATGCGTAAGCAATACCATTCACCGCCTTAGGTTTGGTTGAAACATGTTTGTACACTTAATTAACATACATATCAAAATGCCAATTGTTAGAATATATTCGACATTTAATAAATCCAGAGCCAGTGTACGCCACAGTGTAGTGGCTAGCACTCCCGCTTCGTAAAATAAAGTACCAAAGTTCGAATACATCACCCGACGATATTTTGTTTTATTTAAATAATATTACTTACTAATCCACACAACGCAATCCACACAACACACATCAATTGCCAAAAATTTACCAGAAACCATCTGCCAAAAATTTAACTAACCACATACCCCCACCAACCAAAATTTCACCCGGGCCATTGAAAATAGCTAGCCGAAGTGGGTGAGCTTGAGGGTGGTGGCAATGTTATTTCTTCATAAGGGTGTGGGTGGTGGGAATGTTAATTTTCCATAAGGTGGTGGGTCTAGAACCGGCCAATTTACGCTACTTATGTAAAAAAAGAAATTTTTCAAATCGATGCTGTTTCACCATTTTGCCACACTTTTCGGCTTATTTATTGGACTTCTATTGATAGTGAAGGGGAAAAATAGCCTGCTAATGGAGACAAATTAGATTTACTGCAGTAAATTATTTTAGGCCGCGATATGGTCAGATCTTTTGCGACGCCCTTATATCTTAGCTTTCAGATTTTTGTTAAGTTACAAAAGTATTCTATTGTATGTGTTTAAAATTTAACCATAGAGAATTAGAGCCGTTTTTCTGCAAATGGCAGACTTGTTCATTTTCGGGGTATTTTCAAAATTTAACTTTTGGATGTATCGACCCATACCAAATTTCATTAAAATTGAGTGGTTTTTTCGTTTCGAATTTTTACACGATCACGTAATTTAGTCTATAGGCATGTAATGTATAGGACCAAATAAAAATTATGTCTCCATTTATGCTCGTTTTACACTATAGTACTATAGTACACTATTATCGGTACGTTCTCGATCCAATCTCGGTCCGGTAAAATCTTGGTGTCCACATTACTATGTTCGTCTTCCATCTACACTATAATGCCGCTCTGGATATATTCTCAGTTCGGTCTCGGTTTACCAAAAGAATCTTTTCATGATAACTGAGTACTAACGAGGTGGAATGAAATCAAATACCCCTGTCGCAAAATCTGCATAACATAGCGAATTTCCAAAGATTAGACACTGACAGATCTCATATAACAACCTGATCCATCTAAAATAGTTTAGCTCTCTAAGAGTGAACAAATTTTCAAATTCCGTGATAACGTGTTTCTAACTAGAAGGTACCATAACTTTTTCTTATTAGATACCTTTTGCATCTAATTTTCTGTATATGTGGAACCAAAAACATTTTTGCTAGTGATATAAATAAGTAAAAAATTGACGAGGGTGCCTTATCTTCGGGCAAAGGGTAACTATTTACAATTTTTACTCCTCAGTACGGTAGTATCATATCCCTTACTCTATCTCATATCCCTATTTGCATCTATTTTCCTACTGAAATCTTTATAATACGTAGACATAGTATTAAGCCCCAATCTATATGTCATCTTTGTCGACGGCAACAACGAATAAAAAAATAACAACAACTGAGTTTTTGTGAAATTTCACTTTTCTAGATAATTCAACTCAAAATTCTTTATTTTAATACAGGATTCTTATTTTTCGTTAAAAATGTATTTTTTAATAGTGCTGTGTCGCATACATTAAGACAATTACACTTATTTTGCACGAAGTAACGAAGTGTACACGGATAAATTTTGAGTTTCAAAACACAAACTTTTGCCGGTAGCTGTTTATTTGTTGCTGCCGTCGATGTTATAAATGTATTTAGAGTTAAATAAAAACTTCAGGTATGACACCTCTAAATTTTTTTATTCAATACATTCTATTTTTACCTCCAGATAAATTAAGATTTTTCAGATTTGTATTAATTCTAAAAGTGGTAGGGATTTAACTTTTCAAAATTTTTAATAAATTTTTCAAGAAGTTGCACCCAGTTGGTAAAAAATTTTGTAAAAAAATTCATATCAAAATATAATCTTGATATCCTACATTTGTTATCCATTTCGTGGCTGGAGTTTCGAAAACCGCATACCTCCGATTGAGCTAAAATTTGGTATACACACTCTCTTTGGCTTAAGAAGTTACCCCCTTGACGGATTTTTGGCGACGCGGACCGGAAATGGATTTTTCAACCCTCTGAATGTCTAAATTTAGTGGTTACTAAAAGATGGTTTCCGTTACCATGGTAACAAAACTTAAAGATAGAACTTGGTGAGTAGAGCAAAAAAGAAAGAATAAAATTTTTTGATATCTTGCTTCATTTTCGAGATATGACGTGTTCAAATTCTAAAACTTACTATATTGAATAGATAGATAATGTATTAGACATCTTATACATACTATGTATTGTATATAATGTATACCCATTTAGTATAAATTTTTATATGTATGTTAGCTTATTTTAAAACAGCTCTGATCCGCGGCTTCGCCCGCATTGAATTCCATCATCTCCCCTTGTCTTATATATGCCCTCCTTCTTCTTCCCGGAAACCTTCAATCGGAATAAAACTATCCTCCTATGTGTTATTAAAATTATTACTAAGTATGTATTATATGTTCATAGTAAATAGTGACTGTATATTAAATTTCATCAAATTCGGTTCAGTCATCCCACAGGAATCTTTAATCAGGATAAAATTAGCCTGTGCGTTAACTCGGAATTAATCGTGTCTGTGTACCAAATTTAATCGAATCAGTTTAATTATTTGGACATAACTAAATAATTTCTTTTGTATCCCCTGAGAACCTTCAATCTGGATAAAACTATCCTATGTGAAGTTAGGTTAGGTTGGGTTAGTTTAGTTAGTTTTGACAATATCCTTCGACATTGATATAAAACCTAGGTTGTGAGGTTAGTTACGGTTAGGTTAGTTTAGTTAGTTTTGACAATATTCTTCGACTTTGACATAAAAACTAGGTAGTGAGATTAGTGTAGTTAGTTTTGACAATATACTTCGATTTTTGATATAAAAATTAAGGTGGTGAGGTTAGTTAAGGTTAGGTTAGTTTAGTTGATTTTGACAATATACTTCGACTACTATAAAAAGTAGCTGGTAAGGTTAGGTTAGTTTTGCTTTCATAATAACAAAAACTGCAAACGATTTATTTTTAAAGTAAGTAACTATTTTAAAAATAATGAAATAAAATAATTCAAGTAAATAAAGAATAACAATAAATAAGGTAGGAAACATAATTTACTTAATTTAATTTTTAAAATTGTAGTAGGCTATAGCTGGTTATCTATTTTCTTAAACAAAAAAGGGTAGAAATTAATATTCATTTATCTGGTTAATATTTATTACAATTCAGTTAGTGACTCTAATTTAATCTAAATACAATTTATTGTTAGCTTATTTTCTGAACAATTATGGAGGAAAATAAAATAAATTAATAAATCGTGAGAGTGCTTTATTGTGGTGCCATGAATTAAGTCTTATACAAAAAGAACAGTATTACTCAAAGCTGAAAATATATGTAGAATGTTTTATTGTCAAAAGAAAGGCCAACATGACCACAAAATTTCTGCTTCCTATAATACCTGGTTTGAAAATTGTCATATTTCTATACAATCTTAAATAATAATAACATATTGTTTTGCAACTAATATGTCGTTTTCCCAAACAATTCGCGAAGCCAGTATTATCAGTAATGTCACTATTTCAAGAGAAACCATTTCTGATCGATTTTATTTTTGCCGTGAGGTTAGTATCAAAACGTAGAAACTATAATTAGACAAAAACCTTTTGAATTATTCATTTGAAATTTAAACGTTAAATAAATTTTCTTAACTAAAAACTAACTTAGATAATACACCTACACACACACCCACACACACACACACACACACACATATATATATATATATATATATATATATATATATATATATATATATATATATATATATATATATATATATATATATATATATATATATCCTCTCCACAGAGAATTCTCCTCAAACTTCAGTTGCACTTTTATATAAAAGTGCTATTGTAAACGCGAAACGTTTACAATACTTGACCTTGACGAAACGTTTAAAGAAGATGGTTTTATTGGGGGAGTGGGAAAAACTGTGGAAGTGGATGAATGCAAAATCGGTAGAAGAAAATTTGAACGAGGAAGATTGCGCGAGGGATCGAAAGAGTAATAATAATAATAATAAATAATAATAATAATAGATACTGTATTTAAAATCTTCATGACTTATTACAGTGGTTGGCTTATGAACTGTATATAACAGAAATATGAAATAAAAATGCTTATCACAATGCTTATAGGGTAAGTATAAATCGTGTATATAGTTAGCTAGGTTTCCCTTTGTTTTACAATAATAATAAATATAATAAAGATAAAAAAGAAAGGTCCGCCTATAAGTTTGTAAATTTTTTTTTGTCACCCAGTTTGAAATTTGCTTTGCCTAAGCTTACAGATGAAGAATAAATGCTCTGGTTCTTAATATTTGCAATATACACTGTGCGATATCATACACTTGTTTTTTATTTGCAAAGTTACAGAAAATATCAAAAAAGTTATCTTCACAGATTGGGCATAAGATGTATTTGTAAGTAAAGTTATTTCTTACAAAATTATATGCCGGACATTCAATGAGTAAATGGTATATAGTTTCAGGCTTTACCCTAGAATATTGGGGCACTTTATGATTATCATAAAATCTTTGAAAAATTTTTAAAAACGAAAAAAAAGGTCATTTATGACGGTTTTATTGACATGTGTACTTGTATACTATTATTATTATGTTCGTGTATCTACCAGGTGTTACAAGTTGTTCATTCATTAAAAAATAAAATATTTCTAGTCTTTATGTTTAGTCAATTTTTTAGTGATATGATTATAACTAAACATTGTAAACTATTATAAGTATTTTATTTAATTAAATATTTCAGGTACTTGATTTAATTAAAATATTAACCAATTTATTATTGACCTGAATACGTCTTATAAATCAGTTTGACAAAATAATGTAAAATGCGTCAGGAAAGTAGAAAAGATTTTAACCCTATTATATAAATATTTTTTATTTTGTGCAATATTTCCTGTCTGCCATTTCCGGATAAAAACTGCGGCCTTTTTTAAAGTCACTTTTTTTCAAAAAATTATAATAAATATAAACAATAAATAAAAATAAGTAAAAAAATATTTTTGTATTGTCAAATAGTGGTATTAATCGCAAAAAAAAATTCATCCCCATTCCCCCATCCTATCTATTCGAAAAAAAATTGTGAAAATTGACTACTTTTCGGCAGAATCACACTGTGATGGTACCTTAAAAATAATAATGTATTAAATGACGGTATAACTTTTATATGAATAAATTTTAATTTTAGTTTTAAAAAAAATTAAATTATATGATGAATTTATATTGTAATTGCAATTAAAATTATTTTACTGAATAAATAACTTGTTACACCTAGTATACATTCTACTACATTCATAAAAGATAATAATCAGGTAAGCATATTTGTTAATATTGTAACAAACATCAAATCAAATGCGGCACTTATAATAACATTTACCTCATAAACTATTACATATTTCTCTAAATCTTTCCTTAAAACATACACACATTTTATTCTGAATTACTTGAAATAGTTTACAATACTTATTGTTATAATCATACAATTAAAAAATTGATTAAACACAAAGAATATAAAGATTTGATTTTTTTAATGAATGAATAACTTGTAACACCTGGTACCTATACGAGCAGAATGTGTAAGTACCCAACTAAATGTTAAACACGGAACAGTCATAAAAGACCCTTTTCTCATTGTTCAAAAAGTTCCGTGCTGTTAAAAGGTACAATTTTCAAAAATTTTGTGAAAACCATAAAGTGCCCCAATATTTTAGGATTTAACCATAGTTTCATTTTTACCTAAATTGCAGATGGTGCAAATTGCAGATGGTGCAAAGGTCGCCAGCAGTCCTCAGTTGGTGGCACATTCTTATTATTTTGATAGGAACTTTGATATTTGTCAACATATTGCTTTGGGTCAACAGTCGCCTATAGTTACTATGTGAAATCGATTCTTGTATTCACAGGGTATCTTCGCTAATTAGAAAGTTCTCAAAAGCCTGTGCAATTTCTAATCGCTTACTTCTCACTGTAATTTCTTGAAAAATATCCAAGTTATTAATATTTATTTTCAGGAGGTAATTTCTAACTTGAGAAATCCAATTGAATCTGATATCATTATATGGCGAGTTATCAAGCGACATAATTCTGTTGAAACATACCTTGGTGAGACGCGTATCAGGCATTAACATAATTTTTGCAATAAAGTTTAATGTTCTTTTAAAAATATTTAGTTGTAGTTTTACCAAACCGAATTCTCTCCGAACAACGTAACCTGGTGTCCTGGTAGGCAGCATATAAATGGATTTAAAAAACTGGACTTGGTTTTTTTCCACAATATCAGAATACTGCAGAGCCCAGATTTCCGCGCCGTATAATAAATTAGACTTCACGACGGTTTTAAAAAGTTTTATTCGGATATTGTGATCTTGTAATTTACTACGCATCATAATTTGGCACACGTTATAAGAGGCAACATTTGTTTTCTTTAAAGCGTGTTTTGCGTTATTTAGAAAAACACCAGATGATGAAAAAAGTACCCCAAGATATGCAAACTCTTTCACTACTTCAAGTGGTTGTGAATTAAAGTAAAAAATGTCCCTGCAAGAGTGAGTTCCCTTCTTAAAAACAACTATTTTTGATTTTTGCGTATTTACTTGAAGCGAATTTTCCGAGCAGTAAATTTCTAAAAATGAGAGAGCTTTTCTAAGGTTGCCTGGGGTAGGCGCTAATAGTACGATATCATCAGCGTAGAAAAAAGCATTCAAATCAGTATTTCCGCCAATGTTAATGCCAGAAACACCATATTCAGATAGTTTTCCCTCAAAATCCGCCACAAACAGTGCAAAAAGCAGAGGACTTAATGTATCTCCTTGCAAGACTCCTTTGTTAATTTTTAAATCACTATTTAGGCTACTATTATTTATAGAACTTATAAATGCATTTTCATAGAGCTTTTTAATTATTCGTATAAATTTTGAGCTAATTCCCATTTGCTGCAATTTAAACCAAAGAATTGAATGGCTCAGAGGATCAAAGGCTTTTTGAAAATCTATAAATGCAGCAAAAAGTTTACCCTTTTTGTGTCTTAACTGAAATTGAATGGCACAGTTCAAAATAAATAAATTATCTTGACAGCCTCTGCCATATCGAAAACCTGATTGATTTTCAGGTATTTTAAACTCAGTCTCGGCCCAGATTGATAGCCTGCTAAAGAGTATTTGTGTAAATATTTTTGTAATACAGTTAAGTAGTGAAATGCCTCGGTAATTGTTTGGATCAGAAGGATCTCCTTTTTTAAATAGTGTAAATATTTTGATAGAAGAAAAAGCTTTTGGCAGATTTTCCTCGCGGATAATTTTGTTAAATAGATTTAGCAAGTATTTTTTACCATTAACGGACATATTTTTATAGAACTCGTATTTGATTCCGTCCCGACCTGCTGCCTTGCCACTTTTAGATATTTTTAGAGCATATTCCAATTCCTCCCATGAAATGTCAGAATCTAAGAACGGATGGCTAATAGCATATTCATTGTTGTATAAGACCGCATTATTTTCTGTTTCCTCAGAGGCAAAAATATTTGCAAAGTGTATACACCACTCGTCAGTGCTAATAGCATTCCTTTGGTGATTATTATTTTTAGAACTAAACCTTTTAACAGTATTCCAGAATTGCTTGGAATCTTTGGCCTTTATTAGTTCATTTTGTAAATTAATAAAGTAATTCCGCTTTTTCTCTAAAATCAGAGAGCGATATTGTTTTTTAACTGCAGCATATTTTTTTACTGATTCTAGAGAAAAATTCAGGACCCTACATTTTCTGAGTGAAGTTTTTATTTCCTTTTTGAGAGTTTTGCATTCCAAGTCATACCAAGGTTTATTTATCTTAGTTTTTTTAAGTACATTGTTTTTAGAGAGACTTACAAGCCCTAAATTTTCTGCAGCATCGTTGATATATCGGATTAATTCATTGGTTGAGTTATCTACACTTACATCATGAGAGAATTCCGGTATATTTGAGTCCAATAGAAGACTGTAGTCTTCCTTCCATTAAATTGTCATTCCAAAAAATATTTTTAATTTACATTGTAGCACATTTTTCGTCGGGATTTTCAGGTACAATGGACGGAACAGTTAAATTTGTATCTATAGTGACAAGGCAAGATAAATGGTCTGAATTCAAAAATAAAGAGGTTACTTTCATATCAACAATATCAAATAGTAAATTTGGACTAACCCAAATTAAGTCTATAACTGACCTACCATTTGTGGAAAGAAAGGTATATTTTGCCGGTGTATCATGTAGAGTTCGCCCATTAAGTACTATCAGTCCCTGTTCTTCCATAGCTTGCACCAACTGTCGACCTCTAGCATTCACTAATTCATCGATTGATTGCCTTTTATGGTACAGGGTTGTGCCTTCAAATATGATCGGCTCCAACTGATTCAATGCACCGATTTTGCAATTAAAATCGCCTACAAGTAGAATTTTTTTATCATGTAACTGGATCAGTGATGATATTTCATCCATTAACATTTCCAGAGAGACTACAAAGTTCAAACCTGGCGACATGTATACAATACCTAAAATGAAATTAATAGAATTTAATTTAATATCAATAAATAAATAAAAATTTGAGGAAGAAATAACATTGCATGAAAATTTATGTTTATATATTAACGCAAGTCCGCCACTGTATCGTCCATATGAGAAATTTCTGGTTGCATTACTAGTCAGAATATTATAACCTGTCGGATATGAATTTTTTGAAGGTGCATATGAAAGCCAAGTTTCCACTAAGCAAATAAAATCTATATCGTTAAAACAGTTTTCGTTTTTATGTTCTTCAAAATTCAGGTACCCCTGACAATTCCAAAAAATAACGTTCACTAATAATGAGCCGTTTAGTTTTTTTCAATAATGGTTGATTCATTTAAATCTGTTACTGATTGTGAGCGAGAGGAAAATTGGTTTTATTCAATAAATAGCGCTCGATTAGTTTCGTTTGTGACATATATCCAGTCCTCATTTTCTTCTTAGTGTCTGTATTAACTGATTGCGGAGATTCTTCGTTGTCTTCGGTCGATACATTGAGCCGTTTCTTCTCATTTTTTTTAGATAAAGCGATGTCCATTTTCGTAAGTTCCTGTAAAGTGAACCATTTTCCATCTAAATACAATTTATCGTATTTTATTGAGACACTGTAACCAAGTTGTTTGTATTTCACATAAAAGCCCCGTAGCTCTTGACGGATTTTACGAACTTGTGGTGGAAAATCTTCGTTAATAGATATCGGTTTGCCTACAAGACATCTTCTCGCTTGCCAGATCATATTCCGTTTTTTTAACGATGTAAATGTCATAATTACTGGACGTGGGCGATCTAAATTCTTTTTACCAGTTCTAATGCATTTAGACACATCATCTGGGGATATTACCAATTCAAGTTCATTTTTAAAAAACTCGATAACATGTAATTCTAGATTTGTCGAGTCTTCTCCATGTTTCTCTGGTAGATCATAAATTAAGAGATTATTTTTTCTCAATTCACTTTCAGGGTTGAGGATTTGCCGATTTTGTAATTTTAACGAGTTAGTAAGAGAAATATTCTCACTTCTAAGTTCTTTCAAATCAGTTTCGATACTGTTAATTTTTTCGGAAAATGTTTTGATTCTATCACTAATTTTTTCATCTAGCACACTAAATCTTCCAGTTATATCAGTCCGAAAGTCGTTTAATACTTGTAAAATTTCTTTTAGATTTGCCATTTTTAGAATTAAGTATTAGCACTTGTAAGTATAAATGAATTTTAGCTCAACAGAAAGTTTTGTTTTGAAATTAATTAAGCCAATTTTCAAGTGAGAAAGTCCGATTACCTGAGTGTGTTCTTGCGTAAACAGTTTGACAGTCTTTTATGTTTTTTAAAAACAAAATTTATTTAATAGTTTTAAAAAGATTATATTAATTGTTATTAATAACTTGCTTTGTACACAGGTATTATTAAAAGTAAATCCGTGGAGTTTTTCCTTTTATTGTTATTAATTATGTTGTTGAGTATTGATTATTGTCATTGATTATTATAAATAAAATATAAATGTAAGCGTTTGTTATTAAATAATTGGTAGTAACAATATTATCAATTGACAAAAAGTTCACTTTTAGTTAGAATTAAAAAGGTAAACAAAACAAACAGTGACAGTTGAATGTATATGTATAAAAAATATCCAAATAAATACACAATATGTATGTCTCTGTTCAGATCAGTTGTGTAGTGACTTTTAGTTGCTTATACAAAGAAGGAAGAAAAACAAAAAATTCACTAGATATTTTATGGAGGTTATCTTTCACAGATTATGTTTTTATGCACAAAGTTTATTATGAGAGATAAATTGGTGGAAATTTTTTCAGCTCTATTTGAAGAAACTTAAAAAACACTAATCCGACAACTTATAACGGAAAAACATAATTTTAAATTTGAAAAAAAGAAAAATTTTCGAGATCACTTTTAAAGAGTAGCGAACTGCATGACACGTTATTGCCAACCGTATGAGCACAATAATTTTTATAGGAATTTTCTCTCCGTGTAGAAACCGAAAAAAATCGAAAGAGTAATAAGTACCGCTTAGAAATTTGCCCGGATAATAAAAAAGATAAAGAAACATTATCAGGGTTTATAAAAAAACACATTGCACCCAGAACAACTATTTATTCTGATTGCTGGGAGGGATATGGAGGGCTAGAAGAATATGGATATGTACATAGTTACTGTCAATCACAGCATTGAATTCGTTGATTCGGAAAGAGGGGTTCATACCCAAAACACCGAAGTCTCATGGCGTACGATGCGTTATGCATTATCACGAACAGGTATTCGCAAAGATAGTCTTGCAGACCATCTTTGCGAATATTTATGGCGACGTCGAATCGTCCGCATGAACTTAGATCCATTTATCATATTAATTAATAATATGAAAAACGTATATCCGGGCAAATAAATTTCTAAGGGAGTGGGTTTTTCCGGGTTTAGGGAGTGGTTTCCGTTACCATAATAACAAAAATTAAAGATCAAGGTTAATTAAAGGACAAAATTCTAGAATAAAAAATTAAAGAACAAAAAAGGAAGAATAAAGTTTTTTGATATCTAACTTCGCTTTCAAGATATGACGTGTTACAATTCTAAAACTTAATATATATATGGAACAGATAATGTATTATACATTTTATGTATTGTATAATGTATACCCGTATAGCATAAATCTTTATGTGTATATAAGTTTATTTTAAATATAATATTTTTAATGGTATATTACGATTTCTAGTGATACAAGTAAATGAAAAACGAATGCGACAACAATACTGAAACCTCATTTTCGGGCAAAGGCTAATCAAATAATATTTAGGTAATTACAAGGTAGAAGCCCTATTTGTCAATAATTACCCTTTGCTCGACGTTTCAGTAATAAACTAACAAAAACTAACCAAAACTAACTTCAATAAACCCCACCACTTAGTTTTTATAACAAAGTCCAAGTATATTGTCAAAACTAACTAAACTAACCAAACCTTAACTAACCTCACCAGCTAGTTTTTATATCAAAGTCGAAGTATATTGTCAAAGTCAGCTAAACTAGCTTAACTTTAACTAACCTCATCACCTAGTTTTGCGTTAAAAAATACATTTCCGGTTCGAGTTGCCAAAAATTCATTCAGAGAATACTTTTTAATTTATGAAAAATATATTTAAAAAAATTTTGCTCAATTGGAGGTATCCAATAGTATATTTATTTACATCTACTGTACGACTTCTTGCTATTTTAGACCCTTAAAAGTACAACTTCCGGTTCACGTCACTAAGAATCCGCTTAGGGGGTAACTTCTTAAGCCAAAAAGAGTATGTATATCGAATTTCAGCCCAATCGGAGGTAAGCGATTATACTACTTTTTACTACTTTAGACCTTCAAAAGTATAACTTCCGGTCAGAGTCACCAAACATCCGTCTAGGAGGTAACTTCTTGAGCCAAAAAAGTATGTATACCAAATTTGAGCTCAATCGGAGATATGCGATTATACTACTTTTTGCTACTTTAGACCCTCAAAAGTACAACTTCTGCTCCGCGTCGCCAAAAATCCGTCTAGGGGGTAACTTCTGTAGCCAAGGAGCGTGTGTATACCAAATTTTAGCTCAATCGGAGGTATGCGGTTTTCGGAACTCCAGCCCAACACTTCAGTGTTGAAAAAATTATAAACTAAAAAAAAAAAAGGATATCAAAAATTACTTTACATATAATTTTAAATTAATCAAATAGGCACCTTGATGAAGTCTTCTTGTCCATAAATTTTCACCAATTTTCTTCACTAAATTATTGATTTTCTAATTTTTTTACAAATGTCAATTATCATAAACAATGAAATTTCTTATAAATTCAAAATATAACAGTGGAAAGCTAGGAGAGAGCGACCGCACCGTAGAACCCCAATTTTGTGCACTCCATTTTGGCGATGTTTGGAAGAGTGTTGTTTACGGTTCTACTATACCTAGTGTATGAATTGACCTTTGACCCAGCACGTACAACCTATTATGAGTTGACAAAATTTGAATTTCTATTAATACTGTTGATAGATGTTTGACTGAAACTATTATGAGTCCGCAAAATTAAGACTATTAATATTCATGAAGAAATTTGTTTTGACCCATTATAAACCAATATAGCTTAGACCTTATTAATAATCACGATGAATTTTGAGTTAACCTATTATAAGACAATACCGATTTCGATTTTTTACTAAAAATAATTAAGAAATTAGTTTTAACCTAATATGAGTCAACATAGTTTAGACTAGTTATATTTATAATGAAATTTGAGTGAACCCATTATGAGCCAATACAAATTATGAATTTTTATTGTCATGGGTAATGAGTTCCAATTTAACCTATTATAAGTCAATATAGTTTAGACTATAAATATTCATGATGAATTTTGATTGAGCTCATTTTAAGTCAATACCAATTTGGGTTTTTGATTAACATTAATGAAGCAATTTGATTTAACCTATTATGGTTCAACAGAATTAAGAGCATTAATAATATTTATAATGAATTTTGATTTAAACCATTATGAGTTGATAAGATTCGAATTTCCATTAATATTGTTGATAAATGTTTGATTGAACGTATTATAAGTCGATAGAATTAAGATAACTAATATTCATGAAGAATTTTGATTTAAACCATTATGAGTTAATACAAGTTTTAATTTTTCTTAATATTCTGATTAATTTTAAATTGACCCCTTATGAGTCAATTTGGATTCTTACAAAGATTAACAAAAAAAAATTATATTAACGCCTTATGAGTTAACATAGTTTAAATTTTTTTGATACTAATATTGGACCTGTTGTGATAAAACTTATTGTGAGAAAACACAAATTTAAATTTTTATTAATATGGATTTTTGATTTAATTCATTACACAGTCACAAAGATTTAGGTTTTGATGATGGATTTCGGTAATGGATTTACACTTATGCGCATTGGTGTTAGATTTAGAACTCAAAATTAACACATGAGAAAGTTGAATTTTGAGTCCTAACCTAACATTTGTACCATGCAGTATAATTCAGACCGTACACTAACGCATGCATATGTTAGATTTCGGACCCGAATCGGTAGTGAATATTGACATGAATCAATTTTGAACAGAAAATATTTTACTTATAAATTATATAAAATTAAATAATTATGGCATACATACAAAATGACATGAAACATGTTGTTTCGATACATCGTATATGATTCTAATTTCGCTTTTATTATATAATGTTGTCAAGGGTCCCAGGTTAAAAATTTAGATTTTTTTAAAAAATTTGAAATATTTTGGAGTCAATGAGTAACTCGGTGGAGTAAATTAGTTACTCGGTGGAGCAAATGAGTAATTCGGTGGAGTAATGAGTAACTCGGTGGAGTAAATGAGTAAACCGGCGGAGTAAATGAGTAACTCGGCGGAGTAAATGCCTAACTCGGCGGTGTAAATGAGTAACTCGGCGGAGTAAATAAGTAACTCGGCGGAGTAAATGAGTAACTCGGTGGAGTAAATGAGTAACTCGGTGGAGTAAATGAGTCACTCGGTGGAGCATGATTAATCAAAACAGTAATAATTACCGCTTACAAATTTTCCCGGATAATAAAAAAGATAAAGAAACATTATCAGGATTTATAAAAAAACACATTGCACCCAGAACAACTATTTATTCTGATTGCTGGAAGGGATATGGATGGCTAGAAGAATATGGATATGTACATAGTTACTGTCATTCACAGCATTGAATTCGTTGATTCCGAAACAGGGGTTCATACCCAAAACATCGAAGTCTCATGACGTACGATGCGTTATGCATTATCATGAACAGGTATTCGCAAAGATAGTCTTGCAGACCATCTTTGCGAATATTTATGGCGACGTCGTAAATCAGTAACTCGACGGAGTAAATGAGTTACTCGGTGGAGTAAATGAGTGGCTCGGCGGAGTAAATGAGTAACTCAGCGGAGTTAAATGAGTAACTCGGCGGAGTATATGAGTAACTCGGCGGAGAAAATGAGTAACTCGGTGGAGTAAATGAGTAGCTCGGTGGAGTAGATGAGTAACTCGGTGGAGTAATGAGTAACTCGGTGGAGTAAATGAGCCACTCGATGGAGTAAATGAGTAACTCGGCGGATTAGATGAGTCACTCGGTTAGCATTTGAGTAACTCGGCGGAGTAACAGTGTCGCTCGGTGGAGTAACTTAGTAACTCGATGGAGCAAGTGAGTAACTCGGTGGAGTAGATGGCTCACTCGGTGGAGCATTTGAGTAACTCGGCGGAGTAAATGTGTCACTTGGTATAGTAAATGAGTAACTCGGTCAAGTAACTGAGTAACTCGGTGGAGTAAATGAGTAACTCGGCGGAGTAAATGAGTAACTCGGTGGAGTAATTGGGTAACTCGGTGGAGTGAATGAGTAACTCGGCGAAGTAAATGATGAACTCGGGGGAGTTAATGAGTAACTCGGTGGAGTAAATGAGTAACTGAAATAAATTTCGTACAAATACAGTCGACACCTGATTTGTCCTCAGGTACAGTAACGGTCAGAAATCCGGATCTTCACAAACGATTAAATTTTGCATGCATAAATGATCAGTAAAACTTTTAACAAAAATTAAAATGGTATGATATTGAAATCATATTTTTAAATATTCAGATAATCTTATAAGTATGAACTTGATATCACAAGTTACAGGTAAATGCCAAATTAGAGACATTTTCTTAAGTTATTTAAAATTAATTAATACACAAGTGTATATTAAATATTGAATTATTTCAGATAATTTTCATGTGATTTCTCAATTATGACAGAAATAGTTTTGTTATACTCAAATTCTAAAATATTGTACCCTATATGCAGCATTATTTTTTGTAATTCGTTAAAATTCCCAGAACTTTTGTTAACTAACTAAAACCGTTTCATTGTAGGTTAAATGTTGAAATATTAAAACTCATAATAAATAATTTCTTGCCTGGGGCTTATAATGGGTGATATTTTTTAACTTAACAATTTTTGAACTCATTAATATTCCATGACGTCGTCATTCTTATACCAAAAAATTCCCTTGTATGAGTCATATGAGCATAATTCAGCTAAAATAAACATTCAGATATTGGCTGTTTGTTTATTTTTGAATTGATAAAAATTTCTGGAACTAAAAAGGTTTACCAAGGTTAAAGACACATACAAAAAATTCCCCTGAAGTACAGTCGACACCCGATTTTCGGTAGTACTGTGGTGGTCAGAAATTTGGACCCCAGAGTCCGAAGCTAAATGAGTAATGAGTTTAAAATTTTAACCAATGTCCAGCGCTCGGTACAGTGCCCCCACAAAATTTATCGTTAGCGACCGAGTCAAATGGTTTCTTTGTCCGTTTAAAATGACGCAATTAAGCGAGGTTAAAGGCCAAGGTTTGCACGTACACAAAATAAGCATAGTACGCTTCAAAAAGTGATCGGATTCCGTTTTGGTCAGGGGGGTCCACACTTTTGACACGGCAGTGTACCAAAAAATGTAAGTACAGTAGAGTGTAGTGTAACCCCGCTCTCAATTTGTGGTCTAAAATTCAGTCTGCGCATGCGTTAGGTTTGGATTCAAAAACTGCGTTAGTGCTGGCGGGTAATGGGTTAACACAAATCCAAATTGTGATGACCAAATTGTGATGACGCATAATGGATTAACTTAAATTAATTTGGTTGCAGGTGATGACTCATCTCTTAGGAATTTCAAAGCTAAGAGTATGTGCGCGTGTGGGGTCAAATGTCAAGGTTTGCACATCGATACATTTTGATGACTCATCACTTCGGAATGTGTTGTACCGTAAAGTCACACGATTTCAATCATTAGCAAAAGGGTTCAAGTTGTTTAGTGTTGCGGTGCAGCCGTACTGTCCTAGCCCTACTACTGATAAGCATTCACTTAACGCAAATACCTACACTTAAATCTTTCACTTTCTAGTCTGTTAAGGCCCCCTTACACGGTGAGATCTGTATCGCTACATGTTACAGGTATCAGTAGCATGATACAGATCTCGTCGTGTATGTGGCTGCCTTGGTATCACTGTATCAGCAAGTATCAGCTGGTATCGTGCTTGTCTCATGTATCGTGGTAACTATGGTTGTATTTTTATTTTGACAGTTAATAAAGTAAATAAATGCTATTTATTTGAATAATCATATCTGCGGATGGAGATTTTGTGAAGATTTTATTAATATGTATAAATTATACTCATGTTTATGGGTTTCAAAATGTAGAGATGTTTGTAAAGATAACTACGTTAATGCTACACTCTGCCATTCTTAATAACTTTTGGAAAAGTGTTTCGTCCATTCGCAAATAATTTCTGAAGTCGTTTGGCTGGCTCATTTTAATTCTTGAATCAAATTAAAAATAGTATATTTATGTCTATCTTTTAACCATTGCTTCGTCCATATTTTTTTTTTATCTTTTAAGCACTTTGACACTGCAATTGTAGATCGCACATTTCTTTACATATTAATAAAATTTTTTATCTGTACTGAGGTTTTACGATTGAGTTTCGGCGTTTGTGTGCTAGATAAACGTGATACAATTCTCAGATATATGTATCGCTATCTGTATCGATACCAGGTATCAATTCAGATCTCACCGTAAATGAGTAACTCGGTGAAGTAATGAGTAACTCGAGTGCCTTTATAGATTTTATAAAATTTGTTAACAAATCACTGAAATATTTAGAAAAATTAGACAGACTTAAAACACGTCTGTACTATACCACTCCTCCATACCATCTTCGAACTGGGATTACATTTATATTAATAAATAACAAAATAGCGGACTTTTAAAAAAAATTCAAAAATTGTAATTTTTTTCATTGAAAATCGAGAAAAAAATAAAAAATTATTATTAAAAATAAATGATCCTAGTTCGAACGATAACCACTAGGGTATAGAACTTCGTGCTAATATTATAGCCCGATTGGTTTGTTAAAATTTTTTCGCTCTATTGCCCACCAGTCAAAAAATGTAGTTTTAAGGAAAATGTGTGTAAAGTTTTAGTAACAAATTTTTCATAAAACACTTACATCATAATTATGAAAAAATATTTTCTTAAAAAATATATACTTACTAGACTTCAGAGAAAATGATCTTTAAGAGAGTCGGGGTGTATAACGTCTTGAAATGGAGGGCTATAAACTTTTTTACTGTAGTCATAAACGAAAAAAATATTTTTAATTTTTTTTAAAAGTCAATTTTATTACTATTCACATTTTATACAGTGACGTAAATAAAAAAAATTGATACTTGTGATTTTAACAACCGAAAAATTTTTTGGGGCGTAAACTTAGGCGTGCTATTTTTTTTTTCTGAACAGAAAAGGTTTTGCTAGCCATATTATGCTAACCATGTTATGCTAACCATGTTATGCTAACCATGTTATGCTAACCATGTTATGCTAGCCATGTGCTTACAATATGCCAAAAATAAAACTGCAGATTGCAATTTTAATAGCCAGAAACTATTTTTCGGCGTAAAGTGAGTGCCGTCATTTTCATATTTTTAGACATAAAAGGCTGTACTGCATTGTGCTAGACATATGTTAACATTTGCCAATAATACAAAAAGATAAATTTTGAAAATTAAGATTTCTACAGCCAGTTCTTGGGTGTAAAGTCAGCCCCGCCATTTTTTTTTCTTTTTCAAACAAAAAAGGTTGTGCTAGACATATGTTATCATGGACCATAAATAAAAATATTTTTTTTTTGAAAAATTGCGATTTTTATAGTCAGTAGAAAAAACTGCAGGTCTAACTTTACGCTCAAAAATAGTTTATAGCAATAAAATTGGGAAGATTCAAAATTTTTTTTTTATTTCCAGCATATGACAGCACATGTCATATGCTGGAAATACAACAAAACCTTTTTTATTTGAAAAAATTAAAATAATGGAGCTAACTTGACCAGCATTCAAGATGTACATAGCTAATGTAATAGAGTTAAGTTAGCTGCATATTCTTATTAAGTATGCGATCCTTATGACATTTATTTCTCTTTTTACAGCATGTAATAGAACGTATTTTGGCGAAGTGGGTCGTACATATGAATTAGAAATACGACGGCCACGAGAAGATCGTTTACCATTTTTGTGTTACCTCAATTTTACTGCAGCGGGTGGCTCCTATGGAGACATTATACAGGTATGTATGTTTATATTTACCTACATTAATATAAGAACAAGTCGTCAAGTGCAAAATGTACCTACTTGTACAAATAGTGTTTCGTACTATTAGTTGTTATTATGTATTTAACGTGAAAGCATATTAGACAAAATATTTTTTCTGGCGAGTAAAATTTGTTCCTCAACTAAACTATAATTTTTGATTTCAATGCAATCGTATCTTTATCTTGACTTGTTTACGCTTACCAGAAAGAAACCAATATTTGGACCGTTGAAAGCAAAAGTGGCCTGTCATATTTTTTTAAAAAATGATTTTTTTGTTGCCTTAAACGTAAAAAATTCTGTTTTATCAGTTGCAAAAACATTCAAGCTGATAATTTGTGTAAATTCCTACAAATGTCAGAAAAACTGGTTTTCCTAATAATTTATCTTTGAATTAATTTTTTGTAAAAGTGTCGTAAGTCACAACGGTCATAACGGTCGCTTTTTTTGTGTTTGTTGGTTTTAATGTTTTAATCTGCGAACAAAATTCTCTGTTTTTATGATGGATGTTGCTGATAAGAATACTAATATTGTTCTTAGTGACATTTCTGAACTTTTTCAGGATTCAGGTTCAGAATATTTACCTGGTATGTACAAAATTTTGCGAAATTTTTTATTTTAGATTTGGGAAAGTTATAAAATATTTGTTAATATCAAATTTGTTCATACTTATAGATGAAATTGATAAACCGGTCGATAGTTCGGATTCGGATATAAATATTCAGTTGAATAATAACACAGGTATACAATTATATTTAAATATTTTTTATTAGTTCGCAACAATATATTTAAATTTATTTTAGATATGATAATACATGGACCTAAACGTAAAAGAGAGCCTCATTTAACTAAAAGATATAAACGAAAGAAAAAACAGAAATTGTGGTGAATCGTATATCATAACAAAGAATATCTTGGTTCCCGCAAAGACTTTTGCATATTATCAGTGCATTTGCAAACTAGAATGTTTCACCTTAATTTCGAAAGAAGAATGTCATCACTTGTTCAAGTCATTCTGGTCGTTATCAGATTTCGCACAACAAAATAGTTACCTTTCTAGATTTGTCAGACGAGTTGCAATAAAACAAAGAAGACCACGTAATAAATCTTCAATTCCAAAAAGTTGTCCATATAAATATTATTTTAATGTTAGATCTAATTCTATAAATGTTTGTAAGAAATTTTTTTTGAAAACTCTTCAGATATCAGAAGGTCGTTTAATGTGTTGTTTGAAAAAAGAAGAACAAGGTCGTCCTCCAGCTGAAGATAATCGAGGAAAGTCTTCTTCGGTAAATAAAACACCTCAAGAAAATATTGAAGAAGTTTTGAATCATATCAATCAATTTCCATCCTATCAAAGTCATTACACTCGAACACAAAACCCTAACCGAAGATATTTAGATGAATCCTTGAATGTTAGAATTATGTATGATTTGTATGTAAAAACCTGTAATAAACTTGTAAAGGACCCCGCACAAAACTTATGGAAAATGGTTTTCGGTCAAGTTGGCTGAAATTTCAGTATGTTATAGTTTTCGCCCTATTGATGAAAAGTTACCATTGCACTAAGTCCCAAAACTCAATATTTCACAAGATATAAAGGGTCAAAGTTGTGAAATATGGTCACCATACGTATAAATGATACATTGATATTTATGTAGAAAAAAAAATTAAAATCGGATTTTATATATATATATATATATATATATATATATATATATATATATATATATATATATATATATATATATATATATATATATATATATATATATATATATATATATATATATAAATTCGGCCACATTGTAATATTGAACAATATAATTACATATAATTATATCTATATAAAAATTGATTTTCATTTATTTCGTGAATAAATATCACTTTTAACATACGTATTACTAGTGCGAATAATCATATTTCACAATTTTGACCCTTTATATCTTGGGAAATATTGACTTTTGGAACTTGGTGCAATGGTAACTTTTCATCAGTAGGGCGAAAACTATAACATACTGAAATTTCAGCCAATTTGACCGAAAACCATTTTCCATAAGTTTTGTGCGGGGTGGAATCAAATTCTCTCCCATGAAAATGAGCATATTTATGCTTTTACATTCGATTTACAAAAGGCATTACCTTTTCTTGTTCTGACAGTTTCCGTAGCTTATTACAAACGAAATTTGTACATGTACAATCTGGGATGTCATAATTTATTTGATCGAAAATCAAAGATGTATGTGTGGGATAAAATTAATGGTTCTAGAGGTTCTAGACCTTTAGAAGATTTGAGCGATGTGAGTGATACAGAAATACAACTTTCTTTCAGTGAATGAAATTCAGGACACTTTTATTGTCATAATGATATAAGTCAATTAACATTGACGTGTCATTTTTTTTTTTATATTTTTTTATGCAAAAGTGACTTTTGTGTCTTTAGTCTTTAATAAGTTGTTCATTGTCTTACTTTATATATTTCTTTTATGTACTACATAATTTTTCACAAGAATAATAAACAATACTGAAAAAAAAACTGTTATTTAAATACCCATTTTTTTTTAATGTGGCTAAAATTTTGCTCTTCAATATCTCAGCTGTTTTATACCTTGACTTAGGTCACTCATGCTTTCAACGGTCCATTTACCGAATATATCAAGACTGTCCCAGAACAATTAGTATACTATGTATACAGAAGTGGCACTCACTCTCATAAAACATCAGCACAATACGTCTGCGGATATTAAAACCCAAGAATGATCAGAATGTTTCAAATATCGTCATTGCCTTATCTATTCTCCAGCGATTCGGTTCAAAGTGGTTCAATTTTTTTTTTTTTTTTTGTTTTTGCTTTTATTAATCAACTTTGTTCTGAGTTTCGTTGTTTCAATTATTTGTAATAATTTTTTCTTGATAGTATATTGTTATAATAAATAGTAATTTTATTTCTAATTTAGGTTTAATTTTATTTAGTTTTTGATAAAATTTATACTATCGTATTTTTGAGAGTTTAATTTTATTTTAATTAATTAAGTAGGTATTATTACACTGTTGCATTATATTAGTTTAGTTTTATAAAAATTTCTTTTAATTCGATAAGCTCAATTTTAATTCATTTTTTTTTTATATATTTAACGTTTTTTTTTATATGTTAGTCAATGAACACTTCAAGCAGTCGTTTTGGCGAAATAAATGCGAAAGTTTTGAAACTTGGTAAGATTATAATTTGGGAACTAGTGATGATTATACTAAAAGTCCCCAAAACTTGAAGGTGAGCTTTAGCCGCCATCTTGAAAAATAGACCCATGTTTTCACTGTTAGTCACAAGCAAAAATTAGTTATTAACAAAATTCAAGATCGTAGAATTATCTAAAAAAAAAGCTTCATTCACTTTTGTTGTATCTCTGATACTTTCTGCGAGAATCGGGTATAAAAAAAATAACTACGGAAATTCCAAGTAACGTTCACTAAAACTTCTTTAATTTGTAAGATAGCTACCATAAAAATACTTTGCTCGTTTACTCTCGAATATCAACGATCCTCCACATACACTGTCTAATGTCTCTGATTACGGTATGACGTCTTCAGCGTCTGAAGTGATGTTTGCATTTTCAGAATCTGTTGATTTTTCATATTCTAAAAATCCTGGTTACCAGACAGTATCGACTACTTGAATTCCGTTATTTTGCCAACATATTCATAATCACAACAGGACTAAAAGGAAGAGGACAAGAAGACCGTTAGAATGGCCAGGCCGATTCTGGGACACTGTGCGCTTCAAAAGTATGGACACACCCTGACGCAAGGTACCCGATCAATTTTGAAACACACTCAATTGACCTTTGATCCGGTATGTACAGCGTACATGTATTAAAAATTTGTTGTTGACATTTGTCCCCACACGTGCTCATAATGTTGGCCTTGGAATTCCTAAGTGATCACATCAACAACCACACAAGTAGTTAACCCATTATGCGTCATCACACTTTGGTCATCACAGTTTGGATTTTAGTGTTAACCCATTATCCGCCGACACTAACAGTTTTTGAATCCCAACCTAATGCATGTGCAGACTGAATTTTAGACCACAAATTGGTTTTTGGGGAGCTGGGCTACACTACCGTGCCAAAAATAACCCAAGGGTGTGCCCAAACTTTTGACACCGTACTGTACTTAAAGTTTTTTTACGCTACCGTGTCAAAAGTGTGAACTCGCCTGACTAGTGTGGTGTCCGATCACTTTTTTAAACGTACTGTACTTATTTTGTGTACGTGCAAACTTTAGCTTTTGGCCCCAACACGCCCTTACCTTAATTACATCATTTTGAAGAAAATTTGACTCAGCCGCTAACGATAAATTTGTCGGGACACTGTAACAAGCGCAAACATTCGTCAAGCTCCAATCATGATTTTTAAACTAACTTTGGACTCCAGGGTCCAGATGTCTGACCGCTACTGTACTACCGAAAATCAGGTGTCTACTGTACTGCAAGATACTTTTTGTATGTATGTATTTAACCTTGGAAAATCTTTTTTTCAACAAAGCCAGCACTTTTTTCTTATAAGATTAATTTTAAATAAACAATCGAATGTTTGTTTTAAGTTCAAAAATTGTTTATTAAAAAATATCACCCATTATAGGCCTCAAGCAAGAAGTTTTTTATTATAACATTTAACCTACAGCGTTAGTAATTTTTTAGTTAGCTAACAAAAGTTTTTGGAATTTTAGCGAGTTACAAAAAAACTATTGCTTCTTATGGTGCCCAATATTTTTGAATTTGAGTGTAATACAAAACTTACTTAATATTTTAACCAGTATAAAATTAAAAACTTTTCGGTTTTAATTACTATAATTTGAACAATAATATACTATACTATAATTTGCTTAATATAAAAATTATAACGGTGTATAAACAGCAGCATTGAATTGCTAAATTTTTATAGATTAATAAAGTTTTGAGATAATAATTTGGGGAATTCATATGTTAAATCAAAATTTCTACGTACTAGAAAATTTTGAATATAGATAGCTACTTTATTATTAACGCACATATACATATACATATATCGTTTAGTATTTTTAATAAATATTTTAGTATACAGGGTGTATCATTGAATATGCTTTTCAATACATTACAATAGTAGATATCGTTAGAGTTTGCTGTAAAAAGTAGGGGAATTCAGGGAGATAATTAAAATAAAACGCACACATAATTTGCTGGAAATAACATAACTTAAAACATAGCTGTTGTTTCCAACAAACTTCGTTCTAAATCATCGTAAAATCGGATCACCCGTGTATATTTTTTTAAATTTTATTTATAGAATATGCAAAAAAAGTAAATTGCTTAAATCTATTACTTAAAATCTATTTATTTTCCATATAAAAATTTTTCAAAAGAATACAATTTTCCAAAGAACAAATTTTATTTGAATGAAGCATACCACAACGTCTTGAATAATATTCATCTCGCAGATTGGAAATCTTCGGTACATCGAATATTTCTTCCAGATTCAAAATCCACGGCTGGTGTTCGGTGTCATCAAACAAATTTGAAATCCATTTCTTCTTCTCACTGCCTTTGACGTATACGACATCAAATTTCTTCAATATTGGTTTCAATATTGTATGAAGTTTTTGTATGGAATAAACCATACGACCAAGGTATCTCATACCAAGTTCGACACAACCAACGTGCAACTCGTTGATCTTTCTTTGGCAACTCGTTGAAATCAAACGGTGCCTCGAACGTAAGATGTAATATTTCATCCCAATTTTCCGCAGCGATACCAACTTCTTTAAAATAAAATTCGTTGTTAGCTGCTTAATAGCCTTGTATGTCAAGAAACGTCATTTTTTACCGCCACCGTAGAACTGAAATTATTTACACAATCCACAACTTTATATAGAATAATTAAAAGTGGTGGGGATAGTTAGTTAATTTGTGAAATGTATTCGAAAATGGCTACTAATAGCTATTGCTAATTTATTATCAAATTGCAAACTGCTAAGAATATTCAACGCATTGGTGAGTACCATCTTCTTTTCACTTTAAGACCTAGTGATTTAAGGAATGCTAAATTTTCAGGTGAAATGTGTTGTTGCTTAAATGTTTAATGATCTTAGGTTTCAAAAGTCCTTTGCTATGTTGACTAGTGGTGGACTGCTCTGAATTGTAAATTAACGTGTTTCGAAATGCAATTGTTTTACCACGAAAAAATACAGCGATACAGATGTTTAGCTCTTTGACAACCACCGGTAAATAGATAATATTTTGTGTAAGTTCAACTATTTTATAACCTATAATCATGATAAAGTGTATGAGCTGGAGTATAACTCAGCAAATTTATATATAGCTGTGGTTACGCAAACTGAGTAACTCAAATATGGTGGTTGTGTTGCGCTTGTGGTGGTTGTATTGGGGTGGTGGTAGTTGTGTGGCGGCGGTGGTGGCGTGGAGCCAAATGAGTCACTGGGTGGAGTCAAATGAGTCATTCAGTGAAGTTAAATAAGCACACATCAGATGTGGTGGCGGCTGAAGTGAGCAACTTTATCATTAATTCTATTGAAGCAGCAATTTACCATAGATAATGAATCGGTGGTGACATCTCGCGGAGTTTGTTGAAGCATACACGCAATATCTAAGTTATTCAATTTAGTGAAGTTCCTGTTCCCTGCTCTTATCATAGAAGAATATTAAATATCGATTTCACATAAAACTTTGGAATATTTGATTTCAGTTAAAATACTATAAATACAACTGAATTATTAAACGGATGTCATTTTTTGGTAAACTTTGGACGAATAAACAACAACAACAACATGCCGATTTGTGGTATTTGTAAATTTCGACCGCCACAGTGTAGGTGTTCCTTCTCGAGTATTGTGATAGGTATCGAAACGAAAAACGAATTTAAATGTGTTGTAAACGATGTATGATGCCATTTCCAAACTGTGTTTGCAATTATATAAACTGTTCCACATGTAAAAGCCGTTGCAATTGTAAATAATTTAGTAAAATCAATCATCTGATTGCCACCTATTGCATTGACCAATTCCACGGTTGCTTAAACATTAGCATTTATTTATAACGCAATGACCAGCGACGTAATGAGGCATAATGTATATTTTGAGTAGGAGTGGAATTAATCAATACCTATTAATCAGCGGTATGTCTAAAAATTTTGTTGAATTTATTACTCAAAATATGAATTATGCCTCATTGCATCGCTGGCCATTGCGGTATATAAATAAATGCTAATGTTTATTTGATATCTTTTCATCGGTTATGCTATATTAACACTGATCATATGACGGTGTACATGCTTCAGAGTAACTCAATTTGTAGCTCTATGGAAATAAGTAGGTTGGTGGGGTAAATAAGTAACTCAAATGTGGTGGTTGTGTTGTGGTGGCAGTGGTGGTGGAGGTGGCAGTGGTGGTGGTGGTGGTGGTAGTGGTGGTAGTGATGGTGGTGGTTGGTGGTATCAACTTATAAATTATTTAAGCGACGTGCTGAACTGAAATTGGCAGTGTATGGAAAAATGTCTGAACAACACGTTGTAGAATTAAGTATAAGTGATCTGTGGACCACTTTTACTGCCACTGATCAAACAATGGATCCAGTTTTGGAGAAGCTGAATAAACTTGGTGCTGGTAAATCATTCAAATCACTATCTACACTCAAGCCGTATGAAACGTGGAAAATTCTCGACGTACGGCGCATGGAAACTCGATATGAGCCAGCGGTTCCGGTGGAGCTTTCAGATGCTCAAGTGTTCCTTCCAAAACGATTTGCGAATTTGGATGAGCAGACCATGGTATATTTAAGCAGAGGACAATATGTTATTACATATAAAGGAACTGATTCTAGTGGTTTCTTACATATTGTGGAATTTAGCAAATAGTAATATATGATGTTTGATGTAAGCTTAAGAAAATTGTCAGATGAGATTGAAATTATTGTCTACACATGAACTTTAATATATGAAAACGTATATTTTTTAAGAAATAAAAATCATTTTGCATATAAATTATTATGTTGTTGTTGTTATTATTTTACAACACATTAAAACCCCACTAAATTATATCTTGAACTTTGACAAAAACTCCTCTCAAGACATATTATTATTTACCATTGATTCTATTCAACCAGTAGGCATGGGACCACTTGACAACGAAATCTTATTGCCTATATTCAAGAGCAAGTTTTTTTAAGTTGGTGTTGAGTAGGTATGGCGTCACCTGGCAATGAGCTGTGTAAATGATACTTGCATATAGTTTTCATTCATTTTTCTGAACTACCTAAATTCAGTTAACCGAAAGATTAACAACGAGTAATTCGGTGGAGTAAAATGAGTAAAAATCTGTAAGCAGGATGCCAACCACTACTTCATGGAGTAAAATGAGCAACTTAGATGTGGTGGTGGTGGTTGTGTGGCAGTCATGGAAATAGGTAACTCGTGGTGGCGAAGTATTCGTTAACACAAATCTGAATTAATCTTGTAAGATCAGTTGAGTTTTACACATCTATTATAATGTTTGAGTGTACCCAGTGCTATAAAAGCTTCTCGTGGAAAGATTCTCTTTCACGTCATATAAGAAATTTACATACGCGAGAATTTTCATCAAAAAGGTTTGAAAATAGTTACTTTCTTGATCCACTAAAAAGGCAAGCATTAGACACCGCTGATGACTTATCAAGTTATGATAAGTCATCAAGGGAGGAATGATGTTGATGATGAATTTCGAGACAGTATAGCTGAAGAAAGGTCCAATCGACTTGAACAAAAAGCTAAAGCTGCTTTAAAAGCAATTCAAACAAAATTCAATAATTTAAGAAATCAAGGTAATGTTTACACACCAAGCGATGAGCCTAATAATAGGGTTTTAACCATTCCTGATAGTGGAAATGTTATCATTTCCAAGTTGACTGCAGCGTGCAAACTGTTTTGGATATTTTATTAATCAAAGAAACTCAAAATGAAGGTGAAAATTCTAATGAACGAATAGCAATGAAACGTCCAGTCCATTCAATGGACCAAGAACTACTTGCTAAGCGTATCAAATACAACGGCTCGGAAGATTTTGAAAGTGTTAATGGTGAATCGAAAAAAATAAGATACTGGCACAATCCTGATACTTTAGTATATGAATTATAACGTTTATATCAGACTTCAGAGACTGGTGAAAAAATACTCAAAATGATTCGAAGTTTAGAGGAAAATAAAAACATGTATAATGTTGAAGACCGAGAAGCTTTAATCGAAGAATTAGATGCTTTAACCCGGGCTTCGTCGCTACTGGGTAAAAAATACCACAGAGGTAATAAAACAATTTATTATTTTTTTTCTACTTAATTTTGCTACTTGCCGTTTTAAGTACCTTTCTGCATAGCAATATAAATAACGCTTTTTGTTTATAGCTAATAATGTAAATAAACAATAGGGATGGAAAAGGCGCGCGCAAAATCAATTCTCGACTTTAAAATCGACTTTCATTTTTTCGATTCTCAAAGTCGATTAATTGACTTTGAGAGTCGACTTTTCGACTTAAATCGACTTTTCAAAAATTTATTAGTTTATTTATAGAAACTATTAAGTGTATATATAATTTAAACAATCTGTACTGTATTAAATATGTTTTAAACAATTTATTAAATAATGAACATATATTTTTTAAGAATTTAACAAGAGATAATTTATCAATAAATTGAACGACATTTGGCGTTAAACATTAAAATTAAAATTAAAATGGACAGTAGAATTAATGGGTCGATTCGGATCGGTGTAAACCAAAGCCGCTTGCACTCATTTTGAATCAATTTACACTTGTTTTGATATATACATCGACGTACGCGCTGTATACATCGGTATACAGCGTATACGGTATACGATATATACCGAACGCTAATACTTGACCCTTCTCTCTAGAACATGGAAAGTGAGACAGGAATATACAAAAATGTCAAAAGCAAGCCAAATGTGATTCAAAACAAGTGCAAATTGATTCAAAATGAGTGCAAGCGGCTTTGGCTTACACCGATACGAATCGGCCCAATGTTAAGCTAATGTTTTTGTGCGATTTATAAATGCACATTGCACATACGCAAAAAGTCGAAAAGTCACCGAGTGAGAATCGATTCCAGGTCGACTTGACGTGACTGAAATCGATTCTAAAAATTCGATTATTTTTAGTAAATAATCGACTTTCGACTAAAGTCGGAGTCGACTTTACCATCCCTAATAAACAAAATAAAATAACAAACTTCAATATACATAAACATTTAAGGAAATAGCCATCTATAAATAATGTGGTAATTTTTACCCGGCGCGACCGTCTGTGTTTGTATTTGTCTAGCGACGAAGCTCTCGTTAAGTAAACTACTATCGGTCAAGAAATATTCTCTATACTTCGCGAACTTCAAAAGGCTGACATTATTGAATCACTAGATAATTATGTGGATGAAATTTATAAAGAAGATGCTAGCGATTACGATGATGATGACTAATTAACTATCCAATTGCATTTCGAACCATGTTAATTTACAATTCAGGGCAATCCACCACTAGTCAACATAGCAAAGGACTTTTAACACCTGAGATCATTAAACGTAAAACATTTAAGCAACAACACATGTCACCTGAAAATTTAGCATTCCTTAAATCACTAGGTCTTAAAGTGAAAAGAAGATGGTACTCACCAATGTGTTGAATATTCTTAAAAGTTCGTAATTTGATGATAAATTAGCAATACAAAGCTACTAGTAGCCATTTTCGAATACATTTCACAAACTAACTAACCATCCCCACCACCTTTAATTATTGTATATAAAGTTGTGGATTGTGTGAATAATTTAAGTTCTACGGTGGCGGTAAAAAATGGCGTTTCTTGACATACAAGACATTCCATGCCAAAAACTTCATACCATATTGAAACCCACATTAAAGAAGTTTGATGTCGGATACGTCAAAGGTAGTGAGAAAAAGAAATGGATTTCAAATTTGTTCGATGATACCGAACACTAGCCGTGGATTTTGAATCTGAAAGAAATTTTCGATGTACCGAAGATTTCCAATCTGCGAGATGAATATTATTCAAGACGTTGCTCATGCTTCATTAAAATAAAATTTGTTCTTTAGAAAATTGTATTCTTTTGAAAAATTTTTATATGGAAAATAAACAGATTTTAAGTAATAAATAGATTTAAGCAATTTACTTTTTTTATTCAAGTAATAATTTTGACTAAAAGAGGCGATAAGTTAGAAAATTTTATTTTCTTGTAAAAATTATTCGACCCGTTTCAACGCCTAGTTAGCGTCATCATCAGGAAAGACGTATCGCATGGTCTAACAGACCGAAAACATCAATCAAACATATCAAAATATCCAATTTCCGAGAGTTTATACACTCAAAATTATAAAGAAGAGTCTGTTTACATTTGAAGAAGATGATTTTTAAGCAAACAAAATAAAACAAAAAACATTTTTCTTACGGCATAACTGATGAATCCATATTGAAAAACAAATTTGATGCAATTTTTAGTATGATTATGTAAACAACAGAAAATTCATTGTTGAGGAAAATGTGAGGAAAAATCCTTTAGGAATTTTTAATATTTTTGTTTAAATGAAGAATAAATCAGATCAAAAAATGGATTTTTTCACTATGTTGAAATGTATCATATTGAATTTTGATTTTAATTGTCTGAATTTTTGAATATATTTAAAACAAAGGAAGTATCATCGTTATGGAAAATATGGACAATTTTGAACAAAAGGAAGGAATTTATGAAAAATTCCGAAATTAAACTGAAGAAAACAATTTTATATTACAAATATACCAACACAAATGCACTTTATTTTACAATTAAATGGTTAATTTTTAGAATTTTTAAATGTTTTTTTAAAAATTCATACTAGCTGAATTGTAAAATTCTCAATTGTTTTCAATCATACTGGTGAAAACATTAATTAAGTTCTGTATTACACTCAAATTCAGAAATATTATGCACCATAAGAAGCAATATTTTTTTTTTTTGTAACTCGTTAAAATTCCAACAACTTTTATCAGTTAACTAGAAATTACTACCGCTGTAGGTTAAATGTTAAAGTATTACAACTTATAATAAATAACTTCTTGCTTGAGGCCTATAATGGGTGATATTTTTTAATAAACAATTTTTGAACTTAAAACAAACATTCGATTGTTTATTTAAAATTAATCTTATAAGAAAAAAGTGCTGGCTTTGTTGAAAAAAAGATTTTCCAAGGTTAAATACATACATACAAAAAGTATCTTGCAGTACAGTAGACACCTGATTTTCGGTAGCACAGTAGCGGTCAGACATCTGGACCCTGGAGTCCGAAGTTAGTTTAAAAATCATGATTGGGGCTTGACGAATGTTTGCGCTTGGTACAGTGCCCCGACAAAATTTATTGTTAACGGCCGAATCAAATTTTCTTTAAAATGATGTAATTAAGGTAAGCGCGGGGTGGGGCGAAGGGCTAAGGTTTGCACGTACACAAAATAAGTACAGTACGCTTAAAAAAGTGATCGGACACCTTTCGGTCAGGGGAGTTCACACTTTTGACACGGCAGTGTACCAAAACTTTAAGTTCAATACGGTGTCAAAAGTTTGGGTAGCCTCTAGGTCAGGGTGACCCTACATTTTTGACGCGGTAGTGTAGCCCAGCTCTCAAAAAACCAATTTGTGGTCAAAATTTAGTCTGCGGATGCGTTAGGTTGGAATTCAAAAACCGTGTTAGTGTTGGTGGATAATGAGTTAACGCTAAAATCCAAATTGTGATGACGCATAATGAGTTAACTACTTGTGTGATTGTTGATGTGATGACTCATCTCTTAAGAATTCCAAGGCCAACAGTATGAGCGCGTGTGGGTTCAAATGTCAACAAATTTTTAATACTTGTAAGCTGTACGTGCCGGGTCAAAGGTCAATTGATATACAGTGCGTTTCAAAATTGATCGGGTACCTTGCGTCAGGGTGTGTCCGTACTTTTGAAGCGCACGGTGGCCCAGAATCGGCCTAGCCATTCTACTAAGACCATTTAGTAATTTTCGTTAAATAGATCATACACTTTTTATGTTGACCTCCTTTCCATTAGTAAAATAGTTAATGCAATATTCCCACAATTTTCCCAACACTTCCCAGCGAAATTCGTATTTCGGGGCCCCCAATAACGAGTATTCTGAGGGTAGTGTAGGTGTCGCTGCGGGGCAAAATTTTATCTAATTTACCGACTTTTCTTTATTTTGATAAAACTTTATGATGTAGCAATATAACAAAAAAATCTATTAAAAAAATTATTTAAAAAAATCTATTTCCTTATTGCGGAAAAACTACATATACGATTTTGCTGAAAATTCTAGAGGGTATTAACTACCAGCTGGGTAATAAAACCATATAGTAACCGGGAAACAATTTTATGTTTTTTCTATTTTTTTTATCTAAACTTAAATTTTCATACAGATGAATGTTTTAACTATTTCAACAAAAAGTTTTGGCTGCTGATTGCCAGAAAACCCCATGTCAAATTTTGTTCAGATTTCCAGTTTATTAACAATTTGATAAACCATGAAATGGTATAGTAGCTAAATTTACACTTTAAGTAATTTTCCATAGCTGATTATTTAAACGTAAATATTTCATACGGATAAATAGCTCGATTACTGCAAAAAAATTCTCTGTTGGTTACCAGAAAACTTCCGATATAATATCATTCACATATGTGGTATTTATATTACTGTTTTTACGAACTATAATAAGACTAGCTGTGGCCCGTGGTTTCACCCACGTAAAATTAACTTAATTATTGGTCAAATGATTAGATCAATTTTAAATTAAGTATTCGGAAATTCTGTATATCAATTATTTATAATGCTACGCTCGTCAAACGACTCTAAAGTAACAATCTTCATATTTCAATAGCATAGCTAATTTCCGCACCTTTATGTACTTAGACACCCGTATCAATAAGTAGTTTTAGGAGTATTTCCATTTTAAGCCTTGCTTGGGGCACCAAGACCGTAGGGGACAATTTTAATATCACAGTTAATTTGGAGCTTATTTGATGGCCTTCATGGACAATTCTGACCCTCAGGTTCATTCAAATTTGATATTCTAAAATTCTGAGCATAATTCTCGCCTAATAACCCTAAATTAACCATATTATTTCTATAGCATATTTAATTTTCATAAAATATTGTCAAAATCCAACCGTTTAATCTTAATCCTATTAGATAGTGCTAGGGGTTAATTTTGAACTTACTTTACATTTAAATTTGATATTCTAAATTTCTTTATAAAATCAATCAGTTTCTTCTAGTGTTCCGTTCCGCTCGTCCAATGATCTTAAAATAGATATATTCATATTTATAGTGTACAGTGGAAACTCGATATTTCGTCACTCTGTAACTCATCATACTTTATAGCAATTCGTCGCTCCTAAAAAAAATGTATGTAGTGTAGTTGGTTTTCTATTTAACTTTTGAAATTTAAATAGAAAAAAATTAAAGTGTATCGTACTAGTTGTAAAAATTCTATTAAACAACGAATTACTCAAAATAAAGGGATATCTTTCTTTAAATAAGTAAAAATATTTAATTAATTTTTTTTTTATTATTCATTTTCAGACATATTCCATAATTCGTCTATTTCTGTAATTTATCACCCCTCCGACCCCGAGAATGATGAATTGTCGAGTTTCTACTGTATTTAATTTTCATGCCTTGAGACTTTTCTGTAGATACCCATATTGATAACTTGAGAAGCATTTGAATTTCGAATCTTTTTTGAAGTCCGGGTGTTTTGGCGAATATTTCTGAACCTGCATTAATTCGTCCAGCCATTAATTTATTGCGTCTTGTATTACTCCAGAATCCTAGACAATAATTTTAATCTCACTTAATTTTTTCAAAATATCAATATTTAAGTAAAATTTAGTCAATATTCGCCGTCTTTTTTAGACCATTTTTGGGTCCTCAGCACCCTAGGGGGCCATTTAAATTTTACATTTGTTTATTTCAGGACCTCAGTAATGTTTGAGCAAAATTTGGTCAAGATCTATCCATTCTAGAGAGCTCTCATTTTTTAGGATCCCAATATTATTTAAGCAAAATCTGGTAGAGTCCAACCATTTACTTTCCAAAGTCCAGCCGTTTACTTTAGAAGTCTATATTAGAACATAAGGTATCACGTATCCACTAGTGAACCAATTTTGAAAGTTGCTCTGCTCGTCAAACGACTCCAGCGTAGCCATATTCTTATTTCAGAAATATAGGTACCTACTTTAAAAGTTTGTGACTTTTCTGTAGACAACCATACTTATTTAGATTTTTAGGAGTGGAGTACCGTTGGTCATTTAATTTTGCGTAATTTTTATTGCTTCAGACTGCTGAGGATCAATTTTAAACTGACGTTTATTTATTCCGAAATTTTAAAAGGGTTTGTGTAACATTTAGTCAAAATTCATCAAACTATTTATTTGAATTTTTTGAAAATAGTATTTTGTACAGTAAATAAGTAATTTCATAATAGTCATAGGTAAAAATATTATTGGTGGTATCTATAGAAATATTTATTAATACTTAAAAATTCCAAAATTATTTTTCTCCAAATGCGCCTACGACCCAATAGGGACTTACATGCCCAATTTCAAGCTTGTAGGTATTGTAGTTTTGGAGATTTTATGATAGGTGAGTGTATAAGTGGTATTTCTCTTATATATATATATATATATATATATATATATATATATATATATATATATATATATATATATATATATATATATATATATATATATATATATATATATATAGATACCATAGTACCCAAAAATATTCAAATTCAAACTCAAAATGACTGTATTTTCCAATAAAGCTTTACAGGATTGGCATTACAAAGAATAAGTATATGAATCAAATAATAAACAATAACAGTTATTAGTACATTACTAAGTTTTCTGCGTTCGTGCGAGCTTATCACTCTTCTAAAGCAAAACTTCTTAATTTTAGGGCTCCGCATACAAATCAATATATGTCGTTGATTTTACTTTCATCTAAGTTGCCTAATAGATCTATTAATTGTGTTGTAGGTTCCTCCTCACTGATATACTTCTGTATAAATGCGTGCCTATATGGGTTCTGAATTGGGAATTTAAAAAAGAAATGTTCTAATGTTTCAAGGTTCCTTATAATTACAAATTTGACAAATATGGTCTCGTTTCCATTTGTAGGTTTTATCATTGACTGTAAGTTTAACGGTAAGAGTGCCGCGAACTCTTAATTGGCTGATTAAACAGGTCTTCTTAAAACTGAGTTTACTTTCTAAGTATATCTGAGTTCCCTGATGCCCTATAATATACTGGTAGATCGGACTAAAATTAGAGTTAATAATTCTTTCTTTGTCAATTATTATTAGTTTTCCTTTGTATTTACTGATGATATCTTTGTATTGATTTTTTACCCGTGTAGAATTTTGTTCCTCCAAAATGCTGTGAAGATTGATACTATGTAGCAGAGATTTAAGTTGAGATACCCAATTATATTTTATTACAGTGCTGTTGTTTCTATCCAGATTTAGCAGCCTATTATAGCATATTTTTGGCAACTTATTATTGTCCATCTTTAATAATTTGATCCACCAATTGTTTGTTTAAATAGCTAGGTGTATTTTTTTGCCAACAATAAGTTTTAAAGAAGTGACTCTGAATCCATTCTAACGAGTCTAAATAACGTAAGCTCCATGTTTCTGCACCATACAATCCCGTTGTTTTAACAACACTTTTGTATAGTTTTATTCTGGCTTTCCAGCTTTGCATTTTTGATTTTGTCATTAAATCTCTGATATTAATTGCAGCCATATTGGTTTTTGCGACGGAATGTTGGGTTTGTTTTGCAAAGTCACATGAGGAGGAGAAAATTACTCGTAAATAACAGAACTCATTGATTATGTTAATTGAATTGGTTTCTATATTAAATGTCGGTAACTGGCTTAATCTGCCACCCCTCCTGAAGATGACCATTTTGGTTTTATCTATATTGACATTTAATTTATTCAATTTACAGTAATTTGCTAAAACTGTTAGTGCTTTCTGGGCATCTCTGGGCGAGTTGGTTGTTAGAACTAAGTCATCTGCGTAAAGTAATAAGATATTAATCAAAAATCGAATCATGTGTCCCGTCTATATGTACACCTCTAACGTTATTTTCGATCATAAATTGGTTCAAGTTATTTATGAACAGATTGAATAGTAAAGGTGAAAGGCCGTCTCCATGTAAAAGAGCCTCAGTAATATTTATATAGTTACTTTTTTTTCCGCCTATTGTAATAGAGAATTTGGCATTATTATAAAAAGATTTTAGTATATTTACGACTTTTGTGCTGCTGCCAATGTTAACTAATTTGTGCCACAGGAGTTGGTGGGGTACTGAGTCAAAGGCTCGTTTGCAATCAACGAAAATTGCATATACTTTACTTTTGTTAAGTCGCGTGTTAATAGTAATTATACTGCCTAATGTAAATATTGCATCTCTGCAACCTCTCTCCTTCCGAAATCCGAATTGTTGTTCCTGGAGCACATTTTGATCCTCCGCCCAGGTTTGAATTCTATTTGCAATTATATTAGTGAAAATTTTTGCAACATTGTTTAGAAGTGAGATACCTCTGTAGTTATTGGGGTCCTCTTTATTCCCTTTTTTATAGATTAAACTGAGACTAGACTCTGACCAGCAAGTTGGGGTACTTTCATTATCTAATATTAAATTTTATGTCAGTAATAACATATTTAGCAACCTATCTGGCAAACTTTTGTAAAATTCGTGACTGATTTGGTCTGGTCCCGCGGCTTTTCCTATTTTACATTTATTTACAACGTACTTCAATTCTGCAGTTGTAATGCTACTATCTAAATAAGGGTTGTGTATGAATTTGCTTCCTAAGTTATATTCTACTTGGTTTTATTATAAATATCATAAAAAAGTCCTCCCATTGTTTTAGGTCTATGCTACTGATTTTCTGTTTGTACTTCTTTTTGTAGGTTTGTATAGTCTTCCAAAATTGACCACTGTCGTGTGTTAGACAATTTTTGATTAATATCTGCGAAATATTTTCTCTTCGTATTTTTTAACAAAAAATTATATTCTGCCTTTAATTTGTATAACACACACGGCTTTCATTGTTATATCCCTCTTTTTTTAGTTTATTGAATGCTTGTAAAATTTTGCTTTTGAAATTTAAACATTCTTGGTTAAACCAGGGTTTTTTATAAGTTCTTAACCTATTATTAGTTTGCTTTATCATACCTACATTTTTTGCGGTTACCCTTAAACTGTTTATTATATAATTACTTAATTCATTTAATTCCATGGAAGAATGGAGCGTATATTTTTCATCGAAGTTATTTAACTGTTGTATGAAGTTATTTTTAGTATTTCTACCCAAATTATTTTTGATTCGATTTGAGTGTCTATTTTTTTCCTGTTCGTGTTTTTCTTATTTGCTGAATAATTTTTTAAAGTAAGTAGTATGGGTAAGTGATCAGACTCCAATATTGTGTTTAGAACTTTAGATCAACTATCTCCCTTAGCGTATTTTCACTTGCCCAAACCAAGTCTATGACACTTTTACCCATACCACTGAGATATGTAAATTGTGTCGGTTTATCATTGAGACTACGCCCGTTTATGACCGCCAAGCCCCATTCTTCCATGAAACTTACTAACTGTTGCCCTCTTTCATTGATAATATTATCTAAAGATTCTCTTTCAGCAGTTAAGCTGGCGGAATCAAATAACTCACTATCATTAGAAAAATCATTAAGTATACCAATTCTTGCATTAAAATCCCCAAAAATGAATAGTTTTGAATTGGGAAATCGTGTATTGATATCTGTAAGTAATTCATAGATAAATTTAAATATTCAGTTATGCTATAATTTGGATTTAGATGTACAAAAATTAGAATGAAATCAGATTTACCATTTCTTATTTTCGCTACGATCCACCAATTCGAACTTTCGATAAGTTCACTAACTATATCCCTTTTGACACAAATTATAATACCTCCCTTTCGCCTACTCAATGACTTTTCTTTTGTTCTAGTTAGTGATTCATGTGATCATGGTCGCCGTAGCCGAATTAAATTAATTAAGAAACCTAAGCAATAACGCGCCGTTCCTATCAGCACCACCCATCGCCGCCCAATATTTTAACTTAAGCACACATTAAAAAAAAAATTATGAAATTGAAGAAAATTTATCAATTGAACAGTTGCACAGTGCTTGAAAGTCGGAAACCGAATGAATATGAATTAACACAAAAATGAACCAACAATCGGTCAACCAAAATGGCTGTCGAATGTTCTAGACCGATCTAGAGAATCGGTATTATTCTACTCGATGGTACTAGAGGAATTATTCTCATTCTTTTTTTGAAACAGGGTTGGACACGACTATATCAATACCGTATTTAAAAAGGAGAAATTGTGATTCAGAAAATTATTTGCGTAATTAGTTATTTAATAAAATTGTTTACACTTAATGTGTAATTATGAAGTTTAATTGTGGTGGAAACGGTCGTTTCGCCACAATTTCAAAGAACAACTTTTTGGCTGCTGATTGCCAAACAATTATAAACACCTTCTGATCGAAATTACTTCGGATTATTAACTACGCAATATACAATAGAATAGCATAACAATCAAAAATTCATTACAAGCCACTTGCCCGAAATTGTCACCAAAATATAATATTTCATGCAGGTAGAAGTCTTTAATACTACAAAAAAAAAAAAAAAAATTATCTGTTCATTAACAAAAAAACTGTACCTAGAATCTGGCTCAAACTGGTACGACTTACCACTTATTTCATGAACAATAAAACGGTATAATAGCAAAATACATAGATTAGTCAGTTTTTCCGAAATTTCCACTTAAATATTTTTGTGTCATATATTTGTTGCAGTAAGGCGACATGTTATTTATATTCTACTGTTCAAATGTTGCTGTATTGATTGAAAGGCGCTACCATTGGCTTATCGGGTATGAATTAAATTATCTCAGAAACTATCAAAGATACAGCAAAAATGAATGGGACCCTTTTTGTAAAAAATTTGATGATCTTTAATTCTGAAAATAACTGCTTTTTGCCTACAACTTATAGTTTTTAAGAAATTAAAAAAAAATGATAAAGTGGATCTATTTTCAAGATAACTTACTTTGATTAGGATATTACATCATACCAAAAGTTATTATTTGGTAGCGAACATCTTTGAAAGATGCAATTTTTAATTTTTTTTTTAAATCCAAAGAGAGTAAGTTCGTATATAATGAGCAACTACAGATAATACAGTGCCATATCTGTATAGAATATTATTATATCATCTGTTACAATGTATTAGGTATAACATTTATTAACAGATAATCCATAAATTTAGTCAGGAGGCTAGAATTTTTTCCTCAGTTTTGTCCAATGACAGCTGAATCATAACTTTTCTCTTTCTCATCACCTTCCCACTATGCTTCTCCTCAGTTTGAGTAGCAGCCTGTACAGTCTTTCGTCGGCTGATCTTTGGTATACATGTTTTCGTTTGTTCAAGCTATATTTTCGCCGGTAAAAAAAAAATATGTAGCTCTTACATTTCAACAAAAAGCAACATATGAGGTGCTCAGAACTATAGTGGTGTAAGTCAAAATATGTTGTTTTAAGTTATTTAACGTTAAAGTTTGAGTGAAGCATAATAAGTATATGGAACTATAATAAAATAATAGTCTCTACCGCCTTTATTGTATAAGTAATGACTTTGTCGTTTTGGCACTGAATAAAGATCCGGTTAAATAACAATAATTTCACAATATCTTCAATCTTGAAAAAATTGACTTACACCACTACAGTTCTGAGCCCCTCATATTTCAGTATTATCGAAATTGGAGAGAAATTTTCCTTGTTAGTGCTATTAAATACTTTTAAATATAAATAAATACGGTAAACGAAAGATAAATCAAGTATAATATAATTTTATTATTTGAAATGTATAATTTATTATTTTATATTTTACAGCTGACATTTGACACTTTCACCGTTGGAAAATTTGTATCCTTTACAACAGCAGGTTGTCCAGATGGTTATATGAGTATCCACGAAATCGGTCGCCCAGCATCTGGTGGTCAGTGGTGTGGCAGTGCGTGGGGGTACACTGTCTATTATAGCGAAGCGTCATCACTAAATGTTACACTACAGTTAGATCGTCTCAGTCAACAGGTATAACAACCCTATGTAAACATTACTATATTGTAGCAGAACACCACTTTGAAAATTAGAACTAAAAATATATGACTATAACGACTGTCTATATCTTCTTAAGAACGAATTTTAAATAATTTAAGTTTCAACAAGGGCGCCCGTATGAAAATTTGTATGGGGAGCGGGTAGCATTGCGCGTAAGGAAAATTTTTAATATTTTGGATGACGAATGGCGACTTGTAAGTAGTCATAAAATTTCCTCTTTTTCCCCCCCAAAAAAATTAATGTTTAGTAATTTTTTGTAAGTATTAAAATAAATTAAATTATTTTAAATAATAATTCAATTTAGTAATTTCCTCTTTTTTCCGAGCAAAAAAAAACAACAAAGAATCAAAGATAAAGATTTATATATTTTATCCTTTCCCTAGAAACCAGGAGGGGCCACACCCCCCCGCCCCTTCCGCGGGTGTAGGCATCCTTGAGTTTTAATATGGTTGGTGTATTAGAGCATTCTAAAGATTAAAGAATGATTTTTGGATTTGTTAATTTTTATTTTTTAATATAATAGACAAATGAGGGTTTCGAATAGACAATTTTGTTTTTGAAACATTCATTACTCTTCCCTATGGGGGGAGGGGGCCCTTTTTCACAAGTTTTTAAACGTTTACAAGGAACGCCATAGCGCCATATCTCAAAAAGTAATGAATATTTTTAAATATTTTTTCATTATTTTATTCCTAAAGGACCTGTTCATAAAGCTGAGTATGGGTTTCAGGTCATTTTAAAAATTAACTATAAAATTGTAATCCCAAACTTCTAAAAATTATAAAACCCAATTTTTATTATAAAAAAAAAATGTAAAAAATAGTTACAATTGTTCAAACGGAAAAAGCATACTCCACTTTATGCGCAATATGTTTATGAACAAAATTTAAAAAAAATTAAGTCTCTATCTTTTCTAGAACTTGAGATATGATTTTCCTTGTCGGGAAAGACACAACTTTTGGGAAACGGTAAAAAACAAAAATAATAACAAAAGAAGCGGTTTACTCACTGTTTATTAAAACGTCCACAAAGGCATACAAATAAAAGAACATTATCTTAATGCATACTGTAACTCATGTACACATCAAAATTAAATATTACTGATCAAATCGAGAGGAGGGGGGGACGAGCGCTGTCTGTAAAGGAGCAGGAACTGGGCTCACAAATAAATATTTTTCTACTTGAAAAAAATTTTTTTGGCCATGTTTTATATATCACCGTGTTTGTAAAGAATCACAGAACAAAATAAAAACAAAAAACGAGATTCAAAAAAATTAGTTTATTAGCTGTTTCTAGCGTGAACTCCCTTCTTAAACGAATTAAAGTTTCTAAAGAATATACATATACAGCGTGAGTTTTTCGAGAGTTGCCATTCTGATTACAGCCAAACAAACCGTTGATTTAATCGAAAAATTGTTCAAATAAGAGCTGCAGATATCGACGAGGGCAACTGATTGCCATAGTCAGGAGCTTTATAACTCTTATGGTTTTCGAGCTATGATGCAAACTTATAGTTTTTAAATGGAAACGTATGTTTAAAAGTTATCCAAAATTTGTTTATGATTCAAACCTACCAATAATACTCAAATTTTCATTGTTTTGTCTTATATTTTTAAGTAATTACGTTTTAAAAATGACACTTTTAAATTTCGTACTCAAGTGCTTGCAAACGATTAGGATTTTCGTAATTTAAAAAGATATTAGTTCAATATGGCTGCCATTTTAATCATTGTAGTAATGAAAAATTAAACGGTTATTACGTTTTCCATTGGAAATTAAAATTATTAAATAGATTAAATTATCATATAAAAATGATTACTAAGTACAATAAGGAAATAAATTTTCAGTTTTAATTCACTGAAAAATAAAAAAAAGTTTTTTTGAAAAATCACTGTTTGACAGACATATAGGCGTCTAAACATACTTTTCAAGTATTTTCAAAGAAAATGTTTTTTGTGAATAAACTTTTCCTTTTTAATTTGGTTTTTAATAAAAAGAAAATACTATATAAATATAATATAAATAAATAAATAAATAAATATATTTTTCAGTAAATTAATGAATAACTTCAAGTTCCTTTTAAATTATTTTAAATGCTAGTCTTAAAGTAATTTGATTTTATTATGCAAAAATGTTAAAAACTTCATCTGTATGATCATCATGAGCCCGCCACCTATACTCCGAAATCTGAATGACTACCATTTGTATGACAGAGATCATAGTGAAAAAGGTTCTTTTCTTGGATATAATAGAAATGTTAACTGGCCAGAACACTGTCGGTTGAAGTAGCCGCAAATACAATGTATGCGTATTTTTACCGCCAAATTGATAAATTAAAGAAAAATTTTAAAAAATAAACTTGGGTAAAAAATCTGTTTTCTTTATATATGTTTTTAATTGATGCATTAGATCAATTCTATCGAAAGATTGACATATAGTCTCATTTCAAAATCTATAAGTTTGTATCATAGCTCGAAAGCCATAAGAGCTATAAAGTAAAGCTCTTGACTACAGCAATCGGTTACCCCCGTCGATATCTACAACTCTTATTTGAACAATTTTTCGATTAAGTCAACGGTTTAGCTGTAATAAAAATGGCAACTCTCAAAAAACACACTATATATATATATATATATATATATATATATATATATATATATATATATATATATTATATACATATATATATATATACACGTATATATATATATATATATATATATATATATATATATATATATATATATATATATATATATATATATATATATATATATATAATCAGTGGACATCCAATGGTAGGTACTACGATTTTACCTAGTGATGCCAGCGACTTACAAGGAGATGCACCCAGAGTGAAATTCAGGATTTTGATGAAAATTCGCTGATGTGTAGTATAGGTAAAAATAAGAGACCGGTATTTTTTTTATCGGCCATCGTCTACGTTTACGGGGTGAAACCAGCCCCTAAAGTTGGGGGTTCAAATCGTATTTCTTAAGATATCTCGAAAACTGTAAGAGATAGAGTAAAAATCTAGATCGATGAAATGTTACTCTTTGAAAGACCTATTCACCTGTATAGGTTAAACCAGGGCTGGATTCATAATGGGGGCTTGAGGGGTGAAAATGAGGGTAAATTGTCTTGCACAGCCTGAATGGTTCAATGTATCAAATTTTTGTCACCATAAATAGAAAGAGCACCAAAAATAAGGGGATACGTGTTTACGAAATATGTTACGAAATATGTGTGGTATCCAAGCCATATAAGGAAGAATAACATAGGGTAGATTATATAGTATTATTATTGATTGCAAATACGTCCTATATTTTTTTATTTTTATGTTTATTTTCATCATGAAAATGTAAATTTTTACTGTCCGATAATGATCTATGTATTTTTCAGTACTTACTTAATTGGTAATTTAGCCATGTGTATATTTGGTTCCCTACTCATATTCGATATTTTTTATACCTATTTCTGCGAAAGCTCTCTGGTCTGCAAGTTTTAATGAATGTTCGACAAGAAGCAATAATCTTCCATTCAACAGCTGCCTTTATCTTCTTACAAATTCGTTTTTAACCAAATAAACGCGGTTTATTAACTTCCCATAGGAAGTTATTGTAATGGGTCCGATTTTGCGAATCGCTAATTTTGACATATCTCCACGTTTCAAGGTCACTAGAATCCGAATCCATCGTTTTTAGCGTGATGTCTATACATGCGTTCGTTAGTTCGTTCGTTCGTTCGTGAATTTTTTTTCGTCTCGCATATCTCGAGAACAAATGATGATATCAACTCCGGACTAATTTCATTAGATGCGTAATCAAAAAATGAAGACCGGATAAAGTTTTCAGCAAATTCGGATTAGCGGTTTCTTTTTTGTGGTAAAAAAACAGAATTAACTTTACTAAGATAACAGATTATATGGATTTTTTACCATAACATTATTATATAATGGCCTAAGGACCTTCCTTGATGTTGAAAACGCCAGTATATTATTATAAAATTTGAAAAAAAAAAAGATAAAAAAACGAAATTAGAAACTGTTTTTGAAATATATTTTGTCTCGCATATCTTGAGAACAAATGATGTTATCATTTGTTTGATAAGAGTGGAGCCCCACCCTTAGGTACAGAAGGCGAAGCCCCCGGTATGGTGCAAGGGGCAAAGCCTCTATCGGGAACCCAGGGGAGAAGTTGCCCGAAATGGAAAAAGAATTATTTATGTACAGTAGTCTCTAGTCTTTAAGGACACCCAATTGGAAGTTGACAGTGTGGGTAGACCTGTCCCCAAAATTTTTTCTTTTTCAGCATTCAAACTATTTTTCTTATTCTTTTTTGTATGTTTTTTAGTGTCAATCACATTTTCCAAATCGAAAAATTTATTATAAAGCACCTGAACAGTACATGAAAGAGGTTCCTGCTTCTTCTCGAGCATTCATTAACACAGCCACACCAGAGAACTTTAACTTTCGCAAAAATAGGTATAAAAAATATCGAATATGAGTAACCAAATGTACACATGGTTGAATTACCAATTAAGTTAGTACTGAAAAATATATGAATCATTATCGGAAAGTAAAAAAACACATTTTCATGATGAAAATAAACATAAATATAAAAAAATATAGAACGTATTTTCAATCAATAATAATGCAATATAATCTACCCTATTTTTTTCTTCTTTAAATGGCTTAAAAACCACACATATTTCGAAAAAACGCAAAACACGTATCCCCTAATTTTTGGTGCACTTTCTATTTATAGTGGCAAAAATTTGATACATTGAACCATTCAGGCTGTGCAAGAAAATTTACCCCCCATTTTCACCCCTCCAGCCCCCCTTACGAACCCAGCCCTGGTTTAACCTATACAAGTGAACAGGTGTTTCAAAAAGTAACATTTCATCAATTTAAAGTTTTCCTGTATCTCTTATAATTTTCAAGATATCTTATGAAATACGATTTGAACCCCCAAGTTTAGGGGCTGGTTTCACCCCGTAAACGTGGACGATGGCCGATAAAAAAATACGGGTCCCTTATTTTTACCTATACTACACACCAGTGAAATTTCATAAAAATCCCGAATTTCACTCTGGGTGCATCTCCTTGTTAGTGGGGTTCTCCTCTCACAGATCTGTTATCGTTTATCTGTGTTGGTGAAAGTTTATGTACCAAGTCAGAGTCAAAGCCGTGGGTAATATTGTATCAGGGTCTCATAGACTAAAAATTTTTAAATTTCATTGCACATATATGCACGTATTCTGTATACGTAATATGCAAATTGCAAATGCAAAATGAGTAGCGTAAAATTCGAGAATATTCTAATAATCAACTAGCAGAGATACCAAAAAACAAACTTCACTATTGAACTTGTGATTAAAAATGAGATTAAGCAGCACAGTTTGAAAAAAATTCTACAATATTCTATTTGTCAACTAGCAAAGGTATCAAAAGATCAATTACAGCATTTAATTGGTCGTTGAAAAAGAGGCCAAATAGGATATCTTGACCATTTTTTTTGGAATATTTTTTTCATCAACTACTAAAGATACTCAAAAATAGAAGTCGCCATTGAATTGGTCACCTAGAAAAAGACCAAATAGCACGTTTTGGCAAATGTTCTAGAATATTATATTTGTCAAGTAGCAAAGATATTGAAAAATTGATTACATCATTTAACTATCCAACCAAAATTAAACTAATATAAACTAAATGTAACTATATTCTAGAATGATCTATTCGTCAGCCAAAATAGAATATTCCAGAACATTTATCAAAATGTGATACTTCGTCTTTTTTTTTTTGATGACCAATTAAATGTTGCAACCGGTTTTTCGATATCTTTGTTAGCTGACGAATAGAACATTCTAGAATTTTAGTCAAATTGCGCTGCTTAATCTAATTTTTAGTAACCAATTCAATAGTGAAGTCTGTTTATTGATATCTCTGCTAGTTGATGAGTAGAATATTCTAGAATTTTTTCAGCTTCCGCTATTTGGCGTCTTTTACGCTGATGAATTCGATGAAGTTGGTTTTTCGACATTTTTGCTAGTTTTCTAACAGTCACTACTTGTACACGTTTTCTTCGCAATAAAGTTACTTCACAAACTGAATACAGAGAAAGAGATGGAACGTTATTTGTTTACCTTATCACAAGTTTTTTTTGCTAAAATGTAGTGTTATACAGTTGTTCCTTTAGATATTTGAATTCAAAATTTTTACTTACAAAAATGATATCATTATAATGCAACTTTTTAAATAAAAGAAATACGTACATAATTTATATATCCTCATGTAAGATATGTCATATGTATAGTCTGATTTATTTAAACATTAATTGATAGACTTTTAGTCACATATGTACATATTATTTTCAAATCTTCAAATTGTCATATGTTTATGTATTTTTTATACAAAATAATAAATTAATATATTAGATAATTAAATACATATTTAGTTTTGAACAAAATATGTGCGTTTTTCACGATGTTTTTTCTCAGAAACGATATCATAACATGAATATCACACTTATGCTACCTTTATTGCCTTTATGTGTATATCTATATATGTGTATATTTTGAACATCCTATATATGCTATACTTGTAGTAACATAGAAAGAGACAAACATTTTTTGGTATACCGCTTTGCGCAGCATTCGTGTATTCATTAATATAACATTCAGTTCCGTTTATCTATACAACCAAATTTTAGATGTGAATTGTTTCTTAGAATAGTTTTGTTTTAAATAAATTCAGATAAATAATATTTACCAACCCCCCACGTAAAAGTTTGCCGACGCCCCTGATCTTTCGATTTTACGTACTTCTTAAATTTGCACCGACAAATATATATATATATATATATATATATATATATATATTATCTGATCCACAATTATGTACCGTAATTGTTAGAGCTGATAGTACTTTCAAAAATAATGGTACCTTTTCATGTAAAGTTCTTTCCAAAACTAAATAATAAGGGAGATAAAGTACAGGGGTAAAGTGTAGTACAGTACGCGGATAATTACAGACAACTTTCGTTCTTTTTGCTGCTTTCGATAGATTTTCGTTGTTTCGTGTTTGACGTTCACTCTCCTTTGATGCAATTTTCATCTTTCATCTAAAAGAAAGTTCACTAAAAGCAATTTTCCGTAATCGTAACCTATTTGAAATATTATTCGATATTTTTACATATCCGTAACCGAAACTGATTATTGTTAGTATAGCTTGTATACTTTGATATGTGAAGTCTCTTATTTTAGATAACGTTCTCTAATTTAATTATACAATAATTATTTTCATTGCTCTAATTGATTCTGTCTAATTTCTATATTTATTGAGTAATCATTTGTTTCAGGGTATTGGATACAATTTTGATTTTAAATTGGCATACAAATTTTTACGTCGAAGCGAGGCACGTTTACGTTACGGCAACAGTTCTGTTGTAATTTGGAGAGGTAAATTAGAAGAAGGAACATACTGCGATCGAGTTTTAACAGATTGTGATCGACGCCCGTGTCGAATACAATCACCAAACTACCCCGGTGTTTACCCACGTAATATTACTTGTCGCTACCGAATTGAACAACGTAATATATCACACGGTAAACACGCGTTGCTTGCAGTTCGTCAAACCAACAGTCATAAAGTTCATATTAAGGATCAGATTGTAAAGTATGACCGCAGTCAGAGAGTACTTAGGCAAGTTATTAACATTTATTTATTTACTAAAAAAATTTATTAAAACAATACACCAAAAATCTAAAAAATTTTAATATACAACTATTAAAAATTGTCACAAAATATTGACGCTAAAAAAAATAAAACTAAATATTTCAGCGCATAAAAATTTTGCAATAAAGAGCAAAAAGATTTTCAATAAAATAAAAAAAAAATTACATAAAATTCGGCTTTGGTATTGATGTTGAGGTCGATGGCAACGATTGACTAAGCATAGTGTAATATTTTTTTTTCTTGGGGTTACCACTTGTCATCTCCAGTTGCAATCCGACGTAAAAGCCCCTTTCTTTTGCCTTTAAATCAACTACTCGCAAGTGAAAAATCGCCTTTCAACGTCTCTAGGTTTCGATTCATGAAGAACCCAATTGCCTTGCTTTTGAATTATTCCCACGGATTTTAAAAACTGCTTGTTGAGTCACTTCCAATGTATCTGCAAGTTCTTGTGTTTGACTCGGATCTTTATCGAGTAATACCTCTAATTCTTTGTTTTCGAACTTTTTTGGTTGTCCCGGGCGAGGCTTATCTTCAACGTTAAAATCACCACTATTAAACCTTCCAAACCATTCCCTACATAATTTATCAGATGGAACCATAGAAAAAATAATAAAACCTATTTAAAATAGCGCCATATTGAACATCATGGTACTTTCTCGCAAACTGTAAGATGGCTTTCAGTGTCCGTTTTTTCGCTCATTTTACATATTCGTTTCATCATGGTTCGTCCGTTTCCGCCATTTCGATAAACAAATGGTAGACTGTCATTACTGAATTATAAATAAATTATTTAAAAATATTTTTATTTAAATTCAAATCAAATTTTTATTTATTTTTTGTGTATAGACAGATAAGTGATAGAATTTATTTATTTGATTATAGATTATATACATAATATAGATACCCAAATGGATAGTTTTAGGAGTATTTCAGTTTTGAGTACTCTTTAGACATTGGTGTACAACAACGGTTTCCAAACTTTGTGTACTAATGCTCCCCCCCCCCTTTATAACAAATTTTACCTCTGCCGCCCACCCTCTTGAAAAAATTTATAAACAATTCGTAAATTATTTTTTTACTGAAACAAAAAAATAAACAAAAAATTTTTCGTTGATTTTCTACTTGTAAAATAATATATAATGAACGGAAACAGTAACTTTTCGTTCAAGTACAAGCCATAAGCATCTACTAATAGAAAAAATTTTGTTCTTTATTTTAGGTAAGAATTTTATGAGTTACTCTGCCTACAGCGAAAAATCAGCGATTTTCGAAAACTAGCTACCAATAACTTAATTTTTTTGTTTTTCATAAAAATCTTTTTACAGTGTCTCAAAATAATATATAATGATATGTCAAAAGTTGAAATAAATTATATTTTCTTATATTGTAAAAAAAATCGAAAAAATAGTGGTTTTTTTTTTTTTTTTTTTGCTAAAAAAGACCCATGTAACTCCCTAATATAAAATGTCCATTATTTGGTAATTATGTTTGAGCACTTATTCTTAAAACCATTATTTTATCAAAACGACGACAATATTTGCAATTAACCTGCGCCCCCTGGTGAACATTGTGCGCCCCCCAGTTTGGAAACCGCTGGTGAACAATTTTAAACTCCCGTTCATATTTCCAACCAAAATTTGATCAAGATCCGTTCAGCCGTTTATTTTACGTCTTATTTTGGAGCTATAGGACCTTTCTGATTTTTATTACTATTTTTGTACTAACTGTCACCTGTGAATCAGCTTACTGTTAAATAAAAATTAATAAAAATGTATTAAATGTTTTTATTTAATTAAATTTTTTTTTTTTAAATAAAAACTCCTTGAATCCCTTGTTAAAAATATTAAGATCAATTAATTTTGCATATTTCTGAGTAATAATTGATTTAGTTGAATACATTGAATTTTTTTTGATTCAGTGTAGTATTTTCAAATGCCTCATTTCACATTTGCAGTATTTTCTTAAAAATAATTTTGTTCAATCTAACTAAATAAACATCAGTCAGAAATATCCATACAAGAGTAAAAATTCATAATGAAATTTGAATGTGGTGGCATTTCAAACGCGCGCTTATAAAATTTTGTTTTCTCCCAAACCGAGAGATGGTATCTAAATAGTGTTCAGCAAATTTGTACAGAGATAGTGTTCTTTAGTGTATTTTTCTATGAGTGGAGCATAAACTTCCACAAACAGTACATGCGCTTCAGCCCCACTATTCTTCCAATTAAACAAAAAGTTAAAAGCTCCCGCAAATGCTGCTTAGTTAACATAAACTTCGACAAATTCAGCATAGTAAAAAACAAAGTTTTTTTTTATAAAACTTAGAGTAATTTAAGTTAAAAAGTAAACTTAAAGTAAACTGAACGTTATTGACAGATGTCTAACCTCTCTGAAACCACCTAAATCAACTGTCAGTATAAAACACTTATGGGCATTGTCGAAATCTACTTTACCGACATGCAATATTATCAAACTTATCAAATTCTTTATTACCAACTAGTTAGTTGAACCTTTTTTTATGAATTGAGTTTTGAGGAAGACAGACAAAACAGACATTCAAGATGGTTTCCTCTTAGTACACAGTGTTGGCTGATCACAATTTTGTTAATTAATTTTATTTATAATTAAATGGAATAAATCTTAAAATACGGAGTACAATCTTATCAATCAACCATATGAACACGCATCCCACAATTGGTAACCCCTCCGTGTGGTTGATTGATTTAATAAAATCAAGTTAAAAATCACGTGTTGGTTTTCACATTTAAACTATTGCGGAAGCGAATCGAAAATAATGGAAGAAGAATTAAAACGTGCATTGGAAGTAGTCAAATCTGAAAATATACTATTACAACAACAATTGGAGGCATTGTTCAAACAAACGAAAATACAATGAACCAATGCGTACAACAAACTAACTTAGCCGCACTTCGCGAAGTTAAGCTTGCTAAATTTTGGCCAGAACATCCTGAAGTATGGTTCAAACAAGCCGAATCAGAATTCCACGCCAAACAAGTCAATTCGGATAGTTCAAGATTCCATGCGATTGTTTGTCAGTTGGGTCGTGAAGAGCTTTGCGTAGTCTCAAGCATCCTGACTAATCCGCCACCACAGGATAAATATGAAAATCTCAAAAGAACACTTATAAATCATTATTTAATTTCTACGGACCAAAAAATTCGTCAACTCATCTCCGGCTTAGAACTTGCTGGTCGCCGACCATCAGAACTTTTAGCTCAAATGAAAAGTTTGGCGGGTAGCACATTCAACGATCAGTTATTACAAAAATTATGGATTCATCGTCTTCCAACACGTCTTCAGGAAACACTGTCAGGCGTTCTAGCAGCCGCTCCCAATATGCAACAAACGGCAATTACTGCCCTAGCTGATCAATTAGCTGAAATTCCCAATTTTTCATCAATCAACTCAATTTCTAACTCCACCGAAGCATTCGCTATTCAAGAGACACCAACTAATGTAGCTGAGTTAAGCAAACAAATAAATGAACTCAAATTTCAAATGTCAAAAATTAATTCTCAGTCATCACAAAACAATTATAGACGAAATCGATCAAGATCACGGGAAAATCGACCAAGCTGGAACAAAAACTGGTGTTGGTTTCACAATAAATTCGGAAAAAATGATAATAAATGCGAACAGCCGTGTGCTTTCAAACAAATCAACAAGAGATCAAATACCAATTCGGGAAACTAACTCCGCTTTCATCAGTTGCGGCGGTTGATGATAGCGGTAACACACAAAACCGCCTATTTATCTACGATAGAAAAAATCGTATATCCTTTTTAATCGATACTGGCGCGGAAATTTCGGTAATACTACGACCTAGATATTCAGTGTCACATCCCACCTCGCTAAAATTATCCGCGGCAAACGGAAGCGTCATAAGTACGTACGGTAGAAGATCCCTTAATATGAATCTTGGACTCCGTCGAGAATTTAAATGGAATTTTTTAATTGCTTCAGTTCCAATTGCAATTATTGGCGCCGATTTTTTAAAACACTACGGTCTGCTAGTGGATGTTAAGCAGAAGTGCCTCTTGGATCCACTCACTAACATATCATCCTTCGGGAGAATTCGCCGAATTACCAATCCATCTCTTAATTCACTCTGTATTGTCAACATAAATGATAAATTTACACACCTATTCAAACAATTTCCAGAGATCACCGGTGCAATTCCACCTAAACCAACATTGGGACACAATATAGAACATCATATCCAAACTACTGGAAACCCAATTTCCCAACGACCTCGCCGTTTAGATCCAGCCAAGTTCCACACAGCGCGTAAAATCTTTATGGAAATGCAAAATGAAGGTATTTGCCGTCCATCTAAGAGCCCGTGGGCTAGTCCACTCGACATGGTACGTAAACCTTCAGGTGATTGGAGACCGTGCGGCGATTTTAGACGACTCAATGCAGTAACAATCCCTGATCAATATCCAATATCTCACATATAAGATTTCTCAAGCTTTTTACATGGCAAGAAAGTATTCAGCAAACTGGATATCGACAAAGCTTTCTTAAAAGTAAAAATGGCACCAGAAGATGTCGAGAAAACTGCTGTCACCACACCGTTTGGTTTATTTGAATTTTTATACATGCCATTCGGTTTGCGGAATGCGGCCCAAACATTTCAACGTTACATTAACCAGGTCCTGCACGGACTCGACTTCGTATATACTTACCTGGACGATTGCTTAATTGCATCAAATTCCAACGAGGAACATGAAGAGCATCTCAAAATCATTTTTAACAGATTTCGTGAGTATGGCATAGTACTTAACATTTCTAAATGTGTTCTAGGCGTTTCGACAATCGATTTCCTAGGATACCAAATATCAGAAAACGGTATTCAACCAATACCTACCAGAGTCCAGGCTATTCTCAAATGTCCTCGTCCAACTACTATCAAGGACCTTCGCAAATTTCTCGGCGCAATTAATTTTTATCGCCGTTGCATCAAGGATGTCGCACAATCACAAGCACCTCTGAACACACTCTTGAAGGGAGCCACTAAAAACGACAAACGTAAAATCAATTGGACACAAGAAACCAATTTAGCCTTTGAAAATTGCAAACAAGGGCTTGCCAACGCAGCACTCCTTGCTCATCCTAAAATTGGTGCTCCACTACGCTTAACAACTGACGCATTGAATACTACGATGGGAGGATGTGTCGAACAATTTACTAACAATCAATGGTATCCACTAGGTTTCTTTTCCAAACCATTTTCAACGGCTCAAAGAAACTATAGCACTTATGATCGTGAGCTATCAGCAATTTATTACAGCATTAAATTTTTTCGACATCTCTTGGAAGGGAACATTTTCGTCACACGCACCGACCACAAACCATTAGTTAACGCACTCCAGCGAAACTCAGAGAATGCTTTTCCACGTCAAATACGTCAACTTGCATTCATCAGCGAATTTTGTACCACAATTGAACATATTTCTGGTGAAGACAATGTCTTAGCCGACAATCTGTCACGTATCAACGCAATTACTTTCCCTGCACAATTTTCGACAGCCGAAATAGCTGCAGCTCAATCCGAAGATGCCGAACTTCAAGAACTTCTGAAATCAAACTCAACTTCCTTAAAATTACATCAAATTAAGTTTAGTTCAACCGACACTCCTATTTATTGTGATACATCTACCGAAGAGATTCGTCCATATGTACCTAAATCAATGAGGAAGAAAATTTTTGACTCATTCCATAATTTAGCACACTCTAGTGGTCGTATTACAGATCGAGCTATTTCACAACATTACGTTTGGCCACATATGCATCGTCAAATTATTCAGTTAGCCAAAACATGTCTTGAATGTCAATCATCTAAAGTTAACCGTCACGTTCGTCCTACGCCCAAGCGCTTTATCGAACCAGACGCACGATTCAAACATATCCATATCGATATCGTCGGACCACTCCAGGAATCTCACGGATACAAGTACATTTTAACTATGATGGATCGTTTTTCTCGCTGGCCTGAAGCCGTACCAATCAAAGATATTTCCGCCAGAACTATTTCAAATGCAGTCTTCACACATTGGGTATCACGTTTCGGAACCCCTTTAACCATCACCACGGACCAAGGAACTCAATTCGAATCTGAACTTTTTTCTGCCTTAGCTGCCATGATTGGTGCATCTAGACAACGAACCACACCATATCATCCACAAGCCAACGGCCTAATTGAACGCTGGCATCGTACCGTCAAAGCCGCACTCAAATGTCAAAATAATAAAAATTGGGTAGAAACACTTCCAATCGTTCTACTCGGACTTCGTTCATGTCATAAGGTCGATATTTAAGGATCACCTGCGGAAATGCTCTACGGAACCACAATCAGATTACCGGGTGAATTTTTTAACAGCGAAGATCTAGATTCAAATCCTAGAATATTCCTAGAAGAATTACGTCAACACTTGAGACAGATCCGACCTCAACCTACAGCCCACAAAATTAAAAATACACCTTTCTGTTTCAGAGACCTTTTCAAGTGTACCCACGTATTTGTCAGAGTTGACTCCGTCAAGGGTCCCCTAGACAAACCGTACAATGGTCCATTCAAGATTCTGGAAAGAATTTCCGACTTTCTTTTCAAAGTAGACATTGAAGGTAGACCAACCAATATTAACATCGAAAGGCTGAAACCAGTATTTTTACCTTCAGAAGAATTCGACACTAGTCAAACGACAACTGTTTTTCCTTCAACATCATCGTCCTCGCAGTCGACCTCTACACCGTCAACGATAGGACCTGATCGTGTTTACGGGAGGAAATCAACTAAAAGAGTTACCTTTTCCTTATAATTTTTATTTCATGTACAGCAATCATTTTGTTATGTATAAAATTTACTTTTGTAATCTTTTATTTACCACCGTACTTTATACTAAGAGGGGAGCTATATGGGCATTGTCGAAATCTACTTTACCGACATGCAATATTATCAAACTTATCAAATTCTTTATTACCAACTAGTTAGTTGAACCTTTTTTTATGAATTGAGTTTTGAGGAAGACAGACAAAACAGACATTCAAGATGGTTTCCTCTTAGTACACAGTGTTGGCTAATCACAATTTTGTTAATTAATTTTATTTATAATTAAATGGAATAAATCTTAAAATACGGAGTACAATCTTATCAATCAACCATATGAACACGCATTCCACACACTCATAACAGCCAGAGCCATCTTATTAAAACGGACCGAATTAATTTGTGCACCCAGGTAAGGTGAAAGTATCACTGTCACGTTAATTAAAAGCAAGCACTTCTTTTCATAAAAAAAATATTTTTTCACACATGTCTGCATCTCTCACCAAGTTTATTGCCAATCCTCCGCCAACTATCTTTCCGTTCATCCTATTACAACGTCAACGTGATACCATTTCGTTACATTGTGAATTTTTCCTTACATTCGGCTGATCTGACCTTCGCCCTCGGTCCGACTTTCCTCTTGGTCATTATCGAAACTGGTATTCTTTGAAAGACGAAAGTTGACCGAAACGTCCGTTGAGTTTTCTCTGCTTTTGGTATCTCCTGCAGCATGTATCTATGAAGGGTTGAACATGGGTAACGATATAGGATTCCCTATACTCGGATACAAACTTTTTCAATTCGCCAGCTACAGCTAACTCAGGACCTCACACTGAATTAGGACCAGATGTCCTATGTTATATTTTGCTGGGGATTAATACGACTTCCCTGTTGTTTGATTTTCCCTTAACTGTGTCGTAGGCGGAGGATTATCCATAGATCGATTCTTGTAGTTCATCTTCGTTTAATGCCAACTAACAAGGAGAGGCCACACTGTGTGTTGCCCGAGTCTCGGTGTATTTAAAGAGGTTCACTAGTGTAGTAAATCTTTAGTAAATCTTTAAAGCCCTATGCTGTAACACTTAGAAATAAGAGAGAAATATTTCTTGAAAGTTTTAGGCATACCATTAGTACACATTCAAAAAATTCAAACTTATGAAAGTTATCTTAGTCAAGTCAGTAGCGTATTTGCTTTTTCTTTTTTCATAAAGAATATTGATTTGCTAACATAATTCGGATTATAAATAACATAGACTTACGGAATTACGCTTTTTTTTTTAATGATAAAATGCAGTGGACATTCAGGAATAAAATAGTAGTTTTTATTGATTTTTTCGTTTAGATGTACAGTTTTGGGGATGATAATTATCATAAAAACAAAAAATAAAGCATAAATTTAACAAACATGTACTACAAGGAATGAATGTAACATTTTTGTATGTATGTAATATCAAATTGAATGAATGTAACATCAAATTTTTCAAATATAGTATATCCGCTCCCGTCTACACATTCCAATCATTCCAAAAAAATAGAGTGTATTTAGTTTATATACGCACCAGATACAGACGACATTAAATTGTATTAAATCTGTATAGCGTTATATAAGTAATAAATATTTAGTTTAAATAATTAATTTTATACAAAAATATGTAATCTAATTTTAATGTCTAAATGACAAATTTCTAGAATCTACTTTTTGAAAATTCTGACTATCTGAACATCCAAAGTTATTTTTTTTTTATTTTCCAAAGTTATTTTTTTTATTTTTTTTTTTTTTAACTAGTCAATACAGTTTTATGTGTACTGTATTGTATTTACTGGATTGTGGGACAAGGGTATTTTATCGTAATAAAAATATACGGAAAAATTTATGTTTTAACACTTTAATTACTTCTCAAAAAAAAAACAATGCAGCATTCATTACTTTTAAATACATTTATATAAATAAAAAAATTATGATTTTAATAATAATATCATTGAAAATGGACCAAATATGTAGTAGCACTTAAAAGTTTTGGAAATATTGTAACCTTAAAATTTTTTTTTATATAGGTACCTAGATAATAAAATTATACATAAAATTTCCCCTTACAATTTCTGCTGCCTACTCCAATTTTGTTCAATCTTCGATAGATGATTCTTTATCAGAACCTAACAGACCCGTATTTTGCCTTCCAGACAGGCTCGTAACTAGGCTGGGATAACCAGAGCATTGCCCCGGGGCCCCCAACCAAAGAGGGTCCCAACAGAATACAAGAAAATCCAAAATTAACTGACGTTTTTATGACATATAATAAACATTTTGAATTAAAAAATTAAGTTGTTTGCTGTCAATAGTTCTAATGTTGTTTTACTAAATTTTTTTGTAAAGTTTGTTCAGAAAAAATTAAGGAAGAAATTGGTAAGACTCGAAGGGAGAAAACCTCCGGATGGCGTCCAGATGCATAATACCACTTTGTGTATCATTTTATTTCAAAAATTATCAAACTAGACCAAATTACCAAAATTTAAGAGGTGCTTTGCCTTCCAAAGATTAGAGTAAAATTTAAATTTTTTAAATATCTCAAAAACAGTGAGAAATAGAGAAAAGTTTAAATTGACCTAAGAACTTTTCTTAGAAGTTAGGTGTGTACAAAAACAAATACAAAAAAAAAAATAAATGTATGTTTTCGTAACTCTGAGTACTACAGCCAATGATGATGGAGCAACAAACTGTAGTTATCATTTTAATTTTTAAAATAAATCAATTAGTGACTTATAATTTAATTTTGTTAATTTTAACAATTAACAAAATTAGCAATCTGAATTTTTAAAATTCATTGTTTCATTGTTTAGTTTTATTAATAATAACAGGTAACAAACAAAATTATAGTTTGAATTTTTAAAATCAAACAATAAGCGATTCATTGTTTAATTTTAGAAGCTTAGTAGAAAAGTTTTTTTTTTTTTTTAAATGTAGTTCCTAGAAAGAACTTAGAAAGTATATAAGTATACAAAGTTATGCAAATTAAATTATAATATATGCAGAATAATGCATGATAAAGTGAAATTGAAAAATTATGCATAAAATGACGTATTTTAATTAGAAAATGGTAAAACGTGAAGTTCCTTCTATTTTTTTGCTTTGATTGCAGGAAAAAATATGTAAAAACATAAGAATTCTGTCCCAACTTATGACACATTCTGTGCACTCTCCACTTATCGAATACAGCTTATTAGCAAACGCATTAAATCTCATGTTCAGAGGTCGTAAAATGTAAGAATTATGGAGATTGTGGCGGATGGTCAGCCAAAATTGATGAAATTATAAGGGTTCTAAAATTTTTTGTTCAGAATCCTGAAAGATATCTTTCAAGAGTTAGTTCTTCTGTATGTAATACAGTATATTTATTCGTCATCAGAAGAATCACTGCCTCCAACGTTAATAATGAAAGGATCAATTTCCCCATTATCAACTTTCACCTCCCGATCCCAATACTCCGTAATAATTTTATGTACATGTTGTACAGAGTTCCTCCAATTCTCAGGTGTAATGCTGTCGAGTGCCTCTTGCCATATTTTTAAAACTTCTTTTTTGGAAAATCCATTTCTTCCAATATTTTTATTATAATGGCCTTTTGTAATTCCCCAAATTAACTCAATTGCATTAAATTGGCAATGGTATGGTGGTAACCACAGTACTGAGTGGCCAGCTTCTTTCGCAATTTTGTCTATGGCATATCCTTTTTCCGGTTTGTGTCTGTAACGAAACAACATAAGAAATGAATTTTTAGGTAAAAAGAATTTGTTCAAGAATATACTTTTGGACTATTTCCATTAAATCTTGCTTAAAATCTGTTTCTTTAAATGGCAAATTTTTATTCTTAAGCCAGTTCTGAATATCTGCCTTTTTCCAAGACATTGTTGGTATTTGTTCAATCTGAAAAGGACAAATTTCATTAAAACTTGATTTAATTAGCGTTTAGTACATAAGTCGAGTATATATATTGTACCGGTGCACAATGATATTTTGCATTGTCTAATATAATAATTGATTGTTTGGTTAGCCCCGACAGAAGTTGCTCCTGGAACTACTTTTGGAAATTGTCGGAGTTCATTTCTCCATGATAATCTCCGGTATTCCTCTGTGAAGCAAAAATTAAATGTGCTCCGGGGACAAAACCATCTGCACTTCCTGCTGAGACAATAATATATCTGCAAAAAAAGAAATTAAATAACTAAATAAATAACAAAATTATGATTTTACTTCCATAATTTTTGTACATAAAATATGAAATTAGGTGTCATACCTCTGCCCACCCTCACTTGCAGAGCGACTGATTCGGCAGAGTTATCAGTCCAGGTACGTTTAAATGCACCTTTTTTAAAAACCCACGTTTCGTCTAAAAAGACTACTGGTAAGTGGTTTTCTAAATTTGCATTCCTAAAATATTCTTTTAAAAATTTAAATCGGAGACTTGCAATTTGCGGCGTTTCCATTACATATCGCCGATTACTCTCCAGTTTCCAATGGAAACCTACAACTGGCAAAATTTTGGCTAAACTTGTTTTCCCCCCGTGAAATAGGTCTGCCTGCTTTGCCTCGGCCACAATCGTACCAAGTGTTATGTGTTTTCCTGGAAAATAAAGGAATATTAAGTAGGTATTTCGTTATTATAAATACAATGCATTTAAAGGCAAGCGTACTCTCTCTATGCATTTTATATACAATTTCCTTAATTTTGGACAGTGCAAACTCGTCCAAATCAGTTATCGGTCTTTCTCGTAACGTCGGTTTTCGAGGGGAACAAACTCCACCGTGTCGATTTTCAGCTACAATTTTCGTAATTGTTGAAACCGATATTCCAAGCTGTGCTGCAACTCTCTGAAAAATAATTTTATATTTAAAATTAAACATTATTTTGAATGTTTTAAATGAATACAATTATGTAATTATATAAAATAAATATTATTTTATAGTCACACAGTCACAAAAACTTACGTGTTGAGCAGATTCTAGCGGTACAAGGGGCTGATTTACTTCTTTTTCCGCATTAGCAAACGCTAAAGCGTTCAAAACAAGTTTTTTCGCTGATTTTGATAGTCTTTTATTTTCCATGATGAAAAAAAAAGATTTAAAAATACTATTAAATTTTTACGAAACGCGTACGAACGACTATAAACGAAGTAAAAATTTGTGTAATTGTAAGTAAAGACACAATGTTAGAATAAAAATTCAACGGTAAATAAAGAAGTCGAACTCTCCTGATTGGTCACATAAAAATTTTGGAGAGTGGGAAAGGATTATAGCGAAGGAAGTCTATCCAGTGGCGGTTCACTTACAACATCTATACATGTGATTGAATAGTATTATAATACTAATTGAAAAATAAACTGATTATTTGACTTACTTTATAATAAAAGAGAGGTTTCAATTACAAAATTTTATTATTTTGGTAACTTTAATATTAGCTGTCACTATTTCTTTTCTTATTTCTAAGTCATTTTTTGTAAATTTTTTTATAAAACAGAACTGATTTAATTAAATCTAATTACTAAAAGCATTATCATTTACATAAATAATTATTATTTAGTATCTTTAAACGAAAATACATTCAAGTGATACGAAAATACAAGTAGTCGTCATTATGGATCATTCATTGCAACAATACGGCACCTTCTACTTTTTCTACTTTGTCATTCAGGATATAAAACCTTGAAGAAAAATTTAAACAGATAAAACAATAGTCCAGCATATTCGTTCATAAGTAAGACATTTGGGATGTTTACAATTAAATAAGAAATAAAATACCATATGTATGTACTTTTGACAAAAATCGTCACGTTTGAAATGTAATCTTATACATATAAGCTAAATAAACTGTTAAAAGCAGTAGTCAAGTAATATTTTTCATTTTATTTTAGTTTATTTATTTGGTTAATTATATTACTTAAGATGTCATATTTTTGAACAGCAGATAAATTTAAAGTCAGATTAAAGGGTAAGATTCACCATTCTTACATTTAATTTCTATATAATACAATCAAATCATGGTTATGCGAACTAATTTTATTTTTGAGAAAGCCGCCAATGATTAGGTATATTTCATAAATTGTTCAACCAGACAACTGATAAAGTTTGACCATTTATAAATGGGATGACTTTTCAAGTACAGCAATAATTATTAGTATTGGTCATTGCATTTATTTATTTATCCAGCTAAATGTTAAAAAAAACCGTTACTCATAAAACAGGAAATATATTTAAACATAATTGGAGTGAACATAAGGTGGTATTTGTTACTAGTAATAAAATAATTAAACTTTTTAAAAGTTTATAATCACTCTCAAAAAGTCATCCCAAATATCGATGGTTAAAGTATACCAACAAAACGAAACTGAGTGATCACTTAAATTTTTATTGGTTGAAATTTCAAAAATGGACACAAAGTTAAATAATGCCTAAAATATATTTTATGAAGCTAGTACAAACGAGTAAATATTAACGGTAATATATGAGCTGAGACAATTTTAAATAAGTACGTAATCTTATTTGGAAATTTTTATTATAAACATTTTTTCAGTATATTTATTATTAAGGCAGGGATTCTATTCTTAATTAACAATATCTAATAATCGTTGTACGACGCCAGCAATTCCATATAAAGTGTATTTGCTGTTAAAATAGTGTACCAGTTTATGCGTACAAAATATTAATGATTTTAATTATTATATTTATTTACTCTTAATTCACTGTACCTATACAAAAATAAATAGATACATTTCTTCTTGGAATTTTAATAATAACATTATATTGTAGTAAGAAGAAGTAAAGTTCAGTCCCTTGAAGTTTTACAATAGAAATACAAAAATGATATCAGGGCGATTCTCGCGTGACGCACGGGACATAAAATTTAAATAAAAACATTTTTTTTAAAAAATTATATTAATAACAAACAAAATAAAAAGTTTATAACATGGGGCAACTGGATTAAAATTTTTTGAGCATATTTTAATTTATATCTGAAATGCAGTACTCCAAATATAAAACATAAACTTCGTTTTGTACGATGTCCCGTGCGTCACGTGAGTTTATGTCCTATATCTTGGGTACTGCACTGCAGATAAAAATTATAATGTGCTCAAAAAATTTTAATTCATTTTCTGCGTATTATAAACATTCTGTTTTGTTTATTATTAATTGAAATTTTTATGAAAAAATGTTTTTGTTGCAAAAATGTCCCGTGCGTCACGTGAGAATCGCCCATCAAATCAAGATAATTAAAACAGAAAAATTGCTATTACTGAATTTATTTGGTAATTTATTTAGTTAGCAATTATCTATTATTAAATTATTATTTTATTATAACGCTTCAGTTTGAACAAAGACTGCCAGTTATGTTCTAAATATAGGAGGAGTCACTTTACTTATTTTGTACTTGTAACTGTTTCCGAGAACAAACCAAACGATAGCTATTGTTCCACAACCGACTGTGGTACAATAAAGAAAACTGAAGAAAAAGATAACTATACTGGATGTATGTGTTTTCTTAATTGATCGCATTAAACTGTGGAATTTTAGGAATGTGGAGACGGGAGCGGATATACTATACCGTTACTTTTATTTCAAAAATTGATTGTTGCAGTACTCAATTATTTTGCAGTAGACAATTACTTTGAATAATAGTATACCAAAATTTTACCTTAAAAAGTTTGTTTACTAACCCTGTTTAATCTAATGAGAGCTCTGAATGTCAATCGAAAAATTCTACAAAAAAATTTCATGCCTCTCTCCCGTAAAAGAATTACTTTTCAAATTAACATCATTTTTAAAAGCTTTTATTTAATTTGGTATGTTAGTATGTTGGTTTAGATCAAATCTTGGAATAAAAATTTCGGCAGGTTCTAATTGAGCTAGAGGTTTCAAATTTTGCATACGTGTGTAACCTTGATGACAATGCAATATTGTATAATTAGTTTTGTCCTAAATCGCCCCAAAACCAAAATTGTTGGTTTTTACTCCTGTGCAACTTTTTGACATTTCAAATTGTCAAATACTGTCCATTGATTTTACGTTGCAATTTTTTGTTTCCATAGTTATGTCTGATTAGGGTAAATTAACCGATTAAAATATAAGTAAAAAAATTACTTCTTTGATTCTTTTTTTAAATTAATTGTGATCAGACTAAAAAGTAGAAAATAAATTGAAGTAAAAAAATGTTTTTTCAGAAAAAGCTTTTATTTAAAAATGGGCTAAAAAAATAACTTTTGAGTGAAGTTTGAAGCAATATGCAACATTATTTATAAAAAGCTTGAGGCTTAAGTGTGGTAACTACTGATGAACTAATAATGATAACGTCTCGAGCTTTTATAAATTATGTTACATATTGCTTCAAACTTCACTCAAAAGTTATTTTTTTAGCCCATTTTTAAATAAAAGCTTTTTCTGAAAAAACATTTTTTTACTTCAATTTATTAAGTTTTAAAAAAAAATTAATTAAATTTAAAGTAAATACAGTTTTTTTTTTTTTATCAAGAAGTCGGTATGTTTTCGTTACTATGGAGTTTAGCATCTCACTTACCATCCAGAACTGTGTAATAAGCGCACTGTACGCATGCATCTATATATATGCCCTTTGACATACACGCTTTTTTAGAAACTAGTAATGTTTTCAAACTAGCTGCAACGTCTTTGCGTGTCTATAACGGCAAACGTCATTGTGACAACTCTTGAGTACGGGGTAAAACGTGATAAAGAAAAATATTTATCATCAATCGAAAATAATTTAACCCTTTTATTTTAACCATAAAGAAAATTTTTTGTCTCAAAATGCCAGACATTTTACTGCCAGTGAGAAGTAAAATAGATTAGGTTACAAAAAAAGAATGAAAATCAGATCCCAACATTAAAAGAGTGAACCATAGGAACTGCAAAATATAAATTATACTAAACTATGTTGGTAAAATCTCGTCTTAATCATTTAAATATATAAAGATAAAGATGTCTCATAAAGTATTTTTCGTGGAAATTATTATATTTGTTCTCAATTTCTCTTCATGATTTTTTTTTAAATTCAGATCTCATGTCCTTTAATTTGAATGACTTAAGAAATTATATATACTGGTTTCATAATGCACACTTTGTAACATCGACAGCTCTTCACACAAACATGTCATTCAAATAACAACATCAGTGGTTCTGTCCGGTGGATGAAAAAAACCGAGGTCATACGGACTTATATCGATACTAACAGTCGAACAAATTCTTCACTCTTCATTGCAACTTTAATAACTTCATAATATCTTTAGATCCGAATGTGCAAATTAATACGAAGATATTTTTACAAATTTTTATTATTAGTAAATGTGTTTTCTTTTGATAGAGTTTGGGATCAGTGCAATGTTGTTCAAGACTACTTAACGTTTTATGACGGGGCGACTAATGATGACCCTGTACTAGTACGACTCTGTGGTGGTGATTCTGTTCCAGATATTGTAAGCAGTGGTCCAGATATGTTACTCGAATTTCACACGTCGCCATTCGACAACCCTTTCCACCCAGTACCATTGTCATATTTACCCGGTTTCGAACTAGAAGTACAAGTAAGTAATTACGTAACATATATGTTATTATAAATATACATTTTGTAAAATTTTGATTAATTTAGAACGGTACTATGTCCGTAAAGTTAGCCCCGCCATTTTGTCTTTTTCAAGTAAAAAAGGTTGTGCTGCATTGTGATAGACATGTGCTACCATGTGCCGTAAATAGAAAAAGTCAGTTTTGAAAACTACGATTTTTATAGCCAAAAACAATTTTGCATGTAAAGTTAGCCCTGCCATTTTGTCTTTTTCAAACAAAAAAGATTGTGCTGCATTGTGCTAGGCATGTGCTACCATGTGCCGTAAATAAAAAAAAATTGGAAATTCTTGAAATTAAAAAAAGGAAATAAAATAATTTAAAAAGAATTAATTTTAAAAAATTTAATATTTTAATAATTTTCTATAAAATTTAAAATTAATTGTTAAAATTTTAGAGAATTTTAGTAATAATACATATACAAAGTAACTAACAAGGAAAGGGCAAGAAGTCGAAAATTTAAAAAAATCTTAAGCTTTGTCAGTATATAGAGGGTGGCTACCTAATAACATAAAAAATATCAGTTGCTGCTAAAAAACGTTTTTAAGCGGTGAACCACCCCCTCAAAGTTGGAACACAAAAATTTAAAAATCGATGAAATTTTGTTTATACGTACCTTAAAAAGTTCTAGTAACAAATATAACATTATTTTTTGGATTTGCACATTTTTAAGGGTTGAAACCACCCCTCAACTGTGTACTTAAAAATTTAAAAATTGATGATATTTTGTTTATATATACTCTACAGAGCTCTAATAATAAATATAACATTATTTTTTGCATCTACAAATTTTTAGGGGTTGAAACCATCCCTTCATATGTGTACTTAAAAATTTAAAAATTGATGATATTTTGTTTATATATACATAGAACTCTAGTAGTAAATATAACATTATTTTTTGCATCAACAAATCTTCAGAGATTGAAACCACCCCTTCATATGTGTACTTAAAAATTTATAAATTTATGATATTTTGTTTTTACACATTAGATGAAATTCTAATAATAAATATAGCATTGTTTTTTGCGTCCACACATTTTTAAGGGGTAAAACCACCCCTTCAAGTGTGTGCTTAGAAAATTTAAAATTGACGAAATTTTATTTATATACACTATTAAGAATTTTAGTAATAAATATAATTTTTTATACCTACACATTTTTAAGAGGGTGAAACCACCCCTTCAGCTATCGAAAATTTAAAAATTCCGAGATTTTATTCATATGATATATCACATAAAAATGGATTGATAATTTTTTTTTTGCTTCCATACATTTATAGGGGTGAAATATCCTTTCCAAATTAGAAATTAGAAACAAAAATTGACGAAATTTTGTTTACATGTTTACACCCAAAAAATTAGTTTTTGGCTCTAAAAATCGCAATTTTCAAAACTGATATTTTTTCGTTGCGGCACATGGTAGTACATATCTAGCGCAATGCAGCACAAACTTTTTTATTGAAAAAAACAAAATGGCGGGGCTAACTTTACACCCAAAATTGTTTTTGGCTCTAAAAATCGGGGTTTTCAAAATTGACTTTTTTTATTTACGGCACATGGTAACACATGTCTAGCACAATGCAGCACAACCATTTTTATTGAAAAAGACAAAATGGCGGGGCTAACTTTACACCCAAAATAGGTTTTTGGCTCTAAAAATCGCAATTTTCAAAATTGATTTTTTTTATTTACGGCACATGGTAGCACATGTCTAGCACAGTGCAGCACAACCATTTTTATTTGGAAAAGACAAAATGGCGGGGCTAACTTTACGGACATAACTGTACTTGGGTGATTTTACTTTTTAGGTCCTTCAGAAAATTAAAGTTGTCTCCACAATAAGGAACGTTAAAACTATATACAGAATGAAGATACTGTTATTTGTTTTATTTAAATAAAACTAATAATTCCTATTTAAATGATCTACCTACATTGACTTTAATTTCTGATTTAAATTTTTTTATAAAAATGGTGTCAAACCTTTATGGCAGTTCTAAAACGCCTGTCCCTATTACATATTTTTTTAGCCCATTTTTAAGTAAAAGCTTTTACTTAAAAAACATTTTTTTTACTTTAAAATAAGTTTACTGAAATAAGTTTACTGAAACCACACAATTTTATGTTTTATAAATAAAAAAGAGAGTTAAATTGTTGCGCACGGTAACTAGAAAGTTAAATTTTATTTATCTGCAGAATTATTATTTTTTGGTGTGATGAAAAATTGTCGCGAAAATTTGAGTATCCTTCGTCACAACTGCCAAATATTGCTGTAAGTTTAAAAAAAATAGGTGAACGGGTCATGTTTTTTTGGGGATACGAAACGCCAAAGACCATAGACCATAAAACGAAAGTCATATCAAGTGATTGACATTGACAGCTTGTCATTTTTTTTACATCAAGCAAGAAGACTGGCAGCGTGTTTATTGAGTGTATCCTTCGTCACAGCTTTTTCTGGTATCTATTTAACGAATTGAAAATCGTTTTTACGTAAATATTATTTGTAATAATGTAAACTAAAGTTTTTGATCTAAATGATCGCTGTTTATGATTAGTAACGATTTTGTTGGAAAATTGTATCCTTCGTCACATGTATCCTTCGTCACACAAAGACCTTACTTCGTCTTATTCAAAATGACGTGCCCTTTCTGCACTTAAATGATCTGTTACGAATATTAAAAAAAACTCTGATTATTAAAAGAGGCACACGAGTTTTGTATTCCTTTAATAAATCAGTTTTTGAAATGTGATTTATTTTCCTTAATTTACTTTGTTTAGTTCGTATTTGCGTAGGTTTTTGGCAAGTTTACTAATATTTTTAATTATTTATTTTAGTAATAAACAAGTTTTGTCTGCAGTTAGTGATGAGATACTCATTAGTTTTTAAGTAAGATTGATTGTTGATTGTTAAATGTACTTCGTCACATTTATGTCTCCTTCGTAACGATGAGTTTGATCTCGTCCCCTTACAAAAATTGCTATTATGTAACGAAAATGCAAGTTTGAATTTTTTTGTAATTCATTTTATGTTGTATAAAACTTGGATTTTAGTAGCTAATACTGCTCTTTCAATAAATTCTTTATCGTCCAAAAACGCCATTTAAGGGGTAAAATCCACCCCCAAAGTTGGGGTGAAAATTTAATTTTGTTAAATTACTTGAAAACTATAATAAATAGAAAAAAAGTTTAAGTTGACACAACCCTTCATTTTGAAAGATCTTTCTACTGATGTACTCAAATCCAGGGTCGGACCTACTGGAGGGGCCTTGACTATAAAATTGAGGGTAAATTTTGAAATAGGGTGAATATGGTTCGACCAATCAAAATACTAATATCAAATATGAAAACTAAATCAAAAATACTAGTTAACGCTAAAAACCGTTACGTTAAAGTTAAAACCTCAAATCTTAATCTAAAATCTTACATGTGCACTTAATATTTTACTTATAATATCTTTAAAAATAACTTTTTAAATCGTTTTTATGTATTGTATTTATACTCTACAATTAATATTTAAACAAAAATATTAGACAAAATTTTATTATAATGTTATTCGTACAAAATTAAGAGCTCTATACAAATTCCGGTAGCTCTAGTTAATATTGGAAAATGGTGAAATATTTTAAAAACACAGTCGGTAGAGACAAAATTTAAATTGACGTAGCATATAATTGTTTTAGAGCTCGAAAAAATAAACAGGGATATTAACATATAAAGGATACAGGGGGGAAACGATCAGAGTCACAAAAAGTAAAAAGTGCCAATGTTCATGCTGTTATGTTGGCAGTATATAGAATATTAACCCCGTGCTAAAATTACACGTTAAAATCAAACATAATCCGTGATATGCAGGGGAAGAACAAATTTATTTTGCTGAAAAATGCGCATATAATATATGACTTAATGTCAAATTTCGCGAAAACGACTAGCCGTCTATTTTCTGCTGGCAGGGCGTCTTCTAGCTTACTATATTAGTAATAACCACCAAAAGTTTGAACCGGAGTTCTTAGGCAAAAAATTTTTGTGTTGAAAAATGCGCCTATAATACATGATTCACACTTTAAAATTTAAAAACGCTCCCCTGAAAAATTTACTTTTTGTGACTCCGATCGTTTTTCCCCTGTACCCTTCATATATAATTCCAGTGTCGTAGTTATTAACGGGTGTTGAGAAAAAATTAAATATTTACTATGCCCAATTTTTAGTACAACCTACTTCCGATTTTCCAACATTGGTGAATTCCGTTCGGATCAACATTATTTCATAGATATGGTAGTAATATTTTTACAATGAAGCCTTTTCAATTTTTAGTAGTATTCGTGTAATATTAAATTTCCTTTAGAGTACTATTTTACTAGTTAATAAAAATGCTGGATCATTAATTACAAAAGAATAATTTATATTGTAAAGTAAAATTTGTTATGTATAAAAACTGTAGTAATTAATTACATAGAAATATGCAAGAAATATGACTATTAGTCAATTTAAATTTTGCCTCTACCGATTCTGTTTTTCAAATATTTCAACAGTTTGGGGGACAGGTCTACCCACACTGTCAACTTCCCATTGGGTGTCCTTAAAGACTACTGTACATAAATAATTCTTTTTTCATTTCAGGGGGCTCCTCCCCTGGGCCCCCGATAGAGGCTTTGCCCCTTGTACCTCACCGGGGACTTCGCCCTCTATACCTAAGGGTGGGTACCCTTATCAAACAAATGTTATCATTTGTTCTCAAGATATGCGAGACAAAAAATGTTTCATAAAAAGTTTCTTATTTCGTGTTTTTTTTTTCTTAATTTTTATAATAATTTACTGGCGTTTTAACATCAATTAGGTTTTTAGGCCATTATATAATAAAGACATGGTAACAAATCTATATGATCTATGTTGTGTGAGTAAAGTTAATTCCGTTTTTTATCACAAAAAACAAATCACTAATCCGAATTTGCTAAGAACTTTACCCGGTCTTTTTTTTTTAATTAGACATCTAATGGAATTAGTCCGGAGTTGATATCATCATTTGTTCTCGAGATATGCGAGACGAAAAAAATTCACGAACGAACGAACTAACAAGCACATACACAGACATCACACTAAAAACGGTGGATTCGGATTCTAGTGACTTTGAAAAGTGGAGATATGTCTAAATTAGCAATTCGTAAAATCGGGCCCATTACAATAACTTCCAATGGGAAGTTAACCCCTTTAGGACTAATGACGAGCTCAGTTCGTCATACTGATTTTTAGAAAAAATTCAGCTGAAGCGTGTGCATTGTCTTATATCGGTAACTGGAGGCTGTATAGTCAAGAGCGGTCATATTGTAAATAAATTAAGCAAAACGTACCAAACTTGCAATTATACTTATAGAGGTATTAAATTTTTTATCTAAAATATTGGAATATACGGCCGTACTAAAAGGCTTAACTAGGGCTACTGGAATTTGTATAGAGCTAGTTTTGTACGAATAACATTATAAAAAAATTTTATCCAATATTTTTGTTTAATTTAATACAATAAATACAATAAATAAAAACGATTTAAAAAGTTATTTTTAAAGATATTATAAGTAAAATATTGAGTGCTTATGTAAGATTTTAGATTAAGATTTGAGGTTTTAACTTTAACGTAACGGTTTTTAGCAAAAGCAGGTGAACTAGTATTTTTGATGTAGTTTTCATATTTGATATTAGTATTTTGATTTGTCGAACCATATTCACCCTATTTCAAAATTTACCGTCAATTTTATAGTCAAGGCCCCTCCAGTAGGTCTGACCCTGGATTTGGGTACATCAGTGGAAAGATCTTTCAAAATGAAGGGTTGTGTCAATTTAAACTTTTTTTCTATCTATTATAGTTTTCGAGTAATTTAACAAAATTAAATTTTCACCGCAAATTTGGGGGTGGATTTCACCCCTTAAATGGCATTTTTGGCCGATAAAGAAAAATACGTGTCTGTTATTTTTCTGTGTTCTTCACACCTACCAAGTTTCATCAAAATTGGGAATTATCGCTTCAAGACCTTTACTTGTAAGACTGATTACAGTTGAGATTTTGTTATAATAAATGGAAATATTCATTTAAATTTCTTTTAAGTTTAAATTTTAATTTTAACAAGTTTTAAACAATTTAATTTTGTGATGAAGGATACATTTTTTTCTGTCTGGATCCGGTAATCCGCAAAAAAATATTGGTTTTAGTACGAAACCGCACTGTTGGTCTACAGATACTAAATCTATGATGATTTTCCTACATTTTAGTCGCATGAAATCTACTAAATGGCTTTCCCTACTTTTTTTTTTATGGTTAAGACCTTAAAAGTAGAACCACCCACTTATACTGGAATACGAAATTTCATCACTAACTGAATAAGTGTCTTCAGATAATAATTCGCCTATAAATGTTTTATCTAAATTGGATATCCATTCGTCAGAATCCATTCGAGACTAATAAAAATATGACATGTATCGACTCCGTTTTTAATACTTTCGATTTTCTGTAAAAAAGTATTATAATCTAGCCAAAATAAACAAAAAAAGTTGAAGTTTAAGAAAAATTCGCATAAAGCTGAAACTTCGTACAGACCTTAGCTACATCATTATAAACAAAATGTCAAGTCCTCAATTTTATTCAAGGTCAAAAATCAAGAAAATATGTTTTTCGTAAATATCTCATAAACGGTAAGATTTATGGTAAAAACAGTTTAGATAAATGCAGATTATGCAATTCTCTATAAGACAAATCCCAATACTTTCTTCTCCTAAGAACTATCCTTAATGAGATATTGCGATTTCAAAAATTGGAAAAGTAACATTTTACATAATATACACTCTTTTTTACGCCACCATCGAAGTAGGCTTGATACATTTTTTACGTAGTTTCCTTTGTAGCCATAATACACAATTTGTTTTGATGACCTGGAAACTTATTTTATTATATCCTGCTTCCTATCATGAGCTTCTATCGCGAAATATTTTGCTGAAAGAACTTGTGCCAATCTTTGCGAGGGTTCTTCTGCGAAAGGTGAACTCTTTGGAGTAATAATTTGAATGATATACATTACATGGAAAGTATTATAACCGTCTCAAAGTATTTACAATTATATCAGCATTGTCTACTACTGCTATCTGATATATCATAGTATCATTGTACGATGCATCAAAACAAGACAAAATTGTATGAGCCGTTTCGATCCACACCTGCGGTGGGAAAAAAGAGACACCCAATTACAATCTCGAAATGAAAGATTTAAGCCGAGCAGTAGTTATGATACAGTAGATACAGGAGAATCGTACATATTAATTCTAAATATTCCAAGTTACGGCGTTATAATCGTTAACTCCATAAATCATTAACTCCATAATATCACTATAAATACTCTTAAACATTTCATCAAGAGTGTGAGGGGATAATTTTGAGTACCGTAAACTACCATCAGTTGAGGCGAATCCGGACAGAGCTGTCTCTCGATATTTCTTCGTCAGTGTTATGATCGCACAAGGTCATAGATCAATCTATGCGACTGACAAGGAGATGCACCCAGAGTGAAATTCGGGATTTTGATGAAACTTCGCTGGTGTGTAAAACAGGCAATAATAAGGTACCCGTATATTTTTTATCGGCCATCTCCCACGTTTAGGGGGTGATACCAGCCCCTAAAGTTGGGGGTTCAAATCGTATTTCTTAAAATACCTCGAAAACTATAAGAGATAGGGGAAAACTTTAGATTGACGAAATGTTACTTTTTTAAAGACCTATTCACTTGTATAGGTTAAACCACGGCCGGGTTCATAAGAGGGGCTGGAGGGGTGAAAATGGGGGTAATTTTTCTTGTAGAGCCTGAGTGACTCAATGTATCAAATTTTGGCATAATAAATAGAAAGAGCACCAAAAATTAGGAGATACATGTTTTTGAGTTTTTTCGAAATATGTGTGGTATTCAAGCCATATTGTAGCGTAGTTTACCTTCGCTACATTTAAAAATTATAGATTTTTAATAAAATTGTAAAATCAATAAAATTCAAACACAGCGTGCCATCTGTTGAAAAGTAAATCAACCCCTATGGAGAAAGAGATGGTTTTCGCACAATATAAATAATTATACATTCTAAAATTTTAATTATTTAATTAAGAGAACTTGTTTACAAAAAATATGTTTTCAATTACATAATTATTTGTACAGAAACATCTAGAATTTTACAAAAAAACAACAGAACGAAAATTAAAAGTTCGATTCTTTTCAATCGGTCTCTTATAATTCAGTCATCGGGCTGATAACATCTTTTGGGGAATTCTGTCGACGTAATTTAAAACATCAATTGTCGAACTCGACATGAATTCAACAATGAATTCGACTTTGATTTTCGTCCTGTTCAAGTAAAACTTTTCCTTTAATTGTAATATAAATTGTCGTCAAATTAAAACATCTTATGTAAATAACTTTGTGAACTTTTGTGAACTGCGAAAAGCAACCACTGGAAAAATTTTTCGGAATCTGAAATAAAATTTGGAGAGAAAACGAATTTTTCGATTTTTTGATTTATTTTATTTTATTCGTTTTTAAACATATGGACCCTAACTTCGGGTGAAGAAAAGCAGAAGAACACTTCCGGGAGGTTTTTTTTTTATTTTTATTTATACTGCCGGACATGCAGTGTTAAACCTTTGAAAGAAAAAAATTCACCCAACTAGTTTAAGGATTCACCACCACGGAGATTCGGTAAGTTGACTTATTATTTGGGATTTACGTCACCCTAAGTCGATTTCTACCAACTCCAAATTCTCCTGATTTCTCTAGCGGTTCGTTTCCGCAATATTCACTTATTATCTACCCCAATCCAGACAAGAAAAATTATTTTTGTGGAACTTTTCTTCCTGCATTTGGCTTTGATTTTACCAAGTACATCCAAACCATTAGTGGGATACCTGAATCCACGTTCTCCTCAAAGTAAAAAAAAATGGGTCCAGCACATGCCATTTCTGTTAGGAGTATTTAGGATCCACTACTGGTTGATGAAGCGGAAATAATGGGTGCGTGCGTGCTAACTAATTCCGCTCACCAATAACCCCGAAGGGATTATTGGACATTACTACGCCACAATATAAGGAAGAAAAAATTAGGGTAGATTATATTGCATTATTATTGATTGCAAGTAAGTTCTATATTTTATTATTTTTATGTTTATTTTCATCATAAAAATGTTAATTTTTACTTTTCGATAATGATTCATATATTTTTCGGTACTTACTTAAATGGTAATTTAGCCATTTGTATATTTGGTTACTAATATTTGATATTTTTGATAGCTATTTCTACCAAAGTTCTCTGGTCTGCAAGTGTTAATGAATGTTTAACAAGAAGCAATAATCTTCCGTTCAACAACTGCTTTTATCTTCTTACAAATTCGTTTTTAACCAAATAAACGCGGTTTATTTTTTTCTCCACATTCAAAGTATTTTTCTTATTCTTTTTGTATGTTTTATAGGTGTCAACACCATTTCACAAATCGCAAAATTTATTACAAAGCGCCTGAACAGTGAGTGAAAGAGATTATTGCCTCTTGTCGAGCATTCATTAACACAAGCACATCAGAGAATTTTAACATTCGCAGAAATCGGTATAAAAAATATCGAATATAAGTAACCAAATGTACACATGGCTAAATTACCAATTAAGTTAGTACCGAAAAATATATGAATCATTATCGAAAAGTAAAAATTTACATTTGCATAATGAAAATCAACATAAAAATTAAAAAATATAAAAAGTACTTGCAATCAATAGTAATGCAATATAATCTACCCTATTTTTTTCTTCCTTATATGGCTTGGATACCAGACATATTTCGAAAAAACGCAAAAACACTCATCCGCTATTTTTTGGCTAAAAATTTGATACATTGAACCATTCAGGCTGTACAAGAAAATTTATCCCCATTTTCACCCCTCCAGCCCTTCTTATGAACCCGGCCCTGGTTTAACCTATCCAGGTGAATAGGTCTTTCAAAGAGTAACATTACGTGAAGTTAAAGTTTTCCTTTATCTCTTATAGTTTTCGAGATATCTTAAGAAATACGATTTGAACCCCCAACTTTGGGGGCTGGTTTCACCCCCTAAACGTGGACGATGGCTATAAAGACGCTATAAAGCTTCTGTCTGTAGCAATCGGTTGCTCCCGTCGATATCTACAACTCTTATTTGAACAATTTTTCGATTAAATCAACGGTTTGGCTGTAATAAAAATGGCAACTCTCGAACAACTCACACAGTATATCATTAATTTTAGATTTATTTAGATTTTCCAGCATAAATGCGGTAGCGCTTAGCCAAGGACCTTCGCCTATACACTTATTTATATAGTTAACTCTAAATGAGAGTAAAATAGGACATCTGAATAAAAAATGTTCGAGGGTTTCTGGTTCATTTAAATTACATAACAATAATCTATTTTCAGCGTTCCATTTATACGTAACTCCTGCAATGCAAAATCTGATGTGTTGTTTATTCATACACCTTAGCTGAATTATTGATCTTATTTTGTTACTATTTATATTAAATTTAAGGTACTCAGGATCACAACCTAAATTTAGATACTTGTAGTGTAAGTTATATGAGATTTCTAGTATTCTTCCCTGGTCCCTTATCCTAATTCGTTCAATATAAGTTTGTATAATTTGGCTTTTTGCTCTTTCTATCACTTCCGCATTTTGTTGGCTCCAGATATGTTCGAACTCCAAGTCCACTAAAATTTTCTTTAATTGGGATGCCCAATTTAATTTATATATATTGCTTGGTACATTATCAAGTTCCACTAATCTGAGGTAACTAAGTTTGATGTATCTGTTACTTGGATCCTGTAGTAGTTTTATCCACCCCTTTAGAACTCTATTTAGTGCCTGTGAACCTAGGTGAGGCCAATTGGTTTCTATCCTGATAAGATAATGTGGGGTGTTTCGAGGTAAGCAAAATATTGATTTGAAGAAGTTGCTTTGAACTTTGTCTAATTCCTCAATATATCGCAAGCCCCATGTTTCAGATCCATACAATAGGGTAGTTACGACAATAGTATTTAGTAGTTTTAATTTTGTATCCCAGGAATCAGATTGAGTTTTTGCTAGTAATTCTCTTACACCATTAATAGCTGAGTTTGATTTTCTAATAGAGTTATTCAGAGCTTCAATAAATAACCCTGAATTTGTAAAAGGTACTCCTAAATAAACGAATTTATTTACTATCTCTAGCGCGTCATTACTTCCCAGAAATATATTTGGATTAACTTTAGGTTCCCCTCCTTTTTTGAATATTATTACTTTAGTTTTTGTGGTGTTAATTTCAAGCTGGTTTAACTGACAATATTTATGGAATATATTTAAATTATGTTGAAGATCGCCTGGAGTTTCAGCCACAATTGTGCAGTCATCTGCATAAATTAAATGTGATAATCCTTTTCTAGCAGTTAAATTCAATTCCTTGCTTTTGTTTTCAATGAAATGTGTGTCTAGATCGTATGTAAAAAGGACAAACAGTAGAGGGCTTAGCGAATCGCCTTGTAATATTCCTTGTGTAATGTTAACCTTTAAGGGGGACCACTAGTGTGACGTTTTCATAAAATTGTAATTGCAGGTTTCGATAGTCTATACCTTTAAAAATAACATATTAAAATTTCAAGTGCATATCTCAAATAGTTTTTGAGTTACAGCCATCCGAAGAGCGGATTCTGATTTTCATTGTTAAATTTAAGGTATTAAGAAATGTATAAAGGTTGATAGTTCGGGAAGTTCTGGACGTGGCTGCCCGTAACATGTTGTGGATAAGCTAGACCCTGGCACATTTGAACAACTCATCTAGTTTCACTATTACCGTTATAGTGAGTACATCGTAAATAATTTTAGTAAAAATTCTCAGTGATTAAAAATAAAAGGTAAAATTATAGAAAAACTACATTTTTCAAATTTACTGCAAATATAACTCGAAGACAAATCATCCGATCGAGTTCATTCTTATTGCAGTTTCTTTTATATATGTTTCTCCATACCATGAAGCTCCAGTTTTCCGATCGAATAAAAATGTAATTTTTGCAGGCCAAAAATCATCAAATTTTTGCGCAAATTTTGAAACTTTTTTTAAAAAACTCCGCCATTTTGTTAAATTTCAACTTTTTTTCTTCGATTGAGGTTCACGGTACGGACAATACCTTCTAGTTTAATAGGCTTTTTGGTTTTTTTAATTTCAGGCACTGTGAAGGTCGCTATCACTGCAGTAGTGGAGGAACTTTTTTTCTGGAACCTTGGGAGATCGCGAATAACTCCCTGAATTTTCAATTTTTTGGTCTAAAAATTTTATCATGAATTTATTATATATCAACATATATATCGCTAAATATTAAAACATTCCATACAGTAGTTTTCTTTAAAAAAATTCCCAAAAATAACCTAGTGGTCCCCCTTAAAGTAATTCCTGTGTTTTCGAAATCTATTGATATTAGCGCATTTCTATATAAATTTCTTATTACTGATATTATCTTCCTGCTTATACCAATCGAATACAATTTGTGCCGGAGCAAAGTGTGATCTATCTTGTCAAACGCTGTCTTTAAGTCTATGAAGGCTGCATAGATTTTTCGTTTAGGTAATCGAATGTGGGTATTAGTTAAACTAGCCAATACAAATATATTATCTTGATAGCCTCTATTGTTTCTAAATCCTGATTGGTTTTCTGGTAGTACTTTTAATTCTTCAGCCCAAGTTAATAGCCTATTACTGAGAATTTTAGTATATACTTTTGTGATTGTGTTCGACAGTGCAATTCCTCTGTAATTTTGGGGATCTTCTATGTTACCTTTTTTGTGGATCATAATCAATTTGGAGTGAGACCAGCCTTTCCCGCATTTTTCAGTTGTGAAAGCCAAATTAAGCATCTTCAACAAACTTTTTTTCGCGCTTATTGGTATTGATTTTAAAAATTCGTTTGTTACTTTATCAGGACCAAGTGTTTTTCCTGGCTTTAACTGTGCTAAAACACTATCTAATTCATTAAAACTAATTTCTTCATCGAGATATGGATGAAAAACACCAAAAAATAGTTTATCATTACATACTTTGGTTGGATACAAGCTGGCAAAGTAATTTTCCCAAGTAGTTTTATCTATAGATCTAGTACCGCTACTCTTTTTATTTTTAAAACGGAATTCTTTAATAGTATTCCAAAATTGTTTACTGTCTTTTACATTAGTTAATCTATTTTTTATATTTAAGAAGTATTCTTGTTTTATTTTTTTAATGCTATTTTTATAATTAGCTTTGCTATCTAAGTAGATATTAGTTTCTAACCTGTTAAAGTTGTTTCGTTTTGCAGCTTTGAAATTATTTTTGACAATTAACTTTAACTGTTTACAATCTTCGTCGGACCAGTATTTACTTTTTGCCTTTATGATATTCTCATTTTCAGTAATTTTTATTTTTTTTTATTTTTGTGCATACCTAGCTTCTCGGGCGTCCTTTTTATATTATTTACTATCATTTGATATGATTCTGTAACAGATAAATCTTCTATGGGCCACTCAGACTTATTAAGTAATTCTATGTATTTTTCACGGTTTTCTTCTATCCACATTCGGTTGTCAGTTTTATGGTATTCTCGTTTAGATTTGTGTCTTGTCTGAGAAATTGTATGGTTAATTTTCAACATACAAGGCAAGTGATCTGACGTTAATAAATTACCTATAATTTCAAAATCTAATACTTCTCCCAAAGACAGATCATTTCCCCATACTTGACCAATCACACTACACCCCCGTTTACTAATAAATGTGAATTGTCCTGTAGAATCAGATTTACTTCTACCATTTAAGGTGTAGAATCCTAACTTTCTAAGATATACAGTAAGTAATTTGCCCCTTTTATCAACAGTTTGATCCGCTGAGTGCCTTGAACTATTTAATCTCGTATTTTCAAAAAATTCTTCGTTATCCTGGTTAAGCGTACCTATTCTACAATTCGTGTCGCTCGCAATAAATACTGAGGTGTTTGTATATTTTACATTGATGCTGGTTAATAGTTCATTTAATAAATCCAAAGTTGTATTAATATCGTATGAACGATTAAAGTAAACAAAAATTATAACTAAATTGTTACCAGCTAATTTAATAGTTACCGCAATCCATAATTGAGAAGTTTCTATTAATTCCACATTTAAAAATTTACTTACCAGCAATATTAATCCCCCACTTGCCCGTCCCATTTGTTTATCCTTTACTGCATATACATTGAAGCATTTATATTTCTCTAGGAAACTGAACTTATCAATAAAATCGTTACACAACTATGTTTCACTTAAACTAATTATGTTAAAATTTGAAAACTCATAATTTAATTTAAGTTATTTATTCCGTTCCAATTCCAGAACACAGTTTTCAACTTATTCTCTTTAATATTATTGTTTGTGGTCTGTAGTTGCTATTGAGTGACAGGAATTACTGAGTCCACTGAGTTTGATCGCTGCGGGAAGTAGGCATTCAACGTTGATGTTTGAAGAATCGCTTTTGTTTTCCTTTCTGTTTGTCGAGGCAATTTTTATGGGTTAATACTATTAATAATTTGCTTGTGGTATCCCGATTCTTATTGGCTTCCTCCTCCTCCACAGATAAGTTACATTTTTTACTTACTATGGTTTTTTCCATTGCAATAGTGTTAACTGGTTTTCCATCGACGACTAATTGGTCGTTTTTGATAGTTGCATTTTTGCCCTCCTTCCTGAGTCTAAGCATATGTGGTACAAGTTCTTTACGTCGCGTCGTTGTCGTACTTTTAAAGGCATGTCATCGGAAATACACATTTTTGTACTCTTTATAGTCGGAGAGTTTGGCTGTGAATTTGATGAAGTTAAGACGTGTTAATTGTTGTTTGTTGAAAGTGACATTTAATTGTTTGTTTTTAAAAGAGAAAAAAGGGTGAAGATATCAATAAATAATGTACAATTTGTGTACTGTTTTAAATATTAAAATAAATCAACTATAACATTATAATTGAACTAAAACAGAATAATATTATCATACCTAATAAATGATAAAAAAATAAAAATAAAATTTAAAGGAATTAGTTAGAAACTATTATATAATTAATTAAACAAGTTGAAAGATTAAAAATTAAAAACTCATTAGTTAAGTTACCGGCAGATAACTAGAACAGATATTCGTACCATAATATATATTGAGTTGTATGGTTGAGTGGATATAGATGTTGTAACTAAGTGTAAATTGTAAAATACGACTAAAACATAAGTTCGAATCGCAGTGTCACTGTCCTTTTGCTTCTCACTTTTTTTTTTTGATAAAATGGAACAAAAAATCGATCTTTTATTAAAACTAATGACAGATACAAATGAAAAAGTTTCTAATTTGGAAAAGAGGATTATTAAACTAGAAGCCTCAATTAACAATAATAACACTGAAGTAATAGATATGAATAAAAAAATAACAGAAATTAAATCTAAAGTGGAACACATTGATAAAAAATTAAGAAAGAAAAATATTATACTTTATGGAATACCGGAACAACAGAATAAAAGGGAAACATATGAAGAATTAGAAACTATTTTTGTCCAGTTTTGTCAGGAAAATTTAAAATTTCAGATTGACAATTCAACTATAGGAGATATTTTTAGACTAGGGAAATATACTGGAAAAAAACGCTCCATTTTAGTCGAATTTAATACAATGAAAACTAAAATAGATGTTTTAAACAAGACTAAGTTACTTCACGGAACCGAATACTCCATTAGTCATGACTCTACTGAAGAAGTACGTAAGAAAAGAAAGTTTCTAATACCCTACTTAGTAAAAGCCAAGGAACAGGGCCATGTAGCTGTTTTAAGGCAAGATAAACTATATATTAATGGAAATAGATGGACTAGAGAAGAAATTAGAGGAGAAGAAACTAGTCAAGATGAATCTCAAACCGAAGAATTTATCACAGAGGAAATTACAAAGTATTATTCTCCATCATCTAATCTCCGTAAAAGCCTCAGTGATACCAGTATAATCCAACTTAGTCGAAATCAGGAAGACCAAGACAATATTGAACAAAATGATACAGCTTTTGAAACACCGAATGATTATAAAAAAAAGAAAAATTCTAAATAGTTCTGAGAAGAAAAAGGAAGAAGAAACTAAGCAAAAACGAGTCAAAGTTTACTCCAAAAAAAATGATACACTACCAAGTACATCAGAATCTAAACAGAAACAATCACCACTGCAACAAAAATAGCAACTAATTAGTAATGATGGATACGCGAAAACGAATGAAAATGAAACGGGCATATTACTTTGGAACTGTAAAGGATTTCAAAACTTTTTAGATTTAGATATAGAAGAAAAGAGTTATGTCAGAGAATTTGATATTGTGTGTTTGACCGAAACTTGGCTGATGAATGATGTGACAACTGAGATGGTTCCGTTTATGACAGACTTTAATATCGTATCTGGAAAGGCAACAAAAGATGAAAGCGGTAGAGCCAGCTCAGGGGTTATAGTTTTCCTAAAAAGGAATATAAAGTTTGAGGTATTTTACAGTTCCCATATGTGGATATTTATAAAAATTACCAATGATAATTTTGACTGCTTTTTAGGAACAGTATATTTAACACGAAATTTAGATGATCTATCGATATTACAATTATTAACAGAAATTATTTTAGAAATTAACAGTTTAAATAAAGGAAAATTTATAGTACTAGGTGACTTTAATGCAAGAATTGGTAATCTAAATGACGGAATAGAAGAAATTTTTCACGGAACTAATTTGGCTGTAATGAGAACTTCTAATGACTCTGTCATTACTCACCGGGGTAAAATGTTAGTAGAAATAATGGAGAGGTGTGGATTTTTCCTGGTCAACGGAAGAAGTCAAAGTGACACACCGGCACAATTTACATACTACTCATCTCAAGGTAACAGTGTCATTGATCAGACGTGGGTAAACCTTCCATGTTTAGAGTTTTTTACTGACTTTTCAGTCTCAGATAAATTGCTTACATCTGATCATATGGCTTGCACATTGTATTTTCACTCTGAAAATAAAAATTTACAAACTCTCACAAAAAATAACCTAATAGTTACTCAGAAAGGTTTAAAATGGGATGCTAACCAAGTTCAGGCGTATAAATTCCTTCTATTCCAAGATATCAAAAATATAATAGAAATAGATTACGATGCTGACTCATTGTATAAAATATTAGTTAATAGAATTAGCAGGATTGGATCACTTTTAAGTATGAATGCTGAGAAAAAATTATGTATGAAAAATTTTGGTATTACACAGTCTAAACCATGGTTTGATCAGCAATGCAAAGAAGCCAAAAAAGATGTAAAACGTAACCTTAGAAATTACAAAAAAAATTCCACGAAAGAAAATTTGAAAGATTTTTTAAATGTAAAAAAAAATTTTAAAAACACAGTAAAAATTAAAAAAAGGGATTTTAACCATTACAGATAAGTTTGCAAATGTTAAAAATTCAGTTGAATTTTGGCAACTGACTAGAAAGTTTAATAAAAATTATAATACCCGGTACCAAATTGATGGTCAAGTATTAAAAAATTATTTAACATCATTTTATGTTGCTGACCTAAAGTTAGAATTTTCTTTGATCGATGCTCGTCATCCATATCTTGACTCAGGTGTAACAATTTGGGAATTAAATTTAATTCTAAAAAGACTGAAAAATAAAAAGGCAAGCGGTACAGATAATATCACAAATGAATTCTACAAGAACATGCCTTACTCCGGTAAACTAATTCTATTAGATTTATTCAATAAGGTATTCGATAAAATAAGTGCACCTGAACAATGGTCAGTAGCTAGGTTATTTACAATTTATAAAAAAGGAGACCCTGGCGATCCACAAAACCACAGAATAATATCTCTTTTAAATCACATAACAAAAATATTCACTAGTATCATTGCGAATAGAATAGCGTTGTGGGCGGAAAGCTATAATATTTTGCATGAAAATCAGGCTGGATTCCGTCGCAATCGTAGTTGCATAGATCATATATTTACATTAAGCAGTTTAGTTCAGAACCATTTAAGATTACCAGGTAGACGGATATTTGCAGCATTTATAGATTTCAAGAAAGCGTTCGATATGGTTAGCCATCATAAACTCTGGCAAAAGCTATTCAAAATTGGAATTAGCGGTCATATGTGCCGTATGATAAAACATTTGTATGATAGTGCTCTGTTTTAGAAGTAGATATGGGGGGCGCGACTGCTAATGTAGAAATAACAAAAGGCATTTTATAAGGTGACGCTTTATCACCACTTCTGTTTGCGTTATTTATTAACGATCTAGAAGAATATTTTTTAAATAAAGGATTGAAGGGAATTAGTGCTAATGGTTGGGCCGAAATTAACATGCTCTTTTATGCTGACGACTTAGTTGTTTTCTCGGATCGTTCATCAGATATGCAAAAGAAATTAAACACACTGTACCAATATAGTAAAAAAAATAATTTAGTACTTAATACAGACAAAACTAAAGTTCTGTTATTTAAAAAAGGTAGGCTAAGCGAATTAGATAAAAAAAACTTTAAATATGATAGTGTTGAATTGGAAAATGTTTCCCAAATAAGGTATCTTGGTACTGTATTTTCAAGATCAGGTCCTCTCTTAGAAAATGCGAAAGCTGCCGTATCTAAAGCCAACATTGCCATGGGTGTAAATAAGCAAGTCTTGTTTAATTCAAGCAATAATAGTTTTGAATGTAAGGCGACAATATATAATACTATCATATTAAGTACGTTGCTATACTCGGCGGAAGTTTGGGGTTATAAATATAGTGATATAATTGAGAAATGCCAAATGTCTTTTTTCAAATCATTATATTTTTGGCCAGTTGATAAACCAAATTATATAGTAAGACTCGAAACAGGTACAGTAAAGTTAGAACTAAAAGTAGTTGAAATCACTTTGAAATGGTGGTACAAACTATTAATAATGCAAGAGTTAAGATATCCTAAAATATTATACAACAGGCTTTTTTACTTATCCCAAATGAATGAAAGTAGTTTTAACTGGGTAACACATATTAAAGAAATTTTACATAAAACTAACTTTAGTTATTTGTGGGATAACCAAGACTATAAAGGGGTACAAGATAACCTCCAATTAATAATTACAAATTACCGTAATAGTCTTATAGAATAAGACTGGCAAAAGATGCAATCATCCAATTTCTCTCCATTTTACAAAGTTATTAAATTGAATCAAGGTGTCGAAGAATATTTAACATGGAATATTAAAACAGAGTTTATTCGAATAGCTAGCAGACTTAGAATAATAGGAAGCTCATACGTTAACCTAAGAACATTTGGGGGTTCTTTTAAATTGGAAGGGGTAGACATGTGTACTCTTTGTAATTTGAATATGCCAGAGGATGTATTTCACTTTTTTATGGAGTGTCAAATGTACAATCCCTTGAGAGATGTTTATTTAAAAAAATATGTTCTGTGCAATTTGACCAGAGAAAATCTACAGTCAGTTCTTTTCTGCTATAAAAATTTCCGACAAATTAAGGATATCTGTTGCTATGTGAAGGAAGCAGCAAAAATTAGAGAATTTATAATAAATTCCTGAGTTGTAATATCGATTGTATAAAAGAGGAAAGAAAAGGGAAAAAGAAAAAAAAAGGAAAAAATATAAATAGAAAAATAGGTAGAAAGGAAAAAAGATGGAAGAAGGGGAAAAAAAGGGGAAATTTATTTATTGTTATTTATCTGTTGATTTATTTGTTTACTTAATTGTTGCTTATTTAAATTTGCTTACTTAAATGTTTATTTGATTTAGTTGTTTTTTTTTCTTTTTTTTTTTTTTTTAATGCTATTTATTGAACAAATTTTTAATTATCTATTGTTACTATTTATTGTTATTTGTTAATATTTATTATTGTTTATATTATTTATATATTGTTAACTTATATTGTTAATATTTTGTTTATTATGTAGGTATATATGAATTATGTATTGGATATTTTTTTTTAAAGCCAAACTTCTTTGTATGGAGCTATATGCTCAGAAACAAATAAAGAATCTAATCTAATCTACTCTTTATAGTCCAATAGCACTAATTTTAAGCCCTATCTCACTAAACATTAATTTTAGAATAGATATAAAAAATTTTTAAAAAGAGATTCTTGTAGGGATTACCGAGGAGAACATTTGTGCAAAATGTGAACTCCCGGAAATGTTTTTTTTATATTGTTTAAACAATACTGAAAATTCATAAATAGCGTTTTTTGACCTTTCACCGCTTACGTAGCGAAAACGGTGATAGATACATTAAAAAGTGTTAAGACCTTTTTTGTAGAGAATCGAATTCTCTACAAAAAAGTCACCGAGAGCACCTGTCTATCTTGTACAGGTGAAAAGATACAGCGCTCCAAACGCGCACTCAAAAATCCACTTTTTCTAGCGTTCCAGCAGGGTGTGCCGTCCGAAACCTTACCGGAACGCTAGAAAAAGTGAATTTTTCAATGCGCGTTTGGAGCGCTGTATCTTTTCACCTGTATAAGATAGACAGATGCTCACGCGGACTTTTTTGTAGAGAATTCAATTCTCTACAAGAAAGGTCTTAACATTTTTTAATATATCTATCACCGTTTTCGCTACGTAAACGGTGAAAGGTAAAAAAAACGCTATTCATGATATAAAAAAAACATTTCCGGGAGTTAACATTTTGCACAAATGTTCTCCTCGGCAATCCCTACAAGAATCTCTTTTTAAAAAATTTTTATGTCTATTCTAAAATTAATGTATAGATAAAATTTAGTGCTATTAGACTATTAGCATTCTTCTGTTGTTAAATATCATTCTTTTCATTCTCCATGTTGTTTTACCAACTATCACTAAATCCGGATTCGGATTTTTTGATTTTATTCTCCTTATGAACCGATATCCTGTATAGTGCATGAAACATTCATAACTTCATTGAATAGACGCAAAAATAGTTGTTCCAGTTCTTCGTAAGATAGTTTTTCCGTATCTATAACATGAAAGGCAATGTGCCTCCTTTTTGAATCCTTTTCCAACTGACTTATTTTTGATTCAATTTGTTTTATTTTATTTAATAATTCAAGTTGATCTATTTGTAGATTTTTAAATTTTTCTTCAATATCATCATTTACATTTTTTATATCGTTTTTAATTCATTTTTTAAACTAAGAATGGCATTAAGAATGCCAAATCTTCTGATGATATTTTATTTTATTTTACTTTAATATTATTTCTTATTATTATTTATTTATTTATTTTTTTATTAATTTTCACATTATTATTATATTTACTTATCTATTTTTTTATAAATTTAGTATAATTTCTTTTATTTAATAAAAACAGGTTACGTCAATTGGTTTATAATTAGAAATATGTATAACACCAGAATCACAAATTACAGTTCTACATTCCACTTTCGATACCGCTAAAATTAACCTAAATCAGGACCTGAAATATTACTCTTTAGAAATAAGTGGTCTGTTTTTGAGAAGTATCAGTTCATTCGCTATGCGATGTTAATACGAAAGCTTTCAGAATATTAAGACATTATATAACTTTGAAACGTCAGAAAAGGTGTTATTTAAGAATTTTTTCTCCGTAACGAATAACGTAATCAATATAAAACTTTTTAGAGTGTATTATATGTGATTTGGGGTACACAAAAACATTTTTCCCCAATTTATAAAACAAAATGATGGCGTGGGCGCGGGTCAAATATAGATCTTTTCTTTCGAAGATATTCGTGGTGAGTAACAAAACAAGTAGCCAGATAATAATTTTTTCATTATTTAGATTAGTTTTACTAAAGCGATACTCAAGATTATTAAAAAATATCGATTTATAGCTAAAAAGCACCAATTTGAAAAAAAAGTTTTGAAAATCGACGAAAATTCAACCTTTTGTTTATAAAAAATACAGTTGTTAACTAATTTAAAAAATACCACCTTAGAAAATCTATTTAAAAAGCTGCAGGCAAAATTCCAAGTCAAATGAATGAAAATTGCTGGAGTTATTTTACTCACCGTTTTGGAAGACGTAGTTTCGAGAAAAACCTATATAAAGTTTCAAATGTATTTACCGTTTTGCCTGTTTATACCTATCGTTTTTGAGTCATTTATGGAAATATAGTAAAAATAATGGAATAAAGTAACAAAAAAAGTTATTGACCAAGCTGAGAGATTCTAAGATGTTAGACGCAGCGGCTTTTTTAAAAATGTTTTCAACCGCTCGAAACCGTTCCAGAAAACGGCTTCAGCACGATTTTTAAAATATTTCCTCAGTCATAATTTATTTTAGGCTAATACATTATTTAAGGCTATAAAAAGGGGGAAATTTTTTCCAAAGCGATGTAACGCTTTGAGGCAGAACAGAAATATTAATCTTTATATAACCAAAAATTAGGTATACAGAAATCAAAATTCATACAGCGTCCAGAAGTATGTTTTCACTTATAGTTAGGTACGATAGATCTAGCACGTTAAACGGTAGAGGCTAATTACGCATTAAAATTTGAATCTTAAACTAAGGTTCTTTAATCATTTTTTCTTAAATTCTTAGTCTTTAGGGCAGAGGTTTCCATCAATTTTTTCCCACGGACCCCTGCATTCAAACACTGTTTTGACAGGAATCCCTGAATTCAAAGAAATTAAAAAAAAAATGTAGTCTCACAAATAGTCAATGACACTTGTATATAAACATAATATAATTCTTAGTTTTTATTAATTAATGATACAATCTGTAAATGATACAGCATGAATATAATACATATGATAATGACATCTCGCAGAACTTTTATTAATCGTCCGAGGACTCTTAGGGGAGAACCACTTTTTGGGAACCTCTGTTTTAAGGTTTAGTACTATACGTTTAATAGTATAATTTTTTTTTAAATTGTCGTTATTTTTCAACAGGTTATTTTTGTTGACTTGGATTCAAACAACTATGTTAGAGAGAAAGGACACTGTGAATTCCTTCTTACAACATTTGAAGCATCATCTGGCATGCTAGAAAATCCAAAGCATTCATTGCCGCCAAACACGACTTGCAAATACCATTTTCAAGGACGTCCTAACGAAATTGTTTGGATTTCTTTTGTAAAGTATCATTCAACAAATTTGGATTTAACTACATACAACCTAGGCAATGAATGTAATATACAACTGAATATTTGGGATGGCAATATACCTAACCAACAGAAGTTAACGTTGGAATCTACGTCAAATAATTTGACACTGTTGGGGGAGTTTTGTAAAGATGAAGTTCCAAAACTCTGCGATCATTCGTTACTAAACAATAGTACAAGAATAACTAGACCATGTTCGCTGGCAGAGAGTTATGTTTCTACTGGACCCGAATTAACTATTGAACACTATTTAAAACATGGAAACGCTTTATCACCCGTTAATTTTTTGTTACGGTATGAATTTGTAGACGTTTCGCAAGAAGGTACACCTAATACTATTACTCAAAATCCTTGTGACCGTATATTTAAATCATCACAAAATTCTCCATCAAGTGGACGTTTTCATGCACCACGAAGTGTTTTTCTTTATGGTAGAGGGGGATTCCAAAACTTAAGTTGTGTGTTACGCTTTGAAGCAACAAGCAATGAAAGAATTCGTTTAACTTTTAATAAAGTGTGGTTTGGTGATAAAAGTTGCATGAGTAAAAAAGATTTGCGGACTCAACGATGGAAATGTGAACGCTTTCGAAAAAATAAAGTTCCAGGTATTGGTGAGTTGCGGGTTACCGAATTTCCGTGGCCAGAGTTGGGTCTTCCTCGAGATTGTATTTGTGTGAATATTTCAGAGCCACTGAGAATACAGACACTTACAGCTCAAGTTGTTGAAGTTAATTTTACAGTAACTTTAATGAACATAACACAAGATTTTGATGATTTTTATTTTGAAGGTGAATATCAGTTTATACCGAAAAATGAACTGGATGAAGAAATATGTACTTTCCACTGGGGTGATAGACGTTTAAAGGGTTCTAGTGGGGAAATAGCTTTACGAAGTCCTGAAACACATAATTCGAAAGCTACTATAAGTGAAAGCATATCAATTCAGAATGATATAAGTTCCCGTAATAAAAACAATCATGGTAGCAAAAAATGTGTTCACCAACCGTGGTTAATTGAACCTGAAGACGCACAAAATAATTATTTATATTTAAAAATAAGAGGACGAGAAATAACCTCTGCCCAATTTTGCTCAACAACAAATCGTATAATAGTATACTCAGGTTTTAATACAGGATCTCCTAGAATCATATGTCCTGTAGCTAGTATTATGAGTGATCAATCAGTAGACTTTTTGAGTAGTAATAATGTTGTAGAAATATTTTCTGAAGGATGGAGATCTTCTTCAATTCCAGAAGAATTAACAACAACAATGAAACCTCATGCTAGAAGTTTTGTAATCGAATTCCTTCAAAGTGAGTCCGGTAATTACAAAGTGACATGGATAGAGGTCTCAAAACGACCATTTTTTATTGAACCTTCATCAACTCTAACTACATTATCATCTTCTTTTTTAATGACACCAGTTGTTGATTGCCCTTACCGGTAAAGTTTGATAATATTATCATCCAAATGGTTGTAAATATGTAACTCTCTTTTAACGTGTATATTTTATTTCAGATGTCCAGAATTAAACGCATGTATCAGTGAGTCATTATGGTGTGATAACCAACCGCACTGTCCATCCGGATTTGATGAAATAGAATCAAACTGTGCATATCATTTCGGTATTCCTATTTTATATGTCTTTATAGGAGTGGCCGCTGTAGCCATATCAACTATTTTAATTGCAACAATCGCGTGTATTAAGTACTGCCAACAAAAACAAAAGGACAAGAAGAAAAACTTGGCACAACAAATCAATAGTGTTCAAATAACGTCAAATCATATTCATCATCATGTAACGCATCACCATTTACACCACGTCAGCCATACACACAACATAAATCACTTACATGCTCATCATGGCAGTATTCATGCTCACCATAATGGCGGGCGAATTACCGATAATACATTGCGATACCACCAAAGTGAAAGCACAACTCTGGGTGATTTATATTTAGATGGTAAAGACAGTTTATGTTGACAGAGAATACAAGAAATGATGATTGAAACTACTGTTTGACTTGAAACAGTCACAATGTTTTTGTAAATAGTAATTTATAGTATTTAAATAAGAAACAGCAAACACAAAAGACTGACTGGGATTCTTTTATTATAAATAAAACACAATGCAATAACGTTATTATAAAAATACAAATGATAAATTGTGATAATGATCGTCGTAGAAAAATTAGATATAAATACAGACTTTTAATTTAAAAATATTTATTCAAATTAACGAAAAATTAAAATCCATTAACTACAACTAAAATGTTAGTATTAAAATGCACTATTGCTTAGTTTTGAAACTGAATAATATTTTTTCTTCGCCTAACATTAATTAGTAAAATAAATTTTACTGCGTGTACTCAACACGCGGCTGAAGTGAAACTACTTTAACATCAAGTTTATGCTACTGCTATTTGATTTATTACAAGCTAATAATTAAACAGTCAGTATGTTACTAGTCGAACAAGCTGGATACCTAGTGTAATGGCAGATATCACTAAAAGTATAATGGTCTCATGGCTATGACTAGAAATGCTAAAAATGAAAAAAATAGTTAACTATACTGTTTAATTATTTCTAGAATAGAACGACATCATTAATTTCAAAGCTCATTCATGTAAAGAATTATTAATTTATTAATCACGACACTAAAAAATTATACAGCTTGAAATTTGCTTATTATATTAATTGTAAACTAATTGAAATACACATTGAAAATAATACGTCCACCAAGCGACAGACAGTACACTACAATTACTAAAATACTAAATAACTAATAATATTTGAAAGATTTACTTTGTGAATATTCTATACTGTTCTAATATTTGAAAGATTTACTTTGTGAATATTCTAAAATGTTATTTTGGTCACTTTATACCAGTTAAACAAATTACAATAATACAAGCCGACTTTCGAGTTTTAACTCATTAATAGGCAGGATAGCATTGAAGATTTTTTTTTTTTTTTTTTTTGGATAACAACTATTTAGAGTGACATGTGTAAAATGATATCAGATGACATAAAATAACAATAGTTGAATTTATATTAAAATTCAAAGATTTCAAAAACACCGACCATTCGGTTTCGGTGAAATTATAATCGTTTTCAATATCCAGAAATAATAAGAAGCAATGTAAATAAGAAAGAATAATCAGAAAAAGTGAAACTAAGAAAACATTTTAACAAAGCAAAGGAAGTTTTTTGTAGAAAGAATAAAAGAAGAAGGCGCAGCAATCTTTTCAAAAAAAAAAAAAAATATTAGAGTTTATAAGTTAATTTTAACAGAAAAAAAAAAAATTCCCAGAAAGATCACACTGAAAAACCTATCAAAATTTACAAATTCTTTCTTCACAAAAAAAAAAAAAAATTGCATTTGAAAAACCACTAAAATTTTTTATAGTTGAATTAATCAATATAAACAGCTAAATTAATCTTAATAAATTTATCTGAAACTATCTTCAGATTTTAATATTAATAGAGTGTTGTTAGCTTTATTCCTCGGAACACATTGACTGTGATCATTTTTTTCTTTTTTCTTTTTAAGTCAATGTTTGATACTATATACCAGGGGTGGCCATAACGTGGCTCGCGAGCCGCTTGCGGCTCGCGAGTCGATCTTGTGCGGCTCTTTAATGCTTCTGAAAAATTTATTTTGATAGGTCTATTTGAAATAAGAAAAAAATCTAAAATTTCTCGCAAAAAAATCAAATAACGATCTTTTTTAACGAGCCTTGGACGAGTCTACCGATATTAAAGATAAACCACAGTTAGAAATATTTGTGAGATATGTAACAAAAAACTTTGAAATCATGGAAAAGCTCTTAGACTTAGTTGCATTGAAGGATACTACTTGTGGTTATGACATTAAAGAAGCCCTGGTTGATGTTTTAAAAAAAATTTAATGCCTATCGAGAATATCGGCAGCACTGCTACCGACGATACACCGTCAATGACAAGGAACAAACAAGGATTTATTCGCCTTTTGTATATGTATATTGATATACTCCTTTTGTACGTGTACATTGTATCATTTACAGAGAACACCTAGCAGCAAAATATTTCCAATACCTACAAGTTATGCAAATAGTTTTTAAAATTGTAAACTACATTCGTTCAAGTGCTAAAACACTTGGTGACCTACAGTGGTTGTTAGATTTAAGTTTTTTTAGCGATGATGTTCAGTATTTGCAGTAGCTGAACATGTCACTACAAGGTAGGGAAAAGCTTATTTATAATTAGCATAGAGTGTATTTAGCTTTCATTACAAATTGAGGCTTTTTTAGAGAGAGCTCGAAACCCAAAACGTTCGCTCATTTCAAATGTTTAAAGTACACTTCTAAAAGCCTTATTGACGATGACGTCCAGATTGAAACAAAAGGTTATTTGTGTAAATTGATCGGTCTTGCTGAAGAAATCAATGATAGATTCACTGATTTGAGAAAACTGAAACCTTCTTTTTCTTTCCTAGACAACCCTTTTGCTGTTGCTATTGTAAGTGACGGCTGTCCTCTTTTATATCCAATAACAAAGTATATAGCAGCAATAGAGTTAGAAATACTTGAACTGCAAGAAGACGAAGCGTTAAAAGAACTGAAAAAAATTGGCGGTTCCACTGTTGATTTTGGAAAAACGTTCCAGCAGAGAAATATCCACTAGCAAAAGAATGTGCTAAGAGACTTATTTCAATTTTTGGAACTACTTATGCCTATGAGTCTTTGTATTCAACAATGAAGCTTATTAAATCCAAGCATCGATCTGAACTAATTGATTAACACTTAACTGAACTCGTGCGAACTGCGCTCACCAGCTATAAGCCAGATTTCAAACAGCTCGCGGCCAAAATGAACACAAGAAAAAGTACATCTCAAAATTAAGTTTTAGGTACCTAGGTGCATGTACTAACTAAAACAAAGTATGTTTACATATTACATAAATTTTTGATTCTCATGTCATAAATATTCTTAGTTTCATAAAAATGTAAAAAGTGTGTTCATTGTGTGAACCATCAATCTCAGAATGGCTTGGCTCGCTCCGAATCGGCTTCATGGGTTTGCGGCTCCCAAAAGTAAAGTTAGTGGCCAGCCCTGCTATATACCGTAAGTTGGGACGAATCTGGACGATATTTTCAGTTTTTTGGCAATGAGTTGTTTAGAGTTTATCTAAAAAATTCTAAAAAAATAATTTAAATGCTTTAATATCATGAGCATATAGGGTAGTAATAAAAATATCAAAATTGGTACTGCAACATTTTTTTTTTTTGGTTATATAGTGTCCGGATTCGTTCCTATGTGTGGGGCGAATCTGGACAGTGCTTTATTTGCAATATAAATCGCATTCAGTCATGCATATTCAATCGGACATAAAAAGATAAAAATAGCTGAAATTCCAATCTGGAAATCCGCTAAGATAAATATCTGCATCAGCAAATGACTTTTAATGGGTGGAATAAAAATTTTGGATTTAAATGTATTTTATTTCGATTTGCCTTTGAGTCTATCATGCAAGGTCGATTTGGGAACGTGGAAATATTCAGCACCTTGTCTGAGCGATTTTGTTTTATTTTTACTATCAGAAAGCAGGGGCGCAACAACTAAATATCTACAGGAGTTCCAACAAAAATTTAAATAATCAAATTTTTTGATAACAATTCTCCGATAACAATGGAAAATGTTGTAATAAAATGTCGTCTCCGAAAATTTGATTTTCAAATAAAAAATATTAGTAAACCACTAGAAATTTTACTTTTTAATTAATATAAATAAAATAAATTGAAGGAAAATTTCCAGGTAATTTTAGGGGGTCCGGGACTTCCCCGGTTGTTGCGCCTCTGTCGAACAGAACCGACCTTATATTATCTAGACTACAGTTGATGTAGTTTATACCCACTTTCTTTTTATATTGACGCACCATGGTGTATGAATTCGCCTCACCTATAGACAATTTTTTGTTAATAAAAAAAAAAAAAAAATTAAGCACAATACAGCTTTCATTTTTGGTACATATATAGTCAACAAAACGGCAAATATTTTGTTGCCAGTCCCTACCTTATATATATATATATATATATATATATATATATATATATATATATATATATATAACTGTTTTTTTGTACAGCAGTTTCTTTATAATATCTCAAAATAACAAAATACAAAGATGTCACTTTCACCGCTTTTCTTTGATGACTAACTGTTAACTGACGAAATTCAGTAGCATAGATTGATTTATGAATTTGTGCGGTCATAACACTGACGCAGAAATATCGAGAGGCAGCTCTGTCCAGATTCGCCCCAACTGATGGTACTTACTAAAATGTTTATAAGTTAATTTTTCTCGATTTTGCCCACGCAGAGTCCTAGGATCCAAAAAAGGATCCAAAGCAAACGGCTGGACGGATCGTCACCAAATTTTGCTCAAATACTATTCAGATCCTGAAAAAAAAATGGATGTTAGGGTCAAATTGATCCCTAGGGTCCTAGTGCCCAAAAAAGGAACTAAAATAAACCACTTAACTGATCTTCATCAAATTTTTATGTAAATAATATTGAGATACTAAAAAAAATATTGTGTTGCTAAAATTGACCCTTAGGGTTCGAGAAACCCAAAAAAGTGTCATAAATAATCAATTGGATGGGTTTTATCTAAATTTTGCTCAAATATTTTTGAGATCTGGGAGAAATGAATGTGAGATCAAAATGAACCCCAGGACCCTTGGACCAGAAAGGGCTAAAAAGAAACTACTACATGGATTTGAACCAGATTTGACTGAAATGTTACTGAAACTTTGAAAAAAATTAGCGTGAGTGTAAAATTGATTTCTAGAGTCTTGGGACCTTAAAGAGATTCCAAATTTCAAGTGCTCCAAAACGATCAATGTGGATATCTATCGAGAGAACCTCAAGGTATGAAAAATTAGATACAATTTTGAAAAATGAGTATGGTTGGTATAAGATTAGAAGTGAAGTACAATAACGAACTAATCTTCTTAAGAATATTTAAAAGTAAGGTGGGTTCAGAATTATCGTGACACGAAAAAATCACGCACGGACAACATCTCTACTCCTTCCTAAAACCGTTGGTACCGGTATCTACACAGAAGTTTGAGTGTGTGGAAATTTAAATATAAAAATTGTTACTTTAGAATCGTTTAAAGAGTGGAAGGAAGCACTATAAATAACTGATTTTGTATAGAATTTCAGGATATCTAAAAGTAATTTGATCCATAATTCAAATAATTTTATGCGACTGAAGCTGCAAAGGTGCTTGTCCATGGAATTCTGTAATAACAGAAAACGGAACGCAGAAATCAGAAAAAGTAATAAAACGGTATAATTTCAGAAAAAGGACTCGGTTTTTATTTTTAGCTACACAATTTTATGGCCTATTAAACAGGTAATAGCTCAAAGAAATTTGACCGAAATTTTATGGACAGTTTTCTGGCAATCATGAGTTAAATTATTTTTTGTAGCAATGTAAACAATTAAGTGTATAAAATATTTATATTTAGGTGAAAATTTCGAGAAAACGACTTCGCTTTTATTTTTGGCTACTATACCACTTTATGGCCTATTAAACAAGTAACAACTTATAGAAATTTGAACGAAAGTTTATGTATAGTTTTTTTGCAATCATGAGTCAAATTATTTTTTTTTTATAGTAGTAAAAACAACTATCTGTATGAAATATTTATGTTTAGGCGAAAATTTCGGGAAAACGACTTGACTTTTATTTTTGGCTACTACACCATTTTATGGCCTACTAAACAGATAACAACTCATAGTAATGTGAGCTTAAGTTTATGTATAATTTTCTGGAAATCATGAGTCAAATTATTTTTGTTTTGTAGTAATAAAAACAATAAACAAATATGGAATACCATAAAATAACGCTCAAATCTATTAATATAATAAAAACAATTATCTAAATGAAAGAATTAGGTTTAGGTGAAAATTTCGGGAAAAGGACTTGGCTTTTATTTTTGACTACTATACCATTTTATAGCCTATTAAGTGAGTAACAATTCATAGAAATTTGAGCGAATGTTTATGTATATTTTTCTGGCAATTATGAACCAGATTGTATGAAATATTTTTTAGATTAGATAACAATACCATGTATTGTGTAGTAAGGCGATATGTGTCAGCAGTTTTGTTTCTCAGCTTTTTTCACATTTTTATCAACAACAGTATTTAAATTTATAGAAAAAAGAAAATTTCTTAAAAAATTTTCAAAAAAAATTTTTTTTTACGAATTTTTCGAAAAAAAATTTCAAAAATTTTCTTGAAAAATTTTAGAAAAAATTTTTAGGGTGCATTCAGTTGTAGCCTTATGATAGGATGCCGTAATGTAAAAAATTGTATAGGTAATTAGTAAAAGTATTTTAGCCAACTTAGTATTTAGAATGTACTAAAACACCGAAAGAATGTATCTAAATACAAGATAGAAAATGAATTTTTTAAAAAGTATTTCAGATATAAGATGAAAATACATATTTTAACTCTTGTATCTGTGTCTCAAATACTTATATCTTAAATAGTTACATCTATGCTTATATTAGAGTACATAATGTTCTATGTACATACATATTTTTGTCCCTCACTACATACGTCCAAAAAATCGGACTAATTTAGAAAAAAACAACAATAATTCATTCATATACTACATTCACAACAGTTTCTTCTGCATCACATTATTTTATCTGAATTATATAATACGAATTAGTTCCATAATATGATGTTACAGAGTACGTAGAAAAGCGAATTATCATTTATTTTTAATTTGAATTATCGCATTATCTACATCTAAGCTGCTGTCTGTTTATTTTCAACAGATATAACATATCTGATAATTACCATACATGTAAAACATTCCCAGTTAACGCTATGTTAATATTAATTGATGAATTTAATTGGTGAAAAGTGACAAAGAAGATATTATTATATTTTTTTTAAATTTAATATTATTACTTATTCCTTTCGTACTTACTATAGTATAATCATTAGATACTCTACATTGGTGTCTTGTATTTCAATATAGTACTATATTTACCAGGTCAATTTACTTTATCAAGAGATGAGAAGTTTCACTTCAACAAAATGATCTTTTAATCTTGCATAATAATAGATATAGAGGGTAAAAGATAACTGTAATTACTGTAACTATATCTGTTATTACAGTAAGCTTCAAAAAAACGCTAGTAGCATCTTCAAAATACAATTTTTAAGGAAATTTATATGAAAAATAACATAGTAAACCATTTTAAATTTATTATTTAGAGACACTTAATTTCTACAGTATTGTAATTTTATAATGAAAAGCATTTTAATTACAGCCTGGATAATGCACATAATATGTCAAGAAGGTAAAGTAAATCATTATTTAAATTATATAATTTAAATAATACGAAATTGTTATTTTTTAAATAGCTTGTCTATTCTGTGTGTAAATTCGTTATGTAGGCTGTAATGGAACTATTACACTTTAATTTGAAAATCAAATAATTATGACTATATAGCTGTTACACAGAAATATACTTAACTAAATAGTTAATAACTATTTTTATAATGAGAGTTATAAAATTTAGAAAATTTAAATAGCTTCACACTTTTGTCTAATAATAATTACTTATGTATTTTTTGCAAGTCAATAATATAATTTATAAAAATTTAAATCAGACCACTGAAAAATCGAAGAAAATTTATTTTGAATCAGTGCCATTGGCGGGCTGATTTTTGCTACATATATGAATAAACAAAACAACATGAACTTTTTGAGCTCTTATGCTGAAAAGAAGAATCCATTAATAAAAATTAGAGACCTTAGCAATAGTTTATTTAAGATTATTTATACGAAATGAAAAGGTAAATTAAGATTTTCATGAAATAAGTAGGACAATCGTGGATTTACTTACTTTTATTACCTGATCAGAAATAACAATATTAGTCCAAGTAAATTACTGATTAAAACCTTGTTTTTTGTCAAAATTAGTACCTGGAAAGAAATATATGGAAATATGGAAAAAAATCCGTAGAATTCGATATAAGCTATTTTTAAACAGTCGAATCATTGGAGAAATTCCTCAAAATAGCGACCAAAAGGGCCAAAAGAGTTTTTCGCACTTAAAAAAAAAAAATAAAATAAACACGAAAAAAGTTTCATACAAAAATGGTAGAAATATGTAATATCAACAGAATGAAACCAATATCATGCAAATTAGTACATAAACAAATTAGTTATCGCAAAAAACCGCAAAACCGCGATTTTTTAAATTGTTCATATCTTAAAGAGAAAACAATATTTTTTTCTGAAACTTGACGAAAGTATAGCCCTTGGTAAGTGAAATAGGAGCATTTTTGAAAAAATGTAAAATATTGGGTAGATTTTGCAAAAATCAATACTTTTTTTAAAAAAAAGTTTCCGTAGAATTCGATTTAACCAGCTTTCAGACCACCTGCGGGTACGTTTAGGCACTTAAAAATTTCTTAAAGACTTGTACTAAAGTTTGTAATAATAGAAAATTCTCCAATGATTAAGTTGTTTAAAAATAGTTCGTCGAATTCTTTCCCATATTTCTGCTTCCAGGTACTAATTTTTGCACGTAAAAATTTAATTTGCTTGGGCTATATATACAGTGCGTTCATTTCAAGATTACACATTGCATAATATAGTATACGACTGTTCACTTCAAAATTACACACAAGGAAAATTTCAATGGTAATTTACAGTGTTCCTATGGAAATTCAATTATTATTTTCATAAAAGTATTGGTGTTTAGTTAAAAATTACACATAGTATTATTGGATAGCAAATTTTATTGAATAATTTATTTAAGAAACAAAAATTAATAAATTAATCTTGTCTATAAAGATATTTGACGTGAAAAATAGCCAACATTTCTCTTCCCTTCAAGTACCACATGCATATTTTTCATTTTCCATTTTTCCGCCATTTGAAGTATACTAATAATTAATAGATTTTAATTGTAAGTGATTTATTTTAAAATATTCTGACGAAATTTTGAAAAAATCAAGCGCTATTGTTAATTTCCTTAGAAACACCATCTCCTGGATTTCCTATGTGTAATCTTCGACTGAACGCACTGTAAATTTTTTTTTAAACATGTACTTCCTTCAAATTTTTTTATTTCTAAAAGATATTTGTAAAAGCTTTTTAGTAGACACAAAAGTGCATTTAATTGTTTTTTTTTTTTTTTAAAGAAAACTATTTTTATTAACTAACTCAAGTACAAACTACAAATTTTTTTATGGACATTGCTTCCCCTCTAGCTTTAAATTTTCCTGTAATACGAATACGTACATATAATATAATTTTGAGTAAATTAAAGGGCAAAAAAACAACGTTCGTGTGAGTTTTATGAAAAAGCATGATAATTGTTACAGTAATGTGCTTTGTTAAATTTTTAACTTAAAATTTAACAAAGGATGTTAATATATCCACACGTGGACACAATTTCTCAAAAACTAATGTACCGATCTTATTGAAATTTTGCACACTTCTTCAAAATAGCATTGACTAGTGTTTGAACGAAGGTTTTTGTTTTCTTCGATTACAACTAACTTTACAAGGGTATACGTAGTGAAATTGTACCAAAAATTAAACTATTTGGTATACAACTCTGCAAAAAAATTTTTTTAAATCCTTCATTCAACCACTAGCTGTATTTATCTACTAACAGTTAAACTTTCCGATAAAGTTATCATAAGTTACCTTGACCACCGCAAGGAAATTTTTTCTGAGGGGTCTCCGAAAACCAGATCCCACCGCCTGAATTTCCCAAATTTTGGAAATTTTTTTAAATATTTTTAAAATATTGCTTCTTTATGTGCTTAATAATATTTTGAATAAAATAATTTATATATTATGTTTAAAAAAAAGATAGAGAAAATTAGGCTTCTTTTAGTTTTGCAACCCACGTAACCCCTTAAGTAAAATGTTACCATAATAAGTTTAGTAGTACATATTTTGAAAATTTTATTTTTGAAGCTCCTAGTCAAAATTAGGAAACTGTTACAATTTTGTCATATACCTACATATGTATATCATTCCATCTATCATAGTCTAATAGCACTAAATTTTGTCTATACATTAATTTTAGAATAGACATAAAAATTTTTTAAAAAGAGATTCTTGTAGGGGTTGCCGAGGACATTTGTGCAAAATGTTAACTCCCGGAAATGTTTTTTTATATCATGAATAGCGTCTTTTTTACCTTTCACCGCTTACGTAGCGAAAACGGTGATAGATACATTAAAAAGTGTTAAGACCTTTCTTGTAGAGAACCGAATTCTCTACAAAAAAGTCCGCGAGAGCACCTGTCTATCTTATACAGGTGAAAAGATACAGCGCTTCAAACGCGCACTCAAAAATTCACTTTTTTTAGCGTTCCGGTAAGGTTCCGGACGGCACACCCTGCCGGAATGCTAGAAAAAGTCTGCTAGAAAATCCCTACAAGAATCTCTTTTTAAAAATTTTTTATATCCATTCTAAAATTAATGTTTAGTGAGATAGGGCTTAAAATTAGTGCTATTGGACTATCAGTCTACCCCACTCTCATAATTCCTAAATTAGAGATCTTAATTAATAAATAAAAAAAATTTTCCGGGCTTTTTTCAGATACATTTTCTGTTTTGAAAAGTGGTGATCGAAATTCTTTTTCCATGTACACTCTCATGTAGGGTATCGTTAATAGTTTTTTAAAAGGAATTTTAGATTCCATTGCCTATTTTTCATTCTAAAGTCTCGTTTGCAAAATATTCAATGCGGTATTTGAATTATTTTTCCGATGAAAAATTATGTATCATTTATATTAAACAAAAATCTTAAGAAAAATCGCAAAAGTTCATTATCATTATAACACTTTTAGGAACATTCATTTTCTTTAAGATACTAAAACATACAGATTGGATATATCGCACCTTGAGAATAAAACTGTTACTACTGCAAATTTTTCGTTTTTGAGATTTTTATATCATTGGATTCAGCTACATTTAAGCTATCAATTGGTGAATTTTTTATCCTAAAATTCTAGAAAATAAAAAAGTTATAGTGCATAAACTTTTTTTAAATTTTAACAACCTAAGAATAAATGGTTTAAAAAATTTTTGTTGCATGTGCAGTTGTAACAAAGCGAAAACAACAAATAACTTTTTATTTAGATTGAAAAAGGTGTATCTATGTGTTTTCATTTATTAAGTGCATAAACCGGTACCACATGTTAGGGTGGATTGTAGGTACGTTCAGAACTATACACGCATTTTCATATGCCTCTTCTGTTATTATTTTACAGTGTAAGTAAATAATGATGTATTCACCGGTTAGTCATATTTAATGTTTATTAAGTTTAAACGAATCCTTTCGTAGCATTATTGTTGTTAAAATATAATAATAATTTATTTTAATTTCAAAATATGGGCGCTGATAAAGAAAAAATTAATTTAAGAGCTCTTTCGGAATTTAATCTTATAATTTAAACAATTTAAACCATTCAATTTAAACAGTTTAAACCATACCTATAATTTAAACAATTTAAACAATTTTATCCATTTAAACAACGGATAGTTTCTGGTTTTCTGCTTTAACTGTTGCTGCTAATTCGGAAATATATTTTAATTTAGACGAAACTTTCTCAAATAATACTAGTGGAAATTTACCAACACCTGTTTTTGAAGGAAAGGAACGAAAGCTAAAACGCGATTTACGGGCGACAAATATACAAAAAGGTTTAATTAATACAGGGTCAGAATATTATTCACTGAAAAATTGAACTTTTTCCGGCAAAAACAAAAATTAAATCAGGATATTCCGTACAAAAATGTAAACTAAAATGTGACACTAAAATATCTGAGTTTAATCGGAATATTTGTATAAAAAAAACAGACAAGCGTGGGAAAAACTTCAATCGGCAAAATATTGTTATATAAAAGAAATTGTAAGAAACCATATAAGTAAATTAAACTCCAAAAACAAAATAAAACTATAGCAGCGAATCCCTAATAGTTACATATTCCTAATACGTAGTTATAATATAAGAAAAGAAGAATAACATAATATTTTCAGTTAAATGTGTTTAATTACTTATACTACTTAATGTCTAACAAATTATTATAAATTGATTATAATGGCTTAATTTATGCTCTATTAATCCCATTGATTCGGTAGGCAATAGAATATTTTCAAAAAATTAGTTTTTCATACTTTTCGAAAACGTGAACTTTTGATCGTAAATATCTCGTAAACGGTGCATCATAGCTCAAAAATAACGAAATTTTTGAAGGATAAGCGAAGCAAGTTGTGGGTATTCCGAACATACTCGGGCTATCAAAACTTACTTTTCTTTATCGAAAATTATCGATACCGAGCTACTCATCATAAACTGATTATAACTGATTGATTTGGACTCACTAGTCAAATTGGTTTTGTCACCAATAAAATATTTTTAAAAAATTAGTTTTTAATACTTTTCGAAAACGTAAACTTTTAATCGTAAATATCTCGTAAACGGTGCATCGTAAGTCAAAAATAAAGAAGTTTTTGAAGGCTTAAGCGAAGCAAGTTGTGGGTATTCCTATTTTTCGTTATCGAAAATTATCGATATCGAAAAAATCGATATTTTTAAAATTTTAACGTGTAAATTTCTACATCTTCGTTATCATTTGTATTATAAAATTCTCTGCAATTTTTGGTAGCTTTTATTTCCAGTATTTTTTTTTATAATGACGGATTTAATTTACGCGATTTTTTATCTGCATAAATTGAATCCCCGTAAAACGGATATTCACGTAAATTGAGGGATTGGTGTCGCGGTCTTTAATTAAAAACGCATTTGTCAAATAATACAGTTAATTGTAAGTAATCGTAAAGTACAGCTAATTGTAAGTAATAGTAAAGTAATTGTAAATGGGAATATTCCCGGGAAAATTCTCAATGAGATTTTTCGCGCTGCCGATCTCTATCTGTAATACAGTTATGGAATGTGTTACCTTAAACAATTACAATTAAAAAATTATATAAAGCGAAATTTTCAAAATTTCTGAAAAATATTAGTTGCAGATACAACTTTGAGTCACCAACAAAAAGTAATATTTTGTGAAATAATAAAGAAAAAATGTATTATTTGCAGATATAACATTATAATCCTAAACAGAATGCAACTTTTTGTAAAATACTAAAAAATTTGTGGTTGCAACTGCAATGAAAGTTGAAACTATGAATTTTTTCGACAAAAATTTTATCACAACATTTAAAACTAACAGTTAGAATGAACCTGACAAAGTTCTAAGGTTCTAAGATAATTTGGACAAAAGTTATTAAGTTTTAAATTTCTTCAAAATCTTATTTCTTCAATATCTTAAAATTAGTGATTTTGCAGTTGCAACAGTTTTATTCTCAAGGTGCGATATGTTGCTAAAGCATATAAGGAATATTTATAAACGGTATTCTAAAATTTCTATATAACGGTATTCTAAAAAGTCTGTTGGTACCTAAATACAAGATCATGGAAAGAAATCAAAGGTTTCAGAGACAAACTGTTCGCCCTTCTGCCCCTTCTGATATTGGGAGTGGCATCAATATATTCAGCGGAATTAGTAACTATTACAAAATGTCTTGACTATGTCATCAAGAAACAAATAACTAGCGCTATTATTCACTCAGATTCTAAATTTTCACTGATAAAATTAATAAAACCTTCACTAAATAGCTCCAACAATATACATATACATCATGAATATTCTTCACCTACTGAATGAATGTCAAACAACTCTTCATAAAAACGTACGGTTAAGGTGGGTTAAAAGTCACAGTCGTGTAGAGGGAAATGAGTTGGCGGACAGTTGTGCCAAAGAGGGAGCAGTCAGTGGTGTGAACATCAATAAAACGCTGGCACAAGACATAACAAGAATTATAACAACAGACTTAAAAATGGACAGAAGAGTGGAGAGAGACAGTTGAATACCGCCGCGGCCACTTTCTATATCAAATACAAAGCACCCCAAGGCTGAAAACTTGGTTCTGTAATTATAACAAAAACAAGGAATACATAACTACAATAACTAGAGTGAAAACAAACCACATTAAAGTTAAAACCTATTTACAAAAAATAAATCTAGTAAATTCTCCCTTCTAGGTTTTTATAAGGTTTGTTTTTTAATTGATGTTATAGTTTTCGTTATCGAAAATTATCGATACCGAAAATAACGATATTTTCAAAATGAATGGAAACCTAATAAAAACCTTACATATGATAGTCCAACTTGAGAACCACTTTCTGTGACATTATTACCCACTGTCAGTATGTTAATAGTAAAAATGAGTCTTAGTAAACTAGTATGTAATTTAAGAGGATGACTCACCCCCTCTCTAGTGTTGCTCAAACTGAATTTTGAAATCGAAAATTTCATTTCTACGTTATTCTAATTGTCTTAAACTATTTTCCATCAAGAAGAACTTCTTGATCTACCCAAGTAGTACGACTATTCGACACAGTCACCCCATAGTTAACTACCACTAGACTTAATATTAAGATATTGAACGAAAACAGGTCAATTAGATTTTTGACGTAGATTTCAAATATGTAAACAAGATTTTGATATTGTTTAATTTTTACCCCCTTTTTGCAAAATTAACCCCCAAATTTTAACCCCAAACCACTCCTGTTGATGTAAATTGAACAAATTACATATCAATAGATAGTTCTTTAAAAAAGAGCAATATCGTCTGCTCTACCCAATACTTTTGCTCTATCTCTTACTGTTTTCGAGATATTTTAAAAATTAAATTTTTACCCCAATTTTTGAAGGGCAATTCCACCTCTTCAAACCGTTTTTCCGCCGATAAAAAAAATACGTGTCTCTTAGATTTCGACGTAGAATAACATATTTCAGCGGCATTGAAATCGGAGGCGGACACATTTCCTTGTTAGTTTCCCTATGTTCATTAGTTTTGTAACTATTAGATCCATTGAAAAGTCGTAGAATTCGTGATTTATGTGTGCTATTTTCTGCTATGTTTTTACTACTTGTAAGTAATCTTTTTTACTTTAGGCTTGTTTAAGTAGCGGTTTTGAATAGTACCAAACTGTCAGGATTATGCACAGAACGGTCTTAATAATTACTTAGAACGCTTTGCGTACAATCCTGACAGTTTGGTACTATCCAAAACCGCTGCTTAAACAAACCTCTTATCAAATGTAGCAACTTTGAATTTTAAAAATCCATAATACATCTTCTTTCGCCTCTTTATACTGATAAACTGGTCGTTGCAAACTAATCTATATTGACTATAGACAATTTTTTTCCTTTTTCACAAAATAGGCTGCTGCTATGAGAGAACTGGAATCAGGAATAATCAGGAATTTTAGCAGTCGAACACAAAGCTCTGTATGCAACTTGTACATAATTTGACTTTATGCACTAGCCTTTTTATTGACCGTGTCTGCAACCTCGCTCGGCCTCAAATGCCGCTCGTACCTAAAGTTCTTCATTGTGTCCTTGTTGCATAAATAATTATTATATGTATGGTTAATTTTGAAAGTGGCATAATTGACTATTTCAAAAAAATTAAGATGAAGAAAAAATCAATATATATATATATATATATATATATATATATATATATATATATATATATATATATATATATATATATATATATAGGGTGTAAGATAAATAACTCCTACCCTTTTGAGGAGCGACTCATAGCACCCTATAGACACTAAAAACACAGAAATTTTTTCGGAATTACAGTTTGGAAAAATCGCAAATTAACTGGCTCCATGATGTTCCCAATTTTTTCTAAGTACGGCTCTGACCAAATTATGCATAAATACCTTCTTACTATCAAAGTACAAAACAGTTTTTTCTACTTGTACTATTAAAAGTAACATTTTGCGCACGGCTAACTATATGTAAAAATTAACAATTGCCCACATAGTGAAGAAATAGCGTGCGAAATAATTTCCCACGGCTTAATATAATAAAAAAGTAGGCTGTTCCGTTAATTTAATATATAATACTACGATAATATATATATATATATATATATATATATATATATTTTTATATATATATATATATATATATATATATATATATATATATATAATTCTAAAAATATACATATGTAAGTTGATTATTTATTATTGTTTACATAGTTTGAAAGTATGCTTTGGCAAAAATTTGAACATCTTACCAGTGACATTATAAATTTAAAAAATTTTTACTATTTATTATTTAAATAAATATTAATATAAATTATACGAAAAAAATGTGCTCGTAAAAAAAGTATAGTGTAAAATACGTGGGAAAAGCTTATTTCTCACTCATATGAATTGTTGCACTCGCCCTGCGGGTTCGCAACAAACTCATATTCGTGAGAAATAAGTCTCTTTTCCCACTTATTGTACAATATAATATTATTGATTAAAATTCAATAAAATTTTCCAAACATATTTACTTCTAGTTACTATTTATTACAAACAAAACATAAATATGTACAGTGTCTCACAGCTAAAATCGGACAAGAATTTTTCATAACTTTTGACTATAAAATAATTATCTGCATTTAGAGTAGACTTTATCAACTCTTTTACTTGAGCAACACTTTCATTTCCTTTTCATAAAGAGGAAAAATGTCCATCCAACAAAGAAATAGTGGAGGTATTAAAAAATAAGGTTGCCTATGATCCTATTTCCTGTGCATCTTAATCAATAATAAAGTGCTGCTGTACTATACATCTGATTGTAATACATACAGATTCTTGCTAATAAAAACCTATTTGCCACAGATTTTGAAGAAAATCCATTCACTGTATTTTCTCACTTGTCGTCATAGTATAAACTTATCGGAAAAAATATTACCAGTTTTATTAGGTGCCTTCACTTTTCGTTAAATAGGGATCAGGGCTGGTACACGGAATAACGTATAATCTAAAATATTTATACTTATTAAACAAAAGTTATTTTCTAGATATTTTTAAGATTTTCTATTGGACAGACGCCAGGAAAAGACGTTGAAATAAAATTAATATAATGTCAAATTATCATAACAGTTTGATCAGACAAATTCCTTGTAATAATGTGATGGCTGATTGCACGTCTTTTAGACTGTTACTGTTTTTTAGAAATTGTGTATTTCACTCGACTAAGCATCTCTCCCGACATTACTCTGTATGTGTACAAAATAAGGGTTCTAGACAGTATAAGAGTTACATGCGAAATGCACTTATTATATTCTTGGTTAAGTACGGACTATCAAGCCATACCAAGTGTCCATGTAATATCGCACATTTGAAGGTATATTGATGTAATTCTATTTTCATGAGACACGCAAGTAGACAAGTTGCGAGCTTATATTGCTAATATATAAAAGTACTTATTATCAGATAGATATTTTTATTTTTAATATTCTCATATACTCAACGGCTTTGATAAAGATCAATGCTTATAGGCACTATAGGCATATGGATTAAATATTCCTAATTTTAAAAAGTTTTGAATAATTCATGAACATACAGTTACATCAACGTTGCTCCAAAGTTGAATATCGCCGGCTTAAAAAGACAAGTGCCTAATTGTAAGTCAATTTCAACTTGGTTAAAAATGGACTTAGGCACTCTTCTTTTTAAGCCGACGATATGCGTCTGACTTCGTCTGCTGAAATGGTTTTATTATTATGGTGGTTCATAAGTATATTTAAAAAAAAATTCAGCAAATTGATTATTATTAAATAAAGAATAATTATATGTATACATAATTTGTAGAGATTATATACTGCTATAAGAGGTAACCCACGTTAAATTTAAAAAATTTACACATTAGGTACATAATATTTTTAAGACTGCTGCTATCTGAATAAGTATTTAAATGATTTATGTAAATAACTCTTTTTGTAAACAATTTGTAAATAATTTTAATGTTTTGTACATAAAATATTTGTTTTAAAAAGAAATTAATAAACGAAAAATCAGTACATTATATCAATATGTATATATATATATATATATATATATATATATATATATATATATATATATATATATATATATATAGTTTTTTTATTTCAGCAATTGTTATACTGGACATTTTCGGTATTTGGATGTAATGAGTCAAGTTATAATAAGTGACCACTACACGAGTTTATTTCCATTTAATTCTACAAATATATCTAATAACCATTTTTTGTTTTGCAAATACTTTTTTGTATACCCCAGAGTTGCTCCAGTTCAACATTTACTTTTAAATAAGAATAATCATAAAATAAAAAATTTTTGTTCATTTGGAGATACTACTTTATTTTCAATTTTTTAATTTCCGTGACATGATTCGGTTCTTCGTTAAAGGCCATTTGTTAATATAGGCCGGAATATCACAATTAAGGATAAGTTGCCAAGTGACAAATCAAATTTTACAAAGACTGATAACTTTAAGTTTTCCTTAATTTTACTGTGTTTTAATAAATAGACAAATATGCAGTGGTACGAGATAAATTCACTATGACTTTAGGAGTACATAAAATAACCGTAAGTAAAGCAAGCAATATTATTATAATAATGAATTTTGATTAACTTATTAGGTAGAAATGAAGTTGAAGAAAGAATAAATATATACTATATTTTAAATCTACCCCATAACTGTATTTTTAAAACATAGGACTTTATAGGTCGATTTGTTCGTCTGATATGTTTTAAGGTTACAATTTTATGGGCTAACATTGAAATATTTTATTTTTTTGTTTTTCCTTCAACTTCATTTTTACGTACTTTACTTACTGCGCACGGCTACATCCTGTCAACATCTAGTGCGCAGATGAACATCATGGCTACCCCTAGTACGCAGGTCTACACCTATTGCGCGCACGAAAAAATTAAAAATTACAGTACAAATCTAAATTAAAAATTACAGTAAAAATCTGCATTTGACCTTGAATTACCGTTGAGGTTACAATCAAGTTCATATTAAGATGCAGAATTTTCTGCTCTTTCCATGGTGCCGTGTCCGTATAGCGCGTGTTCAGAGAGCAAACATAATTATGGTGTAATCAAAATAAACTTACTAGATGTACAAATATACATTAATAATACAGTGCCGTCCCAAAAATGATATTGCCATTCTGTGATTTTCAATCTGTTAACAAAATTTAAATTTTGAACGAAAATTCTAGTTTGTTATTTTACTAACTGAATAACTAATAATTTACTTATATTTAATAGCTTTGCACTGACCATATAAATTTTAGTTGTATTTTAACGTCTAATTTTCAATATTAGCTCGTACAGTCGGGGAAACAATTATTTTAAGGATTGACTTAGACAGGCTGTCCCAAAAGTCAACGATATCCCTCGGAAGGACAATAGACCAGGTCATGCCTAACCAGAATATAATAACTGGTAAAATTGTCTGGTAAAATATCGCTGGTTTTCAAGATATTGACACTTTTATGAATTTTGGGGAAGATCGACAATTTTGATCAGATTTTCGAGTACCGGATCTGCAAGACTAGATTTTCTGAATTCTAATTTTTATTACGCAACCCTAAATAGTCCTTTTGTAGATCACAATTAAAAATAAGGGTAATATACCTATAATCTTGGAAAAATAAATCTATTTTGCCGATTCATAAATAATTTTTTTTTTATGAGCTAACAAGGAAAGGTATCCAACTGTATCTCTCAAAAACTTTTGAAACTTTGGTGGATTGTACATCTTACTAAAAGTAATCAAAAGCCATATTTCGTTCGTGCCATAAGCGGTCTAAGGGGGTGAAATTCACCCCTGAAAATTTGGTTTTTTTCAATTTTCTTAAATATCTTGGAAATGTTAAGAACTTTGGTAGGGAAACTATATATATTTGTAAATGGCACTTTAAGATCTTTATTATGATACCAAAATTAAAGTTATAAAATCATTGGGGTTTCATCCCCCGCCCCATCCCCTAATTTTATCAGGTATATTTTGGTAAAAGAGGAGGCTGTTATCTGTAAATAAAAGAATTTTTAATTAATATATTTTACATCACACCAGTTTATTTCATTTTGCATAAATACACCCTTTGCTAATATTAACTTGGGAAAAATTTGGGGAAAACTTTTTGATTTAATAATGAGCAAAAGTATGGTCAAAAAATCTCGTATTTTGTAATGAATTGTTACAAACTTACGATGTACTTGAAAATATATAGTTTAGAAAGAAAAAATACACTGGAATCTCCCCCCACCCCTTCGCTGATTTACTGATATCCATACAAATCTTATTTATCTATTTACTTATTTATTTTTATGTTCAATATTTTAATCTCTGGATATGTATGGATTTCGACTCTGGAAACAACTCATTAGAGTATTTTCGGATAATGTAATTCTAAATGAGTATTAGATTGATTTACATCGCCATAACAGTATTCTCTAGCTCACAATCAATTCTCGTCGTCTCGTTTTCAAAATTTGTTAAAGTATGGATGATATAAAAGTGGATATATTGACCAACGACCAGAAAGATTTGAAAATCCTGTAACATATTGCTTTTTCAAAGAAAAAAGAGAAGCACGAAAGTGTAGTATATGTGGTAATCACGCTTCTATAAGATGTGCTTGGTGTGGACAATATTTTTGTTTTGAATATTTTTATGAACAATATCATTATTGTATAGAAACCTTAAAATATTGGAAATTGTATCGATAAATAAAAATAAGTAAATAAGTAAATAAATAAATAAGATTTGTTTTGATATCAGTAAAGCATGGGGGGGGGGGGATCTAGTGTATTTTTTCTTTCTAAACTATGTACTTTAAAATATATCGTAAGTCTGTAACAATTCATTACTAAAATACGAGATTTTTTGACCATATTTTTGCTCATTATTAAATAAAAAAGTTAAAATTTTTCCCAAGTTAATATTAGCAAAGGGTGTATTTTTGCAAAAAGAAATAAACTGGTGTGATGTAAAATATATCAATTAAAAATTCTTTTATTTTCAGATAACAGCCTCCTCTTTTACCAAAATATACCTGATAAAATTAGGGGTTGGGGGTGGGGGATGAAACTCCAATGATTTTATAACTGTAATTTTGGTATTATAATAAAGATCTTAAAGTGTAATTTACAAATGTATATAGTTTCCATACCAAAGGTCTTAACATTTCCAAGATATTTAAGAAAATTGAAAAAAAACCAAATTTTCAGGGGTGAATTTCACCCCCTTAAACCGCTTATGGGCACGAACGAAATATGGCTCGTGATTATTTTTAATAAGATAATCCACCAAAGTTTCAAAAATTTTTGAGAGATGCAGTTGGATACCTTTCCTTGTAAGTTTGACTCTTCATGCTGTAAAAGAAATGTACCAACTTACCCAGGCAAGTTATATTAAAAGATTGCCAATTGATTGTAGTTCTTAAAATGGTCTAAAATTTGCTTCGCTTTACTTTAGAAAAACAAAAAGATATTGCTATTTTACTGCAAAAAAATGTCATTTTGAAATTTTTTTAATAATTACTTTCAAATAATTTCAGTTACTTAGAGACACTTTTATGCCTGCGTAAACCGAAGATAGATGATGACAGAAGACAGAAAGTGGACTGGTAGTAGATTACATTGGTTAGAGTGAGATGGATAGTGGCAATTTAAAAAAAATAGGAATTCAAATGAAAATATTTATTAAATTAAAGTAGGTACGGATATTTATTGATACGTAGATACATAACATTGAAAATCAACGAACATGTTCAAATTGTCTACCGCCAAGTCGAATGTGGGCGCGGTATCTTTTTAAAAAAGATCTTTTTATTCGTCTTGCACATTTTGCAACATTTAGTTATTGCGCACATTCATTAATGCGATGTCTTAGCTCATTTAAATTATTTATTGGTTTTGCATAGAGTATCTTCTTTAAGCAATACCAGTAAAAAAAAGCCTATTGTATTTACATCCGGAAACCGAAGTGGTCACAGTATGGGACCAAGACGACCGATCCATTTCTGAGGATAAGCTTGGATTGAAATTTTTTTTTAATTCATGTGCATAACGAGCTGGATAGCCATCATTTTGAAACCATCGTACTCCACAAGTGGCCAAAGGGATATTTTCTAAAAGATGAGGAGTAAATTTTCTAAAAAATTGTGATAAATTTCTCTAGATTTCTAGCCAATTTAAAAGGACCTATTATTTCGCCGTTCAATGTTCCGATTTACAAATTTACCTTAAAGTGATATTGTGACCCTTCTTCTCGTAACTGAATATGGATTTTTGATCGCAAAACTATAAAGATTTTGAATCTAAGTATCCATCCTTTTTGAATGTGTCTTCATTCGTTCAAAAAATTTTATCTAAGAATTCTGGGTTTTCTCTGAGTTTTTGTAACACATTTCGGCAAAATTTGACATGATTAGCGTAGTCACGAGGAAGGAACATTTGCACACCAATGTAAATCTACTACCTGCCCACTTTCTGTCTTCGGTCTACGCAGGCATAAAAGTGTCTGTAAGTAACTGAAATTATTTGAAAGTAATTATTAAAATAATTTCAAAATGACATTTTTTGCAGTAAAATAGCAATATCTTTTTTTCTAAAGTAAAGCGAACTACAATCAATGAGCAATCTTTTAACATAACTTGCCCGGGAAAGGTGGTACATTTCTTTTACAGCATGAAGAGTCAAACTTAGCTCATAAAAAAAAATTATTTATGAATCGCCAAAAACGATTTATTTTTTCCAAGATTATAGGTATATTACCCTTACTTTGGATTGTGATCTACAAAAGGACTCTTCAGGGTTGCGTAATAAAAATTAGAATTCAGAAAATCTAGTCTTGCAGGTCTGGTACTCGAAAATCTGATCAAAATTGTCGATCTTCCCGAAATTCCTAAAAGTGTCAATATCTTGAAAACCAGTGATATTTTACCAGACAGTATTTCGACATTCTGGTCTGGTATGAGCTGGTCTATCATCCCTCCAAGAGATATCGTTGACTTTTGGGACACCCTGATAACATTTATAAATCCAGAGTTTATTGCCTAAATTTTAAATATAAAATAAATTTTTCTGCATCGATTTCAGTTAAAAAATATATACTTTAACAAAAACATTTACAGCAAAAATTTATTTTTAAAGTCACCATTAATTTAATGCTATTTTCACCGAAATTGTCCAAATTTGAAAAAGAAATGGAAAATTCGTAATGTTTCACCAAAGATATATAATTGAAAAACTAATTTTTGGTTACTGTGTACGATTTGAGATTTTTTAAGCTTGAAAAATAAAATAATAAGGTAATCATTTTAATTTTGACAAATGTAGTTTGTGCTGAAAATGTATGTTTACTACTCACCAACATAATTTAATAGGTAAATATATATTTTGCTCGATGAGTGAATATCGCAGGTTTATCTCATTGTTAGTAAAACATTTTTATAGATGCTTAGGTATTACTAGTATAATTTGGATAAAATTACAAACCAAAACTGGTTAATTGGGTTTTTGAATAAAAAATATTTTTTGTTTTATTTCAAATGTATATCAGCAATAATATTTATAATCTATACGAAAAATTTTTTAAAAATATATAATAAATAATAAATTAATTAAAACTTGAAAATTTTCAAAAAAATTGCATTGTAATACCGATAAATCGGTTTAGCGGTTTACCGGTAAATTACTAAAAATGTCATAAAATTTTTACCGGTAAATCGCTGATTTTTTACCGGTAATTCGATAAATTAAAAATAATATGTTTGAAGATTTTTATAAGTTCATTTTATTTTATAGATGAATGATTCAATTTATTGAACGAAAATGTACATCAAGGGGCCAAACTACTATGTGATAATTAGCGTTCCGTCTGTAACTAGAATGTTACGTCATTTTACTTGGTCCCCACTCTCCATGGTTATATACATATTTAGAGTTTGTGTTTGTGTGTGTAATGTAGTGGATGTTAGTGTGTGCAATATTCGTTATGTATGTGGTTGAGTACATGGTGGGAGTGGATACACACTACCGAACAACTGTATGTATGTACCTACTAGTAACACAATCTAACAATGCCAACAATCTATGTTGGGGATGTCTGCGCCGCTCCAACTGGTGCGCACGACTGAATCACCTAAGCTGTGACAGACCAACAAATAACTCCAAGCGAGTTACACTTTTTTGATATTAGTTTGCTTCTAGTGTTCTTTGATGTACACAATCAAATTACTCCCTACTGTGTATCCATAATAAACTATTCTATGATACAATAAAATCGCACAATGCAATGGTCAATTTTAAAATGCATAAGAATACAATAAAACGTCCTTTTCGTATTTACTTACATAATAATCTTCAAATCAGCTGTATATTTTCCAAAATACAGTCGGCACCATGAAAGTGTTACAGTACGGGACTAAAATAACAGTTTCATAGTGAGATAGGTGCCAAAGTAAAATTTTGATTATACATTTAAGTTAGGATATCCAATGGTACGTACTCCGATTTTAAGTAGTGACGTCAGCGATTTAGTGAGGTTTTCCTCTCACAGATACGTTGTTGTTTGTCTGTGTTGGTGAAAATTTATGTACCAAGCCCGACATGATCGACAATAGCGAAGGACGTCAGTGCGTAAACCAGGTCAATAACAGAAATGAGACACACGGCATATGGTTTCGTTAACACCGAAATGGCCAGTCGTAGCACTATCGCGATATTCATTTAAGGCGTCTTACCTAAGCGAAGTGGGTAGCACCAATTTCCACGGATCCTCATCTGTATTTAGGAGATTTGCCGCACTGCAAAATTTGTACAATTTACCACCATGTAATCTCCAATGGAAATATCTATCGGGGAATTATTCGACATTAGAGATCATTTTCGTATACCAGCGATCAAAGTGATTATCAGTGACCTCAATTAGGTTTATGCCAGTTGGGATATGTGATAAACCATCAGGTAAGGTGTGTGAGAAGCATTTACGGTGTATAATATCGAAACCATAAGATTGTAGTTGTAAACTCCAGCGTGCAAGGCGACCAGAAGGATTCTTCAAACTGTGAAGACATTTTAAAGCGAAGTGGTCCGTAACCACGGTGAAACGAGTAGCTTCAACAAAGCCGTAAAATTTATTAATTGCCCATAATATGGCAAGCAATTTCTTGTCCATTTCTCGACAAATTATAAATATATATTCGATTCACTAAAAAACTGAAAAACAAAAAATATGTAACTTCTTCGTACCTCATCAATAATAATCATTTATCCATAATAAAAATAAACAGTCTCATATAAATTAAATGTAATTCCAAGTACATATATATGTGCGCCAGTGTAGAAAATTCTAGAATATTCTAATCGTCAACTAGCAGAGATATCAGAAAACATACTTCACCATTGAATTGGTTACTAAAAATGAGACTAAGTGGCGCAGTTTGACAAAAAGTTTAGAATGTTTTATTTGGTAACTCACAAAGATATCGAAAAATCGACTGCACCACTTAATTGGTCCTTGAAGGATGCCAAATTTCACATTTTGACAAATGTTCTAGAATATTCTATTTGTCAACAGGCAAAGATATTAGAAAATCGATAATAATTTTGGATAATATATATATATATATATATATATATATATATATATATATATATATATATATATATATATATATATATATATATATATATATATAAAATTCCAGCCCTCTAGCTTTATTCAGAGTCTCTAGACGTATCAGACCCACAAAATAACGCGAAGAACCATGAAATTTTGACGTAAAAATCGTGGGGGCAAGGATTAAAAATTGAAACCCCTAGAAAGCACACCCTGGACACTCTGAATACTAACTTAATTAATATACAAAATTTCAGGTGCCTGTAAGCGTGTTAGACCCACCAAAAAATACAAAAACACATGAAATTTTGGCGTAAAAATCGTGGAGATAAGAACTAAAAATTGGAACACTCAACAGGCACACTCTGGACACTAACTCAATCCGAATACAAAATTTCAGTCTTCTAGATTACACTCTATATGTCTGCACTACACTACACTGTATCTCTGTACTAAATTTTCAAGTTTATCATCGAATAGTTTCAAAGAACATCTTCGTGACAGATACACGAAGATCGAAGTGATTTCATAAATGCTCCGTTTTGCCAATTTTAATACGGAATATTAAAAAGAATGGAATACGTTAATTCTTAAAAAAATACATAAAAGGTTGTAAAGGGTATAGCAAGATAAGCATAGGAAAATGGCCCTCATAGCCGATGTCTGTAATACTATATGTACGAGTAGTAACATTAGTACCACAAGTGATTAACAAATATAGGGTCATTGACCCTTAATCTTGATTTGTCTTTGAGATATTGACCAATATATGTGAGAGTGCTGCAGTATTTTTACTCAATTTTCTCAAAAACTATAACACTTAGAGTTGGTATTATAAACGATAGATAAATTTATCTCTGAGATAAATCAGTTTATTCTATAGATTTGAGTATTATAAAAGAAAGATAAATATATCTGGTAATTAAGTCTGTGATATAAATTATCCTTAGAAATCAAGCGAATAAATTTTATCTGAGAGATTAATTTCCAATATGTTTGCCCTATTCGCTTTATTACTAGGCAACATTTTAGCGAAATAAATATAATTTATAAGTAATATATCTATTTTTTGTTTTCATTAATATTTTAATATTTTACAATACCTATGTAATAAATTTTGCTTTTAAAATTTTCTAATTTTTTCTATACTCAAATTTTACCTGCAATTTAAATATGAATTCAACTATAAAATTGATGGACGATCTTGAACTAAAATATTGTCGATATTTACGCTCCGTCATAACAATTGATCGTTGACAAGAATAGAAAAAATCGATAATTTTAACCCGTTGTCTTGTACTGTATGGTTCCATAATAAATTTCCAAGAATCCAGTTATAACCTACAAAAAGAAAAAAATAATTATATCAAAAAATAAAAAAGTTATTTGTGTTTAACATTGGTAGGTCTTATTTGACCCACCCAGTATATATAAAACGTTATTTAGCCGATTTTTAAAGAATATTGAAGAATTCTCAGTCTCCTGGCAGTTCCAAAAACGGGGATTAAACTTAAATTATATAAATAAATTAGGTAAATGTCACTAGAATACTGTAATATATTAAAAATAAATTCTCATTTTTTTTCTGTATAATATATACTATATAATTAATATAACTACTGGTACATATACTACGAATATAATATATAATATTAGAGTAGCAACTCAACCCTAATTTTTAACAAAAAGCGACCACGAGCGTTCTAGTAGCTGATTTTTCTTTTAATCGATTCAAAATTTAAGAACGAATAAAAACTTCCAATACTAGTTTTTTTACAAAATGCCGGCGTCACTGTTAAAAGTTGAAATTAATGAAAGTAATAGGTAAGATACATGTATAAATTTCATATTATGAATATTCAATAAGTACAATTGATATATAAAAAAAAATTATAACATTTTTTTTAGAGAAAGAAAAAACTATTGACAAATATGATATTTTAGAATGAATACGTAGACTAAAATCAAACATTTATAAGAAAACTTGTCAAATTATTTATTTTTATCAATTTTAAGCCCTGAAGCCGCGGTTTAATCAAAAAAACAGTATTTGAATTTTATATTTTATTTTAAATTCTGCATCGATTAAAAAAAAAAAAAAAAAAAAAAAAAAAAAAAAAAAACAGCCACTAGAACGCTCGTGGTCACTTTTTCAATTTCTAAGCATCTTTTTAAGGGTAAATTGCTAGCCTATATGTATTAAACTGTCGTAAATGACTTCAAATATTTTTTAAAAAATAATAAATTCGCAACCTTTTTTTTTATTATTTATTTTATTTTTTTTTTTTACTTTTTTTTAAATTTTTTTTAATACATGTGTACACCATATAACTACTAATATATATACTACTAATATAATATATAATATATATTAAATAAATAATAAATTGTTTAATAATTAAAAATTTAATAATAAAAATAATAAAAATTGTTTAATAATAAAAATTAATAAATTGTTTAATATTTTAATAAATTGTGCTTAACGTAGTTGCTCTGAGATAGTAAGGTACAAAAGTATATCTCAGCAAAAAAATTTATTTTATTAAAAATTAAATAATGTATTAATATTCTTCAGTTGTTATATTTGTATACCACTTGTTTTTTTGAATTTCCGCGCGCTTATGTTGTAGCAATTTAAAAGAATTGTTGAAAAAGCGTTGCAAAAACGTTGTAAAATAATGTTTTTAAATTATATTGGACGGTCAGTCGTTTTCCCGAAATTTTAACTGCCGTTAACTGCCGAAAAACTGAGCATAGGATCCCGTTCAAATTTTCGCTGGTTGTTGCCATTTGTAGTAGCTACTAAACGCCATAGCAGCAGAAAATGGACGGTCAGTCGTTTTCCCGAAATTGTACTTCGAAAAATGTTTTATTTTGAGTAGTAAGGATTGGAGAGAATGGGGCCCTCCATCCCTCCATCCGACTTTTTGAGCGACCTCGGATGGAGGCAAACCTACCGAGGCGGTTCTAGAAGCCTCCGGGTGGAGCAAAATTTTGTTCAACCTAAGTGAACCCAGCGGAACTTGATCCAACCTAACGACATCTAGTGAATTTTTTTCCAACCTAAGTGAACCCAGCGGAACTTGATCCAACCTAACAGAACCTAAGGAAACTTGGTGTAACCTAACAAATATTTTCTAACCTAAGAATTCCCTAATAGATGGCGCAGCTACCTTCGAGCCCTGTAAATTCCCTAATAGATGGCGCAGCGTATTTGGAAAATATACCCGTATTCAGAGCTCAGTGTATCTGAACTCGGGTATACATTCAATGTTTAATAAGCATAGTTCGATACTTGAAAATATACCCATTAAAAGCGCTGAGCTCGGGTATATTTTCAAACTCAATATTTAATAAGAATAGTATGAAAAACATACCCACTTTCAATTTATTGGTAAACAAATGGTTTATTCAGGTAGTTAAGGAAAAACAGCACTGTGACGCCGCAAAAAATTGACAATTTTAGCGAATTTTTTTTGCAAATGTGAGTGAATACCTATATGAGGGTCGAATTAAAAAGATTTTAATGAGTTTACATTTGTTCATAAAAAATTGTATAGAATAATATTAAATATTTGCAAACTTAATAATGCAAATGCACCTAAAAAAATTGCAAATTATAGCAACGATATTGCATTGATGAATCATTTCAAATTAAAAGAAGAAAAAAAATTATTAAAGTACATAATTGTAGCTATCCGTTATGCATAGTTTTTTTTTTTTACATTTTTTCATAAAATAGCAACGGATTCAAAAATTTTTCGTTTTGTTTTCTTTTCGTTGAATTTTGGTCTAAAATTTTCACAGTATATTCTCAATATATTGTATTTTCGAATTAAACAAAACAAAAAAAAAAAAAAAAATTCAATTTTTTCAATCCAAGTTACCAGATTATACTACCTTTATTGCACCAAATATTTTTCAGCGGATTCGAATTCAAATAATATTGTCCATATTCATAGGCTTTTGTAAAAAACTCTTCTAAATCTGTTTTATTAATCATTATTTAATTTTAAACAAATTTTGCACGTTTAACTCACACGCTAACAATTAAGATAAGAAGAAGCTAAAAATTATTTCAAAAAATTGTAACGGTTTTTTTTATTTGCAACACAGGAAGTCTTGTTTTAAATCATATGTGCATATTTTTTTTTATGAAGATCGAGTAAAATTACAGTTGAAATAAGTTTGAAAATATACCTTATTAGTAACTGTATAAGATTACACTAATTTATTGTCGGGTATATATTCAAATTCTCATAGTAGTATTCTTGTACTTGAAAATATACCCGATTTTGGCTCTGAAATGAGGTATATTTTACAGAGTCATTTTGTTAGTTTCTGTTTTGTAAATTATACCCGATCCTAGATCGGTCAGTGACGTCACAAGCTCTGACTTCGGGTATATTTTCAAAATACGCGATGGCGCAGCCACTTTTGAGATTTGTAAATTCACAGCTAGATGGCGCTCGTAGTCTGGATTCCTGTGTGTAAGTTTGAAAAATTGTCAACAGGTGGCGCAGTCACCTTTGATAGCGTCGTTAGTCTGAACCACCGCGAATTCTGTACCTAGATTCAAAATTCCATGAAAAGGTGGCGTTGCTTTCATAATTTTATAATATTTTTATCTGAAAACGGGTTTAAACTTGTATAAATTGTCAGCTGACGTCACTAAAGGTAAACTGATATCAAATGGCGAAGATTTCTGTCTAATATGCGAAAATGAATTTTATCATATGATTGTATATTTTTATCTGAAAACAGGCTTATACAGGTTTTCCTCTAAATAAAACACATTTTTTTAATTTTTAATTTATATTTTTTTTTAAAAATAAAAACACATTTTTTTATTTTTAATTTTTTTAATTTGTTTAATTTTTTTTCTTATTTTAATAAATTTATTTTAAAAGAAATATTTTTTACAATAAAAATGTTTAAATGTTATTACAATAATATTTGTATATGGATATGACATTTTCCATGGCGCAAGTTGCTCCGGAATGATGGCCGCATCGAGGACTAGTGTATGTTGATGTTATGATTCTCAACTTGGGACAAATTGTTATTTCTTTAAAGTTCATTATGGGCGCTGACGGTAGCAGTCGTTTCAAATAGCGTACTTTTTTTTCTCCCTTCGTATAGATGATTCGAGTTCCGTGCAGATTGTTTATTAAAATGTACTGTAGTTCCTCGTATTCAATATGTCCGTCCATCCAGGAGAACCCATGATGATTTTTCCGCAACCGGCGAGCTGTACGTTGATCTTTTTCACTTAATCCGCAAAACGGTATTGGTGATTTGAATACATAGTGCTGTAGTATATAATCTTCACCACAATTTTCTTCGGAAGAATCGAATTTCAACACAGCCAATTCCTTTATGTAGAATTTCCCATTTGTTGAATTTGGAAATCCTTGGAAGTCAACAATTGCTGCGTCGGTCTTCATTGTGCGTTGTCTAGAGCGAAACTGACTGATTTATAGCTGGATTGCGATGTTTTTATACATATTTTGTAACAATATTTGTCAATGGATTATATTGAACCACACGATCATGTAGTAGAAGGCAAAATGCTGATGTATTCTCTGGCACCTCCTTCAACGTTTTAAATTCAATTCGAATATCCGCCGGTCAACTTTTCAATGATTCGTTATCGTGTTATTTTATTGTGAAAAATCAATTAGTTTGTCGACCCCGAGTTGGTGTAGTGGTTAGCAACTCCGCTCTTATCTGATAGATTGTGAGTTCGAAACCAACCGGGGGAGATTCGTCATCTACATTACTACGCCGCTCATTAGTTTATCGTAGAATTGTTGGTATTTCAGAGTTTTCAACGAGTTGTTTAATAATTTCCTCTCGACGCTTCGCTTTACTTAGTTCTCTTAATTCTGCGTTAGAACATTGAAGAAGATTGATGTAATGATCCGTAAATTACATACAACAGAAATATTCCGATATTTCAATATTTCCAATATTTCGTCTATAATTGAACTTGAAAAGTCTACAAACCACCTCTATAAATTCAATGGTGTTTGTTGAATAATTTTTTACTATTTTAATACACAAGTCGACCAATTGGTGATCTTTGATTCCTCACAGAACACTTTCTTGCATATGCACAAATTTTTAATATAATTATAAATTTTACAAGTTAAAAAAGTGATCATTGTGCACCTATTTTTGTTTAAAACTATACTTAATAAAATAAATTTAAAGAAAAAAAACCGATCTTTTGATTTACACCGATCCCCTAAAAAGAAATCAAACTAATTTTTGATATTATACCTTAAACTTGATGTATATATATAAAAATTCCATTTACAATTATGGTACACCATATATACTCGTAAATTTTACAAAAATGTATCACTCTGTACATTTTTTTTTAAAATCTGTGTGCATATTCTTTGATGTTATTTAATCAGCTAAATCTTTAATCAACTAAATCAGCTAAAATTGTTACATACTTACGTTATAAATATCTAAGTGTGTATTTTTCTTTTAAATATATAACTTATAAATACTCATGATTACTTTACTATAACTGTAATCACGCGATATCATGTTATAAAATACATAAGAATTTACTCATTTAATGTAAAAATATTTGGTCATCAACAATTAAATAAAAACGAATTTTTTTAAAATATATATAGTAATATAATATTTCGCATATATACAGTACTCTGTTAAAAGTATGGGTTTCTACACCGTTAAAAAACATATATTTTGCAATATCAATATATTGTAAAAAATCATATTTCTTAATATTTTTAAAACTGAATATGTAATATCAAGAATTTAAAACAATTTTGAAACATTAATTTCTCCTCATAATATTTTTTTAGTCTTAAATTAATAGCACAATGTTCCATATATTTTAAGAAAATTTTTCTTTTAATATTTTATAACTTATCTAAAAAATTTATAGCTATTTTTATCAAAAAATTTATTACTTGCTATTGTTAAAAAATTAGTTAAATATATCTATAGGTATTAATTACCTCTAGTTTTTGTAATAGACGGTGGTAATAGCAATTCATCTTAAATACGAAATTATTTTATCAATGCTAAATAAGCGTTTTTTTTCTCATATTATCATACTCCAATATATTATATATTATTATAATTTATAAAAATGTGTTTTATTTATTAAAAAATTTAGCAAAATTTTAAATAATATCGCGTCAAAATAATATTCAGAAGTCAATAAAAGACAATAGCAGTAAATTTATTAAGATAACTATAAATAAATATTAATCTAATGTTGAAATATTTATTAACAAATAGTACTGCTTAGTAGAAAATTAGGCAACTATTGTTTTGTTTTCAAATTTACCTTTTTGCAATTAAAGAAAATTTTAGTAACTATCGATACCTATATAAAACGATACCCATAAAAGACAAGCATGTTCTGATCTCAACAATTTTTTCCCATGTTAAATTCGTATGTTCTTACTTCGCTGAAACTTATTATGTTTATATATTCCCCCAATATTTTCTACCATAAACAATAGTTATAGCAAGCTAGGTAGGTAGGTATTGAATAAGTATTTTTTTGTTTGTTAATTAATTGATGATAGAGAAAAAAAATTTATGTTTTTATAGACAGTGAAAATACTTTTAAACTATTTTTTGCAGTTTAATTTTGTAAAAACACCTAAAAATTATCAGTCACAGACAAATATTTCTAAGCAAACGAATTGAAAATGTAATTTTATATCATAAGAATAAATGCGTATATATAGGGTGGACAGTAAATAACTCTCATAATTTTTAAAGAGCGGATGAAAACTTTAATTTTGGATTACGAAATTTTATTTTTTTTCCGGAGTTAAGCTGCATTCAATTAATTAACCCTTTCCTGCACAGCAGTTTTAGATCATTATTGTTCAACGATACTTTATTTTTTAACAAATCATTAATAATATGGGTGAATACTTATTGGCAAGAATTACATAGTTTGCACATACGTTCTATTGTGTCAGAACGTCAATGGAGCAATGCGATTTAATTGCCTATATTCAGGAGCAAGCAAAAACATTACCTATTTTAATAGCTTAGAAAATACACATTACATAGTTTGTTGTAAGAACAATCATTTCGGTGATCTTTTTTAACGAATTACTAGAATTGCTTAAGGACTGTGGTATGTAAGAAATAACAACACTCACATAATTTTAAAATAATTAACATATAGCTATTGGAAAAGTTACAAAGATTTTTTTTAACAACTTATTAAATGCTGATAGCTTATTTTAATATCTCCTATAGGGCCTTAAGTATAACCCTTCACCCGAAATTTTTTTCATCACCATCGGTGGCGACTGTATTCTCGTCATTATCAGCTTCTCCTTCGCTCGCAGTATCTTCGCTATCGCTAGCAGATGTTTTTTCATCATCATTGGATACATATTTTAACACTGGTTCAATAATATCATGCATTTCCAATTCCCTAGTTATTGAGATAATCCGCTTTCCAATGTCACTTTCCTTTAAATTATTAAAATGGCTTCGTTTTTTCTCGTTTTCGATATAATCCGCGAAGCTGGGATTTATAATATGACTCTTTTCCATTAAATTGCACACAGTATTAACCATTTCTTCTCCAATTTGCGTCTGAGTCGCTAAACTTCTTAGTTCATCAACTAAATGGTTCGGGTCATCAAAATATTCTTCTTCTTCATCAACAGGTTTTGAATGGCCATTATGAAGGTTAGCATTTTCATCATCATATTTGAAACGTTTAGCTTCGCCATTTGTTGAGTTAGATGTCGAAGGTTGTTCCTTTTCTCCTGAATTTTTATTTTCTTGTTCTTCATCCTTTGCGCATGCGTTCTGAAGCTCTTTGACCATTAATATGTCTAGAGCAGTTTGTAAGAGACCAGCCATCTTTGGAGTAAAACTTGTTTCTTTGTAGTTATCAGGCGATGGTAAATGCTTTTGTTCATCAGATCGATTATCTTCATCATTCGCCGATTGTAGAATATTATGTGAGTTTTTTAAAGCGTGGAATTTACGTCTGATTGCTTCTGCTGCAGCCATCATACTTTGATTAAAAGTATTCAAGTTTCTTTTAGACAGATCTGTATCATCTTCCTGCTGATTTTGAAATACTGGTGCTTTATCTTCCTTTTCTTCATTTCTTGCTTCAAAGCTATAATTGGTTCCACCATCATCATCATCTTCATCATTCGATTTTGACGATTCACCTTGTATTGAAAGTCTCTTCTTCTCCGCTCTGTTCACGTGTGTCCCATTATTTACTGACCGATTCGTGGAATTTTCAAATTCACTTATTCCATTTTCATCATTTTTTTTATCATTCTTAGACGAATTATGTTTAGTTCTTAAATGACGCGAGAGATTAAACTTCCGCGAAAATTTCTTACCACAAAATTCACAACTATGCATAGCTTAACAGTATTACGATTGCAACGTGTTTACGAATAGCTGAACTGAACTCGACTGACTAAAGATTCCGCGGGTTGAGCCTTATATACCTATGGAGTGATTCTTTTTTTGGGAGTGACTCTTTTTTAGGAGTGACTTTTTTTGGAGTGACTCTTTTTCGGGAGTGACTCTTTTTTTTGGGAGTGACGCTTTTTTTGGGAGTGACTCTTTTTTTAGGAGTGACTCTTTTTTGGGAGTGACTCTTTTTTGGAAGTGACTCTTATGGGAGTGACTCTTTTTTGGGAGTGACTCTTTTTTGGGAGTGACTCTTTTTTGGGAGTGACTCTTTTTTGGGAGTGACTCCTTTTTGGGAGTGACTCTTTTTTTTTGGAGTGACTCCTTTTTTGGAGTGACTCTTTTTTTGGGAGTGACTCTTTTTTTGGGAGTGACTCCTTTTTTTGGGAGTGACTCTTTTTTTGGAGTGACTCTTTTTTTTGGGAGTGGCTCTTTGATGTCATTTGGTGTCATTTTGATGCACTTTGGTGTCATTTGATGCATTTTGGTGTAAATTTGGTGTATTTTTGGTGTTTAAACTCAGCTTCCCAAGTAGTGTCAAGAGCTGGAGTGATAGCAAAGACTTGATATTATATCCCCACCAACATGGAGCAGCGAATACGCATGATGAGCCGGAGCAGTTGCAGTATCCCCCACCAACATGGAGCAGCATATAATGATGATCATTATTAATATAAAGTTTTATTAAACGTCATTAAAGCTCGTGTAATTACATCGAAAATAAAATTCAAAAAATATACAAGTGCACTTTGCTCCGGAATGGGCTACTTTTGGGCTACTCGAGCGCCTCTCATCGGCGGGTTTTGTTAAAATTTTTCTTGCGACACTGTCCCAACTCGTAATTTTCAGTTGTCAAACTGCTTCAGCAATATCGCCAAAAAATTTTTTTTCAACCGCGGGTCTAATAATGTCCAATTCATATTCAAGTGTTAAAAAATGGCGTGCTTTACACAAAACTGAAAAAGTTTCACTTGGTAAAAGTGAGCCTAGTGAATCATGTATACCTAACCTAACTCTCAACACTTGTGCAAGTGAAAACTGTAGTGCTACAGCGCAATTATGTTCAAAAGTGAATAGTAAATTTAATAGTGTTACTGATGATCAAGATTTGGATAGAAAGTATCAGCAATGTTTATATTGAAGATACTTTCGAAGATGAACAAGTTTTAGATGACAACATGTCTAATTTACCACAGCAAAATATTGAAGAATCTCCAAGTAAAAAGACCCTCTGTGAAAAACTTTGTTGTTGGACTTTTGATAATATAAATAGTTTGAAATTAAATGTAGTTACTCAACTGTTAACTATATTGCGAGAAGAAGGTCACGAGGATTTACCCAAAACTGCTGGAACTAAAAGTTTATCATCGCGATTATGAAAGCAAGCCGGTAACAGTTGGGTTATACTGTGGTAACTCTAAGCCTCATTCAGCCAACGATTACTTACGAGACTTTGTAAAAGAAGCTAATGATTATATTTTGAACGGACTTGTTCTTAATGAAGTCAAATATTCATTTGAAATTTTTTGTTTGGTGGCTGATTCACTCGCGAGAGCTTTCATAAAAAGTGTTAAAACTCCAGGGGGATTTTACGCTTGTGAAAGATATGCAGTCAAAAGTTTCACTAAAAATCACAAGCGTTTGTATCCGGATATGAATTGTGAGTTACCGACAAGGAAGTCGTTTAAAAAAAGAAAACAGTCAGATCACCATGTAAAAAACGAAAAATGTAGATTATTAAAATTGAAAAATTTTGATCCAGTATATGATATGGTTTTAGATTCGATGCATTTATTGTATCTTGGCGTTATGAAAAGTATCTTGGAAAAATTACTCGTAATGACAAAATATAGTGTTCGGTTGAAAAAGTCTAAAACTGAAATTTTGAAAAAAATAATGAATTCTATATCAGCAGATATCCCCCAGGAGTTTGAAAGAAAATTATATGATACGGACCAAGTTTCAAAGTGGAAAGCCTCTCAATTCCGATTTTGTTTATTATACATTGGACCTTTAGCTTTGAAAAATGTACTCTCGGAAAATAAGTACCGTCATTTTTTATTGTTATTTGTCGCATTTAGAATTTTGAACGACGTAATGAACGCAGTGAAATTTGTTGACTATGCTCAAGATCAGCTGCGAACTTTTTTTGAATTACTGCCGTCGGAATATGGAGAAGATTCTCAGGTTCTCAACATGCATAATTTAATACATATTCCCGATGACGTTCGTTACTTTAAAGCTCCATTGAGCGAAATATCGGCATTTTGGGGAGAAAATTATATTACTTTATTCAAAAGTTTAATAAAGTCACCGTACAAACCTCTCACCCAAATAGCAAATCGATTGGACGAATTACAGAATTCTGACCACGTAAATATTTTAAAAAAAGTGCGTTGTGTAAGTGCATCTACGAAAGTGTTATTGAATCAGTTACATACAACAAAAAACAATATGCCAAAATTAAAACAGTTCATTTACGAGGTTTTACTCTTCATTGTAATATCCAAATAATGTTGTTCAATTGCACAACAATAAAATCTTGGTGATTGGGAGTTTGTTGAATGTACAAAGTAATCCTGCAGCTGAAGAAAATATAGACTATTTATGTATATATCTATGTAACGATAGAAAATAGTAAAAAAGAAGTGTTTGATTTTCTTACTTCGTCTATTGACATAGGTATGATGGAAGTTATATCGTGGAAAAAGCAAAAAATTATTGTAAAACCCTCTCATGTGAAGTGTAAATGTGTCCTTTTCAATGCAAATAACTCAAAAATTGCAGTGACTCTATTACATATTTAAAATTTTTTTAATTCATTCAATTTTATTAAAAAACTATAAATTATTGTACAGTTTTTTGTTTTTGTTAAACAGTTTTATTTTTTATTTCCTTTATTTATTTTTATATTTATTTTTCGTTCAACTAAAAATCTGAGAAACATAAGTATAGATGTTTTTAGATATACATACATTGATATGTACATATACGTATATACAAGGTGGTCCAGAATTATGTACCGTAATCGATAGAGCTCGTAGTACGTTCAAAAATAATGGTACCTTTTCATGTACACTTTTTTTCAAAACTCAATAATAAGGGAGATACAACTCTGTAAAGGGGTGAAGCGAAAACCATTATTTCTTAAATATTTTCCAAACGCTTTTGAATAACGGATTAATATTTTAGGGGTACTTATTTTGCGTTAGAAGGATTAAATTTATCTCAACACTTATTCCACCACTCATGACTAAGAGGTGGTTTTGGGTGGTGGGTGTGAGTTATTACGTCTCTTCTTTTTTAATTTGCATTTATTTATACAAAATCCCTGATAATATAATTCCTCAGACAATTTAACGTAAAAAAGGTATACTTGTTACATTTAGATAAATATTACCGTTTTCGAGTAATTGAAAGTATAAATATCTATTTCCAAATTACCCCTAATCATAAGTGATCGAATAATTGATACGATAAATTTAATTATCTTAATGTTCATACGCGCCCCTATAATATGAATCCAGTAATCAAAAGCGCCTAAAGAAGAAGTCAGCTTAAAAAAAAGAAGTCAGCTTCGTTCCACCCCTCTACATTTTACCCCGCTGCTTTATCTCCCTTATTGTTGAGTTTTGGAAAAAAGTGTAGATGAAAAGGTATCATTATTTTTGAACATACTGTCAGCTCCAGTAATTACGGTACATAATTCTGGACCACCCTGTATGTATATAAGTGTGTACGTGAAAATAATGAAAAAAGTTATAAGAAAGATATCGGTCCGTTTTGTGCAACATTCGTGGAATCCAATAGGTGGTTTGTTGGACTTTCTTATGTTTAGGCAGTTATAGTTAGACAGTGTGTCAGTCTTATCTTGTGAGTTCGAGAACATACAGTGAATTAAAACCTTTTTGCAATTAATATTTGTGGATTGTAAAGCGATAATTTGTATAAATAATTAAAATGTCGGATACACCAAAACTTTACGCAGTAGTTGAATTCGACGAAGTAGTTGACGGTAAAAAAGCGGTAGAATTAGTTCCGATTTCTTGGTTAACCTCTAACGAAACGCTATGTTTTTGGCCGCGTAAAAACTTAGTACATAAGTTGAGCAAATTGGTTAAGATTCAAGCTGATGCTGATGATACTTGGGGTACATATTTAATTGAGATTATCACTAAAGCAAGTAAGTAAAACGATACATCAATTATTTTTTTTTAAATGATCTTTTTCATTGCTTTTTAATTAATTTTTTAATACTTATCGAATACGTTTTCAAAGCTTTATTCATTTTGCTTCCGAGGCTATTAAAGTAGCGGAATTTTTTTTGGAGGGAAAAAATTTTTTTCTCCAAAATAAAATTTTTTACGAAAATTCTACGTTTTAGAGCTTCCTGAACAATTTTGGTTTGGTGTCTGTCTGTTCGTCCGTCTGTGTGTCGCCAGTTTGCACCAAGTGGCATAACTTCTGAACTATTCGATTGTTTTTGATGAATGAAATTTTTAGAAATTATGCAGTTTGGTCCCTAGATGGTACCCTAAGAATTTAATCAAAATCGGAGTAACGGTAGCAACGCCGCTACCATGAAATCCCATTAAATGTCAATATCTTATTTACTGCTAGTCCCATTTTGCTCAAATTTTTAGGGTATTTTGGGGATTAGTTTCTAAAATATTTTTGCTATTATTTTTTAATTTAGCCTTTAAGTATTTTGAGTTACAATTTTTTATGAACTTTAAGGCGAAAATATAAATTCACGGTATACCTATATGTTACTGTAAATGTCCGAAATTGGTGAATGTTAAGATACACCGGTGTATGTCGACAATCACCAATTTTCATGGTGTATGTCCGAAATTGTTTAATAAATCTTTTTAAATCGGACATATACTGGTGGATGTTAGCATATACCAAGCCGAGTCTGTGAATCTTAGATATAACTATTTAAAAATTACATGAATGTTAAAACACGTCATTGTTTGTTTAAAAAGAAGTTATGTTGTAACGAATAGATTATGTTTGTTTAAAAATAATTCATTGTTGCAAAATTTGGTCTGTGAAATTTCATCCTAAATACTGAAAACCAGTAAATATTGCAAATTCAAAAATAAATAATAATTATTTTGTTTGTGCCTTGAAGGGTACCTAAACAGAAAAATTTTTAAAAATGACCAGCGTCCAAACTTTAAATATTTTAATTTTATTAGCATCCTTTGATAGAAATTCGCTTGTACCTATTTGTATCTCTATTACTGTCGTTTGTACCAGATACCAGACAAAAAATTCGGAGATTGACAGTACCCGAAATTCTAGGTAGAACCGACTTGATTGTTTTTTTAAATATTTCAATTTTGAAAACAGCATTCGATAAAAATCCGTTTGTACTTCTGTTATTTTCGTTTGTGTCTCAAAGGGTTCGGAAAAACACGGTACCCGAAATTCTAGGTCGAACGAAATGTACTGTTTTTATAAATATTGAAATTTTTGAAAATCGCATTTGAAAGAGTATGATTTGTACTCGTTATAAATCTTTTCATTTAGTGTGTACCTCAATCCGTTCAGAGATACACAGTACTAGGTATTCTAGGTAAAATGAATTCCATTGTTTCTAGAGATACTCAAAACTTGAAAATAGTACTGGAAAGACTATAATTTGTACTCGTTTGTACAAATAACTTTTAAACTTTCAAAAATCGCCAGAATAACCTATTATTGTCAAGTCGAAAATTAGAAAGCTGTACTTTCAAAATGGCTGAAGTACAAACGAAAAGTAGTACAACGAGTATAAATGAATCTTTGTCGAATAATGTTTCCAAAATTTTATTAAAATATCTTAAAAAACAACTAAGTTCTGTCTATCTAGAATTTCGAATACTGTGTTCAGAGTGGACTCAGAAATGACTAATAATAATTTTATTTCACGAAGAATTTTTTCAACCTTCTCCCAAATTGCGTGGACTAGCTTTATAGAAGGATGGACGTAATGAAACCAATATCTTCTATTTCATAGCTTTTCTTTATTAAAATTGCCAAAATATTTTCGATATGTTTAATATCATCTTCAAATGATATCTTGATGAAATTAGATTCTGCAAAGAACATTTTTTCATTAAAAATCTTATAAACATATCGAAAATATTTTGGCAATTTTAATAAAGAAAAGCTATGAAATAGAAGATATTGGTTTCATTACGTCCATCCTTCTATAAAGCTAGTCCACGCAATTTGGGAGAAGGTTGAAAAAATTCTTCGTGAAATTTATATATCCCAAAAAAAAATATTGTTGTAATAATTTTATTTATTGTAACAATTTTTTGTATAACAATAGCAGGTTTTTTAGGCCTTCGAAGAAGCCTTATAACTTTGGTCTGTTATAAAAATTTGAGAGAGGGGGAATCGGTAATAATAATAATAAAATATAAAAAAATATTTAATGAGTTGCACATGCATATACTAGAGGGGTGTATATTCACTGTACTTAAAAAAAAAAATAAATAAAAACCAGCCAAAAATCATAAATTAACACTTTCACCATTATATGTGAAGAATACATAAAGAAAAAATGACTACAGAAATTTTGCGTTTTCATAAAAGAAAGCTATTTTTTTTTTTGGCAAAGAATTATATTGTGCTCTACTTTAGTTTTTTTTTTTTGTTGTATATTAGCTCTATCGACGATCTGTCGCTAATGTCAACATCGTATTTAAAGTTAATACCTACCATACCTACGGTGTTATTATGTAAACAAATGTCAAGTTAACAACATAACCTTAATAAAATTAGTTCTGTGAAAGGTGAAAATTTCAGTAATATTTTCTTTAAAATAGAGAAAAATAGTTTCAAAATGCCTAAAATAACTGAAAGAGATAAATTAATAAATGCCGTTATTACAAAAACCGTTGTAGAAATAATGGATCTTGACTCAAGTAAGTAGACTAAATAGATATGATTTTTTAAATTTATTTTAATGAATTTTTATTTTATTTTGAGGTGATGATGACAGAGAAAATGAAATTACAGAAGATTTTAACGTAAACTTAATGTATTTATTAAGTAATAGAAGAGCTGTACATCTAAACGTTCCTAAAAGTTCTTATTGGACAAATAAAGTTTTAGGAAATTTTGACAATGATAGATTTCGTCATATGCTAAGAGTGGATGAAAGGGAATTAAATTATATTCTTACTCTAATAAAAGATGATCCAGTTTTTTCAAATAAAAATTTCGTTCCTCAAATACCAGTAAAATTGCAATTACAAATAGTGCTGTTTCGATTAGGATCTTCTGGTGAAAGTGCATCTATCAGAAAATGTGCATCATTATTCGGTGTTGGTGACGGCGGAACATTATTAAATATCACACGAAGAGAATTTCCGTATATAAGACGTATCACTGGATTTTTTTACAAACGCTACTAAAATTGGTAGGTTATACATGATAACTTTTTAATTTCATTTTTAAAATATATATAAGTCATTGTACCATATTGCTTCCGAGACTATACTAAAGTAGCGGAAGCATTGTGATCACTTTTGAAAAATAAAAAATTTTTTATCCAAAATAAAATTTAGTACGCACATTTTACGTTGTAGAGCTTTCTGAACAATTTTGGTTTGGTATCTGTCTGTCCGTCTGTGTATCACCAGTTTGCACCAAGTGGCATAACTTCTGAATTATTCGATTGCTTTTAATGAAATTTTCAAAAATTATGCACTTTGGTTCCTAGATGGTCCTCTATGAATTTAATCGAAATAGGAGTAACGGTAGCTACGCCGCTACCATGTCATTCCATTAATATACTAAATTGCACCAAGTGGCATAACTTCTGAACTATTCAATTCTTTTTTATGAAATTTTCAGACATTATGCAGTTTTGTTCCTAGATGGTCTCCTATGAATTTAATCGAAATCGGAGTAACGGTAGCTACGCCGCAACCATCAAATCCCATTAAATGTCAATATCCTATTTACTGCTAGTCCCACTTCGCTCAAATTTTTAAAGTATTTTGGGGGTTACTTTCTAAAATATTTTTGCTATTATTTTATAATTTAACCTTTAAGTATTTTGAGTTACAACAATTTTTTATGAACTTTAAGGCGAAAATATAATTTCACGGTATATACATTTGGTAAAATACTGTTTTAAAGTCTTTTACGAGTACAAGGAAGTTGTGTGTCACACCCCATTGGCAGCGAATTTTAATTTGTTTTAAAATGTACCTAAGTCATTTGTTTTTTCTGTTTTTTCTTTTTTAGAGCACAACAATAATGGTAATTAACATTTGAGGAAGACTACCACGTGAAAAGAGCCTCGGAGCTTTCAGAGGTGAATCCGGCCCTGCATAAGGAGTTTTTTGGGTATCACTAAATCGCTAAACATGTTAAAAAAAACTTCAAAAAAACAAACTTATTAAATTTTATTGGAAAAAATTATTTTTTTTTAAAATTTTATATACCTATCAGTGAATATTAAATAGATCCCAGCCAACTCCAATTCTAATAGATATTTATTACTTTTGAGGTGAATATTTTTTATATGTTTTTAGTAGTTAAAACAATCTCTAAGTACATTACTGTTATTATAATCTTACATATTATGTAACTGTTTGTATTATACGCATATATCTGTCTATTTTATAAAAAAAAAACTTATTTCTTACTTTATAAAAATTATTATTTATCTACGACAACCACTACATTGTACAAAATACTAACTAGGTAAGCTATGTTTTACATACATCTGTATAAAATTTTGCACTATACACACGCCTGTGTGTAAAGAACCACAGGTTATTTCACTTTTTTTAATTTTTATATTGTACCTACACAAAATGAATATATTTTAATAAAATATACTTTAATGTATTGTATTCGTACCAGATTTATATTATTTATTGTGGATTTTATGTTGGTCGTAGATAAAGTACAGTACTAAGTCGGTTGTAAGGTATACTACACACGAGTGTAAATGTGGAGCTTTTTTTCAAAACGCTGTAAATGCTAAATATTTTTTTTTTTAGTAAAATAGATCTCCACATACTTGAATTAAATTTCTATAGTTTGGTAAAGTAATATTAAACAAAACGTTGTATTTCACATTTATTTTCTTTAAATATATTAGGTGTTTTTTTTCAAAATGCTGCATGTTAATGTTAATGTATACGCCCCTCCCTATCTTCTGATCTAATATTTACTTGTATTCATTAGTTTTCAAAACGCTGTAAGTATTATTATTTAACCATATATTTAACCATATTTTTTTTCAAAATGCTGTAATTTCACAGCTTTTTTTTTCAAAATGCTATAAGTTAATTTTTTAATATAAAATATTGAAGTGAAGAATAATTTTTAATTTTGGAAAATAATTTTATATGGTTTCAACCGCCTACAGAACCATCTAAGATAATAAAACTTCCTAAAAGTTTTATAGTTTTCTAGAAATATGTTTTTTCGATTTTGTGAAATTTTTGTCTTAATGCAGATACAGCGTTTTGAAAAAAAGCTCCACAAATACAGGAGTTAATTTAAAGTTTTGTAGTAATTTAAAGTATCAATTGTAATTTATACTTTAAAAAGTATTTTATAACTTTTAAAAATTTTCATGTAAGTTGTACAATATAACAGAAAAATGAAAATTTTTTTAAATCTTACTTTGTGTTTTTATATGTATATGGAAATTTTTGATCTGCCTTTGTTCCTTTTCAACAGAAAGTTTTATTGAAGGTATAGAAAAACTAAACTGGCGATCTACATACTCAGTAAAAAAATTTTATATATAAAATTTTGGAGTTCATTTGGTCAAAAAATATTAATAACATTAGTTTTAATTTCTCTTATTTATCGAATTCTATGATATTCAAATGTTCGTATTTTATAAGAAAAAAGCTTGCTAAAATTTACTAAAACATATCATTGAAAATTTGCTAAAATTATTTGAGTATCATATAATTTGAGAGGAAAGGGTAAAACTAAATTTATTAATATTTTTTGGACCCGAGAAATTCAAGAATTTAATATAAAATTTTTTTGCTAGGTAAGTAGATCTGGTTCACCCTGTATTGCAAAAGGTAAGTAAATTTTTTATAACTATATGTGAATTTTACCAAAACCTACTAAAAATTTTACTTAGAAATTTTACCATGTTTGATGTAAATTTGCATGGTATTTTTTCTGTGGAAATTTACTTAAAAATTTTACATTAATATAATAGTAAAGCTGTAACCAATGATTTTCAGGGTAATTTTACCGGTTTTTTTTTTTTGCTGTGTGTTTCGGACGTCTTTCGAGGTTGTCTTTTTTCCGTTTCTATCCTTTGTCGGAACACGTCCGATATCGTTTTGATCATTTTCTTTCCTTTGTTAGTTTTATTATTCCCTGGAATTTATATTGCTGACCTATTTTGAGTTAATTTCATGTTTAGCCATTAGACTGGATGTTGTACCTACACACGTTATATAATCGTATGACTTTTTATGTCATCGAAGAATGACATATTACTACGTCACCGAAGGATGACATATTAATATCGTTGTGTGATCATAGTGGGGGAAACATTATTATAGAGTTGTACATTTATATTGAATAAACGCAAGGGGGCTGTAGAGTTGTACATGCATATTGAATAAACGCAAGAGGGCTGTATTTGCACTGTACTTAAAAAACGAGCCAAAAAATCATAAATTAACACTTTCACTGAGGTGACATTACTTAGTGCGTGTCAAAAACACGCACTTAACGAATTTTTGTTAAACTGACTAACTGTGACACAATGCTGTACCGTATCAACAATTTATTCTATAATACTTAAGTGTACTAACTGGGAGTTTCGTCATAGTTGGTTAGCTCTCTTTCTATAACATAATTTTTAACAGATAGAAGTAGCAAAAATGTATAAATGGATGCACGCTACGTAGTGTGCATTTGGTTCGCGAACGTTCGCAAACATTTTGCGCAGCGCAGTGTATGTTGAAACATAGAGATTCCTTTGAAGTACCGACTTTAATTCGATCAAGTATGTTCGTGCGCAAGTTGTTGCTGATGTGCGCGTATACCCGTCCAAACTGACTGTTACTACAACGTTCGCGAACGTTTTGAACTGCGCAGGGCGTATGTTTGGACGGCTTTTTAGTTGTTTAAATAAGCAGATTTTGATCGAGAACGTTCGCAAGCATTCTGCACCACGCGGCGCGTTGGTTTGGAGGTTAACAGGTACATCTACTAATCAATAATCAAAAACTTTTATGTAAAAAAGGGTTTTTTTGTAAGACATGTTGGTGATACTGAAGTGTAAAAAGGTGATGCGTTTCCGCTGTTTTCTCTACGGCTACTGTGAGGGTGCCAGTCCATGGCGCTGTTTCAACGGAATACGGCAAACAGAAAACGGAAAACCAGAACGGAACAGCAAAATGGGAGGGGATTTTGCGTTAAATTTAAACGGAAGTATTCTTCAGCCATTTATAAAGTATTTTTATACAGAAATATTAAAAATTCTGTGAATATTACTGATTTTTATCAATTAATTAATTGATTAATAAGTGGTATTTTTAAAATAATTATAAGGTAATTTAGTAAGTAAACAATTCTTTTATTATTTTTTAACGTGAATAGTTTCTACGGAAAAATGGAATTTCTGTTCCATTTTAATTATACACGTTCCCCCATGCACATAAAAAACGGAAATTTTTAAATTTAGTATTTCCATTTTTATGTCATCTTAGATGCGTACGCATCTCAGATGACATTAAAATCGTTGTGTGACTGAATAATTATTGAGTTGTACATGCTTATTGAATAAACGCAAGAGGGCTGTAGAGTTAACAAACAACTATAGAGTTAACAAAAAATCATAAATTAATACTTTCACTGAGATGACATTACTTAGTGCGTGTCAAAAACACGCACTTAACGAATTTTTATAATTTATCATATAATTATTATAATTTATCATATAATTAAACATTTCATGTTCATGCATTAAACATTCAATGTTTCATCCTGTGATGATTGCCACTCGGGTATCGATTTAGAAGTGGACGGTCCAGCTATTTGAAATTCTTCCGCAGTTGCAGAGGTTGCCGCACCTAGAAACGCAAAAATAAAAAAATTTTAAAATCATTTAATTGTATCTAATAAATAAATTAATTGTATCTAATAAATAAATAAATTAATTGTATCTAATAAATAAAATAAAAAACAAGGAGTAGATCTGTTACCTGATTCACTACTGCACTCTAATGTGTCAATGACCACGGCACTGTCGGAAGGTGCTATATTCTCAGCGTTTTCTCCAACTTCAATATCCTGCGATGAAGATGACGGCCTTTTCGACCTCACCGAGGAAATAGTTCTGCAAATTATTTAATAACATTTACAGTAATACAATTGTGTCATTATTGAAAGTTTCATATATGTTGTGTAAAAAAAATTATTTTATTAACTTTTTGTAAGTGAGTATATCATTAAGAAAGCTCATGGCTTCATAATGCCGAAACGATGGTTTCTTTATTTCCGCTTTGGAGTCTGCTCCTGCACCACTTTTACTGTGTTGGCTCAAAATTTTTAAATATTTTTTTCTCGCTTTTCCATAAGAATCACGTAGGTACTGCCACCTTTTTTCAGCTTCTTTAGCTGAATACAATCCTAAACAAAGACATATGAATTAAATTGATTTTGACATTAATTACTGTAACGGGTGATTCCCTGTGCGCCAGTTGTGGTAAAATTAGAAGCAATACCAAGTAAGAATACAAATATACGTATAATTAGCAATATAAAATTTGCATATTTCTATGCTAATTAAATAAACTGGCGACGCAAAAATTCTCACTCGCGCCTCTGGTGATAAAATTAGAACTACTATCAAGTATAAATATACGTATACATACTTTTAATTGTCGATATAAAATCTAGTAATCCGAACATAATTTGTATATGTTTAATAAATTTGAACGTTACTTTATGGTAAATAACGTGGTATTAGTAAAGTAAAAATTGTCTTTTCATTTATTTTATAATTTGTATAATACACATTTCTATGGCCGCTATTACGCTGTCATAGATATATGTTAAAGATGTAATAGCCTATCGAAAATTAAATGTGTATAAAAATTGTTACTTTGTACAGATTCTAATTAAAAAAAACCGGAGAATCTGGCGACACAAAGATTACACGAGCGCCCCTGGTTTTTTTTTTTTTTTTTTTTTTTTTTTTTTTTAATTAGAAGTTGCATCAAGTAAAAATTTTTGTATACGTTTAATTGTCGGTAGAAAAATGTACTATACAAATTATGCGCGGATTACAAGGTTTTATATCACCCAATAATCGTATACGTATATTTTTTACTTGATGCTAGTTTTAATTTTACCACCAGAGGCGCGAGTGAGAATCTTTGCGTCGCCAATACCCACATCCGTATTTACTTAATAAAGCTTCTAATTTTACCGCTAAAGGCGCGCACGAAATCTGTGTCGCCAATTACCGGTGATTTTGAATCATAAATTAATTTTTAGTTGAATTTTTAGTAGAGTTGAAAAATAAAGGAGCTATGAAGCTCCTGGCTAGAGTAATCGACTGCCGCCAACGGTAACTACAAGTCTTTTCTGAACAATTTCTTTATTATTAACTTAATAGTTTAGTCATAATATGGCAACTCAGAAAAAAGTCACCTACATGATTAATTAGTGAAAAGGAACCTTTCTTTACCATATACAGAAGTAAAATGTATAAAAGTATACTAACCGTCTAGGCAGTTGCTCACTTCCTGCCACAAAGCATCCTTTTTCAATCGAGTGCTCTGACCCGCTGGTAATCTATAGTTCCACAATGGTTCCTTACTTTAGACAATTCCAATTAATAACTCATCCAGCTGATTTATATTTATTAATACTGCTGGAGCTGATTCAGCTTCGAATTCCGAATCAATTTCTTGAGCTGGTATCTCACTTTCTACCATTATCTCCGGTAGGTCGACAATGTCTGTTTAGCAAAGAAAACAGAAATAAGTGATTGATTAATTCTACTTAGTTAAATGTTGAAAGAATAAACGCTTTCACTTACTAGCTATTGTTAAAACACCGTCCTCTGCCTCCGCCGTCCAAAATTTTGGATAAATTGCAATATACTATATGGTGTGATATTTTCGATGTTTACTGCAAAAAAGTTAATAATATCATACAATTTTCAGTATTAAAAAATGTGTAAAATATTAATAAATTTGAGTTTTCGAAAACAAAATTTAACATTTTATTCTAGTATAAATTAACCTCAAAATGTTCCTTTTTCAATAAATAAATATATATATTCTCGTTTTATCATTAATAAATATATTAATTTTTTTTACTCACCGCTTCCATAATTATAATTTATTATAAATTTTTTAATATTTTTTTCAAAATATTATTACAAGTTGATTTGAAATTTACTTATCGTTCGTATCTATGTACCTTCGACAGCTTCCATGAAAATATTTTCAAAAGTGGCTTAATGTAGGGATGGGCAAAAAATATCGATATATCAAAATATCGATATTTTTTTAGAAAATAATCGATAAATATCGTCGATATTTTTAATCTCGATATATCGATAATCGATATTTATTTTCGAGTATCAAATTCGATATTTTTTAAATAACTTTATTATATTTATTTTCTGTGGTACATACTCCCTCTGTATGTATGTATGTATGTATGTATCAGCCCATCAGACCTCATACTTTTTTTTAGCGTCATTTTGAAAAAAAGTAAAAAAAATTGCTATTTTTTGACCTTTCAGGCGTTCTAAAAAATCGAATTTTTTATATTAAGGGCTGATTGTAGATAGTCTTACAGAAAATACCATAATAATGAGAATGCATCCAATCTTAGTTTAATCGGATTTATAGTTTTCTTTGAATCATTAGCACTGTTTCTTTTTTTTGGGCCTGACATTCAACACGCTTAAACAAGGGCAGAGGGCTGACCAAAAATAAAAGAACAAATATTCACGGTACAGTTAATTATATACACTTCAATGTATAATTTTTTTTTTCGTTACGATAAATGGATTCCTCCCAGAAAAAATTCCAAAAAAGTTATTTATTTTATAGCACATCACGTGTAAAAGATCTCTTAAAATCTGAATAAGAAACTATTGTTTAATAAATAATAAATAAAACTAATAAAACTGCCAAATATCTATTGATTTTTGTTCACATTCAAATATTTTGACATTTTTTTAGGTAATCGCACATTGGGGTAAAAATATCGATATATCGAAATATCGATATTTTTTACTCTGCATATATCGATATTGTCTAAAAATATCGATACGATATATATATCGATATATTTTTTTCATTTGCCCGTCCCTAGCTTAATTGCGTCAGAACGCTTAAGTTAAAATTTAAACAATATCTCCCCCACTCTGTCGTTCCATTGCGTGTGTGGCGTGGGTGCGCGCGTCCCTGCGTTCCGTTTTCTGTTTTCCGTATTCCGTTGAATTACAGCGCCATGCCTAGTGTTCGATTTGTGGCATAAAGAATTCTAGTGCATTTGCGCATGTGCATTACTAAACCGCGCGAACATATTAACAAAAATTTAAATATATAATATAACGTCTACAAGTTTCCAAATATGGTAGTAAATGTCAAATAATTTGAATTTTTATTTGCGCGGTTTAATATTGCACATGCGCGAGAATTTTTTATATTACGAATCAAACACGGCTGACACCCTGATTCATGTTATGTGTTTTTGTCTGTTCATGTCTATGTGCGCGTTAAGTTTTGAAACAAAAAGATTTAAAAAAAGACTTAATAATCTTTTTAATTATATTTTTTATATTTTTCATTTCGTTTTTCTCATTTATCATCATTTTTTTTTATTAAATTTCATAAAATACAGAGAACAATGAATCGTAAGTATTTCTTTTTTATTTTAAATAAATAATTATTCCATATTTTTCTATTTTTCTATTTTAAATATCGTCGGCCTGTTTGCGGTAATTTTGCAATATAATATGTCATACAATATTTTCGATATGTACCGCAAAAAAAGAAATAAATGTGCTTCAAAATTATTTTTTTTAAAGAGTTAAAGCACGTATATATGTTTTTTATAAGCCATTCACATTTCCCTAGTGCGGTTTTGCAAATCTTATGAATTTTGGGATAAAAGTGAATGCCATCAGAAAAATAATTTAGAATAGATTACAATTCTTCACATTTACCCCACTTTCAAATTTTTTTCATCATACTTTAGCGGTCACAATTTCTCTTTTGTTTTTATCGCATAATAGAGAATTTTTTGCTCTTTCCAGTCATACCAAAAAGTCATTTTTAGTCCAAAGTGGACTTAGCAGCTTAACAACTAAGGCCGACGTTATAGCAGCCAATTTACATAATACATAATATACAGTGTAAACTCTATATAGCGAACTTTTATTTAACGAAAAACTCCTTAAAACGTAGAAATTGCTAAGGTTTGTTTGGTTTACATTATCATCCGTATATTGAAACACTCTTTATAACGTAACAGCCACTCTCAATAGCGAAAAATACGTTATTATTTAAACCAAAAAAAATTTTATTTCACTGACTTTCAAACACAATAGTGATACAGAGTTGTAAATATTTTGTACGCACAAAGGGATTCTTAGAAATCTGTTTATTTGTTTGTAATTGCCTAGCACATGTTTTTGCTCACTGTCCTTCCGTACTATTGTCTTAGGTCGTGGTTATATAGGAAGCGTGCACGCGCTTGTAATACAAACGCGAGTAAGCGCGTATACGCGCCTGTAAGCGCGAGCACGCGCGTGTAAATTTGCTTCTTTTAATTTATACGCGCGTGCAAGCGTTTATGTACAGTGGTTATATAGAATCTTTGATATTTTTCATAAGGCGAACAAACAAATTAGAAGACTGCACGGTCTCTTTACATATAAATAAGACCGACCATTAAAATAAGGAAGATTCGAAAACTTTTATAAATATTGTAACTGACAATGGCTAATATTTCTAAGAAATGTAGTCAACAACCATTTATACTGTTTACCGAAAGCGTCTTAAAAATTATCAGTGAGAAATCGTATATGTATACCTATTTAAAATAGACCGACGACTGTAATATAAAGGTAAAAATTTAATTTCATTAAAAATGTGACCCGTCCTATTTTGCATATAGAATGAATAGAAACAAATCAAAAGGGCCGGCATTCCTTTATATATAAATAAGACCGATAATTAAAATAAGAAAAAAATCCAAAAACTTTTATAACATTACAATTTATAATGGATACTAATTCGGTTACAAAGAATAGGTGCATGGGCGCCCATACCTATGGGCAGGGGGGGACCATGGCCCCCCCCCCTAGCTAGCCAGGATTGGAAGAAAATTAGAAAAAAGGAGTTCGAAGAGAGCAAAACGAAGAGAGCAAAACGAAGAGAGCTATTGTATACCTATTTTAAGCAACACAAATCTTGGACAGCAGGGGGTCTCCCGTTCAGAAAGAATGCTCTATATATACATATATATATATATATATATATATATATATATATATATATATATATATATATATATATATATTTATATATATATATATATATACATATATATATATATATATACATATATATATATATATATATATATATATATGTATATATGTATATATATATATATATATATATATATATATATATATATATATAAAATACAAACTATTATTTGTTTCAACAGATGCTGTTAAAGAAATTAATGCGCCTCCTCCCGCCGCCGCCCACCCAGGGGAGGACTCAGCACTGGGGGGTGGAACAACTGAACATATAGGTAGTATTTCTTTTCTTTATGAAACATTTTTCTATTGCACTTTACCGGAAGATCCTGGATTCGATTCCCAGCCGATCCAGTTTGATAATTTTTTTTCAATCACTTTGTGATATTTATGTGGTGTATGTCCGAAATTTTTTAATAAATCTTTTTTAATCGGACATACACCGGTGGATGTTAACATTCACTGGTGTATGATCGAATCATCATGAAGAGAATAAACAACGGACATGCACCAACTAGCTTGGTGGTTGTTAACATTTACCAGTTTATCTTAAGTTGTTAACACTGTATATTTCGGATATTTTACTGTAACATATATGTTTTAAATTATTTTTATCAGTAAATGCGGAAATGGCTGCAGAATTTTCCGATGAGATGGTAACAGAAACTAAATTTGGAGATGGTATGTTTTTTTTTTCTTTCTTTATTTTGCTTCCGAAACTACTAAAGTAGCGGAAGCATTGTGATCACTTTTGAAAAATAAAAAATTTTTTTCCTCCAAAGTAAAATTTTTTACGCTCATTTTACGTTTTAGAGCTTCCTGAACAATTTTGGTTTGGTGTCTGTCTGTCCGTCTGTGTGTCACCAATTTGCACCAAGTGGCATAACTTCTGAACTATTTGATTATTTTTAATGAAATTTTTAGAAATTATGCAGGGACAGCAGGGGGTCTCCCGTTCAGAAAGAATGCTCTATATATATATATATATATATATATATATATATATATATATATATATATATATATGTATATATGTATATATGTATGTATATATATATATATATATATATATATATATATATATAATAATAATAAATTTTATTTCCATTAAGGGTTCCCCATTGGAAAGGGGTACATGTAACATATAAATATATAATAATATTAACAGTATCAACAATATGATTGTATAAACAAAGAAGTAACAAAAATCAGAAGGAACAATAATTATGTGTTCATACATAACAACATACACACAAACACAAATCAGGCACATATATTTTCGAGTTCATTCTTGTAGCACAAATGCTCTTAACTTAAGAAGTTCTTTAAAGAAGAAAAATACATTTGAGATCTTTTTAGCGTTGAGAGTATTATCATTTTCGATTTTAAGAATGTCTGTTATGGCAGTTTCTTTCGATTTAAAATACTGCCGGATGTAGTGTTCCCGAAGGTTTTCGTAGGCTGGACATTTAGCTATCACATGTGTTAGGTCTTCTAAGTCTTGATCATTGCAAACTAGACATATATTATTGAAGTCTATTTGAAACAAAATACCATTTAAGTAGGTTTAAAACTGTTGGTGAGAGCAGACACGCAGCTGACTAAATAACCTGACTTGATAAAATTTGGTTTGTTCAAGGTAATTTAAATGTAAGCTTGAAGGCAAGATTGATTTATAGATAGTGCTGTATGATGTTAACTGAGCTCTTTCCTTATCCATTTCATAAAGTTTACTACTATAGGCACTTAAAATTTCATTTATATTTAATTTTAGTCTTTTAGGACATTGCGACTCCCATAATTCTGTAAAACCTAAGTCAATCAAGATATTTTTTAATTGCGTGGCCCAGTTAAAATGTAGTTGCTTGTTTTCTAGTGAATCGAGAGTTAGAAGACGCTTGAAGCAAATTTTAGGTAACCGAATCTCGTCCATTTGGAGAATTTTATGCCACCAAATTAATGCACTCTTTAAGACTGAAACGGCCAATTTTATGCTTCCTGTTTCGAGCCTAACAAGGTAATCCGGAGTATTCATAGGCAGATTCATCGTAGATTTCCAAAATCTCACTTGGCATTTTTCTAAATTTTCCACATAACGTAGAGCCCAAACCTCACTAGCGTATAAGAGTATGGATTGTACTAGAGATTTAAATAACGATTTTTTCACCTCCCACGAACTATTTTTCGAGTTTATGAAGATTGATTTGACTCGGCCAATGGCGACATTTGATTTAGAGAGCTGCACGTCTACATGTTTTAGAAATTTTCCCGATGACGAGAAGGTTACGCCTAAATATGAAAATTGTTTAACTATATCCAATCGTTTGTTGTTGAGAGTCATGTCTTTAATTTTTCTAGTGTTTGGTGACTTGTGAAAGACTACTATCTTGGATTTAGTAGTGTTAACATGTAGCTTGTTCGTTTCGCAATACAGTTGTAAGATATTTAATTTTCTTTGTAAATCATCTTCTGAAAGCCCAAAGATGACTAGATCATCAACGTAAAATAATGATGTGAGATCATTTTTTGAGTCGATTGCAATACCATTGGCTTTTTTGTTTTTGCAGAATTGTTCGAAATCTGAGATGAAAAGATTAAACAAAATAGGGCTTAAAGGGTCGCCTTGTAAGATTCCAGTTTTAATTGCTATTGGTTGACCCAGCAAATTATTTATATTCACTCTCACAGCCGCTTGACTGTATATGTTTTGAATAATTCGAACTATTTTTCCACTGATTCCCGAGCGATATAATTTTTCAAAAAGGAGACCGTGATCTAATGAGTCGAACGCACGTTTAAAGTCTATGAATGCTGCCATAACATATCTGCTTTTTTGATTTATATACATATTAATAATTGAAGAAACAATGAATAGATTGTCAGTGCAGCTTCTTCCTGGCCTGAAGCCATTTTGATTTTCGGGAATTATGTTAAAATTTTCCGACCACCAGCAAATTCTATAGTATATAATTTGAGTGAATATTTTCATGATTGTATTAGAAATTGCAATTCCACGGTAGCTTGTTGGATCATTTATTTCACCTTTCTTATAAATTAAACTTAGACGACTATGACTCCAATTTTGTGGTACGGCTTCCTTTTCCCACACAACGTTCATTAAATTCAAAATGTAATGATCCCATGCTGGCGTTAGGTTTTTGTAAAATTCATTTGCTATTTTATCCAGACCTACAACTTTATTATTTTTTAGGGCTGATATACTATATTGTAACTCGTCTAGTGTAATCAATGAGTCGAAATACGGATGATATACATCAAAGAATTGTGTTTGAATTATGGGAGCATTATAGTAAATTTCATGCAAGTACTTTTCATAGTCTTCAATTTTTATAGGTATTGGTTTTATTTCCTTTGAGTCGAATTTTTTAACAGTCAGCCAAAATTCTTTAGAGTTTCGTATGTTATTAAACTTATTTATTATTCCATTTTGGTATTCAGACTTTTTCTTTGTAATTAAGCTTTTATAATCGTTTTTTTCCTTTAGATATTCATTTAAAAAATCCTTGCTGAACTGATTTTTCCTACATTTTTACAGGTTTACTTTGTGAAATTTCATTTTAAATATTAAAAATATTTAAAGTTTCAATTACTTTGTCAATTTCACTAGAATTGAGTAGAATTTACTAAACGCGTTTTCAATCTCGCGACCATCATCAGAGTAATTGAAGAAATGTATGTGGGAGTGTAATAAATACTCTTAAAAATGAATTTGGGAAAACCCGTCATTATACTATTTCATATGAAATAGGCTGTACAATAACGTACCTGAAAGACGATGTTGATAAACCAGTTTTGAATAATAGAGGTAATTATTTTTATCTGTGTAAGGTAAAAATTTTTAACCAATATGTTTAAGAATAAAGGAGGGGTGTCCAAAATGTTAAAGTTGCTGAAATTATATTTTTTCGTTTAGAAGTTCAGTTTTAATAAAGGTGAATTATTTAGGTCGTTTTGATCATTTAAAACCTCCACTTGTGGGTCACTGTTCAATCTATTAATTTCAAGAGCCTCCAAGAGATTCAGTTTTGTACCCTTTTGACAAATATGTAGAACTTTTGGTTTGTGATTTATATTGGGGAAATGACCTGTTTCTAAGACGTGTAAACCAAAATTTGAGCTATGAATTTGAGATCCAACATGTTCCTTATACCTTGTCTCGAAGCTGCGACCCGTCTGTCCCACGTATTTAGCATTACACTGCGAACAATCTAAGCGGTAATTTTGGATATAAATTTGATTATTAAATTGATTCATTTTCACTGTGTCTGGAACAAAACTATTTTCAATTTAATACGTTGATTCATTTTCACTGTGTCTGGAACAAAACTATTTTCAATTTAATAATCAAATTTATATCCAAAATTCTGGTCTCCCAATGGGTTCCCCCCTAAGCCCACTCTTAGCTGAACTCTTTATGGATAACCTCGAAACTTCTATCTTACAAAACCCTATTTCTAAAAAACACATTCTTTTCTGGTTTCGCTATGTAGATGACATCCTAGTTGGTTTCAAAGGAACAGACCGACAGCTGGACAACTATTTAAAATATCTCAACAGCATCCACCCAAAAATCCAATTTACCAAAGAAATAGAAGAAAACCAATCCATAAATTTCCTTGATATAACCATCCTTAGAGACACCAATAAATTCATTTATAATATCTACCGTAAACCATCATTTTCAGATTTAACTATACCTGCCGACTCCTTTAGCTCCAGGTCCCACAAACTAGCTGCGTATCGTTCAATGATCCACAGAGCATTCGCTATTCCTCTTCTACCAAAAGACCGAGAAACCGAACTTAACACAATAAAACAAATCGCCCTCAACAACGGTTTTTCAACCCATTTAATAAATGAACTCATTCGTAAAAAACAACACAAAATCACCATTGAACAAATATATCCATCTATTACTGCTGGTCCAGATCCAAAACATTATGTATCACTCCCTTTCCTAGGTGTCATCTCACAAAAAATAGGCAATTTATTTTCAAAATATAATATATCACCCGCTTTCTGTTCATTTGGAAACCTCGGCCGTTCACTTTTTAACGCAAAAGAAAAAACTGATCCGCTAAAAAAGAGTGGAGTTTACCGCTTAGATTGTTCGCAGTGTAATGCTAAATACGTGGGACAGACGGGTCGCAGCTTCGAGACAAGGTATAAGGAACATGTTGGATCTCAAATTCATAGCTCAAATTTTGGTTTACACGTCTTAGAAACAGGTCATTTCCCCAATATAAATCACAAACCAAAAGTTCTACATATTTGTCAAAAGGGTACAAAACTGAATCTCTTGGAGGCTCTTGAAATTAATAGATTGAACAGTGACCCACAAGTGGAGGTTTTAAATGATCAAAACGACCTAAATAATTCACCTTTATTAAAACTGAACTTCTAAACGAAAAAATATAATTTCAGCAACTTTAACATTTTGGACACCCCTCCTTTATTCTTAAACATATTGGTTAAAAATTTTTACCTTACACAGATAAAAATAATTACCTCTATTATTCAAAACTGGTTTATCAACATCGTCTTTCAGGTACGTTATTGTACAGCCTATTTCATATGAAATAGTATAATGACGGGTTTTTCCCAAATTCATTTTTAAGAGTATTTATTACACTCCCACATACATTTCTTCAATTACTCTGATGATGGTCGCGAGATTGAAAACGCGTTTAGTAAATTCTACTCAATTCTAGTGAAATTGACAAAGTAATTGAAACTTTAAATATTTTTAATATTTAAAAAATTTATTTCTTACCGTTGAATTTTTATCATATCTGCATCAGCTGCAGCCCCTTCAATTGCTTTCACCATATTTCCATACAAATTTTCTGCCGAAGGGCTATGATAGTAAATGAGTTCAGAATTCCCAAGACCATCTTTAAATATTAATTTATTATCTTCTTTCCATTTAAATAACTGAGTTGTTGCTACTATGTCAATATCTGTGGTACCTGAAAATTTATGCCAAAATATATCAGAGAGAGTAACTGAGCATAAAGAGTGGTCTGATACCTGTATGTTGTGACCGATGTGAAAATTTTGTATATGGTCACAGCAAGCATAATTTACCCATACTAGATCTATCACACTACTCCCTACTTTCGACATATAGGTAAATGAACCATTTACATCACCCGGTGTCCTACCGTTCAGCAACAAGAAGCCGCAAGTTTCCATGCATTCAACTAAAAGACGCCCTCTTCTTGTGATTTGTTTGTCAAGTGAATTCCTAGTACACGTAAGATTAAAATTCTGTATATTCATGTCTTCCTCAATTTGATTAATTTCCCCCACCCTCGCATTAAAGTCTCCCATTATTATAATTTTTACACCTGAGTTTGCAACAGTAATTTCATTTATAATTTCATTTAATATATTCACACAGTAATCATCTTCCAATTTTGGCCGAAAATATACAGCTCCGATGATAAGAGTATGATTTACCTTTTTGTCAGTTATTTTTATGAATATCCAAAGTTCTGTTATACTTATTACAGTTATATCAATATCAGTGCTCTTTTTGACAAATATTATAATTCCCCCACTAGATCGTCCACGGTCTTTTTCTTTGATCACCAATGCTTCAAAATAATTATATTCTTTTAAGTACTGTGGGAGATTACTTAATTTTTTATTTAACCAGGTTTCGGACACACAAATAATTTCATTCTTCATCAGGTACACAATGTCATCTGATTGCAATTCATAGAAATTAGAAAACCCAGACATATTCCAGTAACAAATACTTAGCTTAGATTTATCATTGTCCAGTTCAGTAACATTTATGTATTCATTGCCATTTTCAACGCGGTTGTGTAATGGTAGATAATCTAGGGCCTCAGGAGCTAGTTATGCTGATTCCTTTAACAAAGTCCCTATATTAATTGAAGAGCTTGAAATATTTTTATTCAAATAAGAATCCAGTAAATTTGTTTGAATTTTTGATCGTTTTCTTTTTGCTTTTGTCTTTACTTGTGTATCTGTCGAATCATTTTCGTCCGAGGATGAGCTGTTTACTGTTATAGAGACTGATTGTCGTTTGACTGAGGTGTTGTTTAAGAATTCTGAATTTGCCTTCATATCGTTAATACCATAAGCCACACCATTTATAACTATTTTATCGTAATTGAGGTAAACATCCATTTTTTTGTCTCTGGCATATTTTAAGTATTTTGCAAGTTCTTTCCTTTCTGACATCACTAACTTACTGTAATGCTCCTTAATATATACCGTACTACCAATCTCAACTAATTTTTTTTTATTCCTGAAGATATTATCTCTTTTTTCCACAGATCTGAAGCTAACTAAAATTATGTTTCCGTGGATATTACTTCCGATTATTTGTGCGCTCTCTATATCACTTTCAGTGTATCGAAGTTGGAAATTTTACGTTTTAGAGCTTCCTGAACAATTTTGGTTTGGTGACTGTCTGTCCGTCTGTGTGTCACCAATTTGCACCAAGTGGCATAACTTCTGAACTATTTGATTATTTTTAATGAAATTTTTAGAAATTATGCAGCTTGGTGCTTAGATGGTTCCTATGAAATTAATCAAAATCGGAGTAACGGTAGCAACGGCGCTACCATGCTATTTTAAAATTGCACCAAATGACATAACTTCTGAACTATTCGATTCTTTTTTATGAAATTTTCAGAAATTATGCAGTTTGGTGCTTAGATGGTCTCCTATGAATTTAATCAAAATCGGAGTAACGATAGCTACGCCGCTACCATGGAATCCCATTAAATGTCAATATCTTATTTACTGCTAGTCCCACTTCGCTCAAATTTTTAAAGTATTTTGGGGGTTAGTTTCTAAAATATTTTTGCTATTATTTTAAAATTTAGCCTTTTAAGTATTTTTAGTTCCAACAATTTTTTTTGAAGTTTAAGGCGAAAATATAATTTGACGGTATACATATTTGGTAGAATATTTAAAGTCTTTTACAAGTACGAGGAAGCTGTGTGCCACACCCCATTGGTAGCGTTTTTTTCTTTTTTCTTTAGAGGGTCTTTTAGTCTATTCTTTCTTTAATTTTTTATTTTTTCTTCAGAGGGTCTTTTAGTCTAGAAAGAAAAAATTTGAGCTTTCTTTATTTTAGGAATTAATGATCGTGTTCCATTAGCAAACACAAACGACACTGTGTAACACAGTGCATTTAGGGAAAAAGTAATGTCAACCAAATTTTCGTGATTTTTGTACTTTCTTTTTCCACAAAAAACTATTTTTTTTTAAATTCTATTGCGAAACTAACGTTTTATCTACTTTTTTTTTAAATTAAATTATACAATATGTAATTGGGAAACACAGAAAGTACACCAAGCCGATAGAATCTATTTTTTTGGAAGTCTAGTAACTTTGTCTATGCTGCCCTTTGTAGAAATACAGTAAAAGTTGATGTTCCATTAGTGAAAAAAGCAGACACAGTGTAACACAGTGTCATGCACTGTGTAAAATTTTTGCTAATGGAATGCGGTCAGTAAAAATTAAAAAATAAAAGCCGAAATTTTTCTCTCTAGATTAGAAGATTCCCTTCACAATATTACAAAGTGATCCCTCAATAATAGTATTTTTAGGATTTCGTAGTTCTGACAGTGAAATCCGTATGAATGAGATTTCCGTTATCGCAAAGGTGGCTTATCCGTAGTTGATCACTTTATAATAGTTTCGAAAAAACTTTTTCATAAAACTTTTTTTGGTTAAAAACATAAAGTTTTCCTTAAAGTTTTGAGGACAATGTAAAAATATATAGAATATACACAGGGTGATCCATTTAACCTGGAATTTTCTATGTCTTGAAAAAATAAGCTTGTAGGGAAACTTTGCCTGACCAAAAAATAGTATTTCTGAAGAGGGCATCTTTCTGTACTAAAATAAACCCCCTGCTCCCTAGGGGTCGGGAGGCGGGGGCAATTTTGAAATCTAAAATAGAAACTCCCATTTTTTATTGCAGATTCGGATTATACGGGACAAAATACTCAATTTTTATACGATACATTTTTTTCTATTCGTAACAGATGGCGCTATAATTGTAAAAATAAGTTTATTTATATGCAAGTATGTAAACTCATATATTTTTACATTGTCCTCAAAACTTTATATTTTTAACCAAGAAAAGTTTTATGAAAAAGTTTTTAAAACGTTACAGAACGTTTATTGACCGCAAAAAAATACGGTTATACTTTTCAGCCGCCATATTGAAGCCATTATTGTGTGAGGTCAATTATGCCACTCATATTTGAAAAGTAGAGTTCATAACCTTTAATTTGAGCTATTGTATACCTATTTTAAGCAACACAAATCTTGGACAGCAGGGGGTCTCCCGTTCAGAAAGAATGCCCTATATATATATATATATATATATATATATATATATATATATATATATATATATATATATATATATATATGTATATATGTATATATACATATATATATATATATATATATATATATATATATATATATATATATATATATATATATATATAATATAAAATACAAACTATTATTTGTTTCAACAGATGCTGTTAAAGAAATCAATGCGCCTCCTCCCGCCGCCGCCCATCCAGTGGAGGACTCAGCACTGGGGGGTGGAACAACTGGACATATAGGTAGTATTTCTTTTCTTTATAAAACATTTTTCTATTGTACTTTACCGGGAGATCCTGGATTCGATTCCCAGCCGATCCAGTTTGATAATTTTTTTTCAATCACTTTGTGATATTTATGTCACCGAAGGATGACATATTAATCTCGTTGTGTACTTATAGTGGGGAACCATATAATATAAAAATTCGTTAAGTGCTTGTTTTTGACACGCACTAAGTAATGTCATCTCTGTGAAAGTGTTAATTTATGATTTTTTGTTAACTCTATAGTTGTTTGTTAACTCTATAGTTGTTAACTCGACAGCCCTTTTGCGTTTATTCAATAGGGATGTACAACTCAATAATTATTCAGTCACACAATGATTTTTTCAGTCACACAACGATTTTAATATGTCATCTGAGATGACATAATAATTAAACGTATATATTGACATGCATATATTGAATAAACGCAAGAGGGCTGTATTCTCACTGTACTTAAAAAAGGAGCAAAAAAATCATAAATTAACACTTTCACTGAGGTGACATTACTTAATAAAACACGCGCACTTAACGAATTTTTAATTTATAATTTAATTAAACTTTGAATTATGGAATTCAGATTTGATGTATGCTTAATTAAGGTGTAGTTGTCGAATTATATATATATATATATATATATATATATATATATATATATATATATATATATATATATATATATATATATATATATATATATATATATATATATATATATATATATATATATATATATAAAATACAAACAATTATTTGTTTCAACAGATGCTGTTAAAGTGTTAAAGAAATCAATGCGCCTCCTCCCGCCGCCGCCCATCCAGTGGAGGACTCAGCACTGGGGGGTGGAACAACTGGACATATAGGTAGTATTTCTTTTCTTTATGAAACATTTTTCTATTGCACTTTACCGGGAGATCCTGGATTCGATTCCCAGCCGATCCAGTTTGATAATTTTTTTTCAATCACTTTGTGATATTTATGTCACCGAAGGATGACATATTAATCTCGTTGTGTACTTATAGTGGGGAACCATATAATATAAAAATTCATTAAGTGCTTGTTTTTGACACGCACTAAGTAATGTCATCTCAGTGAAAGTGTTAATTTATGATTTTTTGTTAACTCTATAGTTGTTAACTCTACAGCCCTCTTGCGTTTATTCAATATGGATGTACAATTCAATAATTATTCAGTCACACAACGATATTAATGTGTCATCTTCGATGACATAAAAAAGGTAATTACGCATTTAAGATGTGTATTAGAAAGCTATATTTTTTTTTATTTCAAATGAAACTATAAACAAAAATATAAACAAAAATAACAAATTCTACGTTATTTTTTTTGCAGACTCCTCGATAAATAGTTATTTAAATTTCTGATGAAATTTAAAAAAAGAATTAAAAAAATTAAAAAATTATTTGTTCCAATAGATGCTGGTGATCAGAACAGCGTGGCTCCCCTTGTCAGCACCGCTGTTCAAGCAGCAATTCCGAATTTATTGCGGCGGGGTGCAACATTAGGTAATATTTATTTTTATTTTTTTTTGAAACATTATCGTCGTTGCTAGAAGATTTTGTTAGCTTAATATGTTCATATGAATGCTTTAAAATCACTTTTATCTCGTTTCTCGCTGCAATAGGACGTGTAATGAATTCAGATAACTTACTAGCAATAGCAATTTGTGAATGAAAAAGCGAAAGAAAGCGAGAAAATAAACATTTTATAGCTGAACACGCAAAGTTCAACTATAAAAAATGATTTTTTTAATGCACAATATAACTCTAAACATTATTTCTAATAATCTTGCTGTCGAGTGATTCTTCAACGTCGCATCACCACTCCTTGTATGAGGGGGGTAAAGAGGGGGTTGAAGAGGGTGGAAACCGCGAACAATTAAAGATCAGCTATAACAAATGTAATATTTATCAAAAGAGAAATATTTATCAAAAGAGAAAAATCTTTTTTTCATTTTTTTAATTCAATTATGTATTTAACCATATTTTTATTCAAGTCATTATCATTCCTTGCATAAGAGTTCATTGTAGGGGAGGTCATGCACTCTATCATACTTTTCTACACAACCCCAAGGTATTGCACCATTTCAATATTCCACAATTTTTTTTTAATCACCATTTTTTTTTTAATTATGTCACCCCCTTTCTACCCCTAAATCAACCCTTAGCGTAAGGGAGGATGAATATGTCTTATAGTCATTCTTCTTACTATCATCCGTGACAGGATGAGAAATATTCAACATGTTAACCTAGTATTAATCGACAGATCCCACTACTCGAATGATAGCACCTGTGAAGACGTTGAACTTTGAAGGTCAGTAGCTCAAAATTTAGAGTCTTTGGGACTTTATGCCCATTGGGACTTTTGATCGGGAGGATGTGTAGAGTAATATATCAAAAAAATTAGACAATTTGACGGAAACCTAATTTACACCTAATAATTGCGGGGTCCTTTACTCTCGTAAAATGAAAGGAAGATTATGAAAACCACAGAAAATTTTAATGATTGAACAACCTTTTGAAATGTCAATAAAATATGAAGACTAATGGCAACAATAATAATAATATTGTGCAAACTTGTGAAAATTATCATATTAATCGATTAATTTTCCTAATTGTTCAAATTGTACTTTTAATTTCAATAGAAATAAATAATTACAATCATTTTTGAGCGAATTTCACTTATCGCACTCCTATTCACTTACCGCGCACCTATTTTTTTTTTTACTTATACTTACTGAATTGTTATTTTTTGGTTTCCATGGATATAAACAAACGTTCGGGAAATGTAGCTTACTAGCATTGTTAACACTTACAGTATTGGTAAATGCATGAAAATACACGATCGTGCAAAAAAATATTTAACATGAATTAATTTTTTGTTAATCAGAGCCCTTTGGTTTGTAACGGTGTAAGGTCCGTTAGCTAAAGTTAAGCTAACAAAATTTTTTGGTGAACGCGACTATTTTTTGTCATCGAAGGATGACATATTAATATCGTTGTGTAATTATAGTGGGGGAAACATTATTATAGAGTTGTACATCCATATTGAATAATTATAGAGTTGTACATCCATATTGAATAAACGCAAGAGGGCTGTAGAGTTAACTATAGAGTTAACAAAAAAAAATTATAAATTAACACCTTCACTGAGGTGACATTACTTAGTGCGTTCAAAAACACGCACTTGACGAATTTTTTAAGTACAGTGAGAATACAGCCCTCTTGCATTTATTCAGTATATGCATGTACAACTCTATAATACAGTGAGAATACAGCCCTCTTGCATTTATTCAATATATGCATGGACAACTCTATAATAATGTTTTCCCCACTATGATCACACAACAAGATTAATATGTCATCTTTCGGTGACATAAACAAGATTAATATATGTCATCTTTCGGTGACATAAAAAAAAATTCGTTAAGTGCGTGTTTTTGACACGCACTAAGTAATGTCATCTCAGTGAAAGTGTTAATTTATGATTTTTTGTTAACTCTATAGTTGTTTGTTAACTCTACAGACCTCTTGCGTTTATTCAATAGGGATGTAAAACTCAATAATTATTCAGTCACACAACGATTTTAATATGTCATCTGAGATGCGTACGCATCTGAGATGACATAAAAAGACCGTAATTGATAATAAAATTTAATAATTTTTTATTAAAATTAGCCTTGCTAGAATATGGTGTGTCAACACCCTTAGGTTTTTTTATCTGTTCTTTATATTGTTAAAAAATTCGCCAAATGCGTGTTTTTGACACGCACTAAGTAATGTCATATCAGTGAAAGTGTTAATTTATGGGCCTATTCGTATCGCTATTAACCAAAGTGGCTTGCTCTTACTTTTAAGAACATTACACTTGTTTTGAAGTGTACTCTCCTTACTTTTAAGATATTTGTATATTCCTCTCTCACTTTCCATGTTCTTGAGAGAAGGGTGAAGGTATGTATACGATATACCGAACGCTAAGGTGAAGGTATGTATACGATGTATACCGAATAGCGTTCGGTATACATCGTATACATACCTTCACCCTTCTCTCAAGAACATGGAAAGTGAGAGAGGAATATACAAATATCTCAAAAGTAAGGAGAGTACACTTCAAAACAAGTGTAATGTTCTTAAAAGTAAGAGCAAGACACTTTGGCTAATAGTGATACGAATAGGCCCTGATTTTTTGTTAACTCTATAGTTGTTAACTCTACAGCCCTCTTGTGTTTATTCAATATGGATGTACACAACTCAATAATTATTCAGTCACACAACGATATTAATATGTCATCTTCGATGACATAAAAATATAATCAGAGTAAAATAAATAAAATAAAATATTTGATCTGTAAAAAGAAGGAGGGGTGTCGGATTTAAGTCGGGAATTTGGATTATAATTAAATGTAAATATATATTTTTTTTATGTCACCGAAGGATGACATATTAATATCAGTCTGTGATCATAGTGGGGGAAAATAATTATAGTTTTACATGCATATCAATAAACGCAAGAGAGCTGTATTCTCACTGAGTTGTACATATATTGAATAAACGCAAGAGGGTATTCTCACTGTACTTAAAAAAATGAGCCAAAAAATCATAAATTAACACTTTGACTGAGGTGACATTACTTAGTGCGTGCCAAAAATACGCACTTGACGAATTTTTTTATTTAACATTTATTTAATTTTTTTTCTTTTTTCTCTTTTTTATAGAAAGAATCAACAGTAGAGGGAGGCGGGGCTGGTATACGCGGTATACGCCGGGACGGGGTGGAAACTTGCGGGGGATACATCCGCGCGGGTGGAATGTGCGAGGACGCCACCCGCGCGGGCGGAATATACGGGGACGACACCCGCGCGGGCGGTATGTTCGCCACCCGCCCCGACCGCATTTGGATAGAGGCGGGAATAATATAATTTATAATATTTATTATTTCTAATCCTATTGTATTTGACAGTGTCAAAACCTATTGTATTTGACATAATAAAAACAAATTTTAATGAAAATTGATAATAAAAAAGCAATTTATTATGTTATATTAATTCATCCTAACTATCATTATTTAATTCTAAAAAAATTAATATTTTTCAGCTATAAATTACGTCAGCAGAAATGGGCTGTGACGTTGCTTTCTCTTATATTTCAACACTTTCGCCATTAGGATCGCTACGTAAATTCCGGTTAGGAAACATAACTATGGAAATTAATTTGAAATTAATTAATTTTTTTAAAAATCAACAATTTTGTTCCTAATTATGTGAAAAATAAACAGTTTTTTTTCTTAGTTACGACACCTGTTGCTATCTAGAGAATGTGACGTAATTGAAGCTAATGAACGTTTTCGCGCAAATTTTGAGAACAAATATTAAATTAATTTTTTCTAACGATTTTCGGCATTATTTTAAAAAATTAAAATTATATATACTAATAATAATAATAATAATAATAATAATAATAAACCCCCAGGGGCTTGTTGTAACACCCGGTTGCTTCGGTAGTCGGTTGCTACGACAATTCGGGAAGTAGCGCTCCCGGGTCCCCGAGCTAAGGCCAGGTACTTTCTGGTACTTGGTGCGTGGAGTCAACCAGCGCTAAATGGTGGTCTCTGTTAACGGGCTAACTACCCCTAACAGGTTTTCTACTAGTTCCAGACGGTAAAAGAACTAGGAAGGCTGGTCGTGCTGCGGGTCTCTCGGGTGGGCCCGCTAATAAAGGCGGAACCAGTCAAAATTCATCTTCTCGTCTCATGCGCCTGGAGTGGACGGACAGCTTGAGGAGAAATTTGCTCACGTGCCGCACACAAAGTGAGCCAAATAAGAGAGGGTACATGGCAAGGATGCACGCCATATGGTGCCAGATGCATCCCGAACACTCTAATTTAACGCCACAAAATCTGCGTGACCATGTAGCCCGAATTATAAAATTAAACATACCTACCGGACATGACGATAATCGAGAAGCTCGCGAAGAAGCTAGGGTTGCTGAAACTGCAGTGGTGGAAGTTGAACAGGATTCTGCGGTCAACGGTGAGAGCTCGGCCAATAACATCATAGAGCGGGATCAACCGGTAACTTTCGGTGGCAGCGTAGTTACTGAGGCACAGACGGACTTGTTAAATCAAGCCAACACAGATACTGTGCTAGAATCTAACACCAGAACAAGTTCAACTCCCACACAGAATGATGCCGATCTAAATAAATCCCTTTCTGTCTCAGACAATTTAAGAAAACAATTTCGCGATCTTCTCGATACCGATTTAAACTTTGACAAACGACCACGTCCCAAATACAGACGGACGTATATAAAGGGCGAACAACTGACCCTACTAAACGAAATTTTGGACGATCATCTATCCCCATCCAGTGATCTCACCGACGTCGACAACGCAGTATATGCAGCGATGCGTGTCCTGACCCCATGTTCTAAGCAGGAAAAGACTGCAGAGGAGAAGGCACGTATTCGTCTTAAACAAATTGACACCAAGGTGAGGGCACTACGACAGCTGGTATCGCGTATCCAATGTGTGATAGAATATATTCAGACCAACAGGCGTTTTACGCGAAAGGTACGGGCTTTTGCCAGAGAACTAAGGTACCGCTATCACACGATAAATTTGGGCAATCTGTTGACCATCAAACAGACACATTTGGATAAGATACGCGCATTGGCCCTGGCCAAGAAGAAAGTAGCCCGGCGTGAACGGTGTATTCGGGAAAATAAGATCTTTAACTCGAACCCTTCACGCCTGTTCGCATCTAAAAGCCCTGTTGTGGAGCAACCACCGACGGTCGACGCAATAGAAGATTATTGGCGGGGGATATATGAGACGACTAAAGAGACTGACTTGGACTGTATTCCCATCAGCCAGTTTAGATGGTACTGCAAACAACAGCTTGGCAAAGTGCCATCTCATACCATTATAACATCTGTTGATAAAGAGGAAGTCGAACTTGCTTTCAAAGGCAAGAAGAACTATTCGGCTCCGGGCATTGATGGAATAACGAATTTTTGGTGGAAGAAGCTCACTAGTACCCACCACCACCTTGCCCGTATATTTTCAAATTGGTTATTTAACTGTGAGCCAATACCATCGTGGCTCGCTGAGGGAAGAACGGTCCTAATACCGAAAAAAGGAGACCTATCACAACCACATAACTACAGACCGATAACGTGCCTGAACACTGTGTATAAAGCGTTCACTTCCATTCTATACGAACGCATCTTGAAGGCGATTGAACCAGTGTGGAGTTCGATCTATGAACAACGAGGTTCAAAAAGAGGAATGTCGGGTTGCAAAGACAACTTGCTGGTCGACAGATGTATCTGTCAGGACGCTAGACAGCACAAACGCAACCTGAGCATGGCCTGGGTGGACTATCGAAAAGCATTTGACACAACGTCGCATGAGCTCATTATCTATTTGCTCCATTGTCTGCGAGTCCACCCCGACATTATTAAATGTATTGAACACCTGTTGCCGCTCTGGAAAACAAGGTTCACAATAACATCCGGTGAACACGTTGTGTCGACGGAGTTGGTGACATACAAACGAGGCGTATACCAAGGAGACAGCCTCAGTCCACTTTTATTTTGCATCTCGTTGTTGCCCCTGTCAATCAGTCTGAGAGAGGAACCCGGCTACTTGTGTGGCCCGGTAGGAAATCGCGAGCATAAAGTCACACATTTATTTTATATGGACGACTTAAAACTGTATGCCTCGTCGGAGAGTGATCTCAACTGCGCTCTAAAATTAACACACAAATACACGCACGCGATCGGTATGGAGTTCGGACTGGACAAATGCGCGGTGGTGCACTGTAAGCATGGTGTAGTTCCGAATTTTGATTCACACGCCCAATTAGTGGATGGAAGCATCATAGAACATCTTGATGAAGGAGCGACCTATACGTACCTTGGTGTTGGCGAAAGTCACATCCAGGACGTGAAGAACATGAAGGCCGCCTTAAGCAGTAGATATAAGCGCCTTCTCCGACAAATTTGGAGTTCTGAATTGTCGGCGAAGAATAAGACCAGCGCTACAAATATGTTAGCCATACCCATCCTTTTATATACTTTTGGCTCAATTAAGTGGAATGTGAATGAATTGGAGGAACTAGACCGAGACACGCGAAAAATAATGAACATCAATCGTAGTTTGCACCCACGCGCCTCGACACAACGACTTTACCTCCCACGAGACCTAGAGGGTAGGGGGCTCCTGTCAGTCGAACGTTTACATGACCGTATAATCTTAGGTACAGCTTGTCGTGTACTTAACAGTTCAGACCCGCTATTGCAACTCGTCAGGGATCACGAGCTTGCTGGCGTAGGCGCATTTTTATTCACAGCAGCGCAACGTGCCGCCGATATCTTGGGCTTAGCCTTCGATCCGCGTAATCGCGACGGTGATGATAACATTCTTTCACTATCACAGTCGCGCCAAAAGTCGGCAATCAAGAGAGCCGAGCAACAACATCTGCTCAATAAACATCGCGACAAAGTTCACCAGGGTATGTTCTACCGTCATCTTGACAATCTTGGCCTTTCGAGCGAACTCACTTGGGCTTTCTTGAGAGCTAATGGACTTAAATCGGAAACAGAGGGCTTTATCATGGCAGCTCAAGATGGAGTGTGGAACACTTTAACACACCAAAAATATGTGATGGGTAATAAAGGGGTTTCGAGTACCTCGTGTCGGGCATGCAAAGCATACCCGGAAACCTTAATGCACCTGACTTCAGGTTGTTCTTATTATGCTAAATCCACCTATATCCATCGCCATAATGCAGCGTTGCGTGTGCTCTACTTTTATCTTCGTCATCATTACGAAGTTGATAAAACACCAGTCTTGCCCTACGATCCTGCGGAAGTAGAATCCTTTGTTGCCAACCAAAAGTGCAAGATCTTTTGGAATATGCCGGTTGCAACTACCAGGCAATTGACCGCTAATAAGCCTGATGTTGTGCTCCAAGATTTAACATCTCAGACTATGTATGTTATCGAGTTCTCTGCTCCGGCGGAAACTAACATAGTCGAAAAGGAGGAGCAAAAAAGGATTAAATATCAAGATCTAATACACGAGCTGCGACAACTGTACCCGGGCTATACGGTCCACTTGGTCGTACTTATAATCGGATGTCTGGGGGGTATGCATAACTCCTTTGTGCGCAATCTTAACATCATTCCGGCTTGTAGATCTCACGCCAACATGTTAGCGGCGTCAATGCAAAAAGCAGTTATTATCGGGACGCTCCGCACGCTTCGGTCGCACGAGACGACTTTTTCCGGGAGTTCATGAACACCTTTGAACCCCATGCCCCGTTTAGAGCGGGTCCTCGAACATCCATTGGACCTGCCCTCGAATCTCCCACTGTTATGGTTTCGCAGCGAGGTTCGGGGATTTATTAGGTAGGGAAGACCAGGAAGGGGATGCTGTATGACGGACATTACGTACCTGACCTAGAAGTACCTGACCTGGTACGCTGCACGGACACTTTTTCCTCCGCCTGGGGGTTTTTGAAGTGCAGTCGCGATATTTACGTTAAATATATAATAATAATAATAATAATAATTTATTTGTTCAAAAGCTATACAAGCTCATACAAAAAGAGTTCGGTTTAACAAGACTAACACATTACAATATTTTAATTCCAATAAAATTATAGATTATTATGGTATAAATTTACTAATACTAATAAAGCATGTTAATTATAACATATATATAGTTAATAGGAAAAGAAAAATATGATATTTACCTAAACATAACCTGCCATAAACATTTTATAAACTATATAAAAAAATAACAAATTAATAAACAGATAAATAACAATTAAAATATATATAACAGATAAGTAAGCATAAGATATAAATAATAAACATACATATAAGTCGGTAAAGACTAGGATGAAAGTATAAACAAAGTCCAAGTTAGAAGATTACTTTTTCCTTACTATCAGTAAGGAGCAATCACTCAAGATTGATCTATTCATCCAGTATAATTTGCCTAATATTTAGAACAGTTACTAAATAATAAAATAAACATCTTAAGTTGGATTTAGTGTAGTCGGATAAGATATATATTAGAACGTCTTCACTGACCGTTAGATCGTAGGCTAAAATTTTTTCTTTTAAATAACGATTACGAGCTGTAGCGTAAACAGGGTAAATACAGATGACATGGTGCAGAGTTTCTAAAACCTGCATGTTACATACTGTACATAACTCTGTTTGACTTATTTTGTATATTTTATTTTCTATTGGAAATATTATATCATTTCTACCGCATGCTCTCATTTGTGCAAATAATCGTATTATTTTCAACGGCAAATTAAGTTTTAAATAAGACTGAGTTTCCATTGTTATACTGAAATGGCCGTACAGTGAGCAGAAGCTACTTTTTGCGAGACGTTCTATATCGATCTTATAGTAGTAGCTACTGAATGCCGACGTGACTGTGTTCAACTGAGCCTTAATAAAACTGGGATCTTTAAAAATACGATCATCTTTAAATTCAATGTGTTGGAGTAAGTTCCTTACTTGTCCAACCCAATTATATTTAATGCTCGCATTTGTATCAAGTAACTGAAGGAGTCTATGGTAACAAATTTTTGGGTATCTGTCATTTGGCATTAAAAGAATTTTTTTAATCCAACATAAAGAATTTTTTATTAAATTAACAGTAAGCCTAACTGATCCCGTTTCGAGACGTATGATATATATCAATTAAAATTATATACATGCATAACACATAAATATGCGTATTTTAAAATAGTTTCTCAAAATTAGTCAAATTCCCCATTACGGCAATTTTTTAAAAAATATTTCTTTGGTCCTAATATAGGGGCTTTTATAGCTCGGGCCTTTTAACTTGTCAGTAATTCGCGCATTTCATCGTTCTATCATTTTATTTATGGTTTTTAAGGAACCTAGATCAATTTTCTCAAGAAAAGTTCCATTTTCGTACAAGTATATAGATTACAAGTAAGAGACAATAACATCTGAAAAATATCTAGATTTAAATCATATTAAAAAGAGACACCTTTTTAACAAACATATTGTTCTTTTTCGTTCCTTCTTTTATTACCTACTATTAGATGTACGTGTTAAATTCGTTTTCTGCGCACTGACAAGTTAAAAGGCCCGAGCTATACGTTATACAATTTTTAAAAAAAAATTTATTTTTTGTTATTGTAAGTTACAGTAAAACAAAATTACAAATTTTTTAACAATCAAAAGCAAAATTGTTAAATTACGTAAAATGTCAATCTTTATAACCTTACTAGTCACACTATAAAATTTGTATGACACCCATGAAGTCTATGACGCGCCGATAGGTATTACACGATAATAATGAGATCTGGTGGATTCTTAATTAAACTTAAATCTCGAATTCACCGTTCGAGCGTTAAAATAATTTAAAATTAATCTGTTGTTGAACATGCACAGTAGTCATAGGGCCGATTCGTATCGACGTATGCCAAAGCCGCTTGCTCTCGTTTTGAATCAATTTTTTGCTCTTGTTTTGAATCACAGTTGGCTTGCTTTTGAAATTTTTGTATATTCCTGTCTCACCTTCCATGTTCTAGAGAGAAAGGTCAAGTATTAGCGTTCGGTATACATCGTATACGTCATATAGTGTATACGATGTATACCGAACGCTAATACTTGACCCTTCTCTCTAGAACATGGAAAGTGAGACAGGAATATACAAATATGTCAAAAGCAAGCCAACTGTGATTCAAAACAAGTGCAAATTGATTCAAAACGAGAGCAAGCGGCTTTGGCTTACGCTGATACGAATCGGCCCTATGACTACTGTGCATGTTGAACAACAGATTAACTTCAAATTATTTTGACGCCCGAACGGTGAATTCGAGATTTAAGTTTAATTTAGAATCCACCAGATTTCATTATTATCGTGTAATACCTTTCGGCGCGTCATAGACTTCATGGGTGTCATACAAATTTTATAGTGTGACTAGTAAGGTTATAAAGATTGATATTTTCCGTAATTTAGCAATTTTGCTTTTGATTATTAAAAAATTTGCAAAATAGAAAATAATGGTAATCACTGAGAACAATGTACTAAATGATATATTATTAAATATATTCCTGCGAACCAAAGAAATATTAAAGCATGCTGGAGGGTAATTAATTTTCCATTTCTACCCGACTAATTTTTGAAATATTCCCTAAGCTGGACACGAAATATTCAGCTACATGTCTACTTATTCTAAAGTGTTTAATAAATTCTTCATTATTATATAATTGAATAGTACTATCAAAGTAATTTTTTTTATTTTTTGGCCAAATTCTATTGATTTCTGAATTATATAATAATGAAGAATTTGTTGAACACTTCAGAATAAGTAGGCATGTAGCTGAAAGTCTGGCAAAACGTGTCCAGCTTAGCGAATATTTCAAACATTAGTCGGGTGAAAATGGAAAATTAAATACCCTCCAGCATGTTTTAATATTTCTTTGGTTCGCAGGAATAGATTTAATAATATATCATTTAGTACATTGTTCTCAGTGATTACCATTATTTTCTATTTTGCAAATTTATATAATTGAATAGTATTATCAAAGTAATTTTTTTATTTTTTGGCCGAATTCTATTGATTTAAAAAATCAAATAAATCATCATCGCTCGAAATAGACGAGTCATTTACGTAATTTATATAATTGAATAGTACTATCAAAGTAATTTTTTTAATTTTTTGGCCGAATTCTATTGATTATTATTAATAAATATAAATATGTACTTGCAAATAATTAAGTTAAAACAAATCGAATTTTGTAATTTTTTTTTTTTTTGCTGAAACAAGCTGTAGAAAAATAAAATTTTTTAAAAAATTGTGTAACGTAAAAGCTGCTATACCGGAACGTGTTCAGTACTCGACAGTTTTAATATCTATTTAATTTAGAAATAATTTCATTAGTATATAATATATTAAAATTCGTCAAGTGCGTGTTTGACACGCACTAAATAATGTCCCTCACTCAGTGGTCATAACTAAAACTTCTTAAAATATAACAGTCCGGAGAAAGATTTCTTTAAAAACATTCTTTGAAACCAAGCTCTTAGGTCAAAATGTGTTAAAATACTATACATAAAATGCATTTTTTATCATAACTGCTGATCCCACCATGGTCCCACTTTGAAATTTTTATGGTGCATTCCCCCAGTCACTATTATAAATATATATTATTTTCATAATTTTCAAAAAACACTATCTCAAAAAAATTTTCAAAAACAAGTTTTGAGGCTTTCCAAAAAAATATTATTCCCAAAAAGTATTCAAGATTAGTATCAAATTAAAGCCCATTAATTTCTCTTTAAAATGAGCAGTCATACAACTCTCTATGACTTATAGAACTGAAACTAGAACATTTTATAGTGCTGGACTTGAGTAAGAAAAAAGGGTATTTTTGCAATTTCCAAAAGTATATAACTCAAAAACTATAAGAGTTAAAATTTTTTAAAAATTATATTTCAATTCAGGATGTTAAAGAGTACAATTAACCAAAGTTTCAAAAAAATCTGTGGTGGTCAGGTTGAGTGCCTGGTTGGTTTTAAAAAGAATGGCCCTAATATTGTATTTCATTATACCTAATAAATAAAAAGTTAAAAAAATAGATTTTTTTTGCCATAACAAGCTAAGTAAAATAATTTTTTTTTTTGCCATAATAAGCTAAGTAAAATAAAATTTTTAAAATGTTATTTGATTTTTTTTTTGATTTTTTTTTCCATACCAATAAAGAGAGAAAATCTGTGTGTTCGAAGTAAACTCAAAAAGTACTGGAACGATTTTGAAAATTTTCTCACTGTTAGCCCGGCTGCACACCTAGGAGATACGACACAGCGGATACGACATGAGAGACACAGACATTTGTCTTAAGATATGGCATCTGCACACAGAGGAGATAAGACACGAGAGATACGACTTGAAAAACACTACAATAATGGGAATTTTTCAATTTGCTAGTAGCAGTTTTCATGTCAAATTTGTGATATTACTTTTACAATACTGTTTTAGGGCATAATTGCATAAAAATTCGTCAAGTGCGTGTTTTTGACATGCACTAAGTAATGTCACCTCAGTGAAAGTGTTAATTTATGATTTTTTGGCGCGTTTTTTAAGAACAGTGAGAATACAGCCCTCTTGCGTTTATTCAGTATGCATGTACAACTCTATAATACAGTGAGAATACAGCCCTCTCGCGTTTATTCAATATATGCATATACAACTCTATAATAACGTTTCCCCCACTATGATCACACAAAGAGATTAATATGTCATTCTTCGGTGACATAAAAAGACGAATTTCCATACAATTTTCATTTCGTATTTAACCCACTTAGGGGACGAATTTTCAAAAATCTTTTCTTGGTGTTCAGCTACGTTACATAGGGAACTCCTATGCAAAAATTTCATTTTTCTAAACGCAACAATTTAGGCTGTACGTTGTCAGTTAATCAGTGTTAGATATTTATTAAGTAGATTTTATGCATGACAATCTATATTTCTGTGGAGGTATTCTTTTTATGTCATCGAAGGATGACATATTAATATCGTTGTGTGATCATAGTGGAGGAAACGTTATTATAGAGTTGTACATGCATATTGAATAAACGCAAGAGGGCTGTATTCTCACTGTACTTAAAAAAAAAAAAAAAAAAACGAGCCAAAAATCATAAATTAACACTTTCACTGAGGTGACATTACTTAGTGCGTGTCAAAAACACGCACTTGGCGAATTTTTTTAGAATTTCAAAGATTCGTTGTTGAAGGATTTCTTCATAATTTTAACGTAACATTTACGAAAATTTATGTGAATAACTTTATTATGTCATCGAAGATGACATATTAATATCGTTGTGTGATTGAATAATTATCGAGTTGTCGAGTTGTACATCCATATTGAATAAACGATAGAGGGCTGTAGAGTTAACAAAAAATCATAAATTAACATTTTCACTGAGGTGACATTATTTAGTGCGTGTCAAAAACACGCACTTAACGAATTTTTTATATATAATGATTTATTGTGATAAATTAATCTGCTTGGCCATTTTTTAGTAGTAATTTTGTATATATATAGTATACATATATAGCCAAATGGATATGAAAAAAACGTTCCAACATCACGGTGCAGATTTGGAAGTATTTTGTTCGTTTTGCGCAAATGAGACTTTTTTGGTGGTAATATGAACCAATCTGAACAGTAAACACGGTAAAAACTAATTGATGCATCTGCGCAAAACAACTGAAGTGCCTCTACCCGATGTCTATCCGTCTCACTTCATCGGAACCACTGCCTCTTATAGGGATTGGCCATATAGTTATAATACATATATGTAATTTTGACACACACACAGAGAGGAAGGTTCAAAAAAGGTTTTACCTGTTGTTATTTTATACATTTACTTGTTGTTAATTACAATATGTTACCTGTTGTTAATTATAATATGTAATTTCTATGTATTTTCTTATTATTAAATATCATCAACCGACATTGGTGATTCTCAAATGGAAACAGTCACTTCCCTAGTTCCGACGTGTTTCCATTTGAGAATAAGTACTGTAGTTACATTCTGTTTTATTCCCAGAGTACAGAGGTACAGCAACTATCTCTATCGTGTAATCAACAGTGTGCATTTCTGTGTACATTAGGCTACTAAGTAGTTACTCTCTCAGTAGCAGTCGTTGAGTATAGGTCAGTCTAAAAACAATGGATGTGATTGTTGTTAGCATTGTAGAACCCCCACACGTAGCGTTGTGGTATCACACATATGTATGCGAAGCAGGGTCACGTGGATAGCTACCACTATCTTCGATTACTCACACTAACACAGTTTACCGCACAAATACAAAGTAAACACCGTGCACGTATACAACATATTTTCTATCTCTTACTGGTTACACTGGTTCCAGTAGTATAGAGATAGGTATGTTATCTCTAGTGCTCTATGGTTTTATCCGTTTTATGTTACTATATTCGCTATATTCACATCAGTATTCGAGCATTATTAACGCCGCGAGTGGTAAAAAAAGAAAGCCTTATATTTACTATTTTCCTGACCAATTTTGTCAATTCCTCTCATATAAGTTTGATCTCCATCTTATAGTACTCCATTAAATTTGCTCTTAAAGTGGAGTTCACCATATTACGTGTAATGTTGTGGTCACTAATGGGTTAAGGATACAACATTCTGTATATTATGCTGTGTTTTCTATTTAGAAAACACAGAAACAAAAAAATAATTTGTTTTAAATTTTATTGTTGTCAAATAACCTTTTTATTGCTTTTAGATATTTTTAAAGATTAGTTTTGCAATAAAATTAAAAAATAAATAGATAGTTTTTTTTTTAAAAGAAAATGGAATCTGTCGTCTGTGTTTTTTAAATGGAACACATTCATATGACTGTATCTAACTATAGGTGTGTTCCAGCACCTATTTTTCGACAAGTACAAAACATGTTCATGATTTGTTTATGCGCATGCTCGACTATGAACAAGTCACAAACATGTTTGTAATATGCAGAGTGCTGGAACATATTTTAAAAAGAATTGTTGACATTTAATAGACACTGTCTTCTTCCACAGTGTCGTATATATGTATAACTTTCGGTTTTAATTTTTTTGTTCTCTTGAAATGATAATCGAATTATTTCGTTCCCCGTCTCAACAGAGGTAGATAAGTGAAAATCAGAATTAAGTATCACTCATATCATATTACCACTAAAATTAAACAAATAAAACAAATATGGAATATCTAAAGTTACGCTGAAATTTACTAATATTAAATAAAATTATATTTCAGTTTTATTCATTTCACTCCATTTCAGTAATAAGAAATGTTAAAATGAAATTTATAGATGTAACTTGAAATTTTGTTAACCTAAAATTTTAATACACATATCTAGAAAACAAAAATTAAATTATTTAATTTTTCCCCCTTCTTTTTTTAAATGTCTATAAATAATTATAAAATTTGTTTATCTAGTTTAAAATTTTCAAATTCTGTACGTTAAACAATTAACCTATAATCCGTTGTTTTTAAACCGTCAAAAGAAAGAGATAGCAATAAATAAAAGAAATAAACAATACAATGTACAAAAAATCCATTCAAAATCCCTTGGACAATTTAGACAGTCAATAACAAGTTTGTAACTTGTCGGATGTATTGTTGGAACATTGTACAATATGTACAAATTGTACAAATTGTTTACTTTTTCTTTGCTGGAACGCAATAACTTGATTACGCATGTGCAAACAATCCACGGACTGTCAAATATAGCATGCTGGAACAAACCTTATATCTATGATATGTATTTTATATTTATATTATGTTAGCCATTTTTATAAGTGACAACATTTTACAAGACGTTCAATAAAAAATATAAATAAAATATTTTATTTGTGTATATATAATATATATCTTTAAGTTTTATTTTTTATTAAATTTATTAACTCTGCTTTTGTTTTGTTATTTTTTATTTTCATATCTTTATTTTTTCATATCTTTCATACGTTAGTTTTTTTTATGTATTATTTTTTTAACTGTGCTTTTGTTTTGTTATTTCTTATTTTCATAGCTTTATTTTTTCATATCTTTCATATTTTAGTTTTTTTTTTTAAATTTTATTTTATACCTACCTATAGTTAAAAAAATTTTTTCAGTTACGTGTTCATATAAACATAAAAATTTTAGAAGTGTGTTAATTAATAATATATTGTTTTATTATTCTTATTAAAATATTTAGTTTTGATTCTCGGAACTGGTAATTTAGACGGTAACGTATAAAAAACGTTTATTTTTTTCTAATTCTATAGGTATATCTAAATTGCTGACATTATTTTTTTTGGTAAACAATTTGATTTACTTTATTCTTCTTTTATTTATCAAATATTGATTAAAATTTAATTGATTTTTTTTATTGAAAATCCCAATTAACAAAATATTTTGTGTTTTTAGTTACCAGTAAAAACTTTTTCCACTATATCTTTAGCAATAAAAAAGTAAATCTCTACACTTTTAAACATAAAAATAAAAAAAAAAAAAAAAATGGATGATTTCAAATATATTTTAGTTGAAAATAATTACATCGAAGATGATGTAATTAGAAAATTTCACCATGTGCTATCTCGTCATACAACTTACCGCCCTCGCGAAATAAGTTTAATTCAATACCCAGAATTAGTTGAATCAGTACCTCAGTTTGAACCCCATCTCCAAATAATTTTTGGAGGAACGGCGGGAACTGTGGGTCACTGGACCTGCATATTTTATTGTAATGGAATTTTACGCATTTTTGATAGTTTATATAATTCCCTAATGAGTGGTCAACTGTCTTATATTACTGCCCTTTTTCCATATTTAAATTCTAAACGTATAAAATTTGAGAAATGCCAAAGGCAAGAAAATCTTATTGATTGTGGACTTTTTGCCATTGCATTTGCTACTAGTTTAGCTTTAGGAGACAATCCTACTTATTGAAAATATAACGCTAATCTTACGAGAGACCATTTATTTCGAATGCTAGAAGACGATACATTACGATTGTTTCCATCGATGTCTATATTGAAACGAGGACCATGTCCGAACATATTTATTAACAAACGTAATATTAACAAACGAAAAAAAATTCATATTCAAAAAAATGAAATGTTTGAAGAATGCGAAAAAGAAACGAAACAATCTGTAGATAATTGCAGTTCACCAATTGCAGAAGATTCAACATTAAATAATTCTGTGAAAGAAGTGCCATCAATAGATACCTTGCCAGATGTCTTTTATGTTGAAGGGAAATACTCGTAATATCCAGAAAAGAAACGGGACAACGTGTAAATAACTGTGGTTCACCACTTGTAGACGGTTCACCATCAAATAATTCTGTTGAAGAAATTTCTCTCATAGATACTCAAGAAAAAAGTAGAAACCGGAAAAGAAAATCTGAAACAGGCGAAGATAAAGAAAAGAGAGAACGATATAGGATAGCTACTCAGAATGCAAGATCAAAGGCTAAAGTCAGTTGGAGGAACGTTGTTGAAGCATACCATACAAACGTTAAACAAGGATATACTTACCCATGTTGCTGTTGTGGGCGCCTTTGGTGTAAATATTCTATTAAAAAACTTTCTAAAGTGTCCATTAGAGCCAAGTTTGGTGACGAATTTGTTGCAAATGTCTTTCATTTGGACGCTATGATGCTATTGGGAGTTTCTGTAAAACTTGTGCGGTAGCCATTGTCAAAGGTAAAATACCACGACTTGCTCGGGCAAATGGCTTAACTTTTCCTGATGTCCCTGAAGTTATTGGGAAGTTAAATCCTATGGAAGAAAGATTGGTAAGCGGTCGTCATATTTTTTTAAAAATTGTACGTAAAGGTCAGGGATTGGGTTTCCAACACGGTCTGTCTGGAAATGTAATAAATGTTCCAGTTTAAGTAAATAATATGGTAAAAGCCTTACCTCGGGCATCAAATGATGACTTTGTAGTAACGGTAGAATTAAAACGTAAATATTGCTATAAACATGGTAGAAAAGAGCAAGTACGTCCAGAGGTTGTTCGTAAAGCTGCAGAATATTTGTCAAAGTGTGAAATATTTCGTGAACATGGTATTGAATTGAATCAATCTTGGACTTACTCTGACGATAATAACCAAGAACCACTTGCAGAATGTACATGTAATAATATCGAGATGGTTAACGAAGATGATCTGCCTGCGAATCCAGGTGGTCAAGAAACATTATTGGATGATAATCAAGATATTATTGTGATGGCCCCTGGCGACGGAAAAACTCCAATTTCACTACTTTTTGATGAAAATTTAGAAGAACTTGCATTTATTAAGGTACATTGTGGTGTTAAAAGAAAATTTAAATTAAAACTCACTCATTCTGAAATTACTAAATCTGAAATAACTCGACATGACAGGCGTGCAGTTCGGCCTGATTATCTATTCACAGCTTTAAAAAAGCAACAGATGATAGCTCTTAAAAACCGTATATCAATCTGTCTTCGGAAAAAAAATGTTAGAGGTGGTTCTGTCATTGCAGCAAATGTTCTAGATAAAAATTATATAGATAATTTTGTGCAGTACGATGAGGGATATCGTGTTCTTAGTGGTATCAGAAATTCACCTTCACATTGGGAGGCTGAAAAGAAAAAAGTTCTTGGTATGGTTCGACAATTCGATATACCTACATTTTTTGTAACTTTATCTGCTGCAGAAATTTACTGGTTACCGCTACTAGTAATTTTAAAAAAAGTAGTACAGCCACCCAAAGGTATGCTGGCCTCTCAAGGTCGGATGCGCAGTGAACAAACCCCCGCTTCTTAAAGAAAAAATCATTTGTTTATCTACCTTGAAAGTGTGAACACTGATACAGGACACAACAAAAATAAAACGTAATCTTTAATATAAAAGTGTGTTTAAGATAATTTATAATGGAGTTTAAAAGTAAAGTTAAGAATAAGGTAAGTTCTATTTAATTTTATTTAAAGTTTAAATACGTTCTGTTTAATTTTATTTGAAATTTATCAAAAATAACAATTTAATTTTAAATGCACATAATGTATTTAACGTTTTATAAAATGTTTTATACGTAAACCATTGAATTTATAAACTATAATCTAATCGATAGTTACACTATTTTTGTGATTTTTATTTGTATTGATGTTTAAATTCATATTTTTTTAACAGGTTTTGCACGGACAAGCTCGGGAAATAATAAATTCTGTTTTGAACTTCATGGAAAATGAAGCATTGTTAGGAACTGTATCTATACCGTTACAAAAGGTAAGTTTTGAATAATTATTTTCAGCGTCGGATACGGAGTGACTGGTTTTAAATAGGAACTGTAAATTAACCGTTTTTACATTTGTCAGTAATTCGATAATGAAATATTCTAAAAAAAAAAAAAATTCTCAAAAAAGTGAACTTTTATGTCTACCATTAATATAAAAAATACAAGAAAAAGTTCTAAAAAATAAAGACAATTCACATTGATAAACGAAAAAAATATTTTTCGTTTATCAATTTCTTTTAATAAACAGACATGCAAAAAACATAACTTTATACTTTCGTCACCTAATTGTGATCTAATTTTGGTACAAAAATAATTCGACAGCAGAAAAAGGTCTCTCAGTTTTTATACCTACTCGTCTTTCTTATATGGGTATATGCCTTTAATCAAAATGGACCAAATCTTAAAATTTAATCATTTAGCATAATGTCTGGCTGCTTTGTAAAATGTACAACTGATTTAAATACAGTGTAAATAAATATGACAATATTAAAACTGACTATTGCATTCTGCGATGTTATTGTATCATAAAATTGTTTATTATGGGCACACAGTAAGAGGTAATCTTTTTACTTTCAATATACCTGAATCATTCTTGCAAGCAAAATGAAATTCAAAAATTTGCAAATATATTATTTTTAACTACTCAAATTACTTGTAAAGAATCAGCGAAGTGCCGGTAAAAATTTTTAGGTATTTTTTGTGATTTACGGGTTAACCTTTTTTTTGTTTTTGTTTCGCCCACGTTTGACTTTCCATTATTAACATAATATGTTTACTAGGTGCAAGAACGTGTAGCTGCAGCAACGGGAGTTTCGATCCGAACTATCCGACGAATAAAGGAGGAAGGAATTAACATTGAAGAAGGGGCAAGTAATTCCTTTAAAAGTCCAAAAAAAAATGTAGGCAAAAACCTAAAACAGAATTGGATAGTTTTGATGAGGATGTGTTAAGAAGGACAATTCATGACTTTTATTTAACTGAAAAGAGAATTCCTACCATGCCGGGGATTCACAAAAAGTTTTCTGAAGCTACAGGATATAATGGTTCCATCGAAAGTTTGAGGAAAGTGGTAAGGAAGATAGGTTTTCGATGGCGCAAGACAAAAACAAACAGAAAACTTTTGATAGAACGGCATGACATATGTGATAAACGTTCTAACTTTTTAAAAAATATTAAAAGGTTTAGAGAGCAGGACAGGCCCATAATTTATATGGACGAAACGTATATACATTCTTCCCACACGAATGAAAAAAGTTGGGATGATAATAGCAATAAAGGACTGCATAAACCCATTGGGAAAGGAGAAAGATTAATAATTGTAAATGCTGGTGGTGAAAATGGTTTTGTGCCAAATGCATACTTACGTTGGAGATCTTCTTCGAATTCAGGAGATTATCATCAAGAGATGAATTTTGAAAACTACAAAAAATGGCTTCAAGATAAACTAATCCCCAATTTACAACCGAAAAGCGTCATCGTTTTAGACAATGCGCCTTATCATAACAAACTGGCTGAAAAATATCCTACTTCGATAACTAAAAAAGAAGACATGAAAACATGGTTATGTCAAAAAAATATTTCTTATTTAGATACGATGACAAAAACCGAACTATATGGTATTATAAAAAGTTACAAACCACGGTTTCAAACGTACGAAATTGACAAAATTTTTAATCTTTATGGGCATGAAGTTTTGCGTCTTCCTCCGTACCACCCTGATTTAAATCCCATAGAATGGGTTTGGGCTAGCATGAAGCAGTATGTCAGCCAACGCAACGTCAGTTTTAAAATAACAGATGTTGAAAGACTGTGTGACGAATTTTTCGCACAATTTACTTCGGAAGAATGGAAAGCTAGATGCGAACATTCGAAAAAAATCGAAGAAGAATTCCGGAGTAGAGAAGTGCCATTGGAAGATTCAATAGAAGAAATAATAATTCACGTAGGTGAAAATTCCGATGAAGATTCGTCTGATTCATCTGATTCAGAGCTATCAGGAATCGAAACTTTGTAAATTTATAATTAAATAAAATATTTTTTATTTAAAATCTGGTATTCTTATTCTCTTAAGACCTTACTTAAAAATTTCAACAAAATTTGTATGGTACTATAACAATCGAAATTTTGTTTGCATTAATAAATTATGTAACCGAAAAATTATGATAAATAAAAATGTCACTTTTGCGAAGTATATTTTCCTCGCCATTATTAAAAAAAAAATCTAAAATCAATTAGTAATGTAGTTTAAATAAAATATGATTAACTTTTTTAAAGTAATTAGAAATACAATAATGATATTATTCAGTAACGACTTAATTTTGCTGCGGATTGTACATACATTCATATGTGACTTTACATTTTTTATCTTTTTTTTAAACATTTACTATCTTTCTCGTTCGCGCAACGTCACCGGCCAAGATAAATTTGGGGAACAGTAGATAAGGAAATTATAACGGAAGAGCAAGCTGAAAATTTACCATATGAATGTAAGTGTAAACTTGTACAAGCGGATCCCTTTATTTGTGCTACGTATTTCGAAACGAAATTAAAAGAAATACGTAAAACATGGTCCAGTCCTGAAAGTCCTTTTGGCCAATATAAAGTAAATCATTTCTATTATAGAATAGAATTCCAGCATAGAGGAAGTCCCCACGCGCATATGATGTTGTTTTTAGATAAAGCACCACGTTTTGTACCTGGTGATCCGTCTTCAATAGATAAAGTTATTGATTTTATTGACAGTATTATAACATGTACCAGTGACGGTTTACCAACCGATCTCGTACGTCTTCAAACTCATAAACATACTCATACATGTAGACCTAATAAAGATCGAGTATGTCGATTTGGGATACCGTTTTTCCCGATGGATCAAACAAGAATACTATTAGAGCTCGAAAAAGACCATCCTTCGTATAAAAACGCAAAAAAAATGGCTGAATCTCTACAAGAAAAAATGCAAAATATACCAGAGGATATTCAGTCTTTTGACGATTTCTTGCTTTATACAGGACTGTCCATGGAGAACTATATTCTTGCTGTTCGAAGTACTTTATCGAGACCAAAAATTATGTTGAAAAGAACTCCTAAAGACATTTATATAAATCCTTATTGTTTAAAAATCTTAAGTTTGCATAGAGCAAACATGGATGTTCAATTTATATTAGATCCATTCGCCTGTTCAGCTTATATAGTAGATTATATTAATAAAGCTGATAGAGGAATGTCTCGGCTCTTAAGGGAAGCTGTAGAAGAAGTAAAAATGGGTAACCACAGCGTGCGTGAATCCCTGCGAACAATTTCGAACGTTTTTTTAAATTCAAGTGAGATTTCTGCGCAAGAAGCTATTTATTGTCTTACAGGTCTTGCCTTATCTCGTGCAAGTGAAGCAGATATTTTTATCAATACAGCATTACCTCAAGAAAGAGTACACATTTTAAAACCTTACCGTGAACTTAAACTTTTAGATCCTCATTCGACAGATATTTTTCAAAATAACATATTAAATTATTATTCTATGCGACCTATTGAATTAGAAAATGTAAGCTTTGCACATTTTGCGGCTTATTACATGTATTCTAAACGTACAAGTAACTCCAAATTTGACAATGAAGAGATTCGTGACTCCTCGAATACAAAATTTCAGATAGAAGAAGATAATAATAATGTACTAGAAGTAAGTGGAAATTGGATGCGTTTGCAAAATAATTTAGGATATATACGCAAAAGAAGTAAACCTCGTATAATTCGATTTCGTCGGTACAGTTATGAAGAAGATGCTGATAATTTTTATAGAGAACAACTCATGTTGTATATACCATGGCATAATGAAGAAGAAGAATTACTAAATCCAGATTTAGACAGTAAAAATAAATTTTATCAAAACACTGAAATGATTAAAGCTGAATGTGAACAATACAATAAACTGGGTGGACCCGAACAATTCGAAGCTCTTTTATTGGCTATCAAAAATGCGGAAAGTGCTTATGAATTTGAGGAAGCTAATGAAAGAGGAATGCCTAAAGATGCACTAGCAGAGTATGAATTCGAGGAACAAATAGGAGACGTTGCTGACGATTTAATTCCGGGAATTAATCCAGGACCCAATAATTGTGGAGATCCTATGATTTCTATAGCACAACCAGCAAAATTGTCCGAAAGAGACTTTTTGATTCTCAGTAGAAAATTAAATCCAGGTCAGCGAGATATTTTATTACATGTTTTAAATAACTTTTGTACGCCAGTAAAAACTCCGTTTCATATTTTTATTAGTGGTGGTGCAGGTGTCGGTAAAAGTGTATTGATTAAAGCTCGCTATCAATGTTTAACCATTCATTTTAACAAGGAAGCAGGATCCGACCCAGACGACTTGAAAATTCTGTTGACAGCTTTCACAGGTAAAGCTGCGTTTGGTATTGGAGGTCAAACAATCCATAGTGCTCTGGGATTACCAATTTCACAAGCTGGAAGTGTTTTACCGGAACTTTCACCAAGTGTGGCAAACACACTTGCAGTAAAACTAGCAAAAATTCGCGTATTAATAGTGGATGAGATATCAATGTGCGGATCACGAACATTTCATCAAATTGATAGAAGATTTCGACAAATTTTTCATTCAAATGAGCCTTTTGCTGGAATTTCAATAATTGTGGTAGGTGATCTGAGACAACTATCGCCTGTAGGAGATAACTGGGTATTTCAACCCAATAGTCGCAATCCTTTTGCGAATTTAGCAGGTACTCCACTCTGGGGTTTATTTGTTTTAGTAGAATTAAAGCAAATAATGCGTCAACGAGATGATATTACATTTGCGCTGGCGCTAAATAACATGGCAGATGGGAAAATGACAACTGATGATATAAACTTGATAAAAGATAGATGTTTCTCTGAATCAGCAATTCCTGATCATATAAAAGAAAGTATCAACTTGTTTTCAAGCAATCGTGAAGTAGACGAGCACAACCATAGGATTCTGTCATCGATGACTAGTATTGGAGCTACGTCGAATGCCATTGACACTGTTTCTGGAGATAGCACACCGTTAATGAAAGCAAAAGCATTACAAACTGTATCTAAATTACCTACTCAAAGTACATATGGTTTGCCTAATACTCTTATTTTGAAAATAGGAGCAATTTATATGATGACTGTAAATATAGATACAGCTGATGGATTAGTTAATGGTTCTACTGGAAAATTGAAAGAAATTGACTTTGCCACTAATAAGAATACTGGAGATCGAAGACCACTTCGCATATGGATATATTTCGAAGATGATAACATCGGTGCAATAAGGAGGTCTCAAACTATTAGCTCACTTCAACAATATAAAAGAAGAATACAACAAGGATGGACACCAATAGATCAAGTCACATATACTATAAAAAGATATAAATCTTCAAATTTACAAGTTCGACGGAGCCAGTTTCCTATCGTACCCGCGCAAGGAATTACTATACATAAATCACAAGGTCCACATTACAAAGAGTGATTGTACACTTGCATCCCAGTGTTCGTAGATCGATGATGTACGTTGCTTGTTCGCAAGCTACAACTGCCCAAGGGTTATTTATTGTTACATCAGGAGAATTTCAAGCTCCGTCTGCACCTTCAGAATTAGACGTTGTAGGAAGAGAGATAAAAAGACTTAGGCAGACACCTCTTATCCCAGTATATCGTTTTTTAAGAGAACCTCGCAATTGTACACAAATAATATTTCATAATGTTCAGTCATTGAGAAATCACTTACCAGATGTAAGTTGTGATCCTGTTATAGTAGCTTCCGACATCTTTTTAGCTGTAGAAACATGGAGTTCCAGTGCAGATTTATTTGATCTACCTGGTTTCAGAGAGATAGTTAGAACTGATGGACCTCAAAAAACTTCTGTAAACAGAGGATATGGGATAGCAGCTTTTATTAAACCGAATTTAACGTGTTCTACTGTATGTAGTTACACTCAAAACAGCAATGGTCCTGGTCATTGTGAAGGTGTTTCGTTTATTATAAATGGAGTACGTTTTGTCGCGATATATAGGTCACCTCACTGTTCAGATAAAAATGCAATAGATTTTATACTGAAAAACATTTTAAGTAATAATATACCGACATTAATATTTGGAGATTTTAATGAAGATTTTCTTCATAAAGAACAGACAGCACTTCGTAATTTATTAGAAAGCAAAGGCTATATTTCATTACTTAATAAATGCGTAACAACACGGGGTGGTACTCAATTAGACAATGTTTTTGGAAATTTTCGGGGTATAGATGTTGGAGTATTTCAGTCTTTATTCAGTTACCACCAACCTTTATGGGCCCGTGTACATATATAATTACAGTTCATCTCGTTACTTTTTATCTCTTTTTATTTTTATTGTATTTTTTTTATTGTTCATAGTGTACACTTATTTCTATATCGTACAGAAATATATCTCCTAAATTAAGGGTAAGATTTTTTATTTATTTTTTATTAAATTATAGATGCATAGACAAGTTACATGTTACAACAATACTATTAATTAAATACTATTTCTGAATTAATTCTTACATAAATGATTACTTTATATATTATAGAAAACTAATTATTGTAACAGAATTTTTTTAATAGAAAACAAATTAGTGTAACATATTGGAATTAATGGTTGCCGAATAAAAAAAATATTTTTGAATAGTTTAAATAAAGTTTAAATAAAAAAATACTGGTCATTTTAGAAGCACTTTTTTTTAATTTTATAATACTTTAAATTAAAAGAAGAGAATCAAAAAATGTCTTGAAAAGAACTAAAAACGCTAAAGATTTTATTAAAAAAAAAAAAAATAAAATAAAAAAAGGGCATGCACAGAGCTCCCACTTAAAAAAAAAGACCATTGCATAATTAAAAATATATTAGTAGTTAAAAAAAATTATTAGTAATTAAAAAAAATAAAAAATCATTGCAAAAAAACCCATTGCATTATAAAAATTTATTAGTAATTAATAATAAAAAAAGTATTTAAAAAATAAGTTGTTATAGAATTTATTTATTTTATTTTACTGAAAAAAGTGAAATAGCTTATTTTAAATTTATCTTTAAAAAAAAGGTTAAATTTATAGTAAAAAAATTTATCGTAAAAAAAGGAAGTGTTTTAAAAGGCCACTTGTGTATAATACTTGAAAAGAAAAAAAATATTTTAAACGGCTGTTTAAAACGCTAAAAATATTAAAAAAAATTCATGTATAGAGCATTCATTTTTAAAAAAAGCAATGGCATAGTAAAAGAAAATTATTAGCAGTTAAAAAGAATTTAAATAAGTTGTTATAAAAATTATTTATTTTATTGAAAAAAATAAATAAATTAATAAAAAAATAAATAATAAAACTGAAATAAATTTGATTTTTATGCAGTTTAAATAAAGATAAAAACGATATATTTTGAAAATGTTTCGTTACAATACTTTAAATTAAAATAAAAAAAAGTGTTTTGAAGATGACTAGAAGTATTTTAATAAAAGCCTACTTAAAGCATTAAAGATATTAAAAAGTGGATGCATAGAGCTACTGGCGAACCCACCACTTAAAAAAAAGGGTAGTGCGCCATGGTGATACCGCCAGGTGGTGTGGAAATTCACCAAATTAAATATATTTGACGATGTGGTGTAGTAAGGGCAACTAATAATTCAATTGTTAGACTTATTGCAGAGCGGAAATTATTAGGCCACCAAGACCCTGTTATTGTTCCAGCGTATAGTAGTGCAGCCTTATTATATAGAAGAGGTATCAAAATTTGCTGGGTCCATTTTGGAATAGGATCTAGGGATTCCGTTAATGGATCAGGTGGTTGATTAATTAAATTTATTGAAAAGCCAAAAGAATAAGACAAGAAAATAAAAGATAGATAAAATAACGTGTAAATTGTACATATAATATAGCAAATCTCAGTTGACAATAAGGGCAATAAAATTTTACAAGTCAGTTTTACACTGGAACAAAATATATAGTGAATATAGTTTAACATCGTTTTTAAAGTTCCTACGTGAGTACATGTAAGTAAGATAAAAAAAGTATGTACAAAATCATAATTTTGTATTTTTCCATATTTTTTTTTTTTTTTTTCATAAAACTGAATGCGTAAACTCGAACACGAAACTTATATCAAATTTCAGTATAGGTGAAATAATCGTAATGAGCAGATAATTTATATAAGTAATAAACCTAATAATAAAATTGAAATATTGGTATGAATGGATCTTGGATGTTTTTTTTTTCTTTATATTGTGGTTTTGGATATGATAATGCGATCGACTAGCAAAAATAAAACGGGGCATGTGTTGTCAGGCATTACATTGCTCTTAACTGCTCTAAAATTACGGTCACTACGGTAACTGTTTGCTACGATTTTGTATTTTAATTTTTCAGTTTATATTAAAATATATTTCCAATTAAACGTGCTATTTATTCTGTCATAATTCAACTAACCTTTAAGTTATATTTTTTAATTCAAATGTAAATATTTAACCAAATACAGAAAAAGATGTATATTTAGTGCAAATAGATCAGTTTTTGTTCCTGTTTTGTGTTTATTTTCAAATTTATGGTTAAATTTTAATTTATGCCACGTAAGTGTCTTAAACAAATTTATTTTATTAATTATTTCTTATTATTCTCCAAAAATTTGTTTTAAAAACTAAACATCAGTTTTTAAATGTATTTCATTTCTGTTCGATTTTTTTTTTGTATGTAAATCCGACTTTTGAAATTAGGTCAGCTAGACAAAGATGAATTTATCTGATTTTCCATATTCGTTGTCCTTTATTACTAACAACCAATCATAATTTTTAAAATTTTATTGCTGGTCTTCTTTCTTCTCGAAGTTGGCGAATTATACATACCCTGCAATCTAATATTGGGTTTCACTAGTATCTATGATTTAAGGTAAGAAAATACTTTAAAATAATGAAAAAAATTCGTTAAGTGCGTGTTTTTGACACGCACTAAGTAATGTCATCTCAGTGAAAGTGTTAATTTATGATTTTTTGTTAACTCTATAGTTGTTTGTTAACTCTACAGCCCTCTTGTGTTTATTCAATAGGGATGTATAACTCAATAATTATTCAGTCACACAACGATTTTAATATGTCATCTGAGATGCGTACGCATCTGAGATGACATAAAAAGTGGTATTTTTGCAAAGTATAGTGTGTGATTAATTATTATAATAAGAATTATGATAAAGTAACTCTCAAGTCAATTAAATTCACACGGATGGGGCATAAACGATGGGAACAAAGTTAGGATAGAGACCGACCGATTCCCTACAAATTAGCGCCAATATAATCCATCTATTGAAAATCGTATACCGTGTATTTTAAGTTGTTCTGCATTGATAAATTATGTATAAAACTATAAAAAACCAGTTCATATCCTATTTTCAAATTTTGGAGCTCGATCTCTTTAAAACGAAGAGATATCGATTTTTTATTCTTAAAAAAGTATTTATTTTGGCCGATTTTACCAAAATATGCACTCAAATCAGGGCTTTCAGGGAGTCGTAGTTATCAACCTAAAGTCTATTTACACTACTTTCGGGCTCAATATCTCGAAAACGAAGTAAGATATCAATTTCTTTTATTCTTGAAAAAGTTTTTATTTTGGCCGATTTTACCAGAATATGCACTCAAATTACGGCGTTGGGGTAATCGTAGTTGTTAACATTAAGCCAATTTTTCTAATTTTCGCGTTCGATATCTCGAAAACGAAGTAAGATATCGATTTTTTTTATTCTTTAAAAAGTGTTTATTTTGGTCTATTTTATCGAAATATGCACTCAAAAGTTCATACAAACGCAAACACACAAAATAATAAAAAAAATTTGAAAAAATTGAATTTTTTCAAATTTTAAAAGTTTCCCAGCCTTTCCATTATCGATATCGAATTGTGTTTCGCTGGTATCTATGATTTAAGGTAAGAAAATATTTTAAAATAATGAAAAAAATTCGTCAAGTTAGGGCTCTGAGAAGGCCTAACTTAGTGCGTGTCAAAAAACACGCACTTGACGAGTTTTTATATCATCAATAGCCATAATTTCACTCACAATTAACATAAACCAAGTCGTCGTGGTGTATGTTAACATTCACCGGTGTATGACCGAAATCGTCATGAAGAGAAAAAATAACGGTCATTCACCAACTAGCGTGGTGGTTGTTAACTTACATCAATGTACTTAAGATACATTGCATTTCGGACATTCACAGTAACATTTATATTTGGTAAAATACTCTTTTAAAGTCTTTTACGAGTACGAGGAAGCTGTGTGCCACACCGCATTGGCAGTTATTCTTTATATAATTGTTGTAATTTTTTTTAAATCAATGATTCAGTGTAGCTTAAAAATCAAACATAAAGTTTATTCTTCTATAAAATCAATTTATTTTTTTCATAAAAATAGATAAAATATTTTTATATTAAATTATTTGTAACATGCGTTATACTGTGTTTAATGTCATTACAGAAGATTTCGAACAAGGCAGCCGAAGATTAGAAAAGCCATTCAGAAAAAGAAATGTTGATAGTTCTGAAACCGCAAGTCATAATGATTAAATAGTAGTCATGAAACCTTCAAAGATAGCTAAGACTTTAGCCAATCTAAATTCACTGATACGTGATCCATTCATGGACGATATTGTAGCAGAATCAGTCGTGAAGGATTCTGCAACTAATAATGGTACCACAAATAATACCCAGCTAACTTCTCGAAAAGACAAAACAACATCAGAACCGCTGCCAACGAGTCAGCAAGATATTTACAATTATTTTGATTGGCTATTATTTAATTCGAAAAAAAGAAACAAACACAAGTAGTAAATTACAATTGGGCTTTTTCACGTCAATTCGACCAGTCTTAAAAGTAAAGTTCTTAGATTTTTTTCACATTCACTATAATTTATCTACCAGTAGAGCTATGTTCAATTTTGATACTAATTTCTCAAAATTACTATTTAGGCTCGAGATATTTTGCTTCGAAAATTGCAGTAATTATCGCGGTTTTTTGCATCATTTTTTTAAAAAATACTAACGAGGGATTTGAATTGGATGATTTTTGTGGGTAAATTCATGAAGCCCCCTAGTACATTACAACGCAATAAAACTTTTTTTTATATTGTACAGTTTCGTTTTTCTATGTACTCAGGTCAAATTTGGACAACCCTGGTCAAAATCTCTAATGACCTAAATAGATTATTTTTTGCCCATTGTGTTCAGAATTTCATCTTCTTTCAAATTTTCAAAAGAAACTGATGGATTTTTACTGGTATCAATATAAAAATCAAGAAAAACCTAAACTACGTGTAGTTATAGAGCATTCATATTGTACATATAACATTATACAGTAAATATTTAGCCACAATAGTCCAACCAAATTACACAAAGAGAAAATAAAAACTGTTACCTAGGCCTTTATAAGTGGAAATGGTAAAGAGGCTTATAATAAGCGTAAAAAAAATAAATGCGTGACCAGGGGCGGTAGTGGGTTGATTTGGAGGTCCCAAAAGAGTAAAAAATGGTAATATTACAATTTCCAGCGAAAGTCGAAGTCAAAGAAAAAATTATCCTTTATAAAAGTTGTAGACCATGTAAAAATCTACAACTTTTGTAAAGGTCACTTTTTAACATAACCTCAGAAATTCTGGTAGTTAAAAAATATTCACTAATTACTTTCGACTTATTAAAATATTTTTTAATAATTGTTTAAATATTACTTATTATTCATTATTCATAAGTTATTTAAAAACAATTCAAATATTGTTTGTTAAATATTATTGTTAATTACAGATCGATGTCTTTCAAATGATTACGGCTGGATTCACTAACTGTGAACGTGATGTTAATAATAGGAAAACAGATAAAAAAAAATATCCAGCTACAGTATTCCGGATGCGGAAAAAAAATCGAGGGCGTTGGAAAAAGAAGTTTTAAAGAAACAGAGTCTTTCAAAATCATGGAAAGTAAGTCGATGGTTTATTAAATATTAATATTGATTTTAAAACTGTTTATTGTTCCAGAGTTTCTCTTAACGAAATATCATGGGTCCAAAGAAAAACTGGAGATAAACAGCTGGTTGAGTCGCTATTTATTAGGTGCCAAAGATAGAGAAGGCGGCCGAGCTCACCGCGGAAATATAAACAATCAAGTTACAGAATAATTATGATTTACAATAACAATAATTTAATATTTCGATGTCACAAAATAATTTAATTTCAATTTTTTATCACAATACTCTCATAACTTTTTACAACAATACTCAAAATTTAGATTTATGAGAAATTTATTTATTCACTTTTTATTGTTGAGAGCTTTAAACAAATTATTATGATTAGAAAGAAAGATTTTAATATAATTATAAGAGAATGTCCTCAAAATAGCATTTAAAAATTAACGCGATAAAAAATTGAGATCAAAATTTATTTTTATACAATTGAGTTGCCTAGTTTCAAAATCTACTTTCAAAATCTCTCCAGTTTTCAAATTTTTTGATTTTTTAGGGCCATTAACTTTTAAATGCAATAAGGTATATGCCCCCAAACATTTTTTGTTATAATTTTAATTGTTTGCTAAAGAAATTGCTAAAGAATTTGCAACTGAAATATAACATAATTTTCAAAGCCTGCTAAAATTGCATTGTAAACTTTACAAATCCTGCTAAATACCTATACATAACCTATGTTTTAGATTTTAACCATTCAAATTTTAATTTTTTCACTGACATGCGGGACGTACGAAGTATAAAATTGTGTTTTCACGTAAAATTTGTATTTTAGTATTTACCTAAAATTTTAAATACCGTAATTGCGGCTTACTTGAGCCCTGTGGTGTAACTTGAGCCCAAAACGGAAAAAGTATTATTTTCTGTTTTGTGCTTATATTAGTCAGTAGTAGAAGTAAGTTAGATGTTTAGCTAGAAGGTAACAGCAGTAGGTTTACGGTGTTTAAGTTTAGGTAGTTCTGAAAATTGACACTAGAGGTGAGGCACGTGTTGTTTACTCTCTGTTTGAAATTGATGTTTTGTTACGTTGCTAACTTTTGACTGTAAAAGTAATTGTGGTAGTCTACAAAGGAAGGTAAGTGTATAATTTTATTATTTTGTTCATTACTAAACTAAATTCAGATATGTTCATATGCCAACCATTCCGTTAATTTTTTAAATTAAGGTTTTGATAAATCAGTAAAATAACCTTAAAATTAGGGTAACTTGAGCCCATTATAACTTTGGTATAAAATGGTGCAAGACTATAGCAGAAATTCCGAAAAGTCCTAAACCGTTGGACAAGTTCGTTAACCAGGTACATCCGATGCCCAAAACATGTTATTTTTGGAAATTTTCATGAAGAAAATTAATTTTTTCCAAAATTTCTCCTTATTCAAAAATTTTTACACTGTTGGAACTAGGAGAAAAAATCACACAAAAAAGGTTTTTAAACTATTATTCTATGTCAACTGGTTTCCGAGAAAAACTAATTTTTGTAAACGGAAATTCGCTACGTTATGCAGGATGCTGCGATAGAAGTATTGAATAAGTAAAGTTCCTTATGTTTGTAGAATGTTTTAATTAGTAACCAACATCCTACATGGTCTCAAACTGTTTTCAAATGAAAATCACCTGGAAATTTAGGTTTGGGCTCAAGTAACCCGATCTTGAGGTTAACTTGCTCGATAACTAATTGCTCGATAACTGTCACTCCTAAAAATTTTTGGACGAAATATCTGAAAACTAGAATCTGGGAGCTTCAAAATGTTTTTTTTAACATCTCGATACGACCATTTTTCACCTAAAGACAGCCCTTCAAAAATCACTAAAAAATTAACAATTTTTTTTTTGCTCCCTTAATTGTTGGCAGGAGTACAGATCATCTCTTATTTTCGATGAATCTATAATATCAATTGTTATAGAGTTTTCATCAGATGGATAAATGTATTCTGCTTCAGTTGTTGTAACTTGTGCATATTTATGTTTAGCAGTAACTGTATTGTTCATTGTAGTGTTAGAATCAGCATTGATTTTATTTGAAATGCCTTTATAGTCAGTAGGAATTTCGTGATTATTACTACTTATGGTAGTAATTATATTTAATCGAATTTAATGGATAACCCTCTCCGTAGAGTGTGTGTCTTTTTGATAGGTTTATTAGTTATTATATAGAAGAAAGAAATATATTACTGAGGTAAACTCCTCACTAGTTTTTTATTGTTATTAATTTATTATGTCACTATTTATTATAACAATATACAACATAAACTCAAGTCGAACATAATTATATTATGATACTGTCTTTTCCTCTTTATTAAATGCTCTGAATTATTTACGATCCTACGTTTTCCTAAAATGTAGCCATCTCTACATATTGTGCTCCTATCTAATTATCATTAAAATAGTTAATGATACCAAATTTATACATACAAATGATAATTATAAAGAACCAAAAAGTTCAAAAATGATAACTTAGATCATGATACTAACATCCTGGCGATACTCGTACATTTTCGGGAAAGCTCCGCACTATCCGAGCTTTTCGTTATACAAACTACCACCCGCCCCTATTAGTTCGGATAATCACGGGATTACTGTATTTACCAAAGGGAGTGACTATTTTCAATGACATACCATTACTGTTGTTTGCGTGAGTAAAACCCCTGTATTTTGTACGATTATTAAAACAGATGACTCGTTGTTAATTTCATTGTTCCTAAGGTACAGCGTGGAGAAATTGAAGTGAAGAGTAATTTCTTAGGTGATTTACAAGAATTAATATCACCACAGAAGTAATATTTCATTTCAAATACATAAAAATTGTAAAGATTTTCTAACTTTTAAGTTGACAATTTTTTTTTATTTTACTTTATTATATCTTAAATAATTATAACAGTTATAGAATTGTGTTCATTTAAACTCAATTCGAGAAAATGTCTTAAAATGAGCAAATCGATTTATTCAGGAAAGGGATATTTGATATAGGAATAATCAAATTTTTAGTACTGAATATTCATTTAACAATTTATACAAGTAGTTAATTTTTCCATACAATATAATTCTGAAATTTTAATGTCGTTTATTTTTACAAAATAATATAAAAGGGAAAAACGTGAAAGCTGTTAAAATGAATGTGATGTGTAAACGATTCCTGATTACTTTTTTTTAGTTATTATAGTTCGACAGTTAAACAAAACAACACCAACAATAGAAATTATTGACAAAACTCTATACAATTACTATCTCTTTTTTGCGCTTTTTGTTTTGTTAGGTTTGGCCTGCTCTGCAAGCTGACGTTCAGCTGACATTGCCATTTTAATACAATCAGATGTTATGTAGAACGATATTCATTTTGTTTTGGAACAATTAGTATGCCGCGTTTATATGAGACTCTATGCAACAGTTTCGTATGTAATGCACGTACATACATACTCGTATCAGGGCTATTTGACAATGAGTGATAAAATTATACAGGTATATCAATACTTAATATCATAATCGAATTTGTATTAAAATTATTACTCTTAGATACACAAAATACTCCTAGCGTAGTAGTCAATGAAGCATCAAAATGATCAAAATCTCAAAATTCTCTATGACAGTTCCAATTTTTGATTTTTTATTTTAAATCGCATGTTTGAATACATTATTTTATATCATAAGTATTTCAAATGGTGGTCTTAACTCCCGCAGGACCCTGGAATCTATAAAACGTCCAAAACAAATGGCTGGACGGATCTTGATCAATTTTGCTCAAATACTATTAATTTCCCAGAAAAAAATAATTATAATAAAAATATGTTTGGTTTTCTTGTTGCTTTAATATCTACCAGAGAAACATTTGTTTACAAATACATATAATACAACAGTTAAAAATAATTCGTAGAGTAAATTTTCGTAGGATAGGTACGTTACCTACTTAATAGAACAATGTTCGTGGATCAAAACTGTTATTTTATTGATTGATTGATTAATATTTATTTGTAGTAAATCGACAGTGTCATTACAAAGAGACTTTACACCAGTAATATAATTGTATTAATTAAATCGATCGCTAAAGAAAAAGAAAACAAGTAACACTAAACAAAAAAATTAAATTAAAAAAAAAAAAGAAAAAAAATTTCAGTATGAAAACAAAATTAACTTCTATATATTAATATCTATCGGGTTAGGATTACTAAATTTACGATTAGTAAACCGAATAGCTTCCCAAAAATCTTTCGAACTGCGACTATTCGCTATTTTATCAGAAACATCTTTAAAGTAATTTTGTTTCACCATTTTCACTAATGTTTACTGTTATTTTATTAGTAGATAATAAATGATTTTTTTTCTCTTTACATCATTTCGTATAAGGTGGGCGTTACCTTGAAATTATGTAATTTTGGTTAGATTTACTTTAGATCTGGGCAAGACAACTTTCAGAATAGCTTGGGGTAACTTAACAAGCTGCCTCCTATCTCTAGAAGTAATAGGTAAGATTTAAAAGGGAACAAAGTGGGTGCCACATTTTTTTACTCAAGACAATAGCAATAGCCGTCTTGCTATATGTTTGAATCCATACAAGCAGCGGCCTAGAAAGTCTTTTTTGTGGAAAATGGCGACCGGCGATGAAAAGAGGATTTATATTGATAATCTGAAATTAAAATATCATTAAGTTGATCTCGGCGAGCCGATGACATCGATGTGCAAACATAATATTTACTGTAACAAGGTGATGTTGTGTATGTGGTGTGATATGAAAGGCGTACTGCATTATGAACTTCTATGGAATTTGGTCATATAGTTACTGCTAACAGTTATTTTTAACAATTAATAAGTATAACTAAATCAAAAAATTGAACGAAAATGTCCATAAAAAAAGAAAATATTGAGTAAAACAGCTCCAGTGACAACACCGGGTTTATGTGAGTAAACCGATTAAGGATACGTTAATAACGCTTGGATGGGATTGTACTTCATTCGGAATATTCATCCGACTTAGCTTCAACCAATTTTCCTGAAATTATGAATTACCTGAAAGATAGCTGAAGGTCATTCAAAGTTATGAAAATTATTTTAATGAATAAACGTTTCTTTCCAAATTTAGTCTCTCGGTCCAATCTAAAGTATTATGAAAAATATTAATACTGTTGAACACTAAAAATTATAGTCACAGATGACGTTATAAGTTGATTCGCCATCAGTCGGTAAAAAATTTTGTCATCATGATCAGGAACCGCAGTAAAATAAACTCTCATAGCGAATTTTAGGTAAAAGACAAAGTCGTAAGAAAATAATATTGAACCGAAATATACGTAAGTGTTTTAGTACACAAAAGTATAGAATAAACAGGAATAAATATTCAAATCCAAAGCTAATATTTTGATAGAAATTTAAAAAATTCATTTTTATGACGTACACTCCCTATTTATAAAATTTTGTTCATACAAAACCGTAAGTAATAAATTTAATAAAACGTATAAATAAAACAGAAAAATACAATAGCATGGTGTGATGTGTGTACATACGACAATGTACTTATGTGTTGGATTTGCAACTTTCTACTTGCCGTTTCGGTTCGAATGAGGAATCAGAAAACCAATCTAATTGAAGACTGATGATGTAGATTATTGGTGGCATTAGAAGTGTGACTAAATGAAAATATTTTTCACACATATAAGCCATATTTCCAAAAGAAAATTGCAACATTTTTATAACAGAAATATAAAACTCAACATTATAGTCATTAGTGAGTCATTACAGTCCATACAGCCACTTAGATAACACCTCAATTAATAAAAATGTATTAATGTTATGTCATTAATAGTTTCAGTTGGTTTTAGTCATTAATTTTTCAATTTTTGGAAAATAAGGATATCCTTTAAGAATTCTTATCATTAATGTTCAATTTTTAAATAATAACTTATAATCCCTTGGATATATGAAAATAAAGAATTAGTGGCTGAAAGGAATAGTAACGGTAACTTCAAAAATGCACATCATAACTTTATTGATGCCTACATGATGCGATGCTGATGTTATCTTGACATTTGATTAGGGCTCTCATCCGTCCGGGGAGGGTTCGGACGGGGTCTTTGACAGGGTCCGGGTTTAATTCTACTAAAACTAATTACGATGTGTGTTCAAAAAGTAAGGTGACTTTATATTTTTATCAAAGACCTTTTATTTATTCATCAATATTCATGTTGTTCCCTTTAAAGTAATCCCCCTCAGATACAATACACTTGTGCCAACGCATTTTCTAATCCTCGAAGCACTTCTGATAATTATGCACTTTTTGGTATAGCCTTGAGCTCTTCCGGCGATGCTGTTTTATTTTCTTAATCGTTGCAAATCTCTGTCCTTTCATGGGTCTTTTCAGTTTTGGGAACAGAAAAAAGTCATAGAGGGCTAAATCCAGTGAATATGGTAGCTGAGGCATGATTGTGGTATTTTTTTGGGCAAAAAATCACGCACAAGAAACGATAAGTCAGCAAGTGCATTATCGTGATGGAAAAGCCATGAATTGTTTTCCCACAATTCCGGACGTTTTTTTTCGTATCGCTTCTCGCAAACGGTGCATAACTTCAAGTTAATACTCAGCAGCTTCTCTAATGGTGATTCGACGATTTCCCAATACCATTTTCTTCATTTTTTCAACGTTTTCATCAGTTGTTGACGTGCTGGGGCGTCCAGAGCGAGGTTCGTCATTGACTTCTTCTCGGCCTTCTTGGAAGAGCTTATAATACTTGTAAATATTTTTTTTACTCAGAGTAGACTTACCGTATGCCACTGTTAACATTTCGAGTATTTTGGAACACTTAATTCCATTTTTCATACAAAATTTGATGCAAATCCTTTGATCCATTTTTTTCGACAGCAGAAAATCGCCGAGCACACAAAACACTTCTAACCTTTATGCCTCTCACAAACGAACAAAGAATGCTATATAGCTGAAACTGTGAACGTTCGGGACGAGTGTACTAACGCAACAAAATAAAAAAATCGACAAGTGAATGTACGTAGCCCGAGAAATTTGAAGTCAACTTACTTTTTGAACACACCTCGTATATAAATATCAGATTATTGCAATTATATACTTTTATGTTACTTAAATAACACTAGGCAGTACTAAAAAATACTCGAGCAAAATAAACCGTGAAGTTTGTAGGTGATGTCACTCCTGATACTAAAAAAAATATTAATTTTGTTCACAGTCAGTCATGTCTTAAAGAGTAGATACATCAGCAAGCAAAAAATTTGCATTTCGTTCAAAAAATCTGGCCTACGAGGACTTTTGATGCTCCAAGACAGAAAAAATGTAGTTTAAGCTTTTAGCTAACCTGTTTAAAGAAATATTACCACCATTACACATAAAACTAGGGCTTATCAAAAACTTCATGAGAGCTACGAGCACAAGGGTCCAGGCTTTCAGTCTTTGAGAAAAAAATGTTCTTCCTTGAGCAATGTCAAAATCAAAGAAGAAATATTTGTGGGTCCAGATATCAAAAAATTAATAGAGGACTCAGATTTCATTTCAATCTTAAACGAAGTAGAAAAGGAAACCTGGCTGTCGTTTGACGAAATCACGGAAAACTTTCTTAGAAATCGCAAGTGCTCTGAATTCGTCAACATATTTGACAAAATGTTATAATCTAATTATAAAATTGAGTTGCAATATGTGCTTGAAAATACATTTTTTGCAGTCTCATTTAAATTTTTTCCCTAAAAATGTAGAGGGCGTCAGTAACGAAGAACGTTTCCATCAAGATATTACTACTATGGAATTTAATTAGGGAAACTTCGACCTCGAACTACAAACGCAAACAAAGAAAGACTAGAAGAAGTTTGTTTTTTAGTTCCACATAAATTTTTTTTCTTTAAGAATTGCATTAAATATTAAAAAATAAGTAAATACTTTTCTTACATAATTGTGACGTTACTGAAATTTTTTATATATGTTTCTACACTATAGAAGGCATAAGGAATACGAATCACATAAATTCGTTTGCGAGAATAAAAAGTCCTCTTTTGTTGCCCAGTGTAATTTATAACTAAACTGTAGTTAAAAAACGTTGTCAGTTTGCACCGTGTGTATATAAACCAACCATTCCTATGCATCAGAGCTGTTCAAATAACGGTCCGTTCCCCCTATATTTATAAAAAAAATTTAACAATAAAAAGAAGGATCGAAAGAGATCGAAAGGATGTGATGGTATGGGTAACTGAACAGGTCGTATGTAGGGAAAGTAATTTGAGGGGCGATTTGTTTACTTCAAAAAATTAGAGAGCAACATATCACTTTTTAATCATTCATTAATCATGCCCGCCGAAAATGTAAGGGTCAACTGTCTCACTGGTCATAATCTGACCTTTTTGCATGGATAAAACTGAAACATAGTTTTGCTTTCAAAACTGATTCAACAATGCACCGTACATGTCTTTGTAAAAGTATCAACAGTAAATTTTTATTAAAAATTAATAAAAAATATGTTATAAACGTGCGAACGTGCCCTAAGGGCTCCACAGAATAGGAGTCTCCACAGTTGAAGTCGTAGAATTAAAAATCCACCTAATTTTTAACATTTATTCTTTTTTGCTTGGCAGTTGTATTTTTGGAGGATGGAGTTGATTTTCGTCAACTGTATTTTTGGAGGAATATTTCTGTTTAGGGACTTCCAAATAGCAACTACCCAGGGACCACTCAAAGGTAAATCCGGCCTTGCACTTAACGATTTTATTTATAAATAACTAAAAGCTGCATTTTCCGATTAAAACAAAGAAATGTGATTTTAAAAAAAAAAATGGGTATTTTGGGTCAATTGCCCGGGTCTAATGATCTTAATGATGGTAATCCTAGATTTGACGCATATTTGATGTTTTTGAACGGGATGTTGGCATCATTTAGCCTCTGATTTGGCTATAGATAATACAGCATTATTAGACTGTAGATAATAAAGCAACACAGTTCTTGTATAAATTTGAAAAATAAATTACTACAGTAATAAAGTAATACATACTTTCAAAAATAATTATATTATTTTTAATGGTGAATACTTAGATGGATAATAAAAAAAAATTACTTTTAAAAATTAGATTAAAATATAAATCCAATTTTCAGTCCGGTCATAAAAAAAAGGAATACTATTTGGTCTTAAATTTAGAGTAAAATAAAAATGACCAGAATTTCCACATATCTAGGCGGAAATAAACAGAAATTTTTTTAATTTAATAAAAAAGTAATAGTGAAACTGGCGAGAGCGCCACCACTTGGCGTTTTTTTTTTAAATTATGTGTTGAGAAATAGACTGTTAAATAATATAACAACAATAATTATTTCTTTTTATATTAATTTATTTATGATTTAATTGCACACGGAAAGTTTTTCCTTTTTGATACTCATTTCAATTTTTTAATAATCAACAACTATCATTTTTTTATTTACATAGCTACTGATATTTTTAAAAATAACTTTATTTATTTAATTTTTAATAGAATATTTTGTGTGATGTTTTTATCAATAAAGTTAATAATCTATATCTTCTCATATGTTTTTGCTTATACTTAATAATTTTGTTCACGTATCATCTTATTCACGTATTCAAAATATTATGATTGTGACAATAATGTACAACACAAAACATCTTAAAACGAGGATTATATCCTATAAGATTAATTTTTGTATAGTTGAATGACCTGAAACTCAACATTATGGATTCAGTACATGGTATACGACATTCTATAAATCCTCCAACTGAAAATTTAGTCGGTTCGCTTTCTCAGACACAATTGGAATTTGATGAAAGTGAAGGTGAAAATTTTTCACGATCTTCCTCACTTTCCATGAATATAGTGCCCACAAGAAACAAAAAAGAAAAGAAAAAATTTTATACTAGAACTATTAAAAGAAGATCGTTTTAAAGACGAAAAAACATTTCAACAGATTTTATTATAAATGTAGAAGTTGAAAAAGAAAGAACCGAAATCGAACGTAAAAAAGTGTGCGAATTGCGGGAATTAAAAAATTCTTAAAAAATTTAATACGAAATAGAACTGATTTTTAATATTTAGATTGTGTCTAAAATAAAAATAAAAGCTTTTTAAAAAACAGCTTCCAAAAGTAAAAAATAAATAATAACACGAATTTTGAAGTCAGGTGGGGTGTCGTATAAAATATTACGATCGGATGTTCTTGTAAAATTCATGAATTCTTCAAGATCTACATTCACGCACTCCGCCTGACTTCAAAATTCGTGCTATTATTTACTTTTTACTTTTGGAAGTCGGTTTTTTAAAAAAGCTTTTATTTCATACCTTTTAGTGACAATGCTTATTAGCCCTTACAGTGATAATTGCTTAAAAAAAAGAAGTATTCCAAATTTCGTACGTTTAAGTGGAATAGTTTCAAAGCTTTCATTATCCAAATATCATAAATTTGGGCACTGACTGACTTTGTTTTGAAATTTGGAACAAAAATTGTGTTCAAAGTAAGAATTACTAGGAAAATAAAAATCACTGAAAATCAACCAATTTTTCAAGTCATTACAGAATTTTTTAAATTGGATATTGTCAGAAAATTATTTTTAGAATAAGTAGATTAACATAAATTTAAAAATATGTTACTATAGTTTTAAAGTAAATACTTTGCATAATTATTATACAAATTTTAAAATTGCCATAATTATTCATATTATTGAATATGGTTAAAAAAATTTCTCAACAAATGTTAATAAAACTTTTAAGGAGAGCTTTATTTACTAACCAAAAAAAGAATAACGTAAATTGGCTCAAAAATGTGGGAAAAATCGGTGTACATACAAAAAAAAGAAAACAAAAAAAACGGGTTGAATTGAAAACCTCCCTGTTTTTGGAGTCTATTAAAATTATAAACTTTATAAAATAAAAAAATAAAATTTTACTCATTTTAAATTGCTTTTAATTTAAAGATAAAAAAAATTATGTAATTTAGTACATCATTTTAATTAAGACTATACTTAAAATTTTGGATAAAATTGAGGCAATATGGGAAGCAGATTCAATATATTTCTCCATGTTTATTTATCTCCTGCATAACAAATCTAGTAGCATCCAGCGTAATTACGAAATTCATCCTGCCAACGAACTTTATATCTTCCTCTTGACCGGCAATGTCTCCATGGTACCCAGCAAGTAATTTTCTTGGACCACCTTTTATCCATAGTTCGTAAAAAATGTCCTGCCCACGATCATTTCAACTTTTTTATAAATAAACTTATACAGTTTAAACACAATTTACGTGAATTAATTCTATCGGACAGTCTTTTGTACAGCATTAATCTTCGCGTTTTTCGAACATTTATTGAAATTTTGTTTTGGAGAGGTTTAGTAAGCGCCCAAGTTTGGCAACTGTATGTTAAAGCAGGAACTACACATGAGTTGAACACTTTCGCCTTTATTTGCTTAGGAAAGTTGCCCTTAAATATTTGTCTTAAAGACCAAAATTTTTTTCATGCAGAAATACATCTTTGAATTTCCTTTTCGAATTTGTTTCGAAAGGTCATAATTTCTCCAAAATTTGTTTAAATATAGTCTTACTATAAATATTTATTATTATTATTTATTGCGAATAATTTTGCTTATGAAGAGGCCGATGATCTCTGAGTGCTTTTAACGGCTATTTATTATTATTATTATTATTATTATTATTATTATGAAAAGTTTAATGTAAACGACGCGACTGCACTTCAAAAACCCCCAGGCGGAGGAAAAAGTGTCCGTGCAGTTGGTTATACTGGAGGGATTCATCCGAGAAAAAATCAATTAGCTATTTCTGCGCGTTCAGTGATGTTTCGACCGACGATGAGAAGGGAGGGCATTGGTGAACGGGAGGATTTCCCTGTAATGGCCCTCACTCTTCTCCATACCTCTGAGGTGGTGGTGGAGGTATTAATGGCCGAAACATATTGCTCCCATGATAGCCTCTTTTGCTCTTTGATGGTTCTCTTACAGCGTGCTTGAGCACGCTTGTAGGCTATCACATTTTCGTGCGTGGGGCGACGTCTGAGTTCGTGGTACGCCCGCTTTTTGTCAGCAACTGCTACACTCACGACTTCATTCCACTATAGTACGTAACGTTTGGGTGGAATGCTGGACGACTTCGGTATACTCTTGTGTCCTGCTTCAATGACCCTGGAGGAAATTTGCTCCACATCATCTTCTACGTCTCCAGTCAGCTCGGGTGTACGGAATGAATCAGCGTACATTTCCCAGTCAGCTTGACGAAGATGCCATCTCGGCGAAAACGAATGTGGAGTCATCGGCGTGGTACTATTCAATATAATGGGAATATGGTCACTACCGTATGAATCAGACGCCAGCGTCCATTCATAACGGTGTACCATAACCGGTGAGCCAAGTGATAAGTCGATAGCCGACAGCTCACCGGTTCTTGCGTTAATGAAAGTACCTTGACCGGTATTCAAGAATATCGCTTCGGACTCGTTTACAAACCGTTCTATGAGTCTTCCAAGGGCGTCTCTTTTGCTACAGCCCCACATGGGACTTTGAGCATTAAAATCTCCTAGTCACAAAAATGGACGTGGTAACTGTAATGTAACTGTAATGTAAGCTCGGTCAGGGATTCGATATTCTATTCAAAGTCTGGTAGGTAGACCGAGCAAACAGTGAATTGTGGCGGTGTTAAAAATTGTATTGCAATAGCCTGAAGGGGGATGTTTAACGGGTGGTCCCGGAAAGGGACGCCATCTTTAATGATGATGGAAACACCCACCCTCGCCCTGATGTCCGACTGTACGTCGTGCCGGCGGATTTGATGGTATTTGACAGTAAATTGTTCCGCCGGCCGTAAATGTGTCTCTTGGAGGCACTCACACATAGGCGTGCGCTCAGCCAGAAGCATCTGCAATTCACAGTAATAGTGCTTAACACCATTACAGTTCCACTGTACGATAGCCATTTTTGTTACTACCAGGGTTGCTCCCTAGGAAGTGTGGCTACTTCCTAGGTTTCCCCTTAGGCCAGCCTTTTTTCCTTTTTGTAACGCGCACCTCGGCGTCGGAGTTATCCGACTCCGTGGCCGAGGTGTTGGTATACGCGTCGGACGTCGGGCGTTTCACGCCCATCCGCACCGACGCGGTCGACATTTCCGAGTTACTTTGTTGTGATGTATTGTGACTCGGGTGGGGGGTGACTGGGCGTGTTGGCGTGCCCGGTTTGGACGGCCACTATGGTAGTGGAGCCGTCAATGGTGGGGGCGGAACAAATTCCGCCTCCGGTTGTGAGGTGGCTGGTCCCTTTTTGGGGGACCGGAATTTGGCCACCTCCTTTTCCGCCTAACTGTGACGTCTACTAGGTGGGGTGTTTTTTTTCGGTGATTTCTTTTGAGTAGAAGACGTCACAGTTCTGATGACAGGTCCCTGAGGGGTGGTTGTAATCACCCTCTGCGGCCTGAGTGGGTGTAGGAGTAGAACAGCGGCTTGAGTGGGTGTAGGAGTAGATATACCCGCAGAGCGCACAAGACTTTCTTGGATGCGTTGCATGGTTAACTGCATCTGGCACATTGTGTCTTTCAACTCCTTTATTTCTGTGTTCTTTTCAGCCGCTGTGGGGGCGGGGGCCGCAACAGCGTGTGCGTAGCCCTCCAGTGCCGATCGACGGGGCATGTTGCCCAAAAGCTTACGTCGTGCCTCGGGGTATGTTAGTCGTTCTAAGGCCCTCAGCTCCTGGATGGCTGATCCCTGTTTAAATATGGGGCAATTTCTGGACTTAGCCGCATGATTGCCACCACAATTGACGCACTTAATAGGATCGTCGCATGGCCGTCCTTCATGCAACGGCCTACCACACACGCAGATCTGTTGCGAGACGTTACATTTTTGCGATACATATCCGTACTTCTGTCATTTGTAGCACCTCATTAGTGCCGGAAAGTACGGAAGAACGTCTACTTTAGTAAAAAGGCCGATAACTACTTCCTTTGGAAGTGTAGTTTTATTAAAGGTGACTAATATTAAGGGGGACTCGGGATGTTGATTTCCCCTGCTGTATTTCAGCCTTTTTGTTTCTACTGCCCCCCGTGGAGACATCTCCGACATCTTCGTCGGCTTCAGAACTAAAAGCTTGATATAATTATCCACTGCCATTCTTGGAGTGTCCAATATCATTGGACGCCCACGATTTTTTCCCTTTGTTTTCTTTGAGGGAGGAAGGTTACCCTCCTTGATGTTCGTAAGCTCACCAGTTGATGGCAGCGGGGTTACTTGCGCTAATGTAGCTGGGGTACTAGAAGTAGCCCCACTACTACTGCTCCCACCAGCTGACGTTGGCGGAGCTGGGTTCACGTCGGTGTTTTTGGGCCTGGACTCGCCCGTGTTATTTATAGCTGATTGCCCCATAAAATGTTATACAAAAAAACCCCACCCCGCTCCCTACCTTCACGGAGCCTCATAAGGGACGTGGGACTCCCACGCCGGGGATACGGGAATGAGGGGCCCTAGGGACAAGCCCATTGCCCCAGTAACACGCACGACCCCGGGACGCTCGAATTTACTGCGGCCGGTACATAACCGCAGCCACGGTCTATGCTTGAAGCCAGGGCCAAAGTGAAGTGTTGTCCGCCGTACCCGCAAGTAACGGCTTTCCTCAGTCACCAGGATCCCCTTTTCCAAGCAACGCCGCCAAGCCACATACGAGCTAGTGTGGGTCCCGAAGATGAAGTTGGGACAACAAAGAAAAATGAAAACAAAACAAAACCAAAAACAAAAAAGAAACAAAAGATAAAAGAAAACCTGAAACAAAAAGAAATAAAAATAACGAGAACAAAAAACAATCAAAACGACACGAAATAATAATAAAGGTTAAAAAATGAACTATGAAGGATTTCTCCTCTAGATCCGGCACCTTTCGTGAAAACAGTGGTACCTTGAGAAGAAACGGTGCCGGTCTTGGGTAGTCAAAGGCTAATGGAATCCGAAGATTTCTATATTGCGCATAAACTAGCCCTGGGACCCTTAGCCTCCTTGACACCAATGGGGGATAAATATCCCTCACGGGTGCCAAGGTAGGTATTATTATTATAGACTTTTACGCCAACCTGGCGCTCACTACTCAGTAGGACAGTACTGGGTAACATTCACCTATACCGGCATTATGCAAGGTATTAGGCTCTGTGGAAGGGTAATGTGCCAAACCAATCCGTAAAAGTACCGCAGTACATTCACGGACGGGCTTGTCACATCGCTCCTTATATTGCTATTATTGTCGCTTGAAACGAGGTGTTATGCATCTATTTTGGTGTACACTGGGTCGTACGACGAGACTTTTGTGGGAGCGTAGATGTTGGCTCAATGACAGACGGCTGTGACAGCCTAGTTCGTTTTCGTGTCCTCAGAGGATCGGTAGGAGTAGGGACAGAGGGAAGGGATAGGACTGTTTGTGTTTGTGTGTGTGTTCGTGCATGTGTGTGGATGTGGCTTTCTATGTTACGTTTCTTCTCCTTTTTCTTATGATTATTATTATTTTAAAATTGGAACGCTGCTACCGGTGGATGGCGCGGTTAGCAGTGCTCGGCGGAATCGCCATCTATGGGCGTGCGTCGCCAAAATGAGGAAAAAATGATAAAAAAACACATAAAGACAGGCACACATAAACGCAACAGACAAAGGACAAACATACACAGAATAAAATTCAACGATGAGCCCTGCCATCCCACGGCTTCACAAAGAGCGGATAGTCCCTGGTGGCGGTACGCTAAGTGCTAGCCAGAGCGTCCGGTCACAAAGGTCTGAAAAGAACCGATGAAACTCCGAGGTGTAAAGGGCCTCGGAGTGGAGAAAACTGACTAGAAAACACTCAAAATATTTATTACAGACAATATCACAAAAAAATCTTACTACGTCACTGGGGAGCCACGGACCGACCAGTGACGCAATAAGTAGTTAAAAACAATACCGCTACAGAGCCACAAGAACAAGCCCAGAGCGGCACAACAATATATCGCAGATGAGAATAAAATGTGATGTACCACCTCGAGTGAAAAAGGCCCTCAGTGGAACATCATTAAAAACAAAACATTAACAACAATCTTATTAAAAAAAGAAAACAAAAATATCATAGATTTCAAAGAATTTCCTGCTCTGTGACATGATTCGGTTCCCCGTAGTCTCAACAATTCCGAATTGGCCTCGTCAACACCTAGGAATTTACACGAGTAGGGACAGTGACATCTGATTACTAAGCAACATGTACTGTTCTGTCAGATAACTGATTACTGGGTACAGGTGCCGTTCTGTCAGATGTCGGGGTCAACCCACACGGGAGACCGGTACGATGACTAGGCCACGTCCGTCCGAGTCGAGGCTACAGAGAACGGGACAGTGCCACAGAGTATCACAGAATTAACATCTAATCTATGTTCGTATTACTCCGACGAGGCGGAAGCCGCCACATCGACGCCCACGAACGCATCGGTACGAGGGATGACGACGTCTCCTTACTGAGCGAGCTCACTCAAGCCGTTCGGGCAGACATCGACTCGTACGAATGGCTGATGAGAACGATTGCGTCAGGAGCCGCATTCCTACTCATCGAAACAACAAGAACAAGGCCAGGGAAATATCACAGACCGAGAAGAATTTAAAAAATACCACCGCAGGCATGAGAACCCAAGGTGGCATAACAAATATCACAGAAATCAGATCATAATTTTTACACAAATCACAGACGCAATATCACCTTTTCGACACATCCGAACGGTATCGTCTTACTCCGAAGAACACGCCCACTGGAGTATGCAGTACTGACGACGCGTTGAATTCCGGTGAAGGTACTATTAACCAAGCTCAGGCTGACGCAGCAGGTATAACACTCACTCGTGGGATACGACATCGTCCCCTCCTAAAAATCATCCTTGTCGAAACACGGTACCAGAGCCTCGTTAGCCTACTCGCCGAAGGAAACAGTTGCCCGCCAATCACTTAGTCTAAGGCTATACGTGAGGTTGGATGTATCGTCTTACTCCGAAGAACACGCCCACTGGAGTATGCAGCACTGACGACGCGTTGAATTCCGGTGAAGGTACTATTAACCAAGCTCAGGCTGACGCAGCAGGTATAACACTCACTCGTGGGATACGACATCGTCCCCTCCTAAAAATCATCCTTGTCGAAACACGGTACCAGAGCATCGTTAGCCTACTCGCCGAAGGTAACAGTTGCTCGCCAATCACGTAGTCTAAGGCTATACGTGAGGTTGGATTTATGCCCAGCGTTATTATTATTATTATTATTATTATAGACTTTTACGCCAACCTGGCGCTCACTACTCAGTAGGACAGTACTGGGTAACATTCACCTATACCGGCATTATGCAAGGTATTAGGCTCTGTGAAAGGGTAATGTGCCAAACCAATCCGTAAAAGTACCGTAGTACATTCACGGACGGGTTTGTCACATCACTCCCTATATTGTTGTTATTGCTACTTGAAACGAGGTGTTATGTGTCTATTTTGGTGTACACTGGGTCGTACGGCGAGACTTTTGTGGGAGCGTAGATGTTGGCTCAATGACAGAGGGCTGTGAAAGCCTAGTTCGTTTTCGTGTCGTCAGATGGTAGGTAGGAGTAGGGACAGAGGGAAGGGAAAGGACTGTTTGTGTTTGTGTGTGTGTTTGTGTATGTGTGTAGATGTGTCTTTCTATTTTACGTTTCTTGGTGTAGATGTTTTCTGGTTCATCAAATTGCTCATTAAGATCGGGTGTTCCTGGAACTGCGCGTTTAGATGGTACAGAGGTTGACGGACCTTGTGTGTTATTGAATTGGGGAGGATTGTGCACCAGAGCGGTAGCAGTGACAGTGCGGCAGTTGTTCGATCCCCCCTCTCCATCAGACGAATCTGGATCTGTATGTGTGTTAAGTGTTTGTCTTTCAGTGTTAGTGTATTGTGTGTTTATGTATGTGTGTTGTGTGTCTGTAAGACGAGTGTCAGTGTATTGTTCGCTCACTGTAGATGGCTCAGATGGAGTAGAAACAGGTCTTGTGCTTTCACATATCGCAGTCGGATTCGTATTACTGAGGAACTTCCGTACTATACGACATGTGTTTATGATCACTACCTTTTGCATAGTGACATATGTGTATTTTGGAAGACCCAAGAGGCTCAAACTATTGTGTAGTGTGTTTGGAATGACCCCGGTGGCACTGAGTACTATTGGAACAATATGGACATGTTCTATTCGCCATTGTAGTTTTATTTCGGCTGCGAGGTCAGTGTATTTATGCAATTTAACTGTGTGTGTGTTTTGTTAGTTGTGAGTATTCGGAACCACAATATCGATCAGATAGGTGGTCTTAGTTTTTTTTCATTACGAAGGTGATATCTGGTCGATTCTGATTTATGGTTTTATCAGTAATAATCGACCGATCCCAGTAAAGTCTACAGGAGTCATTCTCCGCTACTACTTTTGGTGTGAGTTTGTAGTAAGGCCTTTTATCGGTTATAAGGTGGTGCTTAACCGCTAGTTCCTGGTATATAATTTTGTCAACCTGGTCGTGACGGTGTTTGTATTCGGACTGAGCGAGCTGAGTACAGGCAGCTGTGATATGTTGGATCGTTTCGGGTTTGAAATGGCATCTCCGACATGAGTCAGATGTTATTGACGAGTCACGAAGTATGTATTTTGAGTAATTCTTTGTATGAATTACTTGATCATGTATAGATAGCATGAATCCTTCAGTCTCCGGGAAAAGACTTCCTTGACTCAACCAGGCGTGCGACGCTGCTTTGTCGACGTTACTCTGATTAAGGTCATGCAGTTGTCTCCCATGTAAAGGCTTCCGGATCCATTGCTGAATTTTGTCCTTTTGAAAATTTGTGACAAAAGAAAAAAAACTATCTGGAATTTCTGTGTGTGAGAAGTTTAATCCGAACAAATTATGTTAAAAGATGGCTTATTTATTGTAGTTTTAAAAATGGTGCAACATTTACTTCGCTTTACTTTAGAAAAAAAATTATTGCTATTTTACTGCAAAACGAGATCATTGTGAAATTATTTCAATAATTACTTTCAAATTATTTCAGTTATTTGCAGACACTTTTACACCTGCATAAACCGAAGATAAATAATAATCGAAGATAGAAAATTGATCGGCAGTAGATTCACATTGGTTAGAGTGAGATAGATAGTCACAATAACAAAAATTAGGAATTCGAATGAAAATAGTTTTTAAAGTAGGTGCGGATATTTATTTGAAATTATACATAACATTGAAAATCAAAGAATATGTTCAAAATGTCGAATGTGGGCACGGTATCTTTTTAAAAAAGATCTTTTTATTCGTCTTGCACATCTTGCAACATCTGTTTGTTATGCACATTCATTAATGTGATGTCTTAAGCTCATTTAAATTATTTATTGGTTTTGCATAGACTTTCTTCTTTAAGCAATCCCAGTAAAAAAAAAAATCTAGTGGGTTTAAATCGGGAAACCGAAGTAGTCACAATATGAGACCAAGACGATCGATCCATCTTTGAGAATAAACTCGGATTGAAAAGTTTCTTGCTTCACGTACATAATGAACTGGACGTTTTAAAACCACCTTACTCCGCGTGTGGCTAAAAGAACATTTTTTAAAACATTAGGGAGTCTATTTTCTAAAAAATTGTGATAAATTTCTCCGCTCAGATTTCAAGGAAATTTAAACGGACCTATTATTGGGCCGTCCAGTGTTCCGATCCACAAATTTACCTTAATGTGATATTGTGACCCTTTTTCTCGTAATTCAATTTGAGTTTTCGATCGCATAACTATGAAGATTGTGCATGTTAATGAATCCATTCTTTTTGAATGTGTTTTCATTCGTCCATAAAATGTTATCTAGGAATTCTTTTAACGTACTTCGGCAAAATTGGACATGATTAGCGTAGTCATGACGATCTTATCTATCTTCCATCTTCGGTAATTATCTATCCTCGGTTTGCGCAAACCCAAAAACGTCTGGAAGTCACTGAAATAATTTAAAAGTAATTATTGAAATAATTTCTCAATGACCTTTTTTGCAGTAAAATAGCAATACCTTTTTTTCTAAAGTAAAGCCAAGCAAATGTTACACCATTTTAAAAAGTACAATAAATGAGCCATCTTTTAACACAACTTGCCCGGGTCGGCTGGTACATTTGTTTTATAGTATGAGCAGTCAAATTAACCAAAACCCAATAAAATGGACACGATAATTTGTATAATTTATCTAAATTTAACTTTGTTAAAATATTTATGAATTCAAAATTGTTTTATTTTACTTTTTTTTCGATTTAATGTTGGATGTCTATTATCTACGGTCCAAATTGATGACAATTACTGTAGCTGTCGTCAGGTTTATATGCCATAATGTTTTCGTGTTTTTAATGGTTTGATATAACATTCTCTAGAAATTAAAAAAGAAAATTTTGAAAATAATATTTATACATCCATTTTAGGATAACTTATATTGTAATTCTATTTTGTAATGTAATATTTTTATTATTCAGATATTCACTGAATAAGGCATATAATTTACCGAAATATATTTGCAAAAATTAAATGAAGATTCTTCTGGATCTCGGTGTAATTTTATTTCCGGATTATCCTGTCCATTGCATTGGGTTTTGGTTAAAATTATTTAGTATCTGATTAATTTATTCTCAATTAGCTATATGATAAATATTCTAAATTTTATCCACGAAATAAAGGCAAATGTGAATAGAGCACTACATTTACAACTTTGTGTTTTAATTATAATTTTCCGTTGTCTTCTATTTCGTTCTGATGCATACATGTCTGTACTACTATCTCACTTGCTCACAAAATGTGTATTTAGTAAATTGAAGTGTATGTGTATAAAGTTGTATAGAAAACAAATGTAGGTAATTATTACACTAACGTCGGTTGTTCGGCTAATTTTAAAGACGTGATAAAAAAGCACTGTTCACTGCATTCACAAATTGTTAGGCAATTAGTATTACTAATAAAAATTCATACTTGAATATACAGAGTAGAACCAGTAAGCTTTAAAAGACGAATTCATAATTTAATGAACGGTACCTGTTGATAAAAATAAGCATGCCAACATGCTCATGTCTAGAGTATTATCATAAATATACCTGCCAATTTTTGAATAAATTATTGAATTATACTCAAACGCTCACGTAGGTAATAATTTCTGAGCAAGTCGACCTCAGTTTTGGACAAAAAAATTTAATACCTGTCTTGATCACTTTTTTGTGTCATGTTAAGTACCACAATATAACAAAATAATTTATTCAAAAATGGCCTTGCCACTCCATTAATAATACTTGAGCACTCTATATTATGATCTACATACATATTGATACAAAAGTGTGTTAGAAATTATAAATTTAGATTCTATTTAAAAATTAAATCACTGTTTGAAACAATATTGTCACAGTTTTAAAAATAAAATAATGCTCAAATCTATTAGTATTACCTTTTTTTTTAACTTACCGGAAATTTGGTAATTTTTTTTTAACAAAACCAGCTTACTAGTATTTTTAACAAAACCGATTAACTGGTAATTTGCGGATATTTAAAGTACGGAAAATCCAAGCTTAAATATTAAAAACATGTAAAAATATTTTATTAGGGATATTACATACAATATACAAAAAAAGAAAATATAAAAAATATTTCGTAAAAAAAATATTTCGTAAAGAAAATATTCATTGGAATAGGTGAATACAATTTATTGTACAATTATATTATATGTATCTTAAAGTATACTGTTAAAGTATATTATATGTATGTATAATATGTATTAAAGTTCTATATATATGGTTCATTTAAATTAAATTTAACCATGCTTCGTCACTTAGAATTTAAATAATTTCGGTTTTCTTAGCTTTATCTCTTTTATTATTGCATTTATGTAAATTTTAAATTTGCAGTTTATTTTTAGAAAAGAATAGAAGATTGATTTGTTTCAAATATAAGAATTATTTAATTTTTTAACGAAAACTCGTGATCAATTGTATCTGAAATTAGGTATATAATATTAATAATTATTATTAATAATATGTATAATATTAAAGTCTATATATATATATATATATATATATATATATATATATATATATATATATATATATATATATATATATATATATGGAATTTCAGCAAACATGACATTGTTATCCAATATTTTTGTATAAATATTAATTGTAGGTATAAATACAATAAATAAAAACGATTTCAAAAGTTATTTTTAAGAAATTTATAAGTAAAAATACTGAGTGCACATGTAAGATTTTAGATTAATATTTGATCTTTTAACTTTAACGTAAAGGCTTTTAGCAAAAACAGGTAAACTAGTATTTTTGATGTAGTTTTCATATTTGATATCAATATTTTGATTGGTCCAACCATATTCACCCTATTTCAAATTTTACCCCCAATTTTATAGTCTAGGCCCCTCCAGTAGGCCCGACCCTGGATTTGAGTACATCAATAGGAAGACCTTTAAAAATAAAGGGTTGTGTCAATTTAAATTTTTTTCTATCTCTTTATAGTTTTCCAGTAATTTGACAAAATTAAATTTTTATCCCAACTTTGGGGGTGGATTTCACCCCTTAAATGGCATTTTTGGCAGATAAAGAAAAATACTTGTCTGTTATTTTTTTGTGTTCTACACACCTACCAAGTTTCATCAAAATCGGGAATTATCACTGCAAGACCTTTACTTGTAAGATGTTTTTAAAAATAGCCATCACCCCATTATAATGTTCTAATTTTTGTACAAAATAACCCTGCAGCAGAAAAAGCTCTTTCGATTTCTATAGTCACTCTTCTTATTAATAATTAGTTTTAAGTTATTTAAACATCATTTATATCTGGCGGATGGATATAATTTTTTGATGCATTTTTGAATACGTGCTCCTTATCCTGGTTGTTCCGAGCATCGACAAAGTGATAAAAATGTAAAAAATAGTAATAATAATAGAAAATAAAGTACGTGAAATCCGCAACAAAAAATAGTATGTGCAAGGTACAACTCGTGCAGGATTGTCGATTGCCCACTTGAGCGAATGAGCGCACTCACTACGACGTGCGCTCAACTTCACTCTTGTGTGCAATCGACTATTTCCCGCTATTTTAATATATGAGGGTTAATATGTTATTATGAATGTTTAGAGAAGGAAATAAGATATTTGTTTAGAATGTTTCATGTATTTAGTTGTCATTAGTAACACCAGAAAATCTTATGTTTACTATAGTCGCGACACCAAATTAAATATATATATATATATATATATATATATATATATATATATATATATATATATATATATATATATATATATATATATATATATATATTGAAAGTATTCGGAATGAGGAGGTTACATAGTTGTAAAATATTTTGGAAAATCCTACAATTTGTTTTTGATGATTTTAAACCTTTTATGTTTACTATAGTCACGACACTATAAAGAAAATATATTAAAACATGGAGTAATGGAGACACAGCAACTATCTCTATCATGAAATCTGCAGGCTTTTTGTGTACCTTAGGCTCATAGGTAGTCAGTGTCTCAGTAGCAGTCGCTAAGTGTAAGTCAGTCAAGCAATGGATTTGATTGTTGTTAACATTGTAGAACCCCCACACATAACGTTGTGGTATCACACATATGTATGCGAGCCCGGTCACGTGACTGCAACTTCTATGTTCGATTACGCACACATACACAGTTTAGCGCGCCAATACAAAGTAAACCCCGTGCACGTATATAACATATTTTCTCTCTTACTGGTTACACTGATTCCAGTAGTGGAGAGATACGTATTGTACCTCTGTTCTCTGTGTATTAAAAGTATTCGGAACGAGGAGGTTACATAGTTATAAAATATTTTGGAAAATCCTGCAATTTGTCTACGGTGATTTTAAACCTTTTACGTTTACTATGGTCGCGACACCTAGTTAAAAAAAATATATTAAAAGTATTTGGAATGACGAGGTTACATAGTTGTAAAATATTTTCGAAAACCCTACAATTTGTTTTCGGTGCTTTTAAACCTTTTATGTTTACTATAGTCGCGACACCGAGTTAAAAAGAAAATATATTAAAAGTATTCAAAATGAGGAGGTTATATAGTTGTAAAATATGTTACAACAGACAAAAAGAATTATATGAAAACACATTGGCAACTAAAATGAATATGAACTGGGTAACATATTTCAAAAAACTAATAAAAGAATACAATTTTCATCAGATACTGAACCAATGCAATACTAATATCAACGACATCGATATAAACGAGATAACAGAAAAAGTAGAACAGTATTTAATAGAGGAAGACCTGAAAAAAGTATCCAATTCATCCTTCTGCGAATATTACGTTATAAATACCTTGATACCAATCTGACTCAATTTATAAATTTGAATAATTTAGAAAAAGTAAAATTAGTAAGTCAGTTCAGAATCGCAAACATTAAGAACATTAAAATATCTACTAAGAATAAAAATCAACTGTAACGAAATATGTCCATTATGTAATAACAAACAGAAAGAAAATGTGATACACATCTTAAGTGAATGTCCTGCGTATGACGAAATAAAAAAAAATTATCCGTATTCATTTAATATAGGGATATTAAATGTTACAAATAAAGAAACGTTTAATGCAGTTTATAATTTTCTTGTTAAATGTCTTGATATAAGACTTAAAAATTAATAGTTATTTGTAATTATTAATATGCATATTTATATTTTAGTATTTAATATTTGTAATAGTATTTATAATTATTATTAATTATGTTTTGTTAATATTTATATTTTATTAATATGTTATTTAATGTTGTTATACATATTTTATATATTGTTGAAATGTACTTATTCTGTCAACCGGCAAGATGTTGTATGAAAATTTTTTTCCTAAATCAATAAATAAATACAATACAATACAATAGTTGTAAAATATTTTGGAAAATCCTACAATTTGTTTTCGGTGATTTTATTTGTTTAATTTCCAGTGTTTTGATTGGTATATACACTTTCGTCATGAAAATATACCGTTCATTATTAATGATTATTAAAAAATTATCTGAAAATTTTTTTTTTTTTAAATACTTTACTGGCTTTTCACAATTTAGTCATGAAATTTTGTTAATGAATCATAAAATATTGATAACTACACTTCTAATAAAAACATATTTATTTTTAAAATTTAATCATTTAATATAATGTTCACTGTTTTGCGAAATTTAAAGCTTATTTAAATACAATTTAAGGAGGGATAAGGTTAATTCGTAAAAAAAGGCATGTTTTTGTTATTTTTTTGTGACGACACAGTTAAAATCTCTTTATTAAAACCAGTGGTACGTTAAAGTATGACATTCGAAGAATATTGTATAAAATTTTCACGAATAAATATTAAAAAATACAGTAATGGCAAAAATTATTCGGACGTGTCTCGGAAAAAAGTAGAATTGCGATGCCCCCTCATAACTTGGTGCTGGATCATCCGAAATAAAATAAATTCAAGTTCATTCGTTAGACAATAGTTTCCCTCAGGTAAAGCTGGGAGGATTTTTCGAAATTTCAATTTTTCACTTTTTTATAACAGTTAGAAAGGAAAAACACGATTTTTTGCGAAAAAAATCGGCTAATTTGTTATTATAAAATAAAAATTATTAACAAATTTGAAAAAACTCTCCAGCGTTACCTCGTAAACTATGTACAGAAATAGTGTTCAAAATTTCAAAAGGATCGGTGCTGTAATTTTGAAGTTATGAGGGGCACTGACTTTGAAAACGTGAGCTGTGGGGAAAACGCTTTAAAGTTTTGAACACTTAAAAATTCTTGTATAAAACTGATATAGAATACTTACTGCTAAACTAAATTTTGTACCCTACACTGACAAAATATACAGTACAGGTATAAACACGTTTGTACTTGAATTGAAATTTCTATAACTGAGAGAGAGATATATATAGAGAGCGAAACATCTGCCAGGTAACTACAAAAATGCTTATAACTTCATTAATTTTGCTCCAATCAATTTGAAATTTTGAGACAATATTCTTCAGATATTATGCATTCAGTTAAATAAATAAAAAAAAGCAAAAAATTATTTTAATACTTTACCCCGCCCTTAAATACATATGAAAGGACGTTTTATTACATTTGTATGTATTTAAAAACTGACCATAACATTGCGCAGTTTTCTTGTATCATAGAATTGTTTATTATGGGTACACAATAAGGGTGGCATGGGTGTACAGCACGTGCGCGAACCGTACACCCTAAAATTGGTGCGCGAAGCGTACGCCTATTTAAAGGCGTGCGACTAGCGTACATATTCCAAATAAATAATTAAATAAATAATCTGGAATTTATGATTTCATATTGTTAATTCAATAATTGTTCATCAAATAATTGATATAAAATACTAGGTGATAATTGCAAAAAGGCAACTTGTTTATGTAAAGTAAATAAAAATAGTTACCGTAAAACGCACTAACTCTACCCATTGAATAATTTTATTTTTGTAATATGACTGAAATGGCGATATATTAACATTAGACTTTTATATAAAATCTATAAAAAATAATGAAAAATTATACAGTCTGTTTCAATAAAAATAAGGTCTGAAATTGTTATATTGTCCCGCAGTGACTAGTCAAAAAGTTGGCCGCCTTAAATTATTTTCATATGCTGCAATCCATAGATTTCCCAGGTTTAGATGCTTTCTTAACTTTCTTTCGCACTGCATAATGTTGGCATCTTCGAATAGGAAACGATGATCATTTTCATCGACATGTTGTCCCCAACCTACTTTAAAACTACAGACATTAAAATTTCAAATTTCAAAAAACAATCTTTAAATAGAAAATCTCTAATACAGTACTTTCAAATCATTTAGAATCTATTATTTATAAAATATACAAATCCAATAACATTCTGAATAAAGAATTAAAACAAAAAAATGTAAAAAATTGGAAAAACTATAATTTAACGTACTTTCTAATTTTACAGTTGAAAGTGATTGGTTGGTGAATCTGACTGATATCTATATACCACCTGTGACCACTATATACTTGTTGCTACTAGGGATGAATTTCAATTGGGGTTTAGATAGGAACTGAGCAAGGGTTCTCAAGTTCATCGATTGTTGTGCGCCCTAATTCAGTTAATTTCATTTTTTATCACTCTAGTAACAATTTAATATTTAAGCACAACAGATTTTAATAAATTTATTTTTTGTCGTTAAATTGTTATTGGTGTTTAATTTTATTTTCTACTCACATAAAACCTTTGGATAAAAGAAAATGCAGGGACGAAACTACAAATAACGGTCGATTGTTGTGATAGTGCGAATAACTTTAACCTTAAAATTACGACAATACTAACATCGTTTTAACAACTACCAACGATTGTTTTAACAAATACCTAACAACAACCGTCACCCAATCGAATCCCTTATACACCATATATAACAATTCTGTTAGCGCTTAACCCAAATTTTGTTATAAAAAATTACAACAAAAAGAAATTTGAGACTTAGGTGTACGATATTATTGCCACAATAGAATCGCATTTACAACACAGTTCTTATTCGCCACGGGAACTGATTCTAGTGTCGTCTGATGGTTAAAAATAAAAGCTATCTATGACAAGTCGTATTTATACATGGCCTGTGACAATTGTTTATTGTGATTTGTAATGATGAGTGAAATAAATAAAAAGAATTTACTTAAATTATATAATGTATCACAATGTAAAATAAAAAAAGACTTCATAAATTTCCCAGTAATGAAAAAAAAAGAAAAAGTGGTTAAAAGCATTAAAAATGCAGTATGTTATCAAGAATGCGAATCTGTCATCGACCCTTTTTAAAATCTGATTTGTTTCCTACTAATAATTATTTTTATAGATTTAAATGTACTCGAAAAGAATATTTACCTTTCTATGTATACAATATTTTATTGTATATTTGTATTAATTATAATAAAGGAAGTACCTTGGATTAACATTTTGGAGTAAAGTTTACGTTCATCGTCATCTAAATCTTTACAACTTTCATCATTATTGTCCTGAAAATGACACATTTCAGTAAGAGGGATACCAGCAGCATATTCATCACATTTATTTTTTTTATATTTCCCCCATTTTCTAACTCAGTCATATCATTGCTAGAAATACATTTTAAAAGAAAGGATAGAAATGTAGGATTAAGTTCAGTTTAGAAAGAATTTCATAATAACAATTAAGAAATTTGTATCATTATGGAGAAAAATTTTATCATTATTTAACAGAAAAAAAGAAACGAAAAATTAGTTTATGTAAGTACATATAAACAGAAAACAAGAGAACCAACCGATAAAGAAAAACTAATGCTGCAAAAATGTGCTTGCATTTTCCACCTGCACCCGCAATACAAGAACATTTTGCACAAATATTTATCTCATTACTGATAAGTGATAAGTTCTAGCTTCATTTCAATTTGATGCACTTGTTGCTCTTGAGACGATGATTGACAAAGAGCAGCTATTTGTATGCATTCTGAACTTCTTGTTTCTTTCAAACCACATGCAATAATGTGGTTTGCTTTATAAACCTGTTCTCCTTCAACTAAGGTTCTTTTAGAATTACCCAAATACTTAATAATATCATTGATATTTATTTCAAATTTTTTTTTATCAATTATGTTAAAAAAAAGTTGGTTACGTTTGTACTTTCCTATTTCTTTTTAAAATTGACTCGTCATAGAGAGATTTTATTTTTAACCATCAGATGACACCAGAATCAGTTCCCGTGGCGAATAGAAACAAAGACATTATTCGTCAAAAAATATCGCAACACTTAAATAAAAAATTAAACAGTAATACAAAATATAAAAATTCAGTATTAGATGATTTTTTAATGAATTTAGTAAGACAGACTAAAATGTTCTTGAAACAACATCCTTTCATTTTAATTTTAAAATCAGATAAGGGGAATAAAACTGTTCTAATACACAAAGATACCTGCAGTATGAATACAAGAAATTTACTTTCCGATGAATCAGTATACATAAAATTAAAAGTAAATCCGACCAACAAATTGGAATCCGATCGGACTGGGAAATTTTAAAACCAAAAAGTTCATATCTCCCAAGATGTACTTCCTTCCAAAGATACACAAACCATACAGTAATTTAAATGACCTACCTTTTCGACTCATATGCTCAACTACAAATTCAATTCTGTACCATCTAACCAAGTTATTTTCGAACATTATCAGAGAGCATACTTGAGCCAGTATGACATAAAAAAATTCATTTGAGTTAGTTAAACGAATTCAGAATATAGAAATCCTTTATGGCTACAAATTATTGGGTCATCCGGAAAGTTCGTGCCGTTTTTGGTGTAGATAAATGACCATTCCGATTTTCTTAAACTGGCCGAAAACTGACGATTCTGAATACTCAAAACTTGTGCGCTACTTCTTAACAGTTTATCTCAGGTTCGGTTTTATTTCTTGATGGATAAATTCATTGTCAATACACACAGGTCGACCGGAAGGAGCTTCATCTTCCAAAGAAAAATTACCCTTTTGAAATCTAGCAAACCACTTTCTATAAGTTCTGTTAGAAAGCGCATCATCACCATAAACACTAAAAATATTTCTCGTTAGGTCAGCTGCATTAGTACCTTTTTTAAACTCGTATAACATAACATAATGTTCCTTGATGTCTAAGATTGCTCATGATTACTGACAAAAAAAATTATTTAAACACTGCTCAAAGATGTATGATACATATTGCAAACAACCCTATCGGCGTAACACTAATATGTTGTTGGATGCTTCGTTTGCGGTTGCTACTTGAAGAAATATGAATTCATCCGGCGGTTCCGAAAATGGCACGAACTTTCTGCATGAACTAATAAGTAATTAGTCTTGATGTACAGCCACTATTCACAAACTGTCCGACGGACGTCTTTATACACTGGGTTGAATAAAACTGGTCATATATACAGCCTTGGATTATGATACATTTTTTGAAGGTTTGAAACTAATAATCAATAATTCCTTTTTCGCAACTAAGTTTGTGGATGGTGTTTACAAACAGAAAAGTGGTTTTCCAATGGGTAGTTCTGTAAGTGTGATTGCTTGTAACATGGTGATGGATCTGTTAGTTGATGACTGTCTCGATAAATTAGACTATACATTACCTTTCTTTTTCAAATACGTCGATAATATTTTTACAGAGGTTCCTTTCGATGGAATACAATATATTCTCGAAATTTTTAATTCATTTTCTGAAAAACTGAAATTTACTCTTGAACTCGAAGAAAACAGGAAACTGTGTTTTTTTAGATATACAAATCACTAAAGACAATAATAATAACACACTAACCACAATGTGGCACCGAAAACCGTACTGGTCATCGAAACTCAAAGAAAGACACACACCACGAGAAGATGACAATATACTAATACAATATTTGGGCCAAGATACAGTTGCAGTGTCCTCTATACAGATGACATTAAAAATGTTTGAGGAAATAACTACAGAAATTTGCACCAAATTTAAAAATGAATTAAAAGTAGGTACATATGTACTTATTTCATTATTTTTAATACGTATGTAGTTTTAATACACCATAAATATAGGCATTGTACATATATTGATCCTTTATATATTTTTATTTCTGCAGGAGTGCTATATTTCTTAAGGTCGCCAAAAACATCAGGCAAATTATATAATAAATATCGATCGCTTTCAAGTTCTTTCAGGCCATTGGGATTGTTCACTGGCTGTATAAGGAAGAAGAAGAAAAAAACACCACCAATAAGTATGAAAGGTAACTTAAAAAAATTTTTATTCTGATACATTTTTATTAATATTAAGTTTAATATGCAGATGAAGAAAATAACATAGAGCAAATTAATCAACTAAACGACTAAAATGGATTTAAATAATGGTTGAAGACCAGAAATTCACCATGGGATGCAGTGGAAGTCAATTGGAAAAAAAACTTTCAAACCAGACGAAATAAAATTATTTCAAATTATCCAATGACGAAAATTCTTGAGGAATGGCCATTATATAAACATGTCAACGAAAGTCGCCTGGTAAGCATCAATTTTTCATAGATATGAAACGTAATCAAATTAACTATTTATTTTTTATAAAAAGATTAAATTTTTTTCTTAATATTTACTTAGGAATAAATAAAAAAAATTAAAAACTCATAAAAATTAATTTTACAGGTTGACATAGATTTCGAACTTTTCTTTCCGGGGAAATCTAAAAATTTTCACCTGCGAATGATTTATTGGATAACCTGCCAGGTAACCCAGGTTAATTACAAATGTTTCTATTTGCTTAAAACTATCGCTTCTTTTAAATTATTTATTTTTTAATTATTACATAATGTTTCATTTAATTAATTTTTTTAAATGTACAATTAGCTTCAAAAAAATTTGGAACATTTCTTTTCGAGTTGCGCAATTTAAACTTTAAATTTTTCTATGGTAGTTCAGATAGTAAAGATTTGGTGAAGATTTGGATGAAACTAACTTTACATACTGTAGCAAAAAATTTAAAAATTAAAAATTAAAATTTTAAATTATGTTTATTTTATTTATTTGGATGCGGATTATAGTTATTACTTATTATGTATTGAATTGGTTGTCTTGGGGTTATAAGTATTCGGACTTTGGGTGCTACCTTTCGGGTTGATTGGGGGTTACGATCAGCAGAGTATTCTCCTAGGTCTTATGGAGACAAGATGGTGTGTGGCAGTGGAAGGCTATGGTCGCAGATCGTTTTCCCAAACCACAAGATCCCCAAATAACCTGAAATTCCTTTTGACTGTAAAGGCTGGTTTTTTAAATTAGAAACACGAAAGTTCATCAACTACAATTTATTACAATAAAGGATGACTAGAAATAATTTTGGGTTACAAAATTTGAAATCTTAAAGTTACGACAATAAATAATTATTAATTTGAGAATTCATACAAATGTTTCGTGGTTATCTTTTCGAATAGTTTTAAAGTAGAATTTGCATCTTAGATCCTCGATGTGGCGATACCTTTCAAACTGAGACGCACGATATTCAAGTATACCGCGTGTGCTAGTTAAGGAAATGTATTACCACATGAGTTAGTAAATTGTACAGCTTTCACTTAAATGTAAATTAAGTTTCGAAATTTATAGAATAAATTTTTTTTTTAAAATATCGTTACAAAGATTTTTTTGGAAAATATGTTGTTAATCGAATTAAATTAAAGTTGCAAACACAAATTTTATAACTGTACCGATTTTCCTTTTAAAATTTATGACTAGAATAATTTGTATGTGTATTTCCGTAAATATCAAATTTTATGAAATTGTGATGGCAAAAATAAAATCAGATTTAAATTGAAATTTTCTAGAAAATAACGTTACAAGTTAAATTTTACTAAAGCTCTATCAGATTTAAAAGATTCGACCAGATATCGAAATAATGCTAAGAGTTGCACATGTTCAAATTTTGTTTACCTAACCGGAAATAGTTACGTGATTTGATAATAATTAAACTATACACACAATCAGTATATATTTGGAAATTTACTTAAAGTTAATCTAAATATAAATCTACGAATATAAATTTACACAATTAGCTAAATATACCTATACTTTCTAAATTATAAATTAACTAAATTTTGAGTCGTTGACTTTTTGCTGAATCCCCGAAATTTTTTTGAATTTCGAATGAATGCGAAAGTACAAGACGACGTTAAATATTTAAGTTAAATTTTACTTACATGCTATTATTCCATTTAATTATATTTTATATTATGTTTTTGCTTATACACATTAAATTTAAATTATTTTTTCATATTATTTAAATAAATTTCCAAATTTCAATTACAATAAAACATTACTTATCTTAACAATGATGCATTTTTTCCTTTTCAATAATAACGTTATAATTTCTAATTTACATCTTGACCAAGTTCTTTTTTTTTTACATTTCTTTGTTCGATGTTAACATCACCGCGGTCGCTTGGAGAAGAGAGAGTGTATTGTTTTTAATTAATATAAGTTACTTATTTTTAATTATCTGTTATATAATTTGTTTGCCAATTAATTTTGAAATAAAGGTTCGATCAAACAATGGACAAAGCGTTAACTAAACTTTTCAGATTTCTGTAAAAAAAATATGTGATGGTAATACGAAATGTAAACGTCAATTTGAAAATATACCAGTAGGTGGCATTTATATATATATATAATTGATTTTTATTGAATTCTATGATCTGACATATTGGACCCCAGAGGATATTGGACTGATATTAACTTCGAACACAAATGTTAGATGTCAGTATTCTGACATTTTGCCAATCGATTAATTATTAATTAATTTAATGTTCGTTTATAATCGTTTTCCAAAGAATTCAATAATGTGTCGAATTTAATTCGTCACAATACATATTATCTAAATTACTTAATATTTATTATTTTATGCAAACATTATTCGGTCATGTTGTATTAATTATAAAGGAATTTGCTTCAAAACTGGATCCTACATATTTTGGGAAGAAAAGGTTTATAAAATTTTAGATTTTATTAAGTTTGAAGAAAAACTGTTAGCGAATTTCCAGAAAGAATTCTGGAAATTCAGCTATTACAGTAGGTGTCATGACGCGACTTGAGCCCGGGACTATGGCAGAAATTTATTTTGAGGTCCCTAGAAACCGAAAATAATATTCACCAAAATTTATATATATATATATATATATATATATATATATATATATATATATATATATATATATATATATATATATATATATATGTATGTGTGTATGTATATATGTATCAGCACGATAACTCTTCAGGAAAAACTGCTGACTTTACAAAATTTGGTGACAACGTTGGAAATCCAAAAATCTTGGATGAGTTCTTCAGCCAAACACGTCGGATGCCAGGAACATGGTTTTCGTTCTTGCAAAAAATTAGTTTTGTGCCAAAATTTGCTATAATTTAAAAGTTTTTGCCACATTTTTTTACACCATTGCAAAGACGGAAAAAATCACATAAAAAAGGTTTTTGAACTATTATTCTAGGTTAGCTAGTTTTTGAGAAAATAAGAAAAAAAAGTCAGTAGCAGGATTTGGACAGTTCTGGACCCACCATCCGATTTTTTTGAGCGACCTCAAGGAGGAGGCACCACTTCAAAAAATGGAATACCCCTGTCGCAGCATCCTGCATAACATAGCGAATTTCCATTTACAAAAGTACGTTTTTCTCGGAAACTAGTTGATTTAGAGTAATTGTAAATAAAAAAGACCTTCTTTATGTGATTTTTCCGCCTCATTCCGCCAAATTGTTTTCGTGAAATGAAATTTTTCGTGTAAAAAATTTGGCGGAATTAGGCGGAAAAATCACATAAAGAAGGTCTTTTTATTTACAGTTACTCTATATCAACTAGTTTCCGAGAAAAACGTACTTTTGTAAATGGAAATTCGCTATGTTATGCAGGATGCTGCGACAGGGGTATTTTTGATATTAAATGAGTATAAGTTTCTTAAATTTGATAATCTTTTCTTTGTTTATGTTGACGGTGAAAAAGCAAGCAATTTTGTTTGTTTTAATTTTTGCCAATTAAAGCATCAAAAACCATTTGAACTGCATTTTCCTCAACTCAAAGAAAATGCTTCATAAAAAGAATGATATAAAATATTCACATATGTAATTTAAATCACGCTAGATAATATGAATATGGATATTTAATTTTAATTCGAAATATATTTTATGAATTGAATTCTTCCATTGTTTTTGTGTTCTAGCAAAAAAATGACTGACTTTTTTTCCATTATTACTTGATTACTAAATATATAAAAAAATGTATTTTGATTTTGTATATCTTAAAAAATCGGTTAAAATAAAAATTTTTTTGAATCCTTTTTTTTATTTTTATTTATTTATTCAAAAAATAAGATCATTCATATATATCACAAGTAAAGAAAAATGTGATTCCTAAATCGTGATTATAAATCAACATTTAATCAACTATTCTGATTATTGTTCAGAAAAACTATGCGCCTTTTTCGATATTTTTTGTGATTTTAACTCAAAAATTAATAATAATGAACGTATAAATTATACATAAATATAATACATGTCTATGAATATTAGGTATAAACAGTGAAAAGATTCAGTTATTTAATCATAATTTTCATTTGAATTTAATGAATATTTTTAGTTATATAAAGTTTTTATGAATATTATGTTTAAGTAATGAATAAGGCAATTTTTTAATCATAGTTTTTATGTAAATTTAATCAGAAGTTGTGAATATTGAGTATAACAAATTTTAAAAATTAGTTAATAGAGATGATTATTAATCTTTACGTATGAGAATTTGCTTATTCATAAATTATGAAAAGTGATCACAAAATTATGAATAGTTACTGTTAGCTGGATTTTATGCTTGAATTATACATAACTTATAGCGCATTATCAATAATATCTGAGAACATTTCTCTCCGTGTGTAATGGTGGAACATTCCAGAACCATCGAGAAGTTCTTCGATAAAGAAAACAACTACATCACAACAACAGGACGTCAGTACACAATCGGTATAAAAGCCAGCTCACCCAGTCCGTAGCAATCAGTTGCGGATCAGTGGTAAGTCGAGTGTTACGTGAAGATCAAGTGTTGGAGCCAGTAGTGGAAATCAGAGGCAATAGAGAGGCGGATCAGTTAGTTACAAACCGGAGTGGTTAACTAGTGGACGTTGTGACCAGCCAAGTGGAATTGGTGAAACAAGAAGAAGAAGAAGGAATACTCTTGTTAACAAATATTGTCAATCTCACATTTAATTTGTTAACTAAATTGTTGTTTTTGGAAAAAATACTATCTTTTATTTCAAAAACTTACGTTGGAACGTTGAGTGCTCCCAAAAGTGTTCGAGGAAAGAACCAGAGTACCACAACAGTGTTGACATTTTAACTCTAGCGAGTCCAACCTTTTGGAAATAGAAGGTCTTGTCCGTACACCAGTTAGCAACCTTACTGGGCCTGGAAGGGCTGTAGCATAAGATCCATACCCCTAACAAGGACACTGTCATCAGCATATCCTTAAGTATAGATACCTTGTTCATTTAATTTGAATGAAGTAATGAAATCACCAGCAACTACATTCCACAGTAGAGGGGAAAATATTTCCCCTTATGGATAGATTCTTGTAGACTTCGCCTCAATTGTTTCTTCATGCAAATTAGGTTGGATGACCCTATCCGCAAGAAGTGCATTTATCCAACTGCAGATTACTGGATTAATTCACCGTTCTAGTATTGCGTTGATAATTAATATATATGAAGTTTATCGACAGCTCTCTCAAAGGAAAGCTGCTAGAGCTATTTCTTTGTTTTCCATTGTTGTTTCTTTTTTCCAAGTTAGATAGTGTAGAGCCAACTCTGTTTTCCTAGTTAATAGGTAAATTGATTTCGATGTAATGTTCTTATATTCAATATGGTATCCCTAATACACCTGTTAATGATCTTTTCCGTTAATTTCAGTATGAAAAATGATAGACTAATGGGTCTAAAGCTTTTTACTTGATCTTAACAACTTTCGCCGAACTCAGATTTAATCACCTTAGCCTTTCTTTCACCTTAGCTTGATATTGGTCCAAAAGCAAAACTGGCTTTAGAGATAGTGCACAGGATTGGAGCAATATGTTTGAGGTACTTTGCAGCATGCGTGATAATATGCCATCAAGTTCTGTTAATTTATATGATTATGGTTGGTATATTGTATAATTATCTTTTAGTATATTCCAATGTTCCCTTCTCAATCTTTATAGAGGTCCAATATGGTGTGTATCGTTGTCAACATTCACTAATTCTGAATTGGGGAAATGCGTTTTCACCAATGTTTCAGTTACTTCTTTGTAGTTCTAGTTTAGTTTCCAAAATTAGTCCTTACGATGCCTACCATATTTGGTATGTCGTTCTTAAGAATTTTGTTAAGTCTAGCTCCTTTCGATATTGTTTTAACATCGTCAGAGAACTTCTTCCACAAATTTCGTTTTGCTCTCCTGACAGTCTTGTTGTATTCCATGAGTTTGCATTTATATTCATTTATATTCATAACAGTTTTCAAATCACTTGTCTTTGCTTAGCAAGTTCATTGCTCCACCATATACAATGATGTTTATCTTTCCTTAATAGCAGCGGACTGTTGTTTCGGTATGACTCAGCGCCTCATGTAAAGAGTCTGATGCTGTCTCTAACAAGTAAAGGTCCCGAGGCCGGACCTATCGATTTCGATGAAACTTAAATATATTGTAGAACACTAAAAACTAAGGGACACGTATTTTTTTTTATCTGCGGAAAAACAGTTTGAAGGGGTGAAATCGCCCTCCAAAAATTGGGGTAAAAATTTAATTTTTCAAATATCTCAAAAACAGTAAGAGATAGAGCAAAAGTTTAAATTGGCGATATTACTCTTCTTTAAAGAGCTATCTATTGATATGCAATTTGTTCAAATTACATCAACAGGGGTGGTTGGGGGTTAAAATTTGGGGGTTAATTTTGCAAAAAGGGGGTAAAAAATAAACAATATAAAAATTTTGTTTACAGATTTGAAATCTACGTCAAAAAATCTAATTGACCTGTTTTTGCTCAATATCCTAATATTAAGTCTAGGGGTAGTTAACTAGAGGGTGACTATGTCGAATAATCGTACTATTTGGGTATTTCAAGAAATTCTTCTTCATGGAAAATAGCTTAAGACAATTAGAATAACGTAGAAATGAAATTCTCGAATTCAAAATTGAGTTTGAGCAACATTGGAGAGGGGGTGAGTCACCCTCTTAAATTACATACTTATTTACATACACTAGTTTTTGCAATTAACACACTCACAGGGGGTAATAATGTCACAATAGATGGTTCTGAAGTTAGACTATCGTATGTAAGGTTTTTATTAGGTTTCGTTATTTTAGGTTAGGTTATGTAATTTTCGGTATCGATAATTTTCGATAAGGAAAACTATAATATCCATTAAAAAACAAACCTAATAAAGACCTTACATATGACAGTCCAACTTCAGAACCACTTATTGTGACATTATTTTACCCACAATCAGTGTGTTAATAGCAAAAATTAGTGTATATAAACTAGTATGTAATTTAAAAGGGTGACTCACCCCCTCTCCAATGTTGGTCAAACTCAATTTTGAATTCGAGAATTTCATTTCTACGTTACTCTAATTGTCTTAAGCTATTTTCCATGAAGAAGAACTTCTTGAAATACCCAAATTGTACGACTATTCGATATAGTCACCCTCTAGTTAACTACCCCTAGACTTAATATTAGGGCATTGAGCAAAAACAGGTCAATTAGATTTTTTGACGTAGATTTCAAATCTGTAAACAAAATTTTCATATTGTTTATTTTTCACCCCCTTTTTGCAAAATTAACCCCCAAATTTAACCCCTAACCACCCCTGTTGATGTAATATGAACAAATTGCATATCAATAGATAGCTCTTTAAAAAAGAGGAATATTGCCAATTTAAACTTTTGCTCTATCTCTTACTGTTTTCGAGATATTTGAAAAATTAAATTTTTACCCCAATTTTTGGAGGGCGATTTCACCCCTTCAAACCGTTTTTCCGCAGATAAAAAAAAATACGTGTCCCTTAGTTTTTAGTGTTCTACAATATATTTAAGTTTCATCGAAATCGATAGGTCCGGCCTCGGGACCTTTACTTGTAAGTCACATGTGTTTCTAACCTCAGACGGAGAACCATTTAGATGTCCTTGGAGTTCGTTCCTGTTCCAGTTCTTCTTCTTTGAATCTCTAAGTATTCTTTCAACTATTGTATCTGAGTCTATATTAAAACGAATGTACTGATTATCTGCCATTAAAAGTTTCTCATCTACATGCCAATTTCTCATCTACATGCCAATTTTTGATACATCTGCTTACCCTAAGGCACAATTTTTTTACTTTAATAAATAGTCTAAAACCCGTAAGATTTGTGTCTGTTACTTCATACATTTATTTTAGAAGAAATTAAAAATTTATAGTAGAGAAACCGAGCTAATGTATATGTATATCAATAAAATGTATATTTTTGCATAAATGTGTAATTTTACTTGAGCAAAGGCCGAATTGAGTGACGGAAAAAACGACAATACTGTGAGGAGACTTTACTTTTACTATCACAATACACCTACAGAAAACAGGTCAGATATGATCCACACAGTCCACACTATAGTGCCAATCACAATTCAACGTCTTATTTTACTTTTTTTTTAAATTATAATAATACTAATAATAATAATAATAATAATAATAATAATAATAATAATAATAATAATAATAATAATAATAATAATAATAATAATAAACTCCCTGTGGGTGGGGGCTTCACTTTGCAGAATTTTCTCACAGTAAGTCCTGCTTGTCGTAAAAGGCGACTAAAAGGACAACCCATTCGGATGATGAATAAACAAAATAAAAAGCCTCGGAAAAATGCCGCTGCCGGTGGAGCGACCGGGCGCATCAGGGTTACCACTGAATGTGACAGTTTGAATCGCGGTGACGACAGGCTGGGTTCTAGGCAGCCACCTGTCAGCTGTAACAACACCTTCAGCCAAAATACTACTGCCCTACTTACAGAGCCCCCAACACCATTGGCTCAACCGACTTTAAGTGTTTCCTCGGAGCATCCTCTGGGGACCACTAAAGCTGGTAAGAAGCGTGTGCGTATGCAATGGACAGATGAACTGAATGAATTCATCGTACGCACATACTTCCAAGTCACTAAACTTGAAACGGACAAAACCTGTTACCGTACAAAATTACATCAAGAGTTCAAGCGCACCTACCCTCACTTAAGTCGCGTTACTGAACAGAGACTGGCAGACCAAAAACGTGTCATTTTTACCAATAACCTCATCCCTTCCTCCCTCATAAACACTATTAAAACACAAGTCGCACATCAGTTTGCTCAAAATGAAGAAAGTCAGGCCGACGACGGCCCACCAGAAATGGGAAGCCCCATACAAAACGACACTCAACAACTTGTCGATAATGAGCCTAACCTCCATGAGACAGCAGTAAACGACACCCTACTGCAAAAGATCGAACTGGAATTTAACACAGCGCTTGCTGAATTTGAAGGGAACGACCCCACACATAGGTACTTGTTGCCTAAACAACATACCTCGCGTAGATTGGCTGAGATCGTTGAGATATTAGGCAATACAATACTGTCTAAACACTTGGAAACATGTGACAATTTTATCGAGTTACACACGGCTATCTACTGTGGAGTCGTTGCCGCTATACGTTGTAACGGTTCCGACGTAACACCACCTGTAGCGCACAACTCGAAGGAACACAAAACTCCTGCCTGGGAAACACGATTGAATAAACGCATCAATAACATCCGATGCAACCTCGGCAGGATCACCCAATAGCAACAGGGTAGTAGATCTAAGCGGCTCAACAAACACATACACGACATATTATACAAACACGCAGTACATACACAATACGAGGAACCCAATAAAACGTTTATAGAGATCAGAGATACGCTTCACCAAAAATTAACAGCACTAGCGAAGCGCTTACGAAGGTATAAGACCAGTACTGAACGCAGACGACAAAACCAAGCGTTCAGCAGAAACGATAGACGGTTTTATCCGTCTCTAACGAACACGGTAACTGACAGTAATGGTTTACCGGAGAAGAACGCACTCCATAGTTTCTGGACGAATATATGGTCCAACACCATTGACCATAATGACAAAGCCAGCTGGATCAATACATAGTAAAGGAATAACGAACATCTTCCGGAGATGCTCTATACGGACATTACTACAGAGGACGTCTCCAGAGCTTTACAGAAATCGCATAACTGGAAGGCACCCGGCATCGATAACATACAAAACTACTGGCTCAAACACTTTACATCAACACACAAGTATCTCGCTGAACAATTAACACTATTTATAAGAACACCAAACCTGACACCGAAATTCCTGACGCAGGGTATCACATACCTATATGAAATCAAAAAACAGTGATACAAGAAATCCTGCTAATTACAGGCCTATCACCTGCCTGCCTACAGTGTATAAGATTTTGACGTCCTGTCTGGCAGAAAAGATCGATGAGCATTGTCAGATTAACACCATACTGACAGAATAACAAAAGAGATGTCGAAAGAGGTCACAAGGTTGCAAAGAGCAGCTTCTGATTGACTCCGTAGTACTGGAACAAGCGAAAGGGAGACAACGTAACCTGTACACAGCGTTTATTGATTACAAAAAGGCATTTGGTTCGGTTCCGCACTCCTGGTTGCGGAGAGTACTGGAGCTGTACAAAATACACCCAAGTATCGTGAACTTCCTTGTAACGATCATGTCCGACTGGCGAACGACCTTACATTTGAGTATTGGTAATGAAAAAACAACAAGCGATCTTATCCAAGGAAGACGCAGCATATTCCAGGGCGACTCATTGAGTCCATTATGGTTTTGTCTCGCAATGAATCCACTTTCTCGCCTGTTAAATGAAACCAAATACGGTTACAATGTGGGTACGCAAACGAATTCGCGTCATACCATTTCACATCTTATGTACATGGATGATATAAAGATCTATGCAGCTACTAAACATCAATTACAGCAGCTGCTGGGACTTTCTAGGGAAGTTTCGCGAGACCTCTGTATGGAGTTCGGAATCGATAAATGTCGAACACAATGTCGTTCTGGGGGAAAACGAGATGCGGTCGCATTCGAACTCGAACCAGAGTCTGTTATGCAGCCCATGGCCGAGGGAGAGTCGTACCGGTATCTCGGATTCAATCAGGATGAACGTATAGACCACAGCGCTGTAAAACAACACCTGATGCAGCAATACTTAACGCGTGTACGGAGATTACTGAACACCCACCTTGATGGAAAAAAAACCATAAAAGCAATTAACACCTACGCAGTTCCGGTGCTAACGTACTCATTTGGGGTGATCAAATGGACGCCTACGGACTTGACAAACATCGAGATCAAGACCCGCGTCCTTATGACCAAATATCGAATTCATCATCCCAAAGCAGCGATAGAACGATTGACGCTGCCAAGAGCCGAGGGGGGTCGAGGTCTTATAGACATAAGGAATACGCATAATAAACAGGTTCATAACTTGCGAGAATACTTTTACATCAAAACACACACATCACACCTACACAATGCAATAATCCAAGCCGACAAGGCATACACGCCATTAAACCTCTCACACACAGAAATGCCAGATAGTTTTTGCCCTTTGGTCACGAAGGAGGACAAAATTCAGCAATGGATCCGGAAGCCTTTACATGGGAGACATCCACACCATCTTAATCAGAGTAACGTTGACAAAGCAGCGTCGCACGCCTGGTTGAGTCAAGGAAGTCTTTTCCCGGAGACTGAAGGATTCATGCTAGCTATACAAGGTCAAGTAATTCAAACAAAGAATTACCCAAAATACATACTTCGTGACTCGTCAATAACATCTGGCTCATGCCGGAGATTCCATTCCAAACCCGAAACGACGCAACATATCACAGCTTCCTGTACTCAGCTCGCTCAGTCCGAATACAAACACCGTCACGACCAGGTTGGCAAAATTATATACCAGAAACTAGCGGTTAAGCACCACCTTATAACCGATAAAAGCCCTTACTACAAACTCACACCAAAAGTAGTAGCGGAGAATGACTCCTGTAGACTTTACTGGGATCGGTCGATTATTACAGATAAGACCATATATCATAATTGACCAGATATCACCCTCGTAATGAAAAAAACTAAGACCACCTATCTGATCGATATTGCGGTTCCGAATACACACAACTTACAAAAACACACGCAGTTAAATTGGATAAATACACTGACCTCGCAGCCGAAATAAAACAAAAATGGCGAATGGAACATGTCCACATTGTCCCAATAGTGCTCAGTGCCAGCAGGGTCATTCCAAACACACTACACAATAGTTTGAGCCTCTTGGGTCTCCCAAAATACACATATGTCACTATGCAAAAGGCAGTGATCATAAACACAAACACTTAACACACATACAGATCCAGATTCGTCTGATGAAGAGGGAAGATCGACCAACTGCCGCACTATCACTGTTACCGCTCTAGTGCACAATCCTCCCCAAACCAATAACATACAAGGTCCGTCAACCTCTGTTCCATCTAAACGCGCAATTCCAGGAACACCCGATCTTAATGAGCATTTTGATGAACCAGAACACATTTACACCAAGAAACGTAAAATAGAACGACACATCCACACACATAGACGAACACAGACACAAACACAAACAGTCCTTACCCTTCTCTCTGTCCCTAATCCTACCTATTCTCTGAGGACACGAAAACGAACTAGGCTTTCACAGCCGTCTGTCATTGAGCCAACATCTACGCTCCCACAAAAGTCTCGCCGTACGACCCAGTGTACACCAAAATAGACACATAACACCTCGTTTCAAGCAACAATAACAACAATATAAGGAGTGATGTGACAAACCCATCCGTGAATGTACTACGGTACTTTTACGGATTGGTTTGGCACATTACCCTTCCACAGAGCCTAATACCTTGCATAATGCCGATATAGGTGAATGTTACCCAGTACTGTCCTACTGAGTAGTGAGCGCCAGGTTGGCGTAAAAGTCTATAATAATAATAATAATAATAATAATAATAATAATAATAATATTTCTTTATTCATATAAATACAATTATTTGTGTTGAATTGCGTCAGACAGTAATTTTAAGAATTTTAAGAACTTAAAAATTCTTCTAAAGAGTAGTAACTTGCCTGCAACAGTTGAGCCTTTATTTTCCTTTTAAAAATTACTCTGGGTTCGCGTTTAATGCAGTCAGGTATTTTATTGTATATTTTTATCATAATATTACGTGTACTTTTTAGGGAAACCGTCAATGTGGAGTTCGATAGTTTCAAATTATGTTTGTGCCGTGTGTGGCAGTTGTGTTCCTGCATGTTGCTTTCAAATAAATCATAGTGTTCTTTAATAAACAAAGAACATTGTAAGATAAATACACTGGGCAAAGTTAAAATTTTGTTATCTCTAAAGTAACTTTGACAATGTTCTCTAGGATATGCGTTAAATATATATCTGACACATTTCTTTTGTAAAGTAAAAATTTTTTTGCTTTGAGATGAGTTTGCCCAAAAAATACAGCCAAATTGCATTATTGAATGAAAATAAGCGTAGTACGTAGTTAATAAAACATCAGTTGATACGTAAGACTTCAAATATTTGATAATATAAATAGCTCTACTTAATTTTTTTTGTAACATATCTATATGTCTCTTCCAGTTTAGTGCTCTATCGAATTGGAGGCCTAAGAATCTAACCGAATCTTGAATGTTTGCTGGTAAAGGAATTTCAATGCTTGGAGAGATAGAAAAGTAGTTGCCAAATTTAATTATTTGTCTTTTGGACATTTAGTTTTAAACCGTTTTTATAACACCAGTCATTTACATTTGAAATACATGTTTGTATGCTTAACAAAAGATCTTCAGGATCTATACCCGTGCACATGACAGCGGTATCGTCCGCATATAAAAAAGTTTGCTCTCTTATATATAGAGGGAGGTCATTTATAAATAAAAGAAATAGAGTTGGTCCCAGAATACTATCCTGGGGTACACCCCTCACAAGAGATTTATATCCAGAGTAAACATTCTGTGAACCAAAATCATCGTCAGATTTATAAAAAATTTTGACACATTGTCTTCTATCTGTCAAGTACGACGAGAAAAATTCTAAGGTCTTACCTCTTACATCATATTTTTCCAATTTCGATAGAAGCATTTGGTTATCAATGCTATCAAAAACCTTCGTCAGATCGAATAAAATCATAGCGTGTAGTATTTTCTTTTCCCACATACTCACAATATTATCTAAAACATTAAAAACAGACAAATCTATCGAACGATGCCTCATAAACCCGTATTGATTCTTACAAACAATATTGTATTTTTCAATAAAGTATTCTAAGCGTGTGTTAACTGCTTTTTCAAAAATTTTTGCAAATTTAGGCAACAAAGAAATGGGTCTATAATTATTTAGATTAGTCGCATCTCCTTTTTTTGCGGATAGGTGTAACAATAGCTATTTTGAATTCATCCGGAAAATGTCCCTCAACAAAACATTTATTAATAATTTCACTCAGTGGCTGGCAAATGTATGAAGCGGCTCGTTTAACTAAAAAGCCCGGTATATCATCCCAACCAGTTGACTTTTTTGATTTTAAACTCCTACAAATATTATATATTTCATCGGCACTGGTCGGATATAAATAAAAACTATTAGAAATAGTATTACTACATAGCGTACTTACTGAACTACTGTTGGAAAGATTTAATTCATTGGTTATGTTGACAAAAAATTCATTGAATATCTCACTTATATGCTGCGGATCCGTTATATTTTCATAATTAAATTGAATTTCTGTAATTCCACTATTATCACTTCTTTTATTAGATATAGTTTTAATTATATTCCAACTAGATTTTATTTTATTTTCTGAATTTTCAATAATTTTGTTATAATAATCTAATTTAGTTTTACGCACAATATTTTTAAGTTGTTTTGATATTATTTTGTATTTGTTACGCAAACATATTGTGTCAACATGCAATCTATCGAAATCTTTGATCAATAAGTATAATTCTCTTTTAAATTTTGATAAATTTATTATTTCTAGAGTTATCCAATCTTTTTGCCTACATCTGCAATTTACTAATTTGCTTTCTTTGGGAAAACATGAGTTAAAATTTATTAGAAATGTGTCTAAAAATGTACGAAACATAATATCAGAGGGTTTACCTTTTAATAATGTGGTCCAATCGTGGTGTGAAAGATAGTGAAGAAATAGTTCTATATTTTCTTCTGTAAAGTATCTCTTTTCTACTTTACTTTTACCTAGCACCAGGTTTACTTCATGCTTAAAACTAAATAAAATTGCTCTGTGATCTGATATTTCAGTATCAATTATACGAATATTGTAATTATCTATGTTACTAATTATATTATCTATGCAACTTGATGAGGTTGAAGTAATCCTAGTTGGTTCTGTTACAGACAAGTTTAAATTGAAAGACAATAATAAAGATTCCATAGCCTTAACACTGTTATCACGGTTAAAAAAGTTTATATTGAAATCACCAGCTATCACCAATTTTGTATTAATTTTGTACACAGATTATAAGCACTCGTCGAAAAGATTAAGAAATGTTTCAATATCTCCACTGGGTGATCTATAAATTGATAAAATAGTTAAATTTAGTTTAGGGATTAGAATTCCACAGCATTCAAAGTCCAAATCTTTATTAAAATGATTTATTTTATTTAGCACAATGTAATCTATATCATGTTTTACGAAAATGCACACTCTGCCATGTATTTTTGTTTCTCGTGCATAACCCGTTGCCAATATGTGATCACTGATTTTTATCCCACAGGATAATTCTGATTTAGTCAACCAACTTTCACTGAGATAGAAAACATCCACTTTTGTCCCAAGCAGTTTTAATAAAATTTTCAAATTTTCAATTTTGTTCCGTACGCTTTGAATATTAAGAGCGAAAATTGCGAGATTATTTTTCACACTATTTTGTAAATCAACCACCGGATGAAAAAATTTAAATCTTTTTACTATAAAGAAATTTTCACTGTATACATCTTCAAATTTTGAATCTACACCAACTCGAAAGCTACCATATCTTCCTTTTGACACTAATTTTTCGCATTCAGAATTTAAACGCACGTTATTTTTAGTTAGAAATTCGTTAACGTCGTCAACTTCTATAACTGGGTCGAGTCGACCCACATAAAGCCATATCTTCTGAATCCCCGCTTTCAAATTTCCATCTGTTGGTCTTTTGCCCGTAACTATTTTAGAATAGTTAGGACTAGGATTTTTTTGAGAAGGGAGTTGGGTGGCCTTCTTTACTGTTGGGTTTCTTTTAATTGAGTTATTCTCTTCCCTATTTGGTGTAACTTCGGTTTTCTTCTGCTCTAACTGCTGTTCAGATTTCCCCATACAGCTTCAGCAAAATTCATCTTTTTATTTTTGGGTTCCACTTGACACCCCTTAATATTCTGACATTTACAACTGTCATTTTGAAGTTACAACTGTCATTTTGAATAAACGATGTTTCTGTGATATTAAACTACTAATTAACTGAGTAAATAAAAATTAATTTTAAAAATATCCAAGATATTGATGTAGTATGTAGATTACAAGCTCGATCACCAGTCAAATATCCTTTGAAATGGATCGGCGTCGAACTGTCACCGGTCTAGAGCTGAATTGGTGTTGATAGTGTGATTACACTAATTTGTTTCCCATTTAATAACATTTTACCTAACTAAGACAGACCTCAAAACAAACTGCAATCAACACTATAGTGCTGCTCCTAGTCATTCCACTAACTGCGTTTTATCGGTTTTATTGCTATTTATTCAACGGTTTATTCAACAATGTTCTAATTTTATATTTATTTTAAAAATTTTTTTGGGGGGAGAAATATCTTTGATAGGCGAAAATAAAGACAATTTCGAAAATGTTTTTAAGAAGGATGTGGGATCCCTTATTAAATGAAAGAATTGCCATGTATTAAGCCATTTCATTATTATAATTAAACTAGCTGTTACCCGCGGCTTCGCTGGAGTGAATTTCGTAATTTAGTAAGCTTATTAAATAATCTGCTTTATTTTTAATTTTTTTCTTTGGCTAGTCATCTAGGAACAACTAGAAACTTCCAAAAACTAATTGGTCGTTTCTTGTAACATATAACATAGACTAAAAATCTAAATAGAGTGAACCTATTAAGAAGATGTCAACGAATTTGGTGTAGAATTAAAAAGAGTATGTTGATTTAAAATAATGAAATATTAGGTATATATTTTTAAAATACCTAATATTCTGTAGACTTTAAATGAGTATCCTCGTTACACCTACTGGATAATTTAAACCCCCACATCCCCTAAGTCTGAATGCATTATACTTAAATATTTTTTAAAGTAACTGAGTCATTGTTAGAAACGCCAAAACAGTAGGCGTTGAAAATGTAAACTTTGACCTCTCCCCTATCTTTTTGCGTTTATTCCCTATCTTACTTTTTACAGGATTAATTTTCAAAAAGTGTGTTACCACTTGGAGAAAGTTCACACTTGACGCACCTCGACTAGCCTGGTAGAGCTGGGGGGGATTGGTTATATCCTCGAAGAGACTTAAATACTACTATATAAAAAAAATTTAACTAAATTAAATTGAGCGCCACCATATTTTATTTAAGAAAAATATGGAGAATATGCGAGTTGCTATCCTCTATAATTACCACAAAAAATTTCATTTAGCTGATAAAAACAAGTGAGAGACAGGAACAACAAGTAGTGCAGAACAAATCAATTATTATTGATGATAGGTTTGTTTCATACAATCATTGAGCGATCTTATTGGAATATGCGTACAATTACTGATTATGGAAAATCTGTATAATACAAGGTGAGTAAATTTATTATATTTTAATCAGAATAAAAACCTATTTGATATAACTCAACAGTCAATTAAGTGAAACGACCTTAAAGACGGTTACTAAATTCAATGAATGATCATTGACAACGGCCTGAACGCCCAATCTGCAAATGTCAAAGTAATTTTTGTTCACTTAATAGAATGTGTGATACTCAACGAAGTTTATTAATTTGTAATTTTTTTTTATTTTTAATTAACGCATTTCTTTCTTTTTTTAGGTAATTATAGGCCGGCTATTAAAATATTCCTAAACTACTAAAACTGAAATAATCGAATTGAACCTAATTAAGAAAAGAACTGGTAACGGAGGTCGGCGCGGTACACGTAAATATTCACGTGAATAGTCTGACGTTTATACTTGGAAAACTTACTATTGCACGGACGTCCGTTACGTTCCCGTACTTAAAATTTAGAAATATCAACAACAAAAAAATAACTATAATCAACAACAAGAATTTAACTATGAAAATAACGACACAACGTTTAACAAGTTTTTATTATGTATTTTTTTTTTTTTTTTTTTTTTTTTAGGTAAATGTACTCACTCAATGTTCACTATGAAAGTGATACAAGTTGTCTCTTTGCGTATACCACATTTTGTTATAATTCCCGAAGAACACATGGAGCGGAAGTTATACGGTCACCAGACATTCGGCAGCTTCGGCACTTCTTTAACCAGAATCGGACCACGTCCACACCATAAGCGGCACCAGCCAAAATTTAGTTTCACCACGTGGGCACCAATTTCAAAAATGTTTGGCGATTCAATTTCCGGCGAAAATATTGTGAGGGTTCCCGAAGAATAAATCCAAAAAAATTTGGAGCAATAATTTTGAGATAAGTGCTTTTAATACTTTTTCACTTAAATAGCTTGTTACATACAATAACTTCAGCACAAATTTAATTAGTAGCTTCCAAATCCCATTACGGTTAACAAAACGACTCGTCACATGGCGTACCCTTCACGATTGTTGAAGGTATAACACCTCTTGTCACTTCCTCTCCTGGGCTCCAAAATACGAAAGAGAGTTTTCAAGAGCGTGAACTCACGAGGGGCCACGTCTTGCTCGCTCGAGCTCCAACCGACGAAAGAGAGCTGATCCTTCCAGTTCATACCCATTTCACTTCGGCGATTTCTTTCTAGATCGTTCGATGTTTCCGCGCATGCGTAGTTTTTAAGTGACCGCTTTTCCGTCAATACTGGCAACCTCTACTTAAATGTCACTTGGTTTGTTTACATATAAACGTCAAATTTGTAACCTAATTTATAGTTGTCACTTTTTTCACTGTTTGTGTAATTTTAACTACACTAGTATTTTTATTGAAATTTTCTCATTTTAGTTTAATTCAGATTTACAATAAATTAATACAATTTCTTGTTTTGTGTTTTTAGGTTCAAAAGGTGCATGAAACATTTTTTTATGTAAACCGTAGAAGTACACAGCATTTTATACAAAGTGAAATTGTAATACTGGAATTAAATAAATTATTTTACAAAGATTGTTGTTCCGTCAATCAACCTGTATCCTTTAGACGATTGGGAGGATAAAAGTATTTGCAAAAAATCGTAACAAATGTTGAAACATGTATTCATTAATTTATCTTTGATACCTATGTCCTCTAGTTTTATTCGTGTAAAATTATCTTAACTGTGGACAAATCGAACAAATTTAATTCCAAAGTCGTCCAAAACACTCGCCAAACAGTTTAAAATTCTATAAAAGGTTAATTCCATATGTTTAAGCCAGATATTAAACCTGAGCCATTCTTTAATTAATTAGTTAATTAATTCATAATGTAGTCAGTGAAGCATCAAAATGATCACAATCTCGAAATTCGCTATAATAGCTCCAATTTTTATGAAATTTTTTTCAATGTATTATTTAAAATCATAAGCATTGTAAGTGGGGGACTTAAGTCCCGTAGGATCCTGGGGTCCAAAAAAGGCTCAAAATAAACGGCTAGATGGATCTTGATCAAATTTTGCTCAAATACTATTGAGGTCTCAAAAAAAAAATAAACGTTAGGTTGAAATTATCCTCCCGAGTCCTGGGGCCCCAAAAGTACATTGTGAGAAATTATCTTTAAATGCTTAAATACATTAGGATTACGGAGAAAAAGGACGTGAAATTCAAATTGTGCCTTAGGATCGTAGGGTTCTAAAAATTTTTCACAATAAACGGTTGGACGGACCTTGGCCAAATTTTGTTCGAATCGTATTGTGATTGGGAAAAAGATAAATGGAAGGTCAAAATAAATTGTCCTCCACGCTCCCAAAAAGGGTCCAAAATAATCGACTACATAAATTTGAAATTTGACGAAATTTGATAAAATTCTGCCATAATATCATTGAGATCCCGAAGAAAATAACGTAAGATTGAATTTATTCTTCAGGGACCGTAGACCCCAAAAAGAGTTCAAAACTGAAGTGTACGTAAAATTATCAATATGGGTATCTACGGAAAGGTCTCAAGGTGTGAAAATTAAATTCACCATTGAATGTAGCTACTTCAAACTTTTATGGATAATTTTTTAAAAAAGGTTTTTTGATAAAAATACTTTTAATTAAAATTTTGTTCAAATTATTTTAATTTCCAATGAAATCTATAGAGTCGTCTCTGTTTTCTTCTATTGACGGATGATTGTCACAATCATTGTCACTGCAGACAATACATGCAGCTAAGAAATGTAAACCACTCTTCCTACAGCCACATGCAGCGCCACGTCCAGTTTTACAACAACAGAAGATAATTTTCATAAGATTGTTTGGTGGTGGTGGTTCAGTCATTTTAATTGGAATGAGAAATTTTTCTGGCTTCCAACTTTTACGAGTTATTTCTTATTCAATAGGCAGTAAAATGCTATAGTAATCAAAGCATTACGGCAAGTCGTCTTCCAAAAATTTTCACCTAAACATTAATATATTAAACATGTAAGTGTCTTTATCTCTACCAAAAAATTTTTTTGCTTCTAATTGCGGAAAAACGATAAATCGAAAACAGTTAAAATTTTTACGAGTCATTTCTTATTCAATAGGGAATAAAATGCTATAGTAATCAAAACAAGACGGCAAGTCGTTTTCCAAAAATTTTGACCTAAATATAAATATTTCATATAGATAAGTGCTTTTATGGTCAGAAAAAAAAATTTGGCTGCAGTTTGAAAAAAAAAAATTTAACAGGGAAAATTTTTGAAACTTTTGTATGTTATTACTTATTAGGTACTAAATGGGTAATATATTTCCGTGATAGGCAGAAATACGAACGCTTTAATTTTTCTGCAATATTCATTTTTGTTATTAAAAACAGATACATGAATTTTACAAAATTTAACAATTTTAATAATTTACCACTCATTTTCCCATATTTAGAATTCGGTAATTTTTTGAATTCTCTTCTATATTAGAATAATAATTAAATCAAATGATGGACTTTGTTTCAAGGCGCTAAGTCTTGTCACATTTGAAGCATTAATGTTTCATTTTGGATAAAAAAATTTTTTACCGAGATGCTTTGAACATCAAAATATGCTATGAATATAGATATTTTAGCAGTTCAGTAAGTAAATATGTGTATTATATTTTGCTATTCAAATACCGTTTTTTTGAAATCAAAAATTTTTATTTTTAAATTTAGGGCCTAAAACCTTTTAAGCGCCATTTTTAATGTTTATGATTTTCAATGATACTACAACAGGAACAATTTTTTAAAAAAATCATCAAAATCGGACCTGTTATAGAGTATTTAGAGGTGAAAACCGTTATTGACTTAGTGATGCGACTGGAGTGATGTTTACTCGAGTGAATTTGTCAAACTCGTATTCGAGTGAAAAAAAATTTTTACTCGAGTCCAATTGCACTCGAATTTCCGAGTCAACTTGGCACACCGAGTAGACTCGGTTAGGGCCAGATGTTACAATACTTCACTAGTTACAAAGAGACGGGTTGAAACTTGCACTTGATACGATAACAATAAATTAATAGGTATTAGGTTGATTTGATTGAACTATTGAATAATTATTTTATGAAAGTGGGACATACGTGTGATTTTGAATTTAGCTTTCGTTAATATTACTAGTAAAGACTAAAGTATAGGTGTATAATAATGATGTTCCGATTCGATTATTTTACCAATCGATTAATCGATTATATACTAATAATCGTAATCGATTTATAATCGGTATATTAATCGAGGTATAATCGATTATACCGATAATTGACTTAAATATAATAACCTGACTTTATCCACTTTTTAGTCAATAAAATTGAAATATTTAAAATTTACATATCTGTTTTCTAAAAACTAATATTTTATGATTTTCTTCATAATAGTTTCTTTATTTATTATTATTAAATAACATTTAATTGTAAGGTGTAAACAAAAGTCTGATACAGTTTGATTTTATAATTATAATGATTAATAATTGAAACTAATTATAAAATAACTAAGTTTAATTTTTATTTGCAAGCAAAATTGCATAAATGTTAATTATGGTCATTAATTGGTCATCCTTACATGGAAATTTTATTATTCTTAAGAAGTCATTTTACTTTTATTTGTTGATTACATAAATAAATAATATGTACACTAATCATATGTATTTTATTTCATATTCTCTCATATTACTAATTCAATAAAGGTATTTAAAAATGCTTAAAAAAATCTTACTCGAGTTGGAGGGAATGAAATAGTTAACTCGGTTGACTCGAGTGACTCGAAAACTAGAGTACAATTCGAGTGACGTAGCAAAATTACTCGAGTGACTCGAGTCACAAAATCCTACTCGAGTCGCATCACTATATTGACTACACTATAAAGGATGGCAGCTCATCTATTGAAATTGAATGCCGGCCATAAATAACAAATGGTTATTTATGATTTGGTTATTTCTGTTACAATAATTTTTTCGATAAAAATCATACACATAAGTTGTGAATATTTCAATGATAGCAGTCGATACGTGATCGCTGGTGAATTATATAAACAAGTTGTGTAACTAATTATTATTCATATTTAAAAGGCAGTGTGCCATTTTTATTAATTTTTCTTGAATTAAGTTTAAGTTAAGCAAAGGGCAGTGTGCCGTTAATATTTTGCAATTTACAATAGTGGTGTATCGTTGTGAATTCATATTTTATTTTGATCTACATATTTTCATCCAATCCTTATAACGTTCCATATTGGATGAAATTTCTACAAGTAAGGAATAAATGTGAAGACTATCAGGTTAGTGGTATTTATCATTATTTCTTTTATTTTATATTTTATATAAGTTATTTGTTATACTATTTAGCAAAATAATTAGCATAATAATGGATGTAAAAGTGTTACATCCATTAGCCAATCGCAAACATTTTCTGATCCTTCAAGTGCAGATATTTTGCTTGTAGGTTACAAATAAGTTATATAAAGTATCAAAATATCGTGTATTTTCTAGAAAAAACGGCTGTAAAAAGAGCGCGAAATCATTGTTAGCACAGGGCTTGGCTTTGATTATTGCGCATGAGTTATTGACTGGAAGTTATTTGTGTGACATACCATTAACTTTAAAACACTGCTACTTTTTGTTTCTTTTTTCGTGATTGATTAATTTTTGCTTAATGTGTATTATATTCATGAAGATTAAGGAAGCTTATGTAACACAGTAACACAGTAATACATTCATATTATTTATTTTGAGTGCTAATAAAGTAATAAACACATTTATTTAATTAATTACTTTTTATTTTGTTAAAAAAATAAATAAATACATACTCAAAATTTAAATCAGCTGGTTCTTGTTTATATTTTTATTTTTTGGTATTTTGACATTTATTCAATAGAAATAATTGTTGACAGCAATGGCCGAAGTTAAATTACAATCGAAATTAAAGATTTTAAATTCAAAAAAAGAAAGTTTGTTTCAACGATTGCAGATACTCTGTGGTAAGAGTAAAAATGTTTCCGATAAAAAGGTTTTAAAAGATTTTCTTATTAGATATTCAACTTCAAAGGAAATATGTGATGAATTTAAAACTTTAATTGATGAAATAAATCTAATTAATTTAGAATTAGATGTAAATTTTAAACCAAAATACCAAGAGATAAATACGGTGGATGAAATGTTTTGTTACATTAAATCAGTAGTTGATTCAATTAATAAAAAGCAAGAACAAACAGTTGAGCAAGTAAGGTCAAATGAGGTCGTTATTTCACCCAAATTGCCAAAAATTTCCATACCTGGTTTTAACGGTACTCCAATTAAATGGCCGTTAAGTATTTTATGCTACTTTCAAATCATTAGTGCATGAAAATGTAAAACTTGATAATGTTTCGAAACTACATTATTTGTTAGGAAGTTTAACGGCTAGTGCGTTAACTTTATGTAGTGGTATACCCCTCACAGCTGAAAATTATTTCGTTATGTGGAATACTTTGATCAATAAATATGAGTATCAAAGACAAATTGCCTTTACCTATTTAGATCAAATTTTAAAATTTAAAAGTTTATCTGTGGAAAGTGCCAAGAATTTAAATCTTTTTGTTGAGAAATTTGATAGTGCGGTTTTAGCTTTGCGAAAAATGGATGTTGGCACTTTGTCCGGTTTTATTTTGACAACCATAGCTTTACAAAAATTAGATACCCAGACACAGAGGTTATTTGAACAATTGTTGAACAAAGGTGTCATTCTAACTTATGATCAGTTATCGGCTTTTGTGAAAGATCAGGCCAAAATTTTAAATCGTAATTGTGATTTAAATAACGCAAATAAACCAAGTACATCTAAAGGCGTTTTGCATTCGCTCACGACTAGTGCGGATCAGCGAGTTGGTAGTAAAGCAAATAATAACAATTCTCATAAATTAACGTGCCCAAAATGTAAGAGTGACCACAAATTATATCAGTGTCAAAAATTTTTGTCTGTAACTCCAAAGGAACGAGTCCGATGGGTGTTAGTGGACATAATTTGTGTTATAATTGTTTACAATCAGGGCATTCAGCAAATAAGTGTAGTTTAAATTTAAGGTGTCGCAAGTGTTCAAAACGACATAATTCAGTTTTACATTTTGATAAAGGGCAAGGTTCAAATCATCAGACTTCCATAGAAAATAATTTAGAAGTTTTAAGTAGCAGTGAACCTCAACCCACTCAGTTAAGTGAATCATCGTCCCCATCAACCACAGTGAGTTTGTGTTCAACATCCTAAAGAGAGACTTCTGATTCTAGTTATACTGTTATTAGCTAGAGCTCAAATTCAAGTAATTTCGAGTTTAGGTGAAAAAATTCTTTTGAGATTTTTGATCGATAGTGCGAGTCAGTGTAACTTAATTACTCATAGGTGTTGTCAGAGATTGAAATTACCTATTAGGCATGCATTAGTAACGGTGTCAGGTATTAGCGTTTCAGGAAAACAGGTCACCGGGCAAACGTATTTTATATTTTCGTCTAAATATAATGATCAAAATAAATACTCAGTGGACGCTTTCGTTGTTGATAAAATTACTGACCAGTTACCAAGGTGTGTAATTGATATTGAAGTGTGTGCGAAATTTCAAAACTTATGATTAGCAGGCGAAGAATTTCATCGACCTGGAGGGATCGATGGAATGATAGGTGTAGAGTTGGCACCATATATTTTAAAAGGGATTCAGATTACTGGTCCGAATTTACCAGTGGCGATTAATTCAAGTTTAGGTTTTATTATTATGGATAAAATAAGAACTCAAATGGAAAATACAGTTGTTCAATATTAATGTTGTGTTTAATCAACGTAGTTTTAATTGGGATTTCAAGAGTTTAATGATTTCGTTTTAACCAATTACCCAATGATTTAGGAACCGGATATTCAGGACCCCAATAATTAGAGTTGAATTCCAGAAAAACAATTTATTTTTTCATTAGTCAAATGTACATTTCGGAACATATGTCCCTTCTTCAGTGACCTATTTAACAATTAAAAATAAGTAAGTTACAATTGTGTTAGGTGTTTTGTAAAAAGAAAAAAAGATTGACAATGTATTTTTCTTTTAGTCTAATACATACATGTTATGAACATTGCATAAAGAATAAACATTTTATTTGAAATCTTAAAGGAAAGAATTTATTTAATTTTACAAAATTAACTATGGAAAATATAATAAGGTATATTGAAAAATTTTTTTGTATGTTATAAATATTAATATTAATCGATATTTACTTATCAAATTTTATTTTATTTGTAGTGGAGGTATACACTATATGGTCTATCTATATCATTATCGATGTATAAGGGAAATTAGCAGAAAAAACCAGCTTATTTTCAGTATTAGGAATTGAAAAAAGGTTTTGTTTTTTTAATTTAAACAAACATCCGGACAGACAATAAGAATGTAAGTCAAAAAAGACAGAAATTATAAGAGAAAAAAGATTATAATAGAAAATTCAAGAGTTTACTCACCAAAATTTTAATTAATTATATTCAAGTTCCTTTCATTTAAACTTTTGCATATACATTTCTGTATATTTTTGTCCAAATATGCATTTCATAAGAAAATTGTCAAAAATTGATAAACAGAAAAAACAAGGAACTTTTTATTAAAAAGTTTTATATATATAATAATTGACTTTAAAGATATTAAACTTAATAATTAAGTCTTAAATAAAATAATATTTTTTTAAAAAATTATATTGTGAGTACATTGTAATTGTACTGTTGTTTGACAGTAACTAACTGTTGTAATTGGTTCTATTGTTAAAAAAAAAAAACTATCGTAGAAAATTCTAGACATTAAAAGTTTTTGTTTGATGTTTTTGCTTTCTTTGTCTGTCCATGTTTTCTAGAATAAACTATTGTTTACTTTAAATATATTATTGATTATGTAATGCTGTCCGTGTAAACAATGCGATCAGTTCAAATGTTTGATGACTGGTAAATAAGATTCGTCCAAAAAGGAAGACTCAATTTGTTTATTACAGTTAGTTTTATTGTTTAGTTGGATGAAAAAACTTTCACTTAGCAATCTTTTCCTGTAGTTTGCTTCCTTATCTAAAACTTTAACTTTTTCAAAATCAAAGATGTGATCATTATTAATTGAATGTTCCGCTAAGCCTGTGGATTCTTTTCCTCTCTTTATGTCATATTTATGTTGAGTTAATCTATTATTTAATTTTTGACTAGTTTGTCCAAAATAACAAAGGTCGCATTGTTTGCATGGAATTTTATAAATTACATTGTGCATTTGTTTATTTTCAATTTTTGATCTTTTTTTATTATATGTTGATTCTATTGTGTTTGTAAAAGAAAAAGTTACTTTGTTATCACTAAATTTTTCTATAGCTGGTTTAATTCTTTTTGTGAATCTGTTATATGGAAAGCATATTAGGTTATTATAGTTTATTTCTTTTTCATTGGAATTTGAATTAAAATTATTTGTTTCTGTAGAATTATATGCTTTATGAATAACTTTTTCTTTTATTGAATTTATTAGATTTAGTGGATAGTTGTTTCTAGTTAGTATTGATATTGCTTTTTTTATTGCATATTTTCTGTTTTTGACACTGCTTAGATGTACAGCCCTATGAAACATATTTTGTATTATATTGTTTTTTATATATTGTGGATGATTGGAATGGAAATTAATTAATCTATCTGTATAACTAGTTTTCCTGTGCCAAGTGGTATTTAAACAATTGTATTTATCTTTCTTAATTAACGTATCTAAAAATGTAATTTGATTATTTTCTTCAATTTCGATAGTGAACTGTAGGGCTGGATGGTAATTATTAAAAGTGTTTTTGATTTTTTCAATTAATGTTAATGGGGCACAAGAAAGAATATCATCTACATAGCGAAAGAAAAAAGAAGGGTCCCATTCTTTAATTTTATTTATGCTGATATTACAGAGATAGTCCATAACATAAGATGCTAAAACAGGACTCAGTGAATTTCCCATTGGACAGCCAAAACATTGTTTATAGTATTTATCTTGAAATTTAAAAAAGTTATTTTCTACTATCAATTCTATTCCTTCAATAAAAGTTTCTTTAGTTAAGTTAGTGAATTCTTTAATTTTATTCCATTGTTTTTTAATGATTGCTGTTGCTAATTTAATTGGAATGTTAGTATATAAAGATTTTACATCCAATGAAAACAGTTTTTCTTCAGAATTTTTTAATTGTATGTTTTTAATTTTATTGACAAATTCATATGAGTTTTTTATGGAAAATTCACTGTGTTCAGCTTCACTAAGTATTTTAGAGAAAAATTTGGATAATTCTTGAATTGGAGATTCAATTTGACTTACTATGGGTCTTAAAGGGATTCCCTCTTTGTGTATTTTAGGTAGAAAGTAAATTTCTGGTAATGTTTTTCCTGATTTAATTATTTTAGTTTTTGTTATGTTGTCAATGTATTTACATTTGTATAATTTTTCAGTGAATATTTTGACTTTTTTAGAAACAACTTCCACAGGGTCTTTTCTTATGTTTAAGTATGTATTTTTGTCATTAAGATGTATTTCTGCTTTTTCATTATATTCAGATCTATTTAAAATAACTGTGCAATTTCCCTTATCTGAGACTGTAATGATAATTTCATTTTTATTATTTTTTATAAAGTAAAAAAACTAAACAATAAAACTAACTGTAATAAACAAATTGAGTCTTCCTTTTTGGACGAATCTTATTTACCAGTCATCAAACATTTGAACTGATCGCATTGTTTACACGGACAGCATTACATAATCAATAATATATTTAAAGTAAACAATAGTTTATTCTAGAAAACATGGACAGACAAAGAAAGCAAAAACATCAAACAAAAACTTTTAATGTCTAGAATTTTCTACGATAGTTTTTTTTTTTTAACAATAGAACCAATTACAACAGTTAGTTACTGTCAAACAACAGTACAATTACAATGTACTCACAATATAATTTTTTAAAAAAATATTATTTTATTTAAGACTTAATTATTAAGTTTAATATCTTTAAAGTCAATTATTATATATATAAAACTTTTTAATAAAAAGTTCCTTGTTTTTTCTGTTTATCAATTTTTGACAATTTTCTTATGAAATGCATATTTGGACAAAAATATACAGAAATGTATATGCAAAAGTTTAAATGAAAGGAACTTGAATATAATTAATTAAAATTTTGGTGAGTAAACTCTTGAATTTTCTATTATAATCTTTTTTCTCTTATAATTTCTGTCTTTTTTGACTTACATTCTTATTGTCTGTCCGGATGTTTGTTTAAATTAAAAAAACAAAACCTTTTTTCAATTCCTAATACTGAAAATAAGCTGGTTTTTTCTGCTAATTTCCCTTATACATCGATAATGATATAGATAGACCATATAGTGTATACCTCCACTACAAATAAAATAAAATTTGATAAGTAAATATCGATTAATATTAATATTTATAACATACAAAAAAATTTTTCAATATACCTTATTATATTTTCCATAGTTAATTTTGTAAAATTAAATAAATTCTTTCCTTTAAGATTTCAAATAAAATGTTTATTCTTTATGCAATGTTCATAACATGTATGTATTAGACTAAAAGAAAAATACATTGTCAATCTTTTTTTCTTTTTACAAAACACCTAACACAATTGTAACTTACTTATTTTTAATTGTTAAATAGGTCACTGAAGAAGGGACATATGTTCCGAAATGTACATTTGACTAATGAAAAAATAAATTGTTTTTCTGGAATTCAACTCTAATTATTGGGGTCCTGAATATCCGGTTCCTAAATCATTGGGTAATTGGTTAAAACGAAATCATTAAATTAATGTTGTGTAATGTTGTGTAGAATCACCCTTTACCATAGATTAGCTTATTCAAAAATTTTGGGTGTAAGAGGAAATACCTACCAAATTCGTTCTGAGTACTGAAGATGTGGAGTGTAAAAAATGATTTCTATCTTCTGTCAAGCGGGACGCGACTGGCCGATATGAGGTAGCGTTGCCCTTTGAGCAACCTTTCCCAGATTTAGGTGATTCGTATTCAGTAACTTCGAGGCGATTTAAACATTCAGAGAAAAGATTTGTGTCCGCTCCTGAATTTAAACAAAATTACAGTGAGGTCATTAAAGATTATTTTGATCAGGAACATATGGTAGCTATACCGCAAGGGAATCCGCAGTCGTGTGGTTATTTCATTCCTCACCATGGTGTTTTAACGGCTACTTCCAGCTCTACACCACTGAGAATGTTTTTCGATGCGTCCGCGAAAACAACTAAACGAGTTTCGTTAAACCAAGTTCTTTATACTGGTCCAAAATTACAAACGGACATTTTTGAGATGTTGCTTAATTTTCGTTTATTTCAATTTGCTATGACCTCTGATGTTAAACAGATGTATAGGGGTAATTCTCGCATAACGGAAGCCACCCAAAAACTCAGTTTTAAATTTTGATAATTTTTATATTTTTATAATCTATAAGTGTTGTGTAGTGCTGGGCTATAAGTTTTGCAATATTTGCTTGCTTCTGTAGGGTACATGTGGGCAATGACATCAATCATTAGTGTGTTCAATAGGTAAGTAACATAGCTTAATTCACTTATTGTTAGTTAAACTTAATAGTTTTCAAATAATCGAATTTTAGAGTTTAAAATTTCAATTGCAATTTTCAAATAAGTTTATGAATCGATTTGGACGTTTTAAATTTCTATCGATAGTACTACTTAGGTACTATCAAATGATGAAAGAAAATCAATAATTAATTTAATCAAAATAATTTCACCTGGAGTAGATGTAGACTAACGACTTCTATTAGTGTGCAAAATTTCAATTCAATCATAGTAATGGTTATTGAAAAAAATGCTGGTGACATACGGACCGACGGACATTGAAGTCTCACCATAGGGTTCTGTTTTTTATTTTTATTTTTTTTACGGGCCCCTAATAAATAAGTTTTCATGGGAATTTTTTATACAAACAATAACATGTTTACAATATTTTTAAACAATCTTGGAAAGAAATATACATATGAATCTGTATTGTGTCTTGATAATTTATTGTACCTTAGAGTGAGACTTACTTCACTTGTATTTACCATTGCACGAAACCATTATCTTTTTTATTTTCTACGGGGTTCAGATCGTTTAGATAAATGCTCTTTCGTTAACAAAAGAGAAATTTGCTTATGGAAGAGAGATGGAAAAATATACGTTTCCCACCTCTTTATGTTAAAACTGAAACTCCGCCTGACAACTTGGAAATGTCTTTAAACCTCGATCGTTCTGCCATCTAACAGAAACAAGATCGACTAAAATTTCCGTCCACAATGGTCCATAAGAATTAAAGTTCTATTTGTGTCTATGTTCTCTAACATAATCGTTATTTCAGCTCAACAAAGGAATCTTACGATGAGAACGTTATCGGCCATGTCAAAATCAAAAAAATGAAGAATCATCTTATTACCACTACGCAAGGCTTGGTTTAGTTCTGTCAATATGAAATTGTTCAGCTTCAGATAAAAAACTAAGGTTATTTTTAAATAAACATTTTGTAGAGCAGATTAGGTATTGTAACTAAAATTGCTTCAGAAAAATATTTTATGAAAGTCAAAAAAAGAATTGATCACATTTCAATCACTAACAATTTCTTCCAAGTAAGTAGTTTTTATCTATTTTGCTTCCTAGACTACTAAAGTAGTGGAAGAATTGTGATCACTTTTGAAACATAAAAGCTTCTCACTCTACCAATTTACAAAAAGAAAAAAATATAAAATCAAAAGTTCACATTGTGAAATTTACCTCATAATAATATAGTCCTAGGTCACAATTTGATTTAGCCTGGAAAGGGATCATTTTTGAAAAGGTTTAATAATTAATGAAGTTATTTTTGAAAAAAGCCGATAAATATCAAAACTCTTTGCGTATTGAATCACGTTCGAGTATTGGGGCTTTCTCGTTAGTATTATTTATATTAAATACATACACGCATGCATATATTTGCATAAAAAGGAAGCAAATAATGAGAATATATTAGTTAAAAATTTTTCTAAAATTCTTTTAGGTCAAGCCTTGCACTCATACTAAATTTTAAATTTCTAGCATTAATAGAAGTATCCTAACAATACATTTGAAATTTAACATATATTACTGGTTACGCGACTTTGTCGTTGAAAAGTATCGCGCAATCCGATCCTTTTGATTGTGATAAAGTTTAAACAATAAAAGAAAAAATTGATTACTTACTTACTTGTGGATTTTCGATATTTCTGAGCTTTACTCCCTCGTACTGGCGATCCTTAGCCGCTACCACCTTTGAGGGATAGGGGAAAAATGGGACTTTGAGGAAGGTGGTAATAAACAAAAACTATAGTGTTACAAAATAAATCGACACGAGAATCGAATAAATCGAGATTGATAAATCGCCACTAAACTTTAGATCAAGCAAACAATTTTGCACGAAAAGAAAGATTAAAAAAAGGTAAAAAATGATTTGATTTTAGCCGAACTATACTTGATATCAATACTACGACAGCTGATTGCTAACTAACTATTAAAAATTTTATTTTTTGACCAGTATTATGGCAAGATAATACAAGTCCGATATATTGATCCTATTTTTAAAAAATGTTAATTACGATTTAAAATTACATAATCGAAGGAATTATACTTGAATTATTAGCTGGCGTTAACATTCCCCCCCGGCAATTGAAAACACAGTTTTCAATTAAAAAAAAAAATAAACCATATTGGTTTCCATAATATTATTGGTTACCTAGATAGATAAGACGATTGAGAGTACATATTATTGAATCGAGTTAAGTTAAACTAGATTTAGAATAAATAAAATTAACCAAACAGAAATGCCTGATTACTTGTTAATAGTTAAAATTAAGTTAACATTCTAATATTATGTACTTAAATTTAATAATAAACAATTATTCCAATGTTGACAAATACGTATTATTTACATAATAATGATAATAAAACAAAACAAAATGTAAATAAATATGAACTTGAAATTTTGATAATATTTACTGTGTAGGTAACGGACACAGTTTTACTACAGGACGTTTATAAATTCCGTTCTTTGTACGGACGGTCGCTACTCTTATTGTTCCGTCCGCACCAGGATGAACCTCTGTTATATTTCCTATGAGCCATTGCAGAGGGGGTAAATTTTCCATCATTAAAACCACCACCGTTCCAACTTTTACTGATGATGTGGGTGTATTCCACTTCTGTCTCGCTTGAAGTGTATGTAAATACTCGGTGTGCCATCTTTTCCAATATGATTGGATTATTTGATCAAGTAACGATTTTCTATAAGTTAGGTTGGTATGTTCGGGAAGAACTGCTGGAGATGGTAAGTGGGTTAACGGGGCGGCATGCAGAAAATGTGATGGTGTCAATGCTAGAGGATCAGTTGGGTCTGAACTTAAACAATATAATGGGCGAGAATTTAGTAATGCCTCAACTTGAATGATGATAGTATTAAGTTCTTCGTAAGTTAGGATTTGTTCACCTATAGTTTTATTTAATATATTCTTGCAACTGCGAATATTACCTTCCCATGATCCACCCCAATGTGGAGAATAGGGGGGAAGAAGTTTCCAAGTGATTTTGTTAGCTAATAATTCATTTTTTAAGTTTTCTTTGTAGTCCGATTTTTCGATGAATTGGTATAATTCTTCAAGGTTAGATTTTGCTCCGATGTAATTTCGGCCGCAGTCAGAATACAAAATACTAACAGGCCCTCTACGCGATAGGAATCGTTTCAATGCTGCCAAAAAGGTAGCCGTGGACAGATCTGAACACAACTCCAAATGTACGGCTTTTGTGACAAAACATATAAATAAACATAAGTATGCCTTTTGTGTTCGATTGCCGCGATGCCTCGAAAATGTTATGCGATACGGCCCTGCAAAATCGGTACCGGTATGAAGAAAGGCTTTAGCCTGATTGACGCGTGGCGCGGGTAAATCAGGCTTTAGCCTGATTGACGCGTGGCGCGGGTAAATCGGCCATAATTGGATATGTTGCTTTCGGATTATTTTTAAAACAAAAATTACACGATTTTACTATTTTTCTAATCAAAGGTCGACCGGCTATTATCCAAAATCTCTGTCTCAACAATGATGATAATATAAAGGTGCCTGCATGTAGATGTTTTTGATGATAATGTCTAACTAAAATTTCAGAAAAATGATCTTTACTTGGTAATAAAATGGGATGCTGATGATCATAGTCTATATTTGCATTTGATAAACGCCCTCCAACACGTAAGATAGCTTGATTATCTAAAAATGGACGCAACTGTCTGAGATTACTAGATATTTGTTTTTTAGTGGTGATTGCCTTAATTTCCGAACTAAAGTGTATTGACTGGACTGCTTTATGAGATATTCTTCTGCCTTTGAAATATCTTCTACTGATTTTGATAGGGTTCTAGGTAATATTTTTAAAAAACGTAAGATATAAATTGTGGTATTGATCAAACGATTCCATGAAGAAATTCTTTGAATAGCTAAATAGAGGGGCGATGGATCTGATTCTATGGCGACTAAGGCAGTAGATTTGATTTCAACGGTAACTGAACTATCAGTATCTATTTTTCGAATAGGCCAATTTGCTACATCCGTCATAAGCCAAGGATGCCCAAAAATCCAAGTTTGGTGATTTTCAACGAATTGTTGAGGCGGAAGCCCTCGTGATACAGGATCTGCCAAATTAAATTTAGTTGGAATATGATACCAATGGTCATATGGTAAATCTTGTTGGATTTTTGCAACTCGATTTGCTACAAATGTACTCCAACGGTGGGGTGACGAACTGAGCCAGTTCAAGACTACAGTTGAGTCCGATAAAGCGAAGATTTCGATAATTGGTTTCCGTTTACTGTAAACATTTACAACTGTTTTCAATAATTTTGTGAGCAAGACTGCTGCACATAATTCCATTCTTGGAATTGATAAAGATTTTAATGGAGCTACTTTCGATTTCGCGCATACCAATGAACAAAATGTGTTATCATCGTTATCTACCCGAAGATACACGGCAGCATCATAACCCCTTTCACTACCGTCAGCGAAACCGATCAAGTGGACATTACTATTTTTGTCCACCAAGAGATGTCTAGGTATGTTAAGATCCGAGATAGAACTTAGTTCAGCACAGAATTGGGACCAGCGCGATTTTAATGGTTGAGAGGGATCCTCGTCCCAATCTAACTTTGATATCCAATAATCTTTAATTAATAATTTTATAAACATGGTAATAGGTGCTAATAAACCCAAAGGATCAAAAACCTTTGCCAAAGTAGATAAAACATTTCTTTTTGTAGGTTTAGATTCAAAATTTCCCAATTTAAATGAGAGACAATCTGAAGTTGGGTGCCACACAAGACCTAATACTTTAAGAGTTGGATCAAATTCAAGCGTCTTAGCATACCAATATGATTCTGGTATTTTACGAATTAATGACTGTGAATTAGTTGTCCATTTTAAAAGTTCAAAGCCACCGGATTTAAACAATTCGATTAACTGATGATAAATATTTTCAGCTTCCAATTCATTTTCAACCGAACAACAGAGATCATCTACATAAAAATAGTTTTGTACAATTTGAGAAGCTAAAGGAAACCGTTCAGTTTCATCTTGGGCCAACTGATTAACTGTACGTAATGCTAAATACGGTGATGATGTAACTCCGAAACAAACAACATTAATTTGAAAAACAGATAGGGGAAGGTCGGGTGAAAATCGCCACAATATGCGTTGAAATTTTCTATGGGTTGGTAAAATATATATCTGACGAAACATTTGTTTGATGTCAGCAGTAACTACAATACGAAATAACCTAAAGTCCAATAATAAGGTATAAATATCCTTTTGTAACTTAGGACCGGCGTGAAGAAGATCATTCAGAGATACTGAATTATCTGATTTTGCGGAGGCATCATATACTATTCGAACAGGTGTGGAGCTGCTTTCTTTAAATATTGGATGATGAGGAATATAAAAACTTAATTCCGATAAATTAGGGTTCTCTACGAGCGACATATGTTTCTGATCCAGATAATCCTGCATAATTTCATTATAAGCCGAACGAAGTTGATAATTTCTCTCTAATTTTCTTTCTAATGATAAAAATCGTTGATACGCTGTTTTATAAGAGTTACCGAGATTTTCTGGTTCTAATTTAAATGATAATGGTACTGTATAGCGACCCGAAGGTTCCCTACTAACTAATGATTGGTATAATTTTTCGCACTCAGCATCATCTTTACTCAAAAAGGGAGGATCCGAAATATTTTCTATTTCCCAAAACTTTTTCATTATATTTTCTAATGGTTGAAAGGCACAAAAGGTTTGTGTTTCATCAGGCCCTTTATGTAGTACAGGCGCTTTACCCATAATAACATAGCCTAACTTTGTTTGAATTGCAAGGGGGGTGTTAGGAGGACCAATGACCTTGCCAGACTCTAATAACTCAGCTATAAGCTGAGCTCCAACGATACCGTCTACCTCACCAGGAGTATGGTATGTGTAGTCAGCCAACGGCAGATCTACAAGATGATTCAACCGAGTTGCATCAATTTTAACAGACGGTAACTGATCAGTAATTTTGTCGATCACCAAAACATCCATACTAAATCTATGATGATCGTTTATGGTGGATATAAAGGTGAGATGCGAATACCCTTTAATAGATCTTTTGGTTGAACCGATGCCTTGCACTAATAAATTGGTTTTCGAAATGTTCAAACCTAACCTTTTGCAACAATTGTATGATAGAAAATTAGACTGACTTCCAGAGTCTAATAATAATCTAATTTTATGTTTAACATTGAAACGATTAAAAGCATAAACAATTGCTGTGGATAATAAGACGGTCGTATTTGATGATATCACGCAATTTGATGATTGTTCACTAGAGCAATAACTACGAACGATTTTATTTTCATTTGTGCTAAGGATAGGTTGAGTACTATCCGCAGAAGCAGATGAAGTAGTTGCGATTTCATTATTACGCGGTTGATTTACAACTTGATCAAAATGAAGTAAAGTATGATGTTTAACTTTACAACGAGCACAAGTTTTTTCTGATTTACAATTAGCAATTTTATGGTTAGGGTTCAAACAATTAATACACAGATTCTTTTCTTTTGCCAATTTATATCGTTCATCCGGTATAAGATTCAAAAATTTCACACATTGTGGTACCGTATGAAAATGTTGATTACAAATTATACAGGTATTTTTTGAATTCATGTTATTGCTATTACTAGATGTGTTGTTGATATTAAAACATTTGTTTACACGATTCGGTAGTGGTGATTTATTTACATAACTGGCTACATACGATCTACTAGTTTTTGAATTGCTAGACAAATTATTATTGACGCGACATTTTTCTGTTCGTAAATTTTTACTTTGGCGTTTAACAAAGTGAATAAGCTCGTCGTACTCTGGTAACTCGGTGCTATCACGAATCAGTTCAAAAGTTTGAATTGTTTCAGATGGAAGTTTCGACATTGCAAGATAAGTTAATATGTAATCAGCTAGATCCTTAAACTTTAACCGTTTTAACGCGACAACTGTTGTGTGAAAATTTTCTAAAAATGTTTGCAGTTGGTTTTGATTTGAACTAGAAGATAAACGAAAACTGAATAAACGTTCCAAATATGAATTAGCTAAATATTTTTGATCTTGATACGTGTCTTCTAATAACTTCCAAATTAAAATATAATTATCCGGTACGGGTTCAACGGTACTACATGTTTTTAAGGCTTTTCCCGTAAGGCTACTTAATAAATATTGCAATTTTTCGGCATTACTAAATTGTGGTTTTACATGCACGAAATGTTTAAAATTTTCGTAAAAGAGAGGCCATATCGTCAAATCACCGTCAAACTTCATTAACTCAACCTTTGGCATATGGACTCTTTTCTGGGTTTCCGAAACTGATTGAATACTATTGGTGTTTGGAGGTGAGGAGTTTGGTACTGATTTAATAAATTCCATGGCTACATATTCAATATGGTCACACAAATCATCAAAGGCGAATAGCAATTGATATGAAGGCTGTTCATCGGGTTTAATTTGTTGTTTTTTAATGACAATTTGTTGAATTAAATCATGGTAATCAACTACTGTTTTCGAAAATTGACTATATCGTATTTTAAAATTTTCCAATTTTTTTGGATCATTTGGATCAGCCTTTAAGGCTTGGGCATCATCATAACATAATTGAACCCGACGAAACAGACCTTCTCGTCTTGCTAATAAGCGATCTAATTCCAATTCAAGTTGTTGCTTAGAAGTCATGATGAGAAAATCGAAATATAATATTAAATCGGTATTAAATTGAAACGGTGGCTATTCAAAATTGGCAATTTTACTGTGTGAAGAGAATTTTTAAAATGAAGAGAGGAAAAAAATTTATTTGTCAAAAATGTTAAATTTAATGAATGAAAAAATATGAATTTATTTTGTACAAATATTTGGTATAGATTACTCATGTAACAAGAGTCACTGCAAAACAAAGGGTATTATATAACAATCAATTAGTGATTAATAACAGGCTAGATTCTGGTAAACAGTGTTTTTTTTTTTGATAAAAAAAAAAAAAAGAAATAAAAATTATTTTAGGAATGTTAACGACAACCAATTGATGATCGAAATAAAGCTAAAATTCCTCGATTGTCCCTGCTCGGGCGCCAAATTATGGTTACGCGACTTTGTCGTTGAAAAGTATCGCGCAATCCGATCCTTTTGATTGTGATAAAGTTTAAACAATAAAAGAAAAAATTGATTACTTACTTACTTGTGGATTTTCGATATTTCTGAGCTTTACTCCCTCGTACTGGCGATCCTTAGCCGCTACCACCTTTGAGGGATAGGGGAAAAATGGGACTTTGAGGAAGGTGGTAATAAACAAAAACTATAGTGTTACAAAATAAATCGACACGAGAATCGAATAAATCGAGATTGATAAATCGCCACTAAACTTTAGATCAAGCAAACAATTTTGCACGAAAAGAAAGATTAAAAAAAGGTAAAAAATGATTTGATTTTAGCCGAACTATACTTGATATCAATACTACGACAGCTGATTGCTAACTAACTATTAAAAATTTTATTTTTTGACCAGTATTATGGCAAGATAATACAAGTCCGATATATTGATCCTACTTTTAAAAAATGTTAATTACGATTTAAAATTACATAATCGAAGGAATTATACTTGAATTATTAGCTGGCGTTAACAATTACAATATTATAAATTTCGATTGATCCTACTTATGCTACAAATTTTATTCAAGGTCAAAGTGTATACTATACGAAGTATTACTTTTCGAAATTTTAAAATCACTGTATCTCATGAAGAATAGCTCGTAGAGACCTTAGTAGTTACTTTTGGAGAAAACGGGAGCCTCCTCCCCTCCTCCCGATTTTTGAGCGACCTCGGGAGGAGGTAGCTCGATCGGGGCGGTTCTAGAAGCCTCCGGCGGTGGGTGGAGTAATGTGAACGAAAATTTTTTCTAACCTAACTGAAACTAACGGAACTTGGTCTAACCTAACGGAACCCAACGGAACTTGATCTAACCTAACGGAACCTAACCTAACCTAACCTAAGAACTGAAAATTTCCCTAATAGGTGGCGCAGCCACCTTCGAGCCCTGTAAATTCCAAGTTTTCACAATCGGTGGCGATGCTAGTCTGGATACTAGCGATCCCTGTGTGTAAGTTTGAGAAATTGTCAACAGACGGCACCAAAAGTCCTATTTTATAGTTGCCAGTCTGAACCACCGGGAAACACCGGGAACCGGTACCTTGATTCATAATTTTATCATATTTTTATCTGAAAACAGGTTTAAACTCGTATAAATTGTCAGCTGACGTCATTAGAAGGTATACTGATATTAATACCGGAGATTTCTGTCTAATATGCAAAAATGAATTTTATCATATGATTGTATATTTTTATCAGAACACAGGTTTAAATTCGTATAAATTATTAGCTGACGTCATCAGGCCATTTTTCTACTACGAAAGACCGTAGTATAACTTTTCAATTACAATTTTGTTCGAAACTTTAAATCTTATTGTTGTAAAAAAATTTTTTCAGTTGTTGTGCTAAGAATTAATTATCGTCAACAATGGAATCATCCCCAGGTGAAAGTTCGTCATAAAATCGTTCGTATTTATCACATAGCATTTCAGAGTTGTTGATAATTTGTTTAATAATTTCCTCTCGTCTTTACTTCGCTTCGCTTTACTTAGTTCTCTTAATTCTGCGTTAGAACATTGAAGAAGATTGATAAAATGATCCGTAAATTCCATACAACAGAAATATTCCGGTATCTCAATATTTCCAATATTTCGTCTATAATTGCATTTGAAAAGTCTACAAACCACCTCTATAAATTCAGTGGTGTTCGTTGGATAATTGTTCACTATTTTAATACGCAAGTCGGCCAATCGATTCAATTGGTGATCTTTGATTCTTTCACAGAGCACTTTCTTGCATATGCACAAATTTTTAATATAATTATAAATTTTACAAGTTAAAAAGTGATCACTATGTACCTATTAAAAAAAAAACAAACTATACATAATAAAAAAAAATTTAATAAAAACCGATCTTTTGATTTACACCCATCCCAAAAAAAGAAATCAAACTAATTTTTAATATTATACCTTAAACTTGATGTATATATAAAAATTCCATTTACAATAATTATGGTACATCATATATACTAAAATGTAGCACTCTGTACATTTTTTACCTCTATGTTCTTTTGATAGTGACATTTAATATCAGAATACACATTAATCAGCTAAAAATCGTTACTTACTTACGTTATAAATACCTAAGTATGTATTTTTTAAATACCTCATTAATACCTATGACTACTTTACTATATGGTCGATCACGCGATATCGTGTGATAAATATAAGAACTTATTCATTTAACGTGAAATATTTGATCATCGACAATGTGTTATATAACAATTAACAACGAGAACAAGCATGTTTTTTATAAACTGAGCATTAAAATTGACATGAGAAATGAAATATTCTGGTTTTCTAGATAGTTATGTTAAGAAACACTTTTTAGGATTAAAAAAAAATTAATGTTGTGTTAACCTTTCTGCTACTAAATAAAAGCATTCATACATGATAAAAGTGATTATTGTACCAATTTTTACATATATTTAATAGATAATTATAAAACAAAAATTCGATTTTTTCATTCACGTTCCGCCTCTAAATCAATTTTTGAACTATGTATAAATTGATAATACTTATGAGCAATCTTTGATATATATCGTACTCTGAGTATCAATTATAAAAGAAAATCGAGTTTTTTGTTCACGTCCCATCCCTAAATCAATTTTTGAACTAAGCATAAATCGATAAAACTTGTTAACAATCTTTGATATGTATCATATTGTTGGGTATTAATTATAAAAGAAAATCGATTTTTTTTTACTCAACCCCCATCTCCAAATCAATGACTGATTAGTGGTTAGTATCTCCCAAAATGAAAAAAGTTAAATTTTTTTCATAATAATTCCCTAACTCTAATTTATATTTTATAAAAAATAATTTCTTAACTAGGTATATGTAATTAAATTTATTTTTAACGACACAAAGTTATAAAACATATGAGGAATTCGCTGATATATGCCTATTTCGCGTTATCGTATGTGAGGTATCACATCCCATATTTCTATGTATTTTTTTTAATAAAAGAATTTTTTAAAGGTAATATTGGCGATCTATTTTAAAACACATTATTTGCTTGTTGGATATAATGTATGATTTAGTAAGACTTTATTTGACGTCTTATGACGTTAATGACTGTTAAAAAATTTAAACTAAGCATATTTATATGGTACAAAAGTAAAAAAAATCGATAGTTTTAATACTTTCGTTGCCGATCACGTGATATCGCATGATATGACGACTTTACTATATGGCCGATCAGGCGATATCGCGTGATAAATATAAGAACCTATTCACTTAACGTAAAACGTTTGGCCATCGATAATGTACTAGATTACCATTAAAACGATTTCTTTCTCTGTAATAAAACTAGCATAATTTTTTTTAAACTGAGCACTCAAAATTAATATGAAAATGGAAATTCTGGTTTTCTAGATAGTTATGTTAAGGAACACTTTTTAAGATTAAAAAAATTTTTGTGTTAACCTTTCTACTCCTAAATAAAAGCATTCATACCGTGTAAAACATTATTTAATAAAAAATCGAAAATCGATAGTTTTAAACAATTTAAACAATACCCATATATACCCATATGATGAAAATTGTAATTTGGACTATGAAATTTTTAACTTTTTTCTATGCATTACCCATGTCTGCTTTTAAACTATTTGTAGTTTAATTTTATAAAAAAAAAAAAAAACTTAAAAAATTACAATATTTTTTTTTCGTTTTTTTGGGATAGTACAATAATGTAGAATGTTTTAAACCAAATATTTGGGAACTTTGGTATTGGAGCATTCTACACTAGAACAAATTATTAATATATAAATATTTCTAAACAGCGAATTGAAAATAATCTGTCAGTGCAAAAACACGCATTCTCTTATGTAAGCTAATACTTTAAGAATAAATACCTATACACGGTGAAGTGTAAATAACTCTCATCGTTTTTAAAGAGCGATTCAAAGCCTCCTGTAGACACTAAAACCATAGGAATATTTTTTCGGGATTAAGTTGTATTCAATTAACACTTTCAGTCCCATGGTTTCAGCATCCGAAACCAAACAAAACATCCGCAGAGGCCGACCGCGATCAATGATTAATTGATTAGTTGGTTACGCATTACGTGTGCGATGTTTATCATCATTCATCACACGGATGTGTTCCTACTCACACAAATATATATCAACACACACTACTCTTTTGGTTTCTATATATAAAAAATTTTAAGATAAACAAAAAATACATAAAAAATATAATTTATATTTTTAAATAAAATTGATCTGAATGTCAGTGTATATGTAGTATGTACGCATCACGTACGTATGCTTACAGTTTTACACATACATGTTGAACTGTGTTGCATTTATTCAGTGTTTGAATCATTTCATTTTATGTATTTGTTTATATAAAGATTTTTTTAAATATTTCCGGCTCCCGGGGAAGTTTACTACGAAGGTGCTCGGGCCTCATAGTGTTAATTAACCCTTTCCTGCTCAGCAGTTTTAGATCATTATTGTTCAACGATACTTCAAATTAACAAATCATTAATAATATGGGTAAATACTTATTGGTAAGAATTACATAGTTTACACATTTGTTCTATTGTGCTAGAGTGTCAATCAGACAATGCAATTTAATTGCCTTTATTCAGGGGCACGTAATAACATCACATATATTGGGTAATTTTGAAAAATGAATGAAAGCGGCACACTAAATATACATGTAATATTTTAATAAAAATATTGAACGTATGTAATAAAACCACTCTCCATTCGTCATTTTCATCTTAGAATTTCTTAAACACATTTTTTTTGTTTTAACCAATATGTCCACTATGAGACAACAATGCTAGCTACCAATATTCATCGCAGTGTGTACCCAAAATGTAAGAATTTCCTAAACGCATTTAAGTAACACCATTTTGAATAGTTCAAAAAAATACACATTACATAGTTCGCTGTAAGAATAATCACTTCGACGATCTTTTTTTTAACGAATTACTAAAATTGTTTAAGAACTGTGGTATGTAAGAAATAATAACGCTGACAGAATTTTAAAATAGTTTATTAAATAATTAATTTTATTATACAGCTGTTGGGAAAACTTACAAAGATTTTTTAACCACTTATTAAATGTTAAGAGCTTATTTTAACGCCTCCTATAGGGTCGTAAGTATAACCCTTTACCCGCAATTTTTTCGTCATCATCGTCGACGACTGTATTCGCGTCATCATCAGCTTCTCCTTCGCTCGCAGTGTCTTCGTTGTCGTTAGCTGATGTTTCTTCATCGCTGTCTTCGTCATCATTTGATACATACTTTAACACTGGCTCAATAATATCATTCCAATTTCCTAGTTATTGAGATAATTCGCCTCCCAATGTCACTCTCCTTTAAATTATTAAAATGGCTTCATTTTTCTCATTTTCGATATAATCCGCAAAGCTGGGATTTACAATATGATGCCTTTCCTTTAAATTGCACATAGTATTAACCATTTCTTCTCCAATTTGCGTTTGAGTCGCTAAACTTCTTAGTTCATCGACTAAATGATTCGGATCATCAAAATTTTCTTCTTCATCAGCAGGTTTCAAATGATCATTATGAAGGTTAGCGTTGTCATCATACTTCAGACGGTTAGCTCCTTCATTTATTGAATTAGATGTTGAAGGTTTTTCCTTTTCTTCTGAATTTTTATCTTCTTGTGCTTCGTCCTTTGCGCATGCGTTCTGAAGCCCTTTGATAATTAATATGTCTAGTGCAGTTTGCAAGAGACCAGCCATTTTTGGAGTAAAACTTGTTTCTTTGTAGCTATCAGGCGATTGTAAATGCTTTTGTTCGGGATGGGATGGGATGCTAGGATGGGATGCTAGGAATGGGACGTGAACAAAAAAATCGATTTTCTTTTATTATTAATGCTCAGGGGTATGATAGATATCAAAGATTTTTAACAAGTTTTATCGATTTATGCTTAGTTCAAAAATTGATTTAGGGATGGGACGTGAACAAAAAAAATCGATTTTCTTTTATAATTGATACTCAGGGTACGATATATATCAAAGATTGCTCATAAGTATTATCAGTTTATACATAGTTCAAAAATTGATTTAGAGGCGGGACGTGAATGAAAAAATCGAATTTTTGTTTCATAATTATTTATTAAATATATGTAAAAATTAGTACAATAATCACTTTTAACATGTATCAATGCTTTTATTTAGAAGTAAAAAGGTAAACACAACATTAATTTTTTTTTAATCGTAAAAAGTGTTTCTTAACATAACTATCTAGAAAACCAGAATTTTTCATTTCTCATGTCAATTTTAGTGCTCAGTTTATAAAAAACATGCTTGTTATCATTTTTAATTGTTATATAACACATTTTCGATGATCAAATATTTTACGTTAAATGAGTAAGTTCTTATATTTATCACACTATATCGTGTATTGTATAATATTTTTTGCACGATCGATTCAAAATAATTAATTAAAGAATAAAAATATATAACAAAAAAATAAAATTCGGATAATATAGGTGGAATTTATATTTCTATGTTATGACATAGAATGCCGTGAATAAATATAATAAATATTTATAGCAATTATAATACGAATCTTTGTAGTGACAATTGACAACTATATTTATAAATAAAAAATTAAGTATCAGTGTTTAATGGGCGTGAATATTTTTTTGAATTTTCTATTAAAAAATTTGAGGAAAATAGTTTGTTAAACTATAATATTAGTGAGAATAATGAAACTGATGAAGCATTTTAATTTTGGCTGCAAATTTATTCTCGTAAAATGAAAGGAAAATTATGAAAACTACAGAAAATTTTAATGAATGAACAGCCTTTTGAAATGTCAATAAAATATGAATATTAATGGCAACAATAATAATAATAATGTGCAAACTAGTGAAGCTTTTCATATTAATCGGTTAATTTTCATAATTGTTCAAATTGGATTGTTCAAAAAGACAAAAAAAAGCACCAGTTACACGTTCATTTCAAAAAATATATACATTTCAACTACAATAATCTCATCATCAGCGTTAGAAACTTATTAAATTGTACTTTTAATTTCAATATAAATAAATAATTACAATCATTTTTGAGCTAATTTCACTTATCGTTCTCCTATTCACTTACCGGACACTTATTTTACTTATCGCATTGTTATTTTTTGGTTTCCATGGACATAAACAAACGTTCGGGAAATGTAATGGTAAGTATAGACCAAGTAACAAAATTGTTGCCAACATGTATTCCATCAATAAGCAAAATTTTGACGGATACACGCCAACATTGAGCGGCATCACATCAAAGAAATTTGTTGAATGTTACGTGTATCCGTGTTTCCCATTTCAAATGGAAAACATCGGTCAATTTGGACGGTGTTGTCGGGCAACTGCACTCGCGACCCAAAAATAACCCTGCAATAATTTTTTATGATTTAAATCTGATGGACAACTGCACTCGTTTTAGAAAATCAGAATACGGGAAATCTGTACCTCCTCTTAAATACATTAAATGTGTATGTACCAGTGACATACAAACAAATACAAAGTATGTAATTCGGTTTAATAATATGAGTTTAATATAATTTTTTGATGAAAAATAAGTTAAATAAAAATACATATTTCATGCTTATTGGCGATCATCACTTGCAGGTATCTGTAAATGGAACTGCAATATATGTTTTTCATTTATTTAATTTTTTTTTTTTAAATTTTATATTTTTTGTTTTTTAATCATGATTATTGTCATTTTGTCTAACAAGGAAAGGTATCCAACTATATCTTTCAAAAATTTTTGAAACTTTGGTGGATTGTAGATCTTATTAAAACTAATTACAAGCCATATTTCGTTCGTGCCGATAATAAGCGGTTTAAGGGGGTGAAACTCACCTCTGAAAATTTGACTTTTTTTCAATTTTCTTAAGTATCTTGGAAATTGTAAGAGCTTTGGTAGGGAAACTATACATAATTGTAAATGGCACTTTAAGATCTTTATTATGATACCAAAATTAAAGTTATAAAATCATTGGGGTTTCACCCCCACCCCCAACTTTTAATTTTATCAGGTACTTTTTGGTAAAAGAGGAGACGACTATGTGTAAATAAAAGAATTTTTAATTAATATATTTTACATCACGCCAGTTTTTTTCTTTTTGCATAAATACACGCTTTGCTAATTTTAACTTGAGAAAAATTTTAACTTATTGATTTAATAATTAGCAAAAATATGATAAAAGAATCTGGTATTTTAGTAATGAACTGTTACAAACTTACGATATACTTTTTACATAGTACATAATTTAGAAAGAAAAAATACACTATACCCCCTCCCCTTCCATGTTCTACTGGTATCTGTACAGACCTTATTTACTTACTTATTTGTTTATTTTTATTTGTCTATACAATTGTCAATATTTTAAACTCTGAATGTCTATGAATTTCGTCTCTGGAAACAATTCATCAGATTATTTTCGGATAATGTAATTCTAAACGAGTATGATATCGATTTACATCGGCGTAACAATATTCTAAAGCTTCAGTCTCTAGCTCACAATCAGTTTTCGTCGCCTCGTTTTCAAAATTTGTTCAAGTATGGATGGTATAAAAGTGGATATATTGACCAACGACCAGAAAGATTTGAAAATCCTCTAACATTGATTTTTTAAAGGAGAAAGAGAGGCACTAAAGTGTCATGTATGTCGTAAATACGCTTTTATAAGATGTGCTTGGTGTGAACAATATTTTTGTTTTGAACATTATTGTGTAGATTACAAACCTTAAAATATTAACAATTGTATAGATAAATAAAAATAAATAAATAAGTAAATAAATAAATAAGTAAATAAGTAAATAAAAAAGGTCTGTGACACATCGTTACGGTTTACGTTATCTATTACATATAATAAAATAATACTCTAACGAGACCGTGTCTGTACATGAATTAATATTTTTTGAAAATTTTACTAGTACCTACAGTAGATAGTTACATATCGATTTAGATATCTAAACAGCGATTTTTTGTTTGTTTATCTGTTAGTGAAATTTTGTGTTTTAAGCATCAGTTGTAGTGTTTAGAGCACCAGTTTTGTCAAGAAAAAGTAGTCTCCATAAGTGGTGCTTGACAAAAGTGATGCTTTTTGACCAGGGGCGATTCACAAATATCGTAAGATTATGTTTTTAATTAAAATTATGTTTTTTAATAGTTGGTTTTTCTTGGAGTTATTTCCACCAATGGTAATTATACTACTTAATATATATAGTATTTTACGTATAAAAAGTAGTATAATTACCACTGGTGGAAATAACTCCAAGAAAAACCAGTTATTAAAAAACATAATTTTAATTCAAAACATAGGAGTTTGGATATAATTACCCTATATCCATCTTTATTGGAAAAGTATTTTATCTTCTTAATGTAACAAAATATGTATGTCTCTTACTAAAAATATATCTTTCCCTTTTGTTGGACTTTTATACCTCAAGAATTCTGCGTTTAGTTATATATACATAATATATTTTGTAAATTCCTAGTTACATTGTTATTTTTTTAAAAATTTTTGTTTTAGTTTTGTAGTACATGCCTCAAAACCACTTAAACTGGTAACGAAAATTTGGAGACGCCTCTAGTTTTTGAAAAAAATCATTTTAATCAAAAATAACAAAATTTTAGTATTAATATAATATAAATTTAGAATTCCAATAGAAGAAATTGGGGATCAGTTCAAAAGGAATTTTATTTTATTAGAATTCCAGTGGCGGTTTCTTTTAATTTAATATATTTCATTGTTTTAGGATATTTAATATATTTTGTATTAATAATATTAATATATCGTTGTACAAAAAACATTTATGTTCAACAAAAAAGATTTTAACCAATTGTAGAAAAAAAAATTCAATTCTTAATGTGCTAGGAATTAAATAGTGAATTTAACGTAAGGAAAAGTAAAAAATCGTCATCGAAACCTAATTTATTCATCTAAACATACATAGATATCGTCCCTCACTACGTATCAATAGGTTCCATTTACATATTTAGATATTTTTAATAAGTAAATATTGTTGTTATGTATTTCAAATTATATTTTTATGAATCATTGTTGAATTTCTGAGAAGAGACCGTTGGTGTTCTTGGAACTATGAGGTGGTCCATGTTCAGTCTCATCACAACAGTCAGTAGTCTCTGTAGTTCAATACGGTTATGGGAGTCACTAATCAGGCTGATCAGTATTTACTATTGAGGGACCGAGCGACTAAAACGAATCTAATAAGTTACCTGTGTAAATATGTGTACAACAAACTGAATGAACAACAATAAATAGGTATATATAATAATAATACATATCATTTCTGAAAACCATTTTGAACTAATTAATATTATTAATAACAATCATATTCAGTTTACCTCATGTATGAAATTTTAAATTCATTTTGGGTTCGATATATTATTGTGCAAAATTATCTTTAGCCACTTTTGTAGTATCGTAACGTTATTGTTACCAGAAAAAATATAATTATTAAATATATAAAAAAAAAAAAAATGCAGCAGACATGATATGGACTAGAGATTGTAATAGCTGCCCATGCCCAAAAACGAAAAAGAAGATGGCGGCAAAGACAATTTTTAAAAAATGGGACAAGCTATGGCGATAATTTAATGGCTGATTTACTTTTGAACGACGGTACCTCGTTCCGCAATTTCGTCAGATTAACAAAATCTGATTTTGAAGAACTTCTCTGTTTGGAAGCCCCTAAAATTTCTAAAAGGAATACAAACTACCGTGCTGCTATTCCACCATCAGTAAGTTTTCGTCCATTTCACTTAAATTTAACCATACTTCATCACTTATGAATTTAAATAATTTCCGTTTTCTTGGCTTTATCTCTTTCATTATTGCATTTACGTAAATTTTAAATTTGCAGTTTGTTTTTAGAAAAGAATAGAAGATTGATTTGTTTCGAATATAAGAATTATTTAATTTTTTAACTATGACTCATGATCAATTGTATTTGAAACAGGTTATACTTTGCGATATTTAGCTACAGACGATTCGTTTACAAGTCTAATGTATCTGTTTAATATATCAAAACAATCGATTTCTTCAATTGTTCCTGAAGTATGCAAAACCATCATTGAAGTTCTTAAAGGATATTTTCAGGTAAATATAGACAATATAGTCCAGTGAAATTAGGGCTGAAATCGGGAAATCGGGGTATATGGATGAAAATTGGAGGGAATGTTCTTAGAGTCACTAGGAACAATTCGCCCTATGAAAAAAAGTGCTCTGATCCAGGACAAGGATAGAAACAACCCCTAAAAAGGTTATTTTCCAATTATCTCGCGAAGTGTGCGAGACATGGAAAATTTTTTCAAATAAAAATTGTAAATCTCTCGATTCTACAAAAAAAGTATACTACCCTCTTACTCTTATCTCTAATAGTTTGCGGAGAAATCATCCCCGAAAAAAAAAAGAACAAATTTTTTTCGCCTAATTCAAATATTTTCAAACATTTAGAGAAAAATATTCTTGGCATTTTTCTCTAAAACTGAAAATAGAGAAATTAGGAAAAATAAAAGGCCCCGATGGCACGGGACTGGTGCTTTCCATTTAAAATTATCAATGGTTAACTAATGTCCGTTACCGGTCAATTTTGACTAGCAACGGTGTCTGATTTGTTTTTATAGGACATGAAATGAGACACAAGAGAAGTAAATGCTAGTAAGTTGATAATATTACATGGTTAAAAAATTTAAATTTGTACATTTTTAAAATAGGTAGCGCCTACTTAATTTATATAATATTAGAAAATATACAATTTATGTTTACGTAAAACATTTTGAAACTGTAATTTGACGATTGTGAAGATATTTTTCAATTTAAAAATGGAAAAATGAAATAGATACCAACATTTTACAGAAAGAGAAAAGATAGTTTTAACTGAAATTGTACAAAAGTATATTTCAATAGATAAGAGATAAGAGTAAGAGGGTGGTATACTTTTTTTGTAGAATCGAGAGATCTACAATTTTTATTTGAAAAAATTTTCCATGTCTCGCACACTTCGCGAGATAATTGGAAAATAACCTTTTTAGGGGTCGTTTCTACCCTTGTCCGGGATCAGAGAACTTTTTTTCATAGGGAAAATTGTTCTTAGTGACTCTAAGGACATTCCCTCAAATTTTCATCCATATACCCCGATTTCCCGATTTCAGCCCTAATTTCATTGGACTAAATAATCAAGTATTTATTATTAATTTAATATATCTAATCAATAAGTATACATAGTATAGTATTGTCAATATAGGTATTAATAAGTAATAATAATATAGTAATAGTATTTTTTACCATAAATTTTCATGTCGAATTCGCTTTAGGAGCAAGAAATTCGTTAAGTCCTGTCATTATTAAATTTGATCCATCTTGATTATAAAGCGGTTGACCAGATTCTTGTTGCGATGTTTGAAAAGAAGGCATTGTTTGAATCGGCGTTGATGATGGCGATGGGTATGGTGATGTGTTTGCTGTAGAGAATATTGAAACAGTAGACGGTGTCGGTGACGCCAAAAATGTACCCATTTCTAGCTGAAAAAGTATGTTATCTATGTAATTTTTTGCTTTAGATATAGCCCGACTGCTTTCATTTGCTCCACAAATTCTCTTAACTACGTTTTCACCATAAACTGAAAAATCATCTTTTGAACTTAGATCTTCTTGAATACTTCGCATAAATTTGTAGGCTTCATTCACTCTGGCATCATTATTTTTCTTTTAGGTTTTTATTAGTTACTAAAGTTTCTGATGAAGATCTTATTGGTTGACATATCGATGAGTCATTTGTTATGAAAATATCACTTTCACGTTGAATTCCTTTCTGATGATCATATTCTTTGCCGTGTACGGTGGATGAAATACTTTGGCCATCATTATCATTGTCTACATCTTCGGTTGCGTCTTCCTGTTAAACATTGAAATGCACTATTAATTTTTTAATTTAAATTGATAGAAATATGCGTTTAAATTTATTTTCGTTAGTAAGAAAATGAATATCTAAGTATTTTGTATTACTATTACAGATACCACGATCAGAAGAAGACTGGCGTGAAATTGCAAAGGTATTTCATTTAAAATGGAGTTTTCCCCATTGCATTGGCGTAATTGATGGGAAGCATGTGCAGATTGAAGCACCAGAAAACAGTGGAAGTGTATATTATAATTATCTCGGCACATTTAGTATCGTATTGATGGCTATTGCAGATGCTGACTACCGTATTCGATATGCCGATATGGAATGCCAAGGAAGAATTTCAGATGGCGGTTTTCGGAAATACAATATTCTATAAGCAACTTATTAAAAATGAATTGCAACTTCCAAAGTCGAAATTCCTGTCAGAGGAAAAGCAAACGCGTATACTCCTTTTGTACTGGTCGCAGATGACGCATTTCCACTAACAAGGAAAGGTTTTGAACTGTCAATTCACAATTTTGATGAAACTTGGTATATATGTAGTACAAGCAAAAATAACAGACCCGTATTTTTTTTATCTGCCACCGTCGCCATTTAAGGGGTGAAATCACCTCTTAAAATTAGGGTAAAATTTTAATTTTGCTTGATAACTTGAAAACGACGGCAGATAGAAAAAAACTTGAAATTGACAAAACACTATTTTCAGAGAGCTTTCTATTGATGTGTATAAATCCACGGTGGGTCCTACTGGAGGGGCTGTTCAGGTAAAATTGAGGGTAAATTTTGAAATAGGGTAGATATGCTTTAGTATATTAAAATTTGAATAGCATTTATGAAAACTACATGAAACATACAAGTTTACCCGTTTTTGCTCAAAGTTGTAATTTAAAGTCTAAAATTTCAAAACTGGACAGCCAATTTGAGGTGCCAATCGTAATTTTACTTACAATCAGCAAAATGAAAATATTTCTATAAGGTTTTCAGCAAGTGAATTGTCTTGTAATTAATAACTGGCTAAAATATATAAAATTATACTTGTTGATGTCTGACTAAAATTTTAAATTTTATACAAGTAGTATTAAAATTTGATTTTGATAAGTCATGCAAGAATATTATTTTCATTATTAATAGTACCATTTTCACTATGAAACTGCCTTTAGTTTGAATCCACTACTAGTTTTGGTTTAGACACGCAACACTGTTGATAACATGTATCCAGATACATGTTGCTGTTTCCAACAAATATGTTGCCAACACGGTCAACATGTTGCCAACACTTTGTTACCCGGTCTGTACATACCTTAACTTACCAGCATTGTCAACAGCATCGGCAAATGCATGAAAATACACGATCGTGCAAAAAATATATTATGATAGCGCGCCAAACAAAAACTATCTCAACCAACAAACTGTCCGTGTGCAAAACTAAACAGCCTGTGTCTTGTGTATATCAAAAGGACACTATGTGTATTACAGGAACCAACGAGCGAATCTCTGATTATCAAAAATTAATCAAAACAAGTAACTACTAAAACTAGTTACTTTTAAGTACAAACAAATAGGTAGCATAAAAAATGCCATCTATTGTGATACCAAAAAAGACAAATAATTACAAATACAAATTCATTTATTTTCCATTAGGAGCACAGACCGGCGCCTACATTATTTACTAATCATTAGAGGCTATTATAAGAATTTTTAGTCGAATTTTTCCTTGACAAAATTAGATTTATACAGCCTATTCGACAAGAACGGCGAGAGGCGAGAGTAGGGGTGCTATCCGTTTTCGGACCCGTAGAACACGATTCTGTAGAAAAAAAATGTCTGATATATATATATATATATATATATATATATATATATATATATATATATATATATATATATATATATATTCCCGCTACCTTTTAGTATGTGTAGGGCCCCCTATGGAAATTAAGAGCTCAAATTTGGTAAATGGGGCTCATTCCGATGCACAACAATACTATCAAAGTGGGGTCAAATTTTGGATCTGACCCCACCTTTAAGGGGGTGGTGGGGGGCAGTAAAACAATAAAACTTTTCCAAACCGGTTGGAAAGAATGTTTCGGTCAATTATCTACAACATATCCAAAATTCAATTTCCTAGGATGACTTGGGGGGAGTAGAGGGGGAAAAAAGGATTTTGGCTGGATCTAACACGCCCACAGCCCCCCAGAATTAACGTATAGTGTTCAAATTTGGTGCGTTAACAAAGTTCGTACCTAGGTTGTGATTTTTGGAGGTTTTAATATTTCACCCCCACCCCCCTCATTTTTAAGCTACAATTTCATGCTTTTTCGATGTTTTCGAAGTTTGTACCAATCGCACAGGTCACCTAAATAAACCTAGAGGGCTGAAATTTTGTATTCGGATTGAGTTAGTATCAAGGGAGTGCCTTTTGGCGGTCTCGACTTTTAACCCCTACCCCCCACCATTTTTATACCAAAAAGAACATGATTTTTCTTGTTTTTTAACAGTTTCGTTCGGGTCAAAATCTCCCCAAATAAACCTAGAGGGCTGAAATTTTGTGTACAGATTAAGCTAATAGCCAGACACTGCTTTTTGGAGATTTCAACTTTTAACCCTTACCCCCACGATTTTTACGCCAGTATTTCCTTAACTTTTTTGCTTGTTTTCTAACACGTCTAGAGACTCTCTAAGGAAACCTAGAGGGCTGAAATTTTGTACGTGTATTCAGTTAGTATCCAGCTAGCTAGTACCTTTTAGGGAGTCTACATTACTTTTCCCCCCACTTCTCCCATTTTTATATCGGAATTCAATGCTATTGTTAAATGCTTTTTAAATGCATTATTTTTAATCTAAATACAAGTAGGCGAATAGTAATTTTAAAAAATTTAAAAAAAAAGTGAACTTACTTTTATAACAAATGAAATACATACATATTAAGTAATTTAAAAATGTTACTAAAGTCACTGTTTATTTATAAATTAGGAATTTTGGATTTTTATTATTTATAAAATAGAAATTTTGGATTTTTTTGGAAAGAAAAAATATCTTCATAAAGGCTTTCCAGTTTACTATTTAAGTTTCTTTTTTAATATTTAAAAATAAAATACAAAGGCAATTGGCGGATAAACGTGGGTAGGAATGCCCTCGTACGAATTGTGTTGACTTTTTCCCTGCTAACTGCTATCGGCACAAAATTGAAATTTGCTGAGATTCAGCCCTTAAAAACTTAAAACCTTTTTTTAAAGCCCCGATCAACCGGACACTCATCATCAGTTTTGAAACAACCAAAATGACAAATTGCTTGTGGACTTTCAATTACATTTCGCTTGTAGGCATTCAATACCGAAGATGAAAGGAAAAATTCCACTTCCGTGATGGGGCTCCGCTACTCACGGCGTTTTTTTAGTTTTATTTGTTCATCAATTTTGTTTTTTTTTTTTCTTTTTAAAGGTTAACATTAAAACACTTACTCCTGTATACTTTTGTCGCATGTATTGGTAATGTAATTTATTACACAAGGGACTTAGGTCAGGCAACAATAATAATTTTCATATAGTCTGTTTGCACTACTCCCATCTTCCACGAATATCAGCATTAAAATCTGCGAGCAGGTCAAATACTCATAATTTAAGGTAAATTTTTCGTTGTAATTAGTTAATATAATATTCTTTGGATTTCAGAGCAAAATATGGTTTTTTGGGCTTATGGAGCAGTCGAACAACGGTTGACCTCTATGTTTGAAAAGATTGGCCTGGAAAAAATTCGAATCACCTGGAAATTAATAATGTCAACTGCCCACCTCTTGTTGACCTTAAAAATGTTATATTACCTTTTCTATATATTAAGTTAGGACTAAGGAAGAATTTATTCAAAACCATAGTAAGAATGACTTTTTTTTTTGTTAAAACCACACATGCTTCAAGTATATATTTATTTTCAAATTGAAATTTGGTACGTTTTTTCTCAATTTTTATACTATTACCTAGGAGTCCACTAAATCTAAACTTGTTACAACAAATTTATTATTAGTTTTTTGTAATGTGAAATAGATATAATCCGAAACATAATATTTTCCGTGTTGTCAACAAATGTTGAAAATTTGTTTCCTTGTGATTATTATTTTCGCTTACCAATCTTTAAAGAAAATATAAATAATTCACTGATGAGAGATTTACTTTGTGAAATTTCATTTTAAATATTGAAAATATTTAAAGTTTTAATTACTTTGTCAATTTCACGAAAAATAATATTCTTTTTACTAAACGCGTTTTCAGCCGAAAACCGAATTGGCCTGGAAATGACCGAAAAGGCTGAAAACGCGTTTAGTAAAAATAATATTATTTTTCGTGAAATTAACAAAGTAATTAAAACTTTAAATATTTTCAATATTTAAAATAAAATAAATTTTTAATGTTATTATTTCTATATAAGGAAAAATCATGTTATCTAGGTAGGTGATCACAAAACAACAATTTACTTGCATACAAAAATATGATTTATGGGAAATTTTTCCTAGAAAACTGTGCTGTGCCGTATGACCAACAAAAAAAGATGATGTCAAATAATGTAAAAGGATATCAGTTTGTAGTCAAGTGGAAAATGTTTCTATTGGTACACGTAATTAAAGTGTAGATATTACGTAATTAAAATGTTGAACTTCAAATTCATAGGACATTTAATGCATATATACCTACTCATAAGTAACACTACCCAACTGACACTCTCCGATTTAAATGAAACTTAGCATACTTATTAAGCATCGAAAAATATTAAATACGTGTTTTTTTGTTTCGGCTGAATACGCTGTTTAGGGGTAGAAAACACCTGTTAGCCCCTGACGGTGGAAACAATTATGGCTAATTATTTCTGAAATGATACATTTCCTGAAAAAAGTGCTTAGGATCAAAGTTGTAGACTTCAAAATAATGCACTTGACGGTGACCTTGAAGGTGACCTTGAAGTCGACCTTGAGGTCAATTTTCAAGGTCAATTAAATTTGGTAGTAATTAACGGTTGTCAGACTTTATTCATATCCGGTATCTATTATCACTAGAGTGAGGACATTAATTCGCACAAACGGGGTGACCAATTTTTTATAGCGGGTTCTAGCATACACTACGTCGTCAAAATTATGGGGACGTCTTAACCCAAGTGTGAGGGCGTCCACACTTTTGACACAACAGTGTACTACAACATTAACTACAGTAACGCGTCAAAAGCATGCCCCCCCCCCTTGAAGTCAATTTTCAAGGTCAATTAAATTTGGAAGTAATTGACCGTTGTCGGACTTTATTCATATCCTGTATTTGTATTCACTAGAGTAACGACATTGGTCCACACAAACGGGATGACCAATTTTTTATAACGGATTCGAGCACACACCCTACGTCGTCAAAAGTATGGGGACACCTTAACCCAAGGAGGGAGGTGCCCACGCTTTTAAAACGGTACTGTACATAATGTTGTGGTACACTGACGTGTCAAAAGTGTGGACACCCCCACCCCCTTTTAAGGTATCCCCATACTTTTGACGACGTAGTATGTGCTCGAACCCGTTATAAGAAACTGGTCATACCGTTTGTGCGGACCAGTGTCCTTACTCTAGTGAATATAGATACAGGATATAAATAAAATCCGACGACAGTTAATTACTTCCAAATTTAGTTGACCTTGAAAATTGACCTCAAGGTCGACTTCAAGGTCACCATCAAGTGCACCATTTTGAACTCCAAAACTTTGGTCCCACGCACTTTTTTCAGAAAATGTATCATTTCAGAAATAATCAGCCATAATTGTTTCCACTGTCAGGGGTTGAGGTGTGTTTTCTACCCCTAAACAGCGTATTCAGTCGAAACAAAAAAACACGTATTTAATATTTTTCGATGCGTAATAAGTAGAGAGCGGAATTTGCATATTTTGCATATCGATAAGTTCTGGTCATATATTAATAAAACTTCGGATGTATCCGAATCTCCACTTTTCGAATTGATTAAGACTATTTAAAATTTGCATATTTTGCATATTTGGTAAAATTCTGCATATTTTGAAGTTTTTTTGCATAAATATGCATATTTTCATCAAATTTAACACTTTTCATAAAAGAGATAAAAATTTTCTTAACAAAACATAGAATTATGCTTTGCTATTTTACACTGAAATCAGCAGAATAATTCTTGAAAAATAAATATTTAGTACCTACTCCTAAAGTTTTGGCGCGTAAGAAAAAAATTTAGCAATTTTATATTTACAAATTTTATCAAACTCACTTAACGATCATTGACGATTACGCGATATCGCATGATAGAGTTACTTTACAATATGGCCAATCACACGATATCGTGTGCCAAATATAAGGACCTACTTATTTAACATAAAATATTTGGCCATCTCACAAAGTCTATATTTTTAGCTTGGCAATGAACGTGTTAATGCCAAAAACATTTAAAAATAAAAAAATTTGGAAACAAAAGCGTTAATATTGCTTTTGTTTTTGAAGAAAATTTTGTTCCAAAACGTTTTGTAACGGAGCTTGCAAAAAATTCATCTAAAATCCCAAAAATAAAGATGTTACTAATTCACTAAATTCTTGGATAAAATCTATCCCAGAACTTCAATTTGATGCAAGAAATAACACTGCTTCCTGTAAAGTTTGTGGAAAACCTGTAAGCAGGGCCGGATTACCCACTAGGTCTATCTAGGCGTACATTTATTATTTTTTTTTTTTTTTGCGTGTGAATTATTTTTTTTAGGAAAAATTCGAAAAAAAGTAGGAAAAGTTACGATTTTTTCTTTTTACGCAAAAGGTAGGCAAGTACCTTATGCTCTTATTTCTGTTTTAGATTTTAGAAAAAAATTATATTTTTGTTATTGTTATTTTACATCAAAATTATTACCTACATCAAAATTATTAAGCCCTATTTTTACATTTATTACTGCATATTTGTGCATATTTTGAAAAAATTGGTGCATATTTTACCATAAAATCGTGCATATTATATTGCATATTTTTCAATATTTTTGTGCATATAATTCCGCTCTCTAGTAATAAGTATACTAATTGTAAATTTCATTCAAATCGGAGACTGTCAGCTGGGTAGTGTTCCTTGTCAGTATAAGTCGAAGTAAGGTGGACATGGGTAAATAAGATGGATACCATTCGCTCTTTGTCAAGTAAAGGCCTCGAGATCGAGTCCATCGTAACCGCATTTTATTTTATTTATGCAATGTGCGCTATTCATAGACGATTTAGGATAACAATAAGTTGAACTTAAGTTAGGATAAGACTTAATCTATTGATAGACGATTTTAAGTCGAACTTAGCGCTAAGTTCATTCTTAACTCTCACCAAAATTTAAAATAAGCAAATGGTTGACCTAAGTCTGTCCTAAGTATATCTTTACATGAAATTTTTTATCATTTGGACATTTTATCAAACTTGAAAGAATTTTTAGAATAAAAATATATAAAATATACGTACTTAAATGCCTACATTGTTGACAACAATTATAAAGATCTATATTCTTCAAGTGCTATTGTAGAGAAATATTTTAGGGTATTATATTAGGGATCATATAGCAAAGTCCTTTTTAAAATGTTAATTTCAGCTTCTCAATCTATCGTTTCATCTTTTGAAGACCGTTATAAATACGAGTAAGTATGACATTTTTTTTATGCTATGTACTCGTATTTTTAAAGTAGTAATCTCTTTATTCAGAAAAGATTTTTAGATTTTTTTCGATAGTAAGTAGTTGGTACACTATGTGCTGTTCATTCACAAATACTCTCCTCGTACGCAAATGCAAGTCTTATATCGTCTTTAGCCTGTACAGACAAATCTGTCAATCGGATTGCTAGGAAACCAGATGATAAAGTTCCCACATACACAACATTTCACAATACTAGCTTGTAAATGTATTTGTTGTACATAAAATTTACATATGTACATACATAAAATAACATGGATAATGCTTTAAAATTTTAAATCTGTTTATCAATACTTCTATCTTCTTATTTATTTATTTTTTGAAAAACATGTTTATTCTTGTTTGATCAAAAATAATAAAATATTACAATAAGAAGTTAAGGTTGTGCAAATGTGATTTTACATAAAATTTACCATTTCTACCAAGTTTTACTACTCTTTGCTTGGGACTTGATGAATTTCATTGTGATTTTTTATTTTATAAATTTCAATCGGTATTATTCAAATCAACTTAAAAAAAAGTTATTTAAATTTAATTTTTTCTTGTTAAAAAACCAAGAGCTTATAAATAATGTATAAAAATTAAAAATAAACCTAATATGTTTAAAAACTCATTTTTGAAAATTTAAGTTTATTTTGACGTTAAGTAAGACACTCCAGAACCTTTAAATTACAGCAGACATCCATATACAAAAATTTAAAAAGAAATACAACGACTAAATAATACACAAGCCATTAGCATTCGGCTCTAATATTAAATCAAATATCCCAAACCACTTAAATTAAACGATGTGATTTACAGATCAGTGAACATATTATATATTATATTATATAGACTGTTAATACAAATGTGTAATTGAAGCAATCAGTTACGACCAAGTTCCGACCTCCATAGTATTGTTATACAGAGCGTTCATAAAGTTCCGGAACAGCTCCGCAAAAGTTCCGCAAAATCTCAATTAATATTGACTTTACCGACAAATAACCTGGACAAAAGTTTCATGGAAAGTAATGAGGAACTAGAAAATGGCCTCGAATTCGAACATGACCTTGACCAACTAGTATCATATTTTTTTCGTTTTTATGACTTTCACACGACTTTGGGATATGAAGTATGAATATGGTTTTGAACGTAGAATTTCCCGCTCTTTCCGAATCCGAAGTGAAAAATAGGGATTTCCGTTTAAAAAAACAAAGTTGACCTCCAAAATTTGGTCAAGGTCATGTTCAAGGTTAAATTGGAGGTCATTTTCTAGTTCGTCATTTCTTCCCATGAAACTTTTGCCCGAGTTATTTTTCGATAAAGTCAATATTAATTGAGATTTTCAGCTGTTCCGGAACTTTATGAACGCTCTGTATAGTAATGGATTCGTATCCGTAGTTACGTTTTCAAATAATTATTGTCAAAATATTAATAATAAAATTTTACATTTTTGAGAAGAAACTGCAAAATTTTGAAAGAAGAAAAGTGGTATTCTTTTTAGTTTCAAAATACGTACGTATACAAGTTATGTTCTGCAATAATTATTCCCAACTGGAATCTGGTTGGGCTCGGCTAAGTTCGTTAGCCAGACACGTCGGATGCCCAGAAGTAGGTTTTCTGGCCATTTTTTATCATTCGACCCTATCATAAGACAGTTCGATTTTTACATCATTGAAAAGGAAAAAAAATTATGAAGAAAATGTTCTTATAATTTTCTTTCTATGTTATGTATTTTTCGAGAAAATTGTAATTTTTCACATTTGCTCACTTTGTTATTGTAATAAGTAATTTATATTTCTATCTCAATTCCTTATAAGATATAGAAAAATTTCATTTTTTTTACGTGAAACAAATGGTAGTTATTCAAAATCTATGTATTATAATACCATATCTCCGTTTCATTTTTTTAAAATTAAAATTAAGCAGATATTTTAAGCATATGTAATGAAGATTTTTTTTTATTGATTTTTAAATAAACAAGATAATGACCGTAATGTCATGATAAAATATTATTAATTATTATAGAAAGATAACATAATAATAATTATGTTTATATGTCAGGAAAAAAATTTTAAAGAACTGGATCGATTTTGAAAATTTTTTCACTATTAATCAATCATTAATGTTAGAAAGCTAAACAATTTTAAATGGATTTAAGGTATCTTATATGAGATTTTTCAGGCTATTGGGGAGCTAAAAATGCCAAAAATTAACTACTCAGTCGATTTTGAAAATTTTTTCACCGTTAGTAAGCTAAAGTATTTGAATTAGTTAAATTATTAAATGATGTTCGCAAGAGCCTCACGGACTGCCATAAGTTATATGATCCGCCAGGGTCCACTGATCCCATAATTGTAAAAAAAACTAGCCGATCAGTTTTGAAAATTTTTTCACTGTCAAAGAGCAAAGTAATTTACATAGATATAGATTATGTAATGTAAGGTCCGCCAGGGTCCACGGGACCCAGAAGTGTCAAAAATAAACTAACCGACCGATTTTGAAAATGTTTTCACTGTTAGAGAGCTAAACCATTTTAGATAGGTATAGATTACCTTATGCAAGGTCCACTAAAGCCCATTGGATCTAAAAGTGTCAAAAATAAAATAACCGACCGATTTTGAAAATTTTTTCACTGTTAGAGAAGTAAGCTATTTTAAATAGATATAGATTACGTTATGTAAGATCCGCCAGGGTCCATGGGACCCAAAAGTGTCTAAAATGAAATGAGTGACCGATCTTGAAAATTTTTTCACTGTTACAGAGGTAAACAATTTTAGATGGATATAGCTTATATGTTGTCCGCAAGACCCTCACGGACTGCCATAAGTTATATGACCCGCCAGGGTCCACTGCTCCCATAATTGTAAAAGATAAACTATAGCCGACCAGTTTTGAAATTTTTTTTAACTGTTAAAGAGCTAAGTTATTTTAGATAGATATGGATTATGTAATGTAAGGTCGGCCAGGGTTCTGGGATCTTAAAAGCGCAAAATAAACTAACTGATCAATTGTGAAAATTTTTTCGCTGTTAGAGAGCTAAACTATTTTAGATCGATATAAATTACCTTAGGTAAGATCTACTAGGGTCCATGGGACCCAAAAGTGTCAAAAATAAACTAACCGACCGATTTTGAAAATTTTTTCACTGTTAGAGAGCTAAACTATTTTAGATAGATATAGATTACCTTATGTAACGTCTGCTCGGGTCCATTGGATCTAAAAGTGTCAAAAATACAATAACCGATCGCTTTTGAAAATTTTTTCACTATTACAGAGGTAAACTCTTTTAGATAAGTACAGGCTATGTTATCTGAGATCCACAACTGTCCTGCGGATGCAAATGCGGCATGGCAAACTACGCAACGGGTTTACTTAAAATAGTATATTAATGAGGTCCATCGGGATCTTGCAGATCCGGAAACACCAGAAATAAGCTACCGAACTGATTCTCAAAATTTTCTCATTGCTAGAGAACAAGTTATTTTCGGTGGATAGCACTATGCTGTACAAAGTCCGTTCGGGGTCTTGGGTTCCAAAAATACCAAAAATAAAATACCCAGCCGATTTTGAAAATTCTTTTAGTCTTAGAAAGCTAAACTATTTTAGATGGGTATAAAAATGAACTACCCAATTGATTTTGAAAATTTTTTCACCATCATAAAGTTAAACTATTTTAAGTGGATATATGCGCTAAGCGCCTTATGCGAAAAAGCGCCAAAAATTAACTACTTAACTGATTTTGAAAATCTTTTCACTCGTAGAAAGCTGAATTATTTTAAATGGGTACAGGTCGTAGATGAGATCCACCAGTGCCCAATATTTGGAAATTCGCTATGTTATTCAGATGCTGCGAGAGGGGTATTTTTTTTTAATATAGTACCTAAGTTGTTTTAATATAATAAAAAAAATGTAGTTGTTGATTAAAAAAAAAAATGAATGTAGTGATAAAAATAAAATCTTATAAAGAAGTAAATTTTTCTTATTTTTTATTTAATTATTGAATGCCCACACAAATAAATACTATTAATTTATTAATATAATCAAGAAATTTGATGGTAGTTTGTAAATTATGCAATTTGTTAAAAAATTACACGTTCATAACACTAAATTTTTAAATACAAAATCTTCATCAGAATTTGAAAATTCAGTTAAATATCATCCATTTACTGAAGAAGAAATTGGAAGCGAAGAAATTGAAAATGAAAATAATGAACAAAACGGAGAAAGTGAAGAAAATGAAGACGCGAATGCGGCTGTGATTAAGATTTTTTTTGCTCCCAATATATAAAAGATGGCTAAATTACAGAAGACGTTAGATGTTGACATTTAAACTATTTCATTTAAAAACGAACGTTAATGGGTGAAAACTATTGTATTTAAAAAGTTAACCTTGGGAAACATTATGTTGAAAGATCAAATAGTAGATGATATAAAAACTAGGTAGTAAGATTATAAGTTAGTTTGGTTAAAGTTATATTTTTTTTCAAGTTTTAGGTAGATGATATAAAAACTAGGTAGTGAGGTTAGTTAAGATTAGGTTAGTTTAGTTAGTTATGACAATATACTCCGACTTTGATATAAAAACTAATTATAGTGTCCTCATGTTAATTAAAATTGACATAGTGTTTGAAAAATTACCAATCTGGATCGGCTGGGACTCGAACCCGGATCTCTTGGTTACCAGCCAAGCGCCTTACCAACTAGGCCACCGATCACTTGTTCGAGTGCCACTCCAATTCAGTAATCAATCAAACACAACCTCTCTCTAATGCGAGACGCAGTTTTTTATACTTTCAATTTCAAATGTTACCGAGTGCCTGTGAAACATTATTAGTGTATGGCGGATTTTTATCCGTATTTAAACATACACCAATATTCATATGTTCACTCAATGTCCAGCTTTGGCTGATACTTGAACACTCGATGTACTTTGGCAAATGGCCAATTCACTATGTTAATTAAAATTGACATAGTGTTTGAAAAAGCCGATCCAGTTTGGTAATTTTTCAAACACTATGTCAATTTTAATTAACATAATGAATTGGCCATTTGCCAAAGTACATCGAGTGTTCAAGTATCAGCCAAAGCTGGACATTGAGTGAACATATGAATATTGGTGTATGTTTAAATACGGATAAAAATCCGCCATACACTAATAATGTTTCACAGGCACTCGATAACATTTGAAATTGAAAGTATAAAAAACTGCGTCTCGAATTAGAGAGAGGTTGTGTTTGATTGATTACTGAATTGGAGTGGCACTCGAACAAGTGATCGGTGGCCTAGTTGGTAAGGCGCTTGGCTGGTAACCAAGAGATTCGGGTTCGAGTCCCAGCCGATCCAGTTTGGTAATTTTTCAAACACTATGTCAATTTTAATTAACATAATGAATTGGCCATTTGCCAAAGTACATCGAGTGTTCAAGTATCAGCCAAAGCTGGACATTGAGTGAACATATGAATATTGGTGTATGTTTTAATACGGATAAAAATCCGCCATACACTAATAATGTTTCACAGGCACTCGATAACATTTGAAATTGAAAGTATAGTGTCCTCAAAAATAGGAATTAAAGTAGGTCAACGAATCACTCGTTTGGTACATGTTTTTGAAAATGACAACTTTACCTTGTATACTCGAGTGCGTACTACGGAAAAAAATATTTATTTTGAATTGCATTATGTGTGCTACTGTGTAATTATATGAATACTATTAAATGCAATTAATTTTCATTTATATATTTTTGATTTTATTAGTGAACGTTTATATAGTTTAGAATTTATTTATTTTATAATTTATAACATTTACAAAAATATACAACAGTGGTGGAATTATATAATTTATAAAAGTTACAAAAATATACAAAAGTGGTGAAATTAATTTATAAAAATCACAAAAATATGTACAGTAATTTCAATTTTTTTATACAAATTTATTCACTGTCTGAAATTTCTTCTGAAGAAGTGTCATCTACCGAAATAATGAAACGGTCTGTTACATTGTCCACTTTTTCATCTAAATTCCACATATTTTCTTCTTCTTTAAGTACATGGCTAATGCATTTTTGCCAATTTTCGGCCGTAAAATATGTACAAGAAATTAAAAATTATATACAAAAGATAAAAAATAATACTAATATTAAAATTTAAAAATGATTAATAAAAAATATAAAATTTAAAAATTTAAAACCGAAGAGAATTATAAATAATATTAAAATTGAAAAAAACTATTAAAAATTACACAGAAAAAATATATCAGAATTTGATAGCAAAACTTACGCGTCAGAAAATAAACTAAAATTTACATATTATTGAGTATTTTATACCTAATATCGCACCCCAGTGGACTAGGTCATAAAATTTATTGTCACACGTTTTCATAAGAAATATACATACATTAATAACTTAAAAAAGGAGATGGAGTATGCACTATTAGTTCAGGTACTGTTTTCAAAAAACGTGCTTTCTTTTTTTATTATATTTTATTTTAAGGTGTTGTTCACGTGATTTTTTTTCAGAAAGAGGTTGACCTAGTTTAATTTCTATTTTTGAGGAATCTATAGGTTAAGGTTATAGGTGGCGAGGTTAGTTAAGGTTAGGTGAGTTCAGTTAGTTTTGATAATATACTTCAACTTTTACATAAAAACTGGGCGGTGAGGTGTAGCGTGATTATGGAATAATTACACAAATGTGATCTGCTTTTTGTAAGTAAAATCTCTAAATAATTTCTTCTTTATCGAAAATCAATAATAAACCAAATCACATTTCGTATATGTCAAAATTAGAATAAAGATTGACATTTGTGGTGACATCTACCACAAAAGTTTGCAAATAGAAAATTATCAATACAAGTTTTTCAAATACAAGGTAAGTGGTTTACCTCCTTGCTAATTAATTCACAATAATTATTTTTAATTTCAATTAAACTCTATAATTATGTAACAAATGATAAACAAATTTTCAAAAAAAAAAAAAACAATATGGTTTGAATAAGAATCAGGGAGGCGGCTTCGCTCTCTCGTGCTTTGGCAGGCAAACAAGATGGTTCAGCATACATTGTTAAAAATAAAGATATAAATGTAAAAAAAATTAGTGGTGTACGCAGCATGTTTTTGGTCAATACATGGATTTTATTCAAGCTACAGATTAAGATGAGTATTTAAAATAAAAAATTTTATATTAATAATGTAACGGGAAATTTGTTCGATGTAATCTTTTGTAATTTAGAAATTATTTTTTAGTATTTACCTTAGTAAATTAAATGTAGTCTAAATATAATTTGTCTCCACAGAACACTAGAAACCAACTAATATTAAAAACGTGTAATTGGCGCGGAGTCATTTGGAGTCGTGTCACAGCTTAAGGCATTAGTCAGCCCGTGTCCGTCGTCGAACCCACAGTGCATTATATTTACATTGTTACCATTGTTGGTTGAACACGTTGAACAGCTCTCTGTGGTAATACGTGTATTGCGGTAGTATGCGTAAATACGCACACTACTAAAAAACAGCAAACTAATACACTGCAAACAGTGTGTATCTACACAAATAGAGTGGGGAGATTTACGTCATAAATTCATTACAAGTGGAACAGAGACATAAACAATCTAGTTTGACCCCTTGTTTGTCTCTAAAGCACGCCAGCCAATTTTGCCAGCGGTTAAGTAAAATCTAATTTAATTCTAAGATAGGCATAGGTTGCTTAATTTAAAACTTTAGTAAATCTCAGAGTTGAATAATTTTCCGATGATTTCGTTTAGTTAAGTGCATTAGTTAGCTTTATTTAGTTAAGGTTGTTAAGTAATTTTGGTTTCTTCACTTCCGATACGATAGCTAAATAATAAACTCTTTCACCACGTGTAACTTATCCTTAAATATCACGCCCATCTAGAATAAATAGTATTAATGCTTAGTTCAGTCAACTACATTTCATCTGCAGTTTTTGTTTCAACAAGTTTCCTTTCGTAAAAAATTTCTTTCCGCAAAATTTACATAGCGCTTTAATCGTGTTGGACCGGGCCAAGCGCGATAGTCCGTGGTTTCGACTCCGGCCTATGTTCCCAGAAAACTATCCAACACGTTTATCATAAAATGTTTCCATAGTTATTGCATATACTTTATATTTTTCCTCTCGACGTTTAGTTTCCGTTTTCCCATCGTGAGAGCAAAGGAGGTCTAATCGAGGGAAAAGCCGTAGCGCAGTCGACTAGCCTCGTGCACATTTTAAGGAGCACTTTAATTTACCCCCAAAAAATATACATATATTACGAGAAAAAAAAAACCCCCCAAAAAAATAGAAAAATAAAATAAAAAAAATAAAAAATAAAAAAAAAGAATAATAATAAAAATAGGGAAGGGAAGTGATAATTAAGTGTATTTGTAAGTAGTTAAAAAAGGGCTTAGATTCATTTAAGTATCGTTTTTATTTAAAAAAAAATAACATATCCAAAAAAATATATAATGTAAAATTTCTCCAAATAACTTAGGTCTAGTCACATTTAAATAACTTAATATAAAAAAAATTTTTCTCTTTACAAGTTATAATTTTGCTAATTTTTTCAAATTGTATTTATTACTGTAAGTTTTAAATTTCATTATATGTAAGTGGGCAAGTAATTGCACACTAAGTTCACTCAATTTAAATTACTTGAGTCAATGTTTGCAATCACAAGTCCGTTAAAATTTCGATGTAAGTAAAAGAAAAATATTACAAACTTTAATTAAGTATTTTTATATTTTGGACGATTTGTAAAATTCAGTGTTAAAAAGTGAAATCACCACCCTAAATATTTTTCTGTGAATAAATTGTAGATTGTGGTCCGGAAAAGGAATTTTATTTTATTTCCTCTTTACCTCACCTGTAAGTCGCAACCGAGGGCGTATCGTCTGGTTTTGGGGGGAAAAGATCCACAGACCAATAAGTCTTCCACTGCTCCAGACAGAAGCTCATCAACACCTTGAGCGGGCTCTGTGATAATGTGCTCTGTGATAAATGGTAGCAAATTTAACCCCCCCCTCCCACCCGACCAATACAAATTTCTATTTACACTCAACGTATAAAATATTTCACAATAATTTTTTTGATTTTTACAAATCGTATCTGAAATAAAAAAAATAATTACATGTCGGGCGTACTCTTTCTCAACCTCGTATATCAAATACTGCATGTTTTAGGACACACAAAAAACATTAATTATTGTATTTATATACATACTTATCTATATACATTTATATATGTAGGTAGCCAACATCAAAGGGTGTAATTAGCATAAATCTTAAGGTCATAATGATGAAAATACAGATTTAAATACGTTTTTTTTTTTTTTACGTGTCTCCAAAAATTGGGACTTTTCAGATATGAGGTTGAGAAAGAGTACGTGCGATATAACATATGCTTTAAATGAAATTTATGTAACAGGAATAAATAAATAACAAGAATATGGTAAAATTTATGTGACAATATTTTCTGAGGAGTAAAACAAGGATGGATCCAACAGCGATTGAAGCAATTTTAACACAAATGGCCAGTATCTTAAACACAGTGACGGAGACGTTAAATGCAATGGCTAGAAATCAACAAGCAATACAGGAGTCACATCATCAGCAAATACACGAGTTAAGTACAAATTTAAACGCACTCATAACACAGTCCTCACAAAGGCAACAACCTCCGCCTGTTACAGATAATCAAATTCCGTACGAACCTCAAAGTTCTGTTGCGAAAATTAGAATAGAAGAATTCACGAAATCTATTCCCTATTTAAACATTTTAGTCCTGATGTCAACTCCAAAATTCATTATAAAAACACAAAATGTAATATCTTTAAAAATCATTTCAGAAAATACATTATTAAAATTCTTGTTAACTAAATGTCATTCAAACTCAAAATAATTTTGGTCTCAAAATTTAAATTTAAATTATACTTGGAATGATATAAAGAGTGAACTTCTAACAAAGTACATCTCACCAACTATAAAACAAGATCTAATAGATAAAACGGTTTACCGTAAGCAATATGAAAGTGAATCATTGTATAATTTCGCACAATCAAAAAAATGTAATGCCAATATTTTGTGTCCAAATATGTTAGACATTGACATCGTACAATTCACAGAATATTAGAGAACGAACGCTAGTATCACTGAAACCAGTGTAACGACGAAGGATAGAAAATATCCCACCAATATGTTATATATGTGCACGCGGAGTTGTGTGTGTTAGTGCGATGGATGGTTGTGTGTATTGATGTCTTGCATACGCATATACATAACATGCATGTGGCACGCATTATGCACGTATACCACGTATACCATGTCAACACGACGGCAACAATATGACAACAATTGAAACACACCCATTAGTAGCTACTAAGTGAATGACAACACAGTTCTGCAAAATACACATAAATGCCCATAAGTGATTGCAGAAAAGAGATAGTTGTATTCTTTCCAGGGTTCTATGGTACAATTATTTTTTGCACATGTGAAGTACAACACCTTTGATCTGATAAAATTTACACCCATACCAATTACCTTCCAAGATCTATTAAATTTGGCTCACCAAATTGAGGAAATAAAAATCAAGGAAAAGAATTTCATAAGCAAACCAAGTATTAACTTCTCACCACCAAATACTAACTACGCTCCCAGCACCATACTAACTACGCTAACCCCTCTTATACCAACCCAGCTAACTACACTAATCACCCTACAGATCTTCCCATACCCGCTACTAATAATATCAACAATTCTAACAGCCCATCACCCCAATTTTCTAACAATATTAACAGTACTAATCAAATCCTACACATATACAAACAATAGAAATAGTTCAGATTATTCACAAAATTTACAAACACACAATCAAAATATAACCCAAAGAAATAAAATAAATTACAACAATAGAAATCAATCTCAAGCTTGTATATTTTACAAAATCCCTGGCCACATTTATCGAGATTACCGAAAACGTTTAAGACAAAATAGATTTAATAGTTCGAATTCTCAAATAACTACGAATAATTTACTACCTACAAATTATGAAAGACCTAATACTACTGGAAACAATACAAATTTTACTGATTCTACTATGTACAACTTAACCAATCCCTTCACCGGACAAAACGTAACCACTACATCGCATGCAACTACAAATATACCCACAAATATCTCAAATCAAAATCCAAAAAACTAAATTACTGTACAAGTAATATTCCGATCATCAATATCTTCATTAATGACCATCCATACTTAACGATATTAGATTCTGGCTCGATCGTAAATATTTTACGTCAGAAAACATTAAACAAAATATCAAAATCATCTAAAAAAAATTCAAATTTTCAATTCCAATATTACAGCAAGCTTACCCGGCAATAATCAACTACAACTTTCAAATTACGTTATTTTACATTTTAAAAGAGAAAATTTATCTTGGTCTCAAAAATTTTATATCACAGAAAATTTACCATTTCCAATACTAATTGTTCAAACACATTACACAAATGTGGAATAATTCTAAATTTCATAAATAACACTGTAATTTTAAAGCATAGCTTGAATAAAGGAATTAAATTCGTAGATATACAGAAGAACCTCTTAGTAAATGTAATAATTGAGTCCAAAATAAATTTAAGTGCGCAAAATCAGGAAAAATTACAAAAATTGCTAAACAAATATAAATCAGTGTTAACATCAAAACCGGGTAAAGCAAAAAATTGTCAATACCACATTCCTTTGTTAGACAACAAACCAGTAGCCAGACACCCTTACATATTAAGAAAAGATCAAGCAATTTATAAAGATTATCAGAATTTATAAAGATTTACTCAATTTGAATTTTTAAAGATTTACTCAATTTATTGTGAACACTTAACCTGTATTATTTTAAATATTACCGAATTTTATAATGTTACAAACATTGCGAAAATTCAAGAACGTTCTTAAATTTAACTCATTTATCTAAAAATTGTATAGCACTTGAATATTAACGAATTATTAGAGAAAATATTATAAGGTTCAAGTACACGATATTAACTTTTCGTCTAACTCAACTTTCGGTCCTGTATGTATTTTTTTTTTACGTTAATAAACCTAATGTAATAGTAGTGACGATTTACTATCGCTACCCCCTTTAATCACGTTTCAGAAGTGGTTTTACCCGTTTTGCATTCTGGGGTAAAGCTGGAGTCAATAGAATGCATGGCGCCCGTTACAATACCGCTACCGTACCGATCCCGTAAATTAGAGAACCCCCTCGTATGCTGTTACCACAGAAGTCGAAGCCGCGTTGCTGTACCGAAGGCGTCTTTATGTCATAAGGTATTTGAATAAATTACTGACTAATGATCCTGTAATGGGATTATCCATGAACCCTACATTCTCAAATTTAGGCAATTCAACAGTATTTTCAACAATTGACCTAACACAGTCATTTTACCAAATTCCTTTAGACGAAGCATCTAAACCTTTAACAGCTATTGTAACACAATTTCGTCAACAATTTCAATTTACAGTAGCTCCAATGGGTCTAAAATGCTCAAGCCAAGCTTTAATTAGATATTTATCAAGAGAACTAGCTGATGTCATGAATGACTGTTTAATAATTACTATGATGATCTGATAATACATAGCAACACCATAGAAAAACATTTTTCCAATTTACATGCGGTATTAGATAGATTAGAAAAGGCGGGCCTTACAGTAAATCCAAACAAGGTAAAATTTTTTAGGTCACGCCTTAAAATACTCGGAAAGTTAGTAACTTCAATGGGACGACTACCAGATACAGTCTGTTAAGTAAGATCGTGGTCGACCATACTCACAAATGGTAAAAGTTTTTCTCTAAATATTTTGTGAGCAGATAGAGTGAACCTTTGTCTACCATGCACTTTAAAGAAAGATTCAGTTGTTTGTCTTTTGTTAGAATAACAAGTGAAAAACCATGGGTGCCAAATACGCGACACGAATGCTAAATCTGGCATCGTTACATTCGACTGGCCGTCACAGTCGCCCGATACCAATCCGATTAGGTCACATATCAAGTACAAACTTCCAGGAAAACGCATATATACATTTAAAGCAGTTAACTCGCGAGATTCGTCTCAATCTAAAAAATTGAAATCTAAGAAATTTGTCAATTTAACTAAAAGTATGCCTCGAAAATAGCGTCACCACCGGCGATTATCGACGCCGGTGGTGACTGGACACCTTATTAAGCTAATTGCATCGTAGTCCTCATGAAGTGGAACGTATATATGTATTTCAAAATTTTTTTAAATAAATTTTTATATAAATTATTTCGACCACGATCTTACTTAACAGACTGTACATCAAAAACATCAGCTTTACTCCATATGACAATACCCAAAATATTAAAGAATTGCAATCCATGTTAGGAGCTTTTGCGTTTTATGCGAGATACATCCCGCAATTTTAAATTATAGTAGCCCAATATTTTAAGTTTTAATATTATATTAAAATTGAACAACAACATTTAGAAGCAATAAATAAACTAAAGCATTCCTTGGTAAACCCTTGCAACGGATGCGGCTGTCCTAGCCTGATATTTCTCTGTTGTTTGTCCCGTTAACACGTGTTTAATTGTTGGATTCTTCCAAATCGTGGATTCTTATCAGTTCGTCAAATGGCACAAATACGCATTGATCAATTTAAAATCGATAATTTATTTTCATATTGTTTGTCAAGTACATAATGCTTTTCACAAAATTAATAAAAATAGTTTTAATTCAAAATAATTGTACTTTACAAAATGGATGCCATCATTAACTTTACTTAGTTTAATAATTTTATATTTTCTTTAGTTTTAAACTAGCTTAGTATTATAGATTTTATTTATTTTCACATTTTTTAATTAAATTGTTTTGTTAGTTTTTATTTTATAATTTTCTAATTTTTTAAATTCAATATTACATTACAAATTTTAATTATATATTTTTTGCGTGTTGATTCGTTTGTAACTTGAAACCGAATCCTTTTTAAACTCCTTTCTGTTCTCTCTCTCGCCACCGTTGTCCCCCATCACCACCTAGCCTCATAATTCCTCTTTTTATTTTTTTGGAACTAATTATGATGCTTGTGGTAATACAGGTTTCAGCAACTGTGGTACTTATAATATCAGCGGTTCCAGTATTGGCCACTAGATGGCACTATACATTCTAATTAGCATTCATGTCGCTGCAATTGATTTAACTGCCACCAGATGGTCGTCTAAACTTTACGCGCTAGATTCAAAAGTATATGTCATAGATGTTGTCACCGTTACATACGGCCCGACCAAGTTTGGACTTGAAATTCGTGAAGCGAATTTCGAGTTCAAACTGAAAAAAGAGAGAAAGAGAAAAAAAATTACCAATTAGCCAACTGCATACCGTACATTACATAAATATCAATCAGTACCGGGTTACTGAGAGAACAGAAAAGGTTTTTACAAATAATGTATGTTTTGACAAATAAATTCTATAAGTAATTACTTATTAAGTATTATATATTGAAATTGTACAAAATATGTTAATGCATTAATCATGCAATGTAAGTTAATAACTCTGAAATAGTAAATGTACTTGGCAAATGTTACCTATACCAAATTAACAAAATAAAAAAATAAATAAGATCAAAATGTTTGTTTAGTGTTTTGAGGCTACGTACCTCTATCATTATAACTAATACTTAGTTTTCTTATCATAATATTAATAATACGTAGTTTATATTTTAGCAGATATAAGTTAGGATTTACTGAAATTTAATTTGTTAAATTTCAATTTTATCTAAAGTCATATCATGGTATTTTAAATGGAAAACATCCTTTTAGGTAAAATTTATTTAAATTTAATCGGTCAAGTTTCAAAATTAATTAAAATCATATCATGGTATTGAGTTCAATTTTTAAATGGAAAACATCTCTTTAAGTAAAAATTATTTGCGTTATTCAAGTTGGCAGTAAATTTGATATATTTGTTTGCTTGTCAGTGTCGACTTCTGTTTTCGTACACGCCATCAAAAGGAAAAGTACTTTATTTCCATACTAACCTTAAGTAATGCATTTACTATGCATCCAACGTTCACAAAAGTATTTATCTAATTAATGTTACATTATTTTTTGGTAGTGCTAGACAGTGTTCAACCAGTGCTAAATATAATAAAATATAATACTTGAAGGGATTAAGTTCATAGAGGAATCGACACATTTCACCATACAAATCGGTAAATGAAATTTAAATTATAGCGAACCGCAAAATTATTCGTTTATTAAGAATTACTTACTTATATGTAATTCAAATTCACACGTATACACTTTTGTCGTGAATCCCCGCCTTAAGGAAACAGACCACTATATAAAAAAAACTCCACCTTCTTTAAACTTTAAACCACGGTTGCTTAATATTATCAAAATATCATCAATTGGTTCCCCTAGAAAGTTTCCTTTCAGTTACGTAAATGATTTAATTTTTACTTGTAAAAAATAATATTCTGGTTGAAGCCTGTAGTACAACTATTTCGATTTTATACAATAGTAAGAAAACGTTGTGTTTGTTTTTTTTTTTTTTTTTTTTTTTGTATATCTTAAAATTTGTCTTGATAAACTTTAGAAATACATAATTATCTTTCTTTTCTCTTTTTATGAGTGCAAACATTAAAATTTTTAACAAGTTCAAATTCAGTATTCAGTTAATAGGTCAGTATTATTCGTGTATTAACAAATTCATATGATTTTTTAGTAATTAAAACTTATACGATGCCAATGTTACTCAAAGGGATGATCGACACGAGCAATGAACTAGTATTTAAATATTATGAGGCTGGTAGCTGTGTTTGTTTCCCAATCAACGCTAAATATTTGTATTTAACTCAACAACATGTCAAGCGTGTGATTTAGAATTTGTAAGTATTTATTATCGTTAATTACGAATATAATGTTTTTAGTTAACTTTCATGTGTTTTAAAAAATTATTTCTTATAATTCTTGTACTTATAAATATTAACTATTTACCAAAAATAATCATCAGTCTGTTATAGTCACATAAGCATTTAAAACTTTATTCATGACATAACCAAAATGTAAATGTCATCATATGTTTACATTTTCGCAAATGGAATATAATTTAACCCCTTAGGTGTTAAGGTTTAAATATAAAAGAATATTCAAATATATATATGTATCTTTTGAGAACGTGTTACGTTATAATTTTCGGTATTGAAAATTGTTGTATAAACGCACTACGTTACTAGTTTTAACAAAATTTTTACTATTTAACTTAAATTTTGTTGCTTTTGTTTTTTAGATGTGCTCAGAAGAGTGTATTGACTCAACTAAACATTAAAAAAAATAAAAAAGACTAAAATAAATGAGAATTTAATACCATGGCCTCCAGGGAGTCACCATGGTACCACCATTGCCTAAGTGGTGGGATTTTGAAACTATGTTTTAAAGGGTTTTCTCCCTAATTGCATTGCTAAGGCCGAGACGATAATTTTGAAAACAGGATCGGAGCCGAAACGAAAATTTTGAGAACATACGTTCTTAGCGAGTAAAAAACCAAACGGATTGCACGAGTATGTTATTAATACATACTGGTGTCTAACGTATAATTTAAAATCCTACCGGCGTGGGCACCTCAAGTGCAATACTTGAAGCTGGATACCTCAACCACGCCAATTGACACCGACGGGAAAAGGAAAATTTTATCCCTTAGCGTACTTGGTATCAATTAAAGTATGAATTTATAAATCTAACCGATAATTGCAACGACGACAAGGAAATAGGATTTATTATTAAATGTGATGATTATTTTTTGTAGATTTAAAATGTCAACTGGCAAAAACGGTACCGACGAATTCAAAATAAAACATAAAACTCTTTCAAAGAAGATTATAAGCAAAAAAAAACGTCACATATCTCATTAAATGCATAAAATTAGAATAAATTCGAATACAGATATTAGTAAATTAAATAAGTTTAATATTGTTTACAAAATACTAACTTTATATGAATGATCAATCAGAATTATGCATAAAATATTCAATATGTAATTTAATTCATCCTTAATAATATTCAATAAAACAATAATATTCACTAACCCAAATGACAAATAATTCGAATAATGTTGAAGTTACTTTTAGAATTTAATCGATCACCAATTAAAATAAACAAAATTGTAATTCTTATAAATTTCGATATTGAAATTTCGAAAAATTGAAAATCAATAAGGCTAACACTAGAAAATGCCCTTGATTCTCGAAAAGGAAATATTTTTATCTTTGGCGGTCCAGAAATATCGCTATTAGCAGAAGACTTACTAACTGTACGGGGCCTATTATGAATGAAACAATTAAAATCATTGTCGGATGTGTTATTGAATGTTTGAAATTTTTCAATTCTGATTTTAAAACTAAAGTTGTAAATTTTATTGGGAATTTCGTAAATTACAAGATATTGCTTTAACAATATGTGTGCTTGACTTTTATGAACATCGAAAGTATGATCTATATCTCGAATAAATTGTTCAAAGTTATTTATAATCGATAATGAATTTTTTGATTTTGACTGTTGAGTAGTTTTATTTCTAATATTACATAAACATTTGTCATTTAGAATGTCAACATTATTGGTAACTATTGCAAATTGATCAGTTTTATCATTTACATTTGATGGGTTGCTGTCGTTAATATCAGAATCGATTATGTGAATGTGTCCATCACCAATATTCGAAATATCAATATCATTTGTAACTATGGTAAATTGATCAATTTTCTTACTTTTATTAGATGGGTTGCTGTTATTAATTTCACAATCGATTTTGTATATATGCCCATCACTAATATTGACAAAAGGTGAATGATTTAAATTTTGTCCGTTAAAATTTTGTGTTTCAAAATTGATCAATTCTGCAACATTCTCGGAATTTTCAACAATGTTTGATTTGGTATTTTTGTGATATTGTGAACTATTAAAATCGGTAATATTTAATTTTTTATTTAAATCAAGTTTGCTAGTACTAATTTTATCGTTAAAATTTTTGCCTAATTGATCAATTTTGTCAGAAAGTTTATTAAATATACCATCCATTTTACTACTGAGTTCTTTGTATTGATTACTGAGTTCTTTGTTTTGAGCAGTTAACGATTGATTCATAGATTTAAGTATTTCTAATAAATTATTTAAATTAAAACTGTCTTTACTGTCTGAAATATCACTATTTATACCTGACGAAGTATTTTCACTGGATTCAGCACGTTGTTGTTCTTCTAATGCATCTTCTTGAACAGCATCTTGAACAGCGTCACCTCCAGGTGGTGCACCAGCTGTTTTTTCCGTACTTCTAGGTGTTGAAACAGCGAAAAGTTCTCCACTTATAAATGAATATGATGGTATTTCACTAGTTGAGTCCTCCATGACGTGGAAACAGAAGTAAATACGCAAAACAAAACCAGACGTTAACTGTTCATGGAGATTACCAGCACCAGTAGATCATACCAAGCGTTTGATGGTTGGGAGATTCACCAGAGAGCGTACCATGCGTTTGTCGATCGCTCAAGTCACCACGAAGTCATCAAATTGCACTAGAACGTACCATGTGAATTTTGTTCGTGCAAAACACCAGGAAATAGTTGCGTTGCACCAGAAGACGAAACACTAAGCCCCAAGGGATGCCATATGCAACGGATGCGGCAGTCCGTGCTTGTTAATTCTCTGTTGTTTGTCCCGTTAACACGTGTTTAATTGTTGGATTCTTCCAAATCGTGGATTCTTATCAGTTCGTCAAATGGCACAAATACGCATTGATCAATTTAAAATCGATAATTTATTTTCATATTGTTTGTTAAGTACATAATGCTTTTCACAAAATTAATAAAAATAGTTTTAATTCAAAATAATTGTACTTTACAAAATGGATGCCATCATTAACTTTACTTAGTTTAATAATTTTATATTTTCTTTAGTTTTAAACTAGCTTAGTATTATAGATTTTATTTATTTTCACATTTTTTAATTAAATTGTTTTGTTAGTTTTTATTTTATAATTTTCTAATTTTTTAAATTCAATATTACATTACAAATTTTAATTATATATTTTTTGCGTGTTGATTCGTTTGTAACTTGAAACCGAATCCTTTTTAAACTCCTTTCTGTTCTCTCTCTCGCCACCGTTGTCCCCCATCACCACCTAGCCTCATAATTCCTCTTTTTATTTTTTTGGAACTAATTATGATGCTTGTGGTAATACAGGTTTCAGCAACTGTGGTACTTATAATATCAGCGGTTACAATATTGGCCGCTAGATGGCACTATACATTCTAATTAGCATTCATGTCGCTGCAATTGATTTAACTGCCACCAGATGGTCGTCTAAACTTTACGCGCTAGATTCAAAAGTATATGTCATAGATGTTGTCACCGTTACACCCTCCAGTATTAAAATCTCCAGATTTTAATAAAAAATTTATTTCCAGATTTTAATAAAAAGTAACTTCAGCGTACGAAGGAGAATTAATGGCAGTTATAAACGCTTTAGATTCCTTCAAAGATTACCTATATGATAGCCATTTCGAACTTAGAACTGATTGTAATGCTTTAATTTATCTATTCAATACACCACAGAGATACAACAAACTATCCAGATGGCTTTTAAAAATATGTCAATTTAATTTCACACCAATACATGTAAGGGGTATAGACAATAATGTTTGTGACGCGTTAAGTAGATTATTTCAAACAGAAAATGAAAATAAAGATATCTTAGAAACTAATAAAAACTATGATAATAACCTAAAATCTACAAAAAATAATTTAGAAACTATGAAAAATAAAATTAATCCTAATTTACAAACAAAAAATGAAATTTTAAAAATTACATCTAAAAACTTACTCTCTAAGAATAATAATCAAACAAACTTACAATCTAATAATGATAATCAAATATATTTCTAAAACAAACATAGATAATCAAATATTTTACAAATACGTGGAAAAACTTTAGGAAATGTACAACATATTATAAACAATATAAATATCTTTCCCCATAGCTTTATTAGCATAAAGATGGCTCAAAAAAGCGATCCCTTCTCGAGAAACGAGTACCAGAAAATATTATCTGGTAATATCAGCTTTGTTCCAACAAACAAAAATATCGTACATTGTACGGTTATAGCACGCGCATAATGAAGTTAGCGTTCCAACAAGTTATAGTACATATTTATGTACCAATTTTAACTTCCGGTTTATGTTCCAACATAAATGCTGATTAGTACATGAACTGATTCATGTATGGTCAAATTAGTCGGCAGTCAAGAGCATGTATCGAAATGTGAACTACTTGTTACACCTGCGCAATAGATAATTTTACTGAATTTTTTGAAAACTGATTGATTTACCGTTTTTTTTCTTTTCTTTTTTTTTTAATAAAATAAGACTGTTAATTATAAAATAAAGACTGTTGTTTTGAAATATTTTTAACTGCTTTCTTTTTAAATCAGTATGAACGAGTTAGATAATGATTTTTTCGTTTCTGAATCTAGTGAAGATGAAGATTTAGAATTTTTAATGAACACATCAGTGAAAAAATGGAAATTATTTAGGTAATAATTTATTCAATATCTTTATTCATTATGAAACTATTTAAAGACACATATTATTTTTTATTTACAAATAGTACCCCAATATGACGAATACATTTGAAGTCATTTCTTTCATATAAACTGGACTGATTTTCTTCTTGAGCTTCAATAGATATATTTTGTCCATTTTGTAATATAAGAAATTCATTTAATTCTAAAAAATAATCGTTTACAAATAAATACTCAGTACCCATATGAATACAACGGCATTAACAATGATTTAAAAATATTTTTTATATTATTACCTGCTGTCATTTTTGGTTTATAAATTAATTTTTTTTTTTAATTTCGTTAATTTATGGTATTTTTCTTTTTTAGTATAATTTTTTTTATATTTATACGTGTTTTATATAGTTACGAGTTTTTACTTTTATTAACTTTACGCGCCTTCTTATTTGAGTTTGTCATACAAAAAACCGTTTCAATAATCAGTTCACGTACTAGTACATTTTAAAACATGCGCATAAATGTCATTCATGAACTAATCCAAGCATGGTACATACCAGTACATGTACCGTACAAAAATTGTTTGTTGGAACAAAGCTATCGTAAAAAATTTTCGAATAAAGGATGGCTTATTGACACATCTTTCAGGGAAACCCAAAAAGAAAAGAGTAGTTCTTCCTGAAGCTATGTTACAATATGTATTGGATTATTTTCATAAAAGTGCTTATGCAGGTGCCCACTCAGGTGTTACTTGTACATATCGTAAAATAGCTCAGAGATTTTATTTTCCAAATTTATACAAAGTAGTTGTAAATGATGTTAAAAATTGTGAAATTTGCAAAAAGTACAAACCGAATTACCAAAATTACGATATCGCTTTTCAAAGTGAACCACCCCAAAAAACATGGCAGCAAATTTTCATAGACTTCGCAGGCCTTGAATTCGTACACGCGGCTCTCCAGAAGATAGAGACTACAGATATCTCTTTATCCTTACAGACGCATATAGCCGTTGGACGATTGTCAGACCTACAAAGAAAATGTCAGCTAAAGTCGTTGTTACAATCTTAGAAGATGTATTCACTACGATTGTGTATGTCGCCGAAATTGCAAGAGACAATGAAAGCGTCTTTTGTTCTGAAATCTACAATAACTTCCGTTTACATAGAGCAATCCGACCAATCTATACATCGCCATACAACCCAAGGGCCAATGCAGCCGAACGAACCATCAGAGACGTTAAGTCAAACTTAGATACACTAATTGCACAATATTCCGCAAACCAAGCCAACTAGAATATTTTCTTAAAATACGCTGTATTTAATATAAACAACACGTACAATTCTGCTATCAACGCAACGCCGGCACAAGTTTTTCTAAACCGCCAAATGTTAACGCCTTTTGACATATCTGCCGAACTAGTACAAATATTGCAAGCTGACAAGCCAACACCAAATATCAAATACAGCAAGCTGTAACAAAAGCACATCAACGCATTAAAAATATTACCGCAAATCTACCAAATACTTCAAAATTTACCATAAATCAATACGTGTACAAGAAAATATTACAGCACCAACACAACATAAACGAAGAATCGAAATTTTTACGGCGTTTCCAAGGTCCGTACCGAATTTTGTCTTTTTTGAAAAACTCAACAGTTTTACTACAACATGCACAAACGGGAGAAATTTCTAAATGACATGTTCGTTTCCTGAAGCCAGCTTGATAGCCCGCTAGCTTCCTCTCACCGCAGTTCCATTTCGTCTTCGAAGGGGGGAATTGTAGCGTGATTATGAAATAATCACACAAATGCGATCTCGTTTTTATAGATAAAATCTCTAAATAATTTCTTCTTTGTCGAAAATCAATAATAAAACAAATCACATTTAGTATTTGTCAAAATTAGAATAAAGATTAACATTTGTGGTGACATCTACCACAAAAGTTTGCAAATTTAAAGTTACAAATACAAGTTTTTCAAATACAAGATAAGTGGTTTGTCTCAATGCTAATTAATTCACAATAATTATTTTTAGTTTCAATTAAACTCTATAATTATGTAACAAATAATAAACAAATTTTCAAAAAAACAATATGGTTTGAATAAGAATCAGGGAGGCGGCTTCGCTCTCTCGTGCTTTGGCAGGCAAACAAGGTGGTTCAGCATGCATTCTTAAAAATAAAGATATAAATTTAAAAAAAAATAGTGGTGTACGCAGCATCTTTCGGTCAATACATGGATTTCATTCAAGCTACAAATTAAGATGTGTATTTAAAATAAAAAAAATTTATATTAATAATGTAACGGGAAAATGATTCGATGTAATTTTTTGTAATTTAGAAATTATTTTTTGGTATTTACCTTAGTAAATTAAATGTAGTTTAAATATAATTTGTATCTAAATTACGACGTACTGTGCAAAAAATATTTTCATTTCCGGCTCAGTCTAAAACCTGGTCGGTGGAAAACGTAAAAAAAATTTTACCAGCGGTTAAGTAAATTCTAATTTAATTTTAAGATAGTCATCTGTTGCTTAATTTAAAACTTTAGTAAATCTCAGAGTTGAATAATTTTCCCGATGATTTCGTTTAAGTGCATTAGTTAGGTTTATTTCGTTAACATTGTTGCGTAATTTTTTTTCTTCACTTCCGATACGATAGTTAAATAATAAAATCTTTCACCACGTGTAACTTATCCTTAAATATCACGCCCATCTAGAATAAATAGTATTAATGCTTAGTTCAATCAACAACATTTTATCTGCAGTTTTTGTTTCAACAAGTTTCCTTTCGTAAAAATTTTCTTTCCGCAAAATTTACATAGCGCTTCAATCGTGTTGGACCGGGCCAGGCGCGATAGTCCGTGGTTTCGATTCCGATCTATGTTCCCAGAAAACTATCCTACACGTTTATCATATAGTGTTTCCATAGTTATTGCATATACTTTATATTTTTTGTCTCGACGTTTAGTTTCCGTTTTCCCATCGTGGAAGCGAAGGAGGTCTAATCGAGGGAAAAGCCGTAACGGACTCGATTAGCCTCGTGCACCTTTTAAGGTGCCCTTTAATTTGCGCCCCCCCCCAAAAAAAACATACATATATTACTAGAACCCCCCCCCCCCCCAAAAAAAAATAAAATTTTAAAAAAAAGAAAAATAATAATAAAAATAGGGAAGGGAAGTGATAATTAGGAGTATTTGTAAGTAGTTAAGAAAAGGGCTTAGATTCATTTAAGTATAATTAAAAAAAAAAATAACATATCCAAAACAAAATATATAATGAATTAAAAATCACAAAGTGATTGAAAAAATTTTGTCCGGATCAGCCGGGAATCGAACCCAGGATCTCCTGGTAACTAGCCAGGCGTGCTAACCTCTACACCAACGATCCTATGCTCGGCAAGCGTCCGAGCCGGACACCCATTCAATCACCTATGTGTATTAGTACTTTCTCTGATTCGAGAAACAGTTACAATTTTAATTTCAAATATTATCGAGTGCTTGTGAGACATTACTACGTATGACAAACTTTTGTTTGCATTTCAACACACGCAGTATTGATATGTTCACTTATCGTTCAGCTAAACTGCAACTTTAAGCACTCGATTTTCTTGGTATAGTATGACCAAAAACCACATGTAAATTAAAAATCACAAAGTGATTGAAAAAATTGTCCGGATCGGCCGGGAATCGAACCCAGGATCTCCTGGTAACTAGCCAGGCGTGCTAACCTCTACACCAACGATCCTATGCTCGGCAAGCGTCCGAGCCGGACACCCATTCAATCACCTATGTGTATTAGTTAGCACGCCTGGCTAGTTACCAGGAGATCCTGGGTTCGATTCCCGGCCGATCCGGACAATTTTTTCAATCACTTTGTGATTTTTAATTTACATGTGGTTTTTGGTCATACTATACCAAGAAAATCGAGTGCTTAAAGTTTCAGTTTAGCTGAACGATAAGTGAACATATCAATATTGCGTGTGTTGAAATGCAAACAAAATTTTGTCATACGTAGTAATGTCTCACAAGCACTCGATAATATTTGAAATTATCGAGTGCTTGTGAGACATTACCACCAACAACAAAAAGTTTCGCGGAAATAGTAATAATACTAACACGGTTTTATGAACCTAGACCGGTAGAAATCGGAGAAATTTTTGAAATTTCACCATCAGGTTCAAGCGGAAGGCGAAACGGTGAAACAGTATGCAGCAGAATTGAGGAAAATATCTGCACATTGCGGTTTCGGTCAATATTTAGCAACAGCATTAAGAAATCAATTCACATGCGGTTTAAGAAACGAAAAAATTAGGAACAGGTTGTTGGAAACCAGTGATTTAACATTAGAAAGAGCAGTAGAAATCGCATCTAGTTTAGAAATTTCCTTGGGAAATGCAATGAAATTTCATAAGGTACATCATATGCAAAATATTAAAGAAAATGTTAAACGACAACAAATACAAGGATCAAAACCAGCTACTTGGAATAAAACGAATACCAAAACAAATAATGCAATATGTTACCGCTGTGGAGGCGACCATTACGCCAATCAATGTAAACATATAAACTTGAAATGTGGATACTGTAAAAAGAAGGGACACATTCGAAAAATGTGTAGGAAGAAACCAAAACATGAAGTCAACAATGTAACGGAAACCACAGAGGACGAAGCTTCAAATTCAGTGGCCTACGTCAATAATATTGTCGATGATAGTGCAAACAAAATAGTCGCCGACGTAATCATAAACGGGGTGAACATGAAGATGGAGGTGGACACTGGGTCTGCCGTTTCACTTATAGGCAAAAAAGACTATACCGAACATTTTTCGAATTTGCAATTAATACCTACCAATATAAAATTGCGTTCATTTTGTAATAATGTCATTAATATTTTAGGTTATGTGGAAGTGACAATCAACATGCACAGTAAAGTAGTAAAAAACTTGAAGCTGTATGTAGTGGATGCAGATAAGCAAGCATTGTTGGGGCGTGAGTGGCTACGTGCGGTACATTCAGATTGGATAAAATTATTGGGGCAACAAGAAATTAATAAACTGGAATCAATTTTCGAAGGTGACATACAGGAAAAACTACAACGGGTAGTAGATAAGTATGCGGAATTGCAAAGCGAAAACGCTGATGTTTTGAAAGGTGAACCAGTTTCCTTAAACCTTAAACCCAATGCTAGGCCCATATTTTTAAAAGCGAAACCGGTACCATTTGCCTTACGAGATAAAATAGAGGCGGAATTAGACAAAATGGTTAAACAGGGCATTCTTATGAAAGTTAATCATAGTCAATATGCCACACCCATCATACCCATCATTAAACAAAATAATAATATTCGCATTTGCGGAGATTGCAAAGTTACTATAAATCCACAGTTAGTGGTGGAGGAGCATCCGTTGCCCACTACTGAGGACGTTTTCGCATCTCTAGCGGGGGAGAACGTTTTTCTAAAATAGATCTTCGCCGTGCCTACCTTCAGTGGAAGGTTAAAGACGAGAATCAGGAAAAATTAACTCTTAACACGCACAAAGGATTATATAAACCAACTAGGTTGTATTTCGGTATCTGCAACGCTTCTGCGCTGTGGCAGCGAAAAATCAAAAGTATATTGAGCGGAATTGAAGGTGTAGTTGTATTTATTGACGATATTTGTGTGACCGCGCCGGATGACCATACACATTTGACTAGGTTAGAACAAGTGTTCAAAAGGTTGCAAGAGCACGGGTTATGCATAAATCCAGATAAATCGAATTTTATGCAAAATGAAATAGTATATTGCGGATTTAGAATTAATAAATTCGGTATTCATAAATGGCGCTCAAAAATTGAAGCCACACAGAAGGCACCGCAACCTCCAAATTACATGGAATTAAAATCTTTTTTAGGATTGATTAATTATTACGGTCGTTTCTTAAATAATCTAAGTACGCTTGCGAGACCCCTTTATAATTTACTAAAAAATAAATTTCGTTGGTCTACTGAATGTAACAAAACTTTTAGCGTGTTAAAGGATCAGATGTGTTCAAACAATTTTCTAGTGCTTTATAATAAAGAACTACCTATAGTTCTCGCAGTAGATACTAGTCCTGTGGGAGTATCGACAGTACTTAGCCATATATTCCCTAACGGCGATGAACGCCCAATACAGTTTGCGTCTCAAGTACTATCAGAGACACAAAAAAAATGATCACAGATAGATAAGGAGGCGTATGCTATCATTTACGGGGTAAAACGTTTTTTTAGATATTTATTTGGGCGAGAATTTATATTGTACACGGATCACAAACCATTAGTACAAATTTTTTCCCCGACTAAGTCAATCCCTCAATTATCAGCCACTCGTATGCAACATTATGTGATGTCTTTACAGAGTTTCCATTATCAAATTAGATACAAGCGTTCATCCGCTAATGCAAACGCAGACGCATTGTCGCGACTGTCGGTTGATGATCCCGAAAAAATAGACTTGGAAGAGTCGGATATTGTAGAATTAAATCAGATAGAAAATATTTCTTGCTCAGTAGAGAACCTAGCTAAAGCAACGTTAGAAGACGCCGAATTAAAGCAATTATTAATTGCCTTACGAAGTGATCAGGAAATCCCTCATCACATTCGGTTCGGATTAGAATAGAACAGAATTCTCTATTCAAAAGGGAGTGATAATGCGTGATTGGCGTGTTGCTATACCAAAAAGATTTAGGCAACAAATTTTGGAAGAGTTACACCAAACGCATTTTGGAATAACGCGATCTAAGGCACTAGCCAGAAGTTTTTTTTGGTGGCCGGAAATTGATCGGGATATTGTCACATACATACAAAATTGTTTTGCATGTAACAAAATGAACAAACAACCAGTAAAAGCGGTTGTCCATCATTGGTTGAGTCCATCTAAACCTTTCGAACGAGTGCACGTAGATTTTGCAGGACCATATTTAGGAATGTATTTACTAGTACTGGTTGACAGTTTTTCTCTTTGGCCCGAAGTGCACGTACTAAAAAACATTACCACGGAAAATACGATTGTTATCTTGCGTAGAATCTTTTCTATTTTTGGACTACCAACTGTTTTAATATCCGATAATGGGGTGCAATTCACGAGTCTAGAGTTTAAAAGATTTATGGATGCAAACGGCATCAAACATAAATTTTCAGCTCCCGCACATCCAGCTACTAATGGATTGGCGGAGCGATTCGTACAAACCATAAAATATAAGTTAAAGGCTGTGAATACAACTCACGATAATTTAGAATTTAACTTAGTTCAAGTGTTGATTTATTATCGTATCACACCCAATAAAGACAACAAATCTCCTTCGGAGATGATTTTTAATTATTCAGTTAAAAACAAGTTTAACAAGTTGGTTCCTACCAATTCGATGAAAAGTCGGTTTCACAATGCGTTAAATCATACACGGTTCGAACAAGGGAAGCGGGTAGCAGTTCGCGATTACAGCTCGAAAGAAAAATGGAAATTCGGGTCGGTAGCAACCAAACAGGGAGATTTGCATTATGAGGTATGCTTAGATGACGGTAGATTATGGCGTCGTCATATAGATCAAATGACTAAGATAGGTACTACAGTACATGACCGCACGGAGGCAGACGTTAGAGAATCGGAGGCAATGTTACCACTACCTACAACGGATAAGCCTGAACATAATACAAGGCAAATAGATACACAAAAAAAGAAGTATCGACTGTGCCTGTTGAGTCAGCTCCCGAACCTCCTCGTAGAAGTGGGAGGAAAATTAAACCACCACAAAGGTTAAACCTGTAATAACTTGGAGAAATACTCCAAATCCATGTAATTAATAACAGAATAATATTTTTTTTTAATTTTTTTTTTGTACTATGCAATGTTAAAAGGGGTATGTAATGTCGCGGCTGTAATTTCAAAAAAAATTTTTTTCTTCCTTTTAGTTGGTAGCACTGAGTGAGGTGGAGGTGAACAAAGGAAACACCAAGAAACACAGCAGCCATATTGCATCCTCATTACTTACTTGTATATCGCTTGAATTGTATGAATCGTATGAATTGTGAAGAATAAATATTCAGTTAATTAATTAAACAGTTTCTTATTCATTTAGAACCTGTAATCGGTCTAGAATATAACAACTGTATAGATCAGAGAAGGGAACAGGGTCCTTATCATTACTCAAAGTGTTCTTTCCCATCCTACTGATATACACACTTCCGTAGGTATCAAGTTTAAGTGAATTGGATACTAATTTCAGCAACTCAATTTCACCAACCTGATGACTCATTTCGTGTACATAAGAAGCAGGTGCTGACTTTTTACTAAAACCATAATTATATGTGAAACGTGTCCTTTGTATCTTTGTACCTTTAGAGGCCGTCGTGTTTGTCTGATGTAATGTTTATCATAATTTTGACAATTTTATATATTCTAGACTTGAAGATTCGGAATTCGATCCTTGTTATTGCCCAGCAATGAACTTAATTTATCATTGGCCGTATAAGATACCGATTTTTACCATAAAATGTTAAAGACGTTCTTAGAACTGGTTCCTTCGCTTTGAGCGTTGTGTCGTCTTTAATCGACTTTCGCCGTTTTGCCTTCCTTAACATTTAGTCGATCAATCTGGACGAATATCCATTAATAACAGCCACACGTCGGATATATTTCATTTCCTTGTCATAATTGAATTGAGATAATAGAAAAATAATTAATTTTTTAATTAAGAAATTGAAGGAGCCATATTCTGACTTTAATGGCAAGAGTCACTTGGGATAAATTTGTCAACATTAGTCGGTTTGCGATAAATATCGAACGACGAAGCGTAATTATCTCTTGTGATTTCAATATCTAGAAACGGCAGCCTACAGTCTCTATCATATTCAACTGTAAAACTGATATTCCAACTTATTCATAAATCGCATAAAATTCTCCACACTGGTCTTCTCCGTATCTAATATGATAAAAATATCGTCTACGTATATGTACCAGTGCTCTGGAAAATATTCTGCCGTTTGTTTGGCAATAGTTTCATGCTGGTACTATGAACTTGTTTATAAAATTTTCCATTAAACTGAAAATAAATCTGTTTAATCGTTTAATGCATAATCTGGTTAGTAAAAGATATTCTTCTATTTCCATCTTAGACATTTTATTTTCCGCCAACCACTCTTCCACGAATCGCAACATTTTATTTATTGGGACACTAGGGAAGAAAGCTGTTACGTTAATTGAAAACAACCTATGTCCGTTTGATAATAATTTAACATTTTTGATTTTGTCAATTAACTCAACGGAATTCTTGACACTACAGCCCATAGGCTGCTTATTTTTACTGAGCTTTGTAACTAACTACCTGGCGATTTTATACATCGGTCAATTGATTTCAGAAACGATGGGCCGCATACCATTTCCTTCTTTGTGTATTTTTGGCAAACCGTAAAGTCTAGACTTAGTAGGGTTAGACGACTGCAACTTTAGACGGTCTGTACTCTCAATTAATACGCTATATTTCTGTAGAGCATCTTTCACTTCTTTGATGTTTCTTTGCAACGGATCGTTCTGAACGCGCTCATATGTTCAACCATTCAATAAACTTTCCATTCTGCTTAAATCATCCTCCTTGTGTAAATTAAAAATCACAAAGTGATTGAAAAAATTATCCGGATCGGCCGGATATCGAACCCAGGATCTCCTGGTAACTAGCCAGATGTGCTATCTATTACACCATCGATCCTTTGCTCGACAGGCGCCCGATACAGGCAACATGCAATCACCTATGTGTATGTACTCTCTATAATGCGAGAAGCAATTACAACTTTTCAATTTCAAATATTATCGAGTGCTTGTGAAACACTACTACGTATGACAGACTTTTGTCTGTATTTTAAACACACGCAGTACTCATATGTTCACTTATCGTTTACTTAAACTGAAACTTTAAGCACTCGGATTCCTTTGGTTAACATGACCAAAAACCACATATGTAAATTAAAAATCACAAAGTTATTGAAAAAATTATCCGGATCGGCCGGGAATCGAACGCAGGATCTCCTAGTAACTAGCCAGGTGTGCTATCCATTACATCATCGATCCTTTGCTCGACAGGCGCCCGATACAGTCAACATTCAATCACCTATGTGTATGTACTCTCTATAATGCGAGAAGCAGTTACAGCTTTTCAATTTCAAATATTATCGAGTGCTTGTGAAACACTACTACGTATGACAGTCTTTTGTCTGCATTTTAAACACACGCAGTACTCATATGTTCACTTATCGTTCAGTTAAACTGAATCTTTAAGCACTCGAATTCCTTTGGTTAACATGACCAAAAACCACACATGTAAATTAAAAATCACAGTGTCACAAAAAATCACAAAAATTCGAGTGCTTAAAGTTTCAGTTTAACTGAACGACAAGTGAACATATGAGTACTGCGTGTGTTTAAAATGCAGACAAAAGTCTGTCATACGTAGTAGTATTTCACAAGCACTCGATAATATTTGAAATTGAAAAGTTGTAATTGCTTCTCGCATTATAGAGAGTACATACACATAGGTGACTGAATGTTGCCTGTATCGGGCGCCTGTCGAGCAAGGGATCGATGGTGTAATAGATAGCACATCTGGCTAGTTACCAGGAGATCCTGGGTTCGATTTGTGTTTCACTAGCACTCGATAATATTTGAAATTGAAAAAATCCTCCTTGTCTAAAATTAGACGATGCATGACTATTAAACGCTTTATCTTCGGCCTTCAAGATAGGTAATACATTCCCCTTTGTTTGATGTTTTACACTTTCTGGGGCTTTTTTGTTAGTCGTCTCAATGTCAGTGACGATATCGATGATTGGCGCAAGTAAAGGTTTCAGAGAAAAATTGAGTCCTTTATTTAATAGCTGCAATTCATTCTCCGAAAAGTCTAGAGGAAATAATTATGTTGATGTCATTATCAACGCCTTTTGAAGGAGATACCGGCTTGTTAGCTGATCGTAAATGTCCATTACCTCGGTTGTAGCTCTTTCTCCCACCATTCTGTTTCAACGTAGATCTTGGTATGGAAGTCAGAACTGACTTTTTCTGGAATTCGTCATATTCCTGCGTCATTTTATGATCAATTATGTATTTCATTGATCCGGTGAAACCAAGTGATCCTATTTTCGAATTACGCTTCGCTGAGATTTGTTATTAATTTCACATGTAGATTATATTTTTCTATTTCTACTCTGCTGCGAAGGGACTACAATTGATTTTTCTCAAAATTTAACCATTTTGTTTGGCATTGAACAAATATAGACTTTGTGAGATGGCCAAATATTTTATGTTAAATAAGTAAGTTCTTATATTTATCACGCGATATTGCGTGATTGGCCATATAGTAAAGTAGCTGTATTACGCGACATCGCGTGATCGGCAACGAAACTGTTAAAATATTACACGGAGTGAGACACTTCTGATGCAAGCTTCGGTACGAAATGTTTTATAACAAAATTCTCTCATAAACACGAGGATTATTAGGTTAAAAAAACCGTTCGAAGCACTCAGCGTATTCTTGATTTGCTAATATGTTAGTATAAATGAGAGAGAATAATCCAGGGAGTCCAACATTATGACAACAAGAACAACAAGTGTATATACACATATGTGTGTGTATATTAAGGTGTGCCAGAAACAAAAATCGCTCTCCGCTCAAAATATCGTAGGATACGTCTAAAAAAACATCCTCACCAAAGCGCGTCTCAAAACAAACTTCTGTCATAATATTAGGTTCAGATTTTTTCATGACACTAGCTGTAACAGCTGAATTTCCATTTTGGAGAAAAAAAAGTAAAATAAATTTTAGTAATGACTGTAACTTTGTAACTGTTTGTAATATGAAAAATTTGTAAGGAACTTTTTTGTAAAGCGTCAGTTGGACTACAAAATTGTCATTTGAGTTTTTGTCCTATCTTTAATAGTTTAGCTTAAAAATGTAAAAAAAGTAAAATTTCAAGAAATTTAAATTTTACGGCTCTGTAGAAAGTGAAATATTGGTGATAGAAATTTGACTCAATGAAATTTTTTGTCCAAAATTTAACGCTTAATAAGGTGCTTTGATTCATTTTATGGAAAAATAATTTATTCATAGTTTGCAGGAGTAAATAACATAAAAAATCGTTTTTCGTGTGTTATTTAAATGGGAAAACTTTAGATTCGATGACGCACCTCTAAAAATTGGAATTTCGAGCTGCGCTTTGGTGAGGATATTTGTCTAGACATAGCCTACAATATTTTGAGCGGAGAGCGAGGAAAAAACAAAAAAATTTTTTTTGGCACACCCTAGTGTATATATAGATCTGTGTATTTTATGTATATTTACATATTTTTATCTTAATCAGATTATATTGTGTAATTAAAAACGTCTGCAAAAATTACGTTGAGATAAAAACAATTAGAGAAATTACAATCGCCCAAAATTAAGCTATATACATATATAAAAAAAAAATTATCACCAAAAATTTTCCCCAAATTTTTACTTTGAATACTGGTACTGGTATCCTATTATGTTTCAAAAGCAACCAGAAAATGATACAAGCTAAGCTAAAAAGAATTAGTAATTCTAAACACTTTCTGTATTTTTTTTTTTAATTTCAATGGAACTGAAATACGAATTAAAAAATTCTTTTATGCTAACCACGGTAAGCATACAATAAAAGATAATGGTCAGTATTATAATTTTATAAACTACTTGGTATAATAACAGCTGTTAATAAATAGAAAAACGTCTGTATTTCATGTAAACACGTAATAGTACATGATTAATTTCCTATGTATGTACCTATCCACCAAAATCAAAACAAGTGCTCGCTAAATGATGGCTGTTCTTCCTTTATTTCTACACACGTATTATATGATCTCTTTAATAGATAAATTTCTAATTAACTGAACCGCATATATCAACAAATCTGAAAATAGCATGCGACGTTTGATTGTTGATAATAACGTAGTAATCAATATTAGCATCAATAATCAAATCTACATAAATAACATAAGAATATATTATTCTCATTTGTAGGTACAATAATAATAACATCTACAGTAAGCTTCGATATTCGTTTTGTTTCCTAAGAAATACAAGACATAAACTTTAGACGGACAGCCAAATAGAATTATCGTGAAATAATTTATTGTTGAATTTTATTAATATCGGCATGACATAAAAAACGGAAGCTTCATCATTTCTCACCAAACAAACCTAAAGAAATATTGAAAACTAAAGCTAAGTATCTTTTATACATAACCAGCTTGAAAACGAAATTAATATTCTTAATCCTTTATAGATCTTCAGTGACTGAAATTTAATCCACTTTCTGTTATCCAATTAAGCTGAAATTTTACACACAGTTTTGGTTCTTATTACAACGTAATGTAATATATTATCCGTCGTCGATAGTGGAATCTTAACTATGACGAAGACTCCAAGATAATGGCATATTTTTTCTCTTCCTAACCCCGCTTGACATAAGGATCAAATCAAAGGGTTTGATAAATAGAATATGATGTTTAAAACCTCCTAAATAGAGATTTAAGATGGAATAGTATGTTGAGTGGAATACAAAAAACTAGTGCTGTCAATCTAAATCCAGTAGGGCGTTCGCCTAACAATGACGGCTTATCTAGAGCCCTAACTAGGTCTTCAGGGGTCCCGGGGCAGAAATTGCATTCGGAGCCTCTACGCCGCCTCGGGCAAAAACAAAAAATTCCGCCAAAACAAAAATTGGCGACCTTTTTTTTTTTGCTTATCGGTCGTTTGCTGGTTTGCTGCCCTAATTTTACAGAAATACCGCCCTTAAAATTTGCCAAGAAATTTCCAAATTTTGAATTTCTTGTATTCTCTTGGGCCCCGGCGCCCCAGCCTAGTTACGGCTCTGGGCTTACCTATACTTTAACACTCCTTGGGTATTAAATGAGACGGTTTGAAGGGTAGTATAATGTGCGTGCAAGTTGAGTGTAGGCTCCTAGTGGACAAATATTGAAACGTTTGTAGGAATGTTGACGGTTTTTATCGTATGTGTGGTATGTGTAATTGAAATATACAATAGACTCTCGATAACTTTCCGATTACGGGGCTGTTGGCGTAGAAAATTCTTGGAAATGGAAAGTTATCGAATGCCACTACGCTTTAGTTTGTATTCATGCGGTACATACCTATACCACTTATGCAATGTGCCAATATTTATTAAAATGGTCGACATTGGTTCGATTTTGACAGTTTTAACAGAGGTATAATTGAAAGATATGAAATTAATTATGAAAACTGATTATAAAGATATAAAATCCTGGTAAATTTAGAAGAATTTCATCATCTACATTTAAACCGATTCACATAATTTATCAAAACTATTACTTTCTGAAGGCATATTTTCATTTATTTTTAAACTTATTCAACACATTTTCAAAAAATTTGCACTATTATTACATTTATTAAGTCGAGTAAATAAAAAAAATGTAAGTAGTTTCCGGTAGAAATCTGGGAATAGTTTTATGGAATTTAAAATTGTGATCACTAAATTACATCATGTGATTGCGTTATTGTAAATCATAACCATTATAACCACAATTATAACACATGTACACATGTTTCGAGAAAATTCAAAATATTAGTGTCACAGTAATGCACTGTTGCAGTAAAATTTATAAATTTATGTTAAAATTTTATTTTATATTTCAATTTTATATTGTTGTACACGTCACTATTATATCTTAGAGCAATTTCACTTATAAATTATAACACATTACATATTGTTATCTATTTTTTTTTTTAGAACATTTGATTTGTAAACCGCTTTATAATTTATAAACTTTCTTTCTAGACTTAATTTATTTATACTAAAACGATTAGAATGTCATTAAAAGCTTCTTAAAATAACGTAATATATAATACCCGTAATAGGTAAAAAGTGTTAGCATCTATGTGACCCTAGCTGAAACTTTATACAGAGTTCTGACTTAACCACTTATGATACATAGGGCCTATTCGTACCGCACCAAGTCAAAGTATCTTGCTCTTACTTCTAAGAACATTATACTTGTTTTGAAGAACTTTTGTCTTACTTTGGAGATATTTGTATGTTCCTGTCTCACTTTCCGTGTTCTTGAGAGAAGGGTGAAGGATATGTACGATGTATACCGAACGCTATTACTGACTATAAACTATGTATGCTACAATCATCGTATCATAGAGATGTACACGATATGATTTTACTCACAGAGTACTAATTTAAATACAAGAGTAATATTGTACTAGATTTTAGATAAAATTTCTTGTTAATACAATAATACGTGAAAGTTTTTAAAAAATGTGTTGTTAATTATTTAGAATTTAGCTAATTCACTTGAATGAATTTTTTTAATGAAAATAAGTTGCGTTTTTAATGACAATAGGAATATTCTTATTGGAACGAGAAAAAATTAAAAAATAAAATAACAGAAAATTCTCATATAATTTTTATTTGTATAAATTGAATTATATAATTCATTTTATTTATTTATACTATTTTTTTTTTTTTGATTAAAATTGGGGTACTGCTGCCGGTGGATGGCGCGGTCAGCAGCACCCGGCGGCATCGCCAACTAAGGGCATGCGCCGCCGAAACGAGAAATATAAATAAAAACAACACGTAAAGACAGGGACACATAAATGCACTAGACAATAGACAAACATACACATAATAAAATTCACCGATGAGCCCTGCCATCCCAGGGTTTCATAACGAGCGGACAGTCCTTGGTGGCGGTACGCTAAGTACTAGCCAGAACGTCCGGTCACCAAGAACTGAAAACCAACGATGAAACTCCGAGGTGTAAAGGGCCTCGGAGTGGAGAATATTGAATAAAATATCACAAGATAAGAACATCACAATAACATCACAAAGAAAAAATAAGAAGAAAATCTTATTACGTCACTGGGAAGCCACAGGCCGACCAGTGCCGCAATAAGTAGTTAAAAACAAAACCGCTGAGGGGCCACAACAGCAAGCCCACAGCGGCACAACAAAATATCACAGATAAGAATAAAAAGATGATGTACCACCTCGGGTGGAAAAAGCCCTCAGTGGTACATCGTTAAGACAAAACAGATAAAAACAATCTTATTAAAAAATAAAAACAACAATATCACAGATTTTAAAAAATTTCTTGCTCTGTGGCACGATTCCGCTCCCCATAGTCTCAACAATTCCGAAATGGCTTCGTCAACACCTAGGAACTCACAGGTGTAGGGACAGTGACATCTGATTACTGAGCAACATGTACTGTTCTGTCAGATAACTGATTACTGGGTACATGTGCCGTTCTGTCAGATGTCGGGGTCAACCTACACGGGAGACTGGTACGATGACTAGGCCACGTTCGTCCGAGTTGAGGCTACAGAGAACGGGACAATGCCAAGAGTATCACAAAGCTAACATCTGACCTGTGTTCGTATCACTTCGACGGAGCGGAAGCCGCCACATCGACGCCCACGAACGCATCCGTACGAGGGACGACGACGTCTCCTTACTGAGCGAGCTCGCTCAAGCCGTTCGGGGAGACATCGACTCATACGTGTGGCCGATGAGAACGAGTGCGTCGAGAGCCGCATTCCTACCCATCGAAATGACAAGAACAAGGTCAGGGAAATATCACAGACCGAGCAGCTAGACAATACCACGGCAGGCATGAAAACCCCAAGTGGCATAACAAGTATCACAGATATAAAAGTATCACAGATAGTTTAAACAAAATCACAGATGTAACATCACACATTTCAACTCGTCTGAACGGTCTCGTCGGACTCCGAAGATCACGCCCATGAGAGTAGACAGCACTGACGACGCATTGAATTCCGGTCAAGGTACCAATTAAACCAAATCAAACTGACGCAGGCATAACACTCACTCGGGGGATACAACATCGTCCCCTCCACACGATCATTCTTGTCGAAACACAGTACCAGAGCCTCGTCAGCCTGCTAGCCGAAGCTAACAGTTGCCCGCCGGGCACGAACGGGGACGTGAAGGATGGATTTTAGCCCAGCATTTATACTATTATATTATTATTATTATTATTATCGTGAAAAATTAACGAAAAACGCGACTGCACTTCAAAAACCCCCAGGCGGAGGGAAAAGTGTCCGTGCAGCGTACCAGGTCAGGTACTTCTAGGTCAGGTACGTAATGTCCGTCATACAGCATCCCCTTCCTGGTCTTCCCTACCTAATAAATCCCCGAACCTCGCTGCAAAACCATGGCAGTGGGAGATTCGAGGGCAGGTCCAATGGATGTTCGAGGACCCGCTCTAAACGGGGCATGGGCGTTCAAAGGTGTTCATGAACTCCCGGAGAAAGTCGTCTCGTGCGACCGGAGCGTGCGGAGCGTCCCGATAATAACTGCTTTTTGCATTGACGCCGCTAACATGTTGGCGTGAGATCTACAAGCCGGAATGATGTTAAGATTGCGCACAAAGGAGTTATGCATACCCCCCAGACATCCGATTATAAGTACGACCAAGCGGATAGTATAGCCCGGGTACAGTTGTCGCAGTTCATGTATTAGATCTTGATATTTAATCCTTTTTTGCTCCTCCTTTTCGACTATGTTAGTTTCCGCCGGAGCAGAGAACTCGATAACATACATAGTCTGAGATGTTAAATCTTGGAGCACAACATCAGGCTTATTGGCGTTCAATTGCCTGGTAGTTGCAACCGGCATATTCCAAAAGATCTTGCACTTTTGGTTGGCAACAAAGGATTCTACTTCCGCAGGATCGTAGGGCAAGACTGGTGTTTTGTCAACTTCGTAATGATGACGAAGATAAAAGTAGAGCACACGCAACGCTGCATTATGGCGATGGATATAGGTGGATTTAGCATAATAAGAACAACCTGAAGTCAGGTGCATTAAGGTTTCCGGGTATGCTTTGCATGCCCGACACGAGGTACTCGAAACCCCTTTATTACCCATCACATATTTTTGGTGTGTTAAAGTGTTCCACACTCCATCTTGAGCTGCCATGATAAAGCCCTCCGTTTCCGATTTAAGTCCATTAGCTCTCAAGAAAGCCCAAGTGAGTTCGCTCGAAAGGCCAAGGTTGTCAAGATGACGGTAGAACATACCCTGGTGAACTTTGTCGCGATGTTTATTGAGCAGATGTTGTTGCTCGGCTCTCTTGATTGCCGACTTTTGGCGCGACTGTGATAGTGAAAGAATGTTATCATCATCGTCGCGATTACGCGGATCGAAGGCTAAGCCCAAGATATCGGCGGCACGTTGCGCTGCTGTGAATAAAAATGCGCCTACGCCAGCAAGCTCGTGATCCCTGACGAGTTGCAATAGCGGGTCTGAACTGTTAAGTACACGACAAGCTGTACCTTATTATTATTATTATTATTATTATTATTATTATTATTATTATTATTATTATTATTATTATACTTATAAATCGCCATCCCGGCGTTCACTACCTCAGCAGTAGAGCTGGGTACTTTTCACCTATACCGGCCAGCGCAAGGTATTAGGTTCCTTGGGTATACGTCCGCCTTTGGTCGTGTGACTACTTCCTGCGTGGATGTTTAGGTGGGAGCGTAGATGTTTGCTCTGATATGGCTTGCGAAGCAAGCTTAGTACGTTTACGCGTCATCATAGGATGGGTGGAAGTTGGTGTAGAGGGTGGGGTGGGACTGTTTGTGTTAGTGTGTGTGACGGTGTGCATGTATGACTGTGTTTGACTATTTTCTTTGTCTTGGTATAAGTGTTTTCTGGGTCGTCAGATGGCTCTTCTATGTCGGGTGTAACTGGGGTTCTGCGCTTGGGTTTTGTGCGCCTGACGGTTTGGGGAGGAACTGGATCTATTGTTGTGTTTTCGTGTGGAGGAGGGTAGTGCACTAGAGCGGTTACTGTAATAGTGCGTGTTGTATTTTGTTCCCCCTCACTGTCGGACGAGTCCGAGCTTGTTTGCTTATTTTGTGTGATTGTATTTTGTGTGTTTGTATGTTGTGCGTATGTGTGTTGCGTGTCTGTTGTAATCGCGGCGAGTGTCCCGTTCGTCGGTGCGGGTGTCACGCTTACACGTGTCACAGTTGGATATAGGCCATTACTTAAGAACTTCCGAACCGTTCGACACGTATTAATGATGACCGCTTTTTGTAGCGTGACAAACGTGTGCCTTGGGAGGTCCAGAATGCTCAAACTGTTATGTAGTGTGTGTGGTATGACCCCGGTGGCACTAAGTACTACCGGAACAATGTATACACGTATTATTATTATTATTATTATTATTATTATTATTATTATTATTATTATTAATTTTTTTTATTATAATAAGAATTGTACAGAATTTTGATAAGAATTGAATGTAAAATGTTGAACTGGCAAAAATTTTAATAGGTATAAAGAAATTAGCATTATGAATAATACAATTTTGTTCGTCATTGGCCTGGCCTTTATATAAGGTTAAAACTATTCATTAAGAATTTTTTAGTACATCAAACATGTATACGAAGTATCCCATGATTTAAATACCTAATTAAAGCCGGTTACACACGGTCTGATCTCATCGGCCAATAAAATAGACATTATTGACGACGTAAAGATTCTCTCTCGTGTCTCTGGTGGTAAAATTAGGACTAGTGTCAAGTTAAAATATACGCATAAATGTTTAATTGGGGATATAAAATCTAGTAATCCGCCCATAATTTGTATAATAGGTATTCTAATGACAATTACACGTATACAAAAATTTTTACTTAATACAGATTCTAATTTAAAAAAAAAAAAAAAAAAAACCTGAGATGCTTGCGTAATCTTTACGTCGCCAAGAATCAGCTACCCACGCGATGATAATATGTATGATAATTTAGTATTTCAATAGTCATGGACGCTGTTCAGCGTTAACTTAAACCTAAGTAACTATGACACAACCTTGTAACTCGTTAACAATTCCACATAATTCCATATAACGTATACTAGTTGTCAAAATAGTGTACCAGCTGGTCGTTTCATCATTATAGGTTATGATCTTGATCGTGTTAATTTAAAATTGTACCAAAATAGTCGTTTATACAACCACCAATCTTAATTTTAAATTCTATTAAACTTCTGCAGAAAGCGTAACGCACATCCGGATCCTGTCCTCACTTTAAAAGGATCCAATCTCCAGTGCGTTGATAGCGTCAGGTTTCTAGGACTCATATTCGACAAACAACTTACGTGGCGCCCACACCTCCAAGCCTTAGCTGCGAGTTGTCGCAGGACAATAAACATGCTTAAAAGCTTGGCTGGTGCATCGTGGGGTGCGGGCCGGGAGTCGTTGCTTCGCCTGTATCAATCGCTAGTTCTGACTAGGATTGATTACGGCAGCATTGCTTACTCCTCCGCCCGGGCGTCTGCGCTCTTACTCCTAGATCCTGTTCACCATGCAGGCATACGACTGGCTACGGGAGCATTTCGAACGAGCCCTTCTATGAGCCTCTGCGTAGAGTCGGGTCTTCCTCCGCTGCGACTGAGACGTGAGCGTCTCTTGCTCAATTATGCAGCGGGGGTATATGCAACACCTACGCATATCAATCACCCGACTCTGTTCAGATACCGTTTACAGGGGCTCTACGGTCGACGTCCCACCATAAGTCGACCAGTGGCCGTTCGAACGCAGGAGTTATTAGAGAGTCTCAACTTACAGTTCGCCAAGGTACTTCCCAAACGTCCTATGGAAGTACCCCCTTGGCTGATCCCTAACGTAAGGTGTCGTTTCGACCTGACTGGTCTCAACAAGCAGGAGACCAGTTCATTCGAATACCGATCCCGCTTTTATGAGATCATTAGCGAACTTGACTCTCTCTGCATATACACAGATGGTTCCAAAACAGCTACGGGTGTTGGAAGTGCCATCGTCATTTGTGACGATCCTCACGCTTGGTCACTTCCTCCCCAGGCCACTGTGTATACTGCAGAATTATTTGCTATTTTGCAAGCCCTGCGATTCTGTCAAACATCCGAAGACAGCGCATTCCTCATTTGTTCCGACTCGTTGAGCGCGTTGCAAGCGATCTGCCACTCTCATACCATCGATCCACTGGTGCAGAACATCCGAACGTGTCTCTACATGCTCCGCCAAAAGTCTATCACCTTCTTTTGGATTCCCGGACATGTAGGGATACCTGGCAATGAACTCGCCGACCAGGCAGCACGTCATGCAGCCGAAGTCGGTGAGCCACAAGATATTGCCATTCGCCCAGAGGATCTGAGAGTGTGCATTAGATCCGTGATCGATCAGAAATGGCAACGTGAGTGGAACAACCTCACGGCTAAGCTCAGACAGGTGAAACCTGAGGTCCGAAGAACTCCGGCACCTGTAAATCTGAGCCGGCGAGAGAGTGTGGCCCTGACGCGTTTACGCTTGGGCCACACGGCGTTAACACATCGTCATCTTCTCGCCGGTGAGGATCAGCCAAGGTGCGCCGCCTGCGGGACGGCGCTAACAGTGAGGCATATAGTTGAGGAATGTGTAACCTTTGAGCCATTGCGCCAGAGGTTGCAGCTCCCCAATAATGTAGCCGAAGCTTTAGCTTACGATGCAGTCTCTGAAAGAAAGATGCTTGAATTTCTCCGAAATTCGCATCTTCTTCAGAGACTTTAGGGGCATTACATCTCTTAATTTTACAAAGCCGTCTCTTGATTCTCCCCCGACAGTATATATTTTATTTTCAGCGTTTTTTAATTTATGTGTTAAAATGATTTTGTGAGTGTCCTAATTTATTTATTTATTAATGATACCCTGTTCCAGTTGGTCTGGCAGGGTACTTTTAGTCTTTTGTTATGCCACTAAGGGCCTTTTACACCCTTAGTGGTACTGTTGTTATTTATACGTGTTATTTTGTTTTTGTTATTGTTTTTTAACGATGTACCACCGAGGGCTCTTTACACCCGAGGTGGTATATCACTTGTTTTTATTATCTGTGATATTTTGTTATGCCGCTGTAGACCTGTTGTTATGGTTCTACAGCGGTATTGTTTTAATTCCTTATTGCTTCACTGGTCGGCCTGTGGCCTCCCAGTGACGTAATAAGTATTGTCTGTGATTTTTACTGTGATATTTATCTGTGATACTTAGTGATTGTCTAGTCAGGTTTCTCCACTCCGAGGCCTTTTGCACCTCGGAGGGAGTCCCAGCGATGGCTTCCAGGCCTTGGTGACCGGACGCTTTGTCTAGTACTTATCGTACCGTCACCAAGGACTGTCCGCTCTTTTTAAGCCCTGGGATGGCAGGGCTCATCGTTGGATTTTATATGTGTATGTTTGTCCGTTGTCTATTGCATTTATGTGTTCCTGTCTTTACGTGTTGTTTTTATTTTTTTACTGTGTTTTACTAAGGGCGCATGCCCTTAGTAGGCGATGCCGCCGGGTGCTGCTGACCGCGCCATCCACCGGCAGTAGTACCCCAATTTTAATTAAAAAAAAAAAAATAAAAAATAATAATAATAATAATAATAATAATAATAATAATAATAATAATAATAATCATAATAATAATAATAATAGTATGGTGGTGAGGACACCTATAGCAGCTGCCCTTGGCACCCGTGAGGGATATTTATCCCCCATTGGTGTCAAGGAGGCTAAGGGTTCCAGGGGTAGTTTATGCGCAATACAGTAATCTTCGGATTCCATTAGCCTCTGACTATCCAAGATCGGCACCGTTCCTTCTCGAGGTACCACCGTTTTCACGAAAGGTGTCGGATCGACAGTTAATTTTTTCAACCTATCTTTTTATTTCGTTTCGTTTTTATTGTTTTTTGTTTTCGTTATTTTTATTTCTTTTTGTTTCAGGTTTTCTTTTATCTTTTGTTTCTTTTTTGTTTTTGGTTTTGTTTTGTTTTCGTTTTTTCAATGTTGTCCCAACTTAAAGTCATCTTCGGGACCCACACTAGCTCGTGTGTGGCTTAGCGGCGTTGCCTGGAAAAGGGGATCCTGGTGACTGAGGGAAGCCGTTACTTGCGAGTACGGCGGAACAACACGTCACTTCGGCCCTGGCTTCAGACATAGACCGTGGCTGCGGTTATGCACCGGCCGCAGTAAATTCGAGCGCCCCGGGGTCGTGCGTGTCACTGGGGCAATGGGCTTCGTCCCTAGGGCCTCTCATTCCCGTATCCCTGGCGTGGGAGTCCCACGTCCCTTATGAGGCTCCGTGGAGGGTGGGGAGCGGGGTGGGTTTTTTTTTTTTTTACATTTTATGGAAAAGCTACCAAATACTTCTTCGGGCGAGTCCGGGCCCTCCAAACCGGACGCGAACCCAGCTCCAGCGTCATCGGGTAGGAGCAATAGTGGCGGGGATACTCCCAGTAACCCTGCCACATCTCCGAATACGGCCACACCGTCAACCGGTGGCATGGCTATAAAATCAAAGGGGGTTAGTCTTCCTCCTAGGAAAAATAAAAAGAACAATCGTGGGCGACCAATGAATTTGGAAGCCCCAAGATCGTCAGCGGATTTCGTAAAATTTTTAATATTAAAGCCAACGGAAGGAGACTTCAGCAAGGTAAGCCCCTTCCTTTTGGCCAAGCTAGTCAAGGACCATATTGGGCAGGTTCGAGATGCAAAACTATCGGGCAAAGGGTTGCTCGTGGAGGCATTCTCGGCGGCACAATCAGAGAGGATCCAAAATTTGAAGTGTTTAGGACAGTACGCAATAGAGGTGGCGCCCCATGGAGTATTAAACTACTCTCGGGGTGTCATCATGCATCCATCATTAGCGTACTGTACTCCTGATAAGACAGTGTCGGAGATGTCTTCACAGGGGGTCATTGAGGCAAGGAGACTGAAGTATAATAAGGGGAAGCAATATCCAAATTCTCCACTTATATTACTAACTTTTAACAAAACCACCTTGCCAAGAGAGGTGGTTGTAGGTCTCTTTACCAAAATCGACGTACGTCCGTACATACCGGCACCCATGAGGTGTTTTAATTGTCAAAAGTACGGACATGTATTACAAAGATGTAGCGTCGAGCAACAGATTTGCGTGTGTGGAAGGCCGTTGCAGGAAGGACGACCATGTGACGAGCCTGTCAAGTGTATAAACTGCGGGGGCAATCACTCGGCTAAGTCGAGGAATTGCCCCATTTTCAAGCAAGAATCTGCTATTCAGGAGCTGAGAGCCCTGGAGAGGTTAACCTACCCAGAGGCAAGACGTAAACTGTTAGGCAATACGCCCCGTCGCTCAGCTCTTGAAGGATACGTACGCGCTGTTGCAGCCCCCACCCCTGCAGCGGCTGAGAAAAATAATGAAATAAAAGAAATTAGAGAATCAATGCGACAAATGCAAGCAACAATGCAGCGATTACAAGAGAGCCTTATGCGCTCAGTGGGTGTAACAGTAGCAGCACCCACATCAGCCGCTGTCGCGCCAGCTAAGGCCCCTGAGGTGAAGAGGGTAATAACGCCCACACCTCAGGGACCAATTGTAAGAAATGTGGTGTCTTCCCCCGGGAAAAAGTCTTCACCTAAGAAGACCACACCCGGGAGACAACGTAGTAGTGAGGGGGAAAAAGAGGTGACCAAACCGAGGTCCCCCAAAAAGGGATCTGTCACCTCAAAATCGGAGACGGAATTTCTTCCGCCTCCACCACCCTTGGCGACTCCAACATCAACTTCAGCGGAGTCGTCACGACCGGGCACACCATCACGCCCGGTCGTCCCCCTCCCGAGTCGCTCTGAAATAACACCTATGAGCGACTCGGAAAGCGCCACAGCGTCGGTACGTTCGGGTATTAAGCGCCCAACGTCCGACGCGTACACGAATACCTCGGCCACAGAGTCCGATAATTCGGACGCCGAGGTACGAATTATTAAAAAAAAGAAAGGCTGGCCTAAGGGAAAACCTAGGAAGTAGCCACACTTCCTAGGGAGCAACCCAAGTAGTAACAGAAATGGCTATCATACAGTGGAACTGTAATGGTGTTAAGCACCATTACTGTGAATTGCAGATGCTTCTGGCTGAGCACACGCCTATGTGCGTGTGCCTCCAAGAGACACCAAAGCCGGCGGAACAATTTTCAATAAAAAATTATCAAGTCCGCCGGCGCGACGTACAGCCAGACATCAGGGCGAGGGGGGGTGTTGCTATCATCATTAAAGATGGCGTTCCCTTCCGGGACCACCCGTTAAACACCCCCCTACAAGCTATTGCAGTACAATTTTTAAAACCGCCCCAGTTCACAGTATGCTCGGTCTACCAGACTGGAATGTCGAAACCCTGACCGAGCTTACCTTACAGTTACCACGTCCATTTTTGTTACTAGGAGATTTTAATGCTCACAGCCCCATGTGGGGCTGTAGCACAAGAGACGCCCGTGGAAGACTCATAGAACGGTTTTTAGATGAGTCTGAAGCGGTCTTGTTGAATACCGGTCAAGGTAATTTCATTAACGCAAGAACCGGTGAGCTGTCGGCTATCGACTTATCACTCGGCGCACCGGTCATGGCACACCGTTATGAATGGACGCTGGCGTCTGATTCATACAGTAGTGACCATATTCCAATCATATTGAACAGTACCACGCTGATGACTTCACATTCATCTTCGCCGAGATGGCGTCTCCGTCAAGCTAATTGGGAAATGTACGCTGATTCATTCCGTACACCCGAGCTGACTGGAGACGTAGAAGATGATGTGGAGCAAATGTCCTCCAGTGTCATTGAAGCAGCATATCAGAGTATACCGAAGTCGTCGAACATTCCACCCAAACGTCGCGTACCATGGTGGAATGAAGTCGTGAGTGTAGCAGTTGCAGAGATAAAGCGGGCGTACAACGAACTCAGACGTCGCCCCACGCAGGAAAATGTGATAGCCTACAAACGTGCTCAAGCACGCTGTAAGAGAACTATAAAAGAGCAAAAGAGGCTATCCTGGGAGCAATATGTTTCGGCCATTAATACCTCCACTTCAACTTCGGAGGTATGGAGAAGAGTGAGGGCCATTACAGGGAAATCGTCCCGTTCACCAATGCCCTCCCTTCTCATCGTCAACGGTCGGAACATCACTGAACGCGCAGAAATAGCTAATTGCTTAGCTAAGCACTTTGAGCGCGTCAGTGGCTCCCAGAATTATGACCCGGACTTCTTGCGGATCAAGATCGAACACGAACAAAACGATCTTGATTTTTTCTCAGATGAATCCCTCCAGTATAACCAACCGTTTTCTATGCAAGAATTACTGGAGGCGCTTCGGGGATCTGGGGACACCTCCCCTGGACCTGATGAGATCCCCTACGCCATGATCCGGAACCTGCCTTATCCTGGTAAGTGTAGGTTACTGGATCTGTACAACGAAATTTTTAGGCAAGGCGTTTACCCTCCGCAGTGGCGGGAAGCTACCATCATCCCGCTGCTAAAAGAGGGTAAAGATTCATCGCAACTATCTAGCTACCGTCCAATATCCTTGACTTGCTGTTTCAGCAAGGTATTGGAAAAAATGGTGAACAACCGTCTCGTCTGGTCGCTGGAATCCCACAACCTCATCCCTAAACATCAATGTGGGTTCCGCCGGTACCATTCGACCACGGACCATCTTGTTCGCCTCGAGAATGCCATTCAAGACGCCTTTCTCCAACGAAAACACCTTGTGGCTGTGTTCTTTGATTTGGAGAAAGCTTATGATATGACCTGGAGGTATGGCATTCTCAAGAAGCTGCACGACTGGGGTTTAAGAGGTAACCTCCCTCAGTTCGTTAAAAGTTTCCTGACTGACCGTTCTTTTCGTGTCCGGGTAGGTGACACTGAGTCTGAGGCCCACTCCCAGGAGAATGGTGTTCCTCAAGGCTCAACCATTAGTGTCACCTTGTTTTCCATCGCAGTCAGTCATATTGCAGCTTCAGCCCCAATTCGTCGTTGCTTGTACGTTGATGACCTCACCATATTCTATGCAGCCGATTCCATCGAGGATATCCAACAACGGCTGCAACAAGGCATCAACGAAGTGGTGACTTCTGCAGAAGCTCTTGGTTTTCGATTTTCACCCCCAAAAGACATCGGTGGTACACTTCTGCAGGAAGCGCAACGCACATCCGGATCCTGTCCTCACTTTAAAAGGATCCAATCTCCAATGCGTTGATAGCGTCAGGTTTCTAGGACTCATATTTGATAAACAACTTACGTGGCGCCCACACCTCCAAGCCTTAGCTGCGAGTTGTCGCAGGACAATCAACATGCTTAAGTGCTTGGCTGGTGCATCGTGGGGTGCGGGCCGGGAGTCGTTGCTTCGCCTGTATCAATCGCTGGTTCTGACTAGGATTGATTACGGCAGCATTGCTTACTCCTCCGCCCGGGCGTCTGCACTTCTACTCCTAGATCCTGTTCACCATGCAGGCGTACGACTGGCTACGGGAGCATTTCGAACGAGCCCTTCTATGAGCCTCTGCGTAGAGTCGGGTCTTCCTCCGCTGCGACTGAGACGTGAGCGTCTCTTGCTCAATTATGCAGCGGGGGTATATGCAACACCTACGCATATTAATCACCCGACTCTATTCAGATACCGTTTACAGGGGCTCTATGGTCGACGTCCCACCATAAGTCGACCAGTGGCCGTTCGAACGCAGGAGTTATTAGAGAGTCTGCACTTACAGTTCGCCAAGGTCCTATGGAAATACCTCCTTGGCTGATCCCTAACGTAAGTTGTCGTTTCGACCTGACTGGTCTCAACAAGGAGGAGACCAGTTCATTCGAATATCGATCCCGCTTTTACGAGATCATTAGCGAACTTGACTCTCTCTGCATATACACAGATGGTTCCAAAACCGCTACGCGTGTTGGAAGTGCCATCGTCATTCGTGACGATCCTCACGCTTGGTCGCTTCCTCTCCAGGCCACTGTGTATACTGCAGAATTATTTGCTATTCTGCAAGCCCTGCGATTCTGTCAAACATCCGAAGACAGCGCATTCCTCATTTGTTCCGACTCGTTGAGCGCGTTGCAAGCGATCTGCCATTCTCATACCATCGATCCACTGGTGCAGAACATCCGAACGTGTCTCTACATGCTCCGCCAAAAGTCTATCACCTTCTTTTGGATTCCCGGACATGTAGGGATACCTGGCAATGAACTCGCCGACCAGGCAGCACGTCATGCAGCCGAAGTCGGTGAGCCACAAGATATTGCCATTCGCCCAGAGGATCTGAGAGTGTGCATTAGATCCGTGATCGATCAGAAATGGCAAGGTGAGTGGAACAACCTCACGGCTAAGCTCAGACAGGTGAAACCTGAGGTCCGAAGAACTCCGGCACCTGTAAATCTGAGCCGGCAAGAGAGTGTGGCCCTGACGCGTTTACGCTTGGGCCACACGGCGTTAACACATCGTCATCTTCTCGCCGGTGAGGATCAGCCAAGGTGCGCCGCCTGCGGGACGGCGCTGACCGTGAGGCATATAGTTGAGGAATGTGTAACCTTTGAGCCATTGCGCCAGAGGTTGCAGCTCCCAGGTAGTGTAGCCGAAGCTTTAGCTTATGATGCAGTCTCTGAAAGAAAGATGCTTGGATTTCTCAGAAATTCAAACCTTCTTCAGAGACTGTAGGGGCTTTACATCTCAGATTTTACAAGTCGTCTCGTTTTGTCTCCCCCGATATTTTAAACTTTATTTTTAGCTTTGTTTTAATTTAATTTTGTGTTCAAAATGCTTTGTGTGCGTCTTATTTATTTATTTATTTATTGCCTATACCCTGCTCCAGCTGGTCTGGCAGGGTACTTTTAGTATTGTTGTTATGCCACTAAGGGCCTTTTACACCCTTAGTAGTACTTCGTTATTTATACCTTGTTATTTGTTTTCGTTATTGTTTTTTATCGATGTACCACCGAAGGCCTTTTACACCCGAGGTGGTACATCATTTGTTTTTACTTTCTGTGATATTTTGTTATGCCGCTGTAGGCCTGTTGTTATGGCTCTACAGCGGTATTGTTTTAACCCCTTATTGCGTCACTGGTGGGCCTGTGGCTCCCCAGCGATGCAATAAGTATTATCTGTGATTACTTCTGTGATTTATAATTCTAGTCATTGTGTGTTTCTAGTCAGGTTCCTCCACTCCGGGGCCTTTTACGCCTCGGAGGGAGTTCCAGCGATGGCTTCCAGGCCTTGGTGACTGGACGCTCTGTCTAGTACTTATCGTACCGTCACCAAGGTCTGTCCACTCCTTTTAAGCCCTGGGATGGCAGGGCTCATCGTTGGTTTTTATCATGTGTATGTTTGTCCGTTGTCTAGTGCATTTATGTGTCCCTGTCTTTACGTGTTGTTTTTATCTATATTTCTCGTTTCGGCGGCGCATGCCCTTAGTTGGCGATGCCGCCGGGTGCTGCTGACCGCGCCATCCACCGGCAGCAGTACCCCAATTTTAATCAAAAAAAAAATAATAGTATAAATAAATAAAATGAATTATATAATTCAATTTATACAAATAAAAATTATATGAGAATTTTCTGTTATTTTATTTTTTAATTTTTTCTCGTTCCAATAAGAATATTCCTATTGTCATTAAAAACGCAACTTATTTTCATTAAAAAAATTCATTCAAGTGAATTAGCTAAATTCTAAATAATTAACAACACATTTTTTAAAAACTTTTACGTATTATTGTATTAACAAGAAATTTTATCTAAAATCTAGTACAATATTACTCTTGTATTTAAATTAGTACTCTGTGAGTAAAATCATATCGTGTACATCTCTATGATACGATGATTGTAGCATACATAGTTTATAGTCAGTAATAGCGTTCGGTATACATCGTACATATCCTTCACCCTTCTCTCAAGAACACGGAAAGTGAGACAGGAACATACAAATATCTCCAAAGTAAGACAAAAGTTCTTCAAAACAAGTATAATGTTCTTAAAAGTAAGAGCAAGACACTTTGACTTGGTGCGGTACGAATAGGCCCATACATAGTTATTTCTGAACATTACTAGGTATGCAAAATTATGAATTGAGGTGTAGTTGATGTACATGATGTACATATAAATAACCTTAGGGCGTACGTAACAGTTGTCGGAAAATGTGCATACACAGTTACCGCCAATTACGCGAAATTGTGGAGAGGACACTTATCACAAGAATAAATAACAACTTCTACTGTTATCTATTCTGTGACACTATGCTAGTATTAGTGAGTGTAAATGTGAAGGGGAAAGGGTTAATGCGGAAAGCTAACGAGAGGAAAGTTATCGAGAGTCTACTGTAATAAATAAATAAATTAGTAATTATATCGATTTGTAGTATGTATATTAGTTCAAAAAAATAATACAGTCGGCACTATGAAAGTGTTACAGCACGGGACTAAAATCACAGTTTCGTAGTGAGACAAAAAAAATATGTAGACGCCAGTAACTAATTTACTACTATGTACCTGTACTACGACAATAACAAAACAAACATTCTGCGTTTACTTACATGCAGCGTTTGATTGTGTTTGTCACACCAGAGTGGTAAAAGTATAATATTGGTTGTAACACTTTGGTAGTGCACAGTTTCATAGTGGCTACTGTACTTGATTATGTAAAATATAATAGTCTAAAAATAATGTAATCATCTAATAAAAGACTTGTATTAATAATTATCAGCATAAAGAAGTTAGAAAACTTTAACTTGTGTAGTCGTAAAATTGGCGTTGGAGCATATTTTCGTTAGCTCCAATATTCTGCTCTATTAGCCATTCAATTTTAATAATTGTTCAGCCCACTATTTCTGAAAATTAACTCCGTGGTAATCACCCGTCTCCGATTCAGAAAAAAATATTAATTCTACATCCTCAATAAATCTATTTGTTGCTCAGCGTGCAGAATCTATATACCGCTTGCCATCGCCATTTTTTTGTTTTCATTTCAAGGAATTATTTGCCCATGTAATTCCAGACCAGAATATCCAAGTTTCGGGAACACTAATGGTTTCGATTTATTAAAATTTTTCGTTCCTAGTGAATTTCCTCAGGATCCTCTATTGTGCAATAAAAAATGTTTCCATCAAAGTTTTTAGATGGTTCACTTTCTTCCATGTAAAACTGGCGAATTAATTTATTTAAACTGGATTTTTGATCGTCATAATCAATTCCTTGCTTATGAATTTGTTCTAATTACAATTTAATTGTAATATGACAACCTGTGTAAATTACAAGGAATACCTACTATTCGGAACTTTTACTAAAAATTAGACTCTAAATTACACCATTAAGATTAAATTAAAGGTTGCTGCAAATCTGCAAGCAAAATTTTAATATATTTTATTTCTTGCCTCCTTTTCTCAAAACTAACCCCCAACCCCTCCTGTTAATGTAATTTAAACGAATTGCATATCAATACATAACTTTTTAAAAAAAACCGATATTGCCAAATTAAGTTTTTGGTCTGTCTTACACTTTCTGAACGACGATTTCTAGTCAGGAAGATTAATAAAAATATGTGTACATTCTGAACAAAAGTACCAATTTTTTTTTTTTTACTAACTACCCATACCTTAAGCTTCAAATTCTGGGTAGGATCCACTTAACCTATCAACCACATGACGACCATTTTGAAATACATAGACAAATTCTGTTTAAAATATTTTTATTGAATTTTCCCATAGGGAAATGTGCAATTTTTATGAAACTTAGTATAAACATAGCCTAGGTTAGGCCCGCAAACCAAAAAGGTTGAATGATGCAAAGGGGGTTTACAGGAGCTTTTTTCCCGGCAATTTTTTTTTTAATTTTTTACAAATATGTAAATTAAAAATAACCAATCGATAACCATTAGCCATGGATACTGTAAAAAAACCTTCGTAACATTTACAGCTGCAATGTTCTTTGCACTTCCAGTCTTTCTTTTTACATAAGCAGCTTCCACTACAACTATTCTTGCTAAGTTACAAGTTCGTTGCAGGCTTTCGATGCAACAGGTAATCTAATTCAAAATGCAACCCATGTTTGAGTACCTTCATTAAGGAAGTGTTCTTATTTTTTTACCAAAAAAGTCGCAATTTCCAATCATTTTTTCTCAGTGATTTTACAATATGACTAGAGGTACATTTCTTTCCTTATATTATTAAACAAACATTTAAAAATATAAAATGTTTTTTGCTTTCCCCTCATTTTTATTATAAAGGGCGTTGAAGTGGAGGTCGTAAAATAGAGGGTGAAACAGTAATATCGATAAGTTCGGTTCAAGATATTTGAAACAAAAATTCCAAACGGCATTTTATTACAAATTGTGTCCTACAGTGTACAAATTAAAATAAAGTCAAAATTTTAAAAATTGTAACTATGGCGCGCCTTTAGAAAAAAAATCACGTTTTAGGGCATAAAAATGCATCTACGGGAGGCGATAAATTTGGAACAAGTGCATATTAAGCCCACAATTTTAGTTTGTATACTGGGCAATACATTAATGAATACAGTAAACCAAGATTTAGTTTCATAAGTTAATTATTACTTTTTGAGATATCAGTATTACCACATTAACAAAAGTTATTTTACGGAAACTCCGCGCGTGAAAAAGAAACGCCTCCTTTTTCTTACTTCGTTTACAAATTATCATTATGTAAATACTTTCGGAATCGTTAGGAATTTTCATTCAACTTTATTTTTACGTTTCTCATTAAAATTATGGAAAAAAGTCGATTTGCTTTGTACTTTGATACTTTGATTTATTTACTTTACAAAGCACTTTTAAAAATGAAATTTAATATAACATAAGGCCTTTTTATAAACATACTAACTCAGAAGTCAAATTAGGCTTAAAAGACAAAACTGGGTATGACTTCAAAAATTGGGGTAAAATTTTAATTTTTTTTTAAATATCTCGAAAACAATATGACATACATAAAAAGTTTGAATTAGCCATATTGCTATATTTAAAAACCTAATTATTCACAGTGAAAAAATTTGTGTTAAAATTAACACACTTCACATGTCCAGAACGGTTCACTCAATTTTTTGTGTTATTTTAACACAAAGCATATGTGTCAGATCTATACACAAGATTTGTGTCAGTGATTTAACACACAAGAGGGCATACATTTTGTTTTAATTTTACAGAATTACTTAGTTATGATTTTAACACAATGATGTGTAAAATTAACTAATATAGAAGTTTACTCAATAAATGTGTTGGTATATTATTTTTTTAAGTTAGTATTTTTTTTTTATTTATTTATTATGTAAATGAAAGGAAATAATTTTTCAGTACTTAAACTTTTTTATTTAATATTTCTACAATTATGTCTTTGAATAAAATCAATTTTTGTAAAGATTTCGATGATAATATTGATGCATTTCACTTGGCATTTGTTGAAGTAATACCCAAAAATTTTGAAAATCGTTGTCAAACTGAACGTGGAAGGCAAAATGGAACGACTACTCTTCCTTCTTTACCTGACCTTTGAATGTGTTCTCGAACGCCGAATATTCAATAATTTTTTAATTAATTGAAGTAAATTCTGCAAACAAAGAAAAAAAATTCAATCTATAATATTTTTAATTAACTTATCTAACCAATATTTAATATCTATATAATTAAAACCAATTTAACTTTAGAAATACGCTTTTGATTTTGAAATATTTTTGTCTTTTATACATACATATGTTTCTGTTGAACGTACGATGTTCCAATGACTGGCAATGATGATCTACTGACATTGTGACCGCTGCCATGATGCAACCAGTTGCCACTACTCCTGCTCTCAACTAGAGCAGTGAATGCGTGCGAAACCAGTTTTTTGGTGTTGGAAATACACAAATAAGTATACTTACACAAAAATTATGTTAGTTTGTGGCTGTTCAAAACAGATTAACATTTTTATTCTGTTAAATCAAAATTTTTGTTAATATTTTCATTTAACACAAACACTAAATGTTACACAAGGGTGGATTACTTATTTAACACAAAAATTTTAATCACTAGTTTGTTGTTACGCAGAACTAAAAAATTTTTCACTGTGTTGATATGAGATTTGTTGAAATTTCGTCAACCCAGGTGGTTGAAGATTAAAGTTTGGGGGTTAATGTTTCAAAAAGTGAGTAAAAAATAAAATATACTAAAATTTTGTTTACATATTTCAAACCTACGTAAAAATATTTAATTGGCCTGTTTTTTACCTAATTTCCTAATATTAAGTCAAGGGCTAGTTAATTAGAGGGTAACTGTGTCGACATAATCGTACTATTCGAAGAATTCAAAAACTTCTTCATGGAAAGTAGTTTATGACAATTAGAAAACGTATTAATTAGGCTTGTTCTATAACAAATTCAGATTTCATCAGAATCGGTAGGTTCGGATTTGTAAAATAATTAATAATTAAATTTAAAAATGACGATGTAACAAAATGTATGTATTAAAGTGGGAGATAACATTAAAATATGTTTTTTGATTAGATGATTTAAAATAAAAATTGTAATGAATAATTTCACACAGTTTTCTGCGGATTGACGAAATACCTTCGCGGACCGGCGGTTGAGACACACTGGTGTAGATAGTGACCGATACAGATGTACCAAAATAGCAAATTTTTGAGAAAGCGAACGTCGGGCGCAATCAAGGGGACAAACCATTATTATGATAGTTAGTATTTCGAATGTAGCAGAAAAGTGACGTAAAATCCTCCCTACTTCGCATTACTATGCTGTGTGGGTACACACTGTTTGTAGTGGTGTTGGTTTGATGTTTGCTTCTGTGTGCGTATTCACACACACAACTACAAAACACGTATTATCAGACAGACTAACGTGCAGCTCAAGCAATAATGGTATTACAATACATAACAATCGTAGTGTATTCGGTGACCTACACCGACTCACTAAATGCCTTAAGCTCTGACAGACCAACAAATGACACTAAGCGAGCTACATTTTTTTATTTTAGTTTATTTCTAGAGTTCTGTGGGCACATTTAGCAAGTATATTTACTTGTCAATAACATTACAGAGTCGTGGAGGACATTACTCACGATGGCCGCCTTATAGATGATGAAATTAAGTGGATCCTAATCAAAACTTAGAGATTAGAACTTAACTAATATGAGGGGTGCCAAACCATAATGTTGTAAGTTCCACGCGAACTCGAATACGTTTTTTTGCAGTAAAGCGTTGTATATGCTGGTGTTTACCGGCACCCTTAAAATTCCGACCGTCCAGACTCTGTGACGGCCACCATCCTCAATATTGTTAAAAAGCAAGTCATAACGTTGTATGTGCCTGCTATCGTAATTTTCAATTATTAAGAAAGTAAAAAAGTGTACAAAACCACTTATTGCAAGAGACCTCATTGAGCTTGTTGCGAATGCTGGTAAAGAAATATTATTCTCAATAGTGGAGACTACAACGTTTTTTGATTGGATGAATTTGGCTAAAACGATAATTAACACCAAAAAACTACAGACATCTTGGGCTACTATGATTTGAGTAACATCTGAAAATTTTGGTGTAGTTTATACAAAGAAAAGTTACGGGGCTGTACCTTTAGCTGCTGAGAAGAAGAAGGACATTCATGCCATGTTACCGTATTATCAGGAGAAAAAAAATTGTTTTATGAAAGGTTCATAAAACAGATATCCTAAAAGTTTTAGTTTAATTTGATAAGTGCAAGTAAAGATACACTTACAACGTTATGACTTGTATAAATAATGACACTTACAACGTTTTGTCGTTTTCAGTTTTTTTAAATTAATATTAAAATTATTTCTGTTTTTCGGAATATTACAAATTTGTTTGTTAATTATGTGTATTAAATGAAAGTTTAATAACCCTCAAGCTCATGACTCAATTTTTTTACCTTCAAACTCATAACTGGGGTTCAAATGCACCCCATTGTTTTCTTGATAACAAGTCGGTTCCATGACTGTCAAACCGACATTATCATATACCATTCTCTTCCTTTTTCATAAGAAAGAGAACGGTATACATAAAATCTAATTTTAAGCACATTTAGGTCATAAAAAACCCATTAGAACACTAAAAACCGGAAAAAATTAACAAAAAGCTCATTTTTCAAATAAAAATTTGTAATTTTTCAACCACTCAAGCAATTTTAAAATTTCGGACGGCGTTTTGAAGAGGAGAGTTCAGGCTATAGAAAAAAAATTACGGTCACTTTATCCTGTTAAAAAAGTATATTTATTTAGACACTTAAAAATGACGAAAATTAGTAAATTAAAAATTATGTTTTAAAGAATTTTTTATTGTAAATTGATACAAAACGTTGAAGTAACTCAACAGGATAAGCTATTATACAAGAACTTAGTCAATTACCACACAGGAGGTGCAAAATAGGAGTTTGTGCTGTTCGCATATGGTTCGAAGACACTTAACACAATGAGAATGGCCTTTGTGATCTTTTGATCTGGGACACAAGCCGCACTTTGCCCGTCTCTTCTGGCAATACGTATGTAAATAATTTATTTGAAAAATATACATGAATTAATGATTATATATAAAATATAAAATAAATTTACTATCACAAAAGTTGAACGTAAACTCACGACTGGGGTTCATACACACCCCACACACAATTTGTAAACACACTGTGTAACAACTAACCAACAACTAGAAGTGCGACCGACTTGACACTGCTCAGAGACCTTCGAACTAAGTTATGGTTCACACCGGGAGTCGGTATTATTGCTCGCTAGTTCAGGAGCGTAGTCCAAAATTTGCGTGGGGTCCGTTTGAACCCCAGTCATGAGTATGAGGGATAATAAATATTGTATGCATTAATTCGTTTCTTATTTCTCAATTAAAATGGTTTTTATCTCTACTGAAAGTCAGAGGGGTGTCACACCTCAACTAAACGTTGAGGTGTGACACCCCTCATATGTAAACCAAAATTGGTGCTTTTGTCCGATGTGTCCACATCTAACCCATATTTTGCATTAATCTGTCTAACCATTTTAATACTGATAAAAAATAAGTGTCGATTCTTTTTCAGTATTCTACAACATATCTAAATTTCATTAAAACCGATAGGGCGGACCTTGGGATCCTTACTTGTAATGGTCCACTTTAACATAGGTACACTTTTCCATTAAAAAAGCAAATTGTATAATTAATTAGTCATACCATTATTTTTATTAGTATCATTTGTTTTGATAGAGACGGTATTTCGAAGACCGTTTGAAGTTAAACTCAAAATTCGGCGAATTCTTATGATACAATATAGTGCCAGTTCTTACCGATAAAGATTTTATTCCTAGTTTTCAAATGCAACATGGAAATTAAAATATTATGTGTATACTTTTAGTCCAGTAAACAAACTGGAAAAAGTGTAAATTATGGAAAAGTTGTGGAATTTCACTGATTTGACATTTTTTTTCACGTGTTTCCTAGACCTTCAGGAACATTCATTGCATTGACTTCTGCATTACCTCCAAAAATTAGAAGGTTTAAATCCCTTAAATTGCAAAGTGTTATAAAAAAAATTATAAAGTTATTATTTCGTCTCGCAAATGGGCTTTAGAGGGTTTTTTGAGTTGCTCATCACATATCCAAGGTCCAAAATGTGGAAGTCTAATTTCTTATACTGAATACGCGCCATTTTTGGAGGAAATTTCGATTTTTGCGGACAGAAATTTAAATATCAATATTTTGCTACGGAAGTGTGCTCTAGGGGGTTTTTTGAATCGTCGATCATGATTTTGAGGTCCGAATTAAACAATTCCATTCTAGTTTGGAATATATGCCGTGGAAAATTATATATCCTAAAATTTGAATTAATATCCTTCCCTGAAAATGTGCTCTACGGTTTCGTTAATGTTAATCCGATAATGTACTCTACGGTCAGTAAATATGAATTCGCTGTCTAATTCAAGTCATTCCAAATAAATAAATTGTTACTTCTATTTTCGCCAAAAAATTTTAAACTTGTAATTTCAAACTTGTAATTTTAAACTTGTAAAATTATTCTTAAAATTAAAAAAATTTGTTCGATATTTGAAGAATCAATTTGGAGTGTCACAACTGTGACATGAGACATTTTTTGGCCTAACTTCCTATAAAAATTTTTCAAAATGGATTTATCAACATGTTTTCTGACAATGGATTTAGACGAAAGTCAGTGGAACTAATTTGAATATGTGATTCAAAAGGCGATTGGTGGTTTTTACAGATGTTTTTTTTCTAAAATGATTTTTTCTTTCTTCTTTTACTTTTTCTGTTCTCTATTTCCTTTTTTGCAACCAACAAGTTGCTATATTTGACATTGTTTGATTTGATTGGTTTTGATCCAAACTAAAAGGTTTTTAGTTACTTTTGATTATGAAAAAATAAAATTTTTTTTAAATTTTTTCATTTTTTATTTTTATTGATTTTTATATTCTTGTCTTGATAATGGTGTTTTGAGACACCGAAACCGATCGACATATTGGTTTTTTGCTTCTCTTAATATTGAGGATTATCGCCAAATAAGGTCAAATAATGAAATTAAAAGTTCAAGTCGTTTCAAAATTGGGATCTGATCCAACTTTCAAGGGAGTCGTGGAGGCACCAAAACGATAAAACATTTCCAAACCAGTTGGCTATATAGTCTAGGACAATTAGTTACAACATATCCAAAACTCAGCTTCTTTGGCCGATTTGAAGGGAATAGAAAGGGGAAAAAGTATTTTGGAGAGATCTCAGAATAACTCTACGGGGTCTCTCAGAATAAATCTAGGGGGCTGATGTTTTGTATACTGATTAACCTAGTACCTAGGAGATGCCTTTCGAGGGTTTAAATTTTTAACTCTCACCTTCACTATTTTTACGCCAAAATTTTATGTTTTTCGACATTTTCGGTGAGTCTGACCCACGTAGAGGCTTCCCAAATAAATTTAGAGAGCTGAAATTTTGTATATGATTGAAATGTATGAACTTTTTTGTACTTGAAGGAGAAGCTGATGATGATGAGAATACAGTCGCTAACGATGATGAAAAAATTTTGGGTAAAGGGTTATACGTACGACCCTATAGGAGGCGTTAAAATAAACTCTCAACATTTAATTCATTATAACAATATGTAATTTTTCCAGTAGCTGCATACTAAAGTTAATTTTTAATAAAATATTTTAAAATTATGTTAGTGTTATTATTTCTTACATGCAACTGTTCTTAACCGATTTTAGTAACTCGTTAAAAAGATCATCGAAGTGATTATTCTTACAACGAACTATCTAATGTGTATTTTTCGAGTAGGTATACGACCACTTGACAACGTAATGTGTTTACTTGCTCCGGAATATAGGCAATTACATTGCGTTGCCAAGTGGCCCCATACTTACTTAAATATATTATTTAACACCATGATCGACACTGACGTCATAAGACGTCGAGCGCATTTTTGTCAACTTGACAATTGCTGGAAATAATTTTTTTTCAATGCTATCAAAATCCCGTGAGTTCTTGTCGATTTTCCCAATTCATTCTCAAAAAAATTTTTTTTTTCATTGTTGTTCACGGCCCCATTGTTGGAAATTGTATTGTTGTTTTTAACTCGAAAATTTTTTAATCGTTTTAAACAATAAGATATATTTTACCACTGAGACAGGTTCTACTGTATTATGCAAAAAAAGTAAAAATCATAACAGGTTTTACTGTAGATATATCATTACCTACGTGACTTTTTTTGATTTATATAGTTTTATGATATCAAAGGCAACTGGTAATTAAAAATTTTTTATATACATAGAGATATCATATTACTCTATCGACGACTCTTTTTTTCTTAAAGTACGTGACATTTTTTACGATTTAACGGAAGTATCATATTTCAATGTTGCGACATGCTGTCGTCGTGCACAAGGAGATAAAAATTGCTTTGTAATCATGTATGTATGTATCAATTACAAAGTGACCTTTGAGACGGGATGCTTATTAAGAAAAAATTATCATTTGTACACTTGTGTCCGAAAGTATGTTGATGTATATTTTTTGATGGTTGATTTATCATTTTTACAGTTATGTTCGAAAGTATGCTGGCGTATATTTTATGATGGTCTTTATTGTAATAACATTTAAATATTATTTTTAATTTATTGTAAAAAATATATTTTATATTTTAAATAAATTTATTAAAAATAAAAAAAAAATTGTTTTTATTTAGAGGAAAACCTGTACAAATTTTCAGATAAAAATATATAAATTTTTATACAATAATAGAAGTTTAAACCTATTTCAGGCTGAATTCTGAATCTAGGAGTAGAGTTCGCTAGTGTTCAGCGCCATCTAGAAGTGAGAAAATAATATAGCTATCAAAGGATTTTCAGCCCCATCTATTGACAATTTTTCCAATTTACGCACAGAGTTCGCTAGTGTTCAGTGCCATCTATTAGTGAAACTTGGAATTTACAGGGCTCGAAGGTGGCTGCGCCATCTATTAGGGAAAATTTGAATTCTTTGTTTCGGTTAGGTTAGAAAAAATTTTGTTAGGTTAGGTTAGGTTAGATCAAGTTCCGTTGGGTTCCGTTAGATTAGAAAAAATTTTCGTTCACATTACTCTATCCCACCGCCGGAGGTTTCTAGAACCACCCCGATCGTTTCACCTCCTCCCGAGGTCAGTCAAAAAATCGTGAGGAGGGGAGGAGAACTCAGAACTCTCCAAAACTATCTACTACTAGTATATCGCGTCGCATCAGTTGATATTTAGCTGTGTCCGATCTCCTTCGATATATACACCGCATAACTGTTGCTTCTTGGTGATACCACTTCATACATGTATGAATATGTGTATGAATACAAGCAAAAATGCTATATAAATTGATTTATCAACGGACATATCTGTATTATTGAAAAAATTAAATAAAATGCTGTGATCCCAAAACATTTAGAGTATTTTAAATGTTTTTTTTCATCTTAATGTAGTTATTCCGCTGTTGGGTCGGTTAAAATTCGCCGGATGGCGCAAACATGAGTTTTATAATGTGATTCCACCGACGGAAAATTAGTAACAGCGATTAAGAAAAAACAGCCATGTTCTTTAAAGTAATTGAATTTAGTGAAAATCATGTCGTACTTTTTGTCATATTGTGTATTGAGAATTAGTAGCATTTCGAAAAGTAATTGAAAAGATATTCATTATAATATACAATATGTGACCAAAAAGTACTAAAACAATTTTTGTATAATCTATTTCACTTAAATTTAAGCATGAATCATCACTTACGAATTTAAAGAATTCCCGTTTTCTTAGGTTTATCTCTTTCATTGTTACAAATGCGGAAATTTTAAATTTGCAGTTTGTTTTTAGAAAAGATAGAAGATTGATTTGTTTCTAAGAATTATTTAATTTTTTAACGATGACTCATGCTCAATTGTATTTGAAACGGGATACAATAATATACACTAAATCATTATATAGTACATACTTGTTTATTTATATTAACTTTCAGATCAAATTTAATGCCTAAAGTATGTATAAATCTTTAATAAAATACGTAGATAATAAGCGAAAAATTCATTCCCTGGAATCCATCTACTTTGCAGGTTTTACTTTTATTTAGAATTTAAGAAAAAATTTTAAATAATTAATAATACTGATAATAATATATATAATAGGTAACAGAAAAAGTAAAGAAACATGTACATACAATGGACGAATAATTAATTATATTTATAAAATAGACGTGTATCATACATTTTTTAAATAAAAATTAATTGTAGAAAATTTCATTATTAATAAAAATTCATATATCATTGTCAAAATTTTTAAATGGCGTTAAATTAATATTCTGTTATTTTATAATAACAATTACTATCAGTGTTGTATCACGCACTGTTTTATTTATTAAATATTGATTGTAAATAATTTTGGAATAACCAAATAAACATGCAAATAAATAGTTTTTACACCTACGGACATATATTTACTATTACCCCAAAAGTCCGCCGCGTCGTATGCAAAACCTATGTATAAGATACATGAGCAATTTTTTGTGACTAAGTACTACTACCCCAGACCTAAAGGAAGCCTCTTTAGAATTGCCAAATTTTGTCCGCATGATAAAATAAAAATATCAAGGGCTACCAAGCCTTAGTAATTCGCAACACTGAGGCTGCTCTCATTGAAAGTTTTCTTTTTCAGTGAAAGCAGCCTCAGTGTTGCAAATTCTAAGGCTAGGTAGCCCTCGATATTTTTATTTTGAACCTCGAAACCTTCATTTCGGTGTAATGTATTTGATGACATAACAAAACCATAACCGGAAGTGATATCAGATTTTTATCATGCGTACAAAATTTGACAATTCTAAAGGAGGCTCGCTTTAGGTCTGGGGTAGTACTACTTACTCACAAAAAATCGTTCATGTATCTTATACATAGGTTTTGCATACGGTGCGCTCTTGGGCTGTATGTTTTAGCAATTAAATAAGTATGCTCTGCTTCCCTTGATGTGTGCAACATCTTTTGTAAGATATTATTATTATTAGAATAAATAAATATTATTATTATTATTATTGTTATTATTATTATTATTATAACAAAATCAGAATCTTAAAAATAGTCAAATAGAATAGAAAACCAACATAAATTTAATAATGGTAAATAATATAAAACAATTTCAGTACGGTAGTTTCAAAAATTACGTACAAGGAAAGGTATCCAACCGTATCTCTCAGAAAATTTGGAAAATTGTGGATTGTAGATCTTATTAAAACTAACAATTCATTACTAAAATACGAGATTGTTTGACCATATTTTTGCTCATTATTAAATCAAAAAGTTAATATTAGCAAAGAATGTATTTATGCAAAAAGAAATTAACTGGTGTGGTGTAAAATAGATTCATTAAAAATTCATTTATTTACACATAACAGCCTCCTCTTTTACCAAGAAATACCTGATAAAATTAGGGGTTGGGGGTGGAGGATGAAACCCCAATTATTTTATAACTTTAATTTTAGTATCACAATAAAGATCTTAAAGTGTCATTTACAAATATATATATAGTTTCCCTACCAAAGCTCTTACCATTTCCAAGATATTTAAGAAAATTGAAAAAAACTCAAATTTTCAGGGGTTTCACCCCCTTAAACCGCTTATGGGCGCGAACGAAATATGGCTTTGGATTAGTTTTAATAAGATCTAAAATCCACTAAAGTTTCAAAAATTTTTGAGAGATACAGTTGGATACCTTTCCTTGTTAGGTATATATATATATATATATATATATATATATATATATATATATATATATATATATATATATATATATATATATATATATATCATAACAATTTTTAAAATTCAGAAATACATTTAAAGTATAAAATACAAGATAGTTTTGGTGGACATATTTAAATTATAAAATGAGAGACAGGTGACTTGCTTAAAATTAAATAAGACTAAAAATTACAATTTCATTCATTTCATCTATTTAAAAAACGACGACTGATTTTTCGACAAGTGCGATCAAAGACTTCCACGGAGTACAGTAATGAGTTTGGAGTTTGGAACATGAGTATTTTTTTGTGTTCCGAAACCAATATTGTGCTTATCCAGATAACGTTATCTGAAATTTTATCTAGACAATGTTTAAAATAAGTAAAATAAATATTCATTTTAAGGTTCCGAAGTAAAAATTTAAGAACTAACATCGTCTATATATCCCTACGTAACATACTTAAGTATCCTTGCTGTTAAAATAGTCCGTTTTAGAATCCCGAAGTAAAAATTTCGGAAACATTTATGTTTGTTTGTCACACCCCGATAATTCCTACATCTTTCGGCCTATGAACATGAAATTTTCTATGTACGTGCTACAGGTGTAGATCTCAATTTCCATGTTACATTTAAAAACAAAGCTGAACAAGTTCTAAATCTGTAATTTTATATTTTTAAGAAAATTGGCTCTTTTTAAATACGAATTGCAATATTTTGTGCTTCATACGAAAAAAGTGTCTGTTTGACAAGATATTTTTAGAATGGTTTTATCTTTGTAAAAAAATCATCGTATCGGAGTCTTAAAAAAGCAATTTAAAACTTGAAGTGTCTAGTTTTGAGACCATGTAATGAAAAAATTTTCAAAGCAGCGTGTATCGTTCAATCCTAATAAACCCCGTGAAAAAAAATTTTCGAAATTTTTTAGTTTTTTGCTTTTTTTTGGGGGGGGGAGGGCACGGACTTGAAAAAAAGTTTTCCGACTTAACCACCATATGGACCGGATAACTTGTTGTTCACTCAGCTTTAATTTGCTTTTTTTTTAGACTTTGATGCGACCACTTCTCGCTGAGATATTGGACTTTGAATAGAAAAGGGTCATTTCATCTTTGACCATCGATATCTCAACACCCAATGATCGCACAGAAAATTGAAGCTGAGTTTTATAAACTTAAATATAAATTTTCTGCAAGGGTTAGCCATTGTTTTATACAAAAGAATACAGAGCTAAAATTCACGACAGCCCGATCTATGGTGGTTTCCTGTAACTTGAGTATCGTTACAGCCCAATAAAGCATTAATGGGAGCATTCTCCGTTTAACTTTTCCTTGACTTCCAAGTGCATCAAACTCAACAATTGAGGGCGCAATACGAACAACACACCTGGTTTATTATCCTTGATGGTCGGGCCGTCAAATTCCACGAATACAGCTTGAGGTAATTCGCCTAGTCTCTGCGAAGAAATGGCCACTTTATACTTCGAATAACACCCATAGCACCATTCACTAGGCTTTGGCTGACATTAATGTTACGGCGTAACATTACTCGCGAGCCAGTTCCAATACTTAGGATATTCAAAAAGCCGCCGTCTTATTTGAATAATCGGATATGTACTCTTTACGGAGGCACAGACCATAGGTTTTAGCTTCCAGGGAAATATAAACTGCGTTAACGTCGTACAGCTTTGAAGATTTTCCCAACTGTACAGTCATTGTTGAGTTGTAAATATTAACTTGTTTGGTCGTTGGAAAAATCCTAATCCTTTCAACGAGACTCTGCGGCTGTCCAAAATCTGATCCGTCGTTAATTCTTCAACTCGAAGGTTGTTGAGGATGTCTACGAAGATACTGTCTCCTGCTTGTCTCATATTCTGAGGTAATTCACAAAATTTGAACAACTGCCAAAGACTGGTTTACCGGTTAAGTTCGAAGGCTCCCGAAAGCAGTAAGAACCACCGTTGATTCTGGACATTGGTGGCAACTGCATGAGATCTCCAAACGAAATTACATTAGTAGCACCAAAGTATGCTGATTTTGTCCTAGTTGCTGCAGGTGAAGGTGAATGTTTTGTAGAGTTAAACAGGGAACCGTAGATGTGAATCAAGATAACCCCGCGATTTTATTTTTTTTAAATAAAAAGGGTTATGCTGTATTGTGCTAGACGTGTGCTGTAACGTGCCGTAAATAAAAATAAGTAAATTTTGAAACCTGGGATTTTTACAGTCAATAATTATTTTTGGACGTGCGTTGACCCCGCCATTCTCCTTTTCTTGCACAGAAGAGGTTGTGCTGCATTGTGCCAGACACGTACCACCATGTGCCGTAAATAAAAAATTATGTTTTTAAAATTACGACTTTTATAGCTAAAAACTATTTTTGAGCGTCAAGTTAGCCCCACCATTTTCTTTTTTTTTAAATAGAAAAGGTCGTGCTTCATTGTGCTAGGCATGTGCTACCATGTGCCGTAAATAAAAAAAATAAATTTTGAAAATTGCAATATTTCAAGCCAGTTTTTGGGTGTAAAGATAGCCTCCGCCTTTTGATTTTTTTCAAACAAAAATGGTTGTTTTGTATTGTGCTAAATATATGCTACCATGTGCCGTAAATAAAAATTAAAATAAAATTAATTATTTCAAATTCAAAATATTATAACGAACCTATTTTGTTATTCTGGCCATTTGTGAATATGTAAAACTAATTTTTGTTATCTAGACATGAACCCTATAAACTTAGAGTAGAATAACTCAGCACGACTTGCAAAATTCAATTACCGATCACCTTTCCCAAGCTACACAAAAATAATTTTTTTTCCGTTATTAATAAAGAAATCGTTATGAATTTTTATAATTTTTGCTGTGATTTAAAATCTATTAACCTTTGGAATTTTTGTCATTTGGAAAATTTTTTGTGCTTGAATAACACTATCTGACACAACAATAAAGTTTTTGAAAGGAAACTAGCTTTTTTTTTTTTAAATACTAGTTTTTGACTTAAAGACTTGAAATTATTATTTATTTATTTTTTTTTTTTCAAACCAAAATTTCGAAAAGCCGAAATTTATCAAAGTAAAAAAAAATGGTCTATTAGAATTGACATCTTGCACCAAGTAATGTTTCGCTTTTAGAAAACACTCAAATCCCCATCATTATGCGAAATACTAGTAAATTCATAGAATTTTCACTTTTCATGACAAATGTTTTTACCTAATTTTTAATGAATAAAAATAGTAACTCGATGGCAATAATTGTGCTAGTGCGTAAAACGCATCTTTAGCCACATTACTATGCAAGAAAAAATACATAAAATAAAAGCAACTCTCACGACTGATGTGTAGAAGCATGCTGGTTACGCTGGTCACCCATTTTATTTATTTAATTATTTTAAAATTAATTATAAGGAATTAATTTTATAAAGATATTTTATTTTAACTGTTAAACATTTCAATTTTTTTAAACTACCTACGTAACGAAAGTGGTGAAAACTGATGAGAAATCCTGGTTTAATGCGTGTTTAGCACGCACTTAACAATTTTTTTTTACTTGTTAACACGAGAAAGGGCATAGCCGAGTAAAATAGGGAAAACGGCCCTCGACGGAAAATTAATTGTTTTTATAGGAAAGAATACTTCTTAGCCCCAGATACATTCCTGCTAAATATCAACCCTCCAAGGCTAATAGTTTATGAATACACAAACAGACAAAAATGTTCGAAACAATTTTTTTTTGAAAAATTTACTGAGTCGATTTATTTGAGTTTAATATATATTGTAACCCACCTTAGGCAAAGTAATTAAAAAAAATTAATGTTATATCCCCTTATTATGCTAATTTTTTAAAATTTTTTAATTTAAGTAAATTTTTTTTGGCACTTACGCGTTAGCGACACCCACCATTTTTTGTTCAATAATATGTCTCTTAGTACTGTGTAACATATATTTTTATGGAAAAATTTTAGTTGGTAGAACATAGTAATATTTCAATACAAATGCATACCATGTTCGGTACTACATATATTACTTATGTATAAAAAGGACTATAAAGTAAAATATCTACCCTATTTCTAAAATAATACAATTACGTACTACGATAAACTAGTTTAAATTTACAAAAGTCCAACATTATCTGCCGGTTGCCTTTTTTTATTAATAAAACAAAATAGATATTGATTTCTCTTTTGTTCGAGTTTTTTCCTTTGTAAGACGTCAAGTGAAACTTTCTTAGCTTATACACCACGTCTTACGACGTCAACAATTTCATACAAAGTTTATTAGCTGTCAAAATAGTATACCAGTTGGTCGTTTCGTTGTAATTCCCCATGACCCGTCATCGTGTTAACAAAAGGAGACAAACAGCAGATAAAGGTAGACGTTTGTCTAAGCTTGTTTGTCGTAGTTATGAACGTATGCAATTTTATTACAGAAAAAATCCACTCTCTGCATCCCCTTAAGAAGTGCAACAAAAACATCAAGTGAGAGGGACGAACTACATATTGCGCACACATGTACATTACCTTCTTCAAGTTAGTTATATGTACCTACATGTAATTTACCAACATACTTTTATAACTACAACAGGTTTTAGCCGGACTGTTGTTATTACTATACATTGTTGAAGTTTTTTGTTCCAATCTATTCAGTTAATGTTTTTTATTATTAAAGAAATATAACATTTAAGACGTATTATTGTTATTATTATTATCTTTATTTAAATAAAGTTTCTAAAACTTATAATTTTTGTTGAGTTAGATGTAATTTTAATTAGTAAGTATGTTGAGATAATTTTATTGATTTCATTCAAATATTCAGATTCTTGGTAAAAACCTTGAAAATTATTTTTTAACAAGTTAAAACATATTTTTTATAACAAGTCAAAATATATATTTTATTAGACCGGCACAGGAACTCCAAGAACTGCAACTCGGGGGAGAAAAGAACATTTTATTGCACTCGTAGACTGTGTTTTAGAAATCAGGTAGATGCTTTACTTGTGGTCCTTTTTATACGTAAGTAATACATCTGGTACCGAACATGGCATGCATTTGTATAGAAATATTACTATGTTCTACCAACTAAAATTTTTCCGTAAATATATATGTTATAGAGTACTAAGAGACATATTATTGGACAAAAAACGGTGGGTGTCGCTAATGTGTAAGTGCCAAAAAAAATTTACTTAAATTTAAAAACTTAAAAAAATTAGTATAATAAAGGGATATAACGTTAATTTTTTTTTATTACTTTGGCTAAGGTGGGTACACAATATTTATTAAACTCAAATAAATCGGCTCAGTAATTTCATCAAAAAAATTTTTTTTGAAAATTTTTGTCTGTGTATTCATAAACTATTTGCCTCGGAGGGTTGAAATTTGGCAGGAATGTGTCTGGGGCTAAGGAGTATTATTTCCTATAAAAACAATCAATTTTGCATCAAGGGCCGTTTTCCCTATCTTACCCGGCTATGCCGTTTCTATTTTTTTTCTTTTTAAATTAATTTGTGTTTGTATTATGAAAATTTGTAGCAATAATTTAATAACATGAACTGTCAGCTAGGCATTTACGGCACATGGTAGCACATATACGAGTATAGTACACCACAGAACAACCTTTTTTGTTAAAAAAAAATAAATAAATAAATAAATGGCGAGGTTAACTTTGCACTCAAAAACTGGCTGTAAAAATCGTAATTTTCAACAAAATGTTTTTTTATTCACGGCACATGATAGCACATATCTAGCACAATACAGAACAACCATTTTTGTTTGAAAAAACAAAATGGCGGGGTTATGTTTACACTCAAAAACTGGCTGTAAAAATCGTAATTTTAAAAATTTATTTTTTTTATTTACGGCACATGGTAGTACATGTCTAGCACAATGTAGCGCAACCTTTTCTATTTAAAAAAAGAAAATAGCGGGGCTAACTTGACGCCCAAAAATAGTTTCTAGCTATAAAAGTCGTAATTTTAATAAAATAATTTTTTTATTTACGGCACATGGCGTCACATGTCTGGCGCAATAGAGCACAACCTTTTCTGTGCAAAAAAAGGAAAATGGCGGGGCTAAATTACGTCTAAAAATAATTTTTGGCTGTAAAAATACCAGGTTTCAAAATTTACTTATTTTTATTTACGGCACATTATAGCCCACGTCTAGCACAATACAACACAACTCTTTTTATGTAAATATATTGAATAAAATACAGTAAGTATGGAAAATGCAGGAACAAAATCTTTATTATTTAACTTTCAATATTCAATTAACAAAAAAAAAAAAAAATAAATAAATAAATAAAATAAAAATGAATAATTTCAACATAACCACGGCTAACTTGTAACAAATACTATTCAAACATTAAATAAATTAATAAATATTTTTTTTAAATAATACATTAATAGTATATCTATGAATGTAGAGTTTTCCATAAAATGAATATTCTACAACACCCTGCCTAAAACTTTACATTCTTACAATAATATTAAGTTTTTTAATTCGTGTTTACTTTTGAGACCTAATTTACTTCTTAAAAATTCAAATCTTGGTTTCGATGACGCTTTCGTGAAAATATCACCCCTTTAATCTTCGCCTTTTACATACATCATATTGATTTAACCTTTTTCATATAGATCTCTTATAACATGATATTTTACATCAATATGTTTACTCCTTTAATGAAATTCTGGATTTTTAATTAATTTTATCGCGCTCATATTGTCTATAAACAAAGTATAATCTAGAATATTTATTTTACAATCACTAAGTAACTTTTTTAACCAAATTATTTATTTTGCTGCTGACACTGCGCTAACATATTCAGCTTCTGTTGTAGATAATGAGACGTATTGTTGACGTTTACTTTGCTACGTAATGGGTGCATTTCCATACATACATACAATACCAGATGTAGATTTTCGTGTTTCTCTGTCACCTGCATAATCGGCATCATTAAATGCTTCGAAATTACCATTTTTAGTGTAATGTAAACCAAAATCTAAACTGCCTTTCAAATATCGCATGATTCTTTTTACTAAATTCCAATTTTCTTTATAAGGATTTTCTAACTCTTTTTACACAACATTTACTGCAAAATTAATGTCCGGTTTACTTACAGTATGTAAAAACATAAAGTTACTTGTATATAATCTCAGTAAAGATTTTTGTGATGCAATTTTGAACAGCTATTCCCCTGTAATTATTAGGATCACTTGTTACTCCCTTTTTGTGTATCGGAATTAATCGACTTTCAACCCATTTTCCGGGAAAACATTCGTTTTGCCAAATCTCATTGAATAAATTGAGTAAATAGTGTTCCCATTCTGGTGTTAGAGATTTATAAAATTCCTCAAGAATTCCATCCAAACCCGCTGCTTTCTTACTTCCCAGATGATGCAGACTTAGCTGAAGTTCGTCGAGTGATATACTAGTATCAAGGAAAGGATGACTAACATCAAAAAACTGAGAATTGTTTATTATTCTTTCGCCATAAACTGCTTGTAAATATACTTCATACTCATCTAAGTTAATTTCCGTTTTAATATATGTGTTGCTATTAAATTTCCTAATTGTGGTCCAGAATTTGTGAACATTCTTGACATTAGAAATGGCGTCGAGTTGCTGCTTCGTAAATGTAGCTCTTTTTAAGTTAATTACTTGTTTATAAAGTTTTTTAATTTCAGTATAGTCCTGGACGAATTTTTCTTCAAATTTGTTATTTTTACAGATTCGAAGTACTTGTCTCATTCTTTTTCTTATCTCTGCACATTCATGATCATACCAGGGATTTTTATATTTGTGTTGTCGAGAATTATTCATCAGCTTGTAACCTAGACCTGAGTCAATAGCCGTTTTTACCATTGTGTCTTTCATATTTGTGTAAAGTTGATTAACATCGCTACAATTGTTGGTGATGATCGAATCCATAACCATTAAGTTTTGCTTGTAATGATTGGCCAGTTCGTATTTCCAATTCAGGTACATGAATAAGTCTCCTTGTTGGTGATTATCTTCTATAATAATCGAATTGGAGAAAGATTTGTATAATGTTACAGAGTGACTTGATGAGTGACTTGATATTTCTAAATCATCATTTACAGCCATATCAACTATTTGGTCTGCACAGTTCGAGTTTGCCCAGACAAGATCGATTACACTTTTCCCTGTTGTTTCCATATAAGTGTAGTTTGTGGGGTGGTCGCTTAAAGTGCGCCCATTTAACACTAAAAAGTTATTTAGTTCCATATATTCAACTAATAAGTTCCCTCTTCTATTAGTTTTCTGATCAAAGGATGTTCTATTGTGCTCGAGCCTTGAATTTTTTATACATGTGGGTTCAATTTGATTTTGGAGCCCCATGCGTGCATTAAAATCACCCACAGCCAAAAATGAAATATCTGCATTGTTAATCAGAATATTATTAATAGTTTCAAATAAAAGACTTATGCATATTTCATCATTTAAATCTGGCCGTAAATACACTAAACCAATAGTGTAAGTTTCACTATTAATTTTGATTTTAATAAAAAGCCACAAATTTGATTCACTTATCACTTTTTAAACTCAATGATTTTTTAACAAACAATGAAAGGCCACCACTACATCTACCTTTTTGTTTCTGTTTAGTTGCCATACAGATAGCATGTGTATATTCCTTTAAAAACTATGGTAGTTGTTTTGGGTCAGAAGCAAGCCAAGTTTCAGTTAAAGCTGTAATGGAGCGACTGCATAAAATTCGTTCATCGTGCTGATTCAAATCATATAGATTGTAAAATCCAGATATATTCCACAGGCCTAATTTAAAGGGTAAGTTGGTGTTTTTGTTGCTTTTTTTAGTGACTTTATTGGCATGATTATAATCAAAGATTGGTTGTGGTCCTTTTTGGATCGAATTTCTTGGTTGAGTGTTGCCTCGAACGAAGAAACCTCTCTATTCGATTGAGGTTAGGAGTACTTTGCCCCTTAAAAGTAGAATTTCTGGGCGTTGAAAATTTTATGTCATTCTCCTTACTAGTGGATGGTTAAGCTGTTTCCGTAGGTACTGATTGTTTTTTTGACGTAAATTTATTTTGATTATTTTCAGTGGTATCATTTAGAGTTTCCCGAGTTAATATGGAGTTATACTAATATAGAGTTTCCCGAGTTCTCTTCTGCATTTTCTATGTATTTATCTGCTATTGTTGCGTTGACGAGACCCTCGGTAAGTTCTTCTCTATTATAAAAGGTACCACGAACATATAGGCCATTGTGTTTTACTGAAACTATTTTTCCTTCATTTCTTAACCTTTTGGCATGTTGAAGCAGTTAATTTTTTGAGTCTCGGTCTTTTTTGATTAAATCTTCATTTATATAGATATTGTAATTTTTTAAGTTCTTCTTATTTGACAGTATTTCAATTTTTTCGATAGGAGATTAAAGATAGAAGAACAGATCTCATTTTATTTGACTGCTTATGACCAATTCGTTTTATAAAATTGACATCACTCATATGAAATGAGATATTAATTATTTCAATCATTAAAATGCGTACTTTTTCCTCCAGCTCGGAAAATGTTTCAGTCTCTGGCTCCTCTATTCCATAAATAATTACATTATTTTTCTTTAGAGCTCGCTCTTGGTTATCGAGATATCTATTAAGCGATGTTACCAGATTTTCGATGTGTTCTTATCTGGTGGTAATTCTAGTGATGGCATTTTTGAAAGATTTAAATTTTTCATTAATATTTATACACATATTTTGAATAGCGTTTACTTTCATTTTAATATCACATATATCTTGTTTTATTTCGGATTTTAATTCTTTTATACAACCTTGGCCAAAAGTATTGAGCACCCCTATAAAACACGTGAAACTCTAAAATTAATTTAAAAATGACTTTTCTGTTTAATAACAGAATGAAAGGCAATACTAAGAGTTAATTTTAAACAATTGATAAAGGATTTTAAGGTACCATAAAACATCTGGCCCACAAAATGTGAAATTTGAAGTTTTTTGATAAATAATGTAACTTATTTGTTAGCCTGTTATTAACTTTCAGGATAACAAGAAGCTGCTGAGTGTTGTTTATTCGTATAGTAGAGACAGTTTGTAATACAAAATGCCGAAACAACCAGAACTTAACAAAAACACGAATAAAAATGCAGATTTTATATGAAGAAGGGAAGACTTAAATAGAGATTGCTAAATTAATAAAAGTTTGACGATGTGCGGTGCAATTTACAATTAAAAAGTTCGTGGAGACCGGCTCTCACACAAACAAAATGAGAACGGGCAGAAAACGCGCTTCTACTGACCGCCAGATTAGAAAACTTATCTGTGACTCACTTAAGGACAGCAAAAAAACTTCTTCTGAGCTCCACTGCAGCTTTATCGGGAGACATTGGGAAAACAATTAGTTCTCGAACTGTAAGAAGAAGACCCACAGAAGCAGGTTTAAAAAGCCCCAAAGCTAGGAAGAAGCCTTGGCTCTCCGACAACATCAAGAAAAATCGTTTAGAATGGGCTTTAATACACCAGTATTCTTCTGAAGAAGATAGGTCCAATGTGGTATGGTCCGGCAAATCTAATCGCATCTTTTAATGCGATGGTATAGAATTTAACTTACTTCAAAACTAGATTGGTCGGATCATACCACATTGGACCGGTCTTCTTCAGAAGAATGCTGGCACAGCTGTTTGACAGGCCCGGATCTACGATTTTTTAGAACCGGGGCAAAAACTTGATAATGGCGCCCCCTTTCCTCATCGTTTGAGATAAATTGTTAAAAAAACTCAAAAGTTTATAATGGGTGGTATTTTTTGTGACTGGGAGAATAAGAACCCTTTAATTTTTTTGCACTTTTTATTACCTATTTGAATGGGAGCGTTTTGAATGCTCCCATAGTTTTTAATATATTATCTTCATTTCATGTTTTTTAAAATTGCAAATAAAATGTTATTTTGTGGTTACTTCTATAAAATAATTTTTAATAAGTGAGGTCTCTTACTTTGAATTTTTCAGAAGTTAGTTATTAAAGAGAAATGGACTAGTATTTTTAGTACAAGTTATTATAGCTATGAGGTGAATTACTTGTTTTAAATAGTTTATAATATATGCGTAATATTAAAAAAAAAATTAAGTATTTTTTTTTTATAAATTTATTTTTATCATATTTTATATATTATATTTTAATTTTAATTTTTATTATATATATATATATATATATATATATATATATATATATATATATATATATATATATATATATATATATATATATATATATATATAATATTTTCCCCCCTGAATGATTAATTATCACTTTCTGCCCCTCATTATTTCCTCGTCGCCATCCTCTTCGGCCGCGACTGTATCCGCCGCGACCATGTCCACCGCGACCGTGCCCGCTGCGACCATGCGCATGCTGCAGTCGGGCCTCTCTTTTTCTTACGCCGCCGTTTAAACCGCGGCGCCTTTTTGTGAGTAATTCTAAACAAAAAATTATTATGTTATAAAATATATAATTTCGTTATTAATTAAATTACATGTACACTTCTGATGGTAAAACTATAACCTGTTTCAAATACAATTGAGCATAAGTCATCTTTAAAAAATTAAATAATTTTTATATTCAAAACAAATCAATCTTCTGTTTATTTCTAGAAACAAATTATAAATTTAAAAAAATTTACGTAAGTGTAGTAATGACAGAAATAAAGCCATGAAAACGGAAATTATTTAAATTCATAAGTGATGAAATATGGTTAAAAGACCCCGCACAAATCTTATGGAAATTTGATCCCGGTTAATTTCTTCGAAACTTTGGGAAATAATAGTTCTTGACCTGTAGAACAAAAGTCTCCATAGGCGCAAAGCTCAATAATGGACAGATTTTAAAATATATGTAATTAAATATCTGTATATTTTCAATGTAAGATCTAGTGCATATCAAATAATGTCGGCAATCGATTCTACTTTTCTGCAAGTTTTTTGCCAACACCATTTGATATGCACTAGATATTGAAAATATACATAAATTTAAGACATTTTTTAAATTTCACTGGAAGAGCATGCAAAAACTTTTGCAATAGGAACTTTTACGTTCTAAGTAAAAATTAAACTTTATTTGACTTAATTTTTTATTAATAGATAATGCAATAGCAACAGTTATCTATAAATAAATTTTATTTTAGTTTATAATATCAAATAAAAAATATTTGCTAAATTGATTCAATATATTATTTTTATAGTTATATATATATATATATATATATATATATATATATATATATATATATATATATATATATATATATATATATATATAAAATGTGAGTTAAAAATTGTAGTGTTACTATGATATTGGATATTGTAGTGTTCCGTAATAATTATGTTAAATGATTAAAGTTAAATTGGTAATACAAAGCCTAAAAATACAAAAATTAACCTAAAGCATTACCTCCTTCATTATTTTCCTTCTCTTCATTAGTTGTTTTTGAAGTGGAAGGGGCAGAAACTGGCCGAACGGCCGAAGGGTCCGCGGATTCTGCGGACCCTTCCTGCGCACTGTCCTCCAACATTGTTTCAATTTCTTGGCTATCGTTACTGAATTCCGCTAGTGTAATTTGAAATTAAAACATTTTAATGTAAAATAATGAAAAATTGTTTGTAGGATGATTAACATCAAAAATAGTTATATTTAACTAAAGTATAAAACAAAATCAAAAAACTAAAATATCAAAATTTAGAATAGAAGAATTGGTGTCCAATTTCGCTGTGATAGCAAAAAAACATTTTCCCAAAATAAAATAGTATATTGTGCAATAAGTGCGGGAAATTGTCGATTGCCCACGAAAGCGAAGTTGAGCGCACGAACGTAGTGAGTGCGCTCATTCGCTTGAATGGGTCAAACGACAATCCCGCACGAGTTGCACATACTATTTTTTATTACGAATTTCACATACTTTTTTCTATTATTATGACAATTTTTGACATTTTTATTACTTTTTAAAATAATATTTTTAAGTGTTCGTCTTTTTTTTTCTGAATTAATTATCGTTTAAATTACTTTTTTGGTGGTTTCTGTAGAAATAACTATGAACTAATTATTAAATGAAAAATTAAGAGGCGGCTTTGCGTGTTTTGATTAAATTTTGCGTGTTTTATGGTCAATTTGCGTGTGGAAAGTAACTTTCCACACGCAAAAAAGTATGCGGGAAGGGTACAGTGGGCAAACAGCTATTTTGCGTACAGAAATGTGTGCGCCAAGTTAGTACTTCTCCCACATGAGTAATAAAAAATATCTTACATATAATAAATTATTACTAGTAAATTATTACCACACCAAATTTCATCAAAATAATTTGTCCAGCAGTTTTTTCGTGATGCATATACAGACAGATAAACAATCAGATGAAAAATTTAAAAATAGTTTTTTTGATGTATAAATTAATAATTGAAGACATGAGTGGATGAAGGTGTTACGCAACATTTTTTTCAAAAATTCATTTTTTGCCAAATTTTGAAATATTCTATGCTGAAGTATCGTATATTTAAATTTGGTTTCATTAGGTCCAATAGTTTTTGTAGAAATTCAGTAATAAACATGTGCTATTACATGGGAAGTATATGTAAATAAAAACTTTCAAACGCTTCTACTGTAAAATTATAAAAATGTTACATAACACATTCATCCACTCATGTCTTCAATTATTAACAGTATTAGTAAAATTTTCAAAAAATATTCCATATACAGATACAGTCTCGTTGCAATTTTATTGTATGTGTAGTTGATGTTTAACGAATCAACAAAAATATATTCCGAAAATTAGTGGAAAATCAATTATTTATACTAAACTTTTCAAAAGTGCTAAACTTTTCTCACTCAACGACTCTAAATTCTTATAATTTAATAGCATGACTAATTTCCGCACTGTAATAGTTCTGTGTATATATCCAAACGAACAGTTTTGGAAAAACGGTTTAAGACACCAAGGCCCTAAGGGACTCTTTTAACCTCATTTGTATTTTTTTTACATTTTAATAGTATTTGAGCCAAATTTTGTTAAGATTTTTCTTAATTTAGATGCTATTTTGTGGAATTGATAATATAATGGACAATTTTGATTACACATTTGTTTTACCTACTATTTGAGCAAAATTTGGTCAATATTTGTTCAGTTATTTATTGTGAATCATTTTTGGGACATTAAGATTATAATGAAAATCAATTTTAATGTAACGTCCATTCTTTCTAGGATCTCAATAGTATCTTTGCAAAATTTTATAATGGTATGTCTAGTCGTTTACTTTAGGCCTTTTTTCAGCCCTAAATTCTTGCAAAATAATTTTAACTGCATTCTGATAGATGTTTCTTTTATTTATGTATCAATTTTACCTGTAGTATTCTTTCATCATTTTTTTTTCTTGATATTTACTACCGTTTTTTTTAAAACTATTGAAAACAAATAAATAAAATTAATATTTCAGCTTACAAAAATTTCAAAATTACCTATTTTTCTCGAAATTCTTTTGCATGATTTGTAAGTAACCAAATCGCATGATTTATTTTATAAATTGTCTACAAATAGCTGTACGTAATAACCAAAAATGATATTTTTGCGATTTTTCGTAAACTACGGCTAGGCTAAAATTTTTTCAAAACCATTTCTTAACAAGCACCTATGATCTAACAGGGTCCTACATACCAAATTTCAAGTATCGGATACTGTATACGATGTATACCAAACGTTAATACTTGACCCTTCTCTCTAGAACATGGAAAGTGAGACACGAATATACAAATACATATCTCAAAAGCAAACCAAGTGCGCTTCAAAACAAGTGTAATGTGATTGAAAATAAGAGCAAGTGACTTTGGCTTACGCCGATACGACTTGGCCCATAGTTTTGGAGATTTCCTCATAGGTGAGTTAGTGGTATTTAGCTTTTATACATTTATACATATATAGATATGAGAAGTTTGTAAATGATTTAAAAAAAGGAAATAACTTACAATTTTCATTTGTATTATTAATGTTCAATTTTTACATATTCTTTTCCATTTTGACGAACCTGTATAATAACAAAACATAAATATTTATTTAACATTTCTGAAATAGTAAATGCATAAATCATTGAATAAATTTAAAGAAAATACATTATAGGTGATTATAGTATTTTTTGTAAATTTTACAATTAAGCTTTATGAATTAAAATCACTAAAATTAATTTAAAAAAAATAAAAATATTATTGATTGTAAATAATAAACAAATATTTTACTTCGCAAAAATACCACTTTTATTTTGAAACTGTGACAATATTGTTTCGAACCGTCAGTTCATTTTCAAAACAGAAACAGAATGTTGAAAATGAACTGACGGTTCGAAACAATATTGTCACAGTTTCAAAATAAAAGTGGTATTTTTGCGAAGTAAAAAACTCATTTTGTTGACAAAAAACGCCCGAAAATTATAAAATTCTTACAAAATTTATAAAATTCTTCTGGGCATCCGACGTGTCTGGCTAACGAACGCATCCAACGATTTGGAAAATCGATTTCGCACACAAAATTTCATAAGCATTAAACGTTTCGTTCGAGAGTTATCGCGCGGGATGCATACATATATATATATATATATATATATATATATATATATATATATATATATATATATATATATATATATATATATATATATATATATATATATAAACGCCCACAAAACAAGTATAACTCTAAAATTAATTTAAAAATGACTTTTCTGCTTAATAATAGAATGAAAGGCAATACTAAGAGTTAATTTTAAACAATTGATAAAGGGTTTTATATATATTATGTATATATATATATATATATATATATATATATATATATATATATATATATATATATATATATATATATATATATATAGTCCAACTTCAAAACCACTTATTGTGACATTATTACCCACTGTCAGTGTGTTAATATTAAAAATGATTGTATGTTAACTAATATGCAATTTAAGAGGGTGACTCACCCCCTCTCCAATGTTGCTCAAACTGAATTTTGAAATCGAAAATTTCATTTCTACGTTATTCTAAATGTCTTAAACTATTTTTCATGAAGAAAAACTTCTTAAACTACCCAAGTAGTACGACTATTCGACACAGTTACCCCCTAGTTAACTACCCCTAGACTTAATATTAGGACATTGAGCAAAACAGGTCAATTAGATTTTTTGACGTACATTTCAAATCTGTAAACAAAACTTTTATACTGTTTAATTTTCACCCCCTTTTTGCAAAATTGACCCCTAAATTTTAACCCCCAGCCACCCCTGTTGACACAATTTGAACAATAGATACCAATAGATAGCTCTTTAAAAAAGAGTAATATCGCCAATTTAAACTTTTGCTCTATCTCTTACCGTTTTCGAGATATTTAAAAAATTTTTACCCCAATTTTTGGAGGGCGATTTCACCCCTTCAAACCGTTTTTCCGCCGATAAAGAAAAATACGTGTCGCTTATTTTTTAGTGTTCTACAACATATCTAAGTTTCATCAAAATCGATAGGTCCGGCCTCGGGACGTTTACTTGTTAGTGCAACAAATGACGTCAAAATTTATATCTAAATTGAACCATCTTGGTTCCATCAAACGGTGGATTATACTTTCTGATATGGAGATTGGAAAAATATATAAAATAATGGGCACAAATCAGCTACCATCAAAATTCGATTAATCAAAAATGAAGACCGTTTTGGAATTAGAAATTGGATACATTTCATTGCCCGTGAGATTCGACAATTTAAGATGAGCAGATGTGCGCGTGGGTGCAGAACAATCCACAATTGCGTATCATAAATATTGGACCAATCGGACTCACTCATAAATTGCAATTCAAAAATTGGATCTTCTTAAAATCGCAATTCAAAACGTTGGATCTTCTTGAAATTTGTAATTTAAAAAAATCTTATTATTGTCTACAAGTTAAAAATTGATCATTGTATACTTATTTTTTTAAAAAAAACTATACTTAATAAAAACAAATTAAAAAAAAAAAAACCGATCTTTTGATTTACATCCATCCCTAAAAAAGAAATCAAATTAATTTTTATTATTATACCTTAAACTTGATGTATATATGACAATTACATTTACAATTATGGTACACCATACATATTTTCGTAAATTTTACAAAAATGTATCACTCTGTACATTTTTTTATCTGTACATTCTTTTATGGTGACATTTAACATCAGAATACATATTACTCAGCTAAAAATCGTTACTTACTTAGGTTATAAATATCTAAGAATGTATTTTTTAAATACCTTATAAATACCTATGAGTACTTAACTATATGGCTAATCACGCGATATCGTGTGATAAGTATAAGAATTTACTCATTTAAAGTAAAATATTTGATCATCGACATTGTGCTATATAACTACTAAAAACGATAACAAGCATGTTTTTTATAAATTGAGCATTAAATTGATATGAAAATGAAAATTCTGGTTTTCTAGATAGTTATGTTAAGAAACACTTTTTAGGATTAAAAAAATTAATGTTGTGTTAACCTTTCTACTCCTAAATAAAAACATTCATACAGTTTAAAACATTATTTAATAAGAAATTGAAAATTGATAGTTTTAAAAAATTTAAACAATACCCATATGTTGAAAATTGTAATTTGACTATGAAATTTTTTACTCTTTTCTATGCATTACCCATGTCTGCTTTTAAACTATTTGTAGTTTAATTTTGTAAAAAAAAACTTAAAAATTTACAATATTTTTTTTCGTTTTTTTTTTTTTTTTGGTATAACACAATAATGTAAAATGTTTTAAACCAAATATTTGGGAATTTTGGTTTTGGAGAATTCTACACTAAAACATATTATTAATACCGTAAAACCGTCTAGACCCGGACAGGGGGTCTAGGCCCGGACACTTTGCACCAATCTTCAAATTAAATAACTTCTACATTAACCTGCAACAATAAACATTTGTTCTTGACGTCATTAGACAGAGTAAAACATCCTCTAAACGTCTGTACCAATAAAAACTACGGATTTCAACATTTACTATTTTATTTTGCAGGATTACTATCCTACAGTTTTTCAAAGAAATAAAATGTGTGTCTAACTTAGGCATGTAATTTTCGTCATAATTTTTATATTGTTTTAGTTTTGACATGTATGTGTTCAGAATTTTATCGCGCATCATTTAATGATGTTTGAAGTTATATTCGATGTACCTATAAAAAAATACATGCTATATATATATATATATATATATATATATATATATATATATATATATATATATATATATATATATATATATATATATATATATATATATATATATATATATATATATGTGTGTGTAAACTATGTAATTCTTACCAATAAGTATTTACCCATATTATTAATGATTTGTTAATTTGAAGTATCGTTGAACAAAATGATCTAAAACTGCTGAGCAGTAAAAGGTTAATTAATTGAATACAACATAATCCCGAAAAATATTCCTTTGGTTTCAATGTCTACAGGAGGCTTTGAGTCGCTCTTTAAAAACGATGAGAGTTATTTATTTTTCACACTGTATACGTATTTAATCTTAAAGTATTAGCTTGCATAAGAAAATGTGTGGTTTTTTTTGGCATTAACACATTATTTTCAATTCGCTGTTTAGAAATATTTATATATTAATAATATGTTTTAGTGTAGAATGCTCCAAAACCAAAGTTCGCAAATATTTGATATAAAAAATTCTACCTTATTGTACTATACCCAAAAAAAAGGGAAAAAAATATTGTAATTTTTTAAGTTTTTTTTTTAGAAAATTAAACTACAAATAGTTTAAAAGCAGACATGGGTAATGCATAGAAAAGAGTTAAAAATTTCAGAGTCCAAATTACAATTTTCAACATATGGGTATATACGGGTATTGTTTAAATTGTTTACAACTATCGATTTTCGATTTTTTATTAAATAATGTTTTAAACTGTATGAATGCTTTTATTTAGGAGTAGAAAGGTTAACACAACATTAATTTTTTTAATCCTAAAAAATGTTTCTTAACATAACTGTTTAGATTTCAATTTCATATTCAGATTAGTTTCATTCTCATATAAATTTTAGTGCTCAATTTATAAAAAAACATGCTTGAACTTGTAAACAATAATAAGATTTTTTTAATTTACAAATTTCAACAAGATCCAACGTTCTGAATTGCGATTTCAAGAAGATCCAATGTTTTGAATTGCAATTTATAAGTTTATCCGATTGGTCCATTATTTATGATATCCAATTGTAGATTGTTCTGCAGCCACGCAAACATCTGCTCATTTAAATTGTCGAATCTCGCCGGCAATGATATGTATCCAATTTCAAATTCCAAAACTGTCTTCATTTTTGATGAGTTAAATTTTGATGGTAGCTGATTTGCGCCCATTATTTTATATATTTTTCCAATCTCCATATCAGAAAGTTTAATCCACCGTTTGATGGAACTAAGATGGTGCAATTCAGGTATAAATTTTGACGTCATTTGTTGCACTAACTTCCTCTCTCCAAATAAAGCACCAGTAGCAATATATTCCATTGTTCGCAATAATTAATTTTTAGCACAACAATTAAAAAATATTTTTTACAACAATAAGATTTAATGTTTTTCACTAAAATTTCGAAACAATTGTGATTGAAAAGTTATGCTATAGTCTTTTATAATAGAAAATAGCATGATGACGTCAGTTATCACACTTTATGTAGCCATGCAGGTTAAAACCTGTTGCTTCATTTTTTTGAATATTAGACAAAAATCTCCACTATTAATATCAGTATACCTCCTAGTGATGTCAGCTTACAATTTATACGAGTTTAAACTTGTTTTCAGATAAAAATATAATATCATATGATAACATCCATTTTTGTAAATTAGAAAGAAATCTTTGCTATTAATATCAGTATGCCTTCTAATGTCAATTTTTCAAACTTACGCACAGGGATCGCTAGTATCCAGACTACGATCGCCATCTAGTAGTTAATTTACAGTGCTCAAAGGTGGCTGCGCCATCTGTTGACAATTTTTCAAACTTACGCACAGGGATCGCTAGTATCCAGACTAGCAGCGCCATCTAGTAGTGAAATTTAGAGTTCTTCGGTTAAGCTAAGTTCGCTTAGGCCCCATTAGCTTAGACCAAATTTCCTTAGGTTCGGTTAGGTTAGGTTAGTTTAGGTTAGACAAAATTTTGTTGGGTTCAGTTAGGTTAGAAAAAATTTTGTTTGGTTCAGTTAGGTTAGACTAAATTTCCTAGGTTCGGTTCGGTTGGACCAAGTTCCGTTAGGTTCAGTTAGGTTAGAAAACATTTTCGTTCACATTACTCCACCCAGCTCCACCCTCCACCCGGAGGTTTCTAGAACCGCCCCGGTAGCTCTACCTCCTCCCGATGTCGCTCAAAAAATCGGGAGAAAGGCAAGAGGCTCCCAAATGTTCATTTTCTTACTACTATCAAGTACATCTCCATTTTGTACGGAAATCCCTTCAGCCATGTTTTCAGCAACAATACGGCTTATAGCTTATTGGATTTCTGTTTCTCATCGCAGACAAGTTTCTACATCAAGTTCTTCTTGCAGCATCTGCACCTTGGATTTTGAATTCTAACCTAACAATGGACACTGTACCCGGTGTTGTATTTTGGGCCCAAGCCTAACGCATGCACACTGGTTTTGGATTTTTGATTCGAACCTAACACTACTGAAGATTAGGTTTTAATCGAACGTACGTGCATACTGGACTTCAAACCCAGATGTCTGACGCTTACTCTATGTGATATGTGAACGGTGATTGTTTGTAATTACTGATAGAAATTAAATTTGTTTACACAGTGTATATGCGATTAACTGCATAATTTTGCAAACTCATCACTTGTTAATAGCGTATTTAATTGGCACACATTACCCTTCATTTTGAATTTTCAATATAAATAGTGTCATTTGTATAATTTTTAACGAGTTGAAACAAGTATAAAACTGTTCAGTTTAGCAAAAAATATTTTCCATTATGAAACTTACGTAAAGAACTTATTTTGTTCGTAGAACGTAAAGAACGTTACGAATCATAAGCCGTTTTAATATTTTGTCATTTGACTGCTGGTAAGTTATTTTTAGTTAACCTGAAAGAATTTTTTGTGTAAATTCATTCTCGGAATTTTAGCGAGTCTTTACATGTATAAAAATTTATTCATGTTTGCAAAAATACTAACCATTATAGGTGATCATAATAATAGTAATAATAATATCTGGGTCAGAATTCGTTTGTGGGGAATGATGGGAGTTCGTTTGGTTCAACGTTTGTCATGTGAGTAAAGTTGCTGTAAGAATACGAGTGTGGCTGACTGTAATTGAGAATTTCATAAGAAAAAACTAAAAAATGTTATTAGGAATTATTCGGTTTGAAAGCCTTTGGTGGCTTCATATTTGAAAAGTGTAATAAAAAAAATTCACCTTTTTAGAGACCGTAATTAATTTTATGACTTATTTTGATAAAAATACTTTTATCATTTTCAATTTTTCTATGTTATGTACCTACATGAACACTGCCATGTATAACAATTGTATGTTGATCTGGTAAAAATAATAAAATATATATTCACAAAAAATTTTTCTATATTTTTGAATTGTGTTAAAAAAAAGTTTAAGTTCTATATGGAAGTATATGTAACTTAACTAAAAGTTAATATTATATTATAAAAATGTGTTGAATAGGATAGTTTCACCCCGGTTGAAGGCTCCCAGTGGAAACAAAATCAACTGCTAAATCACATCCAAGTAACTAAATCGTAGCTGATGAAATTTAGTACACAGAGAGACACTATTTACCCTGAGTTAACACATGGTGTAACCTTATCCCGATTAAATGTTCCTGTGGGATTCAATATCAGTTAATTAATAACAGCAAAAAATCATAGATCGTTGATAGTGCTTGTACTAAAGTTGGGAATTTCAAAATGCAAACTAGGGACCTCCAGTGAGGATAAATGTATCCTGTGACCGCGAGATGCAATTCGTATGTTTTTTTTATTTCCGAAATTTTCAAGTCCACACTGTAGGTAATTATTACAGACAATATTGCAAATCCCCAAAAACTCAGTATATAATTTCTTCAAACATATGTATAGTTTCAGGTAATATTTTTCTGAGAATTTAGATATAGCGAAAAAATCCAATCCAGTTAAAGGACAGTAAATAATTACTACAAATAATTGAAAATTCCCAAAATCTCATTATCTAATTTCTTCAAACGTACAGTTTCAGGTAATCATTTTTTGGAAATTTCCGATTGTCGGTAGATAAGTAGTTTGCAAACAAAAACATCACAGATAGAAAGGATGCAGAGTAACGCCTATTCTTAATTTCTGGCACATTATTTAATGTGCCAGAAAGTAAGAATTTGTATAAGATGGAAATTGTTTGGAAATTTCCGATTGTCGGTAGATAGTTTACCAAACAAGAATATTAACGCCTCTAATTAAATTAATGGGCCAGAAGTTAAAAATTTGTATAATAATTTAAATATTGCCCATATTGTAACTGGTAAAAAACCATTTTTAGTTTGACTTTATGTTTTTAAACCAGATACTTGCACCCTCCGAGGTTTCTTACAGATATTATCAATTTTGTTACTCATTGCGTTTTTGATTTCCGTCTTGTATTGAAATCAAAAATATTTATCAGCTTTTGTTATTTTTGTTATTTTTCATAAATAATGGATTTAGGAAGTATGTCATCGTTTAACACGTATATGAAGGAAGTTGGAGTCAAGAGTGTAGTTCAAGATTTGGATCTGATAACTTTTCGTGGAAATGGATTACTGACTTGGCAGTGCACAAAGAGACGGTGCCGCTCACGAGAATCCGTGAGAAATAATACTGTATTTGGGCTTTCTAAAATTCGGCCTGAAAAATTTTTGATTATTTTATTAGGGTGTATTTTAAAATACCCATCGAACGTAATAGTTAAAGAAAGTGACGTGAGTCAAAAGGCGGTTTATCACTTAATTAAGGATTTTCGCGAAATGCTGAAGTAGGCATTGGGGCACTTGGCAACGCAATGTAATTGCCTATATTGCAGGGGCAGTTGTGTCCGTAAAAAATTGCATATATTCCATGTTGCGACGTCGGTCGGTCTGTCGGCCATGTTGTGATGCAACGACGGTCGGTCGGCCATGTTGTGATATCAGTTGTTGGTTGATTGGCCATGTTGTGATGCGACTTCAATGATGGGGTGATGACATAACTTTTCTTTTCTCTTCCAAGTTGGCTTGCGGATTAGAACTTATGAATTTGTGTACACTGAGCCGGTGCTTTACCGATCGGACCACGACGGGGGCTCGTCTATACTATATTAAAACTGAAATACTTTTTAACAAGTAGTCTTCAGCAAGCTACTTTTAATGAACTGGGTCAATTTTCGGTAAATTTTGACAATGTCTTTTACTTTTGATGGCCCGAGTCAATTTTCGGCAATTTTTGGCAATGTTGTTCATTTCGGCTGGCTATTTTTAAGACGTCATTCGTACAGATTTTGAGGGCTTTCGATAGAATGTCCTAGTGTCTGGTTTGTAACGACGCTTGTACAGACTTTGTGGCATCCTCCATGGTAAGACGTTGTGCAGAACGGTCTCGACAGCTTGTGACGTCACCCGTCCAGATTTTGAGTTTGAAATTTTGGTGTATTTAAATTAAAAAAAGTTTCGCATTGTTAAGAATCGAACTCGGTGATGTTTGTACGTGAAGCAGCGATGCTAGCCGTGGGACTAGCCCGCCTCTTAATACACGAATACTTGAAACAAAATGTTTGAGTTTATTAATCGAAAATATTATATGAAATAGTTCGCCGTAAAAGAAAAAAATATGCTAAAGGTAACTTACGATCTCAAGTTATAAATTTAGATATTCTTAACAGTTTGTAGTGCGAAATTAATTCATATTTTAATTATTTATTACAAAGTAATATTATAGGTTATTTTATAAGAAAAACTGTACTTGCTGACTTCAGTTTTCCCGGCTAACGTAAACTGAACACACACGTTGTGTACACATAGTAGGCATGGGGCCAGTTGACAACGCAATGTGATTGCCTATATTCAGGGGCAGTTGTGTGTCTGTGTGTGGAAAAATGCATATATTCAGGAGAGTAATGTTTGATGTTAGTATGTGACGTCATACGTGGTGACTTTCCGAGGTTGCGACTAGCTACAATCCAAATTCGATCCAACAAAAATGCAAACATTTGTGATGCTGGAAAATGATTTGCTAACGTTACCGAGTCGATTCAATAATATGGATATTTAAAAGTTCAACCTGATAAAAAATTCGCCACAAGTAATTTGTCTTATTAACCATGGAGAAATAGAAAAAACATATTCGGTGAAATTCAAGTTAATAAATGTGTTGGATTATTACAATAATGTGCCGTATTATGTTGAAAACAATTTATAATTGTGTTGAAATATTTCAGAATTCTGTATATTTTGTTGGCAATAAATGGCAACTGAAAATTGACATACTTTTTCATTTATGTATACTCAATCCCTTTTCCAAAATAAAACACAAATATTTTTCCTAAAACAGATATTTATTTACAACAATAAAAAAATAGGTATTTACATTTTATTATTACAACACCGTTAATATAAAGAAATAACATTCTCTAAGGTGCAAAATCCACAAAAATATTCTTCATGTCGAGAAGTGTCTTATGCTGTTCTGTTGAATCTTAATTTGAGGCAGGTGAATACACTCTTACAGGTTCATACTTGTTGTCGTCGGTATAAGCTACGTATATTTGAGGTGACGAATCTTTTCTTGTTCTCCTCTCAACAAGTTAGTACGTAGGAATAATCCACTGTTAGCACCTGATCCAATATTATTCTTTGGCATAAAACTCAATTTTCTTAGAAAAATTCTGTTTTCTAACGTTAATTGTCAGATATAAATCACCATCATTTTCACCACCACTATCATCATCATCATCATCATTTAATATGTATTTTCTTAACAAAGGTTCAGTATCAATAAAATCTCATATTGTTCTAATTCACCAATTTTGATACTATCCTGCGCCCACTATTATGCTTCTTTAATTTATCAAGTTTCTTCGTTAATTCCTCTAGATGTTTATTATTGCTGGAATAATGTGCAAAGTTATTAGTTTTCATGTGGCTTCTTTCGAATAAATTGCGCATAATTTCAAACACTTCTTTTCCAACTCGCGTCGTGGTCATTAAATTTCTTAATATATATACTGAAAGATTTGGATCATACAAATATTCATCATCATCATCATCATTATCTTCATCATATTCTGAATAACCATTATGAAGGGTAGTGTTTTCATCCGCTGTTGATTTATCATGTTTGAGAAGTTTAACTTTTGCATCTTCATTTATTGAATTGGCTGTTGGATATCGTTTTCTTTATATTTGATTAAAATAATTTTTATCCTCTTGTTCGTCTCCCTCATCGTCCTTTACGGATGTATTCTGAAGCTCTTTGATCATTAGTATATCTAGAACTGTTTGTAAAAGCCCAGTCATAATTATAGAGAACGAAATTGATAGTTTGAAATTTTACCTACATTCAACTGTTATACAACGTATTTTAAATTTCTGGTTATAATATAGCCATTTTGCAACATATTTTAAACTTCTGGTTACAATATAACTATTTTACAGCATATTTTAATTTAACGGTTATAATATAATCATTTTATAACAATGGTTTTAATATAACTATTTTATAACTAATTTCAAACCATAAGTTGGGCTGAACCACACGCGTCCATATATTTAGCGTCATTTTCGTTATAAGTGTTACATTATATAAGTGATTGGTTTTATTGCAAGCAATTTCCACATATAAATATTATCTATAAAAAATGAAATCGATGTTTAAAAATAAAATTAATAGTCGTAGAACGTTTAAAAGTCAAATCAGTATCAAATAATAATGTGAAAAGCAGTGAAATTGTTGAAAATAATACTCATAATAATATTTTCTAAAATGGAAGTAGTGCTGCCATGTTTGTGGATAGTGTTTTGCTAAATTAAAACAATAGGTACTTCTGAATGTTTTGTTAGTGAAAATTATGAAGGGGTTGCAAGCATTTCATCTGAAAAGTTGCAAAATGACGATAAACAACTTAAAGATGAAATTTGGGAGTGGTCTTTAAAACATAATATACCGACTACAACGTTAAATGCTTTGCAGCAAAATTATAATAATTATAAGTAAATGTTAAATTAACATTGAAATTTACTATTTAATAACGCAGAAAACATTAAGCAAAAATTTTATTTTTTGTATAGTTATACTTTTTTTCTATATTTACATTTTTTATTTTCAAAAAATCTTATTTAAAAATTAAATACTATTGTCCTATGGGTACTATATAAAAACCGCATCTATAAAAAATAAGTATACTCTGTTTCTAACAATTTTTTTACATGTTAAAATTTATATGTTCTTATTTCTCTAAAACAAAATGTAGAAGTTTTAAATAGACTCAGTATAAATTAGAACTAAATTAAACTGTTATTAAATTATTTATTGAATATATTTACTTTGAAGTTTCAAAAAAAAGTTGCTAAAAATAAAGGATTTCAAATATTTTTATATTAAATATATTTATTACATATTAAACTTATCTCAAAAATTAATAAATAATTAAATAAATGTACCTATCTCTATTAAAAAATATCTCTAATTTTTCAGTTCGTTATAATACAACTGTGTTCCATTATTTATAATAAAACATATTTTTAAATTCATAAAACTTTATACGTAATCAATGTAATAAATATATTGTATATGGTATAAGAAATACGTATTTTTGTTACCTGTCAAAATTAATTTGTACCAAAGAATGTTACTTTTATGATTGAATTTAAAATAAATTGATCTTGTAAATTTAAATTGTCTTTTTTTATTTTTAATTTAAGGACGTCGGATTTAATAATAAAAAATTACTATTAAACGTTAGCCTAACAAGAAAAAAAAAGTTGGCTTAATGGTTTCATTTAACGTTATTCTAACGTTAGAAACAATCCAGAAAATAACCTAGGTTGTAAGAAAACTTGGCAAAAACGGTTACGACAACGTTTGTCAAACGTTCGTCAAACGTTATTATAACTAGTATATAACCCCTTTACTTTAAGGTTATTTTAAACCTTAGAGTAACGCTAGAAGATAACCATAGTTCAAAGATCTATTTAAACGTTAATCTAAAGTTAGTAAATAACGTTACTTTAAAGTTGTTATTAAACTTTAATCTAACGTTTGAAAATACCCTTGGTTTAACGTTTTCTTATAACGTTAATCTAACGTTAGAATTAACCAAGAATATAACCACAGTTGTAAAAAAACTGGACAAAATCGGTTATGACAACATTGGTCAAACGTTTGTGAAACGTTATTATAACTAACTTTTAACATTTAAGGTTTTATAACCCATGTTATACAACGGTTATATAACCGTTGTCGAACTTTAGCTTGTGTATTTGGACAGTGATCATTTTGACAGTGCTGAATAGTTCGGCTGTTGTCGCAAGACTGGCCAGTTTGTATGTCAGCAAGATTTTACATAGACTGACACTCACAACGTTACAACCGCCGCCGGCCTCCGCCGCCACTCCACCACCGCCCGCCGCCGCCTTATGAAAATAGTATTGTTGAAATTGATGGGAATGTTCGTGAGAAGTACATTAGAGATTACATTAAATCATCATTTCCAACAATGCCCTTTTGGCGATGAGCAGCCGCAATTAATTGTTGCTATATAATGATAGACAAATTGCAAATACTATACTATATATACAACTAGCCGATATCAATATTAGAAAGCCTGGTGCTTGCCTGTCTGCTTATTTATGCGGCGGCGGTGGGACTGATTGGGCGATGGGTGCTTCTTCGACCGTGGTGGTTGGCGGCGGACGTCTAGGCGGGCGGTGGTGGAGTCGTGTTGGCGGCGGGGGTGACGGTGTGAGTGTCAGTCACACCGTCTATAATAAACATCTAGAGGAATTAACGACGAGACTTGATAAATTAAAGAAGCATAATATTGGGCGCAAGATAGTATCAATAATTGGTGAATTAGAAAAATATGAGATTATTGATATTGATCATTTGTTAAGAAAATACATATTAAATGATGATGATGATGATGATGAAAATGATGATGATGATAGTGGTGGTGAAAATGATGGTGATGGTGATCATCGCGGAGTGGTTAACAATGGATATTCATCGATTCACCCATTTCTACAGGCTATATCATCAGTCGAATCCTTAAAACGAGGAACTAGTGACAAGATTTCATCAGTCAATGGTCGTGGCCTGTATTTAAGACCATATAGACGGTATTAAGAATTCGGTTTTTTAAATACTTGTGTGAAAACAACGAGCTGCTACTTGAAAGAAGACCGACCGTGTGAAAACTTCATTTGATTGTATAGAATTAAATTTGACAAACATGTTAGTATTTAACGATACGAAAGAAAGTATCAAGCATTTTTCAACCTATTACTGAAACAAACCGACTACATCCAAAAAACGACCAACCACGTATGGAAACTGAACAACCACATCTAGAAAGAGACCAACTACAATTAAAGTTAGAAAACAGAATTTTTCTAAGAAAATTGGATTTTATGCCAAAGAATAATATTGAATCAAGTGCTAACAGTGGATTATTCCTACGTGCTAACTTGTTAAGAGGAGAAGAAGAAAAGATTCGTCACCTCAAATAGCTTATACCGACGATAACAAGTATGAACCTGTAAGAAAGTACTCACCTGCCTCAACAGAACAATATACAACACTTTTCGATGTGAAGAATATTTTTGTGGATTTTGCACCTTAGAGAATGTTATTTCTTTATATAAACGGTATTGTAATAGTAAAATGTAAATACCTATTTTTTATTGTTGTAAATAAATATCTATTTTAGGAAAAATATTTGTGTTTTATTTTGGAAAAGGGATTGGGTATACATAAATGAAAAAGTATGTCAATTTTCAGTTGCCATTTATTGCCAACAAAATATACAGAATTCTGAAATATTTCAACACAATTATAAATTGTTTTCAACATAATACGCCACATTATTGTAATAATCCAACACATTTATTAACTTAAATTTCACCGAATATGTTTTTCCTATTTCTCCATGGTTAATAAGACCTATTACTTGTGGCGAATTTTTTATCAGGTTGAACTTTTCAATGTCCATATTATTGAATCGACTCGGTAACGTTAGCAAACCATTTTCCAACATCACAAATGTTTGCATTTTTGTTGGATCGAATTTGGATTGTAGCTAGTCGCGACCTCGCAAAGTCACCACGTATGATGTCACATACCAACATCAAACATTACTCTCCTAAATATATGCATTTTTCCACACACAACTGCCCCTGAATATAGGCAATTACGTTGCCAATGACCCCATGCCTACTATGCGTACACAATGTGTGTGTTCAGTTTACGTTAGCTGGAAAAATTAAAGTCAGCAAGTACAATTTTCCTTATATATTGTGTATTAAAGTCAGCATTTACAATTTTTTAATATGTCATATGTATATTCTGATTTATTTAAACATTAATTGATAGGCTTTTAGTCACATATGTACATATTATTTTCAAATTTTCGAATTGTCATATGTTTATGTATTTTTTATACAAAATAATAAATTAATATATTACACGGTTAAAAATCTTGGAGTAATTTTTTAATCCAACCTTAACTTACTGGAAAAACTAAATATTAAAATACTAAAATTAAATCCTGCCTTTATATTAAAATATTTCTAATATTTTTTGGTATTCAAGTTTAATCTATTTATATTATTTCCATAATTTAAACCATTTTTTATTAAAATATAATATAAAATTATTGAAATCACAAGAATGAAACCAAAAAAATACTAGAAAGCAATTCAAATTTTATATAAATTTTTTAATTCCAAATTAAAGAATACTTAGATTTTAATCTTAATTTGGTTTCAATCAATTAGATTTAAATATCTGTGTGTTCTCTGTTGGTGTTGTCAGTCACAAGTGAATACCCAGTTTGTTATTATGTCCTCACTCCAACCTATTTAATTTATAATATTGTTTCTCTGTTGGTCTCCAACGAGCTGTTCGGTTGGTTAGTTGACTAAGTTAACATCAAGAAATATTTCCCACGGAATATCAAAATATGTATGTATAAATGCGTCACCAATAAGCCACACACACGACACACACAACTCGTAGCTTCAATTATTTTGTTTGTTTTCGTAACTTGAGAGTCGGGCTTAAAGCATTTAAATATAACAATACTTGAATATTTAAAAATGTAATTTCAATTGTTTGTATAAAGTCATTTCTCTTATTAAATAAATTACCGTTCATTCCCAAAATGTTTTCTTTTTATTGAAATTTTGAATTTTCCTTTTTATTGAATTACAACTGACATGGATCCCTGAAATAATAGTCGATATTGTTTATCAATATAAAAATTCAAATAAATTATTTTTTAATTCAGGTTTTTATACAAGGTACGTAATGTCGGTTTTAAGTATAGAACGATATATGGAAAAATAAAGTATTTTAATTTTGTCATCTATTTTCTAGGTGCGTAACTACTATGAAATCGTTTGGTGTAAAGCTGTAAAACATAACTGATTTTGATAATAGAATGATTATTGATAGATGAGCGGTATGGTAATTTAGATAAGGTATTTTCCCCGTTTGGTTTCGAACTCAAGATCTACCAGACAAGAGCGAAGGGTTCTGATTTTTATTTAAATCAAAATTACAATTATTTATCCGGACAACTTCGGCGATGTAATGTAGCAGTCAGCATAGAATTTAAGCACTTCAATTATGTGGTAAGTCTTTACAACTAACATTTAACTGACAATAATTCTACTTATTTTCCTCTTTATTTACAGGTTTTATTATAATGTTATGAAAAATTATAGTTCAAGAAAAAGAAAAAATCGGAAGAATCTACTGAACACGTTCAAGAAGAAGCAGACCATGAGCTAAGCCCGGAAAACCAATTTTTTTTAGAAATTCACGTTTATTTTGTTTATTGTGAAAAAAATCAATAAAATGTTGGTAATACAAAAATGCAATTTGAGTTTCAATATAACCTTCATTACAATATTTAGTAATTAAAATATTAGACTATAATACAGACAATATTAAAATTTCAAACCAAGGAAACCTATCTTTTAATACATATTTGGTTTAAAATATAATCCACCGTTAGCTATTTTTAATACCTTTTGAATTTAGAATCTTAATATTCATAGTATTAGTTTGTAATACAACTGGAATAAGATTTGGTTTTGTGACTCTAAACCAAGTTCAATTAACTTTTAATATCAGTTGTATTACAATAAATTTTTTAATAAATGGAACCGATTAGATTTTAATAAAATTTTGGTGTTGCCATATATGTAACCTCTGTTAGATTACTTATTAAACCAATATTTTTAACCGTGTAGGTAATTAAATACATATTTAGTTTTGAACAGAATGTGTGCATAATTCACGATGTTTTTTCTCAGAAACGATATTATAACATGAATATTTAAAAATTTAATATTTTTAACTTTAACAAAAGTGATATTGTTATATATGCATTTATTATTACCGATTTGGTATGTACAAAACTTTTTTTATTTTATTTTTTATTTTCATCACACTTACGTTACCTTTATTGCCTTTATATGTATACCTATATATATATATATATATATATATATATATATATATATATATATATATATACATATATATATATATATATATATGTACATTTTGAATACCCTATATATGCTTCACTTATAGTATCATAGAAAGAAACAAACCTTCCTTGGTGTTCCGTTTTGCGCGGCATTCGTGTAATAACATGCTGTATGAAAATTAGGTTCCGTGCATGCACACAAAGTTATATGTATAATCGAGAAACTACTAATTCGCTATATAATTATCAAATACCTATAATTAATTATATTCTGCGCCACCTCCGTTTTGAAAATATGGCTATGTAAATTTTTCAAAAATGGCTTAAAATGGCACTACGACAAGTTTTTTAAATTTTCAAAAATTATTTCTGAAAATTATTTTAGATAAATAGTTATGAATAAATTGTATGCCCGTATCTATTTGTAACATAATATGTGTTGTAACCAACTACACCCATAAAAGCAATAAAATATTGACCACGGGATGCTACCCGTGTGTTTCCCTTTTTGTATTGAGTTGCAATTTTAGGGTCGGGTCGACCTTTTTCAACCGCGGGATGCAATTAATGATCAGCCGATAAAATAAAGTTCATAATCTAGTTTGCATTTTGAAATTCCCAACTTTAGTGCAAGCAATATCAAGTATCTATGATTTTTTGCTTTGTTACATATAAATCCATATTGAACTTAAACTTTTTTTTAACACAATTTAAAAATATTGAAAATCTTAAAAATATAAAAAAATTTTTACTAAAATAAGTCATAAAATTAATTACGGTCTCTGAAAAGGTGAATTTTTTTTTTATTACACTTATAAAATGTGAAGCCACCAGAGACTTTCAAACCAATTATTCGATTTTCTTTAGGTTCTGATGTCTACTGCTTTGTTTTTTTTTTTTTTTTAACATCCTCGTTTATCGATTATCAGTTCTAAATAGAACTATAAATCGAGCGATGATAGAACATAACGGGAATGGTGATTACCCACTGGTAATCACTCAAAATAAATTATATACTAAATATAATATATACTATTCATTAAAAGCTAAATAAATCGATACCTTAATTCTAAATTGTTCTGTCTATTGAGTCTATACAAAGAGTCACTATTGTCAAGTAGGTTAAGGGCACACACATTAGGGTGATTTTCTAGGCGATGAATGTATTTATCACTGTATCGTAGTATTTCCTCTCGCACTGTGGGCACATGAAGACTGCGATGTATGTCATCGTTACGCACGTACGACGGGGAAACACTAGTGGCTCGTAGCACTTTAGATTGAAAACGTTGCAATATCTCAATATTGCTAACACTAGCAGTACCCCAAAGTTGAATACCATAAGTCCATACTGGTTTGATAACACTTTTATAAACTAGCACTTTGTTTGTTAAAGACAGCTTTGATTTACGACCTAGAAGCCAATAGTACTTAGAAAACTTAACATTTAGTTGTTGCGTTTAGTCCAAATATGCTTACGCCATGTAGTTTTCTATCTAGATGCATACCTAGGTATTTAACTTCAGTAGCTAATGGTAACACCACATCATTCAAACTAACTGCAGGGCAGGTTCCTTTTCTCATAGTAAATGTAACTTGCAGTGATTTCGTTTCATTTACTCGAATACGCCATTTATGTAACCATTGCTGTATTCGACGTAAGCTAGATTGTAACTTTTGTGATGCAACATTTAGATCTTCATCAGTAGCTAGTATAGCAGTATTATCAGCAATTGTTGCAGTAGTATTTTCTTCATCAACCGGCAGATCTGCAGTATATATAAGATAAAGAACAGGCCCAAGAACACTACCTTGTGGTACACCGGAACGAACTGGAAACATTTCTGATATTTCACTCTGAAACTTTACATGGAAGTAACGATCTGACAAATACGATTTCAGTATTAAGTAAAATGATCCAGGAATATTTTTCCTTAATTTATACAATAAACCAGTATGCCACACTTTGTCAAATGCTTGACTCGCGTCAAGAAAAGCTGCAGTACAATATCTTTTTCTTGAAGAGAACGTTTGATCATATTAACTACACGATGAACCTGTTCGACGGTTGAATGTTTTGTCCGAAAATCAAACTGATGATCTGGAATAATTTTAAGGTTATCGATGCAGTCTTCTGACAAATAACTTTTCGAACATTTTGGATAAAACGGGGAGTAAACTGATTGGTCTGTACGACGCCACCTCATTTACTGGCTTCCCCGTGTTTTGTATTAAAATGATTTGAGCTAATTTCCAAACAGCAGGGAAATATTTTAGCTTTAAAATGGCATTAAAAATTAAATTTATCATCATAATACCTTTATTAGGCAATTCTCGTAGAATCCTAACTGTGACAAGATCATAGCCAGGAGCTTTCTTTCAGATCAATCTTTTAATTTCCTTTGGCGAAAAAGGTTCAACTGGGACAGTTGGCTCTGAAGATGCTTCTAAAAGTTGAGTTTCTTCGATATTTAAGTTGTCTCCGTGATTGGGTTGAAAAACTTCAAATAATGTTTCAGCAAAAAGTTCTGCCTTTTCTCCTGCACTTTTTGCCCAACTTCCATTATTTCCACGAAGTGGTGGTGTTGGCTGTTGTGGCTGTTTAATGCGCTTAGTAGCTTTCCAAAGGGAGCAGTCAGATGCTTCAGTTGGACAAAGATTTTCAAGATAATCTTCAATAGCATCCTGTTTTAATTTGTTCAGTAATCGCTTTAACTTTTGGGATATTCTGTTAAAACGATTTTTGTCTCCTGGAAACCTGGTTTGTTGCTAAATTCTTCTTAGCCTCCGTTTTTCTAAAATCAAGTCCTTAACTGTATCTGGTGAGGTAACTTTGTCACCTGAATTATGTATTAACAATGTCTGGAGTGGATTCACAAGCAGCAGATTGAATGATTCTAGTAAAATTTACCACTGCTTGACCTAACTCTAATTCTGATTTTAAGGATGTTCTTAAGGTAATTTTGTTGTCAATATAGTTTCGAAAGTAATCCCAATCTATATGTTTATCGAACAGGACAGGTATTTTCTCTTTATGGATTAATTTACTGCTAACTGTAAGCAGAACAGGTGAATGATCCGATGATAAGTCAAAACATGACTTTATCTCCATGTATCTACTAGATATATTTTTCGTAACAAATAGGTCCAGCAAATCTGGAATTTTATTTAGGTCAGACGGCCAATAAGTTGGTTCACCCGTAGATAGATGATTCAGATTGTTTTCATCGATAACTTTTAGAAGATTTCTACCTTTAGGGTTGATGAGCCTAGAACCCCAATGCGTGTACTTAGCATTGTAGTCATCGCCTGAAATAAATCGATTTCCAAGAATGTCGAAAAAATTTTGAAACAAATCCTGCATATCTTGGAGGACAATACACAGCGGAAAAAGTTATTGGTCCAATCCAATCTTCTACCACTACACTTGTTGCTTGAAGGTATTCTTCATTATATTTTTGTAGCTCATGATGTTTTAAGCTGTTCTTAATTATAATTGCTGTACCACCGTGGCCTCTACCACTAGGATGTTTCGTATCATAAACAGTATAGTTTCTTATTTTAAGATAACTTCTCTGAGTGAATCTCGTTTCAGATATTAGGGCTATATCTATGTTATGATCTTGAAGAAATGTTTCAAGTTCCAGACGACGGTTTAGTAAACCATTTGTATTCCATAAAAATATTTTTATGGATAGAGCCATTTTATTTCATCTTAGCGACCAGCGTTGTTAATAGATTAACCATAGAGTAATAGAGACAACATATCTATGCCTACACTACTGGAACCAGTGTAACATGTAAGAGATAGACAATATGTTGTATACACACACTGGGTTTACATTGTATTAGTGCGATTTTGTGTATTTGTGTGAGTAACGCAGATAGTAGGGGCGGTCACGTGGGTCAGACACCACACGCATGTACTAGGGGATGTAACCGATGTAACAATACCAACAACAATCAAGTCCATTATCGTGTGGTTGATCTTCAATCATGGCTACTGACAAACTGACAACTAAGAAGCCTAAGGAGCACAGAAGTACACACTCGTGATTTCAGAAAAGAGATAGTTGCGGGGTCTCTGTCCTCCGTGAGATTAACCATCACGCTGTTTTGTTTCATAAGATCTCGAAACATTTCTTTCAGCTCCGAAAATGACTGCTTCATAAAAGCGATTAAATCTTGATTTGTATTATGTTCCGTGGCGGCTTCAATAATGTTAGTGGAGGGCAAATCTCCAAGTGCTTGTGCGTAGGTGAAGTTTTCTCTCACGTAGTTCGGAGATGAAACTCGTGAGATCAAGTTGGATTTAGTAGGCTGCTTTCTTCTCAATGGAGGGTAACGCTTTTCTAAAAGTTTTTTGTAAACGATACAACCTTTATAATTTGCTGGATGATTTTCACCACAGTTAACACAAACAGCAGGGATATCTCTGCTTTTTTTCTCGCATGCACTTGTCTAATGATTTCCAGTACACTTTACATATCTATTGTTGACGCGACTAGGTTTTTTGTGACAATTTGGTAAAACTAAAATCCTATTAAATTTTGTTGTAAACTAAATCAAAAAAAGATAGCGGACTGTAAAAATGGAATGAATACAAAATTGAAACTGTACTCACCGATTATTCCTCTTCCATTTTCTTAATTGTAGATAATTATCGGGTCAAGGAAAAAATTTGGAAGGTAAGGAGTTATAGGTGGTGACCCTTATTGAAATTTATTTCATTCGTTCAGGTGAGTTCCGTGTAATTTTGTACTGATGCTAATTTTCACTATGATTTTGAAGGTAGTTAAACTAATTGAAAAAAATGAACTAACGCGAAATTTCTAATGCGAAACAACACTAATTAACACTAATTTTAATTGTGAGTTTCTTTGTTGCGAAAAAAACTACTCTAATTGTAAGTAACTTTTGTACAAACGAAAGACTAATCGCGAACTAGTTGCATCGATCAATTCTATCTAACTAAGTATGATGTAACAATTGAACTAAAAATTTGCGGTAATAAAGGCTACCGGTGCAAGCCCGGTAGCAATGATCCGTACATCGATGGATCCAATCAATGACTGACTATGTACTACCACTGTTCTATTTTTCAAAAAAAAACAAAAAAAAACAACGACGTTCAAATGGTTCAGACCAATGAATTATGTAATCAACAACTGGGGCAAACATCTATAAATACGTCCACAGTTGTTTTGGGTGTGACCAAATCTCTGGCATCTCTTATATTGTGGAATTTCCCTTTTTTTTATTAGGTGGTTCAAATTTTACAATTTTATTTCCCATTTTTGTGACCTGGTAAATTGATTTGTTATTTTCATTATTCTTCAGATCAATAAAGAATAAAGGTAATGGTTCTTTGGTTTTAGCATGTTTTATATTGGATACGTTTTCTACAACATACCCAAGTTCGGCAAGATCTTCTTCGGCAATTTCCTCTTGTGTGGTGGAGTAATGAACATTCCTTAAAACAACTCGAAAAGGTAGTTCTTGTCTTAAGAGATACGTGTAATAATTTACATTACTTGATTTAAAATATGTGGTCAACGCGCGGTATGTAAAAACATCTACTGGTATAATTTTTATTTGCTTATTCATAACTTTAAAGAAGCATTTATTAGTAAAGCCATTCAAATTTAGTTCCTGCTGAAATGATTTAAAATTAATAACAGTTTTTACGAAAATAGGTTGCACTGGTTCTTTTTTATCTTTAGGCAAGCTTTCGGTTGGTATATCTGGGTCTTGAGAAACTCTTTGAAGAATTTCAAAGCGATTGTAGGTAGTGTCCTCCGTCTCCGAATTTTCCTTCTGCTTAACTCTTCTCTGTTCAGCATCTGGACTTCTATTTTTTTACGAGATATTACAACAAAGTCATCTCCTTGCTAGTTGGGTTTTTGACTGGCTGTTGTATTATTTTCCATGGTCGATTTTTTATTCGGGAGGTCGTTATCTGGAATGGAGACCTGCGATGAAGTTCTTAATCTTCTTATAGCATTTTGTTTTTCTTGTTCAAATTTTTCGGTTTGGCTTTTGTCCCTTAATTTGCTAATGGCTGATGTACTAGCTAACTGTTGATCGCTGTTTACTTCATTTAATTCGTCGAACAGTGATGTAGGCTTATTTGATGCAACTGGTAGATAAATATATCTGCTTGTTACATTATTATCTGAACCGTCACTGGCTGATTGCCATAATAGGTACACTTAATTAGTTCACTATAACTAGGTTATTAGGTGTTACACAAAAATATTGTCCAATAAGCATATTGAACAATAACGATGAAAATAAAAAATAAAAATATGAATTCAAAATTAGATAATTGCTGACTAAGCACTGCAAATATTAGAATATGAATTCTTGTACAAATAACCTTAATAAGAATATGGAAACCCAACCATGTTTTTTATTATTAATAATCATAAATAATTATTTAACAAAAAACACGTCCGCTCACGATGGGTAACCGTATCGAACTATTATTACTTTGTGAAATAATTTGACATAGGAAAAAATAAGCTTTTGTTGACTGTAGTCCTTTTTATTTTACTTTTTATTTTATTTTATATAAACAGGCTTGTTTACGAGTAAGATATTGGATTAGCTAGAGGTTTTCTTTTAAGTTAACAGCTAAGTGATTTGCCTTATCTAATTCTTCTTGAAGCACCAGTAACAAATTATTGGCAGTGTTACTTTTTCTTCTTCTTCTTCTTATTGTTTTTAGAATCTGAAGATATTACACTTTTTCCATACATAACAATATCCGACGCTGCCAAATAATCAAATTGTATTTTCTATTAGCTTTCATAACACGACTTTAGGCTAAAGTTAAAAGAATTAAGTGTAGTGAAATTTGGCAATAAAAACATATAGATGTACGACAATTGTATGTATAACAATATACTTAAAAAAGACAAAATATAAAGTATATTTTCAGACACCAGAAAATATTGAATATTATAATATTTAAACAACTAAAAATGAATTAAACTCTTATTAGTACTTCTTTTGTGGTATTCACTTTTAATTTTAAAATAAATTGTAGGATCAGTTAAAATACTCATTATTGGCAGGCAATACAAAACCCTAATCTATTATAAATACATCGAAATATGTATAAAGAAAGCTGTAATGATGACGCTGTATAAAAATCTGATAAGATATTTTAATAATTTAATTATCGTTGTAAGAAAATATATTTTAATTAAAATATTTAATTAATTTTATTTTAAAGATTAAAGATAAATAATAATTTGATAACAGCAATAGAAAATTACGGGATATTCAAAATATTAATTATAAAAATGGCAATGTTTTTTCAGTAGTTCAAAGAAAAATTACGCAGAACGGATTTATGCTCATTCCACCTTATAATAAAATACAAATATATATATATATATATATATATATATATATATATATATATATATATATATATATATACATACATATATATATATATATATATATATATATATATATATATATATATATATATATATATATATATAAGCCAAAAAACGGCGATTGGACCCAAATTACCTATGTACCAAAAGGCACCGTTTACGTGTAAGACGAGTTCAAAGTTTACTTAAGAAATCAAATTTTTGTACGCTGTTTAGAAATGCGTGAACCAATTTTAATGAAATTTGGTAACTGCGCATTTCCGGGAATGCTACTATTTTCAGTAACCAAAAAAGCCCCCAAAAAAATCCTGAAAAATAAATTTGTTTAGGATTTTTTTAAGGATAATGATATGGCTTTAAGATTTTTAAAATAAAAATTTATTACGAAGATTTATTAATTTTGTTCATTTTATGGCTCTTGCAAAAATTCCGTATTTCGAATAGTTTCGAAGAAAAAAGAATTTATTCAGACACTGATAGCCGATGTTGTTAGGAGCTAGTTTACTTTTATTACAGAATTTAGTTGACTATGGGCACAAAAATAAAAATTTTTACAATAAGTTTTCAATGTGGTCTCCACCTTCATTGATGCAAAAACCAGGACGGCGTATAACACAGAGGTGTTTTCTTCTTTAAATATCATCGCCTTTTCGTAGTGCGTTTCATATTTTGAGTCTTGTTCGACAGTTGTTCAGCATTATTAATTTTTTTTAAGTGTACACTTTTGTTTTTAAAGCTTCCCAGATGAAGAAGTCATAAGAACTTAAAGGACCCTTTGGGGTAAAGAGGGGTAAAAGTGCCTAAATGGGAAAGTAAAAAAATTTTTCCTCAGTGCGTGCTCGGATTTTTTTGAAATCGACTTGCATATAGAATAGAGGGAGAGTTAATTTTTGGTGTATAATTGAAGGTCACTCCAAGGTCACGTCCAGAAAAAAGATGCAAAAAACTGTACTTGATGTGCTGTAAAAATATGAAGACGTCACGGAACAAGAATGAGACCATGATTTTCTAACAGAACGTGTTAAAATTAGTATAGAAACTTATTTTCGGAAAATTCGAGATAGTCCAAGACACTCATTTAAAACAATATTTTTTGGATTTCCCGAGTTGACATTTTCTTAAATTATTTTTATTAATTATGTTTACGAGCGTATTGAGACGTTAGCTTAGTATCCTATTTTTCTTGAAGCGACCCATACCCGTTGTCTTAGTATCCGACTAGATTCAAAGGCGTCATTGTTTAACCTGACTGACTATAAAAAGTACGCCTAAGGTGTGATATTGAGTATTTATGCAATTAATCATCTAAAAACAATTAAATAATAAAAGTCAACACGAATTTAATTAATATTATAGAATAAAAAGTAAAAAATTGGCAACACATTAAAGTGTAGCTCATGTCTTGAATAAAACCTGAAGGACAAAATGTTAACAAATTAAACAATTAAATTGTATTTACAGATATTGCTATTCCTATTAAACGTAGTAATAAATATCAGATTATGTGAAACAGATCTCTTAAGGAAAAATAAAAAAATAATTAATTATCCAGGAGGAAGGACTGGTTAGGTTTCGTACCAACCGAACCGAACGGAAATACAAATCGTCGGCGTTTTCTTCGTGAACATTTGGCGATACGTGTAAATTCATCTACAATTCATGTTTTCACTACCAAGTTATTATTGGAAAGAGAACAGTTTGTTGTTGCTCTTACATAGGTTCCATTATTTGTATTGTTGGAGAAAAATGTTTGAATTTTTTCGTTGTACTCGGGAGCCCGTCACTTCGCTCGCCGGCCCTGGGCTTGCAGTATTTCTTAGTAAGCTGTACATGAATTTACATGTATCGCCAAATGTCCACGAAGAAAGCGACGAAAATTAATATTCCCAGTAATGAAGTTGATAGGAAATCAGATCCCCGTTCTTCGTCCTGGACAACTAATTATTTTTCCTTAAGAGATATGTTTGAGAGAATCTGTTATTTATTACTGCATTCAACAGAAATAAAATAATATCTTTAATACAATTTAATTGTTTAATTTTTTAACTTTTCATCCTTCAGACTCCATTTTAATCTTTGCATCTAAATATTTCGCCAGAGGGGCCAGCTATCAAAAAATGCCCTTTACAAAAGTTGTTATGTACGAAGGGAGACATTAAATGGTGACCTTAAATTTGACCTTGAATTTCACTTTCAAGGTTATTTTGAGGTCAAGTCGTATTTGCAAATGGAACGACATACTTTTTATTTCGGATTCTGAAAGAGCGTGAAATTTCACGTCGAAAATGTTATGAACGAGTTTTTTTTATTGACCTTTAATTTTTCAGTTTTTAGCTATGAAATTTATTAGTTATCAAAAATTAATTTTTCATAAATTTTTAGTGTCATTTTTTTCTGGATTCTGACCTTAGAATGACCTTCACAGGTCATTAAAAAGGAACAGAAGCTCTTATTTTACGTCTCCAAAAGATGCCGACAATTTAAAGTTAGGTTTTTCTTTTAAAATCTAATTTTTGATTATTCTTTGGTGGTCTTTACATTTCTTAAGGTCAATTATAAAAAAATTCGTTTATAGCATTTTCGACGTGAAATTTCGTGCTTTTACAGAATCCGAAATAAAAAGTGGGTCGTTCCATTTGAAAAATACGACTTGACCTCAAAATGACCGTGAAAATGAAATTTAAAGTCAAATTTAAGGTCACCATTTAATGTCCCCCTTCGTACCTAACAACTTTTGTAAAGGTAGTTTTTTGATAGGTGGCCCCTCTGGGGAGATATTTAGATGCAAAGATTAAAATGGGCCACCTATATATATATATATATATATATATATATATATATATATATATATATATATATATATATATATATATATATATATATATATATATATATATATATATATATATATATAATTATATATATATATATATATATATATATATATATATATATATAATTATATATATATATATATATATATATATATATATATATATATATATATATATATATGTTACGCTCAAAGATCGAAATCGCTCATTGAGCGAAAAAATCGACCACAACGCGTTGTGGTTATTTAAAATCAGCCACAACGCGAAATTCGTGTTGTGGCACTTATAAAAACAGCCACAACGCGTTGTGGTTAACTCGAAAAGACCACAACGCGAAATTCGCGTCGTGGCTTTTATAAGATTTGACCACAACGCGACGTGGTCATTTAAAAAAGCCACAACGCGTTCTAGACTGTTAGCTGATGCAATTGTGGCACAACGGACAGGTTGTTATTTGTCAACTGGCGCATTGCAATCAAATACCGTTGAATTTGTATTCATTGTTGATCATTATTTCCAAGTGTAAACATCAGTGCGCTAATCATTGCTAATAAAAAAATTGTATTTTATGAGGAATTGGATGAGTTTATAAAGATAAATACCGATCGCAGTTTTTTCATTAGTAACGAACGATACCAAACGTTACTTCAAAAAAAAAGGAGGCTCAGCTTCTCAAAAAAAGTAATCAACCCCTATCGTCAAAACATTATCGTCGTCTTAAACGATATGATGTTTTAAAAATAAGTGACACGGAAATTGATTGAATATGGATCTAATTAGTGTTTGTGATTCAAAAATCCGTTATTTTTGTAAGGCTGATGAACTGTTTGACATTTTGTGAAAACGCACATATTAAGGGGGCTCACCAGTCCAGAAATTTCAAAAAATTGACTTTTTTGTTTTTGCTGTTTCTTATAGCTATACTTCTCAGAAATCAATTTAAACGCGTTTTTCTCGAAATGATCTTTTTCGACACTTGTGTCAAGATTACTCTAAATCTATTCATCCAAATTAGCTAAAATTTGGACAGAATATTGACAACACATTTCTTTATTTTCTAAACCACAACCATATTTTTTGGATAAAATATGGCCATTTTATGACCATTTTAATCCCAAAAATATGGTAAAATTCCAGATTTTTTTTTAAACTGCCGCCATTTTCTTTCTATACATGCAAAGTTGCTAATTCTGGTTCCGCTTCATTATGTAAAAAAAAAGTGAAGAAACCTGTTTTTTTCGGCCTCTGCACTGATGAGCCTCCTTAACATAGGGCACAAACGGACACGAGGTAAGTAGTAAGTAAACCAGTGTTTCCACACTCGTTTGGCTAAAAGTTACGTTGGCATACTTTAAAAGGTACATTTTTAAACAAAAAGTTACGTAATAGTAACTTTTTGTTGATACGAATTGCCATTTTAAATTATATTTTTATTATAATCTTTTTTAAATTTTTATTTGTCAAAGTAGGTATAATAAAAATATGACCAGTTCATTAATTTATCTTTTTTATTTTCCATTGAATTTTAAGTCAAATGAAGATAACAATAAAGGGAATTGTATTTATTATATTACAATAAAATAAAGATTTATCAATTTATTTTTATCTGACTACAGAGAAGAGATTCAATAAGTTCAAATTTTATAGAATCCTTAATATTTTCTTTTGTGGACATGAGTGCAGATACAGTAGCCGTATGTAATTTATTGCGACGAGAATTTTTTTATTAATTTTAATTGGGTAAATATTCTCTCCAGATTAGCATTCGAAAACGGTAGTACCATTAATAATGAAAATACTTTCTTCAGATTTGGAAACATAGTTCTTCCATCAATTTTTTCTAGTTTAAATACTTTCCGCCAATATTCTGCAGCAGAAAGGCTTGAATTTAATTCATATTTAGCTGCAGATGGTATGTAGTAAAAATTAAGTTAACTTCAGGCATGTACCGTATACGTTTGTGTGCGTGACGAAATTGATAAAAGCAATTAAGTGGGAGTTATGAATTTTTGAATTAAGATATGAATTTGAGAATTGCAAACAATGTACATAATTTTAAAAAGTTACATAAATACGCTTAAAATCTTTTGTTACATACATGTTACATGGAGTGATGAAAAGTTACGAAAAATGTAAGAAATGTAACCTTGTGGCAACACTGAAGTAAACTTACCAAAGAAGTGGAAAATTTTGTCTTTTTAAATTTTTTAAAATAATTATTGACACTTCCCAGTGGCTCTAAATTGAAATTTTAAAAAAAAAAAAACGTATTATTTACATTTTCTTTGAAGACTACTATGCTGAAATTCATAAAATTAAACAATGGATTGCCCATTGTTTGATATTAACTATTTGGTCTATTACAGCTTAAAGGGATCTTGTAGTCAAGACTAGAGGTTCGATTTTGAGATGATTTTATGGGCGTAAGAAAAAAAAAAGTAAACATTTTTAGTATCGATTTTTTTAACAGTTTTTTATTGATATTTGAAAAGTATAAAAATGTATAAAAATTTCAAAAAAATTCAAAATTGAAATCGGTATAGGCCGCAAAGTGGCAACTCAAAAAAAAGGTGTCTCCCAGTTGATGTGATTTCAACCCTCCTGGTGATCTGAAACATAAAATTTTCGTTAATTCTTAATAAACAAGGATGTAGAATTAGTTTGACGTAGCCGATTTGAAAAAATAAATTTTTTCACAAAATGGCGGCCATTTTAAAAAAATCATTTTTCGCCTCCATTTTTCAACTTTGAAAATATTTTAAAAATATTAAAAAAGAAATTCCAAAAATCCCTACGTGCGTCGGACCAATTTTGATAGTATTAGGAAGGTCTGTACCAAATTTCAAGTAAATCGGTGCATTCGAACTTGAAGTATCATATCAACCGTATCGAAAAAAGCAGTTTCGAGTAATTTATATTAAAAATTTGAATTTAACACTGAAAGGATACACAGTACACAGGAAAAAATAACCTTAACTCCGAAAATAATTCGAATTTCCGTAAATCCTTTTAGAGGCTTATTCCTAAAGGTCTGAACTTTGAGAATGTAAAAAAAAAAATCGATTTTTCGAATTTCTAGACTAAAATACCCCCTTAAAAGATTTTAATGCATGATCATGTATTGCTTAAAAATAACTAATCTGCAATTCAGTACCTATATTATGAGAAATAATTTTGTTATATTTACTAATATAAGATCACGAATTCAAAATGAATAAATAATTTAATTAAAGGCTTTTATTATTGAACATCCTGAATCCTATACGTCAGTTGACAAATAACAACCTGCCCGTCGTGTCACAATTGCATCAACTAACCGTCTAAAACGCGTTGTGGCTTTTTTAAATGACCACGTCGCGTTGTGGTCAAATCTTATGAAAGCCACGACGCAATTTCGCGTTGTGGTCTTTTTGAGCTAACCACACCGCGTTGTGGCTGTTTTTATAAGTGCCACAACACGAATTTCGCGTTGTGGCTGATTTCAAATAACCACATCGCGTTGTGGTCGATTTTTTCGCTCAATGAGCGATTTCGATCTTTGAGCGTAACATATATATATATATATATATATATATATATATATATATATATATATATATATATATATATATATATATATATATATATATATTTATATATATACTCCTCAAAACAAAATAAGGGCCACTTGAAAGTTTGTATTTTAAAACTGATTTATGTCGATCCACGTCAAAATAACTTTTCTAAATGACTGTTGTTATGATATTAAGTGGTTGAGTAAACGATAACAGTTAGGTTTAAGTGATATTATTGTTGAGGGGAAGATTTAAACGTTTTTGTGTCTCGCACAGCGTCAAGTGGTTAGTTTTACTTATTTTTTTGAATTTGATTTTAAATCAGTTTGCGCTAGATTATTGAGGTTGTTTTTTGAAGTTTGGCGTGTTATTCAATCATTTATTTTTACAATGCCGAGAATTCGACACCATATGGACGAAGCTACTGCTACCAGAGCCGTAACGATGATTGAGGGTGGTCAATCTCAACGTTCCGTGGTTCTGCAGTTGGGTTATTCACGAAGGGCTATTCAAAATGTTTGGAATCGGTATCAGCAGACCGGTAGTGTAACCCGGCGCCGTGGCTCAGGAAGAGTTCGTGCTACCACTGCCCGTGAAGACCATTACATTCGACTGTGTGCACGACGTGAGCCGACTGTTACCGCAGGTACTCTGCAAAATCGCTTACATCGATCTACTGGTACTGTTGTCAGTAATCAGACCATACTAAATCGTTTGCATGAAGACCAACAACGTTCAAGAAGACCAGTAATCCGTACCAAACTGACCGGAACGCATCGTGCAAACCGTTTAAGATTTGCACGTGAACACCTTGAATGGGGCTTGGAGGAATGGCGTCACGTACTCTTCACGGATGAGTGCAAGGTGAAGTTTTTTAGTGATGATCGACGTGTAAGAGTGTGGAGAAGAAGTGGGGAAAGGTTTTCTGATCATCACATTCATGAACGCGACAGATTTGGCGGTCTTAATGTCATGGTCTGGGGTGGAATTAGTTTGCAAGGCAAAACTGAGCTTGTTTTCCTGAACGAGGGTACTGTAACGGCTCAAAGTTACATCGAACAGGTTGTCAGACCCCATGTGATCGCCTTTGCACAACGAGCGGGCGACGGATTTATCCTGATGCAGGATAATGCCCGAGCGCATACCGCTCGAGCGACGACAACTGTCCTTAGGGAGGCTAATATACAAGTTTTACCGTGGCCTGCAAATAGCCCTGACTTGAACCCAATAGAACATCTTTGGGATCAATTGAAACGGCGAGTCAGAGCAGCCGGAGAGGATGTGCACACCCAACAACAACTGATTGATGTCTTGAGAAGATGTTGGGAAGAGATTCCTGATGAAACCATTAGGCATCTTATTGAAAGCATGCCGGGGAGGCTTCAAGAATGTGTTTTAAAAAGGGGAGGGCATACTCGATATTAAATCACCGAAAAGTTGCATAATGTGTGCTTTTACTCAAAGCGTGAACGTTTGTTGATGACTGTAAAAATGACTATAAAAATGATAAAATCCTAAAAAAATGTAATTATGGATTAATTTTTTATTTAATTTTATTAAAATTAATTTTATTTAGTAAAAAATTAGCTCCTTAATTAAATGTAAGCATACCTTATACTGTATAATATATAACTTGCTGTATAATGCATAACTTATATAAACTTATGCAGCAAAACATGAGTGGCCCTTATTTTGTTTTGAGTAGTATATATATATATATATATATATATATATATATATATATATATATATATATATATATATATATATATATATATATATACATAATTATATTGCAATAGGTATCGGTGGTAAGTTAATACGGTTAATACTGTATATATATATATATATATATATATATATATATATATATATATATATATATATATATATATATATATATTCTTGCGTTAAAGTGACGTCCACCAATTGATCATTTGCATTTAATGTGACGTCCGGGTACAATGTGGCGTCCGTATACGGACGTCAGATCCACCTGATGTGTGCAATCGGTTCAGTGAGCTTTAGGAAGTAATAACTGAAAATTTCAGACGGACGTCATATAATAGGAGAATCTGAAAAATTTGTATATTTTTAGTTCAGCCATTTACCACGAGGACGGGTAGCGCCACACACGTGGGTATATTCAACTGTATATTTCACATTCATGTTCCAGTGGATGTGACTACATTTGTAGCGACAACCCTGTATAGGCTATATCGGCTATGCTATTTGATTTCGTTTTTTAAATCTACTGTGAACTGTACTCTTTAAGTTCTGATTATGTTTGTTTTATTTCAGTACGATACACCTTTTTTTTATTAATAATAACGATTTAATTCCTATTGTACTGGCAAACTTATAGTTCAAATAATATAGGGTGAATGCGGGAGAGATGCCGCACATTTTGAAAACACTTGATAATTCTTAAAGTAAGCATTTAATTGATTTGAAATTTGGTACACAATAAATCTAAACATTGTTCTTTACAATTATTTATAAATAATTGTAAATTTTGAGTCATAAAGGATTCATAATTAACATTTTTGAAGAGCCTGCAAAGCGGCGTCTCTCCCACACCTATGGGAGAGATGCCGCATCAAAGAAGGTGAGACGCGGCATAGTTCATATTAAAAATTTTTCATTTTACACACATCTCCATACATGATGCATGCCATATGTAACCATTTTTGGCACTTAATGCATCTTAACCAGTCAAATTTTTATTTGTTTCTGAGTACCTTTCAAAACATTCAATACACAGGCAGTCATCATTATTTTCGTTATCTTCACTAATATGAGGGCTCTTCCTGATCCATTAATGGATCTTTTATATTTACGTGGCATAATTTACAGTCCAAAAAAAAATTGAATAATTAAGGTATATAGGTCTATGTTTTTAACATGTAATATGATGCGGCATCTATACCAACTTTAAATGCGGCGTCTCTCCTTTTTGTTGGGATAGATGCCGCATGTTGCTATAGCAAGCATAGTGCGGAATTTCAACCTAAAATTTTATACAGTACTTTTAAAATATACCTAAATTAATAACAAAACTCATTTTCATTAAAACAATGAAGTATACATTCTTAAATTCTAATGAATTAAATGGCTGATAAAATATTATGTTAAAAAACGTACTTTTCAATAATAAAAAGTTGGATAATTACTAAACTGATGGACTAATCATAAATATTACCATATACAGCTTAAATAAGTAACTTACTTTAAACATATAATCCATCAATAGCGCTATCTGTCAATCAACCGACGAACTATGGCTACTGCGGCATCACTCCCGACGCGGCATCTCTCCCGTACTTACCCTACTTAAGGTATTATTCAAAAACTATTAATATTATATGTCCATTTCTTCATTTTAAGATATTTGTTTTTGATATGCAGAAGCAGCATGGTAAAATTTCAGTTTAAAATGTGGCAAGCTAATTCATTAAGTTAGAAGCGAATTTTAAGTATGTAAGTTATTTTATTGCTTTCCAATAAAAATTACAGTTAGTAGATCACAGTCAGTCAATCCGTAAGCCGTTAAAAGACTTAAATATAGAATATTTTTTGTATCGAAGTTATTTTAAATATCAAAAAGGAATTGATTTTGCTATTACAGATATTCTGTTCTATATGCAATTCGGAAATTAGAGTCCATTTCCGGAAGCGATTAGAAGTAAAAAATACTTTTTAAAATAGATGCTAGTCGTCAATGGCGTCATGATGATGCTCGGAAACTTTTCGAAATTAAAACTTAATATCCTTCAATCAATTGTAAACCGTTTGTAGATATTTATACTACCTTTTTTTCGTTTGTAGCCCTTTAATTAATTTGTAATTAACAATTAAAATTTAACACTGAAGTTAGCAATCATTAAAAATTTTCCATTATATTTGTCCTATGTTCAAAAATCTGTTTTCATCCTGTATGATTATGTTTTATTAATGTGAAAAATTTTTGTGTAAAAAATAAAATTTTGAAAATTTTATGTCTCAATGCCAAAATAGCTATCAGATATACAGTGTGGGTCACCTTGCCAGATAATCGATAGACCAATAAACGTATTATATAGACCGAATGTACTAATGAATAAATGCAGCCACAAGATACACCAAAATACGACCAAATGCTACTTTGTAATATTGTAACCAGTGCATTAATCGTGGTTTCCGTAATAACAATTTTTAGTGCCTTCACAAATAATTATTTTCAAAATATAACATGGATTAAAAATTATATCTTGCAATAAATATGGACCTGTTTATTGAACAATAAACAATACATTAGGTTCCTCATATTATACTTCGTTAGATGCTTCAGTGAAATAACCTACAAATTGGGTCTACGCACTGTGTATTTACTACAATTTAATAGTGTTCACTGATTACTTTTTCCAGAATATTTCTGCTTGAAATTTATAATAAAAGTAAAGCCGTATCAAAATAATTTTCACTGATCAGTGAATATTAAACAAAATAAGTAACTTAGATAATTATTCATAGTGTCCGACCAAAATTTCGGTTTCGGTTTCGACCAGTTTCGACGCAAAATTGGAGTTTCGGTTTCGGCAGCAAAAAGGCCGGAACTACGACCGAAACCCCAGAGTACAGAGGTAGTGCAAATATCTCTTCCATGAAATCTGCAGTGTGCAGTTTTGTGCAAGTTAGGCTACTTAGTAGTCACTCCCTCCGTAGCAGTGGATGAGTGTAGGTCAATCACAAGTCAATTGTGTTGATTGTTGTTGGCATTGTTAGAACCCGCACACGGAGCCATATACGCGCGTTTTAGTATCATACATATGTATGCGACAACACGACCAACATACCTCCGATCACTCACACAAAGACAGATCACCACACAAATACAAAGTAAACCCAGTGCCCGTATATAACATATTTTCTATCCTTTACTGGTTACAGTGGTTTCAGTAGTATAGAGATAGATATGTTGTCTCTGGTATTCTGTGACCGAAACCGAAACTCCATTGTTGCGTTGCCTTCGATCACGATCGGCATTGCTCGGGCGGTGTTTTCGACTTCCAATTAAACTCTCAAAACAGGAGTAGAATAGTGTTATTTTTTTATTTAAATTTTTTCTCGTCAGCTCTTTTTTTCGGGGAAATTTTGGCAAAAGTAGCACTGAAAATCCTTCACTTGAGAAACGGCCCAAACGCCCCAGGGCCACCCAAAGCTAAATCCCGGTACCGGGAGAGAGAAAGAGGGGTAAGAGGAAACTATCTAGAGCCTAAGACTGGCTTTATCTGGCCCTGACCTTGCTAATTTTAATTTACTTAGATGGAAAATAGCGGTATATAATGCGGTGTAATTTTGAAAGAAGGTTTCGGTTTCGGCCGAAACTGAGACAGCAACCGAAATTCGGTTTCGGTTGAAAAACTAGTTTCGGTCGGACACTAATTATTCATAACTTTTATTATACCCTCAATTTTCGGTAAAAACTGAACCTCGTAAATATTCCAGAGCCCACTTTATTGTATTCAAAATTGGTTTTTAGTACTCTAATAGCGTAAAGACCTGAGAATCTTTTAAAACAATAATTATGGTATTTAATCATAACAGACATAATAAAGGAACAAAGTTGTAATATTTAAATTCTCTTTTTAATCGGGATACCCTATAATTTTAGCGTGAGTCGATAAATTTTTTAAAAATATTTTTAATTTTTTAATTTCTATTGAAATATAAAGTTCTTTCCTATACAACCGTTAAAAGTTTTCAAATTAAATAGCTACCTATACATTGAGGTATAAATGAGATATAAAAATGTTTCTGTAACAAATAAAAGAAATAAACAAATAATGTGACAACGTTGTCGGACGTCACTTTCACGGTGATATGAAAAATATATACATTTAGGACGCATCATCCACTGCAATATGAAAAAAAATATACAAACAGGAGTCCACAACTTCGTAAAACAGATGGAGTTCGTAATCATAGGGATATGAAAGTAAAATTAATTTTTTTTCGTTTAAACTAAGAGCGGTATTACAATTTTTGACCAATTTTATGCTATATACATTTAATTATTATAAATTTCCAAAATGGGAATCCTGAAAGAATTTTATTGAAAGCCATTTGTTATATCGAATAGTAAAATTAACAAGTCTTTAAGACAGGCTTCATGTATTTTTTTGGCGTTATCAACATTATTTTTTTAAATAAATTATGGATTTCGAGGTTCCATATCTGTTAGTTGCCCACAGTTTAAAACCAGTTAAGTAAGAGTTATTTCTAATCTCTTTTCTACAAGTTCAGAAAAAATGACTTTTTCAGAAAGTTATTTTTTATGAATCTAAAAAGACGATAAAAGTTATTGAAAGCTTTGAAAGTCTTGTTTGCAAAGTTAGAAAAAGGGTTCTTAAAGACGTTTTTGTTTCGAAGAAAAAAAAACTCAAAGAAGTTATGTAAAAATTCTTTTCGATATTCGATCAAATGTTCAAATATTCAAATAAGAAAATATTCAAAATTCATCCAGCATCATGTTACTATCTGGCAAACTAACAAAATCTCTTCACAAATTTAGCAATTCCGCTACAAAGATACCTTTTCATGCTGACGCTTGACGTTGCAATTCAGCGTCAAATGTGGTCACATGGTTGATTTTTGACAGGAGCGATATCTTCAAAAAAAGCAGCGTTAAGTAGGAACGTCAGTGAAATATTGTTTTAAAAAGAACGGTAAGAAAAGGTAATAATATTGAAAATCGATGCATCGATACAAATTTACAAAAATATATTCATACATATATACATACATGTGAATAATAAACATCGAAACATTGACTTGTATTTTATATAATAACAAATAATTGACTTCTATTTATTAATTATTAACCCCTTTAGGACTAATGACGAGCTCAGCTCGTCATAATAATTTTTAGAAAAAATTTAACTCACGAATTTATATTGTCTTCGTTGGATAGGTAACTGAAGGCTGTACAGTAAAGAGTGGTCATATTGTAAATAAATTAAGCAAAACGTACCAAACTTGCAATTATACTTACAGAGATATTACATTTTTTATCTAAAATATTGAAATATATGGCGGTACTAAAGGGTTAAATAAAAAATCTCTGATGACTACGATTATCAAATGTCGATTTATGAGTGTCAAAATATAATACGTGAAACGCGAATTAAAAGAGTTCGGCGAAATACGGTTACAGCTATAACAAAATTGCTATACATAAACAGGAACAAATATCGGCAGAGCAATCTTGCGTCAAAGCTTAACGTTGTTTAACTTTTTTGAAGATGGCGTTTTTGTCTAAATTCGACCACGTTACCACATTTGACGCTAGATTGCCGCGTCAAGTGCCAGCATAATAATGCTCCTTAAAGCTTTGTGGTATGCGTGGTACATGTATATCGTTGAGTTAAACTATTTTAGATAGATACAGCTTGTTACATGAGATCCGTCAGTGCCCATTCTTTGGAAATTCGCTATGTTATGCAGGTGCTGCGACAGGTTTTTTCTTTTAAATATCTCCGCAGTCATAATTCCTTCTTTAATCTTTATTTGCATGCCAAAGCTTATCAGTTACATAACACAGTATACATATATAAAAATAGACAATATTCTGGGCACACACAAACATATAGCTATAGCTTATATGTTGTATGAGGTCGGCTAGGGTCCTGGGATCTTAAAAACGCGAGATAAACTAACGACCGATTTTGAAATTTTTTCATTCTTAGAGAGCTAAACTATTTTAGATAGACATGGACTACGTTATATAAGGTCTGCTAGGGTTCATGAGACCCAAAAGTGTCAAAAATAAACTAACCTACCGATTTTGAAAATTTTCTCGCTGTTAGAGAGCTAAGCTATTTTAGATAGATATAGATTACGTTATGTAAGGTCCGACAGAGCCAATGGGACCCAAAAGTGTCAAAAATAAAATAACTGACCGAGTCTGAAAATTTTTTCACTATTACAGTGGAAAACTATTTTAGATAGGTACAGGTTGTGTTATATGAGATCCACAACTATCCTACGGATGCAAATGCGGGGCACAGAATGCTACACAACCGGTTTTGAAAATACCTTTACTATTAGAAAGGTAAAATATCCTATATATATATATATATATATATATATATATATATATATATATATATATATATATGTATATATATATTATATATATATATGTATATATATATATATATATATATATATATATATATATATATATATATATATATATATATATATATATATATATATATATATATATATATATATGTATATATATTATATATATATGTATATATATATATATATATATATATATATATATATATATATATATATATATATATATATATATATATATATATATATAGATATATATATTCAGTAGTGATTCTTTTTATAATACACGTGCGAGAAAGAAAGAAACATTTTTCGTAATCACAGAATAATCAGAAGCCAAGTTGCTATCTTTGCACTAGTGATACCAATGTAGGCAAAAAATCCCCTTTATTTCCCACCACTATGCTGTGTAGGTACACACTGTGTGTAGTGGTGTTGGTTTGATCTTTGCAACTGTGTTAGTTGTCACAGACACAATTAAAAAACACGTATTGTCGGACGGAGCAAGGTGGGGTCCAAGCTAACAATGGTCCAACAATACAACATAATGCGTTGTGCATTGAGTGACCGACAGCGACTAACTAAATGCCTTAAGCGGTATCAACCACTCGTTGGCACACTGCTTTCCACAGTTTTTTACAAACACGCTTAGGGCTTGTTTGCAATCTTTTTAGGAAAGAAAGAAATATATTTCTTATTCATTTAAACATTTATTACGAATATATAATTTGTATACAGGATGTTTCATGTATTAAATATTAAATGCATTTTTAATACGAAATATATTTAATACGAATTATATTTATTTTTTATAAAATGACAAGCGTAAATTTGCCAGTATTATTGAATTGATTTTGTAATTTCTATTTCAGAAGCACCGGCCAAAAATTGTCGCAAGTTTATGCTATATTTACAATTAACCTAAAAATTAACAAAAAATTACTTAAAATCTAAAAGCCTAACATGTTTAACAAGCTGTTCAACGACAAAAACTAACTACAGTAAGTCTTCAAATTCTGTTTATCAAATTAAGTCCAAATCTTTAACGTTACACTTCATTTTAGCAACAACAAAATTTTAAAAATTGTTTACCATGTGGTGCACACACAAGTTACAATAATATCCGGTGTCGGAAAACGCAGCATCTATAAAATGCACATCACCAGAAGCGCCAAAACAAAGTTCAGCTCCACGGCCACATCTTGGTGCTCTGGAAAATCCTTGTCGTACACCCAGGTTCCAAAACTCAACGTTACATTTAAGCACGTGGGACGTCTATCCAAAATGTTAACCTTTGACTAATTGACTTTACATAAATATCCATAACTTGACCAAAATCAACATCATTTCAAATGCGCATACAGCGTATCCGTATTTTTCTTTAGGTAATGTCGACACGAAACTCCACCAAACGGTGCACAGTGGCATAATAGCCACACTAAATCGAAATTTCTTCGTGCCGACATACCTGCAAACTCATTGTTGGACCCGGAGGTCCGTCCTCGGTGCTGGACCTTGAACAAGAGAGCTCCTTCTTTTTCTTTCTTCCACCAACTTGCTTCTCTCATCCCCCACCATTCGTTCCCATAATTCAACAAACCTTATCTTGCTTTTGTCATTCTTAAATAACCAAAATTCCCCATACATATGTAACCAAATGTCACTAAAAATTTTGAGTTACAGTATTTTTATTGTCACAGAAATTTAACCATTTATACAATTCACTTTTAATTCTTTCTCTTTTAGCGAATTTCGAAAACTCGAAATTCAGCTATTACGGTTGGTGTCACGACGCAACCTCCGGCGCAGACCATAACAGAAATATGTTTTGAGGTCCCGAGAATACGAAAATGATATTCACTAAAATTACGCCACGATAGCTTTCGAACGAACCGTTTAATGCTTATCAAATTTCGTATGGAGACTCGATTTTGATCTGGCTTGGCTAAGTTCTTTAGGCAGACACATCGGATGCCCAGAAGTAGGTTTTCTGGCTATTTTTGATCATTCGATCCTATCATTAGACAGTTCGATTTTTACATGGTTAAAAAGCCAAAAAAAAAAAAAAAAAAATTATGAAGAAAATATTCTTATAATTTTCTTTCTATTTTAAGTATTTTTCGAGAAAATGTAAATTTTCACTTTTATATTAGTTTTCTTTCTTTGTTAGTCTAATAAGTAATTTATATTTATATCTCAGTTCTTTATGAAGTATAAAAATATTTCACTTTTTTATTAAAAAATTTTGTGAGAACAACTGAAGTCTATCCACATACATGTGTTATAACACACATACATGTATAGAGTTTTGTTTCTCATTTATTGCATTATAATTAGCATGGTTCTATCTCAAGTTGAAAATGAAAATTAAACAGATTTTCTAAGCTAATGCAATGAAGAATTTATCCTGACGCAGGATTTATCCTGATGCAGACGGATTTATCCTGATGCAGGATAATGCCCGAGCGCATACCGCTCGAGCGACGACAACTGTCCTTAGGGAGGCTAATATACAGGTTTTCCCGTGGCCTGCAAATAGCCCTGACATCGAACATCTTTGGGATCAATTAAAACGGCGAGTCAGAGCAGCCGGAGAGGATGTGCACACCCAACAACAACTGATTGATGTCTTGAGATGATGTTGGGAGGAGATTCCTGATGAAACCGTTAGGCATCTTATTGAAAGCATGCCGAGGAGGTTTCAAGAATGTGTTTTAAAAAGGGGAGGGCATACTCGATATTAAATCACCGAAAACTTGCATAATATTTACTCAAAGCGTGAACGTTTTTTGATGACTGTAAAAATGACTATAAAAATGATGAAATCCTAAAAAAATGTAATTATGGATTAATTTTTTATTTAATCTTATTAAAATTAATTTTATCTAGTAAAAAATTAGTTCCTTAATTAAATGTAAGCATACCTTATACTGTAACTGATATAAAAATAAACTTATGTAGCAAAACATGAGTGGCCGTTATTTTGTTTTGAGTAATATATATATATATATATATATATATATATATATATATATATATATATATATATATATATATATATGCTAGCGGGAGAAATTAAAGGATCAAAAAAAAAAAATTACAAATTTTTAGCGATTTTTCGAATGGCTGTATCTTCGTGAAAAATCGTCGTATCGGAATCATAAGCAAAGCAATTTAAAGCTGGAAGTTTCTAGTTTTGAGATCTTGCGATAAAAAAATTTTCAAAGCAACGTGTATCGCTCAGTCCTAATAAATCCACTGAAAAAAAAAATTATCGAAATTTCTTTTTGGTCCACGGATTTGTAAAAAAATTTTCCAACTTAACCACCATATGGGCCGGATAACCTGTTCGTTCAGCTTTAATGTTTTCTTTTTTAGACCTTTATACAACCACTTCTCGCTGAGATATCGAACTTTGAATGGAAAAGGATCATCTCGTCTTTGACCATCGATATCTCAGCAAACAATGATCACACAGAAAATTGAAGGTGTGTTTTAAAAACTCGAATAAATTCTCTACAAGGACTAGCCATTGTTTTTTTCAGAAAAAAATTTTTTTGCATACTCTACATGAATTTGAAGAATCGAGGAAAAGAGAGGTTTTGGTGGCTTTTTGGAAAATCAAGCGCTGAATTTAAAATTTCGAGAAAACCATTAATGTTAAGAGTGCCTTTTACAGTTCAATATACCCACAGAAACCCCACCGAGTTTCAATTTAATCCATCCAGCCGTTTTTTTGTTTCGTTCGATTAAATTTTTGAAAAAAATTAAAGGATCATTTTTTTGGTCTTAAACTTTCATAATCTCCAACAAAATGAAAAAAAAAAAATTATGAAAGTTTGAGGCCAAAAATATGATACTTCAATTTTTTCAAAAATTTAATCGAATGAAACAAAAAAACGGCTGAATGGATTAAATTGAAACTCGGTGGGGTTTTTGTGGGTGCATTGAATTGTAAATGGCACACTTAACATTAATGGTTTGCTCGATTTTTAATTAAGCGCTTGATTTTCCAAAAAGCCACCAAAAGCTCTTTTTTTCTTGATTCTTCCAATTCATATAGTGTATGCAAACCAAGTTTTTTCTAAAAAAAAAAATGGCTAATCTTTGTAGAGAATTTATTCGAATTTTAAAACCCACCTTCAATTTTCTGTGTGATCATGTAGCTGAGATATCGATGGTCAAAGACGAAATACTCCTTTTCTATTCAAAGTCCGATATCTCTACGAGAAGTGGTCATATAAAAAAAAAAAGCAAATTAAAGCTGAATGAACAAGTTATCCGGTCCACCAATCCCGTTTTGTGGCCTCAGTGAAAAAGACCAAAAGATTGCATGTTGGCTTCGAACCAAACATCATGGCTTTTCATGGATATACCTATTGATTAATTATGGAAAATTACAATATATTTTACTAGACATAGCACGTAGTGCGCAGATAATATACGCCAAAGGAGAAGAAAAGATGCGTCACTTCAAACAACTTATACCGATGGTAACGATTTTGAACCTGGAAGAAGTGAAGTATTCACTTGCCCGAAATTTGCACTCATCAGGACAACATAAAACAGCCCTCGATGTAGGGAACACCTTTATGGGTTCTGTGCCTTAGAAAATGTTATTTCTTTATATAAACACTATTGTAATAATAAAATGTGAATATCTGTTTTTCTTGTTGTAAATAAATATCTATTTTTAGAAAAATGTTTGTGTTTTTTTTCGGGAATGGGTTAGGTATACATAAATAAAAGAAATATATACATTTGATGTTGTCATTTATTACAGAGAATTATTGTTTTCAGCATAATAAGAAGCATTATGTCATACGCAGGGATGTTTCACAAGCACTTGATAATATTTGAAATTGAAAAATTGTAACTGTTTCTCGCATTAGAGAGAGTGCCAATACACATAGGTGGTTGAATGATTGTCTGGCTCGGGTGCCTGTCGAGCACAGGATCGTTGGTCTAAGGGCGAAGACACCTGGCTAGTTATCGGGAGATCCTGGGTTCGATTCCCGGCCGATCCGGATTATTTTTTCAATCACTTTGTGATTTTTAATTTACATTTGGATTTTGGCCATACTAAACAAAGAAATCAAGTGCTTAAAGTTTCAGGTTAGCTGAACGATAAGTGAACACATGAATACTACGTGTGTTTAAATGCAAAAAAAAAGTTTGTCATACGTAGTAATGTTTCATAAGCACTCGATAATATTTGAAATTGAAAAATTTAACGTAATGTTTAATTATGTTGGAAAATGTACAGCTGATTTGAATAATATTATGTAAGTAAATACGAATAGGATGTTTTAATTGTATTCATGTGCATTTTAAAACTGACCATTGCATTGTGGGATTTTATTGTATCATATCATAGAATAGTTTATTATGGATACACAGTAAGGGGTAGTTTGATTATGTACATTTACGTTCAATAAATTGAATCATACTTCTATGAAATAAAATGAGCTTATATAAAAAAATTCAAACATGTTATTTTTAATCTATCAAATTACCGGTAAAAAATCAGCGATTGACCGGTAAAAATTTTATGGCATTTTTAGTAATTTACGGGTAAACCGGTTTACCGGTATTACAATCCCTAGACACAACTGCGTACTTGCTATAAAATAGTATACGACTTTTAAAACACCATACGTTAATGCCTCTCGTAGCTCAACGAGTATGGCGTTCGCCCCGCATACAAACAGAACCCGGTTCAAATCTATCTGCATACTTTAAAGAAAAAAATCACAACGGGTCTTACCATCGAAGGCCCTCCAAAATCTGCACATGACGTCACATCCAAGATGGCATCGCACACCGGTAGTAACACCGACACAGTAAACAATCAGATGACGTCACAGATATGTATTCACTTTTGCTTGCCTCTGAATTTAGGCAACCGTACACACGTCCCCAATCGTCGCTATACCTACACTACAATCACTTTTTAGTCGAATTTTCTCCGAAAAATTAGACTTATACAGTCTATACGATAAGAGCTGCGAGAGGCGAGAGTAGGGGCGCTATCCGTTTTCGGACCCGTAGAACACGAATATGTAGAAAAAAAATGTCTGATATATATATATATATATATATATATATATATATATATATATATATATATATATATATATATATATATATATATATATATATATATATTTTCCCGCCACCTTTTAATTTGTGTAGGGCCCCCCTATGGAAGTTAAGAGATGAAATTTGGTAAATGGGGCTCATTTTCGAGGCACCTCATACTATCAAAGTGGGGTCAAATTTTGGGCAAATTTTTTTTCTGACCTGACCTTTAAGGGGGTGGTGGGGGGCGGAAAAGCAATAAAACTTTTCCAAACCGGTTTTAAATAATGTTTCGGTCAATTATCTACAACATATCCAAAATTCAGCTTCCTAGGATGATATGGTGGGAGTAGAGGGGGGAAAAACGATTTTCGCTGGATCTAACAGGCCCCCAGCCCCCCAGAATTAACGTAGAGGGTTGAAATTTGGTGTGTTGATAAAGTTCGTACCTAGGTTGTGCTTTTTGGAGGTTTTAATATTTTACCCCCACCCCCCTCATTTTTAAGCTACAATTTCATGCATTTTCGACGTTTTCGAAGTTTGTACCACTCGCACAGGTCACCCGAATAAACCTAGAGGGCTGAAATTTTGTATTCGGATTGAGTTAGTATCAAGGGGGTGCCTTTTGGGGGTCTCGACTTTTAACCCCTACCCCCACCATTTTTATACCCAAAAGAACATGATTTTTCTTGTTTTTTAACAGTTTCGTTCGGGTCAAAATCTCCCCAAATAAACCTAGAGGGCTGAAATTTGGTGTACAGGTTAAGCTAATAGCCAGACACTGTTTTTTGGAGGTTTCAACTTTTAACCCTTACCCCCACGATTTTTACGCCAATATTTCCTTAATTTTTTTGCTTGTTTTCTAACACGTCTAGAGACTCCATAAGGAAACCTAGAGGGCTGAAATTTTGTACGTGTATTCAGTTAGTATCCAGCTAGTACCTTGTAGGGAGTCCGCATCACTTTTCCCCCCCACTTCTCCCATTTTTACATCGGAATTGAATGCTATTGTTAAATGTGTTTTAAAAGCATTATGTTTATTCTAAATACAAGTAGGCGAATAGTAATTTTAAAAAATTTAAAAAAAAGTGAACTTACTTTTATGACAAATGAAATACATACATATTAAGTAATTTAAAAATGTTATTAAAGTCACTGTTTATTTATAAATTAGGAATTTTGGATTTTTAGTATTTATAAAATAGAAATTTTGGATTTTTTTGGAAAGAAAAAATATCTTTATAAAGGCCTTCCAGTTTACTATTTAAGGTCCTTTTTTAATTTTTAAAACTAAAACATAAAGGCAATTAGCGGATAAACATGGGCAGGAACGTCCTCGTACGAATTGTGTTGGCTTTTTTTCTGCTACCTGTTTTCGGCACAAAATTGAAATTTACTGAGATACAGCCCTTAAATACTTAAAACTCTTTTTTAAAGCCTCGATCTGCCGAACACTCATCACCAGTTTTGAAACCAACAAAATGACAATTCGGTTGTAGACTTTCAATCACATTTCGCTTGTAGACATTCAATACCGAAGATGAAGGGGAAAATTCGACTACCGTGATGGGGCCCCGCTGCTCACGGCGTTTTTATTAAATACGAATTAATTTTGGATAATTTATTTTTATTTCTGCTTTACCAAGAATAGGTTATTTTATTTATTTATTTCACTTAATGTACCTAGATTAAACCTTTTATTTTTATACTCACTGCAGTACTTATAGTTTATTTAGAATAACCTTTCATCGAATTGTTGAATTTTATATTGAATATCAGAAAATAACATTTATTAATATATCTACGTTAAAAAATTTTTTATACGCTATATTCGTAAAGTTTAAAATAAATCAGCCAACAGATGGTTGTGGTGTCATAACGTTAACAACATAACCCGTATAATAACAAGTGTGTCACAGTAAAAGTAACATTTTGTCACAAATAAAAGTTATTATAATTTCTACTATCCTTTTTCAGTATATTAGATAGTAGATTTTGTGAGAGGTTGTGCTATATTACTTGCTTGTCTGATACATAAATTTATGTGAATGAGTCATTTTCAGTTCATATAAATTAGATTATACTAATTTATTGTTCAAATATATCAAAAAACTTAGCACACCAGAACGAGTGAACGGGGGAAGAGGCTAAATCTTGGAACTGTTCATTTGCGGAACTGTTCCAATGAGAGACTGTTCCAAAAAAAAAATACTATTCTTTTTGGCACTTATACATACCATTATCAGCAATTCAAATAACGATGAGTTCGTTTACATCCGCTACTATTTGAATGGAACTGTGAGGTGTGGTTATTTAGAATTAATTTCAATATCATTAACAACAGTGCATTCAGAATATCCAGAGAATGTGTTCACTAATTGAATTACAAGACAAATACATACAGTCCGTATAGATCAACAAACACACGAACATAGACAAGATATTCAAATTAATTGATTAAATGTCTATTATTAACTTACAACGATAGACATTTACATACAAATATTTACTGGTTAATGCAAAACAAAATTTATCAAAATTATGCAACCATTTCTTGTATTTTCTGTTGTTGCTATTATGATGTATGTTATAATTTATATTCATTCTCTTTCAATTAAATTAATTGTAGCAATAAGTTGTAAAAATTTATCTTAGAAAAATTTCCAAAAATTAGAAATATGTATCTTCCAGCTTTTGTCAGGAAAAAAAATGATACTAAACCACTTTTGATTAACATTTAAAAAAAATTCCCTAGCATTTACAGAGGTTAAATTGTCAAGAGCCTACGATAATTGATACGAGATTGAACAAGTAAGTACCTGCGATAAATAATCTGAATTTTTTAGCGTTGATTAAGATTTCCGAAAAGCAAATAAGCTACCATTTTAGTTCATAATGTTATTTTTGAATACATTCAAGTTCAACTAACTAGCTTGATTAAAAAAACATACCTGAATTACCCCCACCGCTTTTAATTATTTCATATAAATTTGCAGATTGTGTAAATACGCAGCTCTGATCATCAACGCCGGTGGCAAAAATGGTGTTTGTTGGCATACAGCGTTTATAAGAAAAGAGCAACGAAATTTATTTTAAATTCGAATGAAATATTACATCTTATGTTCGAGACGTCCTTTGATTTCAACGAGCTGCCAAGGTAATATCAGCAAGTTGCACGTTCGTTGTACCGAAAATGGCATGGGATATCTTTGTCTTAAGGTTTTATCTCATACACCTACGTATTTCTGTAGTAGGCAATGGAAAGTATAGATTAATTTTGTTATTATATAAATATTATCTATATTAATAATAGAATTAGGAAAAAAATTATAAGATTTTGTGACAAGCACACAGCCAGGATTACTTAACGGATTTTAATGAATGAGGTGTTTATCAATAGAGGACCACTGTAAGGGTGGCATAACGGAGCCCGAATTTTAAAATTTTGTTTCATTTTTAAGTTACGGGTCTTCAAAGTCCTCCATTTTTGTCAGAGAAATCATAGGTTAAATTAATATAATACTACAAACAATTAAGGGAGCAAAAAAAAAATCGTGTATTTTTAGTAATTTTTGAAGGGCTGTATTTACGTGGAAAATGGTCGTATCGAGATGTCAAAAAAAAGCATTTTGAAGCTCCAAGATTCTAGTTTTCAGATCTTTCGTCCAAAATTTTTTAGGAGTGACAATTATCGAGCAATTATAAGGAATAACACAAAAAAAAGTTTTTGCAAATTTTTTGATCTTTTTTTTCTGGTCTACGGGCTTGAAAAATTTTTTTACAGTAAAACCATGGTATTGACATGATAGCCTGTTTATTCGGCTTCAAATTCCTTTTTAAAATTTTTCTCTACGTTGATTTGTTCTGGAGGTATCTAACTTTGAATGAAAAAGGATCCTTTTTGCTTTAACCATCGATATCTCAGTAACCAGTGATCGGACAGAAAATTGAAGGGCAGTTTTGGAATACGGAATAAATTTTCTACAAGGCTATGCCACGCACTTTAGGAAAAAAAATCTTTTCATCCTTAGTTTTAATCTGAAAACTGCGAAAATAGGGACTTTTTTCCTTTTTGCGAAAAATCGTCGACATCCCTGCGAATATTGATGGGGAGTCTAATGTTTGTACGAATTTTTATACCTCAATGTACCCCCACCCAATAACCCTGTAAATCAACAGGGTTATTGGACACAATATTTTACACTAATTACGATGAATTAATTAGTTTTTAGTTAATTTAGTTTGGTGTTAATATCCCGCTGGAACCTTCAACCAATATACAAATTATCAGTTATTTTAAGCCATATTAATATCTTAAATTTTATTGAAATGTCGGTATAATAGTTTTGGCACAAATTAATTTGTTATTCACTTCACAGTTTCTCTAAAAGTGTCTAGCGAAATTATAATAACACTGAATTTTACTAACTTTATTGTAAGGAATATTACCCGTTGACAATAATTCGTATGTAGGATTTTGTAGTTAACAACAACAAAATCCTTATAATATTGTGTTGCTTTGTACAAGAAGAGGCGTAAATCTGAAACTTCAGTCCTATTTCTATGAAAATATATTTGAGGGTATTTTTTAAAATAGAAAAGCATCAAACTATTACTAAAATTTATTATCTCAAATTGTATAGCTTAGACTTTAGATGGTCATATTAAGGCCTAATTTTAATATTAAACCCAAAAATACGGAAAAATAAACTGGCGTTAACGACCCCCCTCCCAAATAAAAAAAAGTGCAACGTCTCTTTAAAATAAAACTGTCAAATTATAATATAATAGTAGACTTCAAATAAATAGGACACCGTAAAAATATTTCAAACTAGTTTTTTAATAAATTTCCATTTTTTCGTAAAAGTAAATTATAATAGTCTTATATACAATTAACAAAGAACTGTCGCAATTAGTTTTTCTCACATTTCGAATTTATTTTTGACTTTTAAAAAAGACTCAAGTTATTTAAAGAGGAAAATAATATGCGTGGACTATAATATAATCATGTCAGGCAACGCAAGAAAAGAAAATATTATTTAATCTAAGATAATAGGTACGGTCAGCAGACTAAAGTACTCAATAACTGATCAATTACAACTATGTCCGATAGATATGACAGTGATATGTCCAATAACATATTACACTTATTTGCGAATTTTAAGTATGATAGAAAACACGGTGACCGCTCAAATGTTGCAACTCAACGGTGAAGTAAGTACCATTCAGCCGAAAATCATAAACCGTTTTGCAATGCGTTCTGCTGAACGAAGTCAACGGCTGCCTGTATAATGTCCTTTTGCGGTGAGTGGTGACATCTGTCACATCTGTTTTAAAATATTTCATAAATATATTTGTGTAAGGGTATTTTTCATACCTTGCTTACTAAGATATTGTTGTTAATCTAATAATTAAAAAAAATGTATTATAATAATGATAAGTGCAATATCTAGTAATAAAACAAAAAAATCTACTAATGTGTATATTAATTCAATACTTTGAAATAAAGTGAACAAAAAATATAACAGCTAACCTCGATGTGAAACAGTGAAAAAATAGTGAAAATGGGGCGAATTTGCAATCTACATTTTCATGCGATATTTTTCTTTTTAACCGATTAAAACAAATCAAAGTGGAGGAAATTTTCAACTGTGAAAAGTTATAGCAAGCATTAGGTAAAGTACGCAAAGTACGCAAGGTACAGCAAGCATAAGGTAAATTAATATAGTTTTATTCAAATGAAATTATTTTTTGTTTTTGTTATTCTACGAATTGGACATCAAATATATAATATGGGATATATCGTATATGTTATTTTATTATTGTATTTATTGAAATAAAAATAATACAATTCATAAATGATTTAATAATAACATTAACTGAAAGCAGAGTATGACCTGAAAACTAAATTTACCCGACTCCGTAATATTAGGAATAGCCCAAAGTTTCAATGATTGTGTTACAATCAAAGCCAGAGGATATTAGACGGGTAAAGAAATGAACCTTGTTACAAATAAATTTGTAAAAAAAAAGATTGAATTTTTTAGAAAACAAAAGCAAAATTTTAAACAATCGGTATGAACATACACACTTAACAAATACATATAACTTTTAACGAAAACTTAGTTATTACGACTTTTATTTTATTTAGTAAATTTATTCTTCCTCTTTTTTTTTGTAAGAGAAAAAGGTAACTATTAAATTTGTATAAGGATGATTCTACTTTTTAAGTCTTTCAAAAAATTAAAGTTGTCTCCACAATAAGGAAGGTTAAAACTATATACAGAATGAAGATATTGTCATTTATTTTATTTAAATAAAATTAGTAACACCTATTTAGTGAACCTATCTACGTTTTCTTTAATTTTTGATTTAGTTTTTTTTATAAAAATGGTGTCAAACTTTTATTGCAGTTCTAGAACGCATGTGGTCCCTATTACATATTGCTTGGGACCATAACGTTTTCTAAAAATAAGTTTACTGAAACCACACAATTTTATAAATAAAAAAGACAGTTAAACTGTTACGCATGGTAATGAGAAAGTTAAATTTTATTTATCTGTAGAATTTTTTTTTTTTTTTTTTTTGGCGGGACGGAAAATTGTTGCGAAAATTTGAGTACCCTTCGTCACGACTGCCAAATATTGCTATAAGTTTAAAAAAAATAGGTCCAAGGTCATGTTTTTCGTAAAATGGAACGCCAAAGACCATAGAACATACAGCGCAAGTCAAATCAACTGATTTAAATCCTATGCTGTGTATATGACCAAGCAGTCGAAAACACAGCCTAAAATAGTAATAAAAAAAAATCAACTGACTGACATAGAGAGCTTGTTATTTTTTTAGATCAAGCAAGAAAACCGGTTGCGTGTGTTTACTGAGTGTATCCTTCGTCACGGCTTTTTCTGGTATGTATTTAACGAATTTCAAAACGTTTTCACGTAAATATTATTTGTAATAATGTAAGCTTAACGATGAACTCAAGTTTTTGAACTAAATGATCGCTGTTCACGATTAATAACGATTTTGTTGGAAAATTGTCTCCTTCGTCACGGTAGAATGTGACGATGGGAAACATGAAAGTGGCGAAGGATACGATAATAAAATAAGTATATATTTATTATATCAGCGTTTGTTTGTATATCAGCTAAATTTTTTAGTTAATTAAGTTGATTAATTTGGTCAACTTTCCTAACCAACTTTTTTATATCATCTACGAAATGGCTCTGTCATTTTTTTTTTCTGGTTGAGACCTAAAAACAGAACCACCCATAAGTTCATTAATGAACCGATTTAAACTCATTAGAATAAATTAAACACTAAAAACACAAGATTATGCTAGTAACAAAGAAACAATCCCTCGATATTCTATCTTTGAGTGATTTTATACACCAAATTTAATAAAAAAAAATAATATATGGGTAGCTCTTCAAGCGATGTGACGACATTTCAAGGTGATGACATTTTTTACACTATTTGAAACTGGCCAGTGAAAATATTAAAAATTATAAATTTTATGGCCATTATAAAAAAAGAGACGTCCAGGAAAGAGAAAAAATGAGTAAAAAACTAAAATTAACAAAAGAGAATTTCTTATATTCATTTTTATTATTAAGCACAATTTATTAATTTATTTTATTATTTATTAATTTGTATTATTAAACAATTTTTATTATTTTTATTATTAAATTTTAATCATTAAACAATTTATTATTTGTTTAATAGATATTATATATTATATTAGTAGTGTATATATTAGTAGTTATATAGTGTATATATGTAAATATTAAAAAAAACAAATTTCAAAAAAAAAAAAAAAATTTAAAAAAATAACTAAATAAATAAATAAAAAATGGGAATTTATTATTTATTAAAAAATATTCGAAGTCATTTACCACAGTTTAATACATATTATATATTATATTAGTAGTATATAATATGTATCAGTAGTTATATAGTATATAGGTATTATAGAAAAAAAAAATAAATAAATGGGAATTTATTTTTTATTAAAAATATACGGAGTCATCTATTACAGTATTCTAATGACATTTACCTAATTTATTTACATTATTTAAGTTAAATCCCCGTTTTCGGAGTGCCAGGAGACTGAGACCAGGAGACTGAGAATTCTTCAATATTCTTTAAAAATCGGCTAAATAACGTTCTATAAAAAAAAGACAGGTCCGCTATTCCAATACAGCATATTTACAACTCATACAACTGAAAAGTTTCTTATATCCACAGTAGTTTTCACGAAAATGCTGACCAGGATACTGAGAAATTGACTGGACCGAGTACGATCTCACTTACAATGTTAATTGAATTAATTGATACAACCACAAATTAAATAAAACATGTACTTTATTTTATTTATTATATTTGAGTTAATTAGTATGACAAACGATGATTTAATCGGAATATAATTTTTTTATATTTTTTAAGTATTTTGGTTTGATAGGAGAATGATGCAAAGTTCGGGAGACAAAATTCAATAGAATATTTCTTAAAAAAAAATATAAAAAAATTCAAAAATTATTTATACCATAAAAAAATATCAATATTATAGATTACTACTGCAGTGTAAATTTTTAGTCGAATTTTCTCCGAAAAATTAGACTTATACAGTCTATACGATAAGAGCTGCGAGAGGCGCGAGTAGGGGCGCTATCCGTTTTCGGACCCGTAGAACACGAATATGTAGAAAAAAAAATGTCTGATATATATATATATATATATATATATATATATATATATATATATATATATATATATATATATATATATATATATATATATATATATATGCACAACAACATAATGCTTTTAAAACACATTTAACAATAGCATTCAATTCCGATGTAAAAATGGGAGAAGTGGGGGGAAAAGTGACGCGGACTCCCTACAAGGTACTAGCTGGATACTAACTGAATACACGTACAAAATTTCAGCCCTCTAGGTTTCCTTATGGAGTCTCTAGACGTGTTAGAAAACAAGCAAAAAAATTAAGGAAATATTGGCGTAAAAATCGTGGGGGTAAGGGTTAAAAGTTGAAACCTCCAAAAAACAGTGTCTGGCTATTAGCTTAACCTGTACACCAAATTTCAGCCCTCTAGGTTTATTTGGGGAGATTTTGACCTGAACGAAACTGTTAAAAAATAAGAAAAATCATGTTCTTTTGGTTATAAAAATGGTGGGGGTAGGGGTTAAAAGTCGAGACCCCCAAAAGGCACCCCCTTGATACTAACTCAATCCGAATACAAAATTTCAGCCCTTTAGGTTTATTCGGGTGACCTGTGCGAGTGGTACAAACTTCGAAAACGTCGAAAATGCATGAAATTGTAGCTTAAAAATGAGGTGGGTGGAGGTATATATATATATATATATATATATATATATATATATATATATATATATATATTTTCCCGCCACCTTTTAAAACTTTTCTAAACCGGTTTTAAATAATGTTTCGGTCAATTATCTACAACATATCCAAAATTCAGCTTCCTAGGATGATATGGTGGGAGTAGAGGGGGGAAAAACGATTTTCGCTGGATCTAACAGGCCCCCAGTCCCCCAGAACTAACGTAGAGGGTTGAAATTTGGTGTGTTGATAAAGTTCGTACCTAGGTTGTGCTTTTTGGAGGTTTTAATATTTTACCTCCACCCACCTCATTTTTAAGCTACAATTTCATGCATTTTCGACGTTTTCGAAGTTTGTACCACTCGCACAGGTCACCCGAATAAACCTAGAGGGCTGAAATTTTGTATTCGGATTGAGTTAGTATCAAGGGGGTGCCTTTTGGGGGTCTCGACTTTTAACCCCTACCCCCACCATTTTTATACCCAAAAGAACATGATTTTTCTTATTTTTTAACAGTTTCGTTCGGGTCAAAATCTCCCCAAATAAACCTAGAGGGCTGAAATTTGGTGTACAGGTTAAGCTAATAGCCAGACACTGTTTTTTGGAGGTTTCAACTTTTAACCTTTACCCCCACGATTTTTACGCCAATATTTCCTTAATTTTTTTGCTTGTTTTCTAACACGTCTAGAGACTCCATAAGGAAACCTAGAGGGCTGAAATTTTGTACGTGTATTCAGTTAGTATCCAGCTAGTACCTTGTAGGGAGTCCGCATCACTTTTCCCCCCACTTCTCCCATTTTTACATCGGAATTGAATGCTATTGTTAAATGTGTTTTAAAAGCATTATGTTTATTCTAAATACAAGTAGGCGAATAGTAATTTTAAAAAATTTAAAAAAAAGTGAACTTACTTTTATGACAAATGAAATACATACATATTAAGTAATTTAAAAATGTTATTAAAGTCACTGTTTATTTATAAATTAGGAATTTTGGATTTTTAGTATTTATAAAATAGAAATTTTGGATTTTTTTGGAAAGAAAAAATATCTTTATAAAGGCCTTCCAGTTTACTATTTAAGGTCGTTTTGTAACACTTACCGTGAATTTGAAAAAAAATTACTACTATAATTAGACAATGCGCGGCATCTGTCGGTCTCGGACGAAACTACCGATGACACCTAGGGGTGTATGCGAATCAAGAGCGCTGTAATCGTACCGGCCTGGTTCGGACACCGAGTATACGTACAATAGGTCTCAGCGCAGTGGTTGATAAACGAACGACTCGGCGTCTAAACCACCTGTCGGCTTGAGGTGTTGATGCGTAATATAGCTGTGATTATTTTTATTAAAAAAATTGTGAATGGTGTTGTGAAATTCGAAAAAATTATACCAATAACTAAAATAACTCTTATAAGTGTTTCGCTGAATATATGGTGTGTCTATGGGGTGAATTAAAATTGTGAAATTTGTTTTCCTGTATTGGTGCACATGTGGTTTTGTTTAAGTTGTTGTAAATACACGGTGTGTGCTTACTGCCCTTTGTACTATAACAGCTGTCGTATGTAAAGAAAAGATTCCTGAAAATGTAATGTTTTGGTGTCGAAGGAAAGCAAATTAAAAATTAATTGGTTCCAATTAGTTAACAATTTATTATAAACCTTTTAGTAATTAACAATTTAGTGATTTATACAATAATGGACTAGACAATATGTGATTTCAATCAATTATCGACAATTAAAATTAACATATAAGTGAAAGTACTCCTAATTATACTAACATCCCTAAATAACGATGAATTTACGATTAATCTAATTTAGAACGAATACAATAAGCTATAATAGAGAAAATATTGAAGATTTCACCTCATATTAAAATGAGCAAATCTTATGTGATCCGAAATTAACTTATCGAGTTCGAAATAAGTTACAGGACATCGCTGTAACAATTCAACCCGCCAAAAATGAATTTATTGTACGTATGAAATTTTAATTACATTAATAATTGTCGGCTAATTTTACTTGCTGAATTATTTGGTACGAATTATAGTTAAAAGAGAGGCCTAAAAATTGGTTTAGCAACTATGGCAATTGACCCCTTTTTTTTTTTCGCGTGATGTCGGCAAATATCTCAAAGGAGGTACGACAAATACAATTCGTTTCAGGGATCACCCTCACATTATGACATAATCGCCCTGATTATTGGTAAATTCTAACGGTAAGGATTAAGTGGAGAAAATGTTACCTGATTGTGACTCCCAACACTAAATTAGAATAGAAAAAGGTAGAGAAAAAAAATTAAAAATACAATTAATCAAATGTACTTACATGTAGTGTAAATTATCCTATTAATTATAATATACGAATAATAATTTCAAATAAATGCCGATTAGTGCCACACCCCGTTTCCAGAACAATCAATTATTGTAATAGGCGTACAATCGATCCGGATCACAAACTCGATTCGTACAGAATGAATTTAAAAATTCATAACCAGCTGTTCTAAGTAACTTTTGAAAGTTCTAGAAACGGTTGTAGCGGTAATGATACCCGCGAAAGTGTAAAGTTAGAACTATTCCGAATTTACCTATTCTATGGGCGACTTGTCAAAATGTACCGGGTGTACTAAAAGTTGACAGGTACTGGGTGTCTCAATTTTTATAAGCGATGTGGTATAACTGTAATTACGAATTATTTTATTAAGTTATATTTTTCTCAAATTGCTATCTATTTATTTATTCATTTATTTTTATTTTATTTCACATATTATTTTTTTTGTTTTTTTTTGTTTTTTCGTTTTTTTTTTTTTGTTAGTGTGTATGACGTGCAACGTCACACCCACCACCACGGCCGGGAAAATTGAGACCCAGGAACTGTCACCGATGTTGGTATATACCGATATGAGTCAATTGCGATAGATTAAAACAAATTTTATATATATTATATATAAAAAAAGGTACTTTGGATGGTTATCACAGTTAATGTTCATACATCAGTCTCTCACACATGCACTGGCTCGTGTTGATGGCTCTGCTGATGCTACCGATGACAACGACGATGACGTGGTGCAGATGTTTGGATAACGGCAGCTGCTACGGGCGGAGTCCGAGGATGGTACCGTTTGAGGTCCTCGATGTGGGCACGGACACGTTCTAGCGATTCCGGATCTTCCAGTATGACCGACACAGGAGTCGTGAACTCGATAATCCTTTTCGGCGTTGACCACCTGGGTAAATATTTATGAATTAACGTAGGATCTTTGTGATCATACCTTATTTTGCATAGAACCAAGTTCCCAACTCGGAATTTATGTTCTTTTGGTTTAGCCCGGTCATAATATTTTTTGATCCGTTGATGGGCCTGCTCCAAGGCGGCTCGCACGTCCTGTGATGTGTGTGGCGGGTCACTCGGTATTAAATGATCCAACTTCCATTGTAGCTCAAGTGGTTGATATATTGGCCGACCTAAGAACGCTTCGGCGGGCGATGTTTTAATAGCTTCACTATAATGTGAATTGTGGGATAGCTTGACAAATGGGATGAATTTCGACCATTCACGATGATTATTAGCGTAGTTTTTCAGTAGTGTGGCCATCCCTGATCGTATATCTCTGTCCATGCGTTCTGCCATGTTCCCCGAAGCCTTATATGGTGAAGTATAGGCCGGTCGTACCCCCCACTTGAGCAACATCTCCTTAAACTTCTCAGAGCGAAAGCACGGCGCATTGTCCGTAACCACACATCGAGGACTACCATATCGGGCGAATAGATCCTCCAATCGGTCAACGGTGACTTTGGCCGTTATGTTCTTGGTCGGATATATCTCCGTAAACTTGCTGAAGCTGTCGAGTATAATTAGGGCATACCTATGCCCTGTGGACGCCGTCACCAATGGTCCAATGTAATCGAGATACAACCGCTGCCATGCCTTCTCCGGAGTGGTACTGGCTAACGGAGCACCGGAATTCACGTTGTCGGCTTTGCAAGTTTGGCACACTTCACAGGATCGAACGTACTGTTGCACATCCTTAAACAGACTTGGCCACCATAGTCGCCTGGCTATGGCACGATACGTCTTGGTGATGCCCGGATGGGCAGAGGTCTGTGTATCATGGAAGTAGTGCAAAACCATGTCCTTTATTGACTCAGGGACTACTGCCCTTACTAATTTGTGTTTCCCCACACGTCGTGTCAACAAGTCTCCCCGCACCTCATAACCTTTCACCTCTTCACCTCTTTCTAACTGAGATAAGAGGAGTCGTAAGGTGGGGTCCTCCCGCTGACAGACGGGTAATTTTTTAAATAGTGATGGTACTTCAGTCAATAAGGACAGGTCGTGCACCCCTTCCAGCGTATCGTCCGTCTGTGAGTCTTCGGTAAACAATCTCGTAAGAGCGTCAGCTACATAATTGGTCTCTCCGCGGATATGTTCAACGTCAAAATTGAACCGTGCTAGCGATAATAGCCATCGGGTTACCTTCGCGTTAGTCTTTGAGGATGTCTGCAGGAACTTAAACGCTGCCGAATCGGTCTGGAGTGTGAATTTAGTCCCTAGCAGATAAATCTTGAATTTTTCCAGCGCCCATACTATTGCTAAGGCTTCTAATTCATATGTTGCGTATTTAGATTCGGCAGGTGTCAGTTTCCTGGAGGCATAATGAATTGGTCGGAGCCCTTCCTCATATTGTTGAAGAACGACTCCAGATATGGTAGTAATAGACGCATCGGTTTGCACGATAAAGCGCCGTGAGTAATCCGGGAACGCGAGTACTGGTGCCGTTACTAGTGCCTGTTTTAGGCTATCGAAAGCGGCAATTTGTTCAGGTCCCATGTGGAATTTCACACCTTTTCTTTTTAGCTCGTTGAGTGGGCCGGCTAAGGTAGCATAATGCGGAATAAACCGGGCAAAGAAACCTACCATTCCCAAAAAGGATCTGACCTCTTTCAGTTTGCGTGGTAATCTTAAATTTTGTACAGCGGTCGCCTTCTGAGGGTCGACTCTTACCCCATCTCCAGATAAGACGTGACCCAAGAATTTGACTTCCGTAAGTGCAAATTGTGACTTATTCGGATTGGCGGTCATTCCGATTCGCTGTAATCGCTTTAATACCTCCTCTAGGTGTTGTAAATGTTGCTCAAATGACGACGAGTGTACTAACAAGTCGTCAAAGTAGCATACCACGCATGAATACCTGAGGTCTGAGAAAAGATCACATATTATTCTATTAAGACTAGCTGGCGAAACTGAAAGTCCAAATGGGACGGCGGTGAACTGATATGCTCCCGTGGGCGTAACGAAGGCTGTGAGAGGTTTTGAATCCCTCGCCAATGGTATTTGGTAAAAGGCTTTAGTCAAGTCTATGGTGGAAAATATAGTGGACCCTTTCAGTGAGTGAAAAAACGTTTCCAACGACGGGGTTGGAAATACATCAAATTTGACCTTGGAATTTAATTTCCTATAGTCCACCAAGAGCCGTTTACCGCCATCTTTTTTGTTAATCAAGAAGGCTGGGGAGCCATATTCAGAAAAACTTCTCTCGATAACCTTTAGATCCAATAACTCCTGAATGTGTTCGTCCATAGCTCGCGACTGGAGTGGGTTTAGAGGATATGGTGATTGCCTCACTGGGGTATGGTCACTGAGGTGAATATGGTATTCATAACCTTTAACACGACCGATTTTATCGGTAAGCGTATCACCATATCTTGTCAGTAGATCCTTCAGTCGCCGTGCCTGACTAGGGGCCAGCAACGGATTAACTTGCACATTAGTAAGATAGTTCCTTTGTTGTAACTTAAATGGAGCGACGGCACCAGAAAACGCGTATCGAATCTCACGGTCGCTAAACGAAATACTAGCGGTCATGCGTCTAAGATCTTTGACACCAATGACTATATCGAAAGTAAGATTGTTTACTATTAATAACTCGAACTTCCACGAAAACGTTTGAATTTTTACACTCACTTCCAATGCATGAGTTATGGTTTTAACAGTTCCATCCGCCAATCGTGCCGAGTAGTTGACTTGGTGAATGACACCTAATTTGGCGTTCAAAATTATTTTAGCCGTTTTTTGTCCTATAAAGGAGGAGCTTGCCCCGGAGTCAATTAACCCCTGGAACCTCAACGGACCGACGGACACGTCTATGACTGGAAGTGAGTGGTCGACGTTCTCTGACTTTAAATTAATGAGTAACGTATGCAGTTGGCTCTTACGAGTGTATAGATGTCGTGAGTCAGTAGGTGTAGTAGTATGTATTTCAGTATCAGTAAAATTAGCCTTACCTAGTTTTTTGGTTGAGTCTTAAACCTTGGTCCCGATGTCTGAGCCTCGTTCTGTAACAACAGCGCTCTTTGCTCCTGGTACAGTTCGATGTTCGACACCATGGTGGCCAACTCCGAATAAGTACTGGGTGGTTGTTGTACTCTGCATGTTTCCAGTGTGGCCAAATTGCGACGCAGCCATATCGACGACACAATTTGACGTTCCGATATTGGGACCTCCAGCACCGCGGCTTTCGTTTTGATGTCCATCACATATTCTCGGAAACTTTCGGAAGGTAATTGGTTTCGAAAAATAAGTGATGTTAACAACAGTGAAAACTGCACCGGGTTGATCAAATCGTTAATTAATTGTCTTTTAAATTCGGTCCAATTTACGAACTGGTCTATGTGCACGATCCACCACTCTAGTAACGCACCGGCACACCTCTGTGATACTAAACGAAGAAACGTGTGGTCGTGTAACAAACGTCTATTGATAACTGCCTCCACGGCTTGAATAAAGTCCACGAGGAGGCGAACTGACGCACCATCACAATTTGGAATGCTCTCGAGGTAATTGACAGCGTTTACCTTGTATGATATGTCCACTCTTGGAGTACTACCTACAACAGAGTGAGTATTTGTTTGATCAAGATTATTTACCGTTATATCTTTTTCTGTCTTTAGTTGTAACTGATTCACTTGTTCTTGTAGTTGCTGAATAGCCGTCATGAGCGCGTTAATTTGCCCGTGTGATTCTGCTGATTGAGTGGCCGTACTGTTGGAGGGTGGTATCGATTTCTCACGGATCTGTTGTCTTAAAGTGTGGACTTGCGACGACAATATTTCCAATTCGGTGGTGACTTGCTGGTTTACTGTGGCTTGGTCCAAGACGTGGCGACGAATGGGATCGGCGGACCCACTGGCTACCGGCGTAGATACCGCAGCAGCGACGTTATCTGTTGGCATTGGCTGGTCGTTGGCGGACCGTGGTGCTGTGGAGCTCTGACTTCGAGTCCCAGGCATGTCTGAGTTACAATATTTCCTTAACTATTTCCAGTCGATGATACGCCTTCCCAAATGGCAGGGGTGTGGCACTATTTCTCACTCGACGATTTATATTCGAAAAATTATGAAACAAAAGGTAAACATCAAATAGTATATATTCTTTCTATTTATTTATTTTTATTTTTTTTTTATTTTTTTTTATTTTTTTTTTTTTTTTTTTTTGTATGTAAATAAATTACTCTAAATAGCTCTCCCTTTTTCTATTGTTTGTTCAGATTTTTGATGAAGTTGCATAGTCGGTATAGTGGTATTAAAAATGAATCCAGACGCTGTTACAGTTCAACTGAATTATGGAGTGCGTCCACCGGTAACTGCATCCATTAACGACCCTAACTGACAGAAACCACGCTCTGCTACCATAAATTGTGTAACACTTACCGTGAATTTGAAAAAAAATTACTACTATAATTAGACAATGCGCGGCATCTGTCGGTCTCGGACGAAACTACCGATGACACCTAGGGGTGTATGCGAATCAAGAGCGCTGTAATCGTACCGGCCTGGTTCGGACACCGAGTATACGTACAATAGGTCTCAGCGCAGTGGTTGATAAACGAACGACTCGGCGTCTAAACCACCTGTCGGCTTGAGGTGTTGATGCGTAATATAGCTGTGATTATTTTTATTAAAAAAATTGTGAATGGTGTTGTGAAATTCGAAAAAATTATACCAATAACTAAAATAACTCTTATAAGTGTTTCGCTGAATATATGGTGTGTCTATGGGGTGAATTAAAATTGTGAAATTTGTTTTCCTGTATTGGTGCACATGTGGTTTTGTTTAAGTTGTTGTAAATACACGGTGTGTGCTTACTGCCCTTTGTACTATAACAGCTGTCGTATGTAAAGAAAAGATTCCTGAAAATGTAATGTTTTGGTGTCGAAGGAAAGCAAATTAAAAATTAATTGGTTCCAATTAGTTAACAATTTATTATAAACCTTTTAGTAATTAACAATTTAGTGATTTATACAATAATGGACTAGACAATATGTGATTTCAATCAATTATCGACAATTAAAATTAACATATAAGTGAAAGTACTCCTAATTATACTAACATCCCTAAATAACGATGAATTTACGATTAATCTAATTTAGAACGAATACAATAAGCTATAATAGAGAAAATATTGAAGATTTCACCTCATATTAAAATGAGCAAATCTTATGTGATCCGAAATTAACTTATCGAGTTCGAAATAAGTTACAGGACATCGCTGTAACAATTCAACCCGCCAAAAATGAATTTATTGTACGTATGAAATTTTAATTACATTAATAATTGTCGGCTAATTTTACTTGCTGAATTATTTGGTACGAATTATAGTTAAAAGAGAGGCCTAAAAATTGGTTTAGCAACTATGGCAATTGACCCCTTTTTTTTTTTCGCGTGATGTCGGCAAATATCTCAAAGGAGGTACGACAAATACAATTCGTTTCAGGGATCACCCTCACATTATGACATAATCGCCCTGATTATTGGTAAATTCTAACGGTAAGGATTAAGTGGAGAAAATGTTACCTGGTTGTGACTCCCAACACTAAATTAGAATAGAAAAAGGTAGAGAAAAAAAATTAAAAATACAATTAATCAAATGTACTTACATGTAGTGTAAATTATCCTATTAATTATAATATACGAATAATAATTTCAAATAAATGCCGATTAGTGCCACACCCCGTTTCCAGAACAATCAATTATTGTAATAGGCGTACAATCGATCCGGATCACAAACTCGATTCGTACAGAATGAATTTAAAAATTCATAACCAGCTGTTCTAAGTAACTTTTGAAAGTTCTAGAAACGGTTGTAGCGGTAATGATACCCGCGAAAGTGTAAAGTTAGAACTATTCCGAATTTACCTATTCTATGGGCGACTTGTCAAAATGTACCGGGTGTACTAAAAGTTGACAGGTACTGGGTGTCTCAATTTTTATAAGCGATGTGGTATAACTGTAATTACGAATTATTTTATTAAGTTATATTTTTCTCAAATTGCTGTCTATTTATTTATTCATTTATTTTTATTTTATTTCACATATTATTTTTTTTGTTTTTTTTTGTTTTTTCGTTTTTTTTTTTTTTGTTAGTGTGTATGACGTGCAACGTCACAGTTTTTTAATTTTTAAAACTAAAACATAAAGGCAATTAGCGGATAAACATGGGCAGGAATGTCCTTGTACGAATTGTGTTGGCTTTTTTTCTGCTACCTGTTTTCGGCACAAAATTGAAATTTACTGAGATACAGCCCTTAAATACTTAAAACCTTTTTTTAAAGCCTCGATCAGCCGAACACTCATCACCAGTTTTGAAACCAACAAAATGACAATTCGGTTGTAGACTTTCAATCACATTTCGCTTGTAGACATTCAATACCGAAGATGAAGGGGAAAATTCGACTACCGTGATGGGGCCCCGCTGCTCACGGCGTTTTTTTTTTATACATTTAGAAAAAATAATTATTTAGTCTGCTATGTTTTACAGTGGCCATCCAATGGTACGTACTCCGATTTTACGTAGTGACGTCAGCGATTTAGTGAGGTTCTCCTCTCACAGATATATTTTTGTTTGTCTGTGTTGGTGAAAATTTATGTACCAAGCCAGAGTCAGGGCCGTAGGTAATACTGTCTGAGGGTCTCGTAGCCTTTAAAAATTTTAAAATTTCACTGCAAGTATATATGCACATACTCTGTATACGTAATATGCAAAATGCAAATGCAAAATGAGTAACGTAAAATTCTAGAATATTCTAATCGTCAACTAGCAGAGATATCAAAAACAGACTTCACCGTTGAATTGGTCATTAAAAATGAGATTAAACAGTGTAGTTTGACAAAAAATCTAGAATGTTCTATTTGTCAACTAGTAAAGGTATTGAAAAATCAATTGTACCATTTAATTGTTCATTGAAAAAGGGGTCAAATCACACATTTTGACAAAAATTCTGGAATATTCTATTCGTTAACTAGCAAAGATATTCAAAAACAGACGTCGCCATTGAATTGGCTACCAAAAAAGAGACTAAATAACACATTTTGAGAAATGTTCTAGAATATTCTATTTGTCAACTAACAAAGATATTGGAAAATCTACTGCACCACTTAATTGTCCAATTGAAATTAAACAAATGTAATCCAAATGTCCGATTTTGACAAGCAATATTTGCTATTTGACGAATAGAATATTCTAGAACATTTATCAAAATGTGCTATTCCGTCTTTTATTCGATGACCAATTAAATGGTGCAATTGATTTTTCGATATCTTTGTTAGTTAACGAATAGAACATTCTAGAATTTTTGTCAAAATGTGCCGCTTAATCTAATTTTTAGTGCCCAATTCAATAATGAAGTTTGTTTTTTGGTATCTTTGCTAGTTCGCGAGTAGAATATTCTAGAATTTTTGTCAGCTTCCACCATTTGGCGTCTTTTACACTGATGAATGCGATAGTGGAGTTGATTTTTCGACAGTTTTCTAAAAGTCGTCACTCATATTCATTAGTATGACATTCGATTTCCTTTGTCTACACAACCGAATTTTAGGTGTAAATTGTCTCTTAAGATAATATTGTTTTAAATAAATTCAGATAAATAATATTTACCAACCCCCGAAACAAAAGTTTACCGACGCCCCTGATCTTCCGATTTTACGTACTTCCCCTTAAATTTGCACCGACCACTACGCAAAATTGGATTTGTGGTGTACTTTGGAGAGGAGACATACCAGGAGACTGAGAATTTTACATGTTAAGTGTCATTTTTTATAAAAAATATATTTCGAAACCGGATATTTCGAATATATTTTGAGTGACCAGTTAGATGCAGTAATGGTTTACAGTTTCCATCTAGAAAAACTGTATTTTTCAAAATATTAATATACAAAATGCGTTGGGCCGTCCAAAATTCCATAGTTTGAAGAACTACCCATATACATATCCGTATATAAATAACAAATACATAAACTGATTAAGTGTGAGATTACATACGTACATACATGTTATTTTATTCGTAACAATATTATTCATTTTTTTTTTTTTTTTTAAAATCACTAGCCTTCAAGGAGGCTAGGAAACAACTAACTAAACTGCCCTCTGGTCTCTTTTTCATCAAAGTATCAACTAAAGAAAATTAACTGACCAAAGATAATGTATTTGATCATAAAGTACATCTAACAAAAATAATTCTTATTTATAAAATAATTCAAAAATATCCATGAAGTTAAATGACCACAGGTTATGTATTCAATCATAAAGTACATCTAACAAAAATAATTCTTATTTATAAAATAAACCAAAAAATAAGAAAATAGCTCAATACTTCGATATTTTCAAATATAAGTACTCAACACAAGGAGAAAAGAAAAAAATAATCTAGTGTAATATTTTCCGTACTAAAGGTTATAACATTTTCAAATTTAACGTAAATACTAAAAATACCTTACATTATAAGTATATATATGTATAGTTGATTTCAAAAAAATCGGATCAACTTGTGTGTCATTTTCAGTTTTTTCTAGCACTGAAAATTAATAGTAGTATTATATAAGGTTGATAACGCTGATAATGTTTTTCGCGTTTCTAAAAATAATAATGATAATCTAACAGAAAAGATACGATAATTTTTGGGCGCTAAATAATATTAAAACGCTGAGACTGAATGTAATAACAGATTTATTTAGCTTGAATATGTACTAGGTGGTATATGTTTTTTTTAGAAAATTTTGATTTTCTGACTAATCGTTTTTCTTTCTTACTTCCCAACCTTATTTTCATACATTTTAATGAATATGTATTTCTTTTTTTTCACCATAACTAACTTGAATGAATTTATGAAGATTTTTGTCAGAGGGCTTGTAAAGACCCGAGAGCAACAATTCGGACGAGGAATTGACAGAAACGCCTTAGTCGCGTCCTTAAATTCTGAATTTAAGGAAATACTTTAAAATTATAAAAAGTAAGAGGAAATATTATTTAAATGTTATTTAAACTGTACAAGGTAATATGACATCAAGTATACTTTGGCCAAATTAAACAGTTTAGACAATGCAAAATAATTGTTGGTTTTTATCTAACTTTTTAAATTTGTTCATTATTTAAAAACTACTATTACAATTATTTTTTTTAAATCATATAGAAAGTAAAAGGTTTAGGTAATCATATTGTTAATAAATTAAAAGCTAAGTTTAATATTAAATAAAAAAAATAAATATTTAAGCCCGAGAATTGTGAAAAATTATAGCTACTGAACTATAAAATCCTAACGTAATGCGTGTCTAACACGCACTTGGCGAATTTTTTCTTTATAATTTGACTAGAGTAATAACGGCTCAAAATAATAAGCAAACCTTAATTTATATTTTTACTTGTATTTTCTTCCACTATTTCATAATTCATAACATTTAATTACAAGCTCCAATCCAAAATTTTTTTCATAATGCTCCTTCAATGTTTAAAAACTGTCTATTTCAAGTCAAGGAATTACCAGTTAACCTTATTTTTCCTATTTTATAAATTTTATAGGGAGGAAAATTCCAAATATTTAATTTTTGTTAAAAATTTCGTTCTCAAATATAGCCCCCCCATAGCCTCCAGTTACGCCGTGCCTTTACAGTGGGTGGGTAACACGTATTATTTATTAACTAATAATTTCTAGCCTTTTTACAGAATTTTAAAGAATTTGAGCTATGATTTCCGTAAAAAAATTTTAATAAACCCACTCTTAGGGATGTTTAACCTCTTAGAAATTAAGTGAGCTCAATGAAAAAAATTCTACAGTAATGTAACCACGGTCTAAATCTTTTGACCACTTTTCATCAAAATTGCTTAAGGGCTAGTATGAGAAAAATACCAAAATATGATTTTTCAGCAAATTTTTGAAGGGGTGTTTTACTCGCTAAATATGCGATTGGGCACGTACAATTAAAATACGTTTGTTACTTTGTCAAGTACTACAATATACATTAAAATGAACGAAATCGCAGAGTAACACTTCCATAACATTCCTTGTAAGTTGTGCTTTTGGCGTAGACCTGGGGTCTGACTTTATTTTGATCGTACAGCCGTTATCTTAAGTGTACAAAAATTTTTACTGGTATTTTTGGAGGGTACAAAAATAGTACAATAATACGGCATAGTTAATTTTTCAATTCCTTCAAGTTGTGTTTCGGCGTGACCTGGGATCCGCCTTAATTTTTATCGTGCAGCCGTTACCTTAGGGGCACAAAATTTTTTTTAGTGGTACAAAAAGGTACAAAAATATGATATAATTTTTTTGTCATTTTGAAGTACTTATCTTTTTCGTGTCGACCTCGAAAATGAAAAGGGTACAAAATTTCCTTTTTCCTGATATAAGTTTTACATGGAAATTCGAATATCGGATCACAGCTCTATATAGCTCATAAGCACATTAGAAACTGATTTTGTACAAAATTTCAGAATACCACATTTAAGTGGACGTGTGGTCACATTGTCCGTCAGTTACACCAAATAGGGCGCAAATTAAGAAGCTGACGAAATTTGAAAATTTTTACTTAAGTACTGTTGACATTTCTGTGAAAGATGAAAGTGACGTTAAAATGATTTCCCCTGGCCTTGGTGCCTTGAAGGGTCTAAACAGAAACAATTTTAAGTTTTAAGTTTTTATGGTGCGGAAATTAGCCATGCTAATCTATACATATAATAAAACTGTAACGAGACCATTTCTGTTCATGGAATATTTTTTGAAAATGCCACTGGTACTGTAAATAGTTATCGATGTAGATACCAAAACAGCGATTTTTAGAATTTTCGTCTGTCTGTTTGTTCACGCATCACGCAAAAACTATTGGACGGATTTTAATGAAATTTGGTGTGATGATAACTTATTACCTGGGTCAACATCTAAAATACTTTTTACTCCGGGAAAATTTCTCATTCCCACGGGAAAATGGAAAAACCATTTTGAGCATGTGCACATATTAGGCAAAAACTATTGGACGGATTTTGATGAAATTTGGTGTGGTGATAACCTATTACTTGGGTCATTGGGTCAACATTTAAGATACTTTTTACTCCGGGAAAATTCCTCATTCCCACGGGAAAAAGAAAAACCATTTTGAGCATGTGCATGCATTACAAAAAAATTATTATTCTTTGCAAGTTCTGTATAATTATTACACTTACCTACTTCTCATTGAGTTTATAACAATGCTTTGCGCAAACGACGTCGCGGGTACGGCTAGTAAAATATAAAGAAAGTTATGTTAGAGTCATTGGGCGAGCAGGGTCAAGTGCTATAAATAACTGCTTTTACACAGAATTTTGGAATATATGATTAAATTGACCTATAAGTTTTACCTATAGCAATTTTATACGAGTATATATATATATATATATATATATATATATATATATATATATATATATATATATATATATATATATATTACTTCTAATTACTTACGTAATACTCACACAGTATACTTATACAGTGTTGTGTAACATTTTTTCAAAGTTATTTTTTGTCAAATTTTGAAATATTCTATGCCGAAGTATCATATATTAAAATTTGGTTTCTTTAGGTCTAATAAACATGTGCTATTTATTGTATGGGAAGTATATGTACATAAAAACTTTCAAACGCTTACTGTAAAGTTATAAAAATGTTACAAACACCTTCATCCACTCGTGTCTTCAATTGTAAAAAATAAATTATCAGTTGTCAATAAACACTGTCGTACTGACAACATAACATTATTTGAAACCCCACATTTTCTCCACACCTCAACTCCGTCAATTGTCTTCTCGAAGTACGCATACTCGGCGTACATATATAATATATAAGTCAATACCACTTAAAATTGTAAATCGTAACAAGTTTGCCGAAAAAGCTCTTAAATGCTGTAAGCACTGAATCATCTCACAAGTAAAGGACTTGAAGTGATAATTTCCAATTTTAATAAAACTTGGTAGGTGTATAGAACAAGTGAAATCCACCCCCAAAGTTGGGGTAAAAATTTAATTTTGTCAAATTACTCGAAAACTATAATAGATAGGAAAAAGTTTAAATTGGCACAACCCTTCATTTTTAAAGGTCTTTCTACTGTTGTATTCAAATCCAGGGTTGGACCTACTGGGGTGGGGACTTGACTATAAAATTTGGGCATAAAATTTGAAATAGGGTGAATATGGTTCGACCAGTCAAAATATTAATATCAAATATGAAAACTACATCAAAAATATTAGTTTACCCGTTTTTGCTTAAAGCCGTTACGTTAAAGTTAAAAGCTCGAATCTAAATCTAAATTGTTATATAAATCTCAAGTAAATATGGTCAGTATCAGCGTAGGAGACAGAGTTTTTCAAATAATAGAAATTAGCTAACTTCCCTCTAGCATCCTTGGCCTTGTTTAACCCTTGAAGAGCAGAGTGGTCGGTGTACAGCTTGAAGTGCCGTCCTTTGAGGTACCCCCGGGACTTCCGCAGTGCCCAAATAACTGTCAGACATTCCCTGGTTCATCTGGCTCATCATGGTTTGGAACATCCGCTGTACGTTTTGGGCCGAGTTATCACCGCCGGTGTCGGACACCGCGCTATGTTTCGGTGTGCAAAACAGTCAGTTGAAGAATCAGTTGTAAATCGAGTGCTACGTCGGAGACTAGTGAAGATTAAGTGTTGGAGCCAGCAGTGAAACGTTCAGTGGAAGGAAGTAGTGGATCAGTCAATCGCAGTGGTTAGTCAGTGGACATTGTTGGTGGAATATCGGACTTGGAAGAAATATTCTTATTAACAAACATTGTTAATAATCACAAGTTTAAATTGTTAAATAAATTGTTGTTTTGAAAAATTCTATCTCTATTTCAAAAACTCACGTTTGGAAAGTTGGGTGCTTCAAAAGCGTTCAAGGAGTGAAACAAAGTACCACAACATTGTGGTACTCTGGTGCATTGAGTACCACAGCAACATGTAAGAGATTTGAGCTTTTAACTTTAACGTAACGGCTTTAAGCAAAAATAGGTAAACTAGTATTTTTGATGTATTTTTCATATTTGATATTAATATTTTGATTGGTCGAACCATATTCACCCTATTTCAAATTTTATGCCCCAATTTTATAGCCAAGTCCCCCCCCCCCCAGAGGTCCGACCCTGGATTTGAATACGACAGTAGAAAGACCTTTAAAAATGAAGGGTTGTATCAATTTAAACTTTTTTCTATATCTTTATAGTTTTCGAGTAATTTGACAAAATTAAATTTTTATCCCAAATTTGGGGGTGGATTTTACCCCTTAAATGGCGTTTGGTCGATAAAAAAAAATACGTGTCTATTATTTTTCTTTGTCTATACACACCTACCAAGTTTAATCAGAATCGGGAATTATCACTTCAAGACCTTTACTTGTTAGATGACTGCTTGCTAGTCCCATTTAGAACTGCCAATACTAACATCTTCATTTATTTTGGCTTTTCTTCACTGGTATAATGGGTTTGTTAGCGAAATGGAAATAATTTAATAATAAAAATTAAGGTATTTGCATATATTATTTTATGGGTAGCCGAATCGGATTCGCTACCTACATGTTTTTTACCATATATTAATTAAACAAACTTTTAAATCGCCAAATGCAATACTACATCATCAGAGACATTTCGACTTGACTAACTGGTCCAGGTGTGCGCGCAAATTTAGAATCGGCATATTCAATTTTAAATACATTTTCTCGGCTTTATTTATCATAGTGTATTACATTAACTAAGACATTAGCACTAAAAATATGATGAATTTTTATTCTTAATTCAGTTATATTATTTGCTTCCGAATTTTGCGAAAAAATATCTGCAGAAATAGGGTCATGAGTCGAAATAGTTATTTTGAGCACAGTCTCATTTAATTCTATACAAGGTATTACTCTAGAAACTCTCTAATGGATATTATAAGAGAATAAAGAATTTCAAACATTGTTGATTATAGACATTCAAACATTGTTGAATATTTTTTAAAAATTTATTCGGTTGAGTACAACAATGATGTTTATAAGAACATAGAATAATTCAGAAATCAAGTTGCTATCTCTGCACTAGTGATACCCGTGTAGACAAAAAACTCCCTCTACTTCCCACCACTATGTTGTGTCGGTACACACTGTTTGTAGTAGTGTTGATGTGATGTTTGTTTCTGTGTGTGTATTCACACACAACTACAAAACACATATTGTCGGACAGAGCAACATGCAGTTCAAGCAACAATGGTCTAACAATACATTACAATCGTTGTGCATTCGGTGACCGACACGGACTAACTAAATGCCTTAAGCGGTATCGGCCACTCTCAGACACACTGCTATCCACAATTTTTTACACATACGCTTAGGGCTTGTATAAGAACTAACCAATATTACTCGTTTAAGGTGAATCGATCAGTACTGATAAATGAAATTACTAAGTCTATTTTTTTCTCTATAAATAAATATAATTTATGTGTAGACAAATAAGTTAAATTTTATAATACATGTAACAGTATTAATATTTGATTATTGATCAATCTTTTAATTTTAATAATTTTAAAAATAATGAATTTGATTCGGGTAGTTGACGTGTACGCACACATAATAACTAACACGTACACAAATATATTATGGGTGTATTGGTATAAAATGATATTTTTATAGTTTTTTTTTCTATTTATTACAATAACTAAACGTCTAATATTATACAAAATAGTTTCTTAATGATTCAAAAACTTAAAAAGAAACTAATTTTCAGTTTTTTAAATCTTAAAGTTGGTTTTTAATGACATAACTTACTTAAATATATACCACTGATTCACCTCTAATCATTCTTTGGTATTTACTCGTACGTTAAAAATTCTAACTTTGAAAATTTATCTCTTCTAAACTACATGTCAGAAATTATTCAAAATAGTGACAGTGAATGCATTTATATCTTTCTCTATAATATACTAACATTTCAAATTCTAAACATGGAAAATTTCAAGTGATCGATCCACCTCAAGCTAAATATTCGTCAAACAACAGAATAAATGTGTACTTAGTATGTACATAAAAAAAAAAGTTCGATCTAGAAAAGTTTCTTATTTTCAAAGAGTAAACAGAATATACTGCTGTACGGAAAACGTAATATAATGATGAGTTATAGTTAGTAGACTCATAAATTTAAATCAGTGAACATTGCTCGATGGCAGAGTACAAATAGTGAAAATAAAGCAAGTAACACTTCTTTGTCCTGTACGCAAACGTCCCTTCCTTATTTATGTATATCATTTCACCTTCATATAGGAAAAGTTAAATGCACATTTTTATACCATATTTTCACGATAAAATTCGGCAAATTCGTGCTGGGCACACATTAAGTGAGGTTTTCTCAGTTACGAAAACAGTTAGTTTGTAACACATTTCGGGATAAAATATGACAAAATTAAGTACTTTGTTACGGTGTCATAAAAATAAATAAAGAATATTACGACGTTATTAACATCTGTGTTCCTTATTTTACTATGAGAGTCGATTACATCATAATTTGGTTCTCCATAATTCCAAAGTATGCAAAAAAATGAATAAATATGTTAAAATTTAACTAATACTTAATAAATTAATAGGTTTCAGTCGAGGTGGTTGCTATCTCGGAGCTAAATAATAAAAATTTTTGGCGTATTGGCCATATATGCGAAAGAGGATGTCAATTACAATATGAATATTTAGAGAAATTCAGATAAGTAAAAGGAGCACCTTGTTTCCCAAGATGTAGGAAAAATTACAAATCGGCAGTGAAAGATTACAATGCCAAATGAACCTACCCCTTACCAAAAGAAAGTTCCCTATAACACAATGTAAAGGATTTGTAAACTAAAAAATCAAATATTCAGAAATAAAAAAAAAAAAAATTCTGAAACAAAAAATATTAACGGAGAAACAGGTGCAAATCGTTATGTATGTTATCAGGGCATGGGCTCACCTATTTCAAGCCTATTCTTTTTTTATGTATGGCAATCAACGAAATGCTTTAGAAAGAAGTACGCCGACAAACCTAACAATCTACCTTTTGAATTTAAGCGACTTTAGTTCCCTCTAAAAATTTGTTTTGCAACGACAGTAAATAAGTCACAAGGCTAAGCTTTTAGATTTGCGGAATAGAGAGACTTACCTCACCCCGTAATCTGATTATTTTGAGATCATTCGCTATTTTCATATCTTTCGTCGTATAATTGACATAAGAATTATTTTTCACTGCTTTAATCTGCGCCTGGTTTCGCGGCAGTTGTCATCTTTTTCTTTATAGGTTAAGTATTTTTTTATTTCTTTTTTGACTTCTTCTTGGTTTCTATCATATCATCGTTCATTTTTGGTTTTCAGGCTTTACTTACTTTCTAGTCTTTTTTCTTTTACTTTTCTTCTAATTTGCTTATTATATCAGCAATGATTTCAGATTTATTGCCATTCTGATGTCATTTTTAAAAATGTTGAGCATTTAGTAGTGGACTTATGCCGTTAATAAGAGTATGTGTAGGAGTGTTTGATATGTCGGTAAGAACGGGCGGTGAAAGGAAGTGAATTAATCTCAATTATGCTGGCCGCAGCCCTTTGACTTTTATCTTCTACGGTCAACTTTCTCGACTTTTTTATCTGTTCATTTTTACAAACTTTGCGATCAGGACATTTTTTATTTATGCGTTAACGTGGCATTTTAAATCTTAAGGGGGAGCATGTGACATTTTTAAAAAGTTGGGTATTTCTTTTGCATGTTTCGATAGTCTATACCTTTAAAAATGACATACTAAAATTTCAAGTGCATATCTCAAATAGTTTTTGAGTTACAGCCATCTGAAGAGCGGATTCTGATTTTCATTGTTAACTTTGAGGTATTAAGAAATGTATAAAAGTTGATAGTTCGGGAGTTTCTGGACGAGGTTGCCAGTCACATGTTGTGGAGCAGCTAGACCCTGGCACAGTTAAACGACTCATCTAGTTTTACTATGACCGTCATACTAACAAGGAAAGGTTCCCAGGTGTCCGCCTCCGATTTCAATGCCGCTGAAATTTGTTATTCCACGTCGAAATCTAAGGGACACGTATTTTTTTTTATCGGCGGAAAAACGGTTTAAAGGGGTGAAATCGCCCTTCAAAAATTGGGGTAAAAATTTAATTTTTAAAATATCTCGAAAACAATAAGAGATAGAGCAAAAGTTTAAATTGGCGATATTGCTCTTTTTTAAAGAGCTATCTATTGATATGCATTTCGTTCAACTTGCATCAACAGGGGTGGTTGGGGGTTAAAATTTGGGGATTAATTTTGCAAAAAGAGGGTGAAAATTAAACAATATAAAAATTTTGTTTACATATTTGAAATTTCCGTCAAAAATTCTAATTGACCTTTTTTCGCTCAATGTCTTAATATTAAGTCTAGGGATAGTTAACTAGGGGATAACTGTGTCAAATAGTCGTACTACTTGAGTAGATCAAGAAGTTTTTCTTGATGGAAAATAGTTGAAGACAATTAGAATAACGTAGAAATGAAATTGTCGATTCAGTTTGAGCAACACTAGAGGGGGGGGGGTGAGTTACCCTCTTAAATTACATACTAGTTTACTAACACTTATTTTGACTATTAACACTCTGACAGTCACAATAAGTGCTACTGAAGTTGGACTATCGTATGTAAGGTTTTTATAAGGTTTGTTTTTTAATGGATGTTATAGTTTTCGTTAGCGAATATTATCGATACCGAAACTAACGATATTTTCGAAATGAACGGAAACCTAATAAAAACCTTACATACGATAGTTCAACTTCAGAACTACTTATTGTGACATTATTACCCACTGTCAGTGTGTTAATATTAAAAATGAGTGTATGTAAACTATCATAGTATGTAATTTAAGAGGGTGACTCACCCCCTCTCCAATGTTGCTCAAACTGAATTTTGAAACCGAAAATTTCATTTCTACGTTATTCTAATTGTCTTAAACTACTTTCCATCAAGAAGAACTTCTTGAACTACCCAAGTAGTACGATTATTTGACACAGTCACTCCCTAGTTAACTACCCCTAGACTTAATATTAAGACATTGAGCGAAAACAGGTCAATTAGATTTTTTGACGTAGATTTCAAATCTGTAAACAAAATTTTTATATTGTTTAATTTTCACCACCTTTTTGCAAAATTAACCCCCAACCACCCCTGTTGATGCAAATTGAACGAATTGCATATCAATAGATAGCTTTTTAAAAAAGAGCAATATCGCCAATTTAAACTTTTGCTCTATCTCTTACTGTTTTCGAGATATTTTAAAAATTAAATTTTTTCCCCAATTTCTGAAGGGCGATTTCACCCCTTCAAAACGTTTTTCCACCGATATAAAAAAATACGTGTCTCTTAGATTTCGACGTAGAATAACATATTTCAGCGGCATTGAAATCGGAGGCGGACACCTGGGAAACTTTCCTTGTAAGTACATCGTAAATAATTTTAGTAAAAATTCTCGGAGATTAAAACTAAAAAATAAGGTAAAGAAAAACTACATTTTTCAAATTTGCTGCAGTTATATAACTCGAAAACAAATCATCCGATCGATTTGATTCTTATTGCAGTTTCTTTTATATATATTTCTTCGTGCCCTGAACCTCCAATTTTCCGATTGAATAAAAAATGTAATTTTTGCAGGCCAAAACTCATCAAATTTTCGCATAAAATTTGAAACTTTTTTTTAAAAAGCCGCCATTTTGTTAAATTCCAACCTTTTTTTTCGATTGAGGTTCATGGTACGGGTAATACCTTCTAGTTTAATAGGCTTTTTGTTTTTTTTTTTATTTCAGGCACTGTGAAGGTCGCTATCACTGCAGCAGTGGGGGGACTTTTTTTATTGGAGCCTTGGGAGATCGCGAATAACTCACTGAATTTTCAATTTTTTTGATCCAAAAATTTTATCATGAATTTATTATATATTAGCGAATATATTCTTAAAATATTAAAACATTTTGTACCGTAGTTTTCTTTAAAAAAATTCCCAAAAATCACCTTTTTCAGACGGTCACACTAGTAATCCCCCTTAAAGTTGGAAAAACAGCATTGTAAAAGCTACCCCAGAAAAGAAAACAGAAATATCATAAAAGTTGGCTTATTACACTATAATAATTTGTTGATTAAATAAAACTTTGACATACATCTATGACAGTGTAATAGCGGCCTAAAATTTAGCTTTGTAAAGGAGGGTTATCGATAAGGCCTTATTTTCACCCCATCCCCTCCATGAATTCTTATATGTGCATTAGGTTTATAAGAAAGTAAAAATAGTAAGATGGAATAAATATTATGCCGGAATATCCTCATTTATCGTTGATTTTGCAGTTGATCTCATTTTTATAGGAAGGTTTTATGAAAAGGCAAAATTATGAAATTGATCAACTTGTGATCAACACTGCTTGTGAAACATTGCTACGTATGACAAACTTTTGTTTGCATTTAAACACACGCAGTATTCATATGTTCACTTATCGTTTAGCTAAAAAACTTTAAGCGCTCGATTTCTTTGGTTAGTATGACCAAAATCCAATGGTAAATTAAAAATCACAAAGTGATTGAAAAAATTATCCGGGTCGGCCGGGAATCGAACCCAGGATCTCCCGGTAGCTAGTCAGGTGTCTTCGCCATTAGACCAACGACCCTGTGTTCGACAGCCACCCGAGCCAGAAATCATTCAACCACTTTGTAACTTTTAATTTAACTTCTTATCTAGTCTTCATTCTCGTCACTCCAATATCCTTCAACATCTGCATCCATAAAATATTTGTTGCACGACACTCTTCGAGTAGTATGATCCTGATGTCTGTCGTAACTTAAATATCAGATTACGGAGGCAATATGAGCGCAATAATCAACAAGTCTTGCCCCTACTTGCACTAACAGTACCAGGTTAGTACTGTGGTGGAATTGTACTCTATCCCAAGAAAGTGTAATTTGGAAGCTGTGTGCCTAGACTGAATGTTTCTTTAATATTTTATAAAGACTTTGGTCATCTATATAAAAGTACGAAATTTCCATTTTTGTCACTCCTGTACGCCGTCAAAACGACGAAGTGATATGTTTCAATAAGTTTGCGCCGTGGTGGCACTTCAATAAATTTATTTTATGCATTTATGTAATAATCAAATTTTTAATTGTAAAATCATTTCATTTGCATTTATCTATGAGCGCAGAGTAGATGCAGTGTAATTTCTAAATAATTTGTACAGTAATATAAAAATATTAAAATATTATAAAAAAGAAACTGCTTTTCACATGCGCTCTTTATAAAAAAAATTGAAATGTTATTAAAAATGTCTTATTTTGAACGAAAATCACAGTTAGACCAAAGTTTGGCGTCCCGCAGGTAATAACAACTGTAGTTTTTTTTCTTTTATATACGTATTTTCTTATCAGACACACGCAGTCTACTTTCAAGATCTATAAAGAAAACATTAAATCGTAAAAATTTTTTTTTCGTTATTTTGGGGCGAAAATAAGGCCTTATCAATACCTCTCCTTTTTCTTTGATTTCCACCCAGCTGTTTGTTCCACCCACCAAGTAACTTTGTTCTCTTACCAGTGGTACCAATACGTGCAGTCTAAATTACCCGTTTTTCCCAACGAAATTGCCCGATTTTACCCGACTTTACCCGACAGTAATGTATACTTACGAACTCTGTAACTAAATAAATTCAGCCAAAACAAGGTCCTTATTTTTAATGCAATTTTTAAAATTATATAATTTCATTGTTTAAAAAAATAATTACAATCAATTAATTTTTCAAATACCTACCTACTAATAATATTTATTAAAATTTTGCTTACTAAACTAATATATAATATATATTATATATATATATATATATACATATATATATATATATATATATATATATATATATATATATATATATATATATATATATATATATATATATACTGTGAGTTTTTTGAGAGTTGTCATTTTTATTACCGCCAAATTTGCATGATTCAAAAAAATTCAAAAATTAAACTTGAGTAAAAAATTTTTTTCCTGATTTCTATTGTTAATTAATGCATTAGATCAGTTTTATCGAAAAATGAAAGTATAGTCGCATTTAAAAATTTATAATTTTGTATCAGCTCGAAAACCATAAGAGCTATAAAGCTACTGACTATAGCAATCGGTTGCCCCCGTCTATATCTACAACTCTTATTTGAACAGTTTTCCAATTAAATCAACGGTTTGGTTGTAATAAAAATGGCAACTCTCAAAAAACACACACACATATATATATATATATATATATATATATATATATATATATATATATATATATATATATATATATATATATATATATATATATATATATATATAGTTACGTTTCGTAACAATTAAAGTTAGTTTTTAAAAAATCTATTTATGTTTAAAATTACAAATTTTGGTTTACAAAGATATCACTGGAGTACCCCAGTGTTACTATTGCTAGCTGGATCGAACAAAATCAGATAAGTTACAGAGTTACATTATTTTTGGGTAACAATTTTTGTTTATAAACTAGACATTAGACAAATGGATTGTTGAATAGGCAAAAATGAGATAGATTCAAAAAGATGTAACTTAAAAATGATATCATCGTAATTCCATTGTTTTAATACATTGTAGCATTTTTGATTATTAAGCTTTTTTAAACGGATACAAATGTTAATGATATTTAGTTACATGAAAAATAATTATATGAATTTCCTATGAACTTCTGAATTATTACTTATTATCTAGATACATTGTATTGTACATTCTTAATATTACAAAATATTGATTAAATATATAAAAATATGTGTTGCCCCTCTGAGTGTCTGGTCTAGACAAGATGAGCCTTGGTTCATTGGAATGGCCAGATGGCAAATAATTTATTTGTGGTGTTGGTGATGAATTTTCCGATTTCCATTTGTTTCTGATATATTTGATTATAATGAATATAATAAATATTTTTATTGCGATGCCGAATGCTGGATATGTGTAAGGTTGTTTTGGATATGAATTCTTCTATTTCTTGTCTGTTTTCGATGTGGCAGGAGTTGAGTTTTTGAAGATTAATTTTGGATAACAGTTTTTGTTCCTTATTTTGGAGTTCGTGTAGAGGTAATATATGAAGTTGTTGTGTTTTGTTGAGTTCCTGGTTTTTGTACACGACGTTGCTTATAACAATTTCACATTGATGAGAGTAGATGAGTACTGTCCCTGTTACGAACCGCTGGTTAATACCGCAAGTTGTTGAAATTGATTTAAATCCAAACCTTCCAAAAATGTATTTCTTACCAAAGATACACAAACCTTATAATACTCTTGACAACTTACCTTTTCGTCCAATCTGTTCTACTTCAGATACCATTTTATAGAACCTAACCAAATTTTTCTCGAACATTGTACAAAAAGCGTATTCGAGCAAGTATGATATCAAGAATTCTTTTGAACTAGTCAAAAGAATCTAAAATGTAAAAATACCTTACGGTTATAAGTTGATTAGCTTAGATGTACAATCGCTTTTTACAACTACGACCATTTTTCTTGAATGGGTCGAGAAAAACTGGAGTTATATACATTTGCTGGTTGACCACTGTCTAGAAAAATTAGATTATACATTACTCTTTTTTTATAAATATGTAGACGACATATTAACATCAGTGTCATATGATGGTATGCAGCACATCCTTGATGTGTTTAATTCTTTCTCCGATAAGTTACAATTTACAATTGCGCTAGAAGAGAACAAAAGTTTGACATTTCTGGATGTGCTAATCACGAGAGGTGAAAATAACTTACTTGACACAATGTGGCATCGAAAGTCTTATTGTTCGACTAGACTGATCAACTGGCACTCTGAACACCCATTGTATGTCAAGCGAAATACTGCCTACAGTATCATAAATAGAGCCGTTAATTTGACTCACCCAAAACACCACCCAGAAACGCTTAAAATTTCCAAAGACATCCTTAAAAAGAATAATTTTCCTCTGTCAGAAATTAACAGCGTAATAAGAACAGTCGTACACCGAAGCCATAATAATTCCATACCACTTATTGTTAGTAATACTGACAACACGACCAAATACAATTTTGTAAAAATACCGCACTTAGGACAACATACTGCCCCCGTATCCGCTCTTCTGCAATCCAATGGCTTACAACCGGTATTTAGTTATCCTTTTACATTTAAAAATTTCCTTTACACCAATCAGAAACCAGCTATACCCCCTGAGAAGAAAGATAACCTAATTTATTCCGTTCCTTGTTCTGGATGCAAAGAACTTTTTTATATTGGACAAACTTCTAAATAGTTGGAACAACATCTCAAACAGCATCGGTGGGATCTGGCTAGGGGAGATTTTTGTACTGGACTGGCACAGCATTCAAACGAAAAAGACCATCGCTTTGATTTTCATAAAACGAGAGTGCTACAATATGAAAAAAATCTTAAAAAAAGACTAAATTTAGAAAGACTTTGGATAAATACATACAATAATTGCAATAACCAAACTGACAACACAATTTTGACAGCTTATCAACATTTGTGTGTATCTGCGCAGAAGGCACTTAGCTGTCAAAATAACCGGTAATACAGCAACTATTTTTATGGAATAATACAATAGTCCACACAGATATCACAACAGTATAGAGTAACAGTCGATGAAAATGTTTCCAACAGTCTTTTTATTACACAATCTATAATCTTTTATTGTTTCAAAAAATTTTTAATTTTTAATCCTTTTATAAATATGAAAATATTTCTTTATCATTTTATTTATGTGACAATGAATGTTTGTAATTTATTTTATTTTATTGGACATTTTACTAAAAAATTGTTTTTCTTCAAGAACTGCAAGTAATTTTAATTTTTAATTAATTTTTATAATTTCTACATTTTAAAAAGATTTGTGTTACATATTATATTATTGTTTAAGGCCTGATGAAGAGACTATATGGTCTCGAAACGTACGTAGCAAGAAATAAATATATTTTTTAAAAAAACTTTTCATAAAAACTGATGATTTTTTCCCAAAAATTCATTACCTAATAACACATCACCAAAAATCCTCGGTAACTAATATTCCTGAAACTTTGAAAGCTTTACTTAATACTATTATTATGAAAAAGAAGCGTGAGGATGAAGGCAAATGGATGACTAAAATTATAAAATTGCCCATGAAACTATAACAGCAGCCACACCAAATCAATTTTTTTGCCGCTTCTGATAGTTCTTGGTGCATTGCTAAATAGAAAATACGGTTTTAAAAATCTTTCAGAACTTCTGTCAACTCTGGGATTCCGTGCTTCGTACAAGGAAATAACTTCGTTTGAGACATCAACTTTATTCCATCCTTAAAAAAACAGTACAAAAGAACTCCTTTTATTCAGCACGTAGGCGATAATGTAGATATAAATACTGAAACTATCGATGGCTTAGGTACTTTCCATGCAATGGGTTTAACACAGTGTGTTACTTCCGCAACAACTATTTCTTTAGATGGAGAAATAATCAGAATTCCAAAGAACAAAATTATGACATTGGACAATTTGATGATGTTCCCTTGAAATTTTTCCAGAAGAGTAACGTCAAGGGACCATAACTATCACGGACATGAATAAGTTAAATCCTATTTCAAATGAAGTGCAAGCTCAGTGCAAGTGATTTTTTTTGTGGTTATATAGTAAGTCAAACAATATACCTAATATTCCAGGATAGAATAGTTTTATGGAACGCGCTAATTCACACTTGAAGTACTCAAAGTAACCTATACTCTATCGTTCACTTATAAACTCAAGCCCAAACAACTATGACACCGGGAGTCTTAATTGACCGCTCATAGTGTGTACATATTTTGATTGTTGTGGTATTAATAATTTCCTACTGGACGGGAACATACCTGTATCAGCTACCCGTAAAATCTGTATAATATATACAGTACGCTTAAATAAGTATGGCCTTACGTGTTGATACCTTGTGGCGTCAGTACAAAATGATCCGAAACCAACTATCAATGAAATTTTCAAATGGGTGTTTTAAGAAATTAAACCTCAAATCAATAACTTCGAGAACCAACTCATTGGAGTTCAACATGAATCTACTGGAGTCTACATGAAATTTACAACATCAGAAGCCTGCGAAGAAATCTTAGAAAAAGCAAACGAAAACTCAAGAATAAAAAAGGACGATGAAATAACCCGAATCACAATAACTTTACCATCTATTGGAGTCAGAAGAATTAGAATATTTAGATTACCTTTTGAATTATCAAACTCTGAAATTGCAAAACATTTAGCTAAATACGGTGAAGTTCAAAGTTTTCAGGATGAATGCTGGTCAACTACTTTTGTGCCAGAAAAACAAATATAAGAATGGCAACAGAATAACAATCTGTAAACTACAAAAACACGTAGCATCATTTATAATAATAGGGGAACACAGAGCACTGATTACATACGACGGGTAGCCGAAGACTTGCTCATATTTCTCAAGTTCGGAAAATTTAATTGCCAATTGCCCTAGTAGACCCGTTACCAAAGTCACGTACAACAGCATAGTAAGCGGTGAAACTGAAAACATAATAACTGAACAACTAGCTCCGTCAAGTCCCGAAGATCCCGTAAATATATCAACATCCCGCGCTCAAACAACTGAAAATCTTGACGTGATAGAACACATAGACGAACAACTACACCAAGTCAAAAACGTGTTCTAGACTCCTCATCAAGCGATTACTCTGTAGAAAACAGTGAACCCATCTTAAAAACAAAAAAACTCACAGAAAGGCATGAACAAAAAAATAAATCAAATCTAGAAGACTTAGAAGATTCAGATGAGTCAAATGAAAATCAATCAGAGGAAAACGAACATATACAAAATAGTAATACGGCGACAGATGCACCTGAATTGACCCAGTTAAGGGCCTTAAACTTAACACGTAAACATATCCATAGTATATATAATCCTTATCAAATAACAGTTGAAGAACTAAATGAATTAATTAATAAATACCAAAAATCTAAAAATATAATTGGAACCATCACGGCGTCACCCAAAATCTGAAAGAATTGGCAGAAACTCTGGAAATAATTAAATCGCAAATTACAGGCAACAGAAAAACTAAATTATGATTAACGAGAATTGCAAAATCTATCCTATAACACATAGAAAATCAGCACCTAATTGATATGACAAACCAATAATTCGGTTTAAACATGGAGTGTATTGCATATTGGAATTGCTAAGGATACTGTGCCAGATACCTTGAAATAAAATACCTAATAGCTAACTTTCAGCCATTCATTTTATGCCTGCAAGAATCCCATTTAAAACCTAATAACAAATGCCAACTGGAAAGATTTCTTACTTATCGGAAAGACTTCACGGACGGTCAACAGGCCAGTGGGGGAATAGTAACATTAGTGAGTGATCATATCAATTCTAAAGAAATACATGTCAAAACTGAATTGCAAGCAGTTGTGATATCGGCTCAAATACCCATACTCGGAAAAACTACAATCTGTAAGCCGCAGAAAAAACAGTCAGGTCGAGACGACACGGAAGATGGTACCATGGTGATCAACAGAAATCGCACATCTTATTAAAGAAAGGAAAAAGGCACTCAGAACGTATCGAAAATATCAAACTACCGAAAACTTTGTAGCATTCAAGAAAATAAGAACAAAAGCACGTCTAACAATAAGAAGAGCTAAAGAAGAATCCTGGATCAATTATTTAAATAATATAGATCGCAATATCTCTACAAAAAAAGGCTTGGGAAACAATTAATACCTTGAAAAATGAAAATAATAATGATATAAATTGCATAAAATTCAATAACCGAGTAGAAACAGATGAAAGAACAATTGTAGAAATCTTTGTTCAACAATATGCTTCCGTATCTAAAACAGCTACATACACAGAAGAATTTCAGGGAATTAAAGCTCAGTCGGAGATGACCCCTATTGAGATGGAGACTGCGAATATGGAAGAATTTAATCTACCATTTACTTTGGCAGAATTAAATGACGCAATAAGTAGGTGTAACGATTCAACTACCGGACCGGTCAATATTCACAATAGAATGCTGAAAAATTTGGGACCCATTGCCATGCAACTGCTATTGAAGCTGATTAATGATACTTGGATCGCAAAAAAGTTTCCAGTAACATGGCAGAAGGCTATAATCGTGCTGATCCTGAAAGCTGGTAGACAGAGAGACCTACCCGGAAGCTACAGACTCGTTACTCTTACCAGTTGCCTATGTAAGATAGTAGAGCGAATGGTAGCTAATAGATTACAATGGGTATTAGATAATCGAAATCTCATTAACGATTCCCAAGCTGGCTTTAGAAATAATCGATCAACACTCGATCACCTACTACACTCGATAAAAGAAGAAGCTACTGCAGTTTTCTTTGATATGAACCGGACCTATGTGACAAAAGTTGGCGATATAAGGTGATAAAAATACTGAGTGACTGGAATATTAGAGGTAACATACTACACTTTATCAAAAATTTTCTTGAAAACCGATTGTTCTGCGTAGGGATAGGCAATGTTTGGACCAGCTTTGCAAATCGTACAAATGCTTGCAAGAAAGACGTTAATGTTGGGACAACATCCAATAGAAGCGTTAGAAAAGAATAAATCATCGTAACACGATTAAGAACAGGCTATTGTAGGTTGACACACGAATTTATCTTAAAAAAAGAAAGACGACCTATATGCGAGGTGTGCAATACTAAATTAACAATAAACCACATCCTTTCTTTTGTAGAAAATATTACCATATTCGTACTACACTGAATATGACACCTGAGCCTTACCAAATGCTGGGTAATGGAGAGTCCAATATACAAAAAATTCTTAAATTCCTAAAAATTTGTAATTTATACAACTGTAGCACTCTGTATTAATAGGATACACCCGTATTTTACACATGGATAATAATCATTTCTTTTACAAACAACAAATACCAAATGTTACCTAATAAGTAATTAATAATTTTATAAAATGTTTGTTTTTGTACCAACTTTAATATTATTTTTATGTTATTTATCTTTCGATTTAATTGTTTATGATTTGTATACAAATTATGAATGTGTGAATGTTCATATATTATCATTATGTATATCAAGCATATATTGTTAACGCATATAGCTTATAGTGCTAAAGCGTTTTTTAAGTAAAATAAAAAAAAAAAAAACTATAACACCATATTCTCTTATCAGTAATTGATAAAATACTTGAAAAGGTCATATATGTGAGACTAATTGATTATTTAAATAAATTCAATTTTCTTTCTACTAATCAACATGGATTTAGATCTGGTCATTCTACCACACAAGCAATATTTGAAATCTTAATTAATGTAGTGAAAGCCTGGAATAAGAAAAGCCTTGCTATACTAGCTTTGTTTGATCTTTCCAAAGCTTTTGACTCAGTGAACTTAGACTTACTAGTTATGAAACTTTACGAATATGGAATTAGAGGAGTTGCTCTTGATCTCATAAAATCTTATCTTGTTGGTAGGCAACAAAAAGTGAAAATTCCATTTGTTAGAAATGGTAATCAGGAGTTCATTTACTCAGACCCGTTGGAAATTATCCGTGGTGTTCCTCAAGGCTCAATACTTGGCCCTCTGTTGTTCATAATCTACATTAATGACATATCCACTTTAATTAGTCACAATAATGTATTATTTGCTGATGACATTTCTTTACTCTATGAGGAAAAAAATAAATTTTCTCTAATTAATAATATCAACGCATCCGTTTCTTTTCTTCAAGAATGGTTTATCCAAAATAGTCTTAAACTAAATATAGACAAAACTCAGTTAATTAAATTTGGTGATTATGGGATGACTGATGAAATTTTAATGTTACCTGATCACGGGAACATTCATCTATCACCAACAGTGAAATTTTTAGGAATCTACATTGATAAAAATCTCAATTGGAAAGATCATATTAATAAACTATGTAGCACTTTGAACAAATACGTATACTTAATTAGAAATCTAGTTAATTTTTTGCCTAATTCAATTGCTTTAAACATTTATTACGCCTACGTACAGTCAGGGCTCGTATATGGTATTGTGCTGTGGGGTAATTCATCTTCTATCAGTGAACTTTTTATACTACAAAAGAGATGCATAAGAGCGTTATGCCAAGTGAGTGCAAAGACTTCATGTAAACCACTTTTTAAAAAGTGTAAAATCCTCACACTAACTGATTTATATATCCTTGAGTGCATAACTTTTTTCAAAAAATATCAATATTATTTTGAAGAAAATAAATTTGATCACTGCTACTCGACTAGACAAAAATGTGACTTTTTCCAACTTTCAACAACTGTCAGTACTGTTTACAAAAGCCCATTCAATCAAATTATTAAAATTTACAATAAACTTCCGAGTCATTACAAGAGCTTAGAACTTAAACAATTAAAAATTAAATTAAAGGAATTTCTACTAAATCAAAACTACTACACTCTTGATGAATATTTTTTAACGCAATTTTAGGATTTTAACCCTAATATTATTTTAATCAATTTTAATTAATTATATAATCATTTTTAATTATTTATTTACTTTTGATTTGTTTTTTTGTTTTTTTGTTTTTTTAATACAATTTTAAACTACATTTACTTTTTGGAATTCTATTGTATTAAATCACGATGTTTATACATGTATGTAATACGTAATAGCTAATGTTTGTAATACATTTATTTTTTGACTCATTTCACACTGTGTACAAACAGTCATACGAAATAAAGTATATTATTATTATTATTATTATTATTATTATTATTCACTATGCTATTAGCTACTGCAAAAAGAAGTACAGCAGTATTGGGGGAAAGGTTTAAAATTAAAAGTCTAAAAATAAATTTTTGCTGTGAGTCGAAGCTGAAATTTAAAAAGTAAAATAAAAGAACAATAAATTTTTAAACTTCTTTTTTAAACTTCTAAATTTACAAAATTATAAGCAAAGTACGCAAAATATCGCCACTTATAAAACTGCTTCAAAATACAGCCTACAATTGATCACTATGTCTGTAGAGATTAAGAAATCAAAAGAATAATAAATTTCAAAACATTACAAATTATGTTTATAAATTTATGAATAACAAATTTCAATAACAAAGGATTATTATTTAGTGAAAATTTATTAACCAACAATGTCATTAAAAGATCAATGGATAAACGCAAAGGTTGTCAAAACATTTACAGTTGTTTATTAACAGTTAAATGGAAAATTATTACCTTGTGAAAAGAGTTGTAAAATTTTATGTCGAATACTATACCAACTATTTACATGTTACAAGTAAAAGAATATTTACACACGTAGGAATAACCTCGGAAGACAACAATCTTAATCCTAAATAAATCTAATACTAATAAATAGAAAAAGAAAGATTATATTTAAATAATCACAAATGTATGTAAAATAATTTCAAAACATACAATTGTTTAAATAAAAATGAAATTAAATTTCATTAAAAAAAAACTTACGTTTTTAATTAAATATCACCAAATATTATTGGTGTCAAAAATATGGAAATATTAAACCATTAAACACTAACTATACTAAATTTCTCCCTTAGTTACCCGAACGTTTTGTTACGACATAATTAATATGTTTGAAAAATTAACGTTTAATCATGACAAGTAACCGTGAAGCTTTAAGAGCCAAGGGGCTAAGACGAAGTGTGACGTGTTACCGCCTACACGACCGTCGCAGATATATTATATTATTTTATTACAAGGTACCGGAAGGGTGCCTTCAAGACTGACTACTAATAATTGTAAGTAAGTAAGTGAACTGATTTGTCTTATCAGCTGACTTAAATATGCTTATATCCATTGTTCGGTGTTGCCATGCGCACTACGTCATAGAATTCTTTAGAAATGTAAATAAAATTATTTACTTAGGAATTACATCATGCACATGTACCGTTAATTAATTATTAAATATTTTTGAATTGTACATGTATAATATGTTAATCATAAAATAGAACCCGGTTGGAATGCGTATGTATTTTAAATGTTATGAAACAATTTTAAGAAAATTATACTGATAATTTCACTCATGTGTATCAAGTCCCATAAGAATATTGTAGTTTTCTCACTTTTACTATGGAGAAAAAGTTAGTTAGAAGCCACCTCAAATTCACAAAAAGTATTAGAAAACCTCTTCAGACCAGAAAGATGCACTCTACAGGTGCACTTGTAAACTAGAAGTTCGCATTACGTAAATCTATATCCAGACAGATTTAAAAGAGCTGTAGAGGGTAAATCAACCCTTTCGGTAAATGTTATACCCTTGGTGGAGAACTTAGCAATAAAACAAGGCACGCGGGTTGCAAAGTGCCCATTCATATTCCTTTCTGTAATGATATTAATATTCATAACTTTATATTTATTTAAGGGATATTTGTGGATCTATACAAAAATTTAGGGGGCATAAGAATTTTTTTGACCCCGGATTCGCACGCAGCGTGAAAAATGCATAAAAACACCGTAGTCAGTCAACCAGATCACGACCCTGCTTTTCTTCGTGGGGGTGTCTTATTGTTACTAAACCTGAATTTATATTTTTTAAGACACCTTCTACGAATCTGAACTTACTGAAATTTCTACAAACGATAACTATGTTAGAGCCAAGTAACATATATTTTTTTGGTAGGTGTTACTTAAGGGATTGGTCTAAAACACGAATCCTCATAAATCAATTATTTTTTTTTTAATATAGTAAATGACGTCATACGAATGTAAAAATTCGCTAGACCTGTTTCGACTACTTTTGTAGTCCTCTTCAGTAGCATAAACAACAAATAACCATAAATTTACGGTTATTTGTTATTTATGCTACTGAAGAGGACTACAAAAGTAGTTGAATCCGGTCTAGCGAATTTTTATATTTTTTATTTTTTGTGGGTCCTTAAGGGGAAAGTTTTATTATTATGTATAATCCAGCCCAGAGTACGGCTCAATATAGTGATTTACTTCAAAATTATTTATTTAAAAATTGACATTTCCTTTGATTATATTTCATGTATTTCCTCTTTATAAAATCTAGATAAAACTAGTAAAAATGCAAAATTCGCAATTCACATTTAAGTAATAATAAATCAATGTTCTAGATTCTAGAAGATTGGTTCCTAAAAACGCGTGTCATGCATTTTTGCTAGTTAGGCAATAAAATCTCTATAAATTTGTAATTTCAGAAAAACAAATTTTAGTTCTGGAAAAATTTTTATCGTTTTTAACTCGTTACTCTGTTCGTCGGTATTTTGATAATTTTTAAAGAAAATTTTTAATACTAATAATGTTTCGACTGTTGTACGTAATTCTGATTATTGTTGTAATTGTTGTGTTTTTGTAAGCTTATAAACTTTTCAAAATTAATTCTAAACTTTTGTAAATTGAACTGTTAAATAAATCTTGTTAATTTCAAATTAGGACTTATTTGTTATAAGAAAAACCTTAAAAAAAATTAGACTGAAGCAAACTTCTTAAAATTAAAATAAAACAAATCAAAAGAAAATAAAATTAAAATTAAAAACTTAAAATAAAATAATAATTAAAATCTAAAAGTAAATTAAAACAAATAAAAAAATAATTAAATAAAAAAGAAGTCAAAATAAATCTAAAATAATTAAATTAAAACAACGAAATTATTAATCATTTAAAATAAAATAAGAAGTATTTAAGGTAGTTGGTCGATGAAACGATTTTTTCAAAGGATTTTAACGAAACTTCTCTAGATATTTATTTACTCCAATACCAATAATACGAGTCCTTACCGAAAAAAAATTGACCACCCCAATTTTGAGAAAAACGACTTCAAAGTTTTATAATTTTAACATGGGCTCTTATGGGAAAATTCAATTTTTTTTGAATAAAATGAAAACGTGTCAAAGGAATTTGATAAAATTTTAATATGTTATTTAAAATAAAGTTACAAACCATATTTAATAAGAAATAAAAATTATTGACCACGCCGTTTTTGAAATATAATTTAAAACCATCATTTTGCAATGTTTTTACCACGCTTTTTCAACAATATTTTTAAATTGCTACAACATAAGCGCTCAGAAATTAAAAAAAGCAAATGGTATACAAATATAATCACTGAAGAATATTAATACATTATTTAATTTTTGATAAAAGAACAATTTTTTTTTGAGATATACTTTTGTACCTGACTATCTCAGAGCAACTACGTTAAAAGAAGATCATCAAGTAAAAGTTTAAGCAACCCAAATAAGTCCAAAAGCAAAAATCTACTCCAGAACTCGGGCTCTCGTGTTTCTCCTAAAAACTTGAGTGGCGATCATCCATCTGCGAATCCCAGTAAATCGTCGTCGAAGAGGAATACTGGGTATAGAGATCGTAAGACGACCGTGAGTCAAGTATACTTTGTCGTCGAACAGTTTCAGCTTTTTCGGGACACGATACATGCCGACTCTCGTTAATTCGAAACTCGAGGGACTCTTAAAATATTACGAATTATAGAGTGTTTGAAATATTAAATGGTTCAAAATCAATCAAAATGTACTTCATCAATCAAAACAATCAATCAAAATGTACAATCTTTCTCTGTCTCTCTGCAGCTTTGAACTGTCGAGTGTTTGACACCGATGAGTTCGAATTAACGCGTCGTTTTGTTACGTAAGAATGATTTTTTCGTTCGAATTACTAAGTGCATAAAAATGTATTGATTTAGTTCAAAATATAAAGAGGTTTTGTAGGGAACTCGTGATAACTTCAGGTTATAGAGAGGTTCGAATTATCGCAGGTGTGAATTAACGAGAGTTGACTGTATATATATTTGCTAAAACCAGCGGTTTTACTTGCGTAAAATTATTTGAATTATAGTTTAAATTATTTTTAAATCAAATATTTCTAAATTTTATACAAAACGTCACTAACCTGACGACTGTTCTATGTATTTATTTGTATCAACCACAGACCAAAGAAAATAATATATTCTAAGACTTATTGTATCAATGTATAAATACAACCCAGATACGACCAGGATGCGACCTTATATTCTGCAATATAGTAATCAATGCAATAACCAGTAGTAACCGCAGTAACGTTTTCAAATAATTATTATCAAAATATAATATTGATAATAAAATTTAACTTTTTTTTAGAAGAAACTGCAAAATTTTGAAAAAATGTGTTTCGCTTTATACGTATACAAATTTGTACGTAAACAAATTATGTCCTACAATAATTGTAGTCCTACCTTTGCCAACTTATCATCTTTAACAAGATACAATGTGTTCTAAAACTAATCCAAAAACTATTGCATCTCTTATGGCTGTAATTCTCGAACATCGAAAATAAGTCTGTTTTATTGAAAAATCATAATTATTTTTTTTTTTTTTTTCTACTTATTAAGTCCTTCCATAATTTAATTAAAAGAGATAATTTATTTTCTCTCAAACATTAATACGTATAATTTCCCGACAGATAGCAAGAGGGAATATATTTATTTTACTGGGTAAGCTGAATTTCTATTAACTGTCAGTTCAAAAAAATGATAGTAATTCTTTCAGTACAAAAAAAAGTGATGGACGGAAAGAAGGAAATTTTATTGTAAACTAAAATATGCAAATTGAAATGTTAATTGAGAATTCTTAAGGAACATGCAATCAGATGTGTAGGTAGAACCTCATAAATTCCAAAGTAGAATTTATATAAAAAAATAATTATTGCTCTAGAACAAAAGAAACATACAGTATGGCGCACAGTGTATAAATTTTATTTAGTTAGTGTGACAGACAGTTAGTGTGAACAAGCAACGTTACTCCGAGCTGATATCTTAGTAGGTACGTGGTTACTATAAGCGGAAAGAATATTCTCAAGGGGAATTAAAAAGTAACATCGCCAGCCCCTCTTCCCACCTTACCATACAGTCGTTTTTCTTCAATATCTTTCTTCTACTTCTTGCACAAGAAACAAAAACAAAAAGAAATGTTCGCAAGAATAAAGTAAAAATTATATCACGATATAAATAGTTCAAGTTACATTTAGTTAATTTAACAAAATATTCCTACATAGATGTGGCGTACCTGTACAGTTTATTGCCATTAATTATGTTTTATTATAATTAAATTTTTTTATGAACTTTGTTTTTAATTAATTTATTGCTTTGTGTTTCTGGTGTAGTTTTATTAAACATATAGCATTTGATAACATTTTAGGGTTAAAATGTGCATGATAAACATTTTCAGTATAGAGACCTCGTAAATTGTGAGAAATACAGATTTGATTAAATTCGGTGAATTATGTTGAAGCACTAAACAAACAATAAAAATTTAAGTTAGAAAGCCCAAAGTTTTAAATTTTTTGTTCTAGCAATAATGCGTTGGGGGAAAAATTCATGAAACTTTCATTTGCGCTTTTTTACATAAAATTTCATTATCCTTTTAAAATTTTCCTATAACTAGTAACCATCTATTTTTGATAACCACTTATTTTGTTTTATATGGAACGTAAAGTAGGTTTTGGAATAATTAAATGCGTTTTAGTGAATTGAAACTAGGTAAGATTATAATTTGAGACCTAGTGATAATTATACTTAAAATCCCCAAAAATTTAAGATCAGCTTTAGCCATTATCTTGAAAACTAGACCCACATTTTCATTTTTTAAAAATTTCTCAGGAACTAGTAGCGACAGGCAAAAATTAGTTATTAACAAAGTTAAAAATCATAAAATTACTTAAAAAAGTCTTGTTCACTTTTATTCTATTTCTGATACTATGTGAGATAATCGGGTATAAAAAAATAAACTAGGGAAGTTCCAAGTAACGTTCACCAGAATTTTTGTTAATTTGTTAGCATAATTGTTAGTTGTGATAGAAGTACTTTGCTCGTTTTCTTTCGAATAACAACGATCCTTCACATACACTGCCTAATGTTTTGGATTACAATATGGCTTGGATTACGATCAGGGACTGAAGCGATGAGGATAATGTTTGAATAATTTACAGAATCTGCAAATACAAATACACAATTTGTATTTCGCAAACTGCAAATACATTCATATTCAGCGACACAAGAAGACCATTTACTAATTTTCATTACAGTAGACTCTCGATAACTTTCCGCATTAATCCTTTCCCCTTCACACGTACACTCACTAATACTAGCATGGTGTCCTCTGCACAACTGTTACGTACGCACTAAGGTTATTTATATGTACATGTACATCAAGTACATCTCAATTCATGATTTTGCATACCTAGTGATATTCAGAAATAACTATGTATGTATCGTTACTTAAAGTGGTTAAGTCAGAACTCTCTATGAAGTTTCAGCTAATGTCACATAGATGCTAACACTTCTTATGTATTACGGGTATTATGTAATACGTGAAAGCTGATACGTTGATGCCATCTTTGAAAAGTTTAAAAGGAATTGTGTCAGATAATATGCTGAGAAAAATTGCTAACGCAGGTATAGATTTTAATATGATGTTAACAGCAAGTGAAGACAAAGAAAACAAAAAAAATAGTGCAATTACAGTGCTGTAACGAAATAAGCACACCATCGGGACCAAAGAGGAGAAGTGTGGTTATTTCGTTACATCAGTGGCGGCTTCATAAAAGACTTAAAGCTGCTGTGGATTACTTAAATATTTTATCATTGAATACTTAAAATATTTTCTTTAAATACCGGCATAAATACTACAGAATTTTGATTATTAGAAGCTACGTGTATTTAAAAATCATGAAGTTTCATGATCTCTTGCGTTTTGTGTCACTTTCTTCCGCAACAAGCTTTTATAAAAGTCTTTTATATTTTCTTTATTTTTTTGTACATGAGCTATTCTTGTTCGATGAACACCATATTCATTAACTAGAGTCTTGATATTTTCTCCTTTTTCTAATTTTTTAATAATTTCAATTTTTTTTTCATATGACAAAAATTTTCTTTTTCTGGGATTCTCCATTATTGTTTTCTCTTTTTAAATTAATTAAGTATTCAGATAATGAATTGTAATTATTATATTTATTGCACTGAAATATTGTTTATTGAACTAACAATAATTTGTATGTTTGGAATATATTAGTTATACAAAGAAAGCTATAAAATAATATAATATAACTTTACTAATAGGTACGTATATGTATATGTATATTTTACTAGCTTGAACGAACAAGTTGTTGTTTTGTATTGATAATAACACGACAACCCTTTTCACATGCGTTTTTAAAATTCTATTTTAAAAACAAATCATTAGATAAATTAATGTGAATAATTTGTGAATGTGTGTATAAGTATATACATATATTTACATATATGTATGTATATTTGAAGATTATTTTAGATTAATTTTCGTATATGGATTCTAACAATGTTTACAAAAGATGTAATCAAAACTTATCAATTATCATTTAATGTATACATACATATATAGAGATAATACATCTATTAAAAATTTATTTTAATTCCATACTTCAGAAGATTTAAAAAAACAAAAAAAAAAACAAAGTATATGTAGGTACATTGTTGTTGTCTACTTGGTTGACTTGATGCATACATATATACATAAGTATTAAATTCGCCACTGGTATGTAACACTAACACATTGAACAGGTAACTCACTATGCGTGTGAGGGTATCCCTTCCAAAACATGCTGAGTGTGGTTATTACGTGTGTGCTTATTTCGTTACAGCACTGTACTATCGAAGCTGAAGGATTTAAATAAACCAAGGGTTACCAAAAATAAAAAAATCTTAAAGAAGATTGAGGATTTTTTTAAAACTATCAAGTATGCAATATTACCATAAGTATTAATTAATATTTAAAATTTTGCTTGATGCTAAAACATATGAAAGTTTTATATGGTTTTATTTACTATTTATCTATTTTATTTATAATAAACGTTAAATAAAAATATTTTTTTATGCCAGTATTCTTATGTTTATTCTCATTTTGCTTCCGAGACTACGAAAGTAGCGGAAGCATTGTGATCACTTTTGGAAAATAAAAAATTTTTTACCTCCAAAATTAAATTTTTTACGCACATTTTACGTTTTAGAGCCTCTTGAACAATTTTGGTTTGGTGTCTGTCTGTCCGTCCGTCTGTGTGTCGCCAGTTTGTACCAAGTGGCACAACTTCTGAAATATTCGACTGTTTTTAATGAAACTTTCAGAAATTATGCAGTTTGGTTTCTAGATGGTTCCCTATGAATTAAATCGAAATCGGAGGAACGGTAGCTACGCCGCTACCATGTCATTTCATTAATATACTAAATTGCACCAAGAGGCATAACTTCTGAACTATTCAATTATTTTTTATGAAATTGTCAGAAATTATGCGGTCTGGTTCCTAGATGGTCCCCTACAAATTTCATTGCATTCGGAGGAATAGTATCCACGACGCTACCATGAAATATCAATATCTTATTTACTTCTAGTTCCATTTCGCTCAAATTTTTAGGGTATTTTGGGGGTTAGTTTCTAAAATATTTTTGCTATTATTTTATAATTTAGCCTTTAAGTATTTTGAGTTACAACAATTTTTTATGAACTTTAAGGCGAAAATATAATTTCATGGTAAACATATTTGGTAAAATACTGTTTTAAAGCCTTTTACGAGTACGAGAAAGCTGTGTGGCCCACCCCATTGGCAGTGTATTTATTTTAAGGTTAAATTAAAAATTGAAATTATATTATCAAATTTCATTATTAAAATAAAGTTATTATTATTATTATTAATAAAAACTAATTTAAAATAAATCAAACTTGCTTTTATCAAAAATTAAATAATGTATTAATATTCTTCAATTATTATATCTGTATGCCACTTGTTTGTTTGAATTTCAGCGCGCTTATGTTGTAGCAGTATAAAAAGCGTTGTTGCCAAGTCACTACACCATTTTGACTCATCTCGTAAATTTATGACAATTTTCAGATTTTCATAAATTATATTTAAAAACGGGCGTGATCAGTACTTTTTATTTTTTTAAATATGGTTTGTAACTTCGTATTTTATAACATATTAAATTTTTATCAAATTTCTTTGACACGTTTTCATTTTATTAAAAAAAAAATAGTTTCCCCATAAGAGCCCGTGTTAAAATTAAAAAACTTGGAAATCGTTCTTCTCAAAATTGGGGTGGTCAATTTTTTTTCGGTAAGGACACGTATTATTGGTATTGAATTAAGTAATTATCTGGAGAAGTCGATTAAAAAGAAAAATCGATCTTTTTATTTACATCCATCCCTAAAAAATAAATCAAATTAATTTTTTAATATCATACCCTAAACTTGATTCGAATATAAAAATTCACATAAATTTATGTATAACTATTTTGATATTATTAAAATTGTATAATTTAAATATATGACTATGAGTAAAAAAGTTAGTTTTTATTCATATGCCGATTTTTGCTAGCAAAAAGTAATATGTTTGAAATTAATATCAAATTTTATAAAAAATTTTTCATTTACAATTATGGTACACCATATATATTCTCATAATTTTACAAAAATCTATCACCCTGTAAATTTTTTTTTAAAGTTGTATAAATGATAATATTCATTGCTACATATTCTCTGATGAAATTTAATATTACAATTATATTATGTACTCAGCTAAAATCGTTACTTATAAAAATATCTGTTTTTTAATAAAAAAATTTTTATTAATAATTTTTAAAGGTAATATTGGCGATCTGTTTTAAAACGCATTATTTGCTTGTTGGATATGATATATGATTTAGTAAGACTTTATTTGACGTCTTATGACGTTAATGACTGTTAAAAAAAATTTAAATTAGACACATTTATATTGTACAAAAGTAAGAAGCACTTTATAGGAATAAAAAAATTAATGTTCCGTTAACCCTTCTACTTCTAAATAAAAGCATTCAAGCAGTTTAAAACATTTTTTATAAAAAATCGAAAAATACATGCTAAAATTTTAATAAAGGAATAGAGATGCATACATATACTTCGATAAATTTGTGAAATTTATAGTAATGTTAATGTACTATCTGTACAGTACTCTGTTAAAAGTATAGGCCTCTACGTCGGTAAAATCATATTTTATAAATATGAATAAATTTTTTAAAAATCTTGTTCTTAAAAACTTAATATGTAATCATCTTAAAGTAGTTTTTTGAAACAATAATTTGATGATCTTAAAGTAGTTTTGATACATTAATTTCTTGGTATAGATATTTTTTAGTCTTATTCAATTGTACAATGTTCCGTATATTTTAATAAAATTTCCTTTTAATATTTTATATTTATCTAAACAATGTATCTGTTTTTGTTAAATTTACTAAAAAATTAGTTGAATATACATATACCTATGGCATTAGTTTTGTAAACGGCTGTAATAACATTCAAATTTATCTTAAATACGAAATCTGTTATTAATGCTGAATAAAGGTTTTCGCATATTGTTACACTTCAATATGTACTGTATATTATTATAAATTTTATTCTGATTAAGTATTAAAAAACGATAAATGCTCTCTTTATACTTTAAACTGGATGGATTTTTTTGTCAGTACACTTGGAAATTAAAAGAGCCATATTAAATTTCAACTAAAACACAAAATTTTGAAAAGCTAATGTAAACTAAGAACGAAAAAAAGTCTATTTACCGATCCAACTAATAAATGTAATGAAGAAATTAAAAAAAAACTAATTAATGATAATAAAAGTATGTTTTCTGACAGAGATAGACATTATTTATTGGAAATGAATCTAAAAGCTCCTAGAATGTACAGACTCGTAAAGATACACACAAACCTGATAATCCAATAAGGCCTGTAGTTTCCCATGTCGGTTGTCCGTCACATAAATTAGCAAAACATTTAGACATTTTATTTAAAATAGAAACTCAGTTCAGCTTTACACATAGTGTTAAAAATTCTTTCGAACTAATAGATAAACTCAAAAGTACCCCTTTCTCAAATCGATATAAGTTGGCTTTCCTAGATGTAAGCAGCAAATAATATGAAAAAAAGGTGCAATATTGCTAATATATTTAAAATACAACTCTAAACACGTACTCTAGAAATAATTTTATAGGATAGTGAAATATTTTTAAACTATTTCCAGTTTAATTTTGTAAAAACACTTAAAAAATTATCAGTTACAAGGCGTAAATAATAAAAAATTATATATAAAATATTTCTAATTGTAAGTAACGAATTGAAAATGTAATTTAATACTTTAAGAATAAATGCGTATATATAGGGTGGAAAGTAAATAACTCTCATCGTTTTTAAAAAGCGACTCAAAGCTTCCTGTAGACACTAAAACCATAGGAATATTTTTTCCGGATTAAGTTGTATCCTTTCCTGCTCAGCAGTTTTAGATCATTATTGTTCAGCGATACTTCAAATTAACAAATCATTAATTGTATGGGTAAATACTTATTGGTAAGAATTATATAGTTTGTACATATGTTCTATTGTGCTAGAATGTCAATAGGACAATGCAATTTAATTGCCTATATTCAAGAGCATGTAAGAACATTGCATATATATTGGGTAATTTTGAAAAAAGTGAATGAAAGCGGCACGCTAAATATACATGTAATATTTTAATAAAAATATTGAACGTATGTATGAAAATGACGAATGGAGAGGGGTTTTGTCACATCATCCGAACAATACAGATATATAATATAATTCGAGGTACCTGGGTTCGAATCTCAGCCACCTCAGCTTGATAATTTTTCAATCATTGTGTGGTTATATACCGTTTTAATTATATCTGTATCGTTCGGATGATGTAATTAAATCCTTCTCCATTCGTCATTTTCATGTTAGAATTTTGTGTGTTTTACATGTTTTAACCAATGCTAGCTAACAATATTCATCTCAGTGTGTACCCAAAATATAAGAATTTCCTAAACATATTTAAATAACACCATTTTGAAATAGTTCAAAAAATACACATTACATAGTTCGTTGTAAGAATAATTACTTCGACGATCTTTTTTTTTCACGAATTACTAAAATTGTTTAAGGACTGTGGTATATAAGAAATAATAACACTCACATAATTTTTAAAATATTTTATTAAATAATTAACTTTGGTATACAGCTGCTGGAAAAGTTACACTATTGATTTTGTTTACAACTCATAAAATGTTAAAAGTTTATTTTAAAGCCTCCTATAGGGTCGTAAATATAAACCTTTACCCGCAATTTTTGCATCACCATGCTGATTCTTGTTTTATTATATTTTAAATAAGTATAAAAAAATTGTTAATCTTATTACAGTCGTTTACAAAAACTAAAGGTCATTTAATATCTATAGGTATATTTAACTAATTGTTACTAATTAAACTAACAAGTAATAAATTTACCAAAAACAGATACATTGTTTAAGTAGATATAAAATCTGGGAAAGAAATTTTTCTTAAAATATATGGAACATTGCGCTATTAACTTAAGACTAAAAAATATCTATGACGAGAAATTAATGTTTCAAACGGTTTTAAATTATTAATATTACATATTCAGTTTTAAAAATATTAAGAAATATGATTTTTTTACAATATATTGATATTGTAAAAAAATATGTTTTTTAACGGTGTAGAAACCCGTACTTTTAACAGAGTACTGTATATATGTATAATATTATATTACTATACATTTTAAAAAATTCGTTTTTATTTAATTGTTGATGATCAAATATTTTTACATTAAATGAGTAAATTCTTATATATTTTATCACACGATGTTAGATGTTTATAAGTAAGTAGCGATTTTTTTTAGCTGAGTAATATGTATTCTGGTATTAAATATCACGATCGAAAAAATATACAGATAAAAAAATATATAGTGTTACATTTTTTTTAAATTTACGAGTATATATGGTGTACCATAATTGTAAATGGAATTTTTTATAACATATGATAATAGTTTTCAAACTTATTTTTTGTTAGCAAAAATCGGCATATGAATAAAAACTAACATTTTTACTCATAGTCATATATTTAAATTACACAATGCTAATAATATCAAATAGTTATACATAAATTTATGTGAATTTTTATATTCGAATCAAGTTTAGGGTATGATATTAAAAAATTAGTTTGATTTATTTTTTAAGGATGGATGTAAATAAAAAGATCGATTTTTCTTTCTAACAAAAATTTTTCTATTAAGTGTAGTTTAAAAAAATAGGTACAATAATCACTTTTAAACATGTAAACAATAATAAGATTTCTTACAAAAATATGGCAATTTTTTAAATTTACAAATTTCAAGAAGATCCAACGTTTTGAATTGCGATTTCAAGAAGATCCAATGTTTTGAATTGCAATTTATGAGTTAGTCCGATTGGCCCATTATTCATAATACCCAGTTTTGGATTGCTCTGCAGCCACGCCAGCATATGCTCGTTCAAATTGTCAAATCTCGCCAGCAATGCTATGTATCCAATTTCTAATTCCAAAACTGTCTTCATTTTTGGTGAATCGAATTTTGACGGTAACTGACTAGCTCCCATTATTTTATATACTTTTCCAATCTCCATATCAGAAAGTTTAATCCATCGTTTAACAGCGCCAAGATGGCTCAATTCGTCACAAAATTTCCCGCCGCTTTTTGAATTAAGTATCTGTTTTCAGATGAAGCACCAGCAGTAATGGATTCCATTGTTGACAATAATTAGTTTTAACACAACAATTGAAAATTTACAACAATAAGGTTTAATGTTTTCACTAAAGTTTCGAACAAAATTTTAATTGAAGAAATTCTGTCGCGGCCTTTTTATAGCGATGACATCAGTTATCACACTTTATGTAGCCATACAGGTTAAAACCTGCTGCTTCATTTTCGCATATTAGACAGAAATCTTGGCTATTTGATATCAGTATACCTTTAGTGACGTCAGCTGACAATTTATACAAGTTTAAACCTGTTTTCAGATAAAAATATGAAATCAAGGTACAGAGTTCTCGGAGGTTCAGACTAGCAACGCCATCTTTTAACTATCGAGAAAGGTTTTTTTCGGTGCCATATGTTGACAATTTATCAAACTTACGCACAGGGGTCGTTAGTATCCAAACTAGCAGCGACATCTTATAGTGAATTTATAGAGCTCGAAGGTGGCTGCGCCAACTATTGACAATTTTTCAAACTTACGCACAGGAAGCGCTAGTATCCAGACTACGCGAGCCATCTAGTAGTGAATTTACAGAGCTCAAATTGTCTGTACCATCTGTTAGGGAATTTTTTAATTCTTAGGTTCGGTTAGATTAGAAAAAATTATGTTAGGTTAGGTTAGGTTAGACAAAATTTCCTTAGGTTCTGTTAGGTTGGATCAAGTTCCGTTAGGTCCACTTAGGTTGGACAAAATTTCACTAGATGTCGTTAGGTTGGAGACCAAATTTTGCTCCACCCACTGCCGGAGGCTTCTAGAATCGCCCCAGTAGTTTTCCCTCCATCCGAGGTCGGCCGAAAATCCGGATGGTGGGATGGAGGTCCCCGTAGCCCCCAATTTCTACTACTAAAATCGCCTAAAAACGAGTCGGTCTCACACAATTAAGATGAGCAGTGAGCAGTCAATAGACCAAATTAAACTTTTTTAGGATATCGTAATTCTAACAACAAAATTCTTATGAATTCGTAGTTTCAGACTATTTCAATTATTTATAATACCATCATGATTAATTCATCTAAAAATTTTACAATTTAACAATAATGTTTTGAGAATTAAAATCAACAAAATCGGTTTTTCTCCACGAAGTAACTATATCTTGTATAATGATAAACCAGCTGCCACCAGCTACTTATCAAAAAATAATAATATTAATAATAATAATAATAATAATAATAATAATAATAATAATAATAATAATAATAATAATAAACGCCCTGTGGGTGGGGGCTTCACTTTGCAGAATTTGCCCACAGTAAGTCCTGCTTGTCGTAAAAGGCGACTAAAATGACAACCCATTAGGATGGAGACTAACAGAAAAAAGCCTCGGAAAAATGCCGCTGCCGGTGGAGCGACCGGGCGCATCAGGGTCACCACTGAATGTGACAGTTTAGATCGCGGTGACGACAGGCTGGGTTCTAGGCAGCCACCTGTCAGCTGTAATAACACCTTCACCCAAAATACTACTGCCCTACTTACAGAGCCACCAACACCTTTGGCTCAGCCGACTTTAAGTGTTTCCTCGGAGCACCCTTTGGGGACCACTAAAGCTGGTAAGAAGCGTGTGCGTATGCAATGGACAGATGAACTGAATGAATTCATCGTACGCACATACTTCCAAGTTACTAAACTTGAAACGGACAAAACTGGTTACCGTACGAAATTACATCAAGAGTTCGCGCGCACCTATCCTCACCTAAATCGCGTCACTGAACAGAGACTGGCAGACCAAAAGCGTGTCATTTTCACCAATAACCTTATACCTTCTTCCCTCATAAACACTATTAAAACACAAGTCGCACATCAATTTGCTCAAAATGAAGCAAGTCAGGCCGACGACGGCCCACCAGAAATGGGGAGCCCCACACAAAACGACACTCAACAACCTGTCGAGAATGAGCCTAACTACCATGAAACAGCAGTAAATGACACCCTACTGCAAGAGATCGAACTGGAATTTAACACAGCGCTTACTGAATTCGAAGGGACGGACCCCACACATCGGTACTTGTTGCCTAAACAACACACCTCACGTAGATTGGCTGAGATCGTTGAGATATTAAATAACATAATACTGCCTCAAACTTGTGACAATTTTATCGAGTTACACACAGCTATCTACTGTGGAGCCGTTGCAGCAATACGTTGTAACGGGTCCGATGTAACACCACCTGTAGCGCACAACTCCAAGGAACACAAAACCCCTGCCTGGGAAACACGATTGAATAAACGCATCAGCACCATCCGATGCAACCTCGGCAGGATCACCCAATACCAACAGGGTACGAGGTCCAAACGGCTCAACAAATATATACACGACATATTACACAAACACACAGTACACACACAATACGAGGAACCCAATAAAACACTCACAGAGATCAGAGATACGCTTCACCAAAAATTAACAGCACTAGCGAAGCGCTTACGAAGATATAAGACCAGTACTGAACGCAGACGACAAAACCAAGCGTTCAGCAGAAACGAGAGACGGTTTTATCAGTCTCTAACGAACACGGTAACTGACAGTAATGGTCTACCGGAGAAGAACGCACTCCATAGTTTCTGGGCGAATATATGGTCCAACACCATTGACCATAATCACAAAGCCAGCTGGATCGATACAGAGTGCAGGAAAAATGAACATCTCCCGGAGATGCCCTATACGGACATTACTACAGAGGACGTCTCCAGAACTTTACAGAGATCGCATAACTGGAAGGCACCTGGCATCGATAACATACAAAACTACTGGCTCAAACACTTTACATCAACACACAAGTACCTCGCTGAACAATTCACATTATTTATAAGAACACCAAACCTGACACCGAAGTTCCTAACGCAGGGTATCACATACATGAAATCTAAAAACAGTGATACAAAAAATCCTGCGAATTATAGGCCTATCACCTGCTTGCCTACAGTGTATAAGATTTTGACGTCCTGTCTGGCAGAAAAAATCAATGAGCATTGTCAGATTAACACCATACTGACAGAAGAACAAAAGGGATGTCGAAAGAGGTCACAAGGCTGCAAAGAGCAGCTTCTGATTGACTCCGTAGTACTGGAACAAGCGAAAGGGAGACAACGTAACCTGTACACAGCGTTTATTGATTACAAAAAGGCATTTGATTCGGTCCCGCACTCCTGGTTACGGAGAGTATTGGAGCTGTACAAAATACACCCAAGTATCGTGAACTTTCTTGGAACGATCATGTCCGATTGGCGAACGACCTTACATTTGAGTATTGGTAATGAAAAAACAGCAAGCGACCTTATTCAAGTAAGACGCGGCATATTCCAAGGCGACTCATTGAGTCCATTATGGTTTTGTCTCGCAATGAATCCACTTTCTCGCCTGTTAAATGAAACCAAATACGGTTACAATGTAGGTACGCAAACGAATTCGCGCCATACCATCTCACATCTGATGTATATGGATGATATTAAGATCTATGCAGCTACTAAACATCAATTACAGCAGCTGCTGGGACTTTCCAACGAGGTTTCCCGAGACCTCTGTATGGAGTTCGGAATCGATAAATGTCGAACACAATGTCGTTCTGGAGGAAAACGAGATGCGGTCGCATTCGAACTCGAACCAGAGTCTGTTATGCAGCCCATGGACGAGGGAGAGTCGTACCGGTATCTCGGATTCAATCAGGACGAACGTATAGATCACAGCGCTGTAAAACAACACCTGATGCAGCAATACCTAACGCGTGTACGGAGATTACTGAACACCCACCTTGATGGAAAAAAAACCATCAAAGCAATTAACACCTACGCAGTTCCGGTGCTAACGTACTCATTTGGGGTAATCAAATGGACGCCTACGGACTTGACAAACATCGAGATCAAGACCCGCGTCCTTATGACCAAATACCGAATTCATCATCCCAAAGCAGCGATAGAACGATTGACGCTACCAAGAGCCGAAGGGGGTTGGGGTCTTATAGACATAAGGAACACGCATAATAAACAGGTTCATAACTTGCGAGAATACTTTTACACCAAAACACACACATCACACTTACACAATGCAATAATCCAAGCCGACAAGGCATACACACCATTAAACCTCTCACACACAGAAATGCCAGATAGTTTTTGCCCATTGGTCACGAAGGAGGACAAAATCCAGCAATGGATGCGCAAGCCTCTACATGGGAGACATCCACATGACCTTAACCAGAGTAACGTCGACAAAGCAGCGTCGCACGCCTGGTTGAGTCAAGGAAGTCTTTTCCCGGAGACTGAAGGATTCATGCTGGCTATACAAGATCAAGTAATTCATACAAAGAATTACTCAAAATACATACTTCGTGACTCGTCAATAACATCTGACTCGTGCCGGAGATGCCATTCCAAACCCGAAACGATCCAACACATCACAGCTGCCTGTACTCAGCTCGCTCAGTCCGAATATAAACACCGTCACGACCAGGTTGGCAAAATTATATATCAGAAACTAGCGGTTAAGCACCACCTTATAACCGATAAAACCCCTTACTACAAGCTCACACCAAAAGTAGTAGCGGAGAATGACTCCTGTAGACTTTACTGGGATCGGTCGATTATTACAGATAAGACCATAAATCATAATCGACCAGATATCACCTTCGTAATGAAACAAACTAAGACCACCTATCTGATCGACATTGCGGTTCCGAATACACATAACTTACAAAAAACACACGCAGTTAAATTGGAGAAATACACTGACCTCGCAGCCGAAATAAAACAACAATGGCGAATGGAACATGTCCACATTGTTCCAATAGTACTCAGTGCCACCGGGGTCATTCCACACACACTACACAATAGCTTGAGCCTCTTGGGTCTCCCAAAGTACACATATGTCACTATGCAAAAGGCAGTGATCATAAACACATGTCGTATAGTACGGAAGTTCCTCAGTAATACGAATCCGACTGCGATATGTGAAAGCACAAGATCTGCTTGTACTCCATCTGAGCCATCTACAGTGAGTGAACAACACACTGACACTCATCTTACAGACACACAACACACATACATAAACACACAATACGCTAACACTGAAACGCAAACACCTAACACACATACAGATCCAGATTCGTCTGATGGAGAGGGAGGATCGACCAACTGCCGCACTGTCACTGTTACCGCTCTGGTGCACAGTCCTCCCCAACTCAATAACACACAAGGTCCGTCAACCTCTGTACCATCTAAACGCGCAATTCCAGGAACACCAGATCTTAATGAGCAACTTGATGAACCAGAACACATTTACACCAAGAAACGAAAAATAGAACGACACATCCACACACATACACGAACACACACACAAACACAAACAGTCCTTTCCCTTCCCTCTGTCCCTAATCCTACCTATTCTCTGAGGACACGAAAACGAACTAGGCATTCACAGCCGTCTGTCATTGAGCCAACATCTACGCTCCCACAAAAGTCTCGTCGTACGAACCAGTGTACACCAAAATAGACGCATAACACCTCGTTTCAAGCAACAACAACAACAATATAAGGAGTGATGTGACAAACCCGTCCGTGAATGTACTACGGTACTTTTACGGATTGGTTTGGCACATTACCCTTCCACAGAGCCTAATACCTTGCATAATGCCGGTATAGGTGAATGTTACCCAGTACTGTCCTACTGAGTAGTGAGCGCCAGGTTGGCGTAAAAGTCTATAATAATAATAATAGTAATGCTGGGCTAAAATCCATCCTTCACGTCCCCGTTCGTGCCCGGCGGGCAACTGTTAGCTTCGGCTAGCAGGCTGACGAGGCTCTGGTATTTTTTTCGACGAGGACGAACGTCGTATGACGGACAGAGATATCCACCGTATGAGAGAAACACCACCGTCTGATTGTGCAATAGCTTTTCGCCCGGATGTCTGGCAACAGTTCGTGTGCGTTTAGTATCCGTATGTGTGTGATTTTCAAAGTCGTGATTCGTGTTCCGCCAAGTCGTATCGTGATATTTTTATACTATGATTTGTGTAGTTTTGTCTGTGATTTCGTGCTGTGATCCTGATTTTTTGTTTTTAAATCTTATAGTGTCCCCTGGATGGTGCACTCCAGTGGACACAAAAGTGATAAATTGGCTGTGGTATTGCGTTGATTTTTTGCCCCTGTGACTTCGACGGGTAGGAATGCAGTACTCGACGCACTCGTTCGCGTCATCCAGGCGTATGAGTCGATATCTGCCCGAACAGCTTGAGCGAGCTCGCTTAGTAAGGAGATGTTGTCTTCCCTCATACGGATGCGAGCTTGAGCGTCCTGAGACTGCTTTTGCCCCGTCGGAGTCATAGGGACGTAAGTCAGATATACTGTGATACTCTGTGGCATTGTCCCGTTCTCTGTAGCCTCGACTCGGACGAACGTGGCCTAGTCATCGTACCGGTCTCCCGTGTAGGTTGACCCCGACATGTACCCAGTAATCAGCTATCTGACAGAACAGTACATGTTGCTCAGTAATCAGATGTCACTGACCCTACACGTGTGAGCTCCTAGGTGTTGACGAAGCCATTTCGGAATTGTCGAGACAATGGGGAGCGGAATCGTGTCACAGAGCAAGAAATATTGTCAAACTTGTGATATTGTTGTTTTTGTTTTTTAATAAGGTTGTTTTTAATATGTTTTAACGGTGTACCACTGAGGGCGTTTTCCACCCGAGGTGATACATCACTTGATTTTATTTATCTGTGATATTTTGTTATGCCGCTGTGGGCCTGTTGTTATGGCTCTACAGCGGTATTGTTTTAACTCCTTATTGCTTCACTGGTCGGCCTGTGGCCTCCCAGTGACGCAATAAGTTTTATCTGTGATACTTACCGTGATACTGATCTGTGATATTTATTTGTGTATTGTCTAGTCAGGTTCCTCCACCCCGACGCCCTTTACGCCTCGGGGGGAGTCGCAGCGATGGTCTTCAGGCCTTGGTGACCGGACGCTCTGTCTAGTACTTATCGTACTGTCACCAAGGACTGTCCACTCTTTTTAAGCCCTGGCATGGCAGGGGTCATCGTTGGATTTTATCATGTGTATGTTTGTCCGTTGTCTAATGCATTTATGTGTTCCTGTCTTTATGTGTCGTTTTTATTTTTACTGTTTATGGCGGCGCATGCCCTCCGATGGCGATGCCGCCGGGTGCTGCTGACCGCGCCATCCACCGGCAGCAGTACCCCAATTTTAATTGAAAAAAAAAAAATAAAAAAATAATAGTAATACTAATAATAATAATAATAACCCTTTGGGGACTACTAAAACTGGTAAGAAGTGTGTGCGTATGCAATGGACAGATAAACTGAATGAATGCATCGTACGCACATACTTCGAAGTTACTAGACTTGAAACTGGCAAAACTGGTTGCCGTACAAAATTACATCAAGCGTTCTTGCGCACCTACCCTAACGTAAGTCGCGTCATAATAATGATAAAATATAAACGTATAGAACTCACGTGAATGAAATCACCATCTGATGTTCAATTATTACCCTGACCAGATCGGACCTATCTGATGCGTTCAAATTTTTGCTTTTTTCAATAAATATTGCCCAACAAGAAGGTTAGTTTTTAATAGTTTTCTCAATACCTCTAAAAAAATTTAAATAAGCGTTATTATCTATTTTTACTTGTTAAACGGATAATAATAATAGGATTTTTTTTAAAATCAAAGATAATATATTAAATGGAACATAAAAAAGTATGATGAAATGATTTTAGTTCTTAGAATTCTACAATTAAAATTATTATACAATGCAAATAATATGAAACGGATGAAACAAGGGAATAAGAGAAAGAAAGACCAAGAATGGGTAAGACAATGTGCGCGAATGAGAGAAAGGAGATATTTGAATTTGAATATTTAACAAACAGTATTTTTAACGGTTAAAATGTTAAAAGTTTGAAAAAGTAACTATACGAAATATAATTTAGATTAATATTGTATCTGTCCATTAGGAATTTTATTTTCGTCATCCTTAGTTTTATTTTCATCTTGAGGCGGGGCTTTTTCTTCTGTATTAGTTATGGTTAATAACTTGGACGTTGAATCAATTTCTGAAACCTACATGTTAGTTTTAAATATTTGTTGATGTAAAACAATAATAAGATAAAATAATTAATATAACTTAAAATAAAGAATCAAAATGTTAAGAAAAGTTATTTTACGAACTTTTACAGCATTTTTTTCAAATATTCTGCGCGTTTACGTAAGAAAGTGTATCTTCACCAAATTAACTGAATTATTTGACCAACTCCTTCTTCAAAAATAGAAAGAAAAGTCTCAGGATCAATCTTTTGTCCTGTATTTATAAATTAAATAAATTAATTTAAGCGTCATGTCAGTTAAAAAGAAAGGTTAAAAAGAAGTTATTTCATTATACGCATGGGAACTTTAATTGTTAGTTTTTACTCTTATTACGTTGTTTAGTATGATGTATACATATACCCATCTTTTGAAAATAATGAAATAAAAGTATCAGGTAATATAAAAAAACAATTACTTACGGTCAAATTCTTCTATAAGTTCTTCTAATCCCCATTACTTTAGACGATCAGCAACGAAATTGTCCTTTATTTAAACAATGAAATGGTAAAAAATTCTTCTATTATAAAAAAAGAAAAAAAACCGTGTGAAAAAAATTTTCGTTTAGTAGCAAAACTGCCTGAAAAATTTCACTTACAATTAAATCTTGTTTAGAATCAAAATCCCTTCTTACTTGATCAGTTTGGTTTGGTCACTCATAAAAGCTGTAAGTAACATGAATACGACTGATCTGATACCACTGAAACTGATACGACTTATATAATTATTTCTGCTTCTTTGCATTTTCGGTGGAAAACGATAGGGTGCAGCACGTTCTCTTTTCATTTTAGTGTTTTTTTGCATTGTATGCGTGCGCTGGGCCGCGACAATTTCAAAAATGCCTCCATTTTAGCCACTTAGGTTATAATATCATTATGATACTACAGTAGCTCTATCGGTCAAGAACTATGACCGTGATCATATTACTACTCCAAAGTAATCTTGTGCACAGAGCATAACGGAATGATGAAATCCAACTTTTCGATGGTGACTTCCGCCGAGGTTTCTTCACTTTGACAGTGTTCCACCCTTTTGTTTTAACGAAACTTTCAGTACTTAAACGGGACCTAATGTGCAATATTTGAGGCTTTTTTCGTGATTATCACTCTGAAGGAACTACTAAAAAATTGTCTATTTCTTTCTCGAATTTTTTATCATTGTTTAATAACGGAAAAATTTAAAAGAAATATATATTATAGTACTAATTAAGACCTACTCAATGGTTTTTAGTTCATTTCAATATCCGTAATAGTTTACGAGAGAGAAAGGATTAAAAAATGATGGCCTTAATACCTATTATCACAAATAACTTCTAAACTACTCAAGATATAAGGCTCTTATTAGCTGCTCTTAGAGTAGTCAAAGTGCCGTCGAAAATCTCGTCTGGGGGCCAACCGGCCATTCTTATCGGGGGATACCCTTTATTTGAGTTATATGCATACTCCTTATTAAAAAAAAAAAATAAAACAATATTTTTGCTAAGTAAAATATTAATTTATGTTATTATTTATAAAATTAGAATAAAAAAATATAAAAATTCTAAATTAAAAATTTTAGCTACATAAAAATTCGCAAAAATTGTGTAAAAGTATGGAAATATCCAACTTAAAATTTCATTTTTGTGTATTATTATATTTTTTCAAAATGCGCAATTACAAAACTAATCGTTAAAAATGTAATTTCACAATATGGTTAAGTAAGAATACACTATTTGTGTAAAATTATATAACATTTGATGTGTTGATGACGCCATGATCATGTTCGTTTTGATCATTCACCTGTTTATTTTATATGACGTTGTCAGATATACGTGTATTATAAAGTTTTCTGTTTAGATTATGTAATTAATAACAATCATACATTCATGTCTGATTAATGCACTTTAGTTAAGGCAATTAAAATTTTTAATATAAATTTGTGTATAAAAAAATATTGGGTTTTATTTTTTTTGTAATATATTTTTTAAGTCTGTAAAAGTTATAACTGTTTACGTCGAAGTGAAATTTTTCTTTTAAGGCCGGGCATACACGTTACGGTATGCCTGCGCAGGTAAACTACACAGGTTTACCTGCACAGGCAACACACGTTACGGTATACCGGAGAGGTATACCTGTACAGGTAACTTGCACAGGTTTTACTCATCATTAGTGAAAGCGTATAAACAACTGAATCAAACTTGTGCAGGTGTAGTTTGACTCACATACACGCTCCGGTATACATACCTGCGCAGGTAGAAAATACTAATTTTCAATTCTTTCTGCAGGTCTGGTCACCGGTACAGTTTCACTAACATACACGCTCAGGTTTACCTGTGCAGTTTACCTGTACAGGTATACCTCTCCGGTATACCGTAGCGTGTATGCCGGACCTTACAGTATGATATAAACCTGGTGTAAAAAAATATGATATTTTGTGTTTACAATAAATTAATATTAGATGAAATTAGAATAAATGTTACAGGAGTTAGGTAAAATTACAATCACTTATGAATTTACAGTACTTTTCGTGTAAGAAAGTAATTAACCATACTTGCTGTAATTTTACACTGAAACTATCGACCGTGTAATAAAAAAGGGTTCTAAGGGAATTTGAGTTTTTTAATGGGCACTAAAAATTAAACATAGATAAATTTATTTCAAATACGAATTTATATATAAATCTTATGCATATACAATAAATTTATATTACATTATATAATTTTTCCTTGTCAGTGGTAACTAAACTATTTAAACACTCTTAGACTTTTCGTTAGAAACAACGTATACATAATAAAATCGCTTCATTTATTTATTAGAAATTTTCGCCGATATACTGCATAAAATTTCTCGATATAGGGGTATTAAAAGATGTGCCTCGTATTTCTATATACATGACAATTACAGGATAAGTACGTATTACAGCGTAATACGTCTTACAGTCTTTTATTATATATTTTGGTTTTCTGGCCAAGTCATCGTATTCTATCCACCCCCTTGAATTAAACGACATAAAGTCTTTAAATAGTCCGCGGTAGACACAACTATTCCGCTTAGCATATAGATTTTCCCGTCACATTCAATTTTGTCCGAAATGTCGCTGAGAACCACCCTATTTTGAAATATATTTTTGTCAATTTGCATAGTGGTGTCAAATTCAAAGCACAAAAAGCTATTAAATTTTTGCTCTTTTTGTAAGGGTGTTTTACATGTTAAACAATTTTTAATGTTTAATAAGCACAGATTTTAAGAAATTTCTGAAAATGCTCGACAACACATGGACCACATTCTTGACATTTTAAATTTTTACATAGTACAGGGTAATCAACAATCATGTTTTCTAAAAATGCTGACAGGCGGCCACGGTAACTGATAATGTTGTTCTCCGCGGTACAGTTTAAACTCAAAATAATATCACGTTCTCGGTAGACAGATGAGGTTGCATCACCACCTTTTACATATTTTTGAATTATCAAGGATTTTTCGTGATGTGTTGTTAGATAATGAATTTTTAGAAAAAAATCGCCAGGTTTTATGAAAGGTTTTTTTTTTTTTATAAAAAACATTTATATTTTTGCTACGCACGTTTCGAGACCATATAATCTCATCATCAAGCCTTAAACAATAATATAAAAATGTTGCAAAAATTTTTAGGGTAAAAATTAATTAAAAATTAAAATTACTTACAGTTTTTGTGGAAAAAAACAACTTTTTAGTGAAATGTCAAATAAATAAAATTAATTAAAAACATTGATTACCACATAAATAAAATAATACAACAAAAATTTTTTTCATCTGTAGAAAAGGATTAACAATTAAAAATTTAGAAACAATAAAATATTATAAATTGTGTAATAATGCCCCCGTATTCTCTCTTCTGCGATCAAATGGCTTGCGACCGGTATTTAGTTATCCATTTACGCTTAAAAATTCCCTCCACACCAGTTAAAAACCAGCTATACCACCTAAGAAGAAGGGCAACCTAATTTATTCCGTTTCTTGTTCTGGATGCCGATTAATAAGCGATTTCTTGGACTCTATTGAAATTCCTTTAATTTTCCAGTAAATATATGGAAAAATTGGCCTTGAGGATTATTCTATTTTATGTTTATTTAAAATAAAGGTACAAACCTACGTAAATATATGTACTTCTAAATTTGAAAATAAAGTAATTCATTTTTGAAACATATAAAAATATTTATCAAATTTTAAGGTGTACGAATACGAATGTGGCGTTGGACATGTTGATACAAATTGCATGCATAACATTTTTCTTACAAGGGGAGTATCAAACATGGGAATCACGGATTTGGGAGAAATTAATATATGTTGTGGAATGTATTTCTCTGAGTATTGTAGTGATAATAATTTAGGCCAATGCGACTTTATTTATAAATTAAACGCAGGAAAAATTTCGAATAACATATCGTGTTTGATATGTATCAGTTAGTTGGTATTGTCTGCAACATGGGCCGCTGGTGGTATGGATAGTGAGTTCTCTCATGTATGTAACTTTTTTAATATACAGACGGAAAGGTTCTATGTTCGAATCTATGCCTTTCCAACATAAATAATTCTGTTTTCAATTTTTTTTTTTACTTTTTCAATATTGTACAATGGGTCAATTAATTACATTGAGGATGCTATACATTTTTTTTTTAAATGGAGATATGGTATTCTTTTCTATGTCATTATTATGCTATAATTATTTTCTGAAAAAGGAGATATAATATTTTTTGTACATGTTGTCATTATATGTAACAGTAATTTTATCGTAAATTTTAAATTACTGAATTTTTTTACATAAAATTAAAGCGATTTTTATTATAAATTATTCATACTATCTTTAGACATTCTTCATTTTATCCTTATTTAAAGTAGTGGCAATTGTAAAATTTTTTATACTAATGGAATAAAAAAGAATACCATATCTCCTTTAAAAAAAAATTATAGCATCCTCAATGTAATTAATTGACCAATTGTACAATATTGAAAAAGTTAAAAAAAATTGAAAAGAGAATTTTTTATGTTGGAAAGGCATAGATTCGAACACAGAACCTTTCCGTCTGTATTTTAAAAAAGTTAGATACATGAGAGAACTCACTAACCACACCACCAGCGGCCCATGTTGCAGACAATACCAACTAACTGATACATATCAAACACGATATGTTATTCGAAATTTTTCGTGCGTTTAATTTCTAAATAAAGTCGCATTGGCCTAAATTATTATCACTACAATACTCAGAGAAATACATTCCACAACATATATTAATTTCTCCCAAATCCGTGATTCCCATGTTTGATACTCCCCTTGTAAGAAAAATGTTATGCATGCAGTTTGTATCAACATGTCCAACGCCACATTCGTATTCGTACACCTGAAAATTTTATAAATATTTTTATATGTTTCAAAAATGAATTACTTTATTTTCAATTTTAGAAGTACATATATTTACGTAGGTTTGTACCTTTATTTTAAATAAACATAAAATAGAATAATCCTCAAGATCAATTTTTCCATATATTTACTGGAAAATTAAAGGAATTTCAATAGAGTCCAAGAAATCGATTATTGATGTATGCTACCAAAATAAATTCTTCAGAAAGGGCTTAAATTGTAAGTAGGCGACTATTTAACACTTAATATGTCATAAAGGACCACAAACAGGATAATAAATTAGAAAATAACTCTTGAAATATGGATAAAAAGTACTACATCTTGTTCTAAATTGTCATTTTTGAATGAATAAATTAACAAAAATCCACCAAAGAGCCCTAAAATGGTCAGGATAAGGTGAAATGATTGCATAGCAAAGAAATTTCGCACTGAAAGAATTTCTCGCCTTATTAAAACCCGTGATATATACAGTAGAACCTGTTTAAGTTGGACACCCGCGGTGCAATCAAAAACTGTCCAACATAAACAGGTGTCCAACATATGCAAAATACCAAAATCATCTACGCTTAGTAATTTTAAGGTTAACACTAATTTAGAATATAATGCAAAATTAATTATTTTTAAAGTAATACATATACACACATCTACGTATCAATATTTATTGAAATTAACTATCGAATAACTTTTTGATTTATTGCTTCATTACCAGTTTTACGAATTTTTCGTTTTCGTTCGGCGCTGCAATTCTTTTCGTAAGCTTTCAAAATTTCGTCTTTACACTTCAAAATATTCCCAACAGTTGATTTGGAAATTCCAAATTGGTCGGCTGCCTTTCTTAAACTAACACCATTCTCTACTAAGTCTATAACATTTTTTTTCTTTTCAATGGTCAATTCTACTAAACATTTTCGCTTCGAACTCATGGTGTTAAATTTGTAACTAATAAATATTCAAGAGATCTGTACACATGAAATCACTGCTGATTATTGACTAATAACCATTGTGACTGCCGAGCTTTTATATTTTTAGGACATAACTAACACGTGTTTCGGTCACGTGTAAAAATTCAATTATTATAACTGTCATAACATAACTAACACGTGTTTCGGTCACGTGTAAAATACATGAATGTCCAACGTAAACAGGTCAAAATATCAAAAATCATTTTAAAAAACTGTCCAAATTAGACAGGTTTCCAACATATAGAGGTGTCCAACTTATAAGTATTAATATGCATTTAAAACAATGTAATTTCGCCAGGCCAATTGAAAAGTGTCCAACTTGAGCAGGTGTCCAGTATACAGAGGTGTCCAACTTGGCAGGTTTCACTGTACCGTGGAAAAAAATGCATGTAAATAACATATATAAACAAAGATAGATAGATTGTTCTGGAAACTACGCAAATAAGGATTCTGAATCTCGATGTAACAAAATATTCACAGATAAACGTAAAATTAAGATTTTCATCATTGACTTTGTCCTTAAATCCTTATTTTCCTACATTTTAGAGCAATATAAATTTTATTACTTATTTATGTTACTTACCACGTACATTCCCACGGTATATATCACGTCTTTCAATAACGCGAGAAATTCTTTCAGGACAAAAATACTTTGCCAAGTAATCCTTTCACTTAAGCCTGACCATTCCTGACCACTTAAGCCTGACTTAAGCCTGACTTTTTTATGGATTTTTGTTAATTTTTTCATTAAAAAATGACAATTTAGAGTAAGACGTAATATTTTTTATCCATATTTCAAGAGTTATTTTCTAATTCTTTATCCTGTTGGTTATCCTTCATGACAAATCAAATGTGAAATAGTTGTTCACTTATCATTTAAGAGGTTTAAGGACTTTCTGTGGGAATTTATTTTAACAATTTCTTGAACTCCATTAAAATTTTTTTTTATTTTTTCGGCAAATTAATCAAAAATTTGACCTTAAGGATTATTAAATTTTATGTTTAATTAAAATAAAGGTATATACCTACGTAAATATACTTCTAAATTTGAAAATAAGATAATTCATTTTTTAAACATATTAAAATATGTATCAAATTTTATGGTGTACGAATACGAATGTGGCGTTTGACATGTTGATACAACTTGCATGCATAACATTTTTCTTAGAGAATTTTTTTTTAAAAACTATTAATGAAATTTTTTTTAGCTTATATAGGAAGTAGAAGAACTAAATATTAATATTATAAACAAAAAAGTTCAAATTTGTGGGAAATTATGGGAATCCACTTGGTTTAAATTTTGTCATATGAGAAAATATGCTGCTGTACGAATACGAGTGTGGCTGACTGTATATTAATGAATATAAGTGCGATTTTTAGAAAACTAGCAAAGATGTCGAGAAACCAATTTCACTATTGGATTCATCAGCCTAAAAGAGGCCAAATAGCCGAAGCTGGCAAAAATTATAGAATATTCTACTCGTCAACTTGCAGAGATATCGAGAAACCGGTTGTACCATTTAATTGGTCAAAAAAAAGACGAAACATCACGTTTTGATCAATATTCTAGAATATTCTATTCTGGCTGACGAACAGATCATTCTAGAATGTTGGCCAAAATGGAATATTTAGTTTATGTTAGTTTGATTTTGGTTGGATAGTCAAATGGTGCAATCAATTTTTCAATATCTTTGCTATTGACAATTAGAATATTCTAGAACACTTACCAAAGTGTGCTATTTGGTCTCTTTTTAGTTGACCAATTCAATGGAGACATCTGTATTTGGATATCTTTGCTAGTTTACGAATATAATACTTCAGAATATTTATCAAGATAATTGCTGTAATTGATTTTTTGATATCTTTGTTAGTTAACAAATAGAACATTCTAGAATTCTTGTCAAACTGTGTTGCAAATCTCATTTTTAGTGACCAATTCAATAGTGAAGTCTGTTTTTTGATATCTCTGCTAGCTGACGATTAGAATATTCTAAAACTTTACGTTATTCATTTTGCATTTGCATCTTGCATATTACGTATGCAGAATATGTGCATATATGTATGCAATAAAATTTAAAATTTTTAGTCTACGGGATCCTCATACAATATTACCACGGCCCTGACTCAGGCTTGGTACATCAATTTTCATCAACGCAGATAAACGATAACATATCTGTGAGAGGAGAGCCCCACTAAGTCGCTGACGTCACTACGTAAAATCGGAGTACGTACCATTGAATGTCCACTGTAGATATAACAACAGTATACTAGTCAATGAAAATGTTTCCAACACATTTTATTTCTATTATTACACAATTTATAATATTTTATTTTTTTTAAATTTTTACTTGTTAATCCTTTTATACAGATGAAACAATTTTATTTATGTGATAATGAATGTTTTTCATTAATTTTATTTATTTGATATTTTACTAGAAAGTTGTTTTTCTTAAAAATACCCCTGTCGCAGCATCTGCATAACATAGCGAATTTCCAAATATTGGACACTGGCGGATCTCATCTAGGACCTGGATTATCTTTTGATTATTAATCATATTTTTCGTGAAGAAATATATCCAAGTTTTGTAATTTTCAATTGAAAAAAGTTCAGTGATATTAATGTGTTGTGAAAAGTGATATTTGACAATCAAAATTTATATACAATAATGAGTTTTTGTAATTAAATCTATAACACTAATATAAAATGTTTTTTTTATTTCCATACGTGTCGTCCAATTCCAAAACTCCTTAAGTACATAATCTCAAATTTTACAGTAAGCTGAAAAAACATGTTATTTCTCTCCCAGTAATATTTAATTAAGTTGAAAAAATTGTTATTTATGCGGTACATTATATACTTTTATTGTATATTAATCTATGAAATCATACAGCAATAGTTATTTAGAAAATAAAAATAAAAATTGTTGGACATAACGTGTTTTGGATCTGTAATTAGGACATAACGAGTTTTGGAAATGTTTTCTCGTCAAAATGGCAGTCCGACAATAAAGAGATACACTGCTAGTGGGCTAGTTTTTCATTATTTTTATTTTTTGTAAACTTTTTAATAATTTCAAAAGAAATATATTACGAAAAAAAATGTTAAAATTTTTATATATGCATCCATTTTATTAATTTTATCTGTCAAATAAAAAAAAAAAAAAAAAAAAACAAAAAAAAAAAACAAAAATTGAAAGTGCAGTAAATAGTATTGGAATTGAATCTATGGGAATATATTGTGCATACATTTGTACACAATCATTAAGACAATATGCAAACGCGGATAAATTTACCTAAAAGTGTTATTGTTTCAAAGTGGTTTAACGTAATTTTTATACAATTGTACCAAAATGTTAATAGTTTAATTCCGTGGATAACATAATCTATCGTCTCCGACATAAAGCAAATTGTCGTGATTTTTTTTCTCAAAAAAAAAAAAAAAAAAAAAAAAAAAACAAAAAATGGAATAGATAGATTATAAAAAAATATTTAACTGAGAGAGAAATAGAATATATCCGAATCGTTAAATTGGATTAAAGAAATTATGGCACGCAACGTATAAAGCGTTTTTTTTTACGAATGTAGCTCGCAAAAAATGAGACAGAAAAAGAAGAACGTGAGTGCGAGTGAAATGGAGAACGACATATTTCCTAGTTTTTCTCGAAAAGCAATTAACTTAGAGCAACGGTGTAAAAACATTTTTACCCATATTACCTTTTACTTTCGATTGATGTAAAAAAATTTTGAAAAATTGCTTAATTGTGGCAAAAAACTCATTTTGTTAACAAAAAATGCCCGAAAAACCTACTTCTGGGCATCCGGCGTGTCTGGCTAACGAACTTAGACGAGCCAAACCAGATTCCAATCCACACACCAATCGAGAGTTATCGTGGGAACACACACACACATATATATATATATATATATATATATATATATATATATATATATATATATATATATATTTATATAAATTTTAGTGAATACCATTTTCTTATCCTAGGGACCTCAAAACATATTTCTGTTATAGTCCCGGGCTTAGCTCGCGTCATGACACCTGCTGTAATAGCATATTTCCAGTTTTGGAAATTCGCTAAAAAGTAATTTCAATTTTTAATTAGTTTTTACCCTAAGAATTTTTAAAACATTTTTATATTATCGTTTAAGGCCTGATGATAAGATTATATGGCCTCGAAAGGTACGTAGCGAAAAAATAAATATTTTTTATTAAAAAAAACTCATAAAAACTGGTAATTTTTTTCCAAAAATTCATTACCTACATATTTTTGAATAAAAGAGCAAAAGACGGAATCACAAAATGTTGTCTTTTTGTCTACGAACAGGGCATAATTGTACATAATTTCTATATTTGAACAAGACCGTAATTATTTCCACCGTTTTCTCAAGTTTTGGATTTCTTGTAATGGTGAAGAATTATCGGACGACTCAATAATATGTTTCTCGGAAACCAGCTTTTCATCTTCTGGCAATTCCTCCGTCACTGACTACTGTGAATCATTTACTTTGGTAAAGGTAACATCCATTGATTCGCTGGCTATTTGATTCTCTTTATTGGAAGCGAATATAACAGAATATTCGGAATCACGAAGAGAATCATCATGAAGAGAATGTGACGTTTGATTCTTGTTCAAATTACGTCAATTTTCTTCATGCTGTAAATATTCATGTTCATCGCAAAACTTTCATTTTTGCATCGGCCAGTTTAGAACGCTTTAAATTGTACTGTGCAACAACCCTTATTTATGCCTTTCGCTTTTCTGTAGCACGTTCTAATTTTGAAATATTTTCGATTGATAGAATGTGCCTCACTACGAACTTATTTGAACGTATTGGATTATAATGTGTCAGAATGTTTTAGATCTTTGAAATAACTCTCACATCTTGCAGAATACGCCACATTTGAAGATGATGGAAAATAAGCTGTCTTTACATTTGTCCAAATTGGGAAGTGTTTCGATAATCGCACCACATGAGGCACTATTTCACGCCAATAGTGCATATTACAAAATTCGGTTTCCTCGCCATTTAATACGGATTCTCGGGCAGATTCGTAAATATCATTGATAAAATCATCCAATGTAATGCTGTTGTTTATGGTCTCATCCAAATGATCGTACTCTCTGTCCGAGTAGGCATCATTCATAACAGTTGAAAATGTCTTAATCTGCTCTACAATATGCGAGTACACAATATCGCAAATTGCTTTCTGCCCATTGGCATTGAGCCCGGAGTATTGGTTAATAGCGACGGTTAACGTTGTTCGCAATATATTTTAAAAGTCAGCCACATTTTTAACCGATGACATTAAAGCAACTGATCTGACGTAAAAATCTCTAACCTTTATTACAATTTATCGTTGAACACTTTTTATCGCAGATTATTTATCGTTGAACACTTTTTATCGCAGATTATCTTGACCAAATGCGCTATATCCACGCGAATGTATGTCTTCAGAGGATGCTGCAAAGCTTCCTGGGGTAGTCACCGAAAACAGTTTACAATATAAGTGTTTAGATTTTGTTTATTGAAAGCCATGCAAATTCCATGTAATAAAGCGAGTGAATAATCGCAGGCAGCTCCAGGTGGTGTTGGCGCCCCATCTCTCAGAACCTCCCGTAATCAATATAAAATTGTATTGGTATCATGCTTTTCAGAAAGCATTTGAAACAATGGCTGAATTCCATCACCTACCTTTATAACTACTTGATACAAAAAATTGGAGTCTTCACACAATTCAGTTTTGCATTTAACTTAACAAGAGATCTTGTCGCATTAATTTCTACTTTCTTATATTTTTTGATTAGATCTTTTTATAATGACATTTGAAAAGAAGACCAGTAGAAAACCAAAAAAGCTATCCGTGCCCATATCCTTGAGGTTGTTGAGGCCCAACTGTACTCAACATTGCATACGGTATAATAGGATGCTATGGTATGATTGCAAGACCACCTGTACACAAAGGAAGTCTTTAACATAAGTACCAGTCCAGTCGGCGTACCAATAGCTAAACAGATAAGAAGTCCGGCTATGGATGCTGAGGGTCAGGGTTCAATGCCCGCTACCGACGAAAACTACGTTTTTAAATTTTATTTTTAACATTGGATTTCTTTTATTTTTATATTATGGTGGAAGGTTTCAGAACGTTCGGCAAACTTCGACTATGCGTAAACAACCCACTCAACAACAACAGACGTCAGAATTCAAAGGAGTATAAAAGCAGGACCTGCCAGACCATAATAGGACAATTGGAATTCGGAGTTGTAATCGAACAGCTGGAATACAGAGTCCGTAATCAATCGAGTGGATGACAGTGGATAATCAAATTGGATTTGGGAACTGGAACTAGTGGAATCAAATTGGAATTGGAATTAGAACCAGTGGAATCACGAGTGAACTTTGAATTGGGACTGGTGGAATCAAATCGAACTTAGAGAAATATCAATTACATTGAAATATTGTTATCTCAATTGTTTAATAAAGTTTGTTATTCGAAATTTCTGTTCTATTATTTTGGAGAATAGAGACATTGGGAACGCTGGGTGCTCCAATAGCGTTCAGTAGACGAACCAGAGTACCACAACAATGTGTCCTGCATATTTTTCTTCATATTTTAATTTTTTTAAAGAATCAACCGGATCTTTGTTTCCGTCAACTCCTAAACGCTTATTGAGTCCCTCCTTTTTGATCTTTCTAATTGGTGTTTTATGTAAGAAGTAAGGAGGTTCGATGCCACCATACTACAAGTCTGCCATAGCTTCATTCCGTACTTGCTCCGGTCTTTTATTTAATAATTCTTTTCCTAATTCTACTCGCGCATTACCAGTCACCTGACGCTTCCGGTTGTGGGGAGCTCCACTCGTATCATGTGTGTGAATTCACAAAGTTATCCCATCGCTAGGAACTCGCTCAATTAGGCAATAACCGCGAAATTCTGCTGCACATTCAGTGCAAACACCATAGATACTTAAACAACATAGAGCTTCAACAGAAGTGTTTACTTTGCCTTTTAAATTTAAATACGCATGGAATTTTCACTATTCAAATAACATGCTTTCACGATAGAATCCGTCCACCCAGATTGTAAAGTCTGATATTTTTTCTCGTTATAAATCGCACGTACGGGAGATATGTTACGCACGCCATTCATTCTCCGTAAAGCTAATGTCAAAAATATCTGCAATTATTTTTGGGAAATGAATTTAGAATCGTTGTACGGACGATACCCATCGTTGGCTGAGGAATTAATAAAGCTCTCCAGTGAGCAATTCTCTTGCGTCGATTCTTCTAGGGTAGCAATGACATAATATTCTTTTAAATCTTTGAGTAAATTCCATCGATTATTTCGCACGTAAAGAGGCCCCTACACACTCAATAATATTGTGCAATTTATTGAACTTCCCTCCAGATAGTTCAATAATTTGTAAATGAAATTTGTACAATAAATTGAATGTAGGAATTATACAAATTCAATTGTTGTTTAATTTTAAATATTGAGTGATAAAGATATTACGAAGCAGAAAATAATTACTCTTTCAAATTAATAAGTATCTCAATGATAAGCCATCCAATACATGGCATTACAAAACAATTAATAAATTGAAACTTAAATAAATAAAGTCATATTGCTCAATAATATTTGCAAAGTCTGTAGACGTTACAATATTTATTCACTACACAATATATTTCAAACTGTTCTTGATCAGCACAATATATTATACAGCCCTTCAATATAACCTACAGACGATCAATAATACTGTGCCACCTCAGATTTTGTGCAATATTATTGAGCGTGTAGGGGCCGCTTAAGAGTTTACAGTGTCGAAGCTTATGGTTTTCAATTCTCGAGCAATTTCTTTCCACAGGCTGTGGGACCTTTTCTAAATATTATTTTTGTTGTTAAAAATTCGATATTTCTTGCAAGTTTCCAAAATTTCTTTTGTATTAGTAGCAGCAGTCACAGGCATTGTAATTTAATGTTTCAGCACCTACTAATGACAAAAACTACAACAATGAAAACAAACCTTTCAATAATGCTTTCCACTGATTAACAAAATTTCTGGAGTGTTTAACTTTGAATGCAATCTAAATGATTTGTAACTTTGCAACGATCGTGACGAAAATAAATTAGACAGAGAAAATTTATCTTCGCAATGTGTGCAAATGAATAATCGATTCTTCATTCTAGCTAGTTCAACAGATTTTCGTAACTACGAAACTGTAGACCCAGAAACAATAATTAATGTGTTGACAATTTACCCGCACTTGGAAAAATTCGATCCAAAAAAAATCAACAACTTTATGAATCGCATGTAACAGAAAATGGAATATTTCATAAAATTCCCCATACTTCCCAATATATATAGTTAAAATTATAACACATAAAAAGAAAATGAATGTTGTTTATTACATTTAAAGAAAAACCATACAAAGTCACAACACCCAGTACGAAATCCACTCAAGAATGGCTGGTAAAAACTGAAGGATGTTTACATTTCGTTGCCAGTTGTTATGATTATCGGGAATTAACGGAATAGTAATTTTTAACAATGACAGAAAAATCGTTATAACCACTTTTTTAAATTCCACTATTTTTCAGGAAAATTTAAAAATTTCTTTTTAACGGAAGAAAAGAAAATAATAGAGAAATACCCCGGTGGCAGCATCCGTATAACATAGCAAATTTCCAAAAATTGGACACTGGCAGTTGAGGTTCCGATTCACTTAGCGAAATGTCTGCAAGTGCGTACTCCAATTTTTTCAAATTTAAAAAAAAAGGTAGTATAATCTACTGAGTCCGTCTTTTATTCTTTTATTCAGAAATATGTAAAAGGTGGTGCAATCGCATTTGCTGATCGAGAACGCGCTATTATTTTAAGTTTAAATTATACCGCGGAGAACAACATTATCAATTGCCATGGCAGCGTGTGTGCATTGTTAGAAAAATTGATTGTTGATTACCTTCCACTACTTAAAAATTTAAAATGACAAGAATGTGGTTCGCGAAATGTAACGCAGACGGTATTGACCGTTTACGGAATAGTCGATAACTGTACTTTTGCCGATCATTTTTAAGAAATTTTTTAAAGACTGCTGCATTAAAAATTAAAAATTGTTTAACATGCAAGACACTGCTACAAAAAGAACAAAAATTTAGTAGCTGTTAAATTTGACAACACTATGCAAATTAACAAAAATATATTTCAAAATGGGGTAGTTCTTAGCCACATTCTGGAGAAAATAGAATGTGGCTGGGAAATCTATATGCTAAGTGGAATAGTTGTGTATATTGCGGACCATTTCAAGACTTTATGTCGTTTAATTCAACGCGGGCGAATAGAATATGAAACGAAAGCAATAAAAGAAATTGCAAAATTTCAAAAAAGGGTTGCAGGGATACCAATGTACCGGCACAAGTGTAATTGTGGAAATTTTAATTAATTGGCATGTAGTTTACCGTGTAAAGTATAAAAATCAAAATTATTTCTATTGATGAGTTTTCTTAACAACCAAAAGAATAAAATAAAAATGAGTCTAATACTGACATTCGAAGCACATATTTGTGTTTTTATTTCGTAAAAATATCTGGAGTCAGTTTCGTAATACCAACTACACGCTTTTGGAAAATTTTAATAGTTAATTATAATTAATCTGTGGGTGGACAAACGAAACTAATTGCTGGACAAATATGGGCAAACGATGAACAAACATTTTAGGTGGTTCAGAAACTTTTTCTTCCAATTTGTGGGTGCCAGTGTAAAAAAATTTCAAAAAAAGTTTTTGCGGCTTCATTTGGGAACCGAAGTGGACAAACGAAAAATTTTGGTGGACGGTGTTACAACAGTCTTTTTGAGGATGTTAGGAAATAATCCTAACAATGGTAAAATAATAATATTTACACATTTTTTAATAATAAAACTGGGAATGCCATCCCAACCTGCAGATTTTGTATTCTTTAAATTACAAATAACATTATATAGTTCCGAATCGCTAATGGAAACCACCTCTTAAAAAATTATGCAAATTGGAAGCTGGTAACTTAATCATGATTTGACATTTAGAAACCTAGCTATTAAATTATTCATAAACATATCTCGTTTAACGTATTTTATAACATTGGGAAATGAACTCCATTCATCTTGGCACAATTGTTGAACTATTCGCAAACTTAGAAATGGAAATGACGAAACACCGGAAGTCACCATGTTCAATTCGTATGTTGAAAATTCGTTGAAATTTTCTTTGTGATTCCATTATATTTATTTGTCGATAGGTACGTGGCCTTAATATCGACTCCTAAATTATACAAATATTAAATTATTCGTAAGTTTATCATATTGGTAGGTACATTTTTTTTATAGTGTAATATATCCCGTAACTTGCTAACTTGCTTTTAGCAAAGTATGCAATTTTTCAATGCATGCATATAAATCAATGTACCCACCTCACTTCTCCTTGTCTACTTGTCATTTATGTATATTTTTCAGTGTGCACTTTAGTTTAAAGCACATAGAAAAAGTAGCAATTTTTTCACAACAGCACTACATATCGATAAAAGAGAAGATGTCTGTAATACTTCAAACAAAATTGATTATTGATAAAAATAATAAAGATAAAGAAAACCGTTGTATTGTTAATTATGCTGACACTGAATTTAAAGCAATAAACGTGGATAAGTGTTCAAGTGTTCAACAATGACTCCACGAATATATACTTCAATGGCTAGAAAAGAATATAAGGATTAAGTCTAACATATGTTTGTATAACTAGCAGAACTAAATTTGTCCCATCTTTTAAGTTTATTAAACTATAACACTTGTTCGTTTTCCGTGACTCCATATTTAATTCAGTTCACATCATGTTCATATATGGATGTTCTCTGTTGAGAATTGATCTTCAAATAAATTAATTTATATCCTCTTTCAGAATTCTGATGTTTTCTTCAGAAGTTTGCCTGTAGGTGATGTGGGCGCGTTACCAAATCTTGATGTTATAGATAATGCTGGTGGGCTAATTTCTGTCTTCATTTTCTTTTGGCTGTGATTTAAACGGTTAGTAAACAAAACAAAACTTTAAACGTAAGTAAACAAAAATTTAAACGATATGTTTAATAACAGATTTGGCAATAGAATGTAAGCAGTAACAAAATTAGAAACGGCCAGTAAAATATTTTGAAATGAGCGGGTCAATAAATATTTGTATGGTTAAAAATTTAATTGATCAGTAAAATTAATAAATGGTGAGTAATTTGTGAGCAGTTACTAAATCGAAATTGGTCCGTTAAAAATCTTGAAATAAGTAGTAAATAATTACCTTTTACCCGAAAATGCGGTTTTAGTGGTAAACTAACCAAAACTAACCTAAATTAATTTATACCAAACTAAATGAACCGAAACTTACTTAAATTAATCTTAACTAACCTCACCACCTAGTTTTTATATCAACGTCGAAGTATATTGTCAAAACCAATGTAGGCGCAATCGATAACAAGTAATCAAATTGCGGTTACATTAAAGAAATGTAATCGCGATTACATGTAATCGTGATTACTTGTAATCAAATTATAAATTACTTTTACTAGCAACCAATAAACACATGAATATGCGTAAAGATTTCTGGTCGTATATATATATATATATATATATATATATATATATATATATATATATATATATATATATGTATATATATATACATATATATGTATATATATATACATATATATATATATATATATATATATATATATATATATATATATATATATATATATATATATATATATATATATATATATGGGGAATTCTTTCTGAACGGGAGACCCCCTGCTGGCCAACATTTGTGTTGCTTAAAATAGGTGTACAATAGCTCAAATTAAAGGTTATGAACTCTACTTTTCAAATATGAGTGGCATGATTGACACCTCACACAATAATGGCTTCAATATGGCGGCTAAAAAGCATAACCGCATTTTTTTGCGGACAATAAACGTTCTGTAACGTTTTAAAAACTTTTTCATAAAACTTTTTTGGTTAAAAATATACAGTTTTCCTTGGCGTTTTAAGGACAATTTAAAAATATATAGAATATATACAGGATGATCCATTTAACGTGGAATTTTCTATGTCTTGAAAAATAAGCCTGTAGGGAAACTTTGCCTGACCAAAAAAATAGTCTTTCTGAAGAGGGCATCTTTCTGTCTTAAAATAAGCCCTCCTGCCCCCTGTGAGGGGGAGGGCGGGGGTAATTTTGAAATCTAAAATAGAAACCCCCATTTTGTATTGCAGATTCGGATTCTATGGGACAAAATACTCAACTGTTATACGAAACATTTTTTTCTATTCATAACAGATGGCGCTAGAATTGTAAAAATGAGTTTACATACTTGCATATAAATAAACTTATTTTTACAATTATAGCCCCATCTGTTATGAATAAAAAAAAATTTTTCGTATAAAAGTTGAGTATTTTGTCTCGTAGAATCCGAATCTGCAATATAAAATGGGGGTTTCTATTTTAGATTTCAAAATTACCTCCGCCCTCCCCCTTAGAGGGGGCAGGGGGGCTTATTTTAAGACAAAGATGCTTTCTTCAGAAATACTATTTTTTTGGTCACGCAAAGTTTCCCTACCGGCTTATTTTTCAAGACATAGAAGATTCCAGGTTAAATGGATCAGCCTGTATATATTCTATATATTTTTAAATTGTCCTCAAAACGTTAAGAAAAACTGTATATCTTTAACCAAAAAAAGTTTTATGAAAAAGTTTTTAAAACGTTACAGAACGTTTTTGTCCGCAAAAAAATTGCGGTTATGCTTTTCAGCCGCCATATTGAAGCCATTATTGTGTGAGGTCAATCATGCCACTCATATTTTAAAAGTAGAGTTCATAACCTTTAATGTGAGCTATTGTACACCTATTTTACGGAATACAAATTTTGGCCAGCAGGAGGTCTCCCGTTCAAAAAGAATGCCCAATATATTGTTACCACTTTGAGAAAGTGCACACTTGACGCACCTCGACTAGCCTGGTAGAGCCGGGAGGGGGGGGGGTAATGGGTTATATCCTCTAAGAGACTTAAATACTTACTATTACAAAAATAACTAAACTAAGTTGGGCGCCACCATATTTTATCCGAAAAATATGGAAAAGATGCTAGTTGTTATCCTCTATAATTACCACTATAATTTTTGGATGTGGCTATTTATACATACAGTATGTATACGCAATTGGCTATTTATACATACAGTATGTATACGAAATTGGCTATTTATACATACAGTATGTATAGGAAATATTCTGTTTAAACATGCAATATGTATACGCAGTTGGCTACTTATACATAATTACCGGATTTTGCGGGGTATAACGTGCACCCTGAGTACCAAAATTATCATACAAATTTCGTGGTGCGCGTATTAAAATGGACTTTTACACTGGTGACAGTAAAATAAATTATAATAACTAATTTTTCGCGTTGCATATCGAACCGGAAGTTGCATATCTGAGGGTCTAAATTAGCAAAAATTAGTATAAGAGATATCAATAGGCAAATGTACTATCGGATACCTCCGACTTAACTAAATGTTTTTCTTATATACTCTTTTTGACTTAACAATAAGAAATTATTTTCTAAATTAATTTTTAGAAACTTTGATGGAAAGTGTATTTTTTAATCCTTTGAATACAGACGCAACTAAAAAAAGGTTTCCGTTATTATGGTGTTAAAAACTAGAGGCAGATTCTTATAGAATTTGATCAGTGGAACAAAAAAGAAGAACAAAGTTTTCCGATACCCTGTTTAGTTTTCGAGATAATACGTGTCTTATTTCTAAAACTTACTATAATGAGATAATTGATTGTATATTATACACATACACTTACACATACACATATACATAGGATCAATTTTTATGAATGTAATTAAAATATTTTTATTTTTATTCACAGAAATAAGTGAAAAATGAACGGAACATCACCAATGAAACCTCATTCTTAGGCAAATGGTAATTATTTACAAATGAGCCTCGGTGTGTAATCGCTTCAAAATTACCCTTTGCCTGAAAATGAAGTGTCAATGATGCCGTCCGGTCCATTTTCCACTTACTTCTATCAATAAATGCTGTTATTATACTCACCCTAATTGTCTATCCAATATAGTTAGCTTTACAAATTTGACACGTAATATCACGAAAACTAAGCAAAATATCGAAAAACTTCATTCTTTCCTTTTTGTGCTACTCACTAGGTTCCATAAGAATCTATTTTTAATTTTTGTTACTACGATAACGGAAAACTTTTAGTAACCCCTAAACTTAGACATTCGAAGGGTTGAAAAATACACTTCCGGTCCGCGTCGCCAAAAATCCGTTTAGGGTATAACTCCTTAAGCCAAATAGATTATGTAAAAACAATAAAAATCAGCTCAATCGGAGGTATTAGATTATTATAATGGTGTACTTATTATAAAAATATTAATTGTAATAATAACGCATTCAGTCATTATGCATAAGTAGCCAACTGCGTATACATACTTCATGTTTAAATAGCCAATTCAGCATACATATCATAATTATCATATGTATAAACAGCCAGTTTCATATACATACTATATATGTATAAATAGCCAATTTCGTATACGTACTGTATGTATAAATAGCCAATTGCGTATACATACTGTATGTATAAATAGCCACATCCATAATTTTTATTTAGCTGAAAGGAAACCAAGTGAGAGACAGGAACAACAATCAGTTCAGAACAATTGAATTATTATTATTAATCGGATTGTTTCATACAAATATTGAGTGGTGATCTTTGAAAAATGTGTACAATCAATTAGTATAGAACAGGGGTGGGCAAACTTAATACTGGTATGATCGACATTAATTTTTCTTATTTATGCGCGATCGACTCCGAGAAATAAGTTAAATTAAAAACAAATAAAGTATCTTTCATCTCAAATGCCCATTAGGGAAATATAGGGTTACCATAATTCCAAATTTTCATTGTAATATGGCAATGGCCGAAATCTCGGTTTCGGCCAGTTTCGGCGAAAAATTGTAGTTTCGGTTTAGCTTTGGTTTCGGCAGCAAAACAGCCGAAACTACGACTGAAACCAAAACTCCGTCCATGAAACGATCGGCATTATGTATCGGCATTAAGTACTACAATTAATATTGTTAATACTATTGTGTGAATGCTATTTTTGTGGAAAATACGCACTATTCGTAATTCGTGCCCCCCCCCCCCCCCTATTTGGTTATGTTTGCTGTAAAATTTCGAAAAAAGGAACTCGGAGAAAAGGAAACAACGTTTTTTTTTTATTTCCGCGTCAGTGTTATTTTTGGGGAAACATTTCGGAAAGACAGACCCAGAGAAAGGGAAATGAGGTTTTTCTTTGCTCGCCTATGTTATTTTTGGGGAAAATACCGAAATTTGGGAATTTTTATGGCTACTTACAAATCAGTTTCCATCATCCAATATTCCTTATCCAAGTTCCAGCCCGTCCCCCCTACAAATTATCATATGGGCGCCCATGCAACAGAGGGTTAATCTGGCTGTGATCAGAGTTACTTAAATAAATAAAAAATAGCAAGTAAAAAATTTTTTTATGTATAAATTTTTCTTTATTTTTATTAAATAACTAATTATTACTCAAATATGGGCTTATTAAACACATAGAAATTAAAATAAAGTAGTAAGAAATTGCCTTAAAAGAAACTTTCGGTTTCGGTTTCGGCCGAAACTAAGACAGCGACCCGCGACCGAAATTCGGTTTCGGTTTCGATTAAAAAACTAGTTTCGGTCGGACACTTTCGTAATAATAATTTTATTACGGAATGAACGTGCAATGATTAATAAATTTCTGGCATAAATTTTTTTCTTAAGGGAATACTGTATTTTTGGAGCGACATTATATTTGGCTATTTTTGGGTTATTACATAAATAATTTTGCTATTTTTGGGCTACTCGAAGGCCACTCATCGGAAATTCATGTTTCATCGTTTGCTAAATTTTTAGTAGACATTTTGATTTAAAATATTTTAAATTAACCTAGTAAATTACTTAAAATGTCTGCGATCGACTGTCGAACTGTTCGCGATCGACCGGTCGATCGCGATCGACCGTTTGCCCACCCCTAGTATAGAAGATCTGTATAATACAAAGATGTGTAAAGTAAATTAATTATATTTCAATCAGAATTAAGAAAATAATTTGCTCTAGCAGGACATTCAATTATGTGAAACTACATTAATGACGATTCCTAAACTTTATGAATGTCTAATGACAACGGCCTAGACGCCCAATCCTCAAATATCAAAGGTAATTTTTGTTCACTTAATTGAATGTACGACCAAAAAAAAATTATTAACCTGCACTTTCTTTGTTTTTATTAATGTTTTTCTTTATCTTTTTTTAGGTAATTATAGGCCGGCTACTAAAATATTCCTACACGACTAAAATTTAAATTATCACATTTAACCTAATTAAACTAGTACAGCTAACGGAGGTCGATGCAGTTCAAGTAAATATTTACATGAATATTATGTCAAATATACTTAGATAACTTTTTATTGCAAGGACGTCCGTTCAGTTTCCTTAACTTAAAATCTGCAAACATCAACAACGAACAAGGTAAATATAATCAATAACAAGAATTTACTATTAAAATAATAATACAACGTTTAATGAGTCCACACCATAAGCGGCACCAGCCAAAATTTTGTTCCACCACGCGGACACCAATTCCAAAATGTTTGGCGATCCAATTTTCAGGCGACATTTTGTGAGGGTTTTCGAAGAATAAATCAAAAAAATTGGAGCAGTATTATTGAGATAAGCGCTTTAACTTTCTTTTACTAAAATAACTTTATCTAAAATACACTATATTCAGCACCAATTCAATTAGTAGCTCCCAAATCCCAATTTGGTTAAAAATTGATTCACCACATGGCGTACCCTTCACAATTTTTATTGTTGGAGGTTCAACACCTCTTGTTACATCTTCCTCTCCTGGGCTCCAAACAACGAAAGAGAGCTAAATCATTCCTGTCCAATACCCATTTCACTTCGGCGATCTTTTCTAGATCGTTCGATGTTTCCGCACATGCGTAGTTTCAAGTGACCGACTGTTCCGTCAATACTGACAACCTCCACTTAAATGTCATTTGGTTTGTTTACATATAAACGTCAAATTTGTAACCTAATTTCCAGTTGTCACTTTTTTTTTTCACTGTTTGTGTAAATTTAACTACACTGATATTTGTATTTAAATTTTCTCGTTTTAGTTTAAATCATGTTTACAATAAATTAATACAATTTTTCTTGTTTTAGGTTCAAAAGATGCATGAAACCGTTTCTATGTAAACCGTGGAAGTACACAGTAATTTATACAAAGTGAAATTGTCATACTGGAATTAAATAAATTATTTTACAAAGATTGTTGTTCCGTCAATCAACCTGTATCCTTAAGACGATTGAGAGATAAAAGTATTTGCAAAAAAAATTGTAACAATATATATATATATATATATATATATATATATATATATATATATATATATATATATATATATATATATATATATATATAGCACTACATCATTAAAAACACCCATAGGATATCTAACCAATGTCATACAAGTTTCAAGAGAAAGGTAGTCCAACATATGAACTAATATCCATTAAGTGTACCCACAGGATATACAATCAATGTCATTTCAAGAAGTAACAGGAAATTCAACTGTATAAAAGTGAAGACGCAAGAGGAACATTTAGCATTCGCTCAACGCAAGTCTTACCGGAGTCAACTAAGTATTAGCTCGATCACCGCGCGATGGTAAATATTATTGTAATACTTTGAACTTGTATAAAGCTCGAAATTGTTTTATTATTATTTTTAACTTGTAATTTTTGTATATATAATGTTTTTAAACATAAACTTCTATCGAGTTTATTTTTGACGAAACCGGTAGGATCAGTGCAGAAAAATTTCGTAATCCTCCACCTTCTATGCACTCGTCGTAACGTTAACGCGACGGTTAAACTACGAGTGTCTTTCAAGACTTTGGAGCCGAACCTACGAAACAAATAAATACAACTCGACTGGAACAGCAACATATCTAGACGGATTATCGGGAGCCAATAACGAACTATCCATTCACGGCGGTTTACTGTGGAGCAGATTGGCTTCGTTCTGTTAACGTCTGGAACTGCACGTACGTGGGTTCATTGGAATATGTGGAGATCATCGATTCTCTTGTTGTAAGTCTTAACTTTCCTTTATTATCGCTTGATTTTCAATCCTTACCCTTCTGTTAAAAGTATTAAATACCTGAAGAGAGACGACGGTTTATGGCTCGATTCAGATTTATCAAGTAGTTGTGACTTCGCAAATAATTTTGATATTTTTAATAACAAAAATAATAATAGTAATATTAATTTAGAAAATAATTTAGAAAAAACAAAGATGGCTCAACCAAAATTAGTATCTATTGACCAATCTGCAAACGCAGTTGAAACGTTATTAAAAAAATTTCAAATACGAGACATTATTAAAACGTAATGTAATTTATTTAATTTTATAGATGGTGTAGACAAATCACTTGATTTATTGGTTAGCTTAATAGATAACAATTTAAAAAACTTATATAGTAATGAAATTCGTAAAAAGATCGTAGACCCAGCAAACGACGTATTAAATCAATGCGGTCGCGTTAGGAACTGGGATAATACTAAAGAAATACTTATCGGACATTATGCAGACAAAAGAGATGGGTACAGTCTCACCCGGGACTTTTACTCATTAGCACAAGACAGTCAGTCCGTTGAATTGTTTTTGAGACGAGTGAATGAAGTGCTCGCTCAATTAGTAAACAATGTTTCATTAATGTATTGTGACGAACATATAAAACGAATGAAAATAGAACATTACAATCAAGCCGCATTAGATTGCTTTTTAACCGGCTTGAATAGGAATATAGGTAATATAGTACTTGCCTTCCAACCCAAAATTCTGGGAGAGGCATAGCAATGTATGCAACGTGAATTAAACGTTTACTATAAGCAGACTCAGTATGGTAATAGGGACGGACCAGCAAAACAGACAAATACACAACCACCAAAGCAAACTATAAGATATATACAAACACAACCACAACCCCAAATTCCATATACACCTAGGCAACATTTTAACCAAAATATTCAGGCAGCCCAGAGTATATTTGAAAATCGTTCTAGACTACCAGAATTTCAATAATTTTAATCAATAATCGATTAGACATAACTTAAGTACATTAAAAAGTCCAGTCCGTTTACAAAAACTACCACAAATTAATGGGTTCATACCCGAACCAATGGATACTAGTTCAGGGAACACTAGACGCATTAATACAAACAATAATAATATGTTTAGAGAGATAGGACACCAAGAGTGGTATCTAAACTTCTAAAGAATTATTTAATACAGAAAATAATTATGACGAACAAGAATATGACGAGATGGTAAAACAATTAAACTCATTCGAGTATCAGTTCAACGAGGAGCCTAAACCCGTTGAATTTAATCAAACAGACTTGCATAACATAAATTATGTAGAGGATGAGGGTTTTCTGCCTACAGCCTCGAATCTGCCGGATACATAGAGTTAAATCTCCAGCAAACAAAAAACAGGACGTTACCTTATATACTAATTAGGAACGAACCACATGTACTCAAGTTCCTCATTGATACCGGAGCAGACAATAACTTTATCGATCCTAAGCATACGGACAAAATGACGTTAATACCAACCGACATTGCAGTAAAAACTGCTTTAAACACATATAAAATCAATAGCAGAATTTGTGTACAATACTTAAAAGAATTAAACAACAAAGACCGCTAGAGTTCTTAGTGTTCAAGTTCCACTATTTCTTTGACGGTATTATAAGTAACCAGACATTACGGCAATTACAGGCAAAAATAAATTATAACAGTCATACCGTACAGTTCGGTAATAAAGTAAATAGACTCTATTATAAACCGTATATCACACCTCCAGTATTTACGCTTGAAGCACGCGAACAGCGATTAATAGAAGTACCCGCACTAGTTAAAGATGGTGACATATTAGTACCTAGTATTAAGTTAAATCATCACATACAAACTATTAATGAAATATATACAGTATATAATAAAAATACAAAAATATTTATCGCTAATAATTCTGACGAAAAACAACACATTATCATAACACAACCACTGAATAGTGAATCGTTAAATAACTACCTGGAAATCAACAATATCAATACACACGAACCAATGGATGTGGATTACTCTGACAACTACAAATTCGTTACCGACAACATACGAATGAAGCATTTAAACAAAGAAGAACAAGATGCTTTAATCAACCTATGTATGGGCTCAGGGACATCTTTTACACACCTGGTCAGCCAATAACGTTTACATCTGATGTCAAGCACTCAATCACCACGAAAGACGACCTGTCAATATACACACGAAGATACAGATACCCACATGTTCATAAAGAAGAAACAGCAAGGCAGATCGACGAAATGCTCGAGAAAATTATCATCAGACCACCAATATGGATTGTGGCCAAGAAAGCTTCTGTAAAGAAGAAATAGCGGCTAGTTTTCGATGATAGAAAACTCAATGAAAAGACCACAGACACAAGAATAAGTAACAACCAGAAGAGTAACAGAAAGAGAAGAAACGATAGTCAGGTAAATTTTGATGCTCGAGGTTTGGAAGAAATTGGAAGAATATGTTAGTTCAAACCGATCAGTGTCGTAGTTCCAGGGCAGTAGTGTATTTTAAAATAAAATTTCGTTACAAATTTAAATTGTAAATTTTGCAAATTATATTATATTAACATGGAAAATATATCGAAATCACACAATGTTTATTTAGTGAAGAATTTTGAAGAATTTTAATAAATAAATGCTAGCTAACAATATAACAAATCATCTAATATATTGTATTATTTTTTTCATAATTCAAATCCCATACCGGCTCTGTTAGATATAGGTAATATACTCGAAACCACCCCTTGCTTTTCACAAAACACAGGCAATCAAGGTCATAGCAGGCAATATCGGACCTCTCATTCTGTTACTCTTCTGGTTGTTATCTAGTCTGTGCCACAGACGACAAGTACCCGTTGCCAAACATCAATGACATCCTGGATACACTGGGAAAATGTCACTATTTCACTACTTTGGATTTCGCATCAGGTTATCATCAGACTGAGATGGACTCCAAAGACATTCCCAAGACAGCATTCACCGTAGACAATGGTCACTACGAGTCACACGAATGACATTCGGGTTGAAGAATGCCCCAGCCACATTTCAACGCGTCATGGACAATATATTGAGGAAATATATCGGTAAAAACGTCTTAGTATATATGGATGATATAGTATTCTCTGCATCATTAACAGAACGTATGAATATGTTAAGGAAAGTTTTCAAAAAGTTGAGGCAACGCAATTTCAAAACTCAATTGGATAAATGCGAATTTTTGGGTCACGTAGTCACTACGCACGGGAGAAATCAAGCCTAATCCTCGAAAGACCGAAGCTATCAAACAATTTCTACTACCGAAGACCACAACGGAAATCAAATCATTCCTTGGATTATTGCATATTACCGAAAGATCGTAAAGGACGAGATATATATTACGAGAAAAATTACGAGACCGATGACCAAATACTTACGCAAAGACGTCAAAGACAACATAAACGATCCAGTATACGTTAAGTGTTTTGAATATTGCAAGACATTATTAATGGGTGATCCGATTTTACAATACAAAGATTTTGAAAAATCTTTCATTTTAACGACAGATGCTTCTAATTATGCAATCGGAGCTGTGTTATCCCAGGGACCAGTAGGACAAAATAGACCAATTTGCTACGCATCCAGAAGCCTCAATAAAGCAGAGCAGGATTAAAAAAATATTGAAAAAGAGATACTGGCAACAGTATGGGCATGTAAGCAATTCAGACCATATTTCAGGTCAGCGTCAAAGATAGCATGATGTTTGTTATTTTTTATGACGCAAATGCCCTATTTAAGCCACCAGTGGCAGTTTATAAGATTTTTTTTTAATAATTAGCACCTACCTTATAATATTGCGTAACTGAAATGCAGCTAAGTGGTGAATTTCGTTCACACTAGGTACTATGATAGCAAGACCTAATAGATAATAAGTACATACATAGGAACTCCAATATAACGTAATTTTTAGAGACCAATCAAAATATTAAAAAACCGACTTCAGTATTGGTTAGCAATTGAAAAATAGACCAAACAGTGGAATTTAATAATAGATTTAGAATATTCTATTCGGAAACTAGGAAAGGTATCGGAAAACTAACTTTACTATAGGATTTGCCATTAAAGAAATGGTTGAATAGCGGAATTTGACAAAAGTTCTAGATCGTTCTATTCGGAACCTAGAACAGATATCAAAAAATAAACTTTACCATTAGATAGGCCATCAAAGAAAATGCTAAATAACGGAATTTGAGAAATGTTCTCGAATATTCTATTCGGAAATTAACAAAAATATTGAGAGACCGACTTCATCAGTAGATTGCTCCTTGGCGAAAAAGGTCAAATAGTGGTGCTATACAAAAGTTTTAGTTATAAATTTATGCTAACGTATACAATTGCAAAAAAGTATAATATTTACATTTTTCTTAAATAAAGTATTTTAACTCTTGTTAAATTCCGCTATTTGATCTTTTATTTAATAACTAGATGAGTGATAAAATCGTTTTTTTGATATTTTTGCTAATTCTCGAATAGAACATTCTAGAATATTGTTGAATTTTTGTTCTTTAGGCTTTCATTCGACGACAAATCCGATGGTGAAATCAGTTTTCCGATATTTTAACGAGTTCTCGAATAGAACATTCTAGAACATTGTTTAATTTTTGTTATTTAAGCTTTTATTTGATGACCAATTCGATGGTGAAGTCAGTTTCTTAATATCTTTGTTTGTTCTCGAATAGAACATTCTAGAATATTGCTAAATTTTTGTTATTTATGCTTTTATTTGAAGACCAATTTGATGGTGGAGTTAGTTTCCCGATATCTTTGCTAGTTCTCGAATAGAACATTCCAGAATATTGCTAAATTTTTGTTATTTATGCTATTATTCGAAGACCAATTCGATGGTGAAGTTAGCTTCCCGATATCTTTCCTAGTTCTCGAATAGAACATTCTAGAACATTGTTCAGTTTTTGTTATTTAAGCTTTTAGTTGATCACCAATTCGATGGTGAAGCCAGTTTCCCGATATCTTTGCTAGTTCTCGAATAGAACATTCTAGAACATTGCTAATTTTTTGTTATTTATGCTTTTATTCGAAGACCAATTCGATGGTGAAGTTAGTTTATCGATATCTTTGCTAGATCCCGAATAGAACTTTCTAGAACTTTTGCTGAGTTCTGCTGTTTAGTCCCTTCTTTGGTAGACTATCAAATTGTGAAGTCAGTTTTTCGGAATCTTTGCTATTTTCCGAATAGAATATTCTGGAACTTTTATCAAAATTTGTTATCTGGTTTTTTTTACATAACCAATCAAATCGAGAAATCGATGTGGATATGCACACATATTTGTCTACGTATGCATATACGGGAAATAATATGTACGTGTATGTCTGTATATTGGTGTAAGTATCTGTTGGTGTTGATAAATTTACTGTAAAAGTTCACAGGAGTCTGAATATTTTTGAACAAGTTCATAGGTTCATAGTTCATACATAGTTAAAATATGGGAACTTCTCAGACCCTCACATAAATTTGCTACGCCCCTGAATCTGTGAGAGGGGTATCCCACCACTCGCTACGTTATATTAGAGTTCCTATGTACTACTGGAAAAACGGTTACAAAAAAAAATCCTTAAACCGCCAATGGATTGCCTCTCACACGAACAGACACACACAATGAAATATTGTTTATGTTTTAATGCTATGATTTATGTACAACATGCTATTATGTTTGACGTTGCTAACTTCGACGTCGTCCTGTATTTGGACAAAAGTTCAACATATTCACCGACTACAAACCGTTTAAATGGGTATTTTCCTTAAAAGAACCAAACTCAAAGCTCGTACGTTGGAAAATCAAGTTATTGGACTACAATTTTGATATTTACTACAAACCAGGGAAGACAAACGCCAGTGTTGACGCACTCAGCAGAATACAAACAACTGAGCTAAAAGCGTTAACATCTAATGAAGTCGAGACAGCCTATTCAGACGAATAAAACTTTCCAATTCAACAAATACAACAAAACTAATACAACAAAACAAGAAAACGAACAACAATTGAAGTAATTGAAACACCAACAGAACAACAGTGTATCAATTTAGTAAAAGAATATATCTCACCAAACAAACTTAATGCTATATTGACTGACGATGACACAATAAGGGTGCTAAATCAAGTATATGATAAATATTTTTCTATATATAAAATAATTAGGTGCATGAAATTACTAACTGACGTACAGGACGTAGACGAACAGGCCAAACTAATTAAAGAATACCACGAAATATCAATTCACCGCAGAATTGAAAAAACGTTAAAACATTTAAAGCGAAATTATTATTTTGATAACATGAAATCAAAAATAACTATCTACATAAATACATGCGACAGTTGCCTTAAATTTAAATACGGAAGATATCCATTACGATTGAAACAAGAACAAACCGAAAAAGCGACTAAACCCTTCGAACTACTTCATATAGACATACTTCACATAGAGAAAAATAATGTACTATTTTAGATAAATTTAGTAGATATGCGGAATGTACCATAATAAGATTTAGAAATTGAAAAGAAGTGCTGAAAGTAATCAAAAATTATATACCTAGGAACGGAATCCCCAAAAATATAGTTCACGATTACAGCTTAGAATTTTTAAATGTAGATGCTAGGGAATTTCTTAAAATGTACAGTATTGAACATCATATTACCTCTGCACGTAACTCAACTGGTAATTCTCCAGTAGAACGACTGCATAATACTATATTAGAAATATTACGAATATTAAAGGAAGAGAAAAAACTACCACTAGATGAGTTATTGATGAGCTAGATGATTACTTATAACAATTCAATTCATTCTAGTATACAATTTACACCCTTTGCGGTAATTAGAGGAGTTCGCGACAATACAGTCTTACAACTCAATAGAGACGCATTAACAGAATACACTAAAGCGCGACAAGATGAAATGAAAATTATTAACGAAATTATACAAACGCGAAAGTAAAAACAAAAGCAAAAATTAAACAATAATAATGACCAAAGACAAAAACCACCCCAGTTAGAGATAGGAAACAAAATATACGTTACAAACAACCAACGAAATACTAAATTATTACCCCCTTATAACCCTAAACACGTAACTAAAGACAACAAACTAACCTTCCCGACCAAGAAATACAAATACCACGACGCAAAAATAAAACCTAAACGAAAATAATATTGTTATTGGTTTTTAACGATGACGAACACACAACGGCATTTCCCACACGAAAGGACTAATTGCACTTAACTTACAGTGGCCATCCAATGGTACGTACTCCGATTTTACGGAGTGACGTCAGCAGTTTAGTGGGGTTCTACTTTCACAGATATGTTGTTGTTTGTCTGTGTTGGTGAAAATTTATGTACCAACCCAGAGTCAGGGCCGTAGGTAATATTGTCTAAGGGTCCCGTAGCCTTTAAAAATTTTAAATTTCACCGCAGATATACCTATATGCATATATTCTGTATACGTAATATGCAAAATACAAATGCAAAATGAGTAATGTAAAATTCTAGAATATTCTAATCGTCAACTAGCAGAGATATCAATAAACTTCATCGTTGAATTGCTCATTAAAAATGAGATCAAACAGTGTAGTTTGACAAAAATTCTAGAATGTTCTATTTGTCAACTAGCAAAGATATTAAAACCATGGACCATTTAATTGTCCATTGAAAAAGAGGTCAAATTACACATTTTGACAAATATTTTGGAATATTCTATTCGTCAATTAGCAAAGATATTCAAAAACAGACGTCGCCATTGAATTGGCTACCAAAAAAGAGACCAAATAACACATTTTGAGAAATGCTCTAGAATATTCTATTTGTTAACTAACAAAGATATTGGAAAATCTAATGCACCACTAAATTGTCCAACCGAAATTTAACTAATGTAACCCAAATGTCCGATTTTGACAAACAATTTTTGCTATTTGACGAATAGAATATTCTAGAACATTCATCAAAATGTGCTATTCCGTCTTTTATTCGATGACCAGTTAAATGGTGCAATCGATTTTTGGATATCTTTGTTAGTTGACGGTTAGAACATTCTTGAATTTTTGTCAAAATGCGCTGCTTAATGTAATTATTAGTGCCCAATTCAATAGTGAAGTTTATTTTTTGGTATCTTTGCTAGTTCACAAGTCGAATATTCTAGAATTTTTGTCAGCTGCCGCTATTTAGCGTCTTCTACGCTGATGAATGTGAACGGCTTAGTGAATCGGTTTGAAATTTTCACAGGGGCCCCAGTATTTAATGAGGAACATTCTATTAAATTTTCAATCGTCTCGTAGCAATTTGAAATTCTCCGAAAAATCCTCAGAATGTACTCAGCTCTTGTACTCAGCTGAGAGCTATAGTTTGATGTATTGTACAATCAGTTGTAGTGATAGCTATTATTTAACAAAGATAACTATTTATTTACCTCATAGTTTGTTATACAACGCAATTATTCACGAATTTCTAATTTCATGTACTTTTATCTCCGATTGTACCTCCCAAACATCCTTAAATTTGCACCGACCACTACGTAAAATTGGATTTGTAGTGTAGGTAGTACTAGGATAGTTTCACCTTACAATAATTTAATTCATATTATTTCACATTCATATTCATATTCATAGTATTAGAGGCACACTAGCACATTTAAAGTATAATAGTTACAATGTAGAATTTAATGAAACACTATATTACAATATTAAGAATTTAAAGGATTTATACAATAGGATTGAACAAAATTTGGATAACTTGGAACCTAAAATAAAGCACAACAAAAGAGGTTTAATTAACGCGTTAGGTTCAGTAATTAAAATAATATCGGGAAACATGGATAACAATGATGTAATCAAAATTAATAAACAAATAGAAACACTTAAAAATAATGAACTATTAATAGAAAACAGAATAAGTCAGCAACATAAATTAAATACGCAAATGTTAGAACGTTTTAATAATGTCACGGAATTCATTAATGCAGAACAAACCAAATTAAAAATCCTTGCTAACGCAATGAAAACTTACTCACACATTGAACAACAACTATTCCAATCTCAATATTACTTCTCAGTTCAGTCACAATTGCAATATTTGAATCAACATATTAATGACATAGTATTATCAATAGAATTAGCTAAATTAAATATAATTTTCAAACACATTCTTACACGAAACGAGCTAAAATTAATATATACCAATTTGAAAAAGAATATAAAAATTTTAAGCGATGAACACTTGTATGAATTATTAAAATTAAAAGCTTCTTACAACGGAACTAACATCATATTTGCAGTCATGATCCCTCAATTTAAAACTGATACTTTTGACACTGTTAAAATACGCCCACTCCCAGAAAATCTGACATTTCTAAAAACATTAATTTAGACTTGTTGCAGTTAAAACATTTGGAAAACACAGACACTTTACAGCTTATGAAAATACATAACACGCACATCAGTATCACAGCTATCATCATTGGAATTCTAATAGCAACATGCATAGGATGTACCACATACCGAAAATGTAAGAAACAAGAAGACATTCCAGAAATGGTCCAGTATATGATGGCGCCTACAGCACCACCAGTGGAAAATACAGTCGTTCAATTCCCTTTCAAAATTGAACTCCCATCTTAAGGAGGGAGGAGTTATGAACTCTGGACTAGCCATCTTAATGGAACATCAGCTAATCTTCAAACTACATCATTAAAAACACCCATAGGATATGTAATCAATGTCATACAGGTTTCAAGAGAAAGGTAGTGCAACATATGAACTAATATCCATTAAGTGTACCCACAGGATATACAACCAATGTTATTTCAAAAGTAACAGGAAATTCAACTGTATATAAGTCAAGACACAGAAGGAACATTTAGCATTCGCTCAACACAAGTCTTACCGGAGTCAACTACGTATTAGCTCGATCACCGCGCGGTGGTAAAGTAATTATTGTAATACTTTTTAACTTGTATAAAATTTGAAATTGTTTTATTATTATTTTCAACTTGTAATTTTTATTAAAATAAATTTTTTTAAACATAAGCTTCTATCGAGTTTATATATATATATATATATATATATATATATATATATATATATATATATTTAGTTATTCCTCAAGTTATTCCTCGCTCTCAAGTTATTCCTGATAAGTCAATGTCCATATAATTTTAAAATAGATTGATCTGTTTTCTCTATGACGATGCCGATGTACTATAACTGTATCTATGGCTAAAATAAATTATTATTATTATTATTATTATTTTTATTACAGTCAAATCGTTGATTTAGTCGAAGGTTGTAGATATCATTCAAACAAAGGTTGTAGATATCGCCGGGGGCAACCGCTTGCTATCGTAAGGAGATTTATAGCTCTTACGGTTTTCGAGCTATGATACAAAATTATAGATTTTTAAATGAGAATATATGTTAATTTTTCGATAAAACTGATCTAATGCATTAACTAAAAACATAAACGAAGAAAAAAAATTTTTTTACCCAAGTTTATTTTTTGAATTTTTTTTTTTTATCAGTTAGGCGGTAAAAATACGCATATGTATTTGAGGCTACTTCAATCAACAGTGTTTTGGTCGGTTACATTTCTATTACATCCAAGAAAAAACCTTTTCCACTATTATATCTATAACATAAATGGTAGTAATTCAAATTTTGTAGTATAGATGTCGGCTTTGCGTGTTTTATTGTCAATTTGCGTGTGGAAAGTTACTTTACACACGCAAAAAAGTATGCGGGAAGAGTACAGTGGGCAAACAACTATTTTGCGTACAGAAATGTATGCGCCAAGTTAGTACTTCTCCCGCATGAGTAATAAAAAATAATTTAAACTACTGTCAAAACAAAATTATTTAAAATACTCAATTTTTCACATTGCTGACTACCCCTAACCCCTTAAGCTTTCAATCATGAAGCTTAGAAGACTTTTAGATGTTGACATTTTAAGTTTTTAATATTTTTGCATAATAAAATAAAATTAAAATATTAATATTTAAAGTAAATTAAACAGAATTTGAAGTTATTCATTAATTTACTGAAAATTATATTTATTTTTATTTATTTAGAGAACAATACTTGGCAATAAAATACATGTATACAACAAAGTGACATTGGCGTTTCTTAATAATAGCAAAGTGAGATTAACTGGAAACGAAAATATTATTAATAAATGTACTCAAATAGTGTCAAATTATTTGAATTTCCATAGTATTTTCTTTTTATTAAAAACCAAGTTAAAAAGTTTTTCACAAAAACTTTTCATTTATTTTGAAAATACTTATTATAAAAATATGTTTAGACGCCTAGGTGACGCCTGTCGGTCAAACAGTGACTTTTCGGAGTATTTATTTTTTTATTTTTATATGATAATTTAATCTATTTAATAATTTAATATATATATATATATATATATATATATATATATATATATATATATATATATGTTTTAATAATTTAATATATAATTTAATCTATATAATAATTTAATATATATATATATATATATATATATATATATATATATATATATATATATATATATATATATATATATATATATATATATATATGCATACTAGGATTTCCCGAAGCTTCGCCTACATGGTAGTACCAAGGCAGAGGAGGTTTCCGGGTTCGAGCACAAACTACGTCGTCAAAAGTAGAGGGATACCTTAACTCAGGGGGACACACTTTAGACACGGCAGTGTACGACATCGTTAAGTACAATACCGCGAAAAAAGTGTGGGCACCCCCTGGGTTAATGTAACCCCATACTTTTGACGACGTAGTGTGTGTTAAAGGCCCTGCCGTTATTTCCTCTTTAACCTAATTGTTTCACTATTGAATTTTTTAGTTAATATATTCATATAGCAGTTTCATTCATATTTACCTCTTAACGTAGTTGCTCTGAAGTAATCGGTACAAAAATCTCGAAAAAAAAAATTTTCCTTAATCAAAAATTAAATAATGAATTAATATTTTTCAGTGATTATATTTGTATACCACTTGTTTTTTTAATTTCCGCGCGCTTATGCTGTAGTAATGTAAAAACATTGTTGAAAAAACGTTGTAAAAACGTTGTAAAATGATGTTTATTAATTATATTTAAACAACGACGGCGACGTTGGTAATAATTTTTATTTCTTATTAAATATGGTTTGTAACTTTGTATTTTATAACATATTAAATTTTTATCAAATTTTTTTGACACGTTTCCATTTTAATCAAAAAAATAGTTTTCCCGTAAGAGCCCTTGTTAAAATTACAAAACTTTTAAATCGTTTTCCTCAAAATTGGGGTGGCCAATTTTTTTTTTCGGTAAATGCTCATATTATTGGTGTAGAATTAAATAAATATCTAGAGAAGTTTCATTAAAAGCCTTTGAAAAAATCGTTTTATCAGTCAGCTACCTTAAGCAAAAGTAATCGTTATTTTGTAATCAAATTACTGAAACGATTGCATATTTTGTAATCCATAAACGATTACAAATCGCGATTACAAAATGTAATTTTAATCGAAAATTGTAAATAATAAATAATAAATTTGTAATTATAATTACCAATTACAAAATGTATTTCTGTAGTCAGAAACCACAGATTACATTTTGTAATCGTAATTTGTAATCTGTTATTTGATTACATTTTGCCCAACACTGGTCAAAACTAGCTACACTAACCTAACCTTAACTAACCTTCACCACCTGGTTTTTATATCATAGTAGAAATATATTGTCAGAACTAACTACACAAACCTAACCTTAACTAACCTCACTACCTAGTTTTTATATCAAAGTCGAAGTACATTGTCAAAACTATGTTAACTAACCTTATTTTAAATTTGCGCGCTGTGTTATCACGAAATGTTATTTATTTTTGACTCAAATTGTACCCTATTTTCAATGAAACTAACGTTTGACTTTTACTATATGCTGGGAACTAGCAAAATATTTATTTAACTGCCCGCTTACATATTTTACTAACCATTTAGTTATTTTACTAACCATTTAGTTATGCTACTGATCATTTACTGACCAAATAATAATTACTACTTACCATTGTAGAATAAAATAACTGACCAAATTCATTTATATTACTGACCACGTTTTACTGCTAAAGTTGATTTAATACTGCTCAAAAAATATAATACTGACCGTTTAAATTTTTAACTGACAAAATGCTTAAAAAACTGCCCAAATAATTATTTGCGTTTTGTTTTTCCACATGGAGATGATCATGCTAGGCTTTATACGTATTTAAAATAGCACGAATTTCTATGGAGAATGTTTCGCAAATATCATCAGGATGTACAAATTTGAGACTGATAAAGGAACTGAATGAACCGATATCGATAAGGAATTTTAAAGGTCGGTTGAAGTAGTTTCGTGGCTGTGGATCCGTTTTGTTCAGGTAACTGAACTGAAAATCCGATTCGTCAGTTTCGAATGGTTGACCAAAATTTCCGTCGTCAATAGATTTTATCTGAAAGTCCTTATATTCATTGCTATCTTATACACGTTGTTGCTGATTATGTAACTCCTGACTAATAAATGTAGGTTTACTCTGCGTTTTAAAGAAATTATTTCCTACTATTGGTTGAGGTCGGTATTGTTGCGAACGTAAGTATATGTGTGTAATTTGTTCCTATGTCCATTGGAATAGGTTTGCATGATTGTATAGGACGATTTTGATTGAAATTTGTTCTAGCTTGTGGTTGATATTGTGATAGGGGGCGGGATTGATACTGAATTGGTTGAACAGGAGATTTTGGTTGATATTGGTTAGGTTTGTTAAAAAAAGTTAAAGATTTGTATTTGGATTTGTTGGAATTTTAATATGAGGTGGTGGTAACGGTTGGTTAATTTTTGGTATTGGTCTGTTTTGTGTATATGTATTTGATGTGTTCTCAGCGTTGTGTAACACTCAAATTTTCATTGTTTTATCTCATTACGTTTTAAAAATGACACTCTTAAATTTCGCACTCAAGTGCTTGCAAGCGATTAGGATTTTACGTAATTTAAAAAGATATTAGCTCAATGCGGTTACCATTTTAATCAATGTAGTAACGAAAAATTAAACGATTATTACGTTTTCCATCGGAAAATAAAATTATTAAATAGATTGAATTATCATATGAAAATGATAACTAAGTACAATAAGAAAATAAAATTTCAGTTTTAATTTCATTGAAAAATAAAAAATAAATATTCTGAAAAGTCACTGTTTGACAGATACATAAGCGCCTAACATATCTTTATAGTATGTATTTTCAAAAGAAATGAAAAGCTTTTTGTGAAGAAACTTCTCCTTTTAATTTGTTTCTCAATAAAAAGAAAATACTATCGAATTTCAAATATTTTTACAATATTTGAGTACATTTATTAAAAACATTTTCGTTTTCAGTTGACCTCACTTTGCTCTTATTAAGACACGCCAATGTCACTTTGCTGTTCACATATATTTTACTGCCAACTGCTGTTCTATAACTAACTAAGCAAAACTACCGCGGCGGTTCTAGAAGCCTCCGGCGGTGGGCGCAGCAAAATTTGGTCTCAAACCTAACGACCTGACATCTAGTGAAATTTTGTCCAACCCCACTGAACCCAATGGAACTTGATCCAACCCAACAGAACCTAAGGAAATTTGGTCCTACCTAACGACATCTAGTGAAATTTTTTCTAACCTAACAGAACCAAGTGGAACTTGATCTAACCTAACCTAACCTAACAAATTTTTTCTAACCAAACCTAACCTAACAAAAATTTTTTAACCTAACCTAACCTAACAAAATTTAACCTAACGGAACCTAAGAATTCAAAATTTCCCTAACAGATGGCGCAGCCGCCTTTGAGCTCTGTAAATTCCAAGTTTTCACTACTAGGTGGCGCTGCTCGTCTGGATACTAGCGATCCCTGTGCGTAAGTTTGATAAATTGTCAACAGATGGCACCGAAAATCCTTTTTGATAGTTAAAACATGGCGTTGCTAGTCTGAACCACCGGGAACTCTGTACCTTGGTTCATAATTTTATCAAATTTTTTATCTGAAAACAGGTTTAAGCTTGTATAAATTGTCAGCTGACGTCATCAGGCTATTTTTCTACTATAAAAGACCGTAGTATAACTTTTCAATTACAATTTTTGTTTGGAACTTTAGTGAAAACATTCAATCTTATTGTTGTAAATTTTCAATTGTTGTGTTAAAAACTAATTATTGCCAACAACTGAATGCATTTATTGTGTAAGTCAATTAGTTCGTCGTAAAATTGTTCGTATTCATCACGTAGCATTTCAGAATTGTCGATAATTTGTTTAATAATTTCCTCTCGACGCTTCGCTTTACTTTGCTCTCTTAATTCTGCGTTAGAACATTGAAGAAGATTGATGTAATGATCCGTAAATTCCATACAACAGAAATATTCCGATATCTCAATATTTCCAATATTTCGTCTATAATTGCACTTGAAAAGTCTACAAACCACCTCTATAAATTCAATGGCGTTTGTTGGATAATTTTTCACTATTTTAATACACAAGTCGGCCAATCGATTCAATTGGTGATCTTTGATTCCTCACAGAGCACTTTCATATTGTGTGTGTATTTTTGAGTGTATTTTTGAGTGTATTTTTGGTGTATTTTTGGTGTATTTTTGGTGTCTTTTTGGTGTATTTTTGGCGCATTTTTGGTGTAATTTGGTGTATTTTTGGTGTGATTTGATGTATTTTTTGGTGTCACTTAGCGTCTTTTTAGTGTAATTTGGTGTCACTTGGTGTATTTTTGGTGTCATTTGGTGTATTTTTGGTGTATTCTTGGTGTCATTTGATGTATTTTTTTTATGTCTTTTTGGTGTCACTTGGCGTCTTTTTAGTGTATTTTTGGTGTAATTTGGTGTCACTTGGTGTATTTTTAGTGTCATTTGGTGTCATTTGGTGTATTTTTGGTGTATTCTTGGTGTCATTTGATGTATTTTTTGGTGTCTTTTTGGTGTCACTTGGCGTCTTTTTAGTGTATTTTTTGGTGTAATTTGGTGTCACTAGGTGTATTTTTGGTGTTTTTTTTGGTGTCTTTTTGGTGTCATTTGGTATTGGCGTTACTTTACCTCAGTTCTGCTCTGATTGTGCTATATAAGGTCATGTCGATATAAAAACTAATCAGTGTTATGCTATAAATCAAACTATTCGCATCTCTCAAAAATGTTTGAGTGTATGCGTTGTGATAAGACATTTTCGCGGAGAGATTCTCTTTTACCACATATGAAAAGAAGAGTGCATGCTCGGGGACATCATACAAACAATAATGGTCAGATGGAAAATAATCAGTTTGAATATACCACAAATCAGTCGGTAAATAATGGGACACAAGTGAACAATGCGGAGAACAAGAGACTTTCAATACAAAATGAATCGTCAAAATCGAATGATAAAGATGATGATAATGAAACCGAATATAGTTTCGAAGCAAGATATGACATTGAAGAAAAGGAAGATAAAGCACCAGTATTTCAAAATCAGCACGAAAATGATATAGATCTATCTAAAAAAAATTTGAATACTTTTAATGAAAGTATGATAGCTGCAGCAGAAGCAATCAAAAGTAAATTCGATTCTTTAAAAAACTCACCTAATATTCTACAACCTGTGAATGACGAAAATAATCGACCTAACGAACAAAAAGATTCACAATCGTCGATGAACTAAGAAGTTTAGCGACTCAGACCCAAATTGGAGCAGAAATGGTTAATACTATGTGCAATTTAAAGGAAAGGCATCATATTGCAAATCCCAGCTTTGCGGATTATATCGAAAATGAGAAAAAACGAAGCCATTTTAATAATTTAAAGGAAAGTCACATTGGGAGGCGAATTATCTCAATAACTAGGAAATTGGAAAAGCATGATATTATTGAACCAGTGTTAAAGTATGTATCAAATGATGATGAAGACGATGATAAAAAAACGTCTGCTAGCGACAACGAAGATACTGCGAGCGAAGGAGAATCTGATGATGACGAGAATACAGTCGTCAACGATGGTGATGAAAAAATTGCTGGTAAAGGGTTATACTTACAACTCTATAGGAGGCGTTAAAATAAACTCCTAACATTTAATAAATTGTAAACTAAACCAATAGTGTAACTTTTCCAATAGCTGTATACCAAAGTTAATTATTTAATAAAATATTTTAAAATTATGTGAGTGTTATTATTTCTTAGATACCACAGTCCTTAAACAATTTTAGTAATTCGTTAAAAAAAAATCACCGAAATGATTGTTCTTACAACGAACTATGTAATGTGTATTTTTTTGAACTAGTCAAAATGGTGTTATTTAAATATGTTTAGGAAATTCTTATATTTTGGGTACACACTGCGATCAATATTGTTAATTAGCATTGGTTAAAATATGTAACATACAAAAATGTGTTTAAGAAATTCTAACATGAAAATGACGAATGGAGAAGGGTTTAAGATACATAATATAACATAGTAATACATGTGTTAGTAGAAGAACTTCTGAATATAAGCAATATATAAACATAATAATTATTACTCAAAATTTTACTTTGCAAAATACCACTTTTTGAAAATTTTTTGTGACTTGTTTTGATCAATAGGTTAAGTTTCGTTGGATCTGGTTTCACGCATTTTCGGATTTTGATTTGATTTATCTTTTCACCTTTAAAGATTTTTTTTATTAAAATATTACATATATATATTTCCTAAATTACCCAATATAGGTAAATAATGTTCTAATTTTCCCCTGAATTGCATGAGTGCTTTTATTTAGGAGTAGAAGAGTTAACGCAACATTAATTTTTTTATTCCTATAAAAATGTTTCTTAAAATAACAATTTTGAGTAGTCAGTTTATAAAAAAATATGCCAGTTTTATCGATGGCCAAATATTTTACGTTAAATGAATAGGTTCTTAAATTTATCACGCCTATATATCAACAATACTATTCTTGAAAATAAATTTTCTAATATTGATAGAATTTATAATTGCTGGAAAAATATTAATTTTCTATTTTTACAATCAAATTTTCAATTGGTAATAAATTTGATGTATAAAAATTCTAACAGGTACATTCTTGTAGCATATTTGCATGTATAATGCAATTAATACATATGAGATGTACTCACATATGCGAAATGATAACTTGGAATCTGTCTCATCAGCATTTTCGCTATTTATGATTATAATTTTTGTGTCGTTAAAATACATATAAATTACATATAGGTAGTTAAGAAATTATTTTTTATTATTTTTTTTTTTTTTATTAAATATAGATCAAATCTTTTACGTTAAATGAGTACGTCTGTTACGTCAAATATTTATGAATGAGTAAATTCTTATATTTTATCACACGATATCGCGTGATTAGCCATATAGTAATCATAGGTATTTATAAGGTATTTAAAAAATACATACTTAGATATTTATAACGTAAGTTCGTAACGATTTTTTAGCTGAGTAATATGTATTCTAATATTAAATGTCGCCATCAAAAGATAAAAAAAATATACAGAGTGATACATTTTTGTAAAATTTATGAGTATATATGGTGTACCATAATTGTAAATGGAATTTTATATATCCATCAAGTTTAAGGCATAATATTAAAAAATAGTTTGATTTATTTTTTAAGGATGGGTGTAAATCAAAAGATCGGTTTTCTTTTTAAATTTTTTTATTAGGTATAGTTTTTTTTAAAAAAAAAATAGGTACACAATAATCACTTTTTAACTTGTAAAATTTATAATTATTTTAAAAATTTGTGCATATGCAAGAAAGTGCTCTGGGAGGAATCAAAGATCACCAATTGAATCGATTGCTCGACTTGTGTATTAAAATAGTGAAAAATTATCCAACAAACACCATTGAATTTATAGAGGTGGTTTGTAGACTTTTCAAGTGCAATTATAGACGAAATATTGGAAATATTGAGATATGGGAATATTTCTGTTGTATGGAATTTACGGATCATTACATCAATCTTCTTCAATGTTCTAACGCAGTATTAAGAGAACAAAGTAAAGCGAAGCGTCGAGAGGAAATTATTAAACAAATTATCGACAATTCTGAAATGCTACGTGATGAATACGAACAATTTTACGACGAACTAATTGATTTACACAATAAATGCATTCAGTTGTTGGCAATAATTAGTTTTTAACACAACAATTGAAAATTTACAACAATAAGACTGAATGTTTTCACTAAAGTTCCAAACAAAAATTGTAATTGAAAAGTTATACTACGGTCTTTTATAGTAGAAAAATAGCCTGATGACGTCAGCTGACAATTTATACAAGCTTAAACCTGTTTTCAGATAAAAAATTTGATAAAATTATGAACCAAGGTACAGAGTTCCCGGTGGTTCAGACTAGCAACGCCATGTTTTAACTATCAAAAAGGATTTTTGGTGCCATCTTATCAAACTTACGCACAGGGATCGCTAGTATCCAGACGCGCAGCGCCACCTAGTAGTGAAAACTTGGAATTTACAGAGCTCAAAGGTAGCTGCGCCATCTGTTAGGGAAATTTTGAATACTTAGGTTCCGTTAGGTTAAAAAAAAATTTGTTAGGTTAGGTTAGGTTAGATCAAGTTCCAGGGGGTTCTGTTAGGTTGGATCAAGTTCCATTGGCTTCAGTGGGGTTGGACAAAATTTCACTAGATGTCGTTAGGTTTGAGACCAAATTTTGCTTCACCCACCGCCGGAGGCCTCTAGAACCCCCCGGGTAGTTTTGCCTCCATTCGAGGTCGCTCAAAAGAGTCGGATGGTGGGATGGTCGGTCTAGAACTGTCCAAAAACTACTACTGCTATAGCTCAAATGAAAGGTTATAAGCTCTGTTTTTCAAATATCAGTGGCAAAATATTGTCCCTACATAACAGTGGCTTGAAGATGGCGGCTAGAGGCTAAAAAAGCATTTTTTGTACGGACAATAGACGTTCTGTAACGTTTTATTTTGGTTTAAAAATAGAAAGTTTTGCTTAACGTTTTGAGGCCAATATATATATATATATATATATATATATATATATATATATATATATATATATATATATATATATATATATATAGAGAGAGAGAGAGAGAGAGAGAGAGGATATATACAGGCTGATCCATTTAACCTGAAATTTTGTATATCTCGGGAAAAATGCTTGTAGGAAAAATTTGTCTGAAAGGAGAATAATATATCTGAAGAAGGCGTGTTTTTATCTGCATAGTGGTACAGAAAAGAGACTTTAAGTGCTTCAATATGACCGTGTTTTATAAAGTAAATTTCGTCAGTTTTTAAATCTATATGTACATATTTGAAGTGCTGCTGCACCCCTTGAAAATGTGTGAACGCAAAAAATAATAATGCTATATTTAATATTAGAATTCTATATAGTATATTTTATTCAAACAAAATTTCGCGAATTTTATTAAATTTTTAAGTACACATCTGAAGCGATGGGTTTTACCCCTTAAAAATGCGTGGATGATTTCCTTAACGTTATTTATATGTTGCAGCGATATTGTCAAAACCGTTTTATTATAATAACTCGAGTCAAATTATAAAAAAACGAAATATTGTCAATTCATGATGTTTTTTACAATACATCTAGCAAATTTCAGTGTTATTGTAATTTCGTTAGAAACATCTAGAAAAATTGTTAAGTATAATGCTTTTTGACAATATAACTAAATCAGCGTACAGGAAAATATTGAAAAAGTAAACATTATATGGATACGAAACTAATAATGTCAAAACTATTGGACCAATTTCAATCAAATTTAATTTAGATATTTATATGCTTTGGACTAACCGACAAGAAATTTTTATCTCGATTTAAAGTTCCCGTGGGATATGAATACTAAAATAATAATGTCTTAACTATACTAACTCCATTTCGATAAGTTGGGATACTTATATGGTTTAGAATAATTAACAGGATAATTTACATCCTAGTTGAAGTTTCCTGTGGGATATGAATACGAAACTAATCAGTATCAAAACTACAAAACCGATTTCAATCGAATTTAATATGGATACTCTTATCCTTTGGAAAAACAGAAGGGGAAATTTTTATCCCGATTAAAGGTTCCCAAAGGAAACAAAATAACTTAGATCAAAATTAGTGAAACGATTTCAGTTAGTTTTATTATGGATACTTACATACTATGGAGCAACATACAGGAAAATTTTCATCCGGATTAAGGATTCCCATGGGAAACAAAACTATTCAAAAAATTATTCAATCATATCAGAACTATTGAACAGATTTTAATTAAATTTAATTTGGATATTTATATATTTAGAATAACTGATGGGATAGTTGATATCCCGATTGAAGTTTCATAAGGGACAGGAATATGAAACTAATTAATGTCAAAACTACTGAATCGGTTGCAAACAAATTTGATATGAAAATGTATAATTTTATACACGAAATCAGACTGAAATCGCTCAATAATTTTGACCTGACTGAATAATTTATTTTGTATCCCTCACGAGCCTTTAATCGAGATACAAATTTTTCTTTTTGTTATTCCAAAGCATAAAAGTGCCCCTTACTAAATTCGTTTGAAATCGGTTTTGTTGTTTTTACACTAATTAGTTTGTTATTAATATCCCGCAGGAACCTTCAGTAAACATATAAATTATCCGATCAGTTATTTTAAGCCATATAAATATTCCTACTAAATTATATTGAGATCGGTTTAGTAGTTTTGATAGAAATTAATTTGTAAATTATGATAACACTGAATTTTACTAGTTGAATTGTAAGGAACATCATCCGTTGACAATAATTCGTTTTTTTACAATTTGACTAGAGTTATTATAATAAAACGGTTTTGACAATATAACTGCAAGATATATATTACTAGAACTGTGTATAGTGTATATGTTACGCTCAAAGATCGAAATCGCTCATTGAGCGAAAAAATCGACCACAACGCGATGTGGTTATTTGAAATCAGCCACAACGCGAAATTCGTGTTGTGGCACTTATAAAAACAGCCACAACGCGTTGTGGTTAGCTCAAAAAGACCACAACGCGAAATTCGCGTCGTGGCTTTCATAAGATTTGACCACAACGCGACGTGGTCATTTAAAAAAGCCACAACGCGTTTTAGACGGTTAGTTGATGCAATTATGACACGACGGGCAGGTTGTTATTTGTCAACTGACGTATAGGATTCAGGATGTTCAATAATAAAAGCCTTTAATTAAATTATTTATTCATTTTGAATTCGTGATCTTATATTAGTAAATATAACAAAATTATTTCTCATAATATAGGTACTGAATTGCAGATTAGTTATTTTTAAGCAATACATGATCATGCATTAAAATCTTTTAAGGGGGTATTTTAGTCTAGAAATTCGAAAAATTGATTTTTTTTTTACATTCTCAAAGTTCAGACCTTTAGGAATAAGCCTCTAAAAGGATTTACGGAAATTCGAATTATTTTCGGAGTTAAGGTTATTTTTTCCTGTGTACTGTGTATCCTTTCAGTGTTAAATTCAAATTTTTAATATAAATTACTCGAAACTGCTTTTTTCGATACGGTTGATATGATACTTCAAGTTCGAATGCACCGATTTACTTGAAATTTGGTACAGACCTTCCTAATACTATCAAAATTGGTCCGACGCACGTAGGGATTTTTGGAATTTCTTTTTTAATATTTTTAAAATATTTTCAAAGTTGAAAAATGGAGGCGAAAAATGATTTTTTTAAAATGGCCGCCATTTTGTGAAAAAATTTATTTTTTCAAATCGGCTACGTCAAACTAATTCTACATCCTTGTTTATTAAGAATTAACGAAAATTTTATGTTTCAGATCACCAGGAGGGTTGAAATCACATCAACTGGGAGACACCTTTTTTTTGAGTTCCCACTTTGCGGCCTATACCGATTTCAATTTTGAATTTTTTTGAAATTTTTATACATTTTTATACTTTTCAAATATCAATAAAAAACTGTTAAAAAAATCGATACTAAAAATGTTTACTCTTTTTTTTTCTTACGCCCATAAAATCATCTCAAAATCGAACCTCTAGTCTAGACTACAAGATCCCTTTAAGCTGTAACAGACCAAATTTTTAATATCAAACAATGGGCAATCCATTGTTTAATTTTATGAATTTCAGCATAGTAGTCTTCAAAAAAAATGTAAATAATACGTTTTTTTTTAAAATTTCAATTTAGAGCCACTGGGAAGTGTCAATAATTATTTTAAAAAATTTAAAAAGACAAAATTTTCCACTTCTTTGGTAAGTTTACTTCAGTGTTGCCACAAGGTTACATTTCTTACATTTTTCGTAACTTTTCATCACTCCATGTAACATGTATGTAACAAAAGATTTTAAGCGTATTTATGTAACTTTTTAAAATTATGTACATTGTTTGCAATTCTCAAATTCATATCTTAATTCAAAAATTCATAACTCCCACTTAATTGCTTTTATCAATTTCGTCACGCACACAAACGTATACGGTACATGCCTGAAGTTAACTTAATTTTTACTACATACCATCTGCAGCTAAATATGAATTAAATTCAAGCCTTTCTGCTGCAGAATATTGGCGGAAAGTATTTAAACTAGAAAAAATTGATGGAAGAACTATGTTTCCAAATCTGAAGAAAGTATTTTCATTATTAATGGTACTACCGTTTTCGAATGCTAATCTGGAGAGAATATTTACCCAATTAAAATTAATAAAAAAATTCTCGTCGCAATAAATTACATACGGCTACTGTATCTGCACTCATGTCCACAAAAGAAAATATTAAGGATTCTATAAAATTTGAACTTATTGAATCTCTTCTCTGTAGTCAGATAAAAATAAATTGATAAATCTTTATTTTATTGTAATATAATAAATACAATTCCCTTTATTGTTATCTTCATTTGACTTAAAATTCAATGGAAAATAAAAAAGATAAATTAATGAACTGGTCATATTTTTATTATACCTACTTTGACAAATAAAAATTTAAAAAAGATTATAATAAAAATATAATTTAAAATGGCAATTCGTATCAACAAAAAGTTACTATTACGTAACTTTTTGTTTAAAAATGTACCTTTTAAAGTATGCCAACGTAACTTTTAGCCAAACGAGTGTGGAAACACTGGTTTACTTATTACTTACCTCGTGTCCGTTTGTGCCCTATGTTAAGGAGGCTCATCAGTGCAGAGGCCGAAAAAAACAGGTTTCTTCACTTTTTTTTTACATAATGAAGCGGAACCAGAATTAGCAACTTTGCATGTATAGAAAGAAAACGGCGGCAGTTTAAAAAAAGTCTGGAATTTTACCATATTTTTGGGATTAAAATGGTCATAAAATGGCCATTTTTATCCAAAAAATATGGTTGTGGTTTAGAAAATAAAGAAATGTGTTGTCAATATTCTGTCCAAATTTTAGCTAATTTGGATGAATAGATTTCGAGTAATCTTGACACAAGTGTCGAAAAAGATCATTTCGAGAAAAACGCGTTTAAATTGATTTCTGAGAAGTATAGCTATAAGAAACAGCAAAAACAAAAAAGTCAATTTTTTGAAATTTCTGGACTGGTGAGCCCCCTTAATATGTGCGTTTTCACAAAATGTCAAACAGTTCATCAGCCTTACAAAAATAACGGATTTTTGAATCACAAACACTAATTAGATCCATATTCAATCAATTTCCGTGTCACTTATTTTTAAAACATCATATCGTTTAAGACGACGATAATGTTTTGACGATAGGGGTTGATTACTTTTTTTGAGAAGCTGAGCCTCCTTTTTTTCTTGAAGTAACGTTTGGTATCGTTCGTTACTAATGAAAAAACTGCGATCGGTATTTATCTTTATAAACTCACCCATTCCTCATAAAATACAATTTTTTTATTAGCAATGATTAGCGCACTGATGTTTACACTTGGAAATAATGATCAACAATGAATACAAATTCAACGGTATTTGATTGCAATGCGCCAGTTGACAAATAACAACCTGTCCGTTGTGCCACAATTGCATCAGCTAACAGTCTAGAACGCGTTGTGGCTTTTTTAAATGACCACGTCGCGTTGTGGTCAAATCTTATAAAAGCCACGACGCGAATTTCGCGTTGTGGTCTTTTCGAGTTAACCACAACGCGTTGTGGCTGTTTTTATAAGTGCCACAACACGAATTTCGCGTTGTGGCTGATTTCAAATAACCACATCGCGTTGTGGTCGATTTTTTCGCTCAATGAGCGATTTCGATCTTTGAGCGTAACATATATAAACAAGACTTCGTCAATTTTTAAAATCTTAAGTACACAGTCCAAGGGGTACTGTTACTCCTTAAGAATGTGTAGATGCAAAAATAATGTTATATTTATTACTACAACTCTGCAAGGTATATGTAAAGGAAATTTCATTAGTTTTAAATTTTTGAATTTCAAATTTGAGGTGTTCACCCCTTAAATTATCACAACCGTTGTTTCTTTACTAGTAGGCGTTGATTCGTTATTGATACTTGGACAATGTCCATTCTGAAAAAGGGCATTACAAGAAAGACACTTTTTTTACCAGTATTTGGAAAAAACCGTGTTTTATTTAAATCTTGAAGAGATCCGTAAACCGTATAATAAAGAATTGAATGTTTTTTTTTTGCATTCTGCACTTTGTACTAAATAATTGTTACTACTACTCCGTTTATTATTTTTCACCTAACGCAACCTTAATACTCCGCTCACTGAAAGAAAAGTTCATATTGTCTGATCTTTCAGTGATTGCAATAAATCTTACTACCGTGCCAATAGAAAATTTTGTAATATTTTGAATGTTAAAAGTCCTGAGAAATTCGCCAGGTTGTGCAGAATACTGGGACGCTGGTATCTTTTTCGAAATTTAGAATCGTGTATAAATCCCACACTGTAGAATATTCCATATAGAGCTTCCAACTTAGCCTATCAACATGAAATGCATGCTTTTATAAACTTCAAAAGAGTAAAGGAAATTTTCAATATGACATTTTATTTGTTTCCTCGTGCTATTATTTTTATTGTAACGTATTTCTTTTTAATTTTTCAAGAAATAATAGAAAGTTTTTACACTTCACTATTAAAATATATGAATTTATCTTGGGGCTACCAAAGCAAAAATATGTCCAGAGGCAATCTATTTAATAATAATAACAGAAAAAATTATCATGCATTATTGTGCCATTGCTAGGCACAAAATGATACGCTACATTGATACTAGATTTTTACATTTTAAGTTCTTTTATATTAAAAATTTTCATCTCATTTCTTTTTTTTCATTGTGTAATTTCTGTTGCAATCTTGGATATAATCGAAATAGAATATGTAGTGTGTGTACCGTGTAACCAACCGTACTTCATGGCACGAAGAAACACATATAAAAGAAGCTGCAATAAGAATCAAATCGATCTTATCTTATCTAAATATTTTATGTTAAATAAATAGGTTCTTATATTTGTCACGCGATATCGCGTGAGTGGCCATATAGTAAAGTAGCCGTATCAAGCGATATCGCCGGGTACGGCAATGAAAGTGTTATACATGTAGGTGCATATATCTAATTTAACAGAAAAATATTTTACGTACTTTATGTAAATTAACGGCGTTTTCTTATACATAAATCAGTTTCATGATTCGTAAAATTTTGGTTTCTTTTACATTCAGTTTCTATGTTGAATAACATTTTAAAAATAATTTTCGTGTATTAAGAACTGACTGTCAGAGATTTATCTTTCTAATCGTTCAAAAATGGCCGATTACTGAATCGAGATTACTTAGCAACGTTTAAGCATTAAATTGTATTGATAAACACAAAATTCTAATTTAACTACAATTATATTTAATCTCTACAAATAATCGAGATTATTAACGATTGTTAAACCGGGCGTTAATGAATTTATTGTGATTAATTACAATTTCATAAAATTATTTCTTGAAAACTAAAAAAATAAAACAACTTTTTATATTACTTTACCTTTCTTAGGAAAGGAGGCGTATCAGGTATCTTTCCTTGTAATGACAGAAAATGTCAGTGGAAAATTTGGCAAAAAAATGTCCCTAAGCAATATTATTCTGTTCCACTACAGCAACATTCCTTTTTTCAACAGCTGTTAATAATTCATGATCAGCATGAAAACTAGTTCTTCAATTTTCTTGTATTTTATTTTAACGCATTAATGCTTATTTACTGGTACTAAAATTATGATGAATAATATGGACTATTGGATAGCAAGATCATTATGGACCACTGGTTGTAGTAGCAAAGTCATAATGATTATGGACCACCGTTCATGGTGAATATTGACTATTGGGTAGAAGGGTCATGGTCATTATGGACTACCGGTAGCAATGTCACAATGAATATGGACCGTTGGGTAAGAAGATCATAGTGACTATGGACGACCGGTAGCAAAGCTAATGTGAATGTAGATCATTGAGTAGTAAGGTCATAGTGATTATGGACCACTGTTCATGGTGAATATGAACCATTGGATAGTACGATCATAGTAATTATGGACTACCAGTAGGAAAGTTACAGTGAATATGGAGCGTTGGGTAGCAAGCATAGCGATTACGAACCACCGGTAGTAAATTTATGATGACTGTGGACCATTTTACAACTCAATAAACTTTATTTTATTTTCGCTATGCAAAAGTAATTTGTACAACATCCATAATATTAGAAAAATTAACTAATTGCATTTTTATTTTAATTTACATTTCTATCATCGAATAATTTATTTAGATGTACACTAAAATTAGTGAATGATTATAATATTAAGAGCGAAAACTGTGGGTTATTTTATACAATAATAATATTTTTGTACCCCTTTCCCACAAAAAATTGTTTTTTCTTCTTTTCTTCGTTTTTCTTACTAGACCGGTTTCGATCACTTTTGTGATCCTCTTCAGTAGTTTTTTGCTGAAATAAAAAATTATTAGTTACGTACCTAAAAAAGAAGAGAAAATAAATTAAGTACCTTAAAGAGAAAAGAGAAAATTAAGTGCCTAAAAAAGAAAAGAGAAAATAGATTCAGTACCTAAAAAAAAAAAAAAGAGAAACTAAATTAAGTACCTAAAAGAAAAAGAGAAAATTAAGTACCTAAAAAGAAAAAAAGAGAATTAAGTATCTGAAAGAGAAAAGAGAGTTAGGTAAAATACCTGAAAGAAAAAGAAACGTTAGAAATTTTAATAATCTGATCGCAATTCGCAATAATAGATCGATCCTTAGTTGAGTATTGTTAACAACAATGTCAACAAATACATTCAACCAAAAACCGATTTAAACGCTCATTCGATGAAGTATGCCTTCCGTTCAACTGGTTTGTTAAGTCGATTACCACTGGTGGGGTCTTCTTAACACCTTGAAGAACTGATCGAGAGTGTCCACAATACTCAACTAAGGATCGATCGTCTCGATCGATCGAAAATTTCTAACGTTTCTTTTTCTTTCAGGTATTTTACCTAACTCTTTTCTCTTTCAGATACTTAATTCTCTTTTTTCTTTTTAGGTACTTAATTTTCTTTTTTTCTTTTAGGTACTTAATTCAGTTTCTCTTTTTTTTTTTTTAGGTACTTAATCTATTTTCTCTTTTCTTTTTTAGGCACTCAATTTTCTCTTTTCTCTTTAAGGTACTTAATTTATTTTCTCTTCTTTTTTAGGTACGTAACTAATAATTTTTTATTTCAGCAAAAAACTACTGAAGGGGATCACAAAAGTGATCGAAATCGGTCTAGTAAGAAAAACGAAGAAAAGAAGAAAAAACAATTTTTTGTGGGAAAGGGGTACAAAAATATTATTATTGACTAAAATTAGTATCTTTCTTGGCCATCCGATATCACAATCAGAGTGGAAGGTCCCAGTAGAGAAAAACAATTTTAATGCCATTGGAATTTCAGAACTTGTAAAATTATTACAATATCACAAAACATTATAACCTGTTCTTGTGTTTCTCCTAACTTTTATTTTATGCCAGCCGTTTATTTTAAGGGGGACCACTAGTGAAATGTTTTTAAAAAATTGGAAAATATTTCGATAGTATTTCGATAGTCTATACCTTTAGAAATAACATACTAAAATTTCAAGTGCATATCTCAAACGGTTTTTGAGATACAGCCATCCGAAGAGTGGATTCTGTTAACTTTGTTAATTGAGTGCATTGTTAACTCTGTTAATTGAGTGCATTGTTAACTTTGAGGTATTGAGAAATGTATGAAGGTTGATAGTTCGGGAGTTTCTCATCTAGTTTTACTACGGCCGTTATAGTGAGTACATCGTAAATAATTTTAGTAAAAATTCTCAGTGACTAAAACTAAAAGGTAAAATTACGAAAAACTAAATTTTCCAAATTTGCTGCAGTTATGACTCGAAGGCAAATCATTCGATCGGTTTGATTCTTATTGCAGTTTCTATTATATATATTTCTTCGTACCATGAACCTCCAGTTTTCCAATCGAATAAAAAATGTAACTTTCGCAAGCCAAAAACCATCAAATTTTTGCGCAAAATTTGAACCTTTTTTTTAAAAACTCCGCCACTGCAAAATTTCAACTTTTTTTTGTTCGATTGAGGTTCACGGTACGGACCATACCTCCTAGTTCAATAGACTTTATCGATTTTTTATTTCAGGCAGTGTGAAGGCCGCTATCACTGCAACAGTGGGGGAACGTTTTTTTTTGGAGCCTTGGGAGATCTTGAATAATTCACTGAATTTTTAAATTTTCGGTCCAAAAAGTTTATCATGAATTTAATGTATATCAACGAATATATCCTGAAAATATTAAAACATACCATACAGTAGTTTTCTTTAAAAAAATTCCCAAAAATTACCTTTTTTCAGGCGGTCACAATAGTGGCCTCCCTTAAGCTACTTTTGTAAAATTTACCTACTTGTATTTCTAAGTTTTATTTTCATTTTTAGCTGAATTTCGGAAACTGGTAATTCAGTTATTACGCCCGGTGTCATGCTGGAACCTGGGGCCGAGATTATAACAGAAATATATTTTGAGGTCCCTAGAATACGAAAATTATATTCACTAAAATTTATATATATATATATATATATATATATATATATATATATATATATATATATATATATATATATATATATATATATATATATATATATATATATATATATATATATATATATATATATATATATATCACCACGAGAACTTTCGAACGAAACGTTTAATGCTTATGAAATTTTGTGTGCGAACTAAAATCCGGATTGGCTCGGCTAGGCTCGTCAGCCAGACACGTCGGATGCCCAGAAGTATGTTTTCTGGCCATTTTTGATCATTTTTTATCATTCTATCCTATCATTAGACAATATGCTTTTTATATCGTTCAAAAGAAAAAAAATTATGAAGAAAATGTTCTTATAATTTTCTTTCTATGTTAAGTATTTTTCGAGAAAATTGTAATTTTTCACTTTTGGGCCACTTTGCTCTCTCTGTCAGTGTAAAAACTAATTTATATTTCTATCTCAATTCATTATAAAATATAGAAATCGCTTTTTTACGATTTTTTACTTAAAACAAGTGATATCTATTCACATATATGTATTAATTGTTTTATAATTAACATAACTCTGTCTCATGTTAATTGCATTATAATTAACATAGCTCTGTGTCAAGTTGCAAAATTAAAATTAACCAGATTTTTTAAGCTTATGTAATGAAGATATTTTTTTTATATTGAATTTTAAATGACAAGAAATTGAAATTTATGTCATCATATAATATTATTAATTATAAAAAAATGACATAATATGTTTGTACGCACGGAAAAAAATTTTAAATGAATCGATTTTGAAAATTTTTGCACTAATAATCATTAATGTTAGAAAGTTAAACAATTTTAAATGGATTTAAGGTATCTTCTGTAAGATCCGTCAACAGTTTTGGGGACCTAAAAACGCCAAAAATTAATTAGCCAATCGATTTTGAAAATTTATTCACCGTTAGTAAGTTAAAGTATTTGAATTAATTAAGTAATTAAATTATGTCTGCAAGAACTTTACGGCCTGCCATAATTTATATGAGATCCCTATATATATATATATATATATATATATATATATATATATATATATATATATATATATATATATATATATTGTAAACTCCATATAACGAAATTGAAGGGACCGGGTATTTTATTACGTTATAAAGAGTTTTCGTTATATGGAGAGTAAAAGAAAACAATATAATTTTACGAATAAAACTTACGAATTTAGTAAGTGGTTTTAATTTTGATTAAATTAAATGACACTTTTTCGTCAATACACAAACTCTTTCATTTACACTTAAAAAGTTTGAAAGCAACTAAGAATATGATAACGTAAAGACAGCAATAAGACAGTAGTACGGAAGTACAGTAGGCAAAAACATGTGCTAGGCAATTACAACAAACAAATAAACGGATTTCTAAGGATCCCATTGTGCGTACGAAATATTTACGACTCTGTATTACTATTTTGTTTAAAAGTCAGTGAAATAAAATTTTTTTTGGCTTAAAAAATGACGCATTTTTCGCTATTGAGAGTGGCTATTACGTTATAAAGAGTGCTTCAATATACGAATGATAATGTAAGCCAAACAAACTTTTGTAATTTCTACGTTTTAAGGAGTTTTTCGTTAAATAGAAGTTCGTTATATAGAGCGTACACTGTATTACATAAAGTCCGCTTAGAATATACGGTCGAGTTGATTTTTTAATGAGGTCCACAGGGATCTTGAAGATCCGAAAACGCCAGAAATAAGCTATCGAACCGATTCTGAAAATTTTCTCTCTGCTAGAGAACTAAATTATTTTAGATGGATACAACTATGCTGCACGAAGTCCGTTCGAGTTCTTGGGTCCCAAAAATACCAAAATTACCCAGCCGATTTTAAAAATTCTTTTACTCTTAGAAAGCTAAACTATTTTAAATGGGTACAGGTCTTAGATGAGATCCGCCAGTGCCCAATATTTGGAAATTCGGTATGTTATGTAGATGCTGCGACAGGGGTATTTAAATGTTTTCCTGCTTTTTATAAGCAGCAACTATAAATTTTCCTTTATTATTAGAAACTTAAATATGGTTTGACTAGTCAACTGATTAGCCAACACGTTTTTAATATGACTGCAGCCGATCACATAAACAAAAAGACAATGCTCTACATAAAAAGCTAAGGGCACCTTTTACGGCTTTTTCTGACACAATCAATTTTGGATTTTTAAATTCCACATACTAGGGAACAATTTTTTTTTGTCATTTATAATTACTTCAATTAAATATTAGAATACTGTTTGAATTTTTTTTTATTAATTTTGTTTTTTGTTTTTTGTTTTAGCGAATTTCGAAAACTCGAAATTCAGCTATTACAGCAGGTGTCACGACGCAACCTCCGGCGGAGACCATAACAGAAATATGTTTTGAGGTCCCTAGAATACGACCAAAAATTAATTAACCAATCGATTTTAAAAAAAATTTTCACAGTTAGTAAGTTAAAGTATTTGAATTAATTAATTAAATGATGTCCGCAAGAAGCTTACGGACTGCCATAAGTTATATGAGATCCCTAGAACTCTTTTCTTACTGTTAGAGTACTAGAGTTGTATGAGTTTCGCCAGGGTTTACTGATCCCATAATTGTAAAAAATAAACTAAACGACCAATTTTGAAAATTTTTTCACTGTTACAGAGCTAAATTATTTTAGATAGATATAGAATACATTATGTAAGGTCCGCCAGGGTCCATAGGACCCAAAAGTGTAAAAAATAAACTAACTGACCGATTTTGAAAATTTTTTCACTGTTACAGACCTAAACTATTTTAGATAAATATAGATTACGTTATGTAAGGTCCGCCAGGGTCCATAGAACCCAAAAGTGTCAAAAATAAACTAACCGACCGATTTTGAAAATTTTTTCACTGTTAGTTGGATCACTGTTACTGTTCACTATAGGATCTCCTTTATCAATTGTTTATCAGTTGTACTGCTACTAATATGTTCAATTAATTTTGATCGAATTTAAATACAATTTTTTCTTAAACCTCTTACTAGGATCAAAACACTGCTGTCGTTTTTCCAGATTAATTTGGAATTTGGAAATGTTTTTCTGATGCAGCATAATAAAAAAATTAAAAATAAAAAAAAATATATGAGCTTGTAATTGTAAGCGGGGTTTGTAATTTGAGTGCGGGTCGCTAGCGTATATATTTATAAGTTGCGCAGAGACGTCACAGATGACTCCTGATGTTGGTGAGTCTAAATGGTGGTGTGGAAGCGTTTTGGCCTAAATTGTTTCCTTAGCAACTGAAACGACCCAACTATTTTGCTATATTTATGAAAATAGGTCAGACTGAAATAATAAGTTTGTCTACAGGTATAACAAATTTATTACAAAATATTAAGTACCGTAATTGCGGGTTACTTGAGCCCTGTGGTGTAACTTGAGCCCAAAACGGAAAAAGCATTATTTTCTGTTTTGTGCTTATATTAGTCCGTAGTAGAAGTTAGATGTTTAGCTAATAGGTCACAGCAGTAGGTTTACGGTGTTTAAGTTTAGGTAGTTCTGAAAATTGACACTAAAGGTGAGGCAAGTGTTGTTTACTCTCTGTTTGAAATTGATGCTCTGTTACGTTGCTAACTTTTGACTGTAAAACTGATTGTGGTGGTCTACAAAGGAAGGTAAGTGTATAATTTTAATACTTTGTTCATTACTAAACTAAATTCAGATATGTTCAACTGCCAACCATTCCGTTAATTTTTTAAATTAAGGTTTTGATAAATCAGTAAAATAACCTTAAAATTAGGGTAACTTGAGCCCACTATAACTTTGGTATAAAATGGTGCAAGACTATATCAGAAATTCCCAAAAGTACCAAAGTTCGTTAACCAGGCACGTCCGATGCCCAAAACATTTTATTTTTGGAAATTTTCATGAAAAAAATTTACTTTTTTCCAAATTTCTCCTTATTCAAAAATTTTTACACTATTGGAACGAGGAGAAAAAATCACACAAAAAAGGTCTTTATTATTCTGTGACAACTAGCTTCCGAGAAAAACTAATTTTTGTAAACAGAAATTCGCTACGTTATGCAGGATGCTGCGATAAGAGTATTAAATAAGTAAAGTTCCTTATATGTTTGTACAATGTTCTAATTAGTAACCAACATCCTACATGGTCTCAAACTGTTTTCAAATGAAAATCACCAGGAAATTTAGATTTGGGCTCAAGTAACCCGATCTTGAGGTTAACTTGAGCCCAAAATCTAAAAAGCTATAAAATTTATGAGCCATAAGAAAAAGATCCATATTATATAATAAACTAACCGTAGTCATATATAGATTAATATACTGAATTTCCTATCCCAAATAAGTATAACAGTTACGCTCAATTTTTGAAATTATCAGATGATTTGCAAATCTGGGCTCAAGTAACCCGCCGTTACGGTAAATGGAATAATTCAACAAATTATATTATTAGCCTGAAACGTCGTCTGAGTCGATTTAAAGTACAGTAAAACTTGATATGTATAAAGAAAATAGAGTGAAACAAAGAGAAGAGCATCCAAGTGCCAATCGCTAATCTTCTTGAAATTTTGCTGGTGTGTAAAATAGGCAAACATAAGGGACCCGTATTTTTTTTATCGGCCAAGGTCCACGCTCGCGAGGTGAAACCAGCCCCGAAGATAGGAATCCAAATCATATTTCTTAAGATATCTCGAAAACTATTAGAGATAGAGGAGAACTTTAAACTGACGAAATGTTCTTCTTTAAAAGACTTATTCAACTGTGTAGGTAAAACCAGGGTCGGGTTTTAAAAAGGGGCTGCAAGTGTGAAAATGGGGGTAAATTTTCTTGTACAGCCTATGTGCTTCAATGTGTCAAATTTTCACCACCATAAATAGAAAAAGCACCAAAAATTAAAAAATATATGTGGTATTCTAAATATATTATAAGGAAGAAAAGATAAGGTTTTGGCCGCGGTGCCTTTTTTAGGTAAGAAACGGCTTATGAAGTATCAATACTTAACGAATCAAAACATTTATTCATTTTCTTTAAATTTTAAAAGGAGAATTCAGAACCAAGATCTTTACAAATTGGATTTTATATGTAGGGATTAACGTTGTTTTGGCGAGCAAAAATAAAATTTCCTTTCCGTTAAAAATAACACTGACAAGCAAAGAAAAAAATATAAAAACACTAATACAAAAAATCTCTAGTAGATGGAACGTCGTCCAAGGTGGTAGAACACCGTTCCACCGCATTCCCGCCGAAATTAAGCCCTGATTCTAGATCTACTAATGTTACGGCATAGTAACTTAAATCCGTAATTTTGCATAAATGCCTAAATCGTTTAAACTATCAAATATTCTTTCATTTATTTATTGATGGTAATCTTCACAATAATGAGGAGCATGTTCAAAGTTTTCTTTAAAGGAAGTGGGTCACGCATATATTTTGCTTGCACCAGGAACATCGAATAATAGCAGTTTCACCACAAAGAAAACAATTTGATTCACAATTTTTAAAAAAATAATTGACTATTGTTTCATACTGCTCTGGTTTCTATGCTGTATAGCCACTTTTATGTCATGAGTATTTAAATGAATTAATGAATAGAGGCGATGATAACTGATTGTGTATCAGAGATTGTATTTTTAAAATACTATTTCTCATATGTAAATTAATATCGTAATCGTGCAACATGACAATATCGGAAAAATATTTCAAAAAGTTTTTCCATGGACGAAATTCATAGATGTCAAGTGGCTGAATGAATCCTGTTGTTCCTGCAGGTATCGTCATTATTTTCACTTTTTCCGGATTCTTATCTGTTGTATCAAATATCTCTTTACTTTGACCTCCCCACGAATCCAGGCACAAGATGAAACTGTTACCGACATTTGGTAAAAAAACATTTTTGAACCATTTTATTAACAATTCCGATGTTAATTTTCCTGATGTCGATGCATACGTAATAATGTTAGGTGATTTGTATAAATTTTTCTTAACGAAAGGGCTAAACATTCCATTTTTCTCCTGTAATACTATAAGTAAGGGTGATTTTAAAATCCGCTGATAGAGAAAGTTGGAGAGTGTAGCTGTGGGTAAGTGAATTTATCGATTGAGCTGAATTCTTTACCTTCACAGTTCCTATAAATGATAAGGTATGTCTTGTCTGCATTTTCAAATTAAATCCAGACTGATTGGACTTATATGTATTATTTGTCCCTACTAGCAACATTTGTAATTGAACTTCATTCACAAACTGTTTAGCCTCATCAGGTGTTTCAGCTCTTTTTTTAAATTGGAATAAATTTATTAATTTTTCGGGAAACTATACGATCTTTTACTTTGAAAAGGTGTACTCATTTTGAAGAGCTTTGAAAAATTTAGGTGATAAGTCTACTTTATCTCGTGCTTTTAAAGCGCATTTTTTAATGTCATTATGATGAATTGGTAAGGATCTATCAATAGCATTTTTAAATTGATTTAAAACGTAGGTAGAAATTTGTTTTAATTTTTCCAGCCTGGTTCCATTTTGCTTAACTTGTGCTGCCCATCTATATAACATTTTTGTCCTTTATTTTTTTCAAGTTATGCTGAACACTTTCCATTTTTTACCTTTTTCAGATTCCCAAAATTCAACAGGCTTACACTTATACCAAAGTTCACAATCATATTTTCTTTATTTAAAATAAATTCTTCTTCATTTTCAAAATCCTCTCGAATCGTACAGGGCTCCGAAATAACACTTTCTTCTTCAAAACTCAAAGTTTCAAAATATTCTATAAATATTTCATCAGCTATTATACTTTTTATAATATTTTCCAGATGTAACGAAAAATCTTTTTTTTCTTCAGTAATAACTGACTCTGTCTGATATTGAGGTTCACTAAAACTTCAAGGGATATATAATGTACATTTTCTCATACTCATTTTCAAGGGATATATAATGTACAAATATTTTATTTTTAAATAGTAACAAATGTATACCCTGTTTCAAATACAACTGATCATGAGTCAAAGTAAAAAAAATTAAATAATTCTTATATTCAAAACAAATCGATCTTCTGTTCTTTTTTAAAAACAAACTGCAATTTTAAAATTTACGTAAGTGCAATAATGAAAGAGATAAAATCAAGAAAACGGAAATTATTTAAATTCATGTGATAAAGCCTGGTTAAAATTAAGTGAAATGGACCATACATTGCAATATGAACGTAAAAGAACAACTATACTCGTATTTTGCGATTGTATAATAACTAACAATTATAAATGATTTAATTATATTTGCAGTAGTACTCACAATTCACAAAATAAATTTAAAATAATGAAGAGACCTTAGCGTTTTGCATTTATCACAAATTTGTAAAAAACGAAGAAGTGCATACTCATAAAGATTCACAATTATATTGATTGAAAAAAGTAACCTTTAACTAATATATGTATGTGTTTCTTACAATGAATTTATATTGAAAAAGAATGTTGTTAGGCAAAAACACATACAAAATTTTTACGAAAGTTGAAATTTTTAATAAAAGTAAAATTAAAATTCTACAAAATTGTAAGATTAAACCAACGATATGAAGGATCCTTTTTAATGTAAGACGGTAACATCTACATATAAAGTTCAATTTGTAAAGATCTTGGTTCTAGATTCTCCTTTTAAAATTTAAAGAAAATGAATATACTGATTAGTTAAGTTCTGACACTTCATAAGCCGTTTTTACCTAAAAAGGCACCGTGCTAAAACCTTATCTTTTTCTTCCTTATAATATATTTAGAATATCACATATATTTCGGAAAAACGCAAAAACACCAGTCCCCTTACTTTTGGTGTTCTTTCTATTTACGGTGGTGAAAATTTGATACATTGAACCGCTCTGGCCGTACAAGAAAATTTACCCCCATTTTCACCCCTCCAGCCCCTTTTATAAACCCGACCCTGGTTTTACCTATACAGGTGTATAGATCTTTTAAGGAGGAATATTCCGTCAGCTTAAAGTTTTCATGTATCTCTTATAGTTTTCGAGATATCTTAAGAAATATGATTTGAACTCCCTATTTTAGGGACTGGTTTCACCCCGTGGACATAGGCCTTGACCGATAAAAAAAATACGGGCCCCTTATTTTTGCCTATTTCACGCACCAGCAAAATTTCAAGAAGATTGGCGATTGGCACTTGGGTAGTGTTACTTGTTAGTTAAGATAAAATTACGACTACACATTTTTCGTAAAATGAAGTGAATTAAACATTGTGTGAAGTCCCTTAAAATAATGTGTGGTATGGACATTGTACGACGTGAATGATTGAGTGTGCGATGTCAATTAACGAATGGGTAAGCTAAATACACAATTTGCACAAAATTTCTGCCGTGGAAATTTTATTGGATTGGACTGTCCCAGGAAACGATAGATAACATCAATCTGAGTATAGAAAAACGAATGGAAGCTTTGATAAGAGCACGGAAGGAACCAGGCGGGATTAAAACGCTGTGTTTTATTTTCCATTTGTTAAATAATCTTTAACTTAAATTATTCTTAGACGACATAAGATTCCAAAAATTTGCTATTTTATATGGTTACTTGTTTTACTACCGAAAATAAAGGTATATCGACTTGTGAACATGTAATTTTAAGTGAATAATTAAATAAGATTAATATTTTCTTGAAATTAAATGGTTTGTTTAATTTTTACAGATATTTTGTATGTTTCGCTAATTCTGCCGGTGTGTGTACGATAAACTAGTTTAAATTTACAAAAGTTCAACACTATCTGCCGTTTATCTTTTTTTATCAATAAAACAAAATAGACATTGATTTCTCTTACGTTAGAGTTTTTTCCTTTGTAAGACGTTAAGTGAAACTTTGTTAGCTCATACACCACGTCTTACGATGTCAACACTTTCATACAAAGTTGATTAGCTACCAAAATAGTATACCAGTTGGTCATTTCGTTGTAATTCCCCATGACCCGTCATCGTGTTAACAAAATAAGACAAACGGCAGATAAAGCTAGACGTTTGTCTAAGCTTGTTTGTCGTAGTTATGAACACAGTTAGAAGTGCAACAAAAACATCAAGTAAGAGGGACGAGTTACATATTGCGTACAAATGTACACTACTTTCTTCAAGTTAGTTATATGTACATGTAATAACTACAACAGGTTTTAGCCGGATTGTTGTTATTACTAGACATTGTTGAAGTTTTTTTCGAATTTATTAAGTTAATGTTTATTATTATTAAAGCAATATAACATTTAAGACGTATTATTGTTATTATTATTATCTTTATTTGAATAAATTTTCTAAAACTTATAATTTTTGTTGAGTTAGATATAATTTTAATTAGTAAGTATGCTGAGATAATTTTATCTATTTCATTCAAATATTCAGATTCATGGTAAAATTAACCTTGAAAATTATTTTTTCGCAAGTTAAAACGTATTTTTTATAACAACTCAAAATATATATATTTTTTAGTTCGTCACAGGAACTCCAAGAAGTGCAACTCAGGGGGAAGAGAACATTTTATTGCACTCCTTAGAGGCCTTAGTGTTCTACTGTGTTTTAGAAATAAGGCAGATGCTTTACTTTATGGTCCTTTTTATACATAAGTAATACATGTAGTACCGAACATGGCATGCATTTGTATTGAAATATTACTATGTTCTACCAAGTAAAATTTTTCCATAAAAATATATGTCATAGAGTACTAAGAGACAAATTATTGAACAAAAAATGGTGGGTGTCGCTAACGCGTAAGTGCCAAAAAAAAATTTCTTAAATTTAAAAATTAAAAAAAAATTAGTATATTAAAGGGATATAACGTTAATTTTTTTTTATTACTTCACCTAAGGTGGGTACACAATATATATTAAACTCAAATAAATCGGCTCAGTAATTTTGTCAAAAAAAATTTTTTTTGAAAATTTTTGTCTGTGTATTCATAAACTATTAGCCTCGGAGGGTTGAAATTTGGCAGGAATGCATCCGGGGCTAAGAAGTATTATTTCATATAAAAACAATCAATTTTGCGTCAAGGGCCGTTTTCCCTATCTTACCCGGCTACGCCCTTTGGCCAGAAGTCAAAAATTTTTTTAATTTTTTTTACATCATCGAAAAGAGCGTAAAAAATTGCATAAGCTTTTAAAACATTGTTCTAAGTGAACTAGTTTTTGAGAAAAATTAAGAAATTTGCTGAATTTTTTACAATAAATGATTCATCGTTTTACAAATACTTTTCTAGATAAAACAAGTGCTAGATAGTTATTCAATATGTATGTATGTGTTATATACCTCTTTTCAGATAAAATTGATCATGAGTTTCCGTTAAAAAATTAAATAATTCTTATATTCGAAACAAATCGATCTTCTATTCTTTTCTAAAAATAAACTGCAAATTTAAAATTTACATAAATGCAATAATAAAAGCGATAAAGCCAAGAAAACGGAAATTACTTAAATTCAAAGGTACAAAGCATGGTTAAATTTAAGTGAAATAGACCATAATAACATTAGCTCTATCTCATCTTTTTAAATTAAAATTAGCCAGATTTTTTAAGAGTACGTTATGGAAAGGAAATTTTTGTATGACGTGCTCCTTTAGAGAGGAAATATAATTTATATATATTTGCATACTTACAAAAAAATCGAAAATTGTACTTATGTAATATAATAATATATTGTTAAATGGATATATGCTACACTATATGAGATCCGTTAGGGTCCTGAGGGCCCACAAGCGCCAAAAATTGACTACTGAACTGAATTTGAAAATTATTTCACTGTTAGAACGTTAAACTATACCTCTTCTCAGATAAAACTGATCATGAGTTTTCGTTAAAAAATTAAATAATTCTTATATTCGAAACAAATCTATCTTCTATTCTTCTCTAAAAATAAACTGCAAATTTAAAATTTACCTAAATGCAATAATAAAAGAGATAAAGCCAAGAAAACGGAAATTATTTAAATTCAAAGTTACGAAGCATGGTTAAATTTAACTGAAATGAACCATATTTTAAAATAGATACACGTCTTAGATGAGATCCGCCAGTGCCCAATATTTGGAAGTTCGCTATGTTATGCAGATGATGCGACAGGAGTATTTTATATTTTCCTAATTCCTATTTTATATTTTCCTATTTTATTAATATTACAATCAAAATACACAACTAATCTGTTGCCATCATAAAAGTCATAAGTACTGAAATAAAAATATACCAAAACTGTTCATGTCTTTAATTTTGATGTGTCAAGTTAGTGTGAGTAGTTTAAAAACAACTAATTGTTTAATTTTTACATCGAATAGTACTAAAATATTGGTATATTTTATTTCAGTACTTATGACTTTTGTGATGGCAACAGATTAATTGTGTATTTTGATTGTAATATTAATAAACTTAAATTTTAAGTTAGTAGATAGTTGAACTTAAAAATTAAGAGTGTAGTCTTGCAGTGCTACATAAATAGTAGTCGTCTAAGTACGTCTGTTTTCATAATGTACTGGGTGATACGGAAAAAAAGGAAGAATATAGGAAAATTTATTATTGGTTTTAGTTGGCTATGATTCTGTATTTTACATTAATTTTTAATTCTAAAGAACTTTTCCCAGTAAAATTTTTGTCAAGTTTCGATAATTAGGGTACTTTACTCTTACGCCAATTTCACAATCTAAAGTCCACCCTGTATACAATAGAGTTTGTTCAAATTTTGATGGGTGCATTTTTATTTTAAGAAGATGCACCAACTTTTAGTAAGAATAAAATTTTCTGAGAAACAGTATAGAAAAGTTTTCCATATGTTGCCACCTTCGTGAATGACACTATATATATATATATATATATATATATATATATATATATATATATATATATATATATGTATAAATATATACATATATATATATACATATATGTATGTATATATACATATATATATATATATATATATATATATATATATATATATATATATATATATATATACATATATATGTGGAGCTTTTTTCCAAAACACTCTATATGCAAAAAAAATTTTTTTCAGTAAAAGAGGTCTCCATATACTTGGATTAAATTTCTATATTTTGATAAAGTAATAATTTTTAATTTTTAATATATATACACTAGCTGTGGCCCGTGGTTTCACCCACGTAAAATTATCTTAATTATTGGTCAAATGATTAGATCAATTTTAAATTAGATATTCGGAAATTCTGTACATCAATTATTTATAATGCCTGGCTCCGCTCGTCAAACGACACTAAAGTAGCAATTTTCATATTTCAATTAATAGCATGGCTAAGTTCCGCACCTTTGTGTACCTAGATACCCGTATCAATAGGTAGTTTTAGGAGTATTTCCACTTTAGGCCTTGCTTGGGGCACCAAGACATTAGGTAACAATTTTAATATTACAATTAATTTGGGGCTTATTTGATGGCCTTGACGGACAATTTTGATCCCCAGGTTCATTCAAATTCGATATTCTAAAATTCTGAGCATAATTCTCGCCTAATAACCCCAAATTAACCATATTTATACTTCCATAGCATATTTAATTTTCATAAAATATTGTCAAAATCCAACCGTTTAATCTTAATCCTATTAGATAGTGCTGGGGGTTAATTTTGATGTCACTTTACATTTAAATCAAATATTATAAATTTATTTATAAAATCAGTTTCTTCTAGTATTCCGCTCCGTTCGTCCAATGATCTTAAAATAGATATATGTATATGCACTCGATATTTCGTCACTTTGTAACTCATCATATTGGCTAAATCTCATCTTGTTGGGTGTATAATAAAGTTTTATGATTGAACCCAAATCACAGCAGGAGAGATCGTTTACTTTTTGCAAAACGAAAAAAGTCCCTTTGAAAATCAATACATGTGTAGGTATACTAATGTATTATCTTTATGTGCGTACCAGGTGTTACAAATTATTCATCTAGTAAAAATTGACCTACTAAAATAAATATATTTGTAATAAATTTCATATACGTAATTAACTTACTTTAATTAATTATAATTGTATAAATAGTATTAAGAAAAACTGCTAAAATCACATTAATGATTTGTTGCTAATAATATAATTTAGCAAGATAAGTATGTACCTATTTGATTTGTTAAAAGAGGTAATATTATTTTTAAATTGAATTAGTACCTATTTTTGAATTCTTAGTTGAAGTATTCCGAAATATACCTAATAAATAATTTGCTGTAAATTATCAAACAATTACATATATCATAAATTAAAAAACGCCGTGAGCAGCGGGGCCCCATCACGGTAGTCGAATTTTCCCCTTCATCTTCGGTATTGAATGTCTACAAGCGAAATGTGATTGAAAGTCTACAACCGAATTGTCATTTTGTTGGTTTCAAAACTGGTGATGAGTGTTCGGCTGATCGAGGCTTTAAAAAAAGGTTTTAAGTATTTAAGGGCTGTATCTCAGTAAATTTCAATTTTGTGCCGAAAACAGGTAGCAGAAAAAAAGCCAACACAATTCGTACGAGGACATTCCTGCCCATGTTTATCCGCTAATTGCCTTTATGTTTTAGTTTTAAATATTAAAAAAGGACCTTCAATAGTAAACTGGAAGGCCTTTATAAAGATATTTTTTCTTTCCAAAAAAATCCAAAATTTCTATTTTATAAATACTAAAAATCCAAAATTCCTAATTTATAAATAAACAGTGACTTTAATAACATTTTTAAATTACTTAATATGTATGTATTTCATTTGTCATAAAAGTAAGTTCACTTTTTTTTAAATTTTTTAAAATTACTATTCGCCTACTTGTATTTAGAATAAACATAATGCTTTTAAAACACATTTAACAATAGCATTCAATTCTGATGTAAAAATCGGAGAAGTGGGGGGAAAAGTGATGCGGACTCCCTACAAGGTACTAGCTGGATACTAACTGAATACACGTACAAAATTTCAGCCCTCTAGGTTTCCTTATGGAGTCTCTAGACGTGTTAGAAAACAAGCAAAAAAATTAAGGAATTATTGGCGTAAAAATCGTGGGGGTAAGGGTTAAAAGTTGAAACCTCCAAAAAACAGTGTCTGACTATTAGCTTAACCTGTACGCCAAATTTCAGCCCTCTAGGTTTATTTGGGGAGATTTTGACCCGAAAACTGTTAAAAAACAAGAAAAATCATGTTCTTTTGGGTATAAAAATGGTGGGGGTAGGGGTTAAAAGTCGAGACCCCCAAAAGGCACCCCCTTGATACTAACTCAATCCGAATACAAAATTTCAGCCCTCTAGGTTTATTCGGGTGACCTGTGCGAGTGGTACAAACTTCGAAAACGTCGAAAATGCATGAAATTGTAGCTTAAAAATGAGGTGGGTGGAGGTAAAATATTAAAACCTCCAAAAAGCACAACCTAGGTACGAACTTTATCAACACACCAAATTTCAACCCTCTACGTTAATTCTGGGGGGCTGGGGGCCTGTTAGATCCAGCGAAAATCGTTTTTCCTCCCTCTACTGCCACCATATCATCCTAGGAAGCTGAATTTTGGATATGTTGTAGATAATTGACCGAAACATTATTTAAAACCGGTTTGGAAAAGTTTTATTGCTTTTCCGCCCCCCACCACCCCCTTAAAGGTCGGGTCAGAAAAAAAATTTGCCCAAAATTTGACCCCACTTTGATAGTATGAGGTGCCTCGAAAATGAGCCCCATTTACCAAATTTCATCTCTTAACTTCCATAGGGGGGCCCTACACAAATTAAAAGGTGGCGGGAAAATATATATATATATATATATATATATATATATATATATATATATATATATATATATATATATATATATATATATATATATATCAGACATTTTTTTTCTACATATTCGTGTTCTACGGGTCCGAAAACGGATAGCGCCCCTACTCTCGCCTCTCGCAGCTCTTATCGTATAGACTGTATAAGTCTAATTTTTCGGAGAAAATTCGACTAATAAGTAATATGGTAATTTACAATATTTAATATAAGGATCGTATTTTAAATTTTTTATTCTTAACTCAGAATGTGGAAACTTGTAATGTAGAATATACTCTATACCACCAACCACATAAATATGATACATATGTAAATATAATTCCATGCATCAAATTAATGTAGTTAGCGGCTCGTAGAGATAGGTAGATGTAGGAAATAAATGGATATGTAATAAGGAAGTATGGTAATTAAACAGGATAAAAATAATTTACGGCATTAATAAAGTCAGAAAATAGCTCCTCATTTGTAACGTGAAGACTTCTCCACATATATTCTACTAAATAAGTTTCAGTTTTTGAACTGGACATCCTTCCAATCCTTCGTCTCATGTCCCTCTTAATTTTCGACCAGTTAGATTCTATATTTTGAGTGTGAATGTTAGGATTAAGAGGGTTCACAAAATTGTCGTTGTGGTTCACCGTAAAGTGCGTAAATCCTAAATTTTCTAGGATATTTGTTTTGTAACCCCTCCAGCAATCCGTAATAATGGTGGTCCCGGGTTCTACAAAATCCAGAATAATATTGGTAAGGGTAGTACTGTCCCGTTTTTGTACCACCTTTAAAAAACACTTTTTTGTTTCCCTTTCTATCCCACCCACTACCCATTTTGTTTTAATTATACGCCCTCTATTAAATTTTCTCTTCCCGAACGCGCTCTCATCAATTTCAACCGTCCTGTCTGCACCGCCTATCTTCGAACTGGTCTCGATTAGCCAAACTTCTAAAATATTTCTAAATATATCTAATATTTTTCCAACTGAATTATCTGAGAGGCCTGTTTCCCGTTTTATACTTTTGGTCGGATACTTCAGTATCCAACCAATTAAAACTAAAATGAATTTTTTAATGGGAACCCTTGTTCCATTAAAAAGAGTTCCATTTCGGATTGAATCCTTCTTCAGGCAGTTCCTATTGCTACATCTATGAATGTGATGCCTTTTACCTATAATATAAAATGTTAAGTTAATGTTAATGTTAAATTAAAAGTATATAGTAATAACAGCTAACTACATTAATTTGATGCATGGAATTATATTTACATATGTATCATATTTATGTGGTTGGTGGTATAGAGTATATTCTACATTACAAGTTTCCACATTCTGAGTTAAGAATAAAAAATTTAAAATACGATCCTTATATTAAATATTGTAAATTACCATATTACTTATTTAATTTATGATATATGTAATTGTTTGATAATTTACAGCAAATTATTTATTAGGTATATTTCGGAAAACTTCAACTAAGAATTCAAAAATAGGTACTAATTCAATTTAAAAATAATATTACCTCTTTTAACAAATCAAATAGGTACATACTTATCTTGCTAAATTATATTATTAGCAACAAATCATTAATGTGATTTTAGCAGTTTTTCTTAATACTATTTATACAATTATAATTAATTAAAGTAAGTTAATTACGTATATGAAATTTATTACAAATATATTTATTTTAGTAGGTCAATTTTTACTAGATGAATAATTTGTAACACCTGGTACGCACATAAAGATAATACATTAGTATACCTACACATGTATTGATTTTCAAAGGGACTTTTTTCGTTTTGCAAAAAGTAAACGATCTCTCCTGCTGTGATTTGGGTTCAATCATAAAACTTTATTATACACCCAACAAGATGAGATTTAGCCATCATATTCTATAACAATTCGTCGCTCCTAAAGAAAATGTAAGTAGTGTAGTTGTTTTTCTAATTAACTTTTGAAATTTAAATAGAAAAAATTAAAGGGTGTCGTACCTAGGGAAAAATAAAGGGATATCTTTCTTTAAGTAAGTAAAAATATTTAATTAATTTTTCTCTTTGTTTTTCATTTTAGACATATTTCATAATTCGTTTATTTCTGTAATTCATCGCCCCTTCGGTCTTGAGCATGATGAATTGTCGAGTGTCTACTGTACGTATTTAATTTTCATGCCTTGACACTTTCCGTAGACACCCATATTTATAATTTTAGAAGCATTTGAATTTCGAAACTTTTTTGAAGTCAGAGTGTTTTGGAGAATATTTCTGAACCTGCATTAATAATCCAGCCATTCATTTATTGCGTTTTATATTACTCCAGAATCCTAGGCAAAAATTTTAATCTCACTTAAATTTTTCAAAATATCAATATTGTTTAAGTAAAATTTAGTCAAGATTCGCCGTCTTTTTTAGACCGTTTTTGGGTCCTCAGCACCCTAGGGGGTCATTTCAACTTCAGATTCGTTTATTTCATGACTTCAGTAATGTTTTAGCAAAATTTGGTCAAGATCCATCCATTCTAGAGAGTTTTCATTTTTTAGGAACTCAATACTATTTCAGCAAAATCTGGTAGAAATTCGTCCAGCCGTTTACTTTAGAATAGTCTATATTAGAATATAGGCTATCACGTATCCACCAGTGAACCAATTTTTGAAAGTTTCTCTCCAAACGACTCCAGCGTAGTCGTATTCTTATTTCAGAAATATAGGTACCTAATTTTAACAACTTGTGACTTTTCTGTAGACAACCATACTTATTTAGATTTTTAGGACTGGAGTACTTTTGGTCATTTAGTTTTGCGTAATTTTTATTGCTTCAGACTCCTGGGGATCAATTTTAAACTGACGTTTATTTGTTCCGAGATTTTAAAAGGGTTTGTGTAACATTTAGTCAAAATTCATCAAAACCATTTATTTGAATTTTTTGAAAATAGTATTTTGTACAGTAAATAAGTAATTTCATAGTAGACGTAAGTAAAAATGTTTTAGGTGGTATCTATATAAATATTTATTAATACTTAAAAATTACAAAAAATTATTTTTCTCCAAACACTTAGCAAAAATTTAAAAAAATTATATAGACGTCACCAAGAATCCGCTTAGGGGGTAACGGCTGAAGTTCCGAAAACCGCATACCTCTGACTGAGCTGAAATTTGGTATACACACTCTCTTTAGCTTAAGAAGTTAACCCCTAGACGGATTTTTGGTGACTCGGACTGGAAGTTATACTTTTGAGGGTTTAAAGTAGCAAATATATATATATATATATATATATATATATATATATATATATATATATATATATATATATATATATATATATATATATATTAAAATAAAGTTATTGTTTTATTTAATTACACTTATAACAATTGTAGTTTTGCAGAATTTCAGTGTTTTTAAAGGGTTTAATGTGAATTTAAGTATTTGACAGCTATTTGTTATTGTTTTTTGTTTTGGATTTTGTTTTCTTGATATTATGTAAGTATACCCCGTTTCAAATACAATTGAGCATGAGTCGCTATTAAAAAATTAAATAATTCTTATATCCGAAAAAATCAACCTTCTATTCTTTTCTAAAAACAAACTACAAGTTTAAAATTTACGTAAGTGCAATAATCAGAGAGATAAAAGCACGAAAACGGAAATTATTTAAATTCATAAGTGATGAATCATGATTAAGTTTAAGTGAAATGGACCATACATGTAAATACGTATGAGAAATATATATTTTTAATGCTAAGCAACCTCAGGTTGATTCAACTAACTTTTAAATTAAAACAAATATACACTATTTTGATGCCTGGATTTTAAATTTTTTATATGCTATTATAAATTGTATGATTAAACACTTCTTCAACCACTTTAATCTTAATCACTTTTAACTTTCGTAATATCGCAATAATTAAGAAGAGAATCAAGGTTTAACCATCTAACTACACAGAAGCACGCCTGCCTGTCCTATAAATAAAAAAAAATTAATACATTTTTCAGTAAATTAATGAATAACTTCAAATTCCTTCTAAATTAAGTTACTTTGAATACTAATCTTATAAAGTAAATTGATTTTATTATGCAAAAACGTTAAAAACTTCATTTATATGATCATCATGAGCGACATCTATACAACAAAATCTGAATTACTAACATTTGTATGACCGAGAAGGTCATACAAATGAGAAGAAAAGGTTTTTTTCTTGGATGTAATAGAAATGTTAACCGACTAGAACATTGTCGGTTGAAATAGCCTCAAATTCATATGCGTATTTTTACCACCTAATTGATAAATGAAAAAAAATTAAAAAAATAAACTTGGGTAAAAATTTTTTTTCTTCATTTACGTATTTAATTGATGCATTAGTTCAGTTTTATTGAAAAATTAATATATAGTCTCGTTTAAAAATCTATAAGTTTGTATCATAGGTCGAAAATCATAAGAGCTATAAAGCTCCTGACTATAGCAATCGGTTGACCTCGTCGATATCTACAACTCTTATTTGAACAATTTTTCGATTAAATCAACGGGTTGGCTCTAATTAAAATGGCAAATCATACAAAAGTTAGCCAGACACGTCGGATGCCCAGAAGTAATGACATAAAAATTGTTCAGTGTCCCAAAAAGTTCAAAATAACACTGAAACAGTATTTATTGCAAAAGAATTTTTATACCTTAAGTGAATTTTTAAATTAATTTTGTTGACGCTATTCACACAAGTGTAAATTTGTAAAAACGAATAAATAAATATTAGTATTATTATTAAGTAGGTTTTTTGGCCATTTTTATCATTCGATCTTATCATTAGATAGTTCGATTTTTACATCGTTAAAAAGAGAAAAAAGATTATGAAGGAAATGTTATATGATAATTTTCTTTCTATGTTAAGTAGTTTTCGAGAAAGTTGTAATTTTTTTATTTTCCACCACTAATGCTCTCTTTGTCAGTTTAATAAGTAATTTATTTTTATTTGCCTCAATACATTATAGAATATCGAAAAGTAACAATTTTTTTTACGTGTTTTTACGTAAAATAATTGGTAGGTCTTCAATATGTATGTATTATTCTACTTATACATCGATATAGAACAATATGCATGAAGACTATTTCTTAAGAGAGAGATACGATATAATGTAATATGATATGTTAGAATAAATACGTAGATTCCTTTGAATGTGCCACAAAAAATAAGAAACAAAAGAGTAAATAGGCACACAATCACGCGACAAATAGGCATACAAGTTCGAGTTCTACAAAAACTTATGTTTAAAACAATATTAACAAACATAAAACTCCATAAATATAATACAGTCGAACCCGGATAAGCTAGAGTTGAAGGGATCGCGATCTATTTTTTTCTTATAGAGGTTTCTCACTAACCCGAGTTTCTAGCTTACAGAGGTACGGGAGAGGTTTATCTCACTTACAGAGGTCTAGAAAAAATACAACCAATATGCATTGAGAAACATGCATGTATTGTATGAATACTACTTATTAAAATAATATACATATACATATTTGGGCATAGATAAGCTTACAAAAAAAAATGCATTTTGGCTATTTGAATATAAAATGAGTTCCTCGAATCAAAAGAAAACAAGAACATAAGCACATTCAGGCATTCTAATAAAATATGTATAAGTACTTTGAAATTTAAGAATGAGTCATAAATGGCAAATGTTAAATACGTTTAACTGTCGCTTATAGAGGCACACGCAATTAGCAGTCTCAGTTATAGAAGTCCGTGAGCGAGAAACAACTCTCACGTATACAGGTTTTTGTTTCTCACTCATAGAGGTTTTAGAGTGGTTACGAGACCTGACAATTACTCTCACTTACAGAGTTTTCTCGCTTACCCAGTTCTCCCTTATCCAGGTTTGACTGTATTTGGATAAGTAAATATTGTACTTATCAATAAATGCAACCATTTGTAGCGAAAATTTATTTATTTTTCTAAATTTTTCATTTAAAAAAAGATGAAAAATACCAGTTTTGGCAATACACAAAGTAAAGGAAATACCGAAAAAGGAATTATTCTACGTAAATAAGGAATTCCTTTTTTATTTAAAATATGTGATAATAACGCCAAAAATAAATGATGTGTTTTGTTATATGTATCATAACCATTTGGTAGGGGTAGCTGTGTCCACGTCATTTGCCGGCGACAACGGGGATGGTAGTTATGAAATAGGAAATTTAGATCTTGTATATGTATGTGTATGGTGCTTTAGAATACGTACTAACGTCTGTTAAGGGAGACGACTAGTGTACTGCCTTAAAAAAGGGTGATTTTTGGAAATTTTTTTAAAGAAAACTACTGTATGGAATACTTCAATATTTTAAGGATATATTCATTGATATATAATAAATTCATGATAAAATTTTTGGACCAAAAAATTGAAAATTCAGGGAATTATTAGCGATCTTCCAAGGCTCCAGAAAAAAAAGCTCCCCACTGCTGCAGTGATAGCGACCTTCATAGTGCCTGAAATCAAAAAAACCAAAAAGCCTATTAAACTAGAAGGTATTGCCCGTACCGTGAACCTCAATCAAAAAAAGTTGAAATTTAACAAGATGGTGGAGTTTTTTAAAAAAAAGTTTCAAAATTTGCGCGAAAATTTGATGATTTTTGGCCTGTAAAAATTACATTTTTTATTCGATCGGAAAACTGGAGGTTCATGCTACGAAGAAACATATATAAAAGAAGCTGCAATAAGAATCAAATCGATCGGATGATTTGTCTTCGAGTTATAACTGCAACAAATTTGAAAAATGTAGTTTTTCTTTATTTTACCTTTTGTTTTAATCATTGAGAATTTTTACTAAAATTATTTACGATGTACTCACTATAACGGTCATGCTAAAACCAGATGAGTCGTTTAAATGTGCCAGGGTTTAGCTTCTCCGCAACATGTGACGGGCAGCCACGTCCAGAAACTCCCGAACTATCAACCTTCATACATTTCTCAATACCTCAAAGTTAACAATGAAAATCAGAATCCACTATTCGGATGACTGTAACTCAAAAACTATTTGAGATATGCACTTGAAATATTAGTATGTTATTTTTAAAGGTATAGACTGTCGAAACATGCAAAAAAGTTTTTTCCAATTTTTGCAAACGTCACACTAGTGGTCCCCCTTAAGAATAAAATTTTCCCAGAAATTTGATATAAAAATATCTTTTTCACATATAAACAACTTTTGGGCGAACACTGTCGAAGTATACCTATATAATTATATTTATGAAATTAATAGTAACCAAATTGTTTATTTAGTAAATGTGCTGATAATGTTCAATAAAAGTTTAAAAAAAAAAAAAAAGTAGTTATTTTTTTGTTCAGTTGAAATTTTATTTTCAGAAAGGACATAAGTCACACTTGGAAGAAATTTGAAAAAATATGTAAGGGTAATCGATTTTTATTGTTTTTAGTCTTAATATATAGGTAGTTATTAGTACTAGAAATTGTATAGGATGACAATTCCTATTTCTCAGTATTTACCTTATAGTCCAATCAAATTACACATAAACAAAACAAAAATTGTTATCTGGACTTCTATAAGTGGAAATGCTAAAGGGGATCATAATAAACGTAAAAAAATAAATGCGTGAGCAGGGGCAGTGGAGGGTCGATTTTTTTTTTTTTTGGGGGGGGGGTTGTTTTAAAGGAATGAGAAATGGTATTATTGCAATTTCCGGTGGAAGTTGACGTCAGAAAAAAAGTATCTCATACAAAAGTTGTAGATGATCCAAAATTCTGTAACTTTTGTAGATATCACTTTTTAACATAACCTCAAATTTTCGGAGAAAAATGCGAATTTTCTTGTTTTTTTCTTTTTTTAGTTTTATATCTCCCATTTTCACAAAAATAATTTGAATTTAACGAAACTTGGTGAACGCATATCTTTTTGTGTCACAAATGTGTCATAGTTTAAAAAATTAAGAAGTTTCCAAGATATTAATTTTTTTTGGACCGAAACACTTTTTTTTTTTCAAAATAAAATTCTACTTAAAAAAATCTTGTTTCGGTACAAAAAAATGAATATCTCGGAAACTTCTTAATTTTTTAAACTAAATTTATGTTAATTTGTGACACAAAAAGATATGCGTTCACCAAGTTTCGTTTAATTTAAATTATTTTTGTGGAAATGAGAGATATAAAACTAAAAAAAGAAAAAAACAAGAAAATTCATATTTTTCTCTGAAAATTTGAGGTTGTGTTAAAAATTGATATCTACAAAAGTTGTAGAATTAATAAAATAAAATAAAAATAAAATAAAATACAATAAAAAGTATCTCATACAAAAGTTGTAGATCATCCAAAATTCTACAACTAGACCAATCAAATTTTCATTTAGAGGGAAATAAAACAAAAATTGTTATCTAGACTTTTATAAGTGTAAATGCTAAAGAGGCTTATAATAAGCGTGAAAAAACTAAATGCGTGAGCAGGGGCGGTGGAGGGTTGATTTGGGGGGGGGGGGCAAATGGGTGAAAAATTATATTATTGTTTTTTTCCGTCGAAAGTCGAAGTCAAAGGAAAAATTGTGCTTAACAAAAGTTGTAGATAATGAAAAAATCTACAACTTTTGTAAGGGTCACTTTTTAACATAACCTCAAAATTTCGGAGAAAACTGCGAATTTTTTTGTTTTCTTCTTTATTTCTTTTTATGTTTCCCATTTTCACAAAAATAATTTAATTTTGACGAAACTTGGTGAAAGTATACCTTTCTAGGTCTCAAGTAACCACAAGTTTTTTCGGATAAAAAAATTAAGAAGTTTCCGAGATATTCATTTTTTTCGGTCCGGAACACTTTTTTTTCAAGAAAAGATTCTACTTAAAAAACTCATCGCACAGAGTTCTGCCGGTGCTCTCCAGCCCCTGCTCACGCATTTATTTTTTTTACGTTTATTATAAGTTCCCTCAGCATTTCCACTTATAAAAATCCAGTTAACAATTTTTGTTTTTTTTTTTTGCTTTTAAATGAGTTATTTTGATTGGTCTATTAGTACTATACAATCAAACTTTGAAACGATCTTTTTTTCAAAACGATATTGTCAGACTTACGCCCTTTTCCCAGCCAGCTCCTCAATTATAAATGATAACTAAACCATATTCGCTGTCTATTACCAAAGATATATTGCTAACAGTTTATAGGTTCCATTTCAGTAATGAAACATTAATATCAACACAATGCTAATGCATATGCTTTGTAATAATACACATAATGCTTACCAGCTGTGTAGAGATTGACGTATATAAATGAACTCATACTGTTACTGTACAAGCAACGATCATTGTCAGAACCCCCTATTAACACTGATTAAAAATTATCAGCAATGTGTGAAGTATGTGGTCAAGCTACTAACTTTACATGTGGAAAAATCAGAAAAAATAAAAACAAACCAGCATGCAAGTGAGGAGACATGCACCAATAACATTCTCATATGTAGAATTGCTTTCAAAAAAATCTAAGACACTCTTTTTTAAGCAGTGTAGTTTAGAGCAAAAATAAAATAAATTAAATAATCTTTCTATACCCATGATAATAAACAGCATAATGTGACATTAAATGTGTGACCAAAATTTATTACAATCATTTAGTTGAAATAATAAATATATCACAGGTAATATCACACAAAGATCTTATTATAATGCTGGTGAGCCATTGGCTAGACAGTGACGCAATAAGAATTTAAAACCGCTGTAAGGCTATAACAACCGGTCCACAGCGGCATAATAAGATATCACAGGTAAAAGTTAACAAATGATGTACCACCTCGGGTGTAAGCAGCCCTCGGGGGTACATCGTTAAAAATAATAACGGAAACAGAATAACAAGTATGAATAACGAAGTAGCACTAAGGGTGTAAAAAGCCCTTAGCGGCATAAAAAACTGAAGGTACCACTCACATGATGTTTGACAGAATGTTTGTTACTGCGATTCAGTTATTTATCAGTTATTTTATCATATTATTAATTGCAAATAATTTCGCAGTGTACACAGAGGCCTGGGGGAGGATCCTCACAAATGACGACGGCATTTCCCACTCCCGTAGCTGTTTTGGAACCATCTGTGTACATGCAGAGAGAGTCAAGTTCGCTAATGATCTCATAGAAGCGGAATCGATATTCGAATGGACTGGTCTCTCCTTGCTGAGATCAGTCATGTCGAAACGGCACCTCACCTTAGGGATCAGCCAAGTTATTTAATTAGAAGCTGCATTATATATAATTTCTAAATATTTTCTCATATAGCTACTTCACTGTTTCAAAACTGTCTATTTCAAGTCAAAGAATTACCAGTTAACTTGATTTTTCCTATTTTATAAATTTTATAATGGGCAAAATCCTAAATATTTAATTTTTGCTGAAAATTTAGTTCTCGTATATAGCTCTTCCTAACCACTCAGTTCCGCCGCCCCATTACAGTAGGTAACAGGTATTATTTTTTAACTTATAACTTGTAGTCTTTTTACAGCATTTTAAAGAATTTGAGCTATGATTTTCCCCAAAAATTTTTAATAAGCCCAACCTCAAGTGTGTTTAACCTCTCAAAAATTACGTAACTCCCACCAAAAAAATTCTAGACTAATGTAACTTCAATCTAAAACTTTTCATCAAAATTGCTGAATGGCTAGTATGAGAAAAATACTAAAATATGATTTTTCAACAAATTTTTTAAAGGGGTATTTTACTCATTAAATATGCCACTGGGTAAGTGGATAAGTACAATTATGTTTGTTACTTTGTTAAGTACCATTGAGTACTACAATATATATTATATATATATTAAAATGAACGGAATCGCAGGGGGACACTTCCGTAACATTCCTTGTTAGTAAAACTGATGTAAATGATGAAATATTTTTCTAATGTTTTGGCTGCTGTCTGAAAATTGTTATTCAGCTCACTATGAACCGCTTCGAAAAGAAGCGTCGGGATTAAATCTGCGCCCACGCCGTAATTTTACTTTTTTATTTATTTTTTATTTTTATTTATTTATTCATTTTTTTTTGTAGTTTGGAAAAAATTTTTTGTGTACCTCAGACCGCATATAATATAAAAAATTGTATATTGATTACACCATTCGTTACGAAGAAAAAACTTTTCTAGTAAAATCTTTTCTGCCGTTTCAAAGTGATTTAAGACCAAAAGAAACTGAATTTTAAAACAGTTACGTAAAAAAAATAGGATAAAATAATGTCAACCTAAGAATTGTTGACAGTTTTCGATTAAAACTAATTTTTAGAAATATTTAAACGTAGGATTCCATTTGACTTTTTTTTTATATTCTAAGAAAATCTTAATTTTTAAAACTCGGAAATAGTTTTCGAAGTTATCTCCACGGTATTTGTATTTTGTTGACTTTTTCTGTAATATATAAATGAATATTTTAGGAATAAACCAATGGCAAGTCAGATTATTCAGCCTGTATATACGTATGTGCCATACTCCATTTACAAGTTTAAAAATCATTTTATTTCAAGTAACTGTTATTATACCAAACATTGAAAATCAATTCGTTCCTTGGCATTAATGCCAACTTATTTTTTAGTGTCGTTACCTTCATTCATATACGTGTATATTGATTTTTTCTTCTAACTACATTTCAGATAACTTTTCATTTACAATTTAGACTATCATGTACATTCCGCCTGTGTCTTTTAATGATATGCTTTTGTCTTTACTAATTGCGTTGCATAAAATTTTATGAGCTCGTTACCCCTTTAAAAAATACACATATATTCAAAAGTAAATGTAAAAAAAAAACAACACACTAAATGACATCACAATTTAATCAAAAAATCAATTTTTTCGAAGAGGTTACTAATACCTAAAACCAACAGAAATGACTGGTTTTCGTATTACACGTTGATTAGTAAAACAAATTTTAATAATATTCCTTTTTTTATTTTTAATTAAAGGAAGTCAACGATGTTATTTTTTATTTATGGTCACAATAAAAGTACTGTTTGTGTGGACAATCTTGAACCTACTAGCAGGTCGAAGGGAGAGGGGGGAAAATTGACGCTAAAGATGTGCATTTAAAAACTTAAATCTATTATAAGTACTCTTGATTAATACAAACCAATTTTCCAGACTACTTTTTGACGGTGTTTAGAACCGTGTAGTTTGCGGTCCTACTGTACCTAATGTATGAACTGACCTTTGACCCGGCACGTACCGAGTACGTGCCGGGTCAAATGTCAACAATATTTGTTGTTGACATTTAACCCCAACCCGCGCACATACTGTTCGCCTTGAAATTTCTAAGACATGAGTCATCATCAACGACAAAATAAGTTCAAGTTAACGCATTATGCGTCATCACAATTTGGTCATCACGATTTGGATTTGTGTTAACCCATTACCCGCCAGCACTAACGTAGTTTTTGAATGCAAACCTAACGCATGCGCAGACTGAACTTTTAACGAATGAGTTTGGAAAAACAAATCATTCAAAAATTTAAATAATATAATTTTTTCTTAAATTACAATTTTCAAGTCAGTTTAGGCAAAATTGAATAATTTTGTGTACTTATTATTGTAGTCTTATTAAAATAATTATTAGGCAAAATTGGGCAATTTTGTGTACTTTTATGTACTCTTATTAAAAATTTATAACTTATTAATAAATTCAAATAATATTTTATGTAAGCATCATATACAATAGATATTATTATTAAAATGTATTTATTAAGTTATATTAGGTGAATACTTCTCATATTTGCTAGTAATCCATTTTATAAATTTTTCATTTTCTATAATTTGAATATTGCAGCAACCGCTGCCCGTTAATCTCGACACCAGCTGTCATACAATTTGTAAATATCTCATATTAGTATTTTAATACACACATTTTACATAAATAGAACTTATATTTGTGGGTAATTTCGATAATTAAAATTTTATAAAATTGAATTCAATATTTTCGCTGAATTTTAATGAAGAAACAAAATAAATCTTCACACCAGTTATATCAGCCAATCAGAATCGAGCATTACCAACAAAATAAGTTTTGAATGTGTATGTCGAGAGTAACGGACAGTCAGTCATAAAGTTTCAGTCATCACTTTGGTTTTAAAAAAAAAAAAAAAAAAAGATTGTTCCTTTAAAACTTAATAACAAAATTTCATAATGGACGCCATGACGGTATTGGGAATAGATTTCTATACCTGATCTTGGTGAGATCTTTCTATTTTTTTTCTTTCGTCTAAATTTATATTTTTCAATAGTATTTCTTATCCTCTTAAAATGTATTTTATTTAATATGTGATTGCAACATTAAACCCCCTTTTTTTTTAATTGTAATTTTACGGGTTTCATAATTCATGCCATGTGCTCATCTCTGTATTTAAGTCAAAGTAGTTAAATTCATTTAAATACATATTCTTTTGACATGTCAAACTTATAATTTATTTGCTTTATTAAATATATATATATATATATATATATATATATATATATATATATATATATATATATATATATATATATTGTAATCTTACAATTAGATATTTATAATGAGTATTTATAGTATTTTACCATTGTTAATACTTCAATTTTATTTTATGTTTAGGTAATACCATTTTGTTGACATTATTTAATCATATATTTAAATTTCACTTCTTACTCTTCTTATTTAATAAAATGAAATTGTTATATATCGATATTTCAAGATTTTATTGAGCAATTGTCAAATTAAATTTGTTAAACTTTAGTTGTTTGTTCTTGTTATAAAGTTAACCCTCCATACCTGGTACGGGGTAAAATATTAGTAGCGAATTATTTTCCTTTGCTTTGTGGTACGAGTGTCACTCGATTCACGACTTCTGCGTTTTTTAAATAAATAGGGTATCCCGGGCCCAGCACGCATCTAACAACTTGCAGGTTCGAGTTGCATTTTAACACCTCACTGCAAACCTCCTCTTTATTTTGTACTCGTATTTCTTGTTAAAAATCAAATTCAAAATTTAAGTTAAATAAACTATAAACTTCTACCTATACTTAATACTAATAACATTACCGATACATAAAAATATTCTTATAAACAAACCCCCTTCTTAACCCCCCTAATTTTAATGTTTTATTTATTTGCTACAATTTGGTAACAAAGCTAAAAACACTTAAAAAACTTTATTTCAAGAACATAGCAACTTTATATGCTTTGAAAAATTTTCCTTTGCTTTTCGTATTTAAAATTTTTAGGTAAATTTTGGGTAGTTATTTACATTTTCTTAACAAATATGGATCCAATTGAGGAGAAATTGCAACAGGAACAAGACGATTCTAAAGAAGAAACTTCCATGAACGTTGACGATATGGTTAAAGTACTTTATCAAACTGTTAATATCATTTCGGAGACTGCTAGTCAAATGGCTCAACACCAACAGCTTTTTAATCAGATGAGTAATCTTCTTTTATCTCAATCTACAGGTCATACTCCAGATCATTCAAATTCAGGTTCCGATATCAATGCTTTACGTTTAAATTTAGAAAATTTATTTGTTGATACACCCATTTTAAATATTTACAATTCAGAATCAATATTAAGATTTATTATTAAAATTGACGAAGTTATTTCATTAAATCTTTTTCCAGAAAAGTTAATTTTTAAATATTTAACATTAAAATGTAAACCAGAATTTAAAAATGATTGGATTACATACGTTCAAAATGATCTAAAGTGGGACATTATTAAACAGTTACTTTTACAATTTATCAGTCCGTCCGATAAAGAAATATTAAAAGATAAATTTATTCGTAGAAAACAATATTCTTCTGAATCTTTTCAAACCTTTGTGCATACTATTTTAAAATATTATGAAGCTTTAGGCGTACCCTATACCGAACTGGAACTTGTTAGTATGATTTTAGCTCATGTAAATTGGGACACTTTCAATATAATAAAATTTTTTCCACCCCCAGTTTCTAAAGTAGATTTAATTCAACTGGTTAGAACTGTAACTAATATTAAATTTAGAACAAAAGGCTATCTATCTCAAAATTCTTCATTTACTCTTCCTAATAATAATAATAGCTTAAAAACTTCAAACCCTTACAATAACGTTAGTAAAGCTCCGAATAATTCTTCTTTTAAAAATAGATGCGCTTATTGCAAATGTATGGGTCACTCTATTAACCAATGTCGTAAACGCCCAGGTAATAAAATAAATAATAGTGTAGGTAAAACGACACCACATGTCACTCCTTCTTTTATCAATCATGAAAATCAAACACTAAATGTCACCACAGAATCTCCTCAACCATGTACATCCTCAAATCCAAAAAACTAGTCACGTTGCCTAAACTAACGATGAATCTTCCCCTTATTAATATCATAATATCAAATAATAATTTCACATGTCTGTTGGACTCAGGCAGTTCTATAGATATTATTTCCCAAAAAACTTACAGGAAAATTTTAAAATCCTCAAAAAATAAGATTTTGTCTTTTTCTACCCATACTACCGTTAATTTACCTAACAATAATCAAATATTCCTTAATAAAATTGTTAAAATTCATTTTAAAATTAAAAACCTCTTATAGACTCGAGATTTTTACGTTTTTTCTCAAATACCCTTTGATGTCATTATTGGAGCAAAAACTTTAAAATATATGCAGTTTAACTTTAAAAATTTTGAAATTTCATTTAGTCATCATACAGATTACAAAATCTCTTTCTTAAATTGTAATTCAGAATCTACTCTTAATTTTTCAAATACAATTTTGGAAATAAAAGCAAATTTGACTGATATTCAACAAAAAAAATTAAATTCCACATTAAAAAAATACAGGGCCGTACTATCTGAAATACCGGGTAGGGCATTAAATTATGAATATAATATTATTCTCAAAGACAATATTCCAGTTAGAAAATCCCCTTATTGTCTTCCTCCTGGTAAATTAAAAATTTTAGAAGAACACATTGTAGACTTAATTAAATACGATATCTTGTATCCATGCCAAAGTCAATACGCAACTCCTGTTTTCTTTGTTAAAAAACAAAATGGTTTCCGACTTGTCGCTGATTACTGCTTTTTAAATAAACATTTGCAATTTGACCCTTGTAGTGCTATTATTTTAGAATCCGTATTTTCCAATTTACGAAACTCTAAAATTTTTAGTTCTTTTGATATGTCAAAGTCTTTTTATCAAATTCCACTTAGTAAACAATCACAGTTAATTACAGCGATTATAACCCGATTCGGACAATATGCTTGGAAAGTTTGCCCGTTTGGTATGGTAAATTCTGCACAAGCTCTTAATCGTTACCTCTTAAGAGAACTAGCCGATTTTCGACGAAGTTTTCTAGTAGTTTATTACGATGATTTAATTATCCATTCAAGTTCAATCGAGGAACATTTACAACACATAAATTTATTATTATCCCGTTTTAAGAAACTAAATTTAACTATAAATCCTCAAAAAACTAAATTATGTATGACTCGTATAAAAATCCTCGGCCACGTTATTTCAGAGGGTACTAAATGTCCCGATCCTCAAAAATGTCAGACAATTAAAGATATGCCTATACCACATAACCTTAAATCCTTACAAAGATTTTTAGGAATGACTGCTTTTTATTCCAAATTTATACCTGCTTATGCCCAAATCACTGCTCCATTAAATGCACTCAAAAAAAAAGAACGTAAAATTTGTTATTAATGAAATTCACACCAAAGCCATTAATACTCTCAAAGAAGCTTTATGTAATTACCCAGTCTTACATCTTCCAGATTTTTCAAAAAATTTTGTTTTGACTACCGATGCATCTAGTACCGGTATTGCTTCTTGCTTATCTCAAAATTTCGATGATGGAAGACATCCTATAGCCTATTTCTCGCGTAAATTGTCTGGTCCTGAATTGAAATATGATGCTTTGCATCTCGAGTTATTAGCAGTAATGCTTTCTATTGAATACTTTAAAGATTATCTTATGGACAGACACTTTACTCTTGAAACTGATTGCAATTCTTTAGTTTGGCTATTAACAACTCCACACAGATTTAATAAATTTGGAAGATGGATACTTAAACTTTCACAATATAATTTTACTCCCGTCCATATTAGAGGTCAAGAAAATTATACAGCCGACTGCTTATCGCGTCTTTTTAATATTGATAACCACAAATCTCGTGATACTATCATGGAAACAAAAAGTCCTATACAACTGTTAAACAATATTGTACAAAACCCACAAGGATTCTTATCAATCAAGCATGCTCAGAAACAATCTGACGACTGTAAACTCATTTACCAGAATGTTAAATCTGGTATTAATGTAAAAAACTTTGCAGTTAAAGACGGTCTTCTGATCAGGCTTGTTGGTAGAAATAAATTAAAAAGAATTGTACTTCCAGATTCAATGTTAGATTTCATAATAAATTATTTCCATGATTCATCACATGGTGGTATCACGAAATGCTATCGTGAAATAGCGAGACATTTTTATCACAAAAACTTATATAAATCTGTTAAAGATACTATTGTAAAATGTGAAATTTGTAAAAAGTTCAAAGCCACTAACAGCTCCGTTTCTACACAGATTGCGTCTACACCACCAAACTACATATGGGAACGCTTATATATCGATTTTGTGGGACAATACTAACTTCATCAGATGTCAACAGGTATATTTTCGTCGCCCTCGACGGATTCTCGAAGTTTCTAATAACGTTTCCTACACGTCGTACCAACACTAACCCAGTCATCAAATTGCTTCAGCAAATTTTCTTACAATATGGAAATCCGACTCACGTCATCTCCGATAATGCAAGTTATTTTAAAAATATAAAATATGTCAACTTCCTAATTCAGAATGGTTCCAAAGCAACATATTGTTCACCTTACCACCCTCAGTCAAATATGGTGGAAAGGGCAAACCGCACTTTAAAAACGAATTTATCAATCTTACTACACCAGTATTCGTCCAAACATAAAGCCTGGACACAGTTCTTGGACTTTGCAACGTTTGCTTATAACACATCATACCATTCTGTAATTAAAACTACACCAGCTGAAGCTTTTCTTAAACGTAAATTGAACAATCCGTTAGATCTATGTTACGACAAACCTGGGATACCTTCTAACTCAAGAAACTCCACTATCCGATGACGAAATCAAAAATAACATCAATAAAGCACACCAATACTTAAAACAGAAATCAGAACATTTACCGCAATCAAGATTCAGGGTTGGCCAAATAGTTTACAAAAAAGTGCAACATCCAACCTCAACTACTACAGTCGACAAGAAGTTTTCACCGCAATGGTCTGGTCCCTACAAAATCGTTTACTTCACATCACCAAATACAGCAATAATCTTCGATCAAGATACCAATACGTCGCAATCTGTGCACACTTCACACCTACGTACGTAAGTGGAGCTCCCCCTCACCTTTTACAATCTTATCTAAATTTCAAATACAATAAACATGTAATATTTTTGTAAATTGATGAAAGTGCCTCGTTAACCTCAAACTAGTACAATTTTCATTTAATTTTAAATACTGTATTTTATATAATTAATTTCTTTCTTGCGTATTCTTTAGCTACGCTAAGAAGAAAATTTTTTCTTGCTTCTCAAGAAAAAATTTTCTCTTCACCACTGGGTGGATTTGTAACGAATGAGTTTGGAAAAACAAATCATTCAAAAATTTAAATAATATAATTTTTTCTTAAATTACAATTTTCAAGTCAGTTTAGGCAAAATTGGATAATTTTGTGTACTAAACTTTGCATAGCTTTCATACTTGTTAACAAAATTTTATTAAAAATTTATAACTTATTAATAAATTCAAATAATATTTTATGTAAGCATCATATACAATAGATATTATTATTAAAATGTATTTATTAAGTTATATTAGGTGAATACTTCTCATATTTGCTAATAATCCATTTTATAAATTTTTCATTTTCTATAATTTGAATATTGCAGCAACCGCTGCCCGTTAATCTCGACACCAGCTGTCATACAATTTGTAAATATCTCATATTAGTATTTTAATACACACATTTTACATAAATAGAACTTATATTTCTGGGTAATTTCGATAATTAAAATTTTATAAAATTGAATTAAATATTTTCGCTGAATTTTAATGAAGAAACAAAATAAATCTTCACACCAGTTATATCAGCCAATCAGAATCGAGCATTACCAACAAAATAAGTTTTGAATGTGTATGTCGAGAGTAACGGACAGTCAGTCATAAAGTTTCAGTCATCACTTTGGTTTTAAAAAAAAAAAAGATTGTTCCTTTAAAACTTAATAACAAAATTTCATAATGGACGCCATGACGGTATTGGGAATAGATTTCTATACCTGATCTTGGTGAGATCTTTCTATTTTTTTTCTTTTGTCTAAATTTATATTTTTCAATAGTATTTCTTATCCTCTTAAAATGTATTTTATTTAATATGTGATTGCAACATTAAACCCCCTTTTTTTTTTAATTGTAATTTTACGTGTTTCATAATTCATGCCATGTGCTCATCTCTGTATTTAAGTCAAAGTAGTTAAATTCATTTAAATACATATTCTTTTGACATGTCAAACTTATAATTTATTTGCTTTATTAAATATATATATATATATATATATATATATATATATATATATATATATATATATATATATATGTATATATATATATATATATTTAATAAAGCAATGATGTCATTGATATATATATATATATATATATATATATATATATATATATATATATATATATATATATATATATATATATATATATATATATATATGTATATATATATATAAATTTTCATAATAATCGGTCCAGTAGTTTTTGAGTTCATCGATGACATACAGACAAACATTCATTTTTATATATAAAGATACAGGGTGTATCATTGAATATGTTTTTTTATTAGAATGGTAAATATCATTAGATTTTTTCAATACTTTTATAGGTTAACGAAAGAAACTCCTTGCTGTAAAAAATAGGGGAATTTAGAGTAACAATTAAATAAAACGCACATAATTTTTTTAAAAATTTTATTTATAGAATATGTATACAAAAAATTAAATTGCTTAAATATATTTATTACATAAAATCTACTTATTTCCCATATAAAAATTTTTAAAAAAATACAATTTTCTAATGAACAAATTTTATCTGAATGAAGCATACAACGTCTTGAATAATATTCATCTCCCAGAATGGAAATCTAATGGACATCATACTTCTTTAATACAGGTTTCAATATGGTATGAAGTTTATTGTACGGATAAATCCATACGACCAAGGTATCCCATGCCAATTTCGGTAGAGCTAACGGGCAACTCGTTGATATTTCTTCGGCAACTCGTTGAAATCAAACGGTGCCTCGAATATAATATTTCATCTGAATTTTCTGCAGCGATACCAACTTCTTTAAAATAAAATTGGTTGTTAGCTCCTTGATAGCCTTTTATGTCAAGAAACGCCATTTTTTACCGCCGCCGTAGAACTGAAATTATTCACACAATCCACAACTTTATATAGAATAATTAAAAGTGGTAGGGATAGTTAGTTAATTTGTGGAATGTATTCGAAAGTGGTTACTAATAGCTATTGCTAATTTACCATCAAATTACAAACTGTTAATAATATTCAGCACATTGGTGAGTACCATGTTCTTTTCACTTTAAGACCTAGTGATTTAAGGAATGCTAAATTTTCAGGTGAAATGTGTTGTTACTAAAGAGTTTTACGTTTAATGATCTTGGGTTTCGAATGTCCCTTGCTATGTTGACTAGCGGTGGACTGCTCTGAATTGTAAGTTAACATGGTTCGAAATGCAATTGTTTTACCACGAAAGTATAATTTTCAGCGAAAGAGATGTTAACTCTTTGACAGCCACCGGTAAATAGATAATATTTTATGTAAGTTCAACTATTTTATACCCTTTAACCATGATAAGGTGTGTGAGCTGGAGTAAAACTCAGCAAATTATATAGCGGTGGTGGCGTAACACACAAATGTGGTGGCTGTGTGGCGGTTGTGGTGTTTGTGTGGCGGTTGTGGTAGTTGTGCGGTCGTTGTGTGATGGTTATGTGGCGGTTGTGTGGTGGTTGTGTGGCGGTTGTGGTGGTTGTGTGGCTGTGGCGGTGGTGTTTGTGTGACGGATGTGTGGTGGTTGTGTAGTGTTGGTGTGGTGGTGGCGGGGGTGGCAGCAGTGGTTGCGGCTGAAGTGAAAAACTTTATCATTAATTCTATTGAAGTAGCAATTTACTGTAGACAATGAATCGGTGGTGACATCTCGCGGTGTTTGTTGAACGCAATATCTAAATTAATCAATTTGGTGAGGTTCCTGTTCCCTGCTCTTATCATGGAAGATTAAATCATCATCATCGTCATCATAATCGCTAGCATCTTCTTTATAAGTTTCATCCAGATAATCACCTAGTGGCTCAATGATATCAGCCCTTTGAAGTTCGCGAAGTATAGCGAATATTTTTTGACCGACAGTAGTTTCTTTTAAAGCATCTAACTCTTCGATTAAAGCTTCGCGATCTTCAACGTTAAACAACATGTTTTTATTTTCCTCTAAACTCCGAATAATATTGAATATTTTTTCACCAGTCTCTGAGGTCTCGTATAAACGTTGTAATTCATCGATTAAAGTATTAGGATAATGCCAGTATTTTATTTTTTTCGATTGCCCATTAGCAATTTCCGAGCCGTTGTGTTTGATACGCTTAGCAAGTAGTTCTTGGTCCATTGAATTTAATGGACGTTTCATTGCTATTCATTCATTAGGATTCTCACCTTTGTTTTGAGTTTCTCTCCACGTCAGAAATGGTTGAAACCCTGTTTACACACCCGACTCATCGTTTGGTGTGTAAACATTATTTTAATTTCTTAAATTATTAAATTTAGTGTGAATTGCTTTTGATGCAGCTTGAATTCTTTGCTCAAGTGGATTGGGCCTTTCTTCAACTTTATTGTTTCGAAATTCATCATCAGCATCATTCCTCCCCGTATCATAACTAGATAAGTCATCAGCCGTTTCTAATGCTTGTCTTTTTAGCGGATCAAGAGAGTAACTATTTTGAAACCTTTTTGGTGAAAATTCTCACGTATGTGTATTTCTTATATGACGTGAAAGAGAATCTTTCCGCGAGAAGCTCTTATAGCACTGCGTACACTCGAACATTATAATAGATGTGTAAAGCTCAGCTAGTCTTACAAAATTAATTCAGAATTGTGTTAACGTTTACTTATATACTCCGCCACCACAAGCTACCAACCGCTACAAGGCCACCACCACATTTGAGTTGCTCATTTTACTCCATGAAGTAGCGGTTGGCATCCGGCTTACACATTTTTACTCATTTTGCTACCATTACGCTCTTTCGGTTAACTGAACTTAGTTCAGAAAAATAAATGGAAAGCTATATGTAAGTGGCAGGTGACCGCATACCTACTCAACACTAACATTAAAATACTTGCTCCTGAATATAGGCAATTACTTTGCGTTGCCAAGTGGCCCCATACCTACTAAGAGTTTTATCAAAATTCAAGATATAATTTGAGGGCTTTAATGTGTTGTAAAATAAGAACAATATAAGAAATTATAGCTAAAATAATTTTTATTATTAAAAAAATGCACGTATACAGCATTACATTTAAAAAGTAAATCAGTTCATTTTCACATCTGACAGTTTCCTTAAGCTTACATCAAACATCATATAGGGGATAGTTATTTGCAAAATTCCACAATATGTAAAAAAACACTAGAATCAGTTCCTTTATATGTAATAAAATATTGTCCTGTACGTAAACATTCCATGGTCTGCTCATCCAAATCCGCGAATCGTTTTGGAAGGAACACTTGAGCATCTGCCAGTTCCACCGCAACCGCTGGCCCATATCGATTTTCCATGCGTCGTACGTCGACAATTTTCCACGTTTCATACGGCCTGACCACGTGGTCCAAAGTGGTCCACAGATCACTTATACTTAAATCTACACCACCTTGTTCAGACATTTTGCCAATACACTGCCAATTTCAGTTTCAGCACGTCACCTAAATAATTTATGAGTTGCTACCACAAATAACCACCACCACGGCCAACACCGCCGCCACCAACACCACCACCACCACCACCCCAACACAACCACAACAATTGAGTTGCTCATACTACACCGATATTTTTATTCCCACACAGCTACAAATTAAATTACTCTGAAGCAACTACGCCTTCATATGATCAGTGTTTATACACCACAATCAATGAAAAACATCAAATAAACATTAGCATTTAGTTTGTCACACCTATCAGGAGGTGGAGCACGATTGGGGCCAATGTATACCTCACCGGACTAGCTTAGAAACTTTTAGAGCTGGGCGGTGATAAACAAAAATTGTATTTCCTAACGATTGTTTCCAAAGTAATAAATTAATAGTCGGACAATAAAAAAATAAAGAGAATGATATTGAAGAAAATTAAGAATTGATGCTTTAGTTTGTGTAAACAAACTGCTAATTCAATTTACTAAGTATACTAGAATAAGTGATCAGCTGTGTATTTCTATGGTTAGTTTTACATTTATAAATTCCATCTCTTTCTAACATGTGATAATACTTCTTTGTTTTAGGTCATAAAAACACACAACTTTATTACTAATTAATTTAATCCTAGGCGACGCCGTATTTTACTTAACGATTTTAAAGCTTATTTAAAATTAAAACTAGAGAAGATTCTACACTCAAGGCTATATCTACAAATGTTCTGAGTAAGTACATCCGAGATCAGAAATAACCAAAAAAATATTAAAACATTTCGAATACTAAACCAGGCCTCTATTTGCGATCGTAGGATGTGCTTACTGGTATTGAGGTAATTACTAATCGCCACTGGCTTATACTTTACAAAATACTAATTAATCATTTTCTTTTTGTTTCATGTCCGCGAGTACATACACTGCTTAATGTCATTAACCTTTGAGTTAGTAAAAACACTTACATGCACTCTGTTGATCGGACGATCCGTGATGAATCTTTTATTGTAACTCTGATGCGGTGGGGCGCTCGTCTCGTACAGCAGGGCCGTTTCGTTGACGAAGAAACGTCTCCTTGGCGTCGACAACGGTGAGTTTTCTCTTCGAACGTTGTGCCCCTGTAAGCTAATTGACGCTTCTTAGATTCAACAGATATGACAGCTTAACTCTTGGATTCAGCACCACTACGATGTGCCTCTCCGGCGGTTCAGCGGCACGGTTACACGTGTACAACTTTCCAGTTCCACCGTTCCAGTAACAGGTAAGCTTTCCAATTCTTATTACATTGGTTTATTATATGATTTACATCCACTATTATTTTATTTAAACATTACTAATTTGACTTTTCTCTTTTTATAGACCCTTCATCTTCACACAAAGGGAAACTTCACGAATCAGCACGTGCTCTCCAAAAATGGCTTCCTATACAGCACTCGAGAGGAAAAATTTACGGTCCTCTCCGCACGACTGGCTGATCCGAACTGTCCTCCTCGACCTCCCAATTTCAATGACCAAAAGTCTTTTTTATTTTCCAAAAAAACCTTTTTATCATTCGCTTCCGGCATCGGACCGCCCGTCCTCCACCGGAACTAACACTCGACCACAAAAGGAAACTTTACTGCACCAAAAGCTACTAAAGTCACTAGGTTAGTCGAATTTATCACAGAATATAGATAATTACTTGACATTTTTCTTTATAACAGTAAAGATAAATTACAATTTTTATTTTTTTCAGGTTGGCAGCCATCAAAGCATCAACTGTCAATTTGACATTTAAACATAAAGATTCATCCAAAATACTTCAGTTATGAATTTACTACAATTTGAGCAATGATATTTACTGTTTAATACAATAAATAAGCTGACAAAAAGTATCCTTTTTTTGTTTTATTTGTAGTAACCTTATACTTGTCCAACTATTTTTTAAACCCGTGACGCTGCCCTCTCCCACAACAAGGGTTTTTCACATCATCAGACGGGCGTCGTCTTGATATCCTTTATATGCCACACTCCTAAATTTTTGTTCGTCCTTACGTCACGTAATTCATACGTTAGTGTGGACAATTTCCTAGTCACTCTACACTCAATGAACTTTGGTTCAAACTTAGAAATAAATTTATTCGCGGCGTTTGACAATACGAAATTCCGTTTCCACACTGTCTGACCGATCTTTAACTCACCGGGACGTTTTCTAAGATTGTACCATTTTTCATTTATTTTGTGGGCACCTTTCATACCGCTCACTGCGCCAACTAAATAATCTTTTATTTCCCTCACTTTGGATAATATTTCTTCTAACCTACCCATTAGCCCTACACTCCTACATCGAGGTACTTTGTGAGCTAAACAAACCTTACAATTCCTTACATAGTCGCTAATATATTTACGCATTCGGGGCCAATAATACTTTCTAGTCGTCCTCGTCAAAGTTTTGAAAAAGCCAAAATGTCCTGCCGTCGGTTCATCGTGACATTCTTGTAAAACCGCTGCCCTAGCACTTTCTGGGATCACTAGCTTCCACTCCCAATCACGATCTGTACAATGGCGTGTACTATCTTGCCTAAATAATTTATTTTCTACAATCCTCCAGTTCGGGAATAGGTTTGGGTCGTCTGTTACCCTCTTCATCATTCTTACGTACCATTTATCACCTTCTTGAATTTCGAAATTAATAACTGCTACCTGAGCTACTGAGCGCGATAATGCGTCGGGGACTACATGTTCCTTTCCTTTTCTATGGATTATTTCAAAATTGTACTGCTGCAACTTCACAGCCCATCTGGCCAGTCTGCCTGTGGGGTCTTTCATCTTATTGAGCCACTTCAAGCTCGCGTGATCAGTAATCACGGTAAATTTAGTGCCTTCTACGTACGACTGAAATTTCTCAATTGCGAAAATTACGCCTAAAAACTCTTTTTTCTGTTGCCGAGTATTTCATCACGCGGCGCGATAGTGAACGGCTCGCGTAAACTACCACGTAATCATTTCCTTGGTCTTTCTGGGTTAAAACCGCTCCCAATCCGAAATTCGATGCGTCAGCATGTACAAAAAATTGTGCCTCAAAATTCGGGCACCTTAGCACTGGCGCATTACACAATCGATTCTTCAATTCGTTGAATACTTTACCCGCCTCTTCGCTCCAGCTGATCATAGCTCTTTTCTTCTTCTGTAGACCAGTTAATAGGTCCATCAATGGGCCTGCTACGGTAGCGTAATCGCGTATGAATCTACGGTACCATGATGCCATGCCTAAAAAGCGTCTTAATTCTGTTGAATTCCTGGGTACTGGAAAATCTCTAATTGCTCTTACTTGATCCTCATCTGTGTGAAGTCCTTGCTCGTCCACTACGTAACCTAGATATTTTAAACGGTCTCTACAGAATTGACATTTAAGGTAATTAACCGTGAAACCAGCCTGATTTAGTCTAGTAGCTACCTCTTTCAACAAACGTATGTGTTCCTCGAAGTTGTTGCTGACTACGACTATGTCGTCGAGATATACGAAAATTTGGTCGTCAAATTCCGGTCCAAATAGTCTGTCCATGATACGTTGCAAGACTTGTGCTGTATTACACAATCCGAACGGAAGGACTCTGAATTGAAACAACCCTCTCCCAGGAATAGTGAGCGCCGTTTTCTCTTTAGAGTCTTCCTCTAATGGTATTTGCCAAAATGCCTTCTTGAGGTCTATGGAGGATATATATTTCGCGTCCCTAAGTTTATCCAGTATGCGTGACACAAACGGTAATGGATAGGCGTTTCGCTTGGTGACACTATTCAGTGCTCTACCGTCGAAACATATTCTCAAGTCGCCGTTTGTTTTCTTGACAAGAACAATATTTGAACTCCACGGACTACATGATGGCTCCACTACTCCATCTTTAAGCATAATGTCAAGTTCGGCATTGACTTTCGCGCTTACTGCTGGCGCAAGTGGGTAATGCCTCTGCTTAATGGGTTGTGCGTCCCCTGTATCTACACGGTACTTGATCAGATTCGTGTGACCTAACTTCCCTCTATCCATTTTCTCGAATTCCTCCATCACCTCCTGTAACTGAATTTGCTGGGTACTTCCTAATTTCCTCCCTAAAAAATATATATAAGCTGTTATAAAAAATATGTTCCAACTTGCTAAAAAATAATTTTCAAGATTAATTTTAACATGAATCTAAATATTTGAATGAAATCAATAAAATTATCTCAGCATACTTACTAACTAAAATTATATCTAACTCAACAAAAATTATAAGTTTTAGAAACTTTATTCAAATAAAGATACTAATAATAACAATAATACGTCTTAAGTGTTATATTGCTTTAATAATAATAGACATTAACTTAATAAACTAGAACAAAAAACTTCAACAATGTATAGTAATAACAACAATCCGGCTAAAACCTGTTGTAGTTATTACATGTACATATAACTAACTTGAAGAAAGTAGTGTACAATTGTACGCAGTATGTAGCTAGTCCCTCTCACTTGATGTTTTTGTTGCACTTCTTAAGGAGGTGCAGAAACTGGATTTTTTCTGTAATAAAATTACATACGTTCATAACTACGACAAACAAGCTTAGACAAACGTCTAGCTTTATCTGCCGTCGTTCTTATTTTGTTAACACGATGACGGGTCATGGGGAATTATAACGAAATGACCAACTGGTATACTATTTTGACAGCTAATCAACTTTGTATGAAATTGTTGACATCGTAAGACGTGGTGTATGAGCTAACAAAGTTTCACTTGACGTCTTACAAAGGAAAAAACTCCAACAAAAGAGAAATCAATGTCTATTTTGTTTTATTCATAAAAAAAGACAAACGGCAGATAGTGTTGGACTTTTGTAAATTTAAACTAGTTTATCGTAGTTATGAACGTATGTAATTATATTATTTTAGAAATAGGGTAGATATTTTACTTTATAGTCCTTTTTATACATAAGTAATATATGTAGTACCGAACATGGCATGCATTTGTATTGAAATATTACTATGTTCTACCAACTAAAATTTTTCCATAAAAATATATGTTATAGAGTACTATGAGATAAATTATTGAACAAAAAATGGTGGGTGTCGTTAACGCGTAAGTGCCAAAAAAAATTTTCTAAAATTTAAAAATTCAAAAAAATTAGTATAATAAAGGGATTTAACGTTAATTTTTTTTTATTACTTCGTCTAAGGTGGGTACACAATATATATTAAGCTCAAATAAACCGGTTCAGTAATGTCGTCAAAAAAAATTTTTTTTGAAAATTTTTGTCTGTTTGTGTATTCATAAACTATTAGCCTCGGAGGGTTGAAATTTGGCAGGAATGTATCTGGGGCTAAGAAGTATTATTTCCTATAAAAACAATCAATTTTGCGTCGTTAAGGGCCGTTTTCCCTATCTTACTCGGCTATGTCCTTTAATTAATAATAACACCGAAGAAAGCGTTAATGCCTCTGCTCAAATAATGACTGCAATAGGACATTTAGCAAAAGGTTCATATGAACAGTATTAAGTATGTATGTAGACGATTATCTTGGTCTACCACAACTTATAATGAGTATAGCCATTAAAAACGTAGTGACGGCGTTCTCTCGGTTACTATCACAGTTTATTCATTTTTCCCAACGAAACGAATTACAAGAAATAAAAATGGGGTTCTATAAAATCGTCCATTGTCCGTTAGTTGTCATTTTAAAATAATGAAGCCATGAATATTAAAATAAAATAAAAAATTGCAGTAATATTTTTTTGTAATCCTAGCAAGTTACAAAAATAGTAAACGATAATAATAAACCATGGCGACAAATGCCTTTGATACGTAATTTCTAGTTTTTGCAGTATATTTTATTTATATCGACGCTTTACGTAGTATTCGAATTTTACTCTTTATAAGTCAAGAATGCATTGTACACCGGTCAATTTAAACATGCAAGGGTACAAAAATTAGGGGAGAGCTGAAAATAGGTATGAACGTTCGTAAGACCATTATAAATAAGTGTTGAAAAGTTCTCATCGATCCTGTACGAGGAAAAAATTTTATTCAAGGTCAAAGGCGTCAGAAATGGGGTTTTCGCGTTTTTCAGCAAAACTGTAAGTTTTAACATAAAATTAGGTCAGATAAAAATTGTAGATTATATAATTATCTATAAAAAATGTCTCAATACTTTTTTCCGAAGAGGCACCGTTTCTGAAATATAACTATTACAAAAGTTGTAATCTTCATAACATGCGCACGTTTCCACGCCACCTGTGAGGTAGTGTACTTTGCGAGTTTTTTTAAAGCGTTTCCCCGGTAAGCCTATTCCACGGTCTATGGTGATTCTGTTTAAGTGAAAACTATTGAATAATAAAAAATATTAGTACTGGGAATGATGAAAGCGCTATAGGTTTTAAAAAAAAGTGAGGGAAATTATTTGTCAGATTCATAATCGTCTAATATTTCAGCTTCCTCTTCTTTTTGTCCTTCGCCTTCTTGTTCTTGTTCTTCTTGTTGGGTGCAAGTAAATTGCCTCAATAGCAATGCATCACATGGCTCCTCGTTGGTACGAATCTTCTTCTGTTGGTGATTCAACATTAGAGCACGACTGGCCTTGACAACTGGTACATGCAAGAGAACAAAACAAACCAACTTTTTTGCAGCCGCATTTTGCACTACATCCCTTTTTACAATTACAAAAAATTGTGTTGGGGAGTTTTTCCGGCGCAGGTGGGAGATTTTTTATATTAGTTATATCTTAGAAACGGTGGCTCTTAGGAAAAAAAAGTAGTGAGACATTTTTTATAGATAATTATATGATCTACAATTTTTGTCTGACCTAATTTTATGATAAAACTTACCGTTTTTCTGAAAAACGCGAAAAACCCATTTTCGACACTCTTGACCTTGAATAAAATTTTTTCCACCTACAGGATCGATGAGGACTTTTAAACACTTATTTATAATGGTGTTTCGAACATTGGTACCAATTTTTAGGTCTCCCCTAATTTTTGTATCTTTACTACTATTTTTAGAGCTAAATTGATCAGACTATTGTAAAAATAAAAAAAATTAAATGTCACATTTCTATTTGTATTTTTTTTTAAGTTTTACAACACCAAGTACCACCATCTTCACAAAAAATTGGATATTTATTAGGAAACATTTTTAACTATTTTTACGTAGGCTTGACCGGGGTAACTGTGAATGGATTTTCATGAACTGAGATAAAAGCGTTGTTTTAAGTATTTTTGATTTTATATATCATATTATGGTTGACTTATTTTTAATTCTACATTATTCAAGATGCACTACACAAATTTTGAACAAATTCGTATGAAAAACAAAAATCTTATAAGCCATTCACATTTCTCCGGTGCTGTTTTGCAAATCTTATGAATTTATGGGTAAAAGTGAATGCCATCAGAAAAATTAATTAGAATGGATTACAAGAGAAGTGAGGTACATCAGAGTAAAGCCCAACTCAATTTCTTCACATTTACTCCATTTTAAATTTTTTATCGTACTTTAGCGGTCACAATTTCTCTTTATTTAATGCAAGTTACGCATACCTCAAATTTGTACAAAAAATCAAAGTTAAATAAAAATAACAAAAATTGTAGGAACAAATTTATTACAAGCTCAAAATGATATTTTGATGATATTTTGTCATCTTATCATATAAAAAATAAAAAAATTACATTAATTTCACACAAAAACAAGGAAAATGAGACTTTTTCAAGGAAATACAGTTAGCTCACATGAATAAAAACAACAATCTTTTAGGCCTAATACTGTAAACAAAAAAAAATGGTTTTGTGTTAATCCTATTGCCTTGGACACTCACAGAGTCATTGAAAACAAGTAGTTTTTCTGTTTTTGTAAGTTGTTATTGGGTAAGGGAGCACAGCAATGATTTCGTAGATTGATACACAAAACCTATCGCTCTTTACACAATTTTTTTTTTTTTTGTATTGTTTGTACAACGGAAACTTGTACAATAATGTCATCACCATCTTCATCAATATTTTCAACTCCGAAAAGGACACTAATGAAATTTTTGACCGAATGGGGGCATTTGTGAATGACGTTCACAATTACCCCACAATTTTAAAATCATGGGGTAATTGTGAATTGGTAATAAATTGTCCAATTTCCTTAGCATTTAATAAGGAACCCTCTCAGGGTTTAGACCATTTATTTAGAAGTACTTTTAACCATTTCTTACTTTTTAAAAAACAAAATGTATTTAAAAAAAAATTTTCTGAGGATTGGTTGAAGTAAGATACACAAATTTTTGCAAGGGTTTTTTCAAAATGAAAAAAAAAGATACTAATACTTGAAGAATTGTTATGAAATTTCAATAGCATATTAAGAAAGGACAGAAAAACATACTAAGAGTTGATTTTTAACAATATTAGTGTTATTTTAAAAATTATAGGCGCCGTTCACAATTGCCCCAATTCACATTTACCCCGGTCAACCCTACGTGTCTAAATATTAAAAATGTATTATTTTTTATAGACGTTTTTTTTTTTCAAAATGCAACATCATGCTACCTTAAGGCCCCCATACACGGTGAGATCTGTATCGATACAAATTGCGATACACTTATCTTCACGTTTACTTAGCACACACACGCTGAAACTGAATCGTGAAACCTCAGTATAGATAAAAAATTTTATTAATAAAGAAATGTGCGATTAGTAATTGCAATTGTAGTGTCAGAGTGCTTAAAAGATAAAAAAGAAAACACAAAAGAAGAATATGGACGAAGCGATGGTTAAAAGATAAACATAAGTATACTATTTTTAATTTGATTCAAGAGTTAAAACTGAGCCACACAAACTACTTCAGAAATTATTTTTGAATGTACAAAACATTTTTCCAGAAGTTATTAGGTATGGTAGAGTGTAGGATTAACGTAGTTGTCTAATACACACATCTTCACATATTAAATCCCATAGACATTAGTATAATTTATACATGTTAATAAAATCTTCCCAAAAATCTCTATCTGCAGACATGATTATTCAAATAAATAGCAATTACAGTCGGACCTGGTTCAGCGAGACTTGAAGGCACCGCGATGTATTTTTCCCCTACAGAGGTTTCTCGCTAACCCGAGTTTCTAGCTTACAGAGGTATACGGAAGAGGTTTATCTCACTTATAGAGGTCTAAAAAAATATAACCAATATGTATTGAAAAACATGCATACAACTTATTAAAATAATATACATATACATATTTGGACATAGATAAGCTTACAAAAAAAATGCATTTTGGCTATTTGAATAGAAAATGAGTTCCTCGAATTATAAGAAAACAAGAACATAAGCACATTCAGATATTCTAATCAAATTTGTATAAGTTCTTTGAAATTTAAAAATGAGTCACATACAGCAAATGTTAAATACGTTTAACTGTCGCTTATAGAGGAACAGGCAATTAGCAGTCTCAGTTATAGAGGTTTACAAGCGAAAAATGACTCTCACTTATAGGGTTCACCGGGGTAAATGTGAATTGGGGCAATTGTGAACGGCGCCTATAATTTCTAAAATAACACTAATATTGTTAAAAATCAACTCTTAGTATGTTTTTCTGTCCTTTCTTAATATGCTATTAAAATTTGATAACAATTCTCCAAGTATTAGTATCTTTTTTTTATTTTGAAAAAACCCTTGCAAAATTTTATGTATCTTACTTCAACCAATCCTCAAACAAAAATTTTTTTAAATACATTTTCTTTTTTTAAAAGGTAAGAAATGGTTAATAGTACTTTTAAAGAAGTGGTCTAAAGAAGTGGTTTAAAGAAGTGGACCCTGAGAGGGTTCCTTATTAACTGCTAAAGAAATTGAACAATTTATTACCAATTCACAACTACCCCATGATTTTAAAATTGTGAGGTAATTGTGAACGTCATTCACAAATGCCCCCTTCGACCAAAAATTTCAGTAGTGTTCTTTTCAGAGTTGAAAATGTTGATGAAGATGCCGGTGACATTATTGTACAAGTTTCCGTTGTACAAACAATACAAAAAAAAAAAAAAAACTTGTGTAAAGAGCGATGTTTTGTGTATCAATCTACGAAATCATGGCTGTGCTCCCTTATCCAATAACAACTTACAAAAACAGAAAAATTACTTGTTTTGAATGTCTCAGTGAGTGTCCAGGCAGTAGGATTAATACAAAACCAATTTTTTTTTCATTTAAAGTATTAGACCTAATAGATTGTTGTTTTTTTATTCACGTTAACTAAATGTATTCCATTGAAAAAATATCATTTTCCTTGTTTTTGTGTGAAAATCTTGTAATTTTTTGATTTTTTATTTGATAAAATGACAAAATATCATTTTTCGTTTGTAATAAATTTGTTCCTATTTTTATTTAACCTTGATTTTTGGTGCAGATTTGAGGTATGGATAACTAGCATTAAACAAAGGGAAACTGTGACCGCTAAAGTATGATGAAAAATTTGAAAGTGGGGTAAATGTGAAGAATTGAATTTGGGCTTTACTTTGATGTACCTTACTTCTCTTGTAGTCCATTCTAAATAATTTTTCTGATGGCAATCACTTTTACTCCAAAATTCATAAGATTTGCAAAACCGCACCGGCGAAATGTGAATAGCTTATAAAATTTTTGTGTTTCATACGAATTTGCTCAAAATCTGTGTGGTGCATCCTGAATAATGTAGAATTACAAATAAATCAACCATAATGTGATGTATAAAATAAAAAATACTTAAAACAGCGCTTTTTTCTCAATTCATGAAAATCTATTCACAATTACCCCGGTCAACCCTACAAGTTTTTGTTTCTCACTCATAGAGGTTTTAGAGTGGTAAAATTACGGGGCCTGGCAGTTACTCTCACTTACAGAGTTTTCTCTCTTACCCAGTTCTCTCTTATCCAAGTTTGACTGTATTTACTTTATTAACTGTCAAAATAAAAATGGAACCATAGTTACCAGGATACTTGAGACAAGCACGATACCAGCTGATACTTGATGATACTAATACAGTGATACCGAGACAGTCACACACACGACGAGTTCTGTATCATAATACTGGTACCTACCTGTAACATGTAGCGATACAAATCTCACTGTGTATGGCGCCCTTTATCTAAACTTATCAGCTACCCTTAACTAAAATTATCTTAAAATGATTTTATTAATGCGATACATATAAAATCAAGTTAACATGCTTTTAGTTAAAATGGTTTTAAGCACATTCTCATTAATAAGGCTGCAGCAATACTTATGAAAATAACTGAATTTCCATAGAAACGCTATAAATTACTATTGAAATTTCCCCAATGTATAATTTTGGAGTGAACAATCATATATTATATCTTATTTACGACTACCATGAAATTGCTTGTTTATTGTCACACTATAGTCAAAAAATTTTGAAGTAAGAGATCTATCTTCGTTTGCACAGGTGAAGTGGGTAAAATAAATCAACTCACTGGTCTACGGTTCATAAGATACATGAATTTGACAAATATCCCCCTTACCTTCAAAATGACAGACTGATCCATTTTAACATGCGTTTCTGCGCATCTCTCGATTCATTTTCTGCCGAGTCTATCTAGGTAAGCTATGTTTTTACATACAGCTGTACAAAAAATGGCTCTTTATACGCATGTATACGTAAAATACCACAGATTATTACATTTACTAATTCTTATATTGTATATTATATATATATATATATATATATATATATATATATATATATATATATATATATATATATATATATATATATATATATATATATATACAAAATACAATTTTAATTTAAAAATAAGCGTTTCTTATAATTGTAGAAATAAAACAATAATAAAATTAAACACTTTAAAGTACCATATTGACAGTATGAAAATTGACAACCGTTAAGAATTATAATAATTTAAAAGTACAAAAGTAAATATTTTTAGATACTTTGAAGTGTGGTAATACAAAAATATGTTGGTTGGCAAATAGTATTCGTAAATAAAACACAAAAGATAAAAAAAAGCAAAAAAGTACATCATTAGGATGCAAAATACTGTGGTATTTTTAAAAAATTGGCATTACTAAAGTGGTCGATATGTTGCAGCTATATTGTCAAAACAGTTTTATTATAATAATGCTAGTCAAATTATAAAAAAACCAAATATTGTTAACTGTGGTTGTCTCTTACAATACACCTAGTAAATTTCAGTGCTATTATAATTTCGCTAGACACACTTAGAGAAATTGTGAAGTAAATAACAAATTAATTGGTATCAAAAATTTTTAAACCGATCTCAACAAAATTTAGTAGAAATATTTTATAGCTTAAAATAACTGATAGGATACTTTATATGTTGGGTGAAGGTTCCTGCGGGATATTAATATGAAAGTATGAAACTAATTAGTGTAAAACTACAAAACTGATTTCAATTAAATTTAGTAAGGACACTTTTATACTTTGGAATAACAGAAAGAAAATTTTTATCCCGATTAAAGGCTTCTAAGGGATACAAAATAGATTATTCAGTCAAGTCAAAATTACTGAAGCAATTTCAGTCTGATTTAGTATATAAACTTATACACTTTGGAATAACTGATAGGAACATTTTTATCCCAGTTAAGAGTTCCAGTGGGAAACAGACTCAATTATTGGGTCACCTCAAAATTATTGAACGAATTTCAGTTAAATTTGATTTAGATGCGTATTTATATGATATGCTTTTTAATAAATAATGGAATAATCTGTATCCTGTTTGAAAGTTCCTATCGCCTACTGTTACGATAGAAAATAATATCAAAGCTACTGAAACAATTTTAATCAAATTTAGTATTGGCATATACCTTAAACTAATAAATATATGGTATAATCTTTATACAGATTGAAGGTTCCTTGGGAAATGAGCTACTATTTCATAAATTATTCATGTTGATTTTCTTTAGATTGTTTATTGATTAACTAAAGAATTTAGAAATAATATTAAATTACTGCTCTGTTTTTTTCGAGAAATCGTTTTGTAGAAACACGGAATTTATCGTAATTATATCAAAGCGGTTGAACCACCTTATTGTGAATTAATATGTACAATAGTTTTAACCCGGTTTTCTAAAGGAAAAACCTGACACATGAAAGATTAGAAGACAAATTTAGAATATTTTTTATCTCGAGATTTTTATTATTAGTTCTAGTAAAATTTTTATTAAGAGGTATTCTATAGGGTTCAAAGCTCAGATACTAATATAATCTAATTCGTATCTTTGATGAATCTTCCCACGATATACAAATTAAAATTCTTTTACTGTAAAAGACATCAGAATTTTCTTTTAAAATCACATAAAAATATCTGATTTATGGCATACGGATTGAGAAAAAATAATCGAACAATAGCATTCACTTAAAAAATCATAAAGTTTATGTATTTAAAAAAGAGGAAATATTCTTCATCCGTTATGTTGACCTGCCACCATACCAATTTGTTCAAAATTTATATTTAAAAATCGACTAGACCGGCGAGGGTGTCCGGATCATTGCACGCAAAAGTTATAAAACCATAAAGTAATTATTATATTATATACTTGACATAAGAGAAAAACGTGACAAACTGACCAAGATCTATTTAATTTTAATTTTTCAGAAATTACTAGCTATTTGAATTTGGATATAGGTTAAGTATCCAATATAACTTTTGTGTGTAATGATCCGAACGCACGTATTAGCATGGTTCGTCCTTTATTTTCTGAAAAATGAAACAGGTTAATTTTATATTTTTTAGACACATGAAGATTTATGTAGGATTTAGACGCAATAAAACAGAATACAGACAAGTAATTTAAAGAAAAAAAGTTAGTTTCGTATTCATATCCCGTAGGAACCTTAAACCAAGATATAAATTATCCTGTTAATTATTCTAAGTCATATAAGTATCCCTACAAAATTTTATTGAAATAGACTTAGTAGTGAAGACATTATTAATTTATAGTATTCACATACCACGGAAACTTTTAAACGGAATAAAAATTTCTTATACATATTTTCCTGTAAGTTGATTTAGTTGCATTGTCAAAAAGCATTACACTTCACAATTTCTCTAAATGCGTCTAGTGTAATTATAATAACACTAAAATTTACTAGGTGTATTGTAAGAGACAATATTAGTTGACAATATTTGGTTTTTTTATAATTTGACTAGATTTATTATAATAAAACGGTTTTGACATAGCTGCAACAGATATAAGTATTTAAGAAAGCAGTAAATATACTTCGGTTCACGATTTCCCTGATGGTATATAGCTACACATATATACATGTATCAATACATGCTTTTTTAATAATATGAAAAATTTTTTGAACGACTTCCTGCAAAATTGTAAAAATCAAAAAACCAACGTCGTAAATCACAAAATGAGTTACATATACGTCTGGTAACAGATCAAGTGCTCATAGCAACAATAAATAGAATAAAAATAAATAAAAATAAAATCAAAAATTATAATTTAAGGAATCATCTTACATGTTTCGGTCAATATGACCATTATCAAAGATCATAGCAAAAGAAAAGAAAATCAAGAACAAAAAATCATATCGTAAAATAGACAAATTAAACGAATTCACAAAGGAATTCGAAGTCGAGAAATTTTTTAAAAAACTTGTCAAAAACAGGCACACCCAGTTTGTGCAAACAACGAGAACAAAGAAAACACCATGTAACAAACACAAATTGACATGAAGGTCAAAAACGTTGATTTCAAACATAATAATTATCAAAAACTTTTAATGTTAATACTTCAAACTTCTTTAAAAACTATTTAAAAAACACTAGTTGAAAAACTGAATTAAAATATCAGCGATCACAAAAATTAATGTAATGAAATTTTCACACATTAGATATAAGTTTTTATAGAACTCAGATTTCAAACCGTCTATTCCCGGCGCCTTACGTTTTTTACTGCATTTAATACTCCTTAGCAATTCGTCCAATTCTATTGGTTTATCGAGGTATGGGTGACAAACATCGTGAACTTGGTCCATAATCGTCTCCTTTGGCACCCTCTGCGTGTTCTCAAAGTACTTTTCACAGTCCTTTATGCTAAGTTTCGTGCTCGTGTTCCTCGGCTTGTACTTATTGAATGCGCCCCAGAACTCGGTTATACTTTTTACATTGGCCAGTTTATCCAAAATATCCTTTTTGTATTTCTTTTTTTCTACTGCAATAGTTGTCTTATATTTTTTCCTGATTTCCAGGTATTTTATCTTGTCATCTTCCTTGTATCCATTTTTCAGGATTCGATTTTGTTTTTTCAAGTCTTTTTTTTTGTCGATACAATTCTTCTGTGTACCACGGTTTATTTTTGCTTCTACAATTTATTTTACGGTATATTTTCTTGATTTCTCCGATTTTCAACTTTTTTGCTGTTTCATTTATTGCCAAGTATAAATTCTGGAGGATATCACTTGTGTTTTGTGAATAGTAATAAATCCTTTCCGATTCCTCCATCAAAACTTCATAATCTAATTTTAATTCTTCCTTCCAACGATACTGAGTAACAAACTGGTGCTGGTGGGATCTCTACGTTTTCTTTAGTACCTAAAACAGACAAAGATTTCTGAAATGAATCAAAAATACTGACAGTAACTGGTAGATGCGTAAACACTGCTAAATCATTTTGGACTTCTAAATCGCAGATGACATCCGCAAATTCAATATTAATCCATACCAAGTCGATCACACTAAACCCATTGTGTGTTATACATGTTGGGCTTGCTGGGCTATCTTTCTGCGTCCTGCCATTTAATACTAGAAATCCTTGTCTCTCCATCATATTTGTTAGCAATTTTCCACGATGGTTTATTACTTGATCCGTTGATATTGCCCTTGCATTCAGGTTCGTGCCTTGTAATAAATCTTCATCTATTATATTCGATTCTCCGATTCGGCAGTTGAGATCTCCACCAATAATAAATGCACAGTTTTCGTTACAGTTTCTAATTTCATTAATGAATTCATCTAATGTTTCTACACAATATGTTGCATCTAGGTCCGGTCTTAAATACACTGTCCCAATTATAACTTTAGTTTGATTCACGAGTATCTTTATAAATATTACTAGATTATTATTTTCTAAGATTTCCATTTGATAGTTTTTATTTACAAATACTATGATATCTGCACTTGGTCTACCCTTAACTTGCTCTTTTGTAGCTGGTGAAAAAACTATATCATAATTAATAAGAAAGTTGGGAACTTTTTCTGGTAGAGTAGCGAGCCACGTTTCTGTTAAACATATTACATCAGATTTCTTAAATATATTTTTATAATCTTCTTGGCAATTAATAAAATTTTTGTATCCGCTAAGGTTCCAAAATGTTATATTACAAATTTTATCATCGCTGTTTATGTTTCTAAAAAAAATATTTAGTACGTTCATATTCCTTTTTCTTTTTTGAATCTTGGGTAATTTTCAAATTATTTTCACTTGACTCCTCTTCCTCTGACGACTGTGGTAATTTTAATTTCCTGATTTGTCTTTTTTCTTTATTCTGGATTCTTAATTCTAGCGGTAAGTCTTCGTTTATATAAATATGGCTTCCTTTTAATACTGTTTTTGCATTATATATACTAGTTTTAATTTGATAATTCGCAAGACAAACTTTAATAGGTCTATCTCTTTCATTCACTTTTCCCATGCGATCCCAATTTTTCTACGAATAACTGTGTAACCGTTTTTGTAAGGCCCTCTTTTTCATTCGTTTCATGAATGCCGTGAATTATTATATTGTTTCTGTTGACCATACGCTGAAGATTAACAATAGTATTTTGTTGTTTTTCAACTTTTTGTTCTAATTCCGCGATCTTTTTTCCATTTTCTTGATTTATTTTCTTCAATTTCGTTATTTCACATTTTATATTATTTTCCGTTTGTAAAAGCAGTGTTTTAATATTTGTCAACATTTCATTTAACTTTGCTTCAATTTCCATCTTATTAATATTTATATTTTGACAGATATAATGTAAACACAGAAATAAGTACCATAAATGATATATTCCAGTGATTTAGATTTAATAACTATGTCAACCAGCAACGTCTTGAATATGCAACTATGTTCACATTATTCGTTTAATATTTTGTTAGGTTAACTTTTGTACTATTTTTTATGTTCTGTAATCCAACTTAATATTTCGAAATTTTTTGCAAATTTACTATTAATTTATAAAATTTTTGTAAATTTCTTTATATTGCACCACTTTTTACCTTAAATTTAAATTATTTTAACAAAAAATTTAGTAAAATTATTAGAGTAAAAAATAATGTGACTTTCTTCTTCAGCACATGGCTGCCAACAAATATTGTATATTATATTAGAATCTGTACAAAAATTTTATCTAGCAACTGAGTGTTTACATTTGTTTTTAATTTTCAACTAGCAACTGAGTGTTTACATCTGTTTTTAATTTTCAAATTCTACATAATTTTAATGTATTTGTATCAAATTTTTATTGCTTATTGTGAATTTCATGTTAGTCATAGATAAAGTATAATACGTAATTTGGTTGTAAGTTGCATATTACACACTCGCGCAATTACGCACTCGTCGCTGCGCGGCTCTTGCGTAACTTTTTCGCTCGTGTGTAATATGCAACTTACAACTTCAATCACGTAATGTACTATTACATTATGCAATGTGTAATCTTGAAATAAACGGACTGTATAATAAAAATCATATGAATTTCTAAGAAAAAAAGTATAAAAATTTTAAAATTTAAGAAAGAATATGTTGTTCTTATATGTACTATAAATCAGGGCTTCTTATACTATGGGTCACGAACCCATTTGGGTTCGCTTAGCGAAATCTTGAGATCATAGCGAAAAATTTTTTATATGGATATATATATATATATATATATATATATATATATATATATATATATATATATATATATATATATATATTGATATTGTTACCTAATCAATAAATCCTTACAAAATACTTATATATCTCTATTTGGGGTCGCGAATGAAAAAAGTTTACCTGTTATAAATTAATATCAATTTTAAGTAGGTACCCATGTCGTTACAAATTAATTAAAAATTAATTACAAATTTCATTTTAATTAACAAATTGTATTATAAATAGTATGTACATACACCAAGGGACTAGGGTGTGAGTTTTAATCCTGAGTGTGAAGTTTGTTGCCAGAGGGCAACAATTCACCCGAGGGGTGAAAAAAAAATACTTTAGTCCTGTGGCGTATATACTATTTTTTGCAATTCCGGATAATTTAAAATTATAAAAATTAAGAAAAAATGTATTTAAATGTCATTCAAATTGTATGTAATAATATTGCATCATGTATACTTTAGATAAAGCAACGCTATTTAAGTTTAATTTTGTTTACTAATTGGTGATGCTCTGTAAATTCTACTCGTTGATTGGTTTAAAAACGGGACTAAAAGAATTTTTTAGTTCCTTGGGACTAGAAGTGAAACTTTGCTCCCTATTATGAAGTATTAAATCATGTATTTTAGTCACGGAATTGCAAAAATATTATTTATTACTTTTATAGAACCAGATATGTTAAAAAAGGGCTCTTCGCCTCTCAGACAAATAGTATTTAAGTTGGCTTATCTGGTATTTGTGTTTGGAATACTGTATGCTTTGCCAACTTGGATTATTATTTTCTATAACTGTGATGCGTTGTATTTGATGAGAAAATACTCTCGCGATTATGGAGGTATTTATTATGTTAATTCCTAACACTTATCAAATGCTGGTAGTCATGTCAGCACTTTAAAGTTTTATTATTTATAAAACCTCAGTGATATGAAGTAGGCGTGTAATCTGAAATACTCAAAGTTAAATCACTTTTTTGAGAAGCAGTGAGACAGATTTTTTTTTATTACAATAGGAAACTTCGAAGTGAAGAAAAATTTTCATTGAAAAGTTTTTCATTTTGTTAAATTTAGAATAAATGATGGACTTGTTTTTTGAAAACTTTCTTCACTGACACTACAAACGTTCAGAATAATAAATAGTATACAGCAGAACTTCTGACAGTGTGAACTCCCCAGAGTGTGACTTCACACATACATACTCACGAGATAACAAGTACAATACGTAGTTGTTTGCATATGTGTATGTAAGTTTAATGTAAACACAGTGATATACATGGATGGCCAACTATGTACCTATTTTTGAAGCAAGTATGTTGTACACAACTGGGATCTATGACAACAAAATCCCCAATGTAAACAATTGATAAGAGTGTGACAACAAGACATTAAAGGTTAGTGTATCTTTGTCTATTTCTGACTCAAAATTAGCATTTCTTTAACAAATGTATTTTGTCATTCATTAGATAAAGACAAAATATAGTTTAGAAATACAAATGACTGCTGTCATCTTTTTCTTTAATGACTATTTAACTTTTTAAACGATTTTTAAGTTGTCTCTCTATGTATCTCTATGTGTAAACAACAAAAAACAGTGGCGGTTTTAAAAATTAAAATTTTAAATATTTTAAAACAAAATAAATTTTTTTCAAACTTTATTTATTTATTATACACATGTATAGTATATAAAATAAATTTTTTCTAAACATGTTTTTCTGAACATCTGTTGAATTTCTGTTTATACCTAATTTTATTTCCACTGGTGCGTACATTCCCCACTCTTAAGTCATACTTATAACATAAGAGATAACAAATGCATACTCATGAGATGAAATGTACAGTACGTACATAGTTGCATGATATGTGTTAGTTCAGTAAAAACAACAACAATCAGTGTCGGTTTCGCGAATTTAAATAAAAGTTAAAATTTTAAATACATATTTCAAAACAAAAACAATTTTTTCAAACTTTATTTATTTATTATTTATTTTTATTTATTTTATTTTTTTATCATGAGTGAAAAGACACGAAGTAAAAACTTTATAGCAATTAATAAAAAATTAGAAATAATTACTAAATTTGAGAGTGGTGAAACAGTGCAAAATCTTTCGCATTTCGCAGTTCACCGGTTTACTATTAAGAGAATTATAAGGGATAAAGAAAATTTATACAAATTGTATGCAAAATTAAAACATGAAAATGGTAATGTAAACCGGAAAACTATAAGGCCACCGAAATACCCGGAATTAGAAAAGGCCTTATATTTATGGTTCAAACAAAAAAGAAGTATCGGTGAACCTATTTCGGGACCAATTTTAAAAGAAAAAGCTAAATTGTTCGCTGAAAGTTTAAACATTTCTAGTTTTAAATCAAGCACCGGGTGGCTAGATAAATTTAAGAATAGACACGGTATTAGGCAGCTCACAATTCAAGGGGAGGCGTCATCTTGTAACGAGGAAGCAGTGCAGCTTTTTATTTCTCAATTAAAAAGGTTGATTGTTGAAAACGATTACAGTGAAGATACTGTGTATAACGCCGACGAAACAGGCTTAAACTGGAAATGTGTACCAAAAAAAACCCTAGCTTCAAAAACAGAAACTGCAGCTAAGGGGTTCAAAGCGTTAAAAGATAGAGTCACGTTAATGCTATGTGCAAACGCAAGTGGGCGAAATCTGGTAACACCATTTGTTATTGGAAAATATGCGAAGCCGAGGTGTTTTAAAAATATGGAATATTTACCATTACCTTACGCGGGTCAAAAGAATGCGTGGATGGATACAAATCTTTTTATGTATTGGTACACTCATATTTTTATCAAAGATGTGGAAAAGGTTCATCCAAATAAAAATTTTTTATTAATATTAGATAATGCTCCGGCACATCCAAGTGAAGATGAACTTAACGCAGTCAATGAAAATTTTAAAGTGATTTTTTTGCCCGCGAATGTTACTGCGTTAATCCAGCCATTAGACCAAGGAGTTATAGAAGTTGTAAAATGTTATTATCGGAATAATTTATTACGTTCTATATTATTCAATGAAGAGAATATGGATATAATAACGTATTTAAAGAAAATTAATTTAAATGATTGCTGCCATATGATTTTAAAAGCTTAGGCTGCAATAACGCCAGAAATGGTAAACAAATGCTGGCGAAAAATTTGGCTCGAGATTGTAACTAGCACTTCAAGCATGGCACGGTCAACGGATATTACGGTCCATTATATTGTTAGAGATGTAATTGAGGAACTAATTAATTCAATTTCATTTGATTTGAAAATTGACAAAAGTGATGTACAAGAATGGCTGGATTGCAACAAATTTGATACTGGGTATGAGATTTTAACAGATCAAGAGAAAATTAACCGTTTCAGTCCCAATGTACATGTACATGTACACAAGTTTATTTAATTCTGTAATTTATGGTCTCTAAATATTATAACTTTTGTTTATATTAAATTATTCAACATTGCCTCCACTATCAATTAATGGTGACTGATTAAAAATCTAATGTTTATGAATGGTAATAATTAGTTGTTTTTTTTAAATTTATTTTTTTTTATTAATTTTTTTTATTGTTATAAAAAATTCAGGACTGAAAGGGGTAAAGAAATTTCAAATAAAATGACATTACAAGAAGAAAAGGCTGCTGAAGGGGAAGAGGACGAAGAAGAAGAACAACAACAACAACAAACTGCAGAATCTACAAACCAACATAGTGTGACTGTCAATAATTACCTTGAATTTGTGTTAAAATGGGCAGAAAAGCATAAAAAGTGCACAGATGATAATGTTTAAGTGTTGAAAAAACTTTAAAAAATCGCAGAAGATGATATCAAATAAATATTCTTATGAATTTTGTGTTAAATATAAATATTAAAGTAATTGTTTTGATAATTTTTTTTTTTTATTTACCTTAAATATTTCCAATTTTTTAAATTTAAAATTAACTTTTTAGCTAAAAATTAAGTTTGGACTTATTTTATTTTAATCGATTGTCCTCCTTGTATACATTTCAGCATGTACGACTGAATAACATGTCTAGCCCCAAAATATGCATGAATTAGTTTTGAAATCTACTGGTTAAAACTTTTAAATTACCACTCTTTTCTATGTAAAATTTATGTCCTTTAGAATTCGTTCCAAATGTTTACAGCCAATACAAAAATTTGTGACCTTTAAAAATAAAAGGTCTTTTTCTTAAACATTAAACAGATCTTATATAGACTAGCTTTAGGTGGCGTTTGAGTACTGTAGGTTAGTCATCCTGTTTCCACCTAGCAACTGATTTTGCTCAAACGGAAATTGCTTATACAAATGAGATACTTTTATTTTTAAAGTTACTAATTTCAAAATTTTGTTGAGACATTTCATTGATACGCAATGAAAATACGTGAAAAAATTTATTTTGATAATTTTTCATATTTTTTAATGTAATTCTGGTCTCTGGTGATTTATAGCAAAAAGTGAAAAGATGTTAATTGTTGATATTGTACCAAAGAATATGAAAAATATTTTAAAAATGTAATTATATATATTATCCTTTTCACTAGTATAAACAATTTCGGTTTTAACAAAATCTGACCAGGTTGCCAGGTGACAACATGAACTTTTATAATAATAAGTACTATAAGTATAAAACAAGATTATGTAAAAAAAATTCTGGACGAATAATTTGGTTTTTCACACGCCACCACAAGCTAGTCCACATTACATACATATCACCAGGACAAAAATTCTCAGTTTTCACCAGTTAGCTCTATAACAATAATTTAACAAAAATTCTTTCGTAGTGACAACTGACAATGAATCTTTTGTCTGGACACCCTACGGGCCTACGGTTTCATAAAATTGCTTTGACCTAACTTTTGTCTATAAGTATTCTCAGAAATATATGTAGATTAACAAAAAAAATTAATGGTCTAGTATAGGAGAATCCTAACGAAAAAGTTTCTTTTAAATGAAATAATTTGCTGTACGACACATATATTATGTACATTATATATTATGTACATAATTATGTAATGGTAATATACATATAGGGTATACATAGATATAGCGTATATGACGTATGTAATAATACATATATAAAATAAATCTTTTGTCAGTTTGTTTTTTGTTTTGTATGTATTTTCTGTCCAATGAGGCAATGAGGCAATGAATAATAAATATTTTTTATGTTTTTAATAAGTATATTTTATTTTTATTTATTTACATACTTTGATTTTGATTCATGTCACTAAATTACGAATTTATTCTGCTTATGCCGGGATGCGTTAAAAAAGCAAACAATTATTCTTAATATCTGATTTTTAAACCAACTAATTTTTTTGGTTTACAGACAGGTCCAGATTTAATAAAATTTTATATTCGAATTAAATAATATTTTTATAATCAAGATTTTTGCGAGCCGCAAATGTGTGTCTCGATAAGTGTGCATTTCATGTGTGTGTCCGGACTATGTCACAATTTAAGAAGTTCGGGTGTATTATCGAATTTGCTATGGTGATAATATCATCATAGCATGATGATATGAAAACATAGACTTTATTATAGTTTATAGGTGTTTCTGAGTAGTTTCGGGCAAAGGAAAATGCTGGAAAGGAAACAAAAATATTTTATTTAGTATGTATATTTATTAATTGGTATTTTAGTTTCTTCCAGCAAAAGTAAAGTCCGTTCTTTGCAAAAAATCCACTTTTATTTTTTTTTAAATGTGTGAGTGCACTTTAGTAGTATAGCTGTAACAGTTCTGCCGCACCGTGTGTCTCAAAAGTTACGCAACATATACCCACTACAGCCTGACGCAAGATGTACCTACATTTATAAGGAACAAAAAAAGTTCAATAATGACGACAAACCTGCAAATTACAAGTGATAAAAATTACCACATGATAAATTCAAAACCAGAAAGAATATAAATTGAAAATAAATTACAAGTCAAGTTTAACTAGTTTCCACCGTTTAAACGGTCATTCTCAAAAACAACAGACCCAAATCGTAGACAAAAAAATAACGTTTAAGAAAAAGTTTAAAAAATTGTCAAAAGTGAATTTGTAAGGGGTATAAAAACAGAATCAAAATATAGCCACATAGTTACGAAAATTATGTGGTTAAATAAAATTAAAATTAAATCAAATTAATAAACTTTAAATTTTTAGGAGGTTCGAAAACAAAGAATATTAAAAAACCACGCCCAAACACCAGAGAAAGGAAATTTCGCAAAACATTAAAATTGACAAATTTACAGAATACATTTTAAATAAAAATGAGAAAAACCGTTAAATAATAAAAGAAACGTTGAATTTAGAAAAAACTACTGACAAAATCACAGCTTGAATATCAAGTATAACAAAATAACACAAAGAATTTGTAATAAAACCAGTATTATGAAAATTAGTAACAACGAATGCAATTACGACAAGCGATACAATAAAATAAGCAACTGACTACTGGAATAGTGTACTTCGACTAAAATTGGTGAAGAAACTCAAAACTAATCACGCATGAGTTGAACGAAACGCGGTGACGTATGGAAATCGTATAATTGTGATGTTTCGTTTAAAATAGGGTTGTCCAAACTGACGTCTTATGCAATTCTAAGACTTTCCAGATGACTCATAAGGTTAACTTTTGAACAAATGTGGAGAGCCTCAAAGTTAGATTCTAGATTCAAATCGTGATCAGTATCAATAATATGCTGAGCTATGGCAGAATGATTCCTGGTGTTAGTGGATTTTATTGCTGAAAAATGTTCATTGAACCTGGTTATAAATTATCTGCCTCTCTCATCTGTATACGACACTCCACATGGACAGACATACTTATAAATGCCGGATTTGTGAATTTAGGGATAGGGTCCCTAGGGATAGATAGGGATAGATTTAACCAACAAAGATGACGAAGTATTGGATGAAGAAAAACTCAATTTCACATTGTGATCCCGGAAAATTTAATTAAACAAACTAACTTGTTCGCTGATGAAAGGAATTGACGCATAATGGTTTGAGCTGATATGGTTAGTGGAAGACAGGTTAGGGAAAATAACTGAATCAAATTTTCGGTTCAAAAATTTCATATGTAATACATATGGAGTAAATGAGTAACTCGGTGGAGTAAATGAGTAACTCGGTGGAGTGAATGAGTAACTCGGTGGAGCAAATGAGTAACTCGGTGGAGTAAATGAGTAATTCGGTGGAGTAATAAGTAACTCGGTGGAGTAATTGAGTAACTCGGTGGAGTAAATGAGTAACCCGGTGGAGTAAATGAGTAACTCAGTCGAGTAAATGATTAACTCGGTGGAGTAAATGAGTAACTCGGTGGAGAAAATGAGTAACTCGGTGGAGAAAGTGAGTCACTCGGTGGAGTAAATGAGAAACTCGTTGGAGTAAATGAGTAACTCGGTCGAGAAAATGAATCACTCGGTGTAGTAAATGAATCACTCGGTGGAGCAAAATGAGTCACGCGAAACCAAAATTGCGTGTGGTCGAACCGAAATTATGTTACAGTTACTCATTTACTCCACCCAATGACTCATTTACTCCACCGAGTTACTCATTTACTCCACCGAGGTACTCATTTACTCCACCGAGGTACTCATTTACTCCACCGAGGTACTCATTTACTCCACCGAGTTACTCATTTACTCCACCGAGTAACTCATTTACTCCACCGAGTTATTCATTTACTCCCCCGAGTTACTCATTTACTCCACCGAGTTATTCATTTACTCAACCAAGCCACTCATTTACTCCACCGAGTGACTCATTTACTCCACCGAATTACTTCTTTACTCAACCAAGTTACTCATTTACTCCACCGAATTGCTTCTTTACTCCGCCGAGTTACTCCTTTATTCCACCGAGTGACTCATTTGCTCCACTGAATGACTTACTTACATCACCGCCAACATCGTCGTCGTCGTCGTCGTCACTAAGATTCGAAACAGCAGTCACCAATCAGAAAGTTAATATCAAAAGTTGAAAGGTCATTTTTATACATAATTGCTGAATACGGAAAATACAAAATACATGAAACATCTTATGTAGTGTTGTTTTTCATGTTAAACTACAATGAATATTAAAAGTCTTAATTTTGCTGACTCATAATAGGTTCAGTCAAACATTTATCAACAGTGTTAAGAGAAATTCAAATTTTATCAACTCATAATAGGTTAAATCAAAATTCACCATAAATATTAAGTATTAATTTTATTGATCCAGAATAGATTAAATCAAATATCTTCATTAATGTTAATTAAACCCGAAATTGGTGTTGACTTATAATGGTTTCAACCAAAATTCATCATGAATATTAACAAAGTCTAAACTCTATTGACCTATAATGGGTGAAAATCAAATATCGTCATTAATGTTAATAAAAAATCCAAACTGGTTGGTATTGACTTGCAATAGGTTAACTCAAAATTCATCATGATTATTAATAAGGCCTAAACTATACTGACTCATAATGGGTTAAATTAAATTTCTTCATCAATGTTAATAACAATCCAAATTACATTAACTTATAATGGCTTGACAGTAATATTTAAATAAAAAACTCAAATTATGTTATCATCAGCATTTATAAAAAGTGTCACGTAGGTCATCTTAATTCAATGTTTAGAAATTCTACTGACTTTTGTTTAATATATACAGACTAAAATAAATTTGGTACAAATACAGTCGACACATGATTTGTCGTCAGGTATAGTAACGGTCAGAAATCCGGATCCTTACAAACGTTTAAATTTTGCATGCATAGATGATCAGTAAAGCTTTTACCGAAAACTAAAATGGTATTATATTAAAACCATATTTTTAAATATTTAGATAATCTTATAAGTATGAACTTGATATCACAAGTTACAGGTAAATGCAAAATTACAGACATTTTCTTAGGTTATTTAAAAGTAATATAATATACAAGTGTGTAATAAATATTGAATTATTTCAGATAATTTTCATATGATTTATCAATTATGCTAGAAATAGTTTTGTGTTATACTCAAATTCTAAAATATTGTACATCATATGCAGCAATATTTTTTGTAACTCGTTAAAATTCCCAGAACTTTTGTTATCTAACTAAAAATTGTTCGTTGTAGGTTAAATATTAAAATATTAAAACTCATAATAAATAATTTCCTGCTCGAGGCCTATAATGGGTGATATTTTTTTTACTCAACGATTTTTTAACTTACAAGTAAAGGTCCCGAGGCCGGACCTATCGATTTTGATGAAACTAGAGGGTGACTATGTCGAATAATCGTACTATTTGGGTATTTCAAGAAGTTCTTCTTCATGGAAAATAGCTTAAGACAATTAGAATAACGTAGAAATGAAATTCTCGAATTCAAAATTGAATTTGAGCAACATTGGAGAGGGGGTGAGTCACCCTCTTAAATTACATACTAGTTTATATACACTAATTTTTGCTATTAACACACTGATAGTGGGTAAAATAATGTCACAATAAGTGGTTCTGAAGTTGGACTAAAATGAAATTCTCGAATTCAAAATTGAGTTTGAGCAACATTGGAGAGGGGGTGAGTCACCCTCTTAAATTACATACTAGTTTATATACACTAATTTTTGCTATTAACACACTGATAGTGGGTAAAATAATGTCACAATAAGTGGTTCTGAAGTTGGACTAAAATGAAATACTCGAATTTAAATTGAGTTTGAGCAACATTGGAGAGGGGGTGAGTCACCCTCTTAAATTACATACAAGTTTACATACACTAATTTTTGCAATTAACACACTGACAGGGGGTAATAATGTCACAATAGATGGTTCTGAAGTTAGACTATCGTATGTAAGGTTTTTATTAGGTTTCGTTATTTTAGGTTAGGTTATGTAATTGTCGGTATCGATAATTTTCGATAAGGAAAACTATAATATCCATTAAAAAAACAAACCTAATAAAGACCTTACATATGATAGTCCAACTTCAGAACCACTTATTGTGACATTATTTTACCCACTATCAGTGTGTTAATAGCAAAAATTAGTGTATATAAACTAGTATGTAATTTAAGAGGGTGACTCACCCCCTCTCCAATGTTGCTCAAACTCAATTTTGAATTCGAGAATTTCATTTCTACGTTATTCTAATTGTCTTAAGCTATTTTCCATTAAGAAGAACTTCTTGAAATACCCAAATTGTACGACTATTCGACATAGTCACCCTCTAGTTAACTACCCCTAGACTTAATATTAGGGCATTGAGCAAAAATAGGTCAATTAGATTTTTTGACGTCGATTTCAAATCTGTAAACAAAATTTTTATATTGTTTATTTTTCACCCCCTTTTTGTGAAATTAACCCACAAATTTTAACCCCCAACCACTCCTGTTGATGTAATATGAACAAATTGCATATAAATAGATAGAACTTTAAAAAAGAGCAATATCGCCAATTTAAACTTTTGCTCTATCTCTTACTGTTTTCGAGATATTTGAAAAATTAAATTTTTACCCCAATTTTTGGAGGGCGATTTCACCCCTTCAAACCGTTTTTCCGCAGATAAAAAAAAATACGTGTCCCTTAGTTTTAGTGTTCTACAATATATTTAAGTTTCATCGAAATCGATAGGTCCGGCCTCGGGACCTTTACTTGTTAGTAAGATTCCACGACGTCGTCATTCTTATACCAAAAGATTCCCTTGTATGAGTCATATGATCATAATTCAGCTAAAATAAACATTTAGATATTGGTTGTTTATTTATTTTTGAATTGATAAAAATTCCTGGAACTAAAAAGATTTCCCAAGGTTAAACACACATATAAAATATTCCCTCGAGGTACAGTCGACACCCGATTCTCGGTAGTACAGTAGCAGTTAGAAATTTGGACCCCAGAGTCCGAAGTTAGTTTTAAAATCTTAACCAGTGTCCAGCACTCGATATAGTGCCCCACAAAATTTATCGCTAGCGGCCGAGTCAAATTTTCGTTTATGACGCAATTAAGCGAGGTTAAAGGCCAAGGTTTGTACGTACACAAAATAAGCACAGTACACTTCAAAAAGTGATCGGACACCTTTTAGTCGGGGGGGTCCACACTTTTGACACAGAAGTGTGCCAAAAATTTAAGTACAGTACGGTGTCAAAAGTTTGAGGCCACCTCCGAGTCAGGGTATTCCCCACATTTTTAACGCGATAGTGTACCACATCTATCAATTTTTAATCTAAAATTTCTGTCTACTAAAATGCAGTCTACGCATGCGTTAGGTTTGGATTCAAAAATTACGTTAGTGCTGGTGGGTAATGGGTTAACACAAATCCAAACTGTGATGACGCATAATGTGCTAAATTAATTTGGCTGCGGGTGATGACTCATCTCTTGGGAATTTCAAGGCCAGCAGTATGTGCGCGTGTGAGGTCAAATGTCAAAGTTTGCAGATCGATACATTTTGATGACTCATCAGTTCGGAATGTGTAGTACCGTAAAGTCACACGATTTCAATCACTGGCAAAAGGGTTCAAGTTGTTTAATCTTGCGGTGGCCCAGAACTGTCATAGCTATACTACGCACTTTCGACTTGTACATGTAGAATATTATCCTGGTTGGATTTTATTATTCTACCCGTTAAAAGAGCCCATTACAATACAATTTTCTACTATATCTTCATAACTGAATCGTTTTGCTCTAGGAAAGTTATACATATGATGTACTTACAGTATTACCTAAACGACAACATAGTTACTGAAACGACTTTCTTTCGGAGGCAGTTCCCATAATTATATCTAACCATACCATTTATCAATTTTCCCTGATTATCTCAAAAATTGTAGGAGATAGGAAAAAACACTTTAGTAGACACAACACTTTATTCTTAAAATGCTTTCGATTGATGACTGGTAGGACAAAAATGTATCTAATATCCATGAGAGTGTTTGCCGAGAATGTCATGTGGATTTGAAATTATTTTCCTATCTTAAGTAGTTACCAAGAAACATTTTTTTTTTAATTTTTACATTTTTTTTTTTAATTATCTCCATAACTACTTAGTTTTGGCCGCCAAGATTGTAGATATCAATTACTTACAGCCTCACTATACCGCTAATATAGTTCTTAAATTAATCCGCTTCGGGGTTCAACTTACCTATACTTATCCGGCTATACCCTTATAACTACATTCTTTTAAAATACCCTTACGTATAACTACATTCTTTTCAAATAAAATAAAACAAGATAATCTTTTAAAATGTCAATATTTCTGTCGTGAAATAACCACGACCACGGTGTTTACGATTTAATTTGTTTCATCTGAAAAGCTAGTGAATAAAAGCGCAGTAGAAATGCGACTTTAGGTATTACACAGACGGACGTATAAATGGATCGTGTAAACGATTAGAAAAAAATATGTATATGTTATGAAAAGACGGTGTGGTTTTTATTCTATGGTTTTGGCGCGTTCTTGAAAAACGCCAAATTCACGTCAAAACAAGAAAGGTAAGCAAAGTGGAAAAATTGATGTAATAATAAAAATGTGTGATTTACCACAAGAAGTGATAAATAATTATTTAAAAATTTATACCGGTGATTATTTGAGGAAGAAATGTGATAATATGAAAAATGAGTGGATTACGGGAAAATTGGATTATAATAAAAATAATAATAATAATAATAATAATAATAATAATAATAATAATAATAATAATAATAATAATAAACGCCCTGTGGGTGGGGGCTTCACTTTGCAGAATTTGCCCACAGTAAGTCCTGCTTGTCGTAAAAGGCGACTAAAAGGACAACCCATTAGGATGGAGAAGTTAAAAAAAGAAAAGCCTCGGAAAAATGCCGCTGCCGGTGGAGCGACCGGGCGCATCAGGGTCACCACTGAATGTGACAGCTTAGATCGCGGTGACGACAGGCTGGGTTCTAGGCAGCCACCTGTCAGCTGTAACAACACCTTCAGCCAAAATGCTACTGCCCTACTTACGGAGCCCCCAACACCTTTGGCTCAGCCGACTTTAAGTGTTTCCTCGGAGCATCCTTTGGGGACCACTAAAGCTGGTAAGAAGCGTGTGCGTATGCAATGGACAGATGAACTGAATGAATTCATCGTACGCACATACTTCAAAGTTACTAGACTTGAAACGGACAAAACTGGTTACCGTACAAAATTACATCAAGAGTTCGCGCACAGCTACCCTCACCTAAGTCGCGTTACTGAACAGAGACTGGCAGACCAAAAACGTGTCATTTTTACCAATAACCTCATCCCTTCCTCCCTCATAAACACCATTAAAACACAAGTCGCACATCAATTTGCTCAAAATGAAGAAAGTCAGGACGACGGCCCACCAGAAATGGAGAGCCCCACACAAAACGACACTCAACAACTTGTCGAGAATGAGCCTGACCACCATGAGACAGCAGTAAATGACACCCTACTGCAAAAGATCGAACTGGAATTTAACACAGCGCTTACTGAATTTGAAGGGACGGACCCCACACATAGGTACTTGTTGCCTAAACAACACACCTCACGTAGATTGGCTGAGATCGTTGAGATATTAAACAATACAATACTGCCTAAACACTTGGAAACATGTGACAATTTTATCGAGTTACACACAGCTATCTATTGTGGAGCCGTTGCAGCTATACGTTGTAACGGGTCCGATGTAACACCACCTGTAGCGTACAACTCGAAGGAACACAAAACTCCTGCCTGGGAAACACGATTGAATAAACGCATCAGCAACATCCGATGCAACCTCGGCAGGATCACCCAATACCAACAGGGTACGAGGTCCAAACGGCTCAACAAATACATACACGACATATTACGCAAACACACAGTACACACACAATACGAGGAACCCAATAAAACACTCACAGAGATCAGAGATACGCTTCACCAAAAATTAACAGCACTAGCGAAGCGCTTACGAAGATATAAGACCAGTACTGAACGCAGACGACAAAACCAAGCGTTCAGCAGAAACGAGAGACGGTTTTATCAGTCTCTAACGAACACGGTAACTGACAGTAATGGTCTACCGGAGAAGAACGCACTCCATAGTTTTTGGGCGAATATATGGTCCAACACCATTGACCATAATGACAAAGCCAGCTGGATCGATACAGAGTGCAGGAATAACGAACATCTTCCGGAGATGCCCTATACGGACATTACTACAGAGGACGTCTCCAGAGCTTTACAGAGATCGCATAACTGGAAGGCACCTGGCATCGACAACATACAAAACTACTGGCTCAAACACTTTACATCAACACACAAGTATCTCGCTGAACACTTTACACTATTTATAAGAACACCAAACCTGACACCGAAGTTCCTAACGCAGGGTATCACATACATGAAATCTAAAAACAGTGATACAAAAAATCCTGCGAATTATAGGCCTATCACCTGCTTACCTACAGTGTATAAGATTTTGACGTCCTGTCTGGCAGAAAAGATCAATGAGCATTGTCAGATTAACACCATACTGACAGAAGAACAAAAGGGATGTCGAAAGAGGTCACAAGGCTGCAAAGAGCAGCTTCTGATTGACTCCGTAGTACTGGAACAAGCGAAAGGGAGAAAACGTAACCTGTACACAGCGTTTATTGATTATAAAAAGGCATTTGATTCGGTCCCGCACTCCTGGTTACGGAGAGTATTGGAGTTGTACAAAATACACCCAAGTATCGTGAACTTCCTTGGAACGATCATGTCCGACTGGCGAACGACCTTACATTTAAGTATTGGTAATGAAAAAACAACAAGCGACCTTATTCAAGTAAGACGCGGCATATTCCAAGGTGACTCATTGAGTCCATTATGGTTTTGTCTCGCAATGAATCCACTTTCTCGCCTGTTAAATGAAACCAAATACGGTTACAATGTAGGTACGCAAACGAATTCGCGCCATACCATTTCACATCTAATGTACATGGATGATATTAAGATCTATGCAGCTACTAAACATCAATTACAGCAGCTGCTGGGACTTTCCAACGAGGTTTCGCGAGACCTCTGTATGGAGTTCGGAATCGATAAATGTCGAACACAATGTCGTTCTGGAGGAAAACGAGATGCGGTCGCATTCGAACTCGAACCAGAGTCTGTTATGCAGCCCATGGACGAGGGAGAGTCGTATCGGTATCTCGGATTCAATCAGGACGAACGTATAGATCACAGCGCTGTAAAACAACACCTGATGCAGCAATACCTAACGCGTGTACGGAGATTACTGAGCACCCACCTTGATGGAAAAAAAACCATCAAAGCAATTAACACCTACGCAGTTCCGGTGCTAACATACTCATTTGGGGTAATCAAATGGACGCCTACGGACTTGACAAACATCGAGATCAAGACCCGCGTCCTTATGACCAAATACAGAATTCATCACCCCCCCCGGAGCGATAGAACGATTGACGCTGCCAAGAGCCGAAGGCGGTCGAGGTCTTATAGACATAAGAAACACGCATAATAAACAGGTTCATAACTTGCGAGAATACTTTTACACCAAAACACACACATCACACTTACACAATGCAATAATCCAAGCCGACAAGGCATACACACCATTAAACCTCTCACACACAGAAATGCCAGATAGTTTTTGCCGTTTGGTCACGAAGGAGGACAAAATTCAGCAATGGATTCGGAAGCCTTTACATGGGAGACATCCACATGATCTTAATCAGAGTAACGTCGACAAAGCAGCGTCGCACGCCTGGTTGAGTCAAGGAAGTCTTTTCCCGGAGACTGAAGGATTCATGCTAGCTATACAAGATCAAGTAATTCATACAAAGAATTACTCAAAATACATACTTCGTGACCCGTCAGTGACATCTGACTCATGCCGGAGATGCCATTCCAAACCTGAAACGATCCAACACATCACAGCTGCCTGTACTCAGCTCGCTCAGTCCGAATACAAACACCGTCACGACCAGGTTGGCAAAATCATATACCAGAAACTAGCGGTTAAGCACCACCTTATAACCGATAAAACACCTTACTACAAGCTCACACCAAAAGTAGTAGCGGAGAATGACTCCTGTAGACTTTACTGGGATCGGTCGATTATTACAGATAAGACCATAAATCATAATCGACCAGATATCACCTTCGTAATGAAAAACACTAAGACAACCTATCTGATCGATATTGCGGTTCCAAATACACACAACTTACAAAAAACACACGCAGTTAAATTGGATAAATACACTGACCTCGCAGCCGAAATAAAACAACAATGGCGAATGGAACATGTCCACATCGTTCCAATAGTGCTCAGTGCCACCGGGGTCATTCCACACACACTACATAATAGTTTGAGCCTCTTGGGTCTCCCAAAATACACATATGTCACTATGCAAAAGGCAGTGATCATAAACACGTGTCGTATAGTACGGAAGTTCCTCAGTAATACGAATCCGACTGCGATACGTGAAAGCACAAGACCTGCTTCTACTCCATCTGAGCCATCTACAATGAGCGAACAATACACTGACACTCATCCTACTGACACACAACACACATACATAAACACACAATACACTAACACTGAAACACAAACACTTAACACACATACAGATCCAGATTCGTCTGATGGAGAGGGAGGATCGACCAACTGCCGCACCATCACTGTTACCGCTCTGGTGCACAATCCTCCCCAACTCAATAACACACAAAGTCCGTCAACCTCTGTACCGTCTAAACGCGCAATTCCAGGAACACCCGATCTTAATGAGCATTTTGATGAACCAGAACACATTTACACCAAGAAACGTAAAATAGAACGACACATCCACACACATACACGAACACACACACAAACACAAACAGTCCTTTCCCTTCCCTCTGTCCCTAATCCTACCTATTCTCTGAGGACATGAAAACGAACTAGGCTTTCACAGCCGTCTGTCATTGAGCCAACATCTACGCTCCCACAAAAGTCTCGTCGTACGAACCAGTGTACACCAAAATAGACGCATAACACCTCGTTTCAAGCAACAACAACAACATTATAAGGAGTGATGTGACAAACCCGTCCGTGAATGTACTACGGTACTTTTACGGATTGGTTTGGCACATTACCCTTCCACAGAGCCTAATACCTTGCATAATGCCGGTATAGGTGAATGTTACCCAGTACTGTCCTACTGAGTAGTGAGCGCCAGGTTGGCGTAAAAGTCTATAATAATAATAATAATAATGCCGGGCATAAATCCAACCCCTCGTCCTCGTCGTGCTCGGCGGTAACTGCTAGCTGGCTAGCAGGCTAACGGGGCACTGGTTTGTTAGTAAATTAAGACAACACAAATCTTTTATCACATATTCACGTTTATTATTGTTGTTTTTGTCCCCTTTGTGTTTTCTGCCACTGAAGGTCCATGGGGCCTCCAACGGTGTTGTTGCAATCCCCACTGTACCACTGGGCGGTTCTAGGCCCCCAGGATTACAGTGGGTTGTCTGTGATATACCAACTGTGATATTATGTTATTTTGTTACCGTTGTTTTTTCTTCTTATTGAGTTTTTGTTGTTCTTTTGCTGATGGAGTCTTTTGGAATTTCCGGCAGCTTTGTTATGATCCCCACTGCATCATCAAGTGGCCTTGGCCCCCGTGACTGCAGTGGGTCATTGTAATAAAATACCTGTGATATCTATTGATTTATTTATTTTGTGTCTTTGTTTTATTGTGTCCTTTTTATGCCACCCGAGGCCCTCTACACCGAAGGTGGCATAGTCATTGTTGAATTATGCTCACTGGAAGGTTGCCAACGACCTCCGGTGATGTAGCTGTCGATTGTCCTTTTTTTTTCTACCTTTTGTCATATATTCACTGCGCTTCATGGCTCGGTCTGATTGGGAATATGTGATTTGCCCAGCAACACTGGATTTTCTGTTAAATCTAGTGTTGCACGATTGTTTCTCTGTACACGAGGACAGGACACTCATTGCTTTTACTACGTCCTGTCCCGACCGAGCATATTTATGGGCCCTGGGATGGCAGGGCCTCACCGTTGGTATTTTGTTTTTAACGTGTTTGTTTGTCCTTTGTCTATTACATCTATGTGTCCCTGTCCTTTAGTGTGTTTTATTTTTCTTGTGTGTATGGCGGCGCATGCCCGCCGCTGGCGATGCCGCCGGGTACTGCTGACCGCGCCATCCACCGGCAGCAGTATCCCAATTTAAAAAAAATAATAATAATAATAATAATAATAATAATGCCGGGCATAAATCCAACCCCTCGTCCTCGTCGTGCCCGGCGGTAATTGCTAGCTGGCTGGCAGGCTAACGGGGCCCTGGTTTGGTAATAAATTAAGACAACACAAATCATTTTATTTACACATATTTTCGTTTATTACTGTTGTTTTTGTCCCCTTTGTGTTTCTGCCATTGGAGGTCCGTGGGGCCTTCGACGGTGTTGTTGTAATCCCCATTGTACCACTGGGCGTTTCTAAGCCCCCAGGATTACAATGGGTTGTTTGTGATATACCAACTGTGATATTATGTTATTTTGTTATCGTTGTTTTTTCTTCTTGTTGAGTTTTTGTTGTTCTTTTGCTGATGGAGTCTTTGGAACTTCCAGCAACTTTGTTATAATCCCCACTGCACCATGAAGTGGCCTTGGCCCCCGTGAGTGCAGTGGGTCACTGTGATAAAATACCTGTGATTACTACTGATATATTTATTTTGTGTTCTTGTTTCATTTTGTCTTCTTTATGCCACCCGAGGCCCTCTACACTGAAGGTGGCATAGTCATAGCTAAATTATACTCACTGAAAGGTTGCCAACGGCCTCCAGTGATGTAACTGTCAATTATCCTCCTTTTTATCTTTTTTCATGTATTCACTGCGCTTCATAGTTCGGACTGACTGTGAATATCTGATTTGCCCAGCAACACTGGATTTTCTGTTAAATCCAGTGTTGTATGATTGTTTCTCCGTACACGAGGACAACACTCATTGCTTTTACTACGTCCTGTCCCCACCGAGCATATTTATGGGCCCTGGGATGGCAGGGCCTCACCGTTGGTACTTTGTTTTTATCGTATTTGTTTGTCCTTTGTCTATTACATCTATGTGTCCCTGTCTTTTTGTGTGTTTTATTTTTCTTGTGTGTATGGCGGCGCATGCCCGTCGCTGGAGAGGCCGCCGGGTGCTGCTGACCGCGCCATCCACCGGCAGTAGTACCCCAATTTTAATAAAAAAAAAATAAAATGATAATAATAATAATAGTAATAATAATAATAATAATATATAATAATAATAATATATAATAATAATAATATATAATAATAATAATATATAATAATAATAATAATATATAATAATAATAATAATAATAAGGTGAATTATTAGAATCCAACTGCAGGTAAAATGAAATGAAAAAAATTTTTTTAGCGACAGCCTGCATATAAATTATTAAGAACGAACTAAAAGAAAGAAAATTAATTTTCTTTTCAAAGAATTTTCTTTCTTTTAGTTCGTTCTTAATAATTTATATGCAGGCTGTCGCTAAAAAAAAAATTTTTTTCAATAATAAGGTGGTTTGGCGTACCGCGTATCCAAATCACTAAGGTGGTTTGAGGTACTTATAACTGTTCCCTTTGGCACCCGTGGAGGAGAATATCCCTCATTGGTGTCGAGGATGCTAAAAGGGTCCCCAGGGGTAAGTTATGCGCAATATAGGAATCTCCGGGTTCTCTTAGCCTCTGACTACCCAAGATCGGTATCCGCGGCGAAGAGTCGCATCCTTCTCGAGGTGCCACCGTTGTTAACAAAAGATGCCGCTCTAGAGGAATAAACCTCGATAATAAATCCGTTTGTGTTCCAGGGGTTTGTTGTAACACCTGATTGCCTCGGTGGTCTGGTGCTATGACAATACGGGAAGTAGCGCTCCCGGGCTCCCCGAGCTAAGGCCTGGTGCTGCCTAAGTACCAACCCTTATGCGTGCGAGTCAACCAGCGTGGAAATGGTTGTCCCTGGACCGGGCTAACTACCCCTAACAGGTATTCAATAGTTCCAAATAAACGAACTAGAAAGGCTGGTCGCGTCGCGGGTCTCTCGGGTGGACCCGCAGAAAAAGACGGATCCAGTCAGGTTTCATCTTCTCGTCTCGTGCGCCTGGTGTGGACGGATAGCTGAAGGAGAGATTTGCTCACGTGCCGCGCACAAAGTGAGCCAAATAAGAGAGGGTACATGGCAAGGATGCACGCCATATGGTGCCGGATGCATCCCGAACACTCAAATTTAACACCACAAAACCTGCGTGGCCATGTAGCCCGAATCATTAAACATACCTACCGGACAAGACAATAATCGAGAAGCTCGCGAAGAAGCTAGGGTTGCTGAAACTGCGGTGGTGGAGGTTGAACAGGATTCTGCGGTCAACGGTGAGAGCTCGACCAATAACGTCATGGAGCGGGATCAACCGGTAACTTATGGTGAGAGCATAGTTACTGAGGCCCAGACGAACTTGTTAAATCAATCCAACACAGATACTGTGTTAGAGTCTAACGCCAGAATAAGCTCAACTCGCACACAGAATGATGCCGATGTGAATAAATCCCTTTCTGTCTCAGACAGTTTAAGAAAACAATTTCGCGAACTTCTCGACACCGATTTAGACTTTGACAAACGACCACGTCCCAAATACCGACGGATGTATATAAAGGGCGAACAACTGACCCTACTAAACGAAAATTTGGACGATAATCTGTCTTCATCCAGTGATCTCACCGATGTCGACAACGCAGTATATGCAGCGATGCATGTCCTGACCCCATGTACTAAGCAGCAAAAGACTGCAGAGGAGAAGGCACGTATTCGTATTAAACAAATTGACACCAAGGTGAGGGCACTACGACAGCTGGTATCGCATATCCAATATGTGATAGAATATATTCAGACCAGCAGGCGTTTTACGCGAAAGGTACGGGCTTTTGCCAGAGAACTAAGGTACCGCTATCACACAATCAATTTGGGCAATCTGTTGACCATCAAACAGACACATTTGGATAACATGCGCGCATTGGCCCTGGCCAAGAAGAAATTAGCCCGGCGTGAACGGTGCATTCGTGAAAATAAGATCTTTAAATCGAACCCTTCACGCCTGTTAGCACCAAAAAATCCTGTCGTGGAGCAACCGCCGACGGTCGACGCAATAGAAGATTACTGGCGGGGGATATATGAGACGACTAAAGAGACTGACTTGGACTGTATTCCCATCAGCCAGTTTAGATGGTACTGCAAACAACAGCTGGGCAAAGTGCCATCTCATACCATTATAACATCCATTGATAAAGAGGAAGTCGAACTTGCTTTCAAGGGGGAAGAACGGTTCTAATACCGAAAAAAGGAGACCTATCACAACCACAGAACTACAGACCGATACGTGCCTGAAAACTGTGTATAAAGCGTTCACTTCCATCCTATATGAACGCATCTTGAAGGCGATTGAACCAGTGTGGAGTTCGATCTATGAACAACGAGGTTCAAAAAGAGGAATGTCGGGTTGCAAAGACAACTTGCTGGTCGACAGATGTATCTGTCAGGACGCTAGACAGCACAAACGCAACCTGAGCATGGCCTGGGTGGACTATCGGAAAGCATTTGACACAACGTCGCATGAGCTCATTATCTATTTGCTCCATTGTCTGCGAGTCCATCCCGACATTAAATGTATTGAACACCTGTTGCCGCTCTGGAAAACAAGGTTCACAATAACATCCGATGAACGCGTTGTGTCAACGGAGTTGGTGACATACAAGCGAGGCGTATACCAAGGAGACAGCCTCAGCCCACTTTTGTTTTGCATCTCGTTGTTGCCCCTGCCAATCAGCCTCAGGGATGAACCCGGCTACTTGTGTGGCCCGGTAGGAATTCGCGAGCATAAAGTCACGGATGACTTAAAACTGTATGCTTCGTCAGAGAGTGATCTCAACTGCGCTCTAAAATTAACACACGAATCACGCACGCGTTCGGTATGGAGTTCGGACTGGACAAATGCGCGGTGGTGCACTGTAAGCATGGCGTAGTTCCCAATTTTGATTCACACGCCCAATTAGTGGATGGAAGCATCATAGAACATCTTGATGAAGGAGCGACCAATACGTATCTTGGTGTTGGGGAAAGTCACATCCAGGACGTGCAGAACATGAAGGCCGCCTTAAGTAGTAGATATAAGCGCCTTCTCCGACAAATTTGGAGTGTTGAATTGTCGGCGAAGAATAAGACCAGCGCTACAAATATGTTAGCCATACCCATCCTTTTATATACTTTTGGCTCAATTAAGTGGAATGTGAATGAATTGGAGGAACTAGACCGGGACACGCGTAAAGTTATGAACATCAATCGTAGTTTGCACCCACGCGCATCGACACAACGACTTTACCTCCCACGAGACCAGGGGGGGAGGGGCTCCTGTCAGTCGAACGTTTACATGATCGTATAGTCTTAGGTACAGCTTGTCGTGTACTTAACAGTTCAGACCCGCTATTGTAGCTCATCAGGGATCACGAGCTTGCTGGCGTAGGCGCATTTTTATTCACAGCAGCGCAACATGCCGCCGATATTTTGGGCTTAGCCTTCGATCCACGTAATCGGGACGGTGATGATAACATTCTTTCACTATCACAGTCGCGCCAAAAGTCCGCAATCAAGAGAGCCGAGCAACAACACCTGCTCAATAAACATCGCGACAAAGTTCACCAGGGTATGTTCTATCGTCACATTGACAACCTTGGCCTTTCGAGCGAACTTACTTGGGCTTTCTTGAGAGCTAATGGACTTAAATCGGAAACGGAGGGCTTTATCATGGCAGCTCAAGATGGAGTGTGGAACACATTAACACACCAAAAATATGTGATGGGTAATAAAGGGGTTTCGAGTACCTCGTGTCGGGCATGCAAAGCATACCCGGAAACTTTAATACACCTGACTTCAAGTTGTTCTTGTTTTGCTAAATCCAGCTATATCCATCGCCATAATGCAACGTTGCGTGTGCTCTGCTTTTATCTTCGTTATCATTACGAAGTTGACAAAACACCAGTCTTGCCCTACGATCCTGCGGAAGTGGAATCCTTCGTTGCCAACCAAAAGTGCAAGATCTTTTGGAACATGGCGGTTGCAACTACCAGGCAATTGAGCGCTAATAAGCCTGATGTTGTGCTCCAAGATTGAGCATCTCAGACTATGTATGTTATCGAGTTCTCTCCTCCGGCGGAAACTAACATAGTCGAAACGGAGGAGCAAAAAAGGATTAAATATCAAGATCTAATACACGAACTGCGACAACTGTACCCGGGCTATACTGTCCACTTGATCGTACTTATAATCGGATGTCTGGGGGGTATGCATAACTCCTTTGTGCGCAATTTAAATATCATTCCGGCTTGTAGATCTCACGCCAACATGTTAGCGGCGTCAAAGCAAAAAGCAGTTATTATCGGGACGCTCCGCACGCTTCGGTCGCACGAGACGACCTTCTCCGGGAGTTCATGAACATCTTTGAACGCCCATGCCCCGTTTAGAGCGGGTCCTCAAATCTCCCAATGTTATGGTTTTGCAGCGAGGTTCGGGGATTTATTAGGTAGGGAAGATCAGGAAGGGGATGCTGTATGACGGATATTACGTACCTAACCTAGAAGTACCTGACCTGGTACGCTGCACGGACACTTTTTCCTCCGCCTGGGGGTTTTTGAAGTGCAGTCGCGTTTTTTTCGTTAAATTCTCAAATAATAATAATAATAATAATAATAATAATAATAATAATAATAATAATAATAATAATAATAATAATAATAATGCTGGGTATAAATCCAACCTCACGTCCACGGCGTGCCTGGTGGGCGCTAGCTTCGGCTAGCTGGCAGACGAGGCTCTGGTTAGTTAATAAATAGGACGATCACAGATCCTTTTAACACATAAGTTTTGTTATTGTTTGTTGTCCCGTGTTTGTGTTTTTCGGCCGCTAGGGGCCCTCGGGTTCCCAAAGGTGTTGTTAGTATTCCCGTTGCATCACTGAATGGCTTCGGACTTTCGGGGTGCAACGGGCTCTCTGTGATATTTGAGCTGTGATATTGTATCTGTGATATTTCGTTGTTATTTTATCGTTATTTATCTATATTGTTGAATTTTGTTTTGTCCCCTTCTAATTGAGATTCTTGGAATCTCCATTAACGTTGTTATAATCCCCATCGCATCACTAGGTGGCTCCAGGCTCCCCTCTAGTGCGATGGGTTACTGTGATATTTCTTGTTTGGCTCTGTTTTTATTTTTGTTTCTTATCTGTGATATTTTGTTTTGCCGCTGTAGGCCTGTTGTTATGGGTCTACAGCGGTATTTTCTTTTAACTCCATCTTGCATCACTGGTCGGCCTGTGGCTTCCCAGTGACGCAATAAGTTCTTCTGTGATACCTTTTTGTGATACTGCTGATTTTGTGACTACTGTGATATTTATTTATTTTTGAGTTTGTCTAGTCAGGTTCCTCCACCCCGAGGCCCTTTACACCTCGGGGGAGTTTCATCGTTGGTTTTCAGTCCTTGGTGCCCGGACGTTCTGGCTAGTACTTAGCGTACCACCACCAAGGACTGTCCGCTCTTTATGAAGCCCTGGGATGGCAGGGCTCATCGGTGAATTTTATTATGTGTATGTTTGTCCATTGTCTAGTGCATTTATGTGTCCCTGTCTTTACGTGTTGTTTTTATATATATCGTGTGTGGCGGCGCATGTCCTTCGATGGCGATGCCGCCGGGTGCTGCTGACCGCGCCATCCACCGGAAGCAGTACCCCAATTTTAATTTAAAAAAAAAAAAAATAATAATAATAATAATAATAATTCCCATCGTTGGCGATGCCGCCGGACACTGCTGACCGCGCCATCCACCGGCAGCAGTGCTCCAATTTATATATAAAAAAATAAAAAAATAATAATAATAATAAATTACAGAAGCTGCTGGGACTTTCCAGGGAAGTTTCGCGAGACCTCTGCATGGAGTTCGGGATTGACAAATGTCGAACACAATGTCGTTCTGAGGGAAAACGAGATGAGGTCGCATTTGAACTCGAACCGGAGTCTGTTATGCAGCCAATGGACGAGGGAGAGTCGTACCGGTATCTCGGATTCAACCAGGATGAAGTATAGATCACAGCGCTGTAAAAGAACACCTAATGCAGCAATACCTAGCGCGTGTACAGAGATTACTGAACACCCACCTTGATGGAAAAAAACCATCAAAGCAATTAACACCTACGCAGTTCCGGTGCTAACGTACTCATTTGGGGTAATCAAATGGACGCCTACGGACTTGACAAACATCGAGATCAAGACCCGCGTCTTTATGACCAAATACAGAATTCATCATCCAAAAGCAGCGATAGAAAGACTGACGCTTCCAAGAGCTGAAGGGGGTCGGGGTCTTATAGACATAAGGAACATGCATAATAAACAGGTTCATAACTTACGAGAATACTTTTACACCAAAACACACACATCACACCTACACAATGCAATAATCCAAGTCGACAAGGCATACACACCATTAAACCTATCACACAGAGAAATGCCAGATAGTTTTTGCCCCTTGGTCACGAAGGAGGACAAAATCCAGCAATGGATCCGCAAGCCTCTACATGGAAGACATCCACATGATCTTAACCAGAGTAACGTCGACAAAGCAGCGTCGCACGCCTGGTTGAGTCAAGGAAGTTTTTTCCCGGAGACTGAAGGATTCATGGTGGCTATACAAGATCATGTAATTCATACAAAGAATTACTCGAAATACATACTTCGTGACTCGTCAATAACATCTGACTTATGCCGGAGATGCCATTCCAAACCCGAAACGATCATCACAGCTGCCTGTACTCAGCTCACTCAGTCCGAATATAAACACCGTCACGACCAGGTTGGCAAAATTATATACCAGAAACTAGCAGTTAAGCACCATCTTATAACCGATAAAACCCCTTACTACAAGCTCACACCAAAAGTAGTAGCGGAGAATGACTCCTGTAGACTTTACTGGCATCGGTCGATTATTACAAATAAGACCATAAATCATAATCGACCAGATATCACCTTCGTAATGAAACAAACTAAGACCACCTATCTGATCGACATTGCGGTTCCGAATACACATAACTTACAAAAAACACACGCAGTTAAATTGAAGGAATACACTGACCTTGCAGCCGAAATAAAACAACAATGGGGAATGGAACATGTCCACATTGTTCCAATAGTACTCAGTGCCACCGGGGTCATTCCACACACACTACACAATAGCTTGAGCCTCTTGGGTTTCCCAAAGTACAGATATGTCACTATGCAAAAGGCAGTGATCATAAACACGTGTCGTATAGTACGGAAGTTCCTCAGTAATACGAATCCGACTGCGATATGTGAAAGCACAAGATCTGCTTCTACTCCATCTGAGCCATCTGCAGTGAGTGAACAACACACTGACACTCATCTTACAGACACACAAACACATACATAAACACACAATACGCTAACACTGAAACACAAACACTTAACACACATACAGATCCAGATTCGTCTGATGGAGAGGGAGGATCGACCAACTCCCGCACTGTCACTGTTATCGCTCTGGTGCACAATCCTCCCCAAGTCAATAACACACAAGGTCCGTCAACCTCTGTACCATCTAAACGCGCAATTCCAGGAACACCCGATCTTAATGAGCAATTTGATGAACCAGAACACATTTACAACAAGAAACGTAAAATAGAACGACACATCCACACACATACACGAACACACACACAAACACAAACAGTCCTTTCACAAACATAACAAACAAACACAAACAGACCCAGTGTACACCAAAATTGACGCATAACATCTCGTTTCAAGCAACAACAGCAACAATATAAGGAGTTATCTGACAAGCCCGTCCGTGAATGTACTACTGTACTTTTACGAATTGGTTTGGCACATTACTCTTCCACAGAGCCTAATACCTTGCATAATGCCGGTATAGGTGAATGTTACTCAGTACTGTCCTACTGAGTAATGAGCGTGTCTGATTAAGCTCCTTGAACTCTTTAGGTACCGCATTATAAATATAAACGATCATATTAATGATGGAGTTTTGAACAACAGCTTTGGTTGTATTTATATTTCGGATTTTTTTTCGATTTCTTGTATTATAGTCATGATTGAGGTATAAACCTTCAAACTCAGTTGGATTATTTTTTAAAAATTTGGTACATTCGTATAGAAATATAAACCAGATAGGGTATCATATAAATGGGGTGAGATTTTTTTAAAGATACGGAACTGCAGCTGAACTTGACGTGTATAGGGTATCTTCAGCCATCTTATTTCTTCCATTACTGGTTGGTAAAATCGAATTCTAAACTGTAGTTCTGGCGCAATATTCAATTTAAAAAATATGACTTAGTGAACAATCTCACCCCCGATGATCAATTTCACCCCAGATGACGGTATCGATAAGTTTCGATAACGAAAAGTAGGTTTTAACAATCACAATACGTTGGAGTGGAAGAGCTATAACAGTACGGCGGTACACTACGTCGTCAAAAGTATGGGGACACCCTGACGCAAAGTATACCCACATTTTTGACACGGTAGTGTACCATAGTATTAAGTATATTACGGCGTCAAAAGTGTGGACACACCTTGAGTTAGGATTTTCCCATACTTTTGACAACGTAGTGTGCCGCCGTACTGTCATAGCTCTTCTACTCGTTTGGAATATTCATAACTTACTTCATTTAAACCTTCAAAAATTTCGTTATTTTTTTGTTACGATCTGCCGTTACTTACGATCAAATTTCAGAATAACGAAAAATATGAAGAAGTGTTGATATAAGAAATTGACCTGTTACGTAGGTGCGGGATTATTTAAATGTGATTTGTGCTAAAATCAAAGCTTTTTAATAAGTGCGCCATCTTACACGACCGGTCGTGTAAGAGTGCGCATTTCCCATTTTGTGAATTTTTTATAATAACTCGATCGGTATTGAATTTATAATAAAAATCCTTTATCACGGCGTTAAATAATTACTAAGGTACTACAATAAATACAATTTGCTTCTATAACATTTTCCGTTATTTTTTTATAGTCATCTAAATATTAAGTGCGCCGCCTTACACGGCACTACTCTATCCTACTATGTTTGTATGCTCTGCTAATTAAGATTTAAATTTTCTGTAATATTTAAAAAATAATTATGAAAATGTTTAGCAATTTGATATGGACCCATATTTGGTTCATCATTTATTGTTAATGAGTGCGTATTTACTAATTTTTTATATTTATTTTGATTTACAAGATCCCATAAGTATTTATTATTGTTATCAGACTTGACTTTTCTTCAAAATAATTCATTTTAGCTGTTTTTGTAATCCTTTTGATATTATTTTTGAATTCACTATATTGTTTTCTGATACTGTTTTGGTGTTCCGAATTATTTAGTTTAAAATCATTATATTTAATGTAGTCATATAAATCACGTTTTTGTTTTAAAAGGCTTTTTATTTCATCAGTTATCCAAGATTTTGTGGCATGATCAATTAAATTAATAAATATGCGAAACATAGTATACTTTGAGTTTATAAAAATATTAAAAACAAAATAATGATTGTTAATTTTTTCAGTAAATAAAAATCTTTCTAAAACGAAACAGATATTTTTTTATATGTGGTTTATTCATTACGTATCCACATATTTGGTGACACCCGTTTGTAAAGGACACAATTAAATGAATTTACAAGCAAGTGTAGTATTATTTCTGGTATTTTTTTACATATATTCGCATAAAATGTCGGAAGATTCAAACGAACCGAATACCATGGACCGAACACTACAAACAGTACAAATAACACTGTAAATGAAATTGTGAACAGCGTTCGGGTCAAAGTGTCACCATTTTGGCCGGAAGATCCAGCATTATGGTTTGCACAACTGGAAGGACAATTCGCACTGGCAAATATTAATACAGATTTGACGAAATATAATTATGTAATTTCAAATCTAGATTTCAAATTTGTAGCAGAAGTTACAGATATTGTGAAAAATTCTCCTGCCAGTAATAATATGAAAAAATTAAAAAGGAATTGATCAATCGCTTATCGGCATCACAGAAACAGCGTGTACGTCAATTATTAGCACACGAAGATATTGGAGACCGTAAGTTATCGCAGTTTTTAAGACATTTACAAAACCTAGAAGGTCCGAATGTACCCGATGATTTCGTACATTCCCTGTGGTCAAGTCGACTGTCAACAAGTATTCAAGCGGTTATCGCGTTCCAAACAACAAGTAACTTAGATGACTTAGCGAAATTGGCTGACAACATTAATAATGTAATCGTACATGCTCATGTTCAACAAGTATCCGTGACTTCCTCAAACTCCGAAATTAATGAATTAAAACAATGCATCGCTGAACTAACACCGCAAGTAGCAGTGTTATTGACATCGTCGCAGTCTCATTTTAAAAGAAAAAGACACTCATTTAATCAACGTCATCGATCCCGTAGTCGCTCTTCCGACGCTGCTACTGGCCACTGTTGGTACTATCGGAAGTGCAAGAACAATGCTACCAAGTGTTGTCCACCCTGCACGTTTACGGGAAACGAGAAGGGCAGTCATTAATGGCGGCTGATGATGGCTGTCAAACACCTGTGCGCCGCTTGTTTGTAATCGATCGAAATACTCTTGCACAGTATTTAACAGACACCGGTTCAGACTTATGTGTTTATCCTTATAAATATTGTAAAAATATGCGCCTTAAAAAAGTAATTATGAATTTTAAGCAGCAAATGGTTCGGTTATTAGCACATACGGTTGCATAAATTTTACCTTAAACTTCGGTTTACGTCGTGCGTTTCATTGGCGTTTCGTAATCGCAAACGTAACAAAACTATTATTGGTATAGATTTTCTGTGCTTTTATAATTTGCTTGTGGATGTTAGAAGTAATCGATTAGTTGACAATACAACGTTACTTCAAACTGACGCTAAACCTGCTATTTCTTCTGTATGTTAAATTAAAACTGTTGTAGGAACTTCACGTTACCACAAACTGCTTACACAGTTTCCTGAAATTACAAGGCCTGCTGGAGAACCTGCTACTCGTGAGGTAAAACATAAGACGCTCTGCTACATCAGAACGACGCCTGAACTACCCGTATTCAGTCGCCCGCGTAGATTAGCACCGGATCGACTACGCAGAGCTAAACGCGAGTTTGAGGATATGGTGAGGCTAGGTATAGCAAGTAGATCGGACAGCGCTTGGGTAGCGCCACTACAACTGGGTCCCAAAAAAGATGGCACAGACCGACCATATGGTGACTATAGAGGCGTCAATGCTAGGACAATACCGGATCGATACCCAGTACGTCACATTGCCGATTTTTCTCATAACCTGCACGGCACAACAGTCTTCAGCAAAATTGATTTGCTACGTGCTTACCATTTGATATCCGTGAATCCAAGGGATATCCCGAAAACAGCTATTACAACTCCATTCGGACTTTTTGAATTCCCATTCATGAGTTTCGGATTGAGAAACGCTGCTCAAACTTTCCAGAGGTTTATGAACGAGATCCTAAGAGACCTAGATTTCACATTTCCCTATATCGATGATATCCTCATAGCATCGCACGATCACAATGAACATATTTCTCACCTTCGACAAGTGTTCAAACACCTTCGAGATCATGGAGCTGTTACTAATACTTCGAAAAGCGTGTTCGGTGTTCCAGAGATTGAATTCCTTGGCTACCTAGTTACAACTGAAGCGACACGTCCAGATCAAGAAAAAGTGAGCGTCATTCAAAATTTCCCCAAACCAAATACCGTTAGAGAGTTAAGAAGATTTCTAGGTATGATTAATTTTTACCGAAGATATTTACCAAATGCTGCAAAAATCCAAGCACCGCTACACCAACTTTTCGCCGGTCCCAGTGTAAAGCCAAATACGCCAATTTCTTGGACAGTTGGACTGGAAAAATCATTTAAGCTATGCAAAGAAAATCTCTCTAGTGCACCCATCTTGCGACTGATGTGGCATGATCAAGTAAGTTAATAAATATTCGAAACATAGTATACTTTGAGTTTATAAAAATATTAAAAACAAAATAATGATTGTTAATTTTTCAGTAGGGATGACCGGAGTAATTGTGAATGGATTTTCATGAACTGAGAAAAAAGCGTTGTTTTAAGTATTTTTTATTTTATATATCACATTATGGTTGACTTATTTTTAATTCTACATTATTCAGGATGCACCACATAAATTTTGAGAAAATTCGTATGAAAAACAAAAATTTTATAAGCCATTCGCATTTCCCCGGTGCGGTTTTGCAAATCTTATGAATTTTGGGGTAAAAGTGAATGCCATCAGAAAAATTATTTAGAAAGGATTACAAGAGAAGTGAGGTACATCAGAGTAAAGCCCAACTCAAATTCTTCACATTTACCCCACTTTCAAATTTTTCATCGTTAGCGGTCACAATTTCTCTTTGTTTAACAAAAACAAGAAAAATAAGACTTTTTCAAGGAAATACATTTAGCTTGCATGAATAAAAAACAACAATCTGTTTGGTCTAATACTGTAAATGAAAAAAAAAAAAAATGGTTTTATGTTCATCCTACTGCCCTTGGTCACTCACAGAGACATTGAGAATAAGTAATTTTTCTGTTTTTTAATTTTTCTGTCTTTTTTTAAGTTGTTATTGGGTAAGGGAGCACAGCAATGATTTCGTAGATTGATACACAAAACATATCGCTCTTTACACATTTTTTTTTTTGTATTGTTTGTACAACGGAAACTTGCACAATAATGTCACCACTATCTTTATCAACATTTTCAACTCCGAAGTGGACATTTTTAACTGACATTTTTGACTGAATGGGGGCATTTGTGAATGACGTTCACAGTTACCCCACAATTTTAAAATCATGTGGTAATTGTAAATTGGTAATAAATTGTCCAGTTTCTTTAGCAGTTAATAAGGAACCCTGTCAGGGTTTAGACTACTTCTTTAGAAGTACTTTTAACCATTTCTTACCTTTCAAAAAATAAAATATATTAAAAAAAATTTTTTTTGAGGATTGGTCGAAGTAAGATACACAAAATTTTGCAAGGGTTTTTTCAAAATAAAAAAAAAGATACTAATACTTAGAGAATTATTATCAAATTTTAATAGCATTTTAAGAAAGTACAGAAAAACATACTAAGATTTGATTTTTAACAATATTAATGTTATTTTAGAAATTATAGGCGCCGTTCACAATTGCCCCAATTAACAATTACCCGGGTCAACCCTAAATAAAAATCTTTCTAAAACGAAACAGATATTTTTTTTTATATGTGGTTTATTCATTATGTACCCACAAATTTTTATTATTATATTCCGGCCTTATTTTAACGTTGTGTACGGGAAAACTAATATCAATATAATATTGTATTAAAAATGTTGATGTGTTTATTTCGGAAAACGTAATGTACCTCGCTAAACAATGTAGTTAAGTTGCCAAGTGATTTTTAACTTCGACTTGATGTACGATTAAATGGATTCAATCGCACAATTATTTGATGACTCCTTTTGAAAATTGCCTGAAAATGTAACAATCTTTTCGATGAGGTATCGAAGTGTTTAATTAGACTTGGATTATTTAAATTAACTCACATACTTTTAACAGGTAAGATGCATTTATTTAATTATTCAAATAAATAAAACAAATTTCACAACAATGCATTTTTTTTATTTATTTTATATCTTGTACATCAGTCGCGCGAAGTAAAACAAAAAGTGATTTTTTTGAACTGCATGTCCTGAGAAAAAAGAGAGGAGAAAATATCCTACATTTTCAGATGACATACTGATTAAATGATAGGTACTTTTTATGTGAGATATTATATTACATACAAATAACTAGAGCCCGGAATGTATAGTGTACTATAAATCATTCTGTCAAAAAATTGAATGTTCTCCAGTAGCGCAAAAACAAGTATGAGGGATTAAAAAATGAAAATAAACTGTAATTTCAAAATTATAATCATTTACAAATTTTAATTGTTATTATGTAAATGCAAAGAAAAATGATACTTTCAGTGAAGTGTAGCACACCTTATTAACATAATAATTTTCAACAAAACAGTAGTCGATGCTGGCTAGATGCCTAGATGTTAGTTGCAACTAATAATTAAAACCATTGAAAAAAATATTTTTTTGCAACTAATGACTGAAAAATTCAACTATTAGTATTAATTAATAAGTAATTTAGTTTTTGGTTGTAGTTGTAAGTTATATTATGTATGAAGTTTATTGAAATTATTGTAGAAGCAAAAAAGGCAGGAAAATATTTTATCTTTCGATTATTTATTGAACATAAGAACGTAATAAACAAACATGAGTAACGATATAAAAATTGGATACTATTCGCAATCTGTTTTCGATCGACAGATTCTTATACCGAAAAAAAGTATAATTTATAGTAGATGTTATATGTTTGAAAGAATACTTCCTTTCCTTATATCATCCATTTTGGAAATATTGTTATTTTCGATGACGAAAAGTAGGTTTTAACAGTCGCCATATGTTTGGAATACCCACAACTTGCTTCGCTTGAGCCTTCAAAAATTTCGTTAATTTTTCGCTACGATGCACCGTTTACGAGATATTTACGATCAAAAGTTCACGATTACGAAAAGTAACGAAATGTAACTTTTTTTAAATATTTTGTTGTTGACCAAGTCAGAGGGACTAATAGACCCTATATTAAACATTTATAACCGATTTATGATAAGTAATTCGTTATGGATAATTTTCGATAACGAAAAGTAGGTTTTGACAGTCCCAATATGTTCGGAGTACCCCCAACTTGCTTCGCTTAAGCCTTCAAAAATTTCATTATTTTTGAGCTACGATGCACCGTTTAGGCGATATTGACCATTAAAGTTTACGATTACGAAAAGTAACGATTTGTAATTTTTTTAAAAATACACTATCGTTGACCAAATCAGTGGGACTAATGGAGCCTAAATTAATCAATTATAACCAGTTTATGATAAATAATTCGTTATCTTTGCTAGTTCTCGAACAGAACATTCTAAAACTTGTGTTATATTCAATAATCCTTCTAATAGTGATTTTGTTTTTTCGACATCTTTATTAATTTTCGAATAGAAATTTTTGACAAATTTTTCCACCTGTGTTCAACTTGTTTTTCGATGATTAAACAAATGGTGAAGTAGATTTTTCGATATCTTTGCTGATTTCCATATAGAACATTCTCGAACTTTCGTCAAATTTCGCTACGTGGATCCTTTTTCAATAACTAATTCGATGGTGAAATCAAGTTTTGGGTATCTTATCTGATTTTCAGATAGAATATTCTAGAACTTCTGCCGAATTTCATTATTTGGTCACTTCTCTAATGAACAACTTGATGATGATGTCAAATTTTCAAGAATTTTTCTGATTTCCAAAAAGAATATTCTAGAACTTTTGACGAATTCTGCTGTTTGGACACTCTTTTGATGTCTAATCCAATGGTGAAGTCGGTTTTTGAATATATTTTATATTTTCCTAATAGAATTTTCTCGAACTTTTGCCGAATTCCATTAATTGATCGCTCTTCGATTAAAAATTTGATGTTGAAATCAGATATTAAATATTTTTTCTAATTTCCAAAAAGAATATTCTAGAAATTTTTCTACATATCGGTACTTGGTTACTTTTTCGTTGGTCAATCCATTGATTAAGGATTTCTTATATCTTTCTTGATTATTGATAGAATATTCTAGAACTTATGTCAGATTTCGCTATTCAAGCATCTTTTCGATGATCAACACAGTGGTGAAATCGAATTGTGTAATAGTTTTAATTTATCTATATATTTGTACAAAAAATATCTCCTCATAAAAATTTACAAGACTACGCTCCTCTCAGATATTTTTTTTCAATTTTTGTATGTAATCCAATTTTTTGACAGGTTCATTTATAATTTCAGGGTATGGAAAAAAATTTTTTCTTCAGGTAGTCTTTTACATAACACACATGCAGTTGATCAAATTAAACTGTGTTCATTCGTCGCGCGAGCGATGTTACAAACTTAAATTGAACGACTATATTGTTTATATGAAATTTTATTGTTTTCAAAATAAAATATATTTGTAAAGTACCTCTTTAGCTCCTGTCACATAAACTATAGGGCGCATTTACAAAAAGATTATAAATGTATTTATGAAAAATTGATAAATTATGTGCTTCTAACGAATGGTGAGACGTTTTTTCGGCAATTTTGACAGGATAATTTATGACTTGCACTATAGAATCCGGGCTTAACATATAACATTTATTATTGTTATACAAGTGTCTCAAAACATGTACCTACTCAACTATCAAGTCATTCGATATTTTTGTAAACACATTCAGCGTGACATTTCCATACTTTATAAACTTTAGATTTTTTCATTTCTATACAAAATCATTAAGTAATATTTCTTTTTTGAATGTAGAAGTACAAAAAAATTTGAAAAATTATATTTCAATTTCATTTTTGGTTGGCTCTGCGGATTGTTCCTATTCACTCTTGTATCATCTCTTTTGATTCCAATTTACGATAAAGAACAAATTATATGATTTTTGTTGTCTTTTCAAAAACCAAGGATATTTTCAAAAATTTTTGGAACTGTAATAAAGTGACCATTCTGGCCTAAATTTTAACATATTAAAGAATAGGTACACATGAAACAAATACAAAAAATTACGGTGTGAAGTCTGAATTGCCTATTCGTCCCGATTTATGGTAATTTAGTTGATTGTACTTCTCTCGGGTTCAGTATCAAACAATTTATAAATAACGTTACCTAGTTGACTGGGTAACGACACTACTTTTTATCCAATTGTCGGTCCGACATTATCTTTTTCAAATGCAATTATTTCTTGATATTCAAGGGGCGTGTCTATCTATTTATAACGTACACAGTGAAAAAAATTGTGTTAAAATTAACACATTTCACATGTCCAGAACGGTCCACTCAATTTTTTGTGTTATTTTAACAAAAAGATTTGTGCCAATGATTTAACACACAAGAGGATATACATTTTTTGTTAATTTTTCAGATTTATCAGAGTTAGTTGTTAAAGTTTTTTATTCAGTATTTTATTTCCACTTAAGATATTTGAAAATCATCAAAATTTCTAACGATTTTGTTCATATATTATTACAAATGAGACTCAAAGAACGCAAAGTAAGTCAGTTCTTTGTAAAAATTATTAGTTGTTTCCATATATATGTACCAAAATATATATAATAAAAACATGAGAGTAGTTCTTATTATTAAACAAAACCGAAAAATTATAAGTTTTTTCAGTTATTGACGAATATAGTTTTATTAAACGTTTAAAAATGAAACAATTTTTTTACATTTTAAGGTTATTTTGTTACAGATTCAGTTAACAAAAATCATGTAAGCTTACGAGATTTTATATTATATAATACAATCTCGAGTAAGCTTACATGATTTTTTGTTACTGAATCTGTAAGAAAATAACCTTAAAATGTAAGAAAATTTATTCATTTTTAAACGTTTAATAAAACTATATTCGTCAATAACTGAAAAAAACTTATAATTTTTCGATTTTGTTTAATAATAAGATCTACTCTCATTTTTTTATTATATATATATATATATATATATATATATATATATATATATATATATATATATATATATATATATATATATATATATATATATATATATATATATATATATATATATATATATTGTCAGATATATATTCTAATGTAAGTTAGGTACTTATAGCATTCTTTTGCTCTACACAAATATTGTGTTACTTCCTTGTTCAAAACAGGTTAACATTTTTATTCGGTTAAATCGAAAGGGCATAGCCGGGTAAGATAGGGAAAACGGCCCTTGACGCAAAATTGATTGTTTTTATAGGAAATAATACTTCTTAGCCCCAGATACATTCCTGCCAAATTTCAAACCTCGGAGGCTAATAGTTTATGAATACACAAACAGAAAAAAATTTTCAAAAAAAAATTTTTTTGACGAAATTACTGGGCCGATTTATTTGAGTTTAATATATATTGTGTACCCACCTTAGGCGAAGTAATAAAAAAAAATTAACGTTATATCCCTTCATTATACTAATTTTTTTAAATTGTTAAATTTAAGAAAACTTTTTTTTGGTACTTACGCGTTAGCGACACCCACCATTTTTTGTTCAATAATTTGTCTCTGAGTACTCTATAACATATATTTTTATGGAAAAATTTTAGTTGGTAGAACATAGTAATATTTCAATACAAATGCGTGCCATGTTCGGTACCACATATATTACTAATGTATAAAAAGGACTATAAAGTAAAATATCTACCCTATTTCTAAAATAATATATTTACATACGTTCATAACTACGATAAACTAGTTGAAATTTACAAAAGTCCAACACTATCTGCCGTTTGTATTTTTTTATCAATAAAACAAAATAGACATTGAATTCTCTTTTGTTAGAGTTTTTTCCTTTGTAAGACGTCAAGTGAAACTTTGTTAGCTCATACACCACGTCTTACGATATCAACAATTTCATACAAAGTTTATTAGCTGTCAAAATAGTATACCAGTTGGTCGTTTCGTTGTAATTCCCTATGACCCGTCATCGTGTTAACAAAATAAGACAAACGGCAGATAAAGCAAGACGTTTGTCTAAGTTTGTTTGTCGTAGTTATGAACGTATGTAATTTTATTACAGAAAAAATCCACTTTCTGCACCTCCTTAAGAAGTGCAAAGGACAAAAACATCAAGTGAGAAGGACGAGCTACATATTGCGTACAAATATACACTACTTTCTTCAAGTTAGTTATATGTATATGTAATAACTACAACACGTTTTAGCCGGATTGTTGTTATTACTAGACGTTGTTGAAGTTTTTTTTCGAATTTATTAAGTTAATGTTTATTATTATTAAAGCAATATAACATCTAAGACGTATTATTGTTATTATTGTTATTTTTATTTGAGTAAAGTTTCTAAAACTTATAATTTTTGTTGAATTAGATATAATTTTAATTAGTAAGTGTGCTGACATAATTTTATTGATTTCATTCAAATATTCAGATTCATGGTAAAATTAACCTTGAAAATTATTTTTTCGCAAATTAAAACGTATTTTTTATAAAACGTATTATAACTCAAAATATAAATTTTTTGAGACCGTCACAGAAACTCCAATAACTGCAACTCAGGGGGGAAGAGAACATTTTATTGCATTCCTTAGAGTTCTACTGTGTTTTAGAAATAAGGCAGATGCTTTACTTTATGGTTCTTTTTATACATAAGTAATATATGTAGTACCGAACATGGCATGCATTTGTATTGAAATATTACTATGTTCTACCAACTAAACTTTTTCCATAAAAATATATGTTATAGAGTACTAAGAGACAAATTATTGAACAAAAAATGGTGGGTGTCGCTAACGCGTAAGTGCCAAAAAAAAATTTTCCTAAATTTAAAAATTTAAGAAAGCTAGTATAATAAAGGGATATAACGTTATTTTTTTTTTATTACTTCGCCTAAGATGGGTACACAATATATCGATGTTTAAGTTGTGATAGGACGTAAGTGACGAACATGAAATTGAGACATCACGTATGTTAAGATGCGCGGAGTCAACCTTACAAAATTGAGCTTCTGCATAATACGTGGTGTCAAAAACATTGTTCTTCGTCATTAGTTTTTATAAAAGTACCATTTTTTCTGGATCGATAGATGCGTATTTTTAATATCTATCCATCTGCATAAAAAAAAAATTTCCAAAAAATGTCACTTACGTGCTATCACAACTTAAACATCGATATATTAAACTCGAATAAATCAGCTCAGTAATTTCGTCAAAAAAATTTTTTTTTGAAAATTTTTGTCTGTTTGTGTATTCATAAACTATTAGCCTCGGAGGGTTGAAATTTGGCAGGAATGTATCTGTGGCTAAGAAGTATTACTTCCTATAAAAACAATCAATTTTCCGTCAAGGGCCGTTTTCCCTATCTTACCCGGCTATGCCCTTTGTGTTAATATTTTCATTTAACACAAATACGAAATGTTACATTAACGCAGAGTTGTGTTACTTATTTAACACAAAAATTTTAACCACTGTTTTTTTTTTACGCAGAACACAAATTTTTTACTGTGTAATTGTAACCTTTGGTAATAGTGGTAACGTTTTATTTCAGTTATTCATTTTTATATTATATTGCTCCGCTATTTTGCAATGTCGGTACGCCATTTTGTTTCTAGTTTGTCGCACATTAATAATTTTATCAATCAAAATTATGTCCACTATTGTATTTTACTGTACCTTTTTCCATATACGCTACTGAACTTTTACCTGAACTACTGTGTATATTATATATGTATGTATCAGATCACTTGCGTTCTACACAAACGGGTTGTTATTGTTTGCATCTAATTCATTTATGTGTTTGTAATTTTGTATTTTTTAAATATCAAATATAGTTTATTCCTTCTTTATTTATGTAATGGAACGAGAAGAATGATTTTCTCAAATTTTCCAAATAGTTACTTAAGTTGGTTGTTGTTAGCGCTACCCTGAGTTTGGTCACCATATCCTTCTCACTCCAACCTATTCAGTTTCTAATATTGTTTTCTTTATACTGGTGGGTGGTTCACACTAGCTCGTCTGATGACCTCTGTTGATTATGGAATATTCTAGTAATACGAAAATATACAAATGCGCCACCAATCAGCAACAAGCAGCTTACTGCTCATTCAGCCGTTCGTTCAACCGTTTTGTTTCGTATTTTCGGAGCCGGGCTCAAACATTTTAAACATATAAATATAAAAACACTTAAATATTGAAAAATGTAATTTCAACTGTTAACGTTCATGCAAAATCATTATTTTCTGTCATTAAGTAAAGTACCGTTCATCCGCAAAATGTTTACTTTTATTGAAATTTACGTACAACCGTCATGGATTTCTGAAATAACCATCATTCTCTACGACGATTAAGTACCACTCCTTGTGCTAGGCGGCGGTTCTACCGACAATAATACCAAGACCCTGCGACGAATCTTCAGGATCAGAGGTTGGAACACCTAACACCAAGTGTTTGTGATGTCATTAAAATTTCCTGCGCACCAATTAAATATTAAAACAACCAAATTACGTTTCAGTGTCATCGCTAACAACCGAAAATGTCACAAAGTGTCATCGTTTCTGGCGGGGAAATTATCAGATTATCATCCGCTAGCAAAATACGAACGTCACACTGGGTAAGAATGATAAAAATTAGATTGACAGTTCTGACATTTAAATAAATATTTTTTGATAATGGAAATTATTATAAATCACTTTCCTCATTTATAAGAGAATTCTAAGCATCCACTGTATGACTGCGTTTCTAAATTTTCAAAATACCACGAGCTATTATTCTGTAGTGTATGTATTACGTGCAAAATATCAAAACAGATTTAGAGTCTGCAGAGCCTCAGTTATGTAAAATTGTTCAGCAAAAATAGTTTCCAGCTAAAGAAACTTGTCCCAAATCCTGTGGGACCTTAAGATGAAACTTAAAGTCATAATCAAATGCAATGTGGAACGAAGCGATTCAATCAAAGCACACTGTTGTACATGTAAAAATGGTATCCATACAGTTGGATGCTGTGTACACATTATAAGGCTGCTTGTATACGATCAGTAATACTGTCAGTATTTAGAAATACTGACATTATTACTGATCGTGTATTGATAATACTGAAGTATTCGTATATAGAATTTATATTATAAAAATAATGATTCATTATTTTTGTCAGTGTAAATACTGACAGCATTACTGATCGTGTACAGGCCGTCTTCGGTCATTTGGTACCTAGGTTATGCTAAACACCAAGAAAAACATCTCAAGCCACCAAGCGAAGAGATAGGAAATATTTTTGTAATGTTTGATAGCTCCAATGAAGAGTCAGTTTCTGACTAACTTTAATTGAATATATACGTATCTTATATCGCACCCACGTCCGTACATTAAAATACTTTTGTTGTTGTTTTACTCGGCTACTACTATATACTGCTATAAAAATCATTTGCGTACACCAGGGACCCAGTTTCGGCAATGTTCTTTCACTCATTAAATAAGGATCAAAAGTATTCTTCCAATAAAACCATTTCTAAAAGATGGTATAATAGGCGTTGGTGATCGTCTGGCACACTCACAACTAGATTATAATACATACAATTCAATTTTGTTACCAAAAATTATCCATTTATGAATTTACTAATCAGCCATTACCACGAATCTAATTATATATCTTAGACCAGATTTAGGTAGCTTTATTCTTAATTAGACAAAAATTCTAGATACTTGTTACTCGAAAAAATGCTCAATCCTGCAATTTATGTTTTAAAAGAAATCTAAGATCACAGTTTCCAATTATGAAACATTTAGCAGAAGCGCTCTATTTCATTTATATTTTTGTCTTTTTTGTGGTTTTGCAATTTTATCGCCAAAATGACTGTACACGGCTGAGTTAAGTTCGACTTTTTTTATCAACAATTCAATACTGAGTTAACTAACTACTTATCTACTTACAAAGAAAGGCATCCAACTGTATCTCTCAAAAATTTTTTAAACTTGGGTGGATTATAGATCTTATTCACCCCTAAAAATGTTGACGATTTAGAAGTTAAAATATTGACAATTGTATAGATAAATAAAAAAAATAAGTAAATAAGATTTATATTGATATCAGTAAAGGATGGGAGCAGGGTTGCAGTGTATTTTTTCTTTCTAAATTATGTACTTTACGAGATTCTTTGACCATATTTTTGCTCATTATTAAATCAAAAAGTTTAAATTTTTCCCAAGTTAATATTAGCAAAGGGTGTATTTACACAGAAAGAAATAAACTGGTGTGATGTAAAATATTTTAATTAAAAATTCCTTTACTTACACATAACAGCCTCCTTTTTACTAAAAAATACCTGATAAAATTAGGGGTTGGGGATAGAGGATAAAACCCCAATGATTAATTTTGGCATCATAATAAAGATCCTAAAGTGCCATCTACAAATATATATATATATATATATATATATATATATATATATATATATATATATATATATATATATATATATATATATATATATATATACAGTTTTCCTATCAAAGTTCTTACCATTTCCAAGATTTTTAAGAAAATTGAAAAAACTCAAATTTTTAGGGGTGAGTTTCACCCCCTTAAACCACTTATAGGTATGCACGAAACATGGCTCGTGATTAGTTTTAATAAGATCTATAATCCACTAAAGTTTTAAAAATTTCTGAGAGGTGCAGTTGAATACCTTTCCTTATTAGTAAAAGTGAAATTAAAACCATTGTAAAACCAATGAAAACTTTTACGTTGCATAAAACCTGAGTTTTTCTTTTTCCATGATTGTTGCTGACTTCTGTCAACTTTCACCGTGTAGCAGCAAAGCGGTTCAAAAACGTGTTTTTTGTTCTTATTTTGTATTTGGAACTCCGCTTATTTTTGAAACCTTTTTGCTAGTTTAAGAATTACGATGCCAATTTTCTAATTTAAATTGTATTGCTTTTCTCTTCACCTTGTACAGTTTCTTTCTCAATTTTGTCGAGTTTAAGGCTTATTCACTTTGCTAAATCATCCTGGCCTTTCAAGTCTAAAAGCTGGTTAAGACTATTGGCTGGGTGCGTGATGCCAACGACATCTATAATATACATTTTTTCATGCTATTAAATAATGGTAACCGTGGAAATAAATTTAAAATATTTTCAAAAAAACCGTAAAATCTGAATACAAATATTTGTTATTTACAATTATTTTTTTTTATAAATAAATTTGAATAATTTGAGGTATAAAACACTGGATGAAGTATAATAATTGTATTAATAAAGTATTTAAACAATTTTCGACGTTAACATGGATATAATTATCAAGACAGTATTTCCTTCCAACCCCGGACTATGCAGAGGAAAAAGTTGCTGGTGATAGTGAAGCACGTCAGGGAAATTCAAAAATTAAGAAATGCTGGCATAAGTCATTTAGTTGAATGTACAGTCATACATAAAGCAAACATCAATAACTTCTTATGAAACATCATTGCATGTGAGTTTAAAATACCTCAAATATTTTTAATTCTGTATTTATGGATTGACGTGTAGACGTTAATACGTTGACAGATAAATAAGGAACGACATATTAGTGGCAATTGCGTTTATAATCAAAGTGGATCAATGTATTATATTTTTATTTAATATTTTTTATTACACTATAAACACATATGAGCATGTATTATTGCCTATTTTATCCACTACTCACGCTGCAATCGATTTAATTATCCCCACCATATACTACGCACCCTGCCAATAACAGAAATTGCGACACCAATGTCATAAATTTCTTGACTGTCCACACTTGAACATATTTTTTGCGTCTGGTTAGTTTCTGTATATAAATGTACGAAATTTGTGTCCGAGCTATTCACACTCAAAAGAATTTTAAGAACAAAACAGTTAGTGTTCGGTCACCATGAATAACCGTCGTGCAACTGCTATTGCTGCTTATAATTAAACAACGACGTCAACATAAAAGAAATATTTGGGTTCACCAATGGATTTAAATAAGACGAGTAGCGTGAAAAAAATTTTAAAATCTTACGACAACTTCTGGAATATAACTACGAATGGAATATAAAGACTTTGAATATTTATTAAAAAAAAGTTACTTCTATAATTAAAAAAAAAGACACACCCTCAAAATATTCCCAAGTACTAATATAGCTTTCATCACTTCCTTACCCACTCTTTTTTTTCTTATTTTTCTTACCTTATTATCTATTTGTGTCCTCCAGTTGTGATTTTTTCTGCTTATTTTTGTCGCGGTAATTTTAAATTCTGCAGCTTGCTTTTTTACTTTATTCTTATAATCACTGTACAAAACATATAAAGTTCTGGTAGTTCTTCTACAAACACTGTAAGACTCTTGGTAGTCGCCTTGCTGCATATGAAACTCATTGATTAAAGAGCTATTTTCTAGAAGTGTACCAAATACATTAATTGTACCTATTATATTTCTCCCATAATGTTTTCAAATTCAATATCAATATCTTCATCAACATCGTTCTGGACACCTACTTCTGTAATTTTTCGAACATCCGCATTTTCACAATTTAGGCCCATACATTCTTTGCAGAATTTTGCAGAATCGATTTTGATAAAATTTTGTATACACACTCCTTATACACTAAATTAACACATGGGCTTAATTCTATCTCGGTTGCAAGTTCCTAAGGGATACAAAATCAATTTTCCAAACACACCCCAAAAACAAAATTTGATGAAATTTGGTACACTGGCATTATTTATCCTGAGTTAACATACAGGATAATCTTATCCCGATTAGAGGTTCCTGTGGGATGACTGAACCGAATTCGATGAAATATAATATAGAAACACTATGCACTATGAGCACATGTAGCAGGAATTTTAATAACACATATAATAGTTTTACCCCGATTGAAGGTTCCGAGGGGATACAAAAGAAATTATTAAATCGTGTCCGTAATTATTAAATTAAACCGAATTTGATTAAATTTGGTACACAGACATGATTAATCCTGAGTTAACGCATAGGCTAATCTTATCCTGAATAAAGGTTCCTGTGAGATGACTGAACCGAATTTGATAAAATTTAATATACAAATATTATTTACTATGAACACATATAGTAATAATTTTTAAATAGTTTTAGTCGGGATAGTTTAATCCCGATTGAAGGTTCCCGGGGGAAGAAGGGGGCACAAAGCGGGGAGATTGAATTCAATGCGGGCGAAGCCGCGGGTCGGAGCTACTTATATTATAAAGATGTGTTGAAATGGTTATGAAAATTTATAGTGAATGCAATAGCAATAATAATACATAGGATAGTTTTATCCCGATTAAAGGTTCCCGGTGGAAACAAAATCAACTGCTAAATCACATCCAACCAAGTAAACCTAAGTCGATGAAATTTAGTACACAGAGAGACACTATTTACCTTGATTTAACACATGGTGTAATCTTATCCCGATTAAATGTTGCTGTCAATATTATTTAATTATAGTAAAAGCAAAAAATCATAGATCCTTGATATTGCTTGCATTGAAGTTGGGAATTTCAAAATGCACACTAGATTATGAGCTTTATTTTATCGGCTGATCATGAATTTATTGCATCCCGCGGTTGAAAAAGATCGACCCGACCCTAAAATTGTAACTCAACACAAAAAGGGAAACACACGAATAGCAAGCATCCCGCGGTCAATATCTTATTGCTTTTAAAGGTGTGGCTTCACATTTTAAAAATGTAAATTTTATCAAAATCGGTCGAGCCGTTTCAGCGTGACTGAGCAACAAACATCCAAACATCTAAACATCCAAAAATCCAAACTTCCACATTTATAATATTATTAAGATATTAATTTTTAGTTAAGTTACACATAATTCCATATAAAACTTAAACATTTTTGTAAACAATTTAAAAATATTGAAAAATTTAAAAGGATAAAAGAATTTTTACCAAACTAAGTCATAAAATTAATTACGGTCTCTAAAAAGGTGAATTTTTTTATTACACTTTTAAAATGTGAAGCCACCAGAGACCTTCAAACCGAAAAAAGTTATGTTATTGTATCCTATACATGAAACTAGTATCATCTGGTAAAAAAGTTAACGACACCCGGGGTCAGACAGTTGTATGATAGTTGAAGTTCATGCATTTGTTTTTTCTCAATGTATCAGTATGCCGATGACCAATAAACTCATCATAAAAGGTGGAACACACATAGTGATAATTTTTAAATAGTAAAGGTGGATAACGCCTTTTTTTTTCAAAATTTTGTCAGAAAGTTTTAAATTAATCATTGGGAATTAAAAGTAAAACTTATTAATTATTATTTATTAGTATATTTCAAATGGGGGAAAAATGAATAATGAAAAATATGTATGTGGTACTTTAAGAGAAGTGTCGGTTCTTTTTCACGTCAACTATTTCTATTGTTATTATTATGTTGTTATATTAATTTGTTAATTTTTGTTTCTTAAATAAATTATTCAATAACCGGGTCTACCCCATAGACCCGTGAACATATTATATATTATATAGACTAATTATAAAAATGTGTAATCATGAAAAGTGGAAAATTTGTATAGTTTATGAAATAATTAGGTGCAAGTAATCAGTCAGACAGCTAGTTGATGGGACGCTTCCGCAGTAAACAGGTTCTAGAAATTATAAAGATAAGATTCAGTCTACATTACTTTCGCGAAATTTACGCTAGTTTAACAATTTTATTAATTTAAAATTTAAAGTTAAAATTTTGCAGGATTATTATTTACTTACATAAATTATGAAAATTACAGTCAGGTGTCATTGTCGTGGGACGGAGCCGACACCCTTGAACCTTTTAGGAGGTTTTAACGGTATCTCACATGACGCAATACGTAGAAAAAAAAATGAGAACATTTTTTCTTGTTGCATATTAAATGAGATCTCTACCTGTGATATGTACTTCCGAAATTTCAGGTCCAAAAATGTAGAAATTATGAAGGTGTGAGGAAACGACGAATTTGACAAAATTAAAAGGGTTCCAAGGCTTTGCCAATAGAACTCTAAAGATGAATATTGAACTGAATTTTAAATTTTACACATATAATTGTACACATTACACATATAATTGATTTCCAGTAGGAAAAATCTTTTACACATGACTATACACTAATTTATTATTATATCTAAATTTGAGCAAAACAATAAATATACGTTGGCATCACTGGCACGTACAGATGTAACATTCAAAGGGTTAAAATTATTATTAATGATCGCAAAAAAAAAAATATAATTAGTTATCGTCACAGAAAGGTTTCAAATTATAGTTAAATTGTTATTATGTACTTATGATAAAAAATAAAATAATAAAAAAATATATATTAAAAATATTCAACCAAAACTGCAAAACAAATCACTCGCTTTTAATAAAATTAGTATTCCTTCTTTTTTTTCATATTAAAAAAATACAATACCTCAAAATTCGTGTCCTTTGTTTTTCCAAATCATGTAATGATTCAGCAGAAAAAAGATGCCGTACCTCGCACATGAATAATGGCATCATAGCATTTTTTTGAATAATAATATATTTAAAATATTCATTTTATTCATCTCTGTTAACTTTTATAATAAATATATTTCCTCACTTTATCTTTCTATTTTTTGCGCGACGATCAAATACATAAATAATAGTATAATTTATCTTTATAAACGATGTAAAAACAAAGAATTGATGCTCTGAAATTATGTTTGTAGGCGTGCAGTTGTATTTTTATCAACACAGAGACCCAGACATTTTAAATATGACCATAGTGATTTAGTAAAGGATTTGCGAGCACATAATATATAATATATTTAGGGTGGCTAAGGTCAAACATATCAGTTTTGAATCGGTAATAAACGATATTAAACTAAATAGGAATTACTTTGACAGGATTTTTTTTAATGTATTTTCCAGAATTTATTACATTAAAAATGTGAAGATATATGTAAGTATAACACAAAATGAAATTAGTTTAATAAACGTTTATAGTAAACTTATAGATCGGATAATATGGGTAAGTGAGTACTCATCGATTTAAAGAAAATTGCATTTTTCTTTGAATAGTGTACCATTAGAAGTTACCAGAAAATCTGGCCGACTGGCCTTGTCGGCTAGTCCTAAGACTGGTCGTCTATTGGATGTGGATAACTACGAAGTGCGATTCGGACGACTACGCACGTTTGTCGCTCGTCCGAAATGTTATGTCTACTATCAGTCTACTAGTGAAAAAACTTTGAGAATAGTGTTATTATAAAAACTTTAGTTCTGGAGTTGTAAAAATTACTTTAAATGTTTCACGTATGTATATAGTTAAATGTGAAGTTTGTATTTACGTTAAAATGATCTTCACAGCAAAATAACAGTGTGTCTGATTTAATATTTCGCTTTCCATCCTTAATTATTTCCAAACATTTCTGTTGCACATTCGGATTTGTTGGTACAACAAGGAATATTTTATTTAGCATTTTTATTGTTGAACTTTTGCACTGTTACGTACCGTAACTTGGGGTAAGATTGGACCATTTTTTGCGTTTTTTTACGTAAACTGCCTTATATTTCTCGTATATATTTAGGTAACTTCCTCTTACTATTAGCTATTGAACTCTGCATATTTCAAAGTATACATTGACTAGCTATTAGAGCTCAGAACTTATTTAATTTCTATTTTAAGATGTTCTGAAAATTTGGGACAATCTTGCCTTTATTTGGGGTAACATTGTCCCAAATACAAAATGTCATAGTAATTAATGCCAAATATTATTTGGGACAATGTTCGACATTTTTAATTGTGGTTGTACGTAAGTAGATAGTGTACAATATGTTAGGGACAGGGCCCGCTCCAAGGGCGGGCAACCCGGGCATTTGCCCGGGGCGGCAAATTTTAAGGGCGGTAATTTTGTAAATATTTTTCATTTAATTCCTGATTTTTCATTTAATAAATATTTCATAATTATTTCTATAGAAACCACCAACAAAATAATTTAAACTTTTTTTTAATTAAAGAAAAAAGACAAACACTCAATAATATTATTTTAAAAATGAATAAAAAATAGTAATAATAATGGAAAAAAGTATGTGAAATTCGTAATAAAAAATAGTATATGCAACTCGTGCAGGATTGTCGATTGCCCACTTGAGCGAATGAGCGCACTCACTACGATCGTGCGCTCAACTTGGCTCTCGTGGGCAATCGACAATTTCCCGCACTTATTGCATAATATACTGTTCTTTTAATGGAAATTTAAAAAAAAAAAACGGTGGGCCAATCTTGCCCCAATACTTGGGCCAAAGTTACCCCAGCTTACAAAATCACATTTTACAAATAAACAAGGTAAGTATCAGAAAAAACAAACTTAAAATATTTTGAATATATATTAAGTGAAAGCTGTTATACACTTACCAATCAAAAATCGTAAGTAGTTCTGGATGTGTAAGCAAAAGTTGGTTTGCATCAAAACATTCACGAGAAGTAACGGTGAAGTTGGAGCAGTACTGAGCAGTGGCAAAAGATCGAATTAAATCAATCTTATCATTCGAGTATAGTCAGTGCTGCTACCTGTCATTTACCACAAGAACCAAGTTGATAGCTGTATTTGCTAACTAATAGTAAATCAAACTGTCTTTTTCCAAGACTTGGGCCAATCTTATACCCTTAAGGGCCAATCTTACCCCAAGTTACGGTACTTCACCCTAATTGGAAGTGGGAAGTTTTAAAATTTTGCTAAATTGAAAATTGTAAGTCTTATGCGGCCCATAAACGGTTCAACTTGTACAACATGTTGAATCGTGTGTGGGGCAGTGGTCAACTATTTTGATGGTTGCATAAACGGTTGATGTAAAACCAAAATATTTTGATTTTACGTGGGCGGAGCAAATGGTCTATGAACATGTTGTACTGTGTGTGGGGTAGCTGAACAACAATACCAGCACATATTATATGGTGTAAAGGGTGTAAATCAACAAAATATTTACAGCGGTAACAATTGGAAAGTTTAAATATTTGATTTTGTTTGTTATTTCCAATAGCATGCGGTGATACCGCATTTGAAAATTTTAAATCTTCAAAAGAATTTCCCGTTGCAAGAAACCTTAATGTAATTCCAAAGCGTGTTTTTGCAGAAATTGCATCACGCATAAACGTATCTTCTTTGTTTATTATAGGTGTTATTTTTACTAAAATATTATTAATAATTTCTTCGTTTATTCGCATATAATTTTTATAATCGGTTCACATTCATTAATTTTTTTAATAGTTTTTCATTGGAAAATTTTTTCCCCACCCACTCTTTGCTCCATTTTCCTTTTTTTCATTTACTCACGCTTTCTTCAATACTTTCTGCAATTACTGCTAAGGCAAGAATTTTATCCTAAATTTTAACGAAGTTCTCTTTTTCAAAAATTGTGAATAACTGAAGTTGGACAACAAGTTGAATGAATAGTTTAATAGTGTATGGCAAACAGTTCAACTTGTAGTACAACTAGGTAGTACAACAAGTTGAACCGTGTATAGGCCGCATTACAATGCGAGAAAGTACCCACTGTATATCTTGCAATACGCGTGAAAGCACCTCAATACATACGATGAAGTTGTATGCATGTAGAGTTATTCTTGTGCGTCGTCCTTCCACCTGTCATTTTTGTCAGGCAGTTACTTCCAGTAACTGCCTGACAAAAATGACAGGTATTTAAGCTCCGGAAACAAAATTTTTAATTCTTTCTTATTTTGTACTTTCGTTGGCTTTCTTTGCTGCTACAGGTATGAAATTTTAATTTATTTCAACCATTTGTTAATTTCATTGTGAGTTATAAAATTTTTTTGGTAACTTGTAATTTCGAAAATGTATTTGTTTATAACCTATTTTAGATTATTGAAATTTGTTTGTGAACGTGCAATTAATTATGCTTTTCTTTGTGCTACAGTTATGGTTAAATAGTTCAAGGTTAATTATTAAAATACACTTTTTTTCCAACAAAAATGGGACAACTTAAGTTGTGAATTTTGGTTGCCGAAATTGAAAATCCTTTGGAAGTTTGACATCTGATAAGTGTTCCCGAACATCTGAAATTCATGTGGAAGTGTCACGGAGAAGGTTGTTCCTGAACGCACGTGTACCATGGCGACGAATTAGTCATGTGTTCCGGCCTTTCACCATCTGCTTGAGATAAGTGTACTTTTGTCATTTTCCTAGTGAAAATTTCCACGTGTTACGTATCACCTACTAGTTCCAACGTGTTACGTATTACTTACCGGCTTTAGTAGTGATAAATTCAGCGACCTTAAGTGCATGTATATTTTGAACTAATTTAATTTAGTGACTTTACATTTTGTATTAATAACTTCCGGATATTTTTATCCTGAATTCGTGTATTTCTTCGACTTACTTGGCCATATTGATACTAAGGGCTTGACAGGTTTTTTTGTTAATACGATTAGAATTTTGTATTAAATTTATATGTACGGTAGATTTGCCCACCTGAATGCCGTATTTTTTTTGTAATTATCTTAAATTTTCTTTTAATTCTCTATATATTTTAGCTACATATACTTCAGGTTGGCTAATCTCCGTGTCCTTTTGGTTATGCAAAATTCCTCTTTGAAATCCTAATTTTCTAGTCAAACTGAACTTTGGTAAAACCAATTTTAAAAGAAATTAATTATTTAAAAATGTTGTTTTTTTAAAATAAAATGGCTGTACCTTAAATTTACTTTTATATACATTTTATGTTTGAATTTCTTTAAAACTATTTCATTGTTCAAGTTTAATTTTTGGCATTTTAAAGAACCATACGCCCTGATAAATATTTTAAAGAACAAAATAAAAAAAATTATATTCAATAATTGAAAACTAAATTTTTAAAAATAAATGAACATGCTCTAACAACTCAAATTTTTTATTTACCAAATAGGGTGGGATTGTCTAATGTCAGCCGGTGCCCTAAGGTCGGCCACTAGTTGCTTTTTTTTAAAAAAACAATCTTTTAAGACATCGAAAATGCTTGATAATCATATAGAAACAAAAGGTTCATTTATTCTGGATTTACGATTTTTAAAATCAATAATTTTTATCAAGTAGTTAATGTTTTATTACACTTAATCGATTGACAAATGACAACTTGTGTTGAAAATGGATCGGCCATTCTATAATTTGTAAGTTTAGTCAGTGCGGGAAATAAGCTATTACTTTATAAGTTTTTAACAATAACGGTTGAATATTTAAGAAATTTGATAACATTATACACCTCTCAAGAAGTTAGAAATTGTTTAGAACGTTTATCGTTTGAAATCAAAAAAAAAAAAAAAAGAAAAAAAAACGTACGGCTGACATTAGGGATAAAATTTGTAGAGAAATCCTAAGGTCGGCCAGGCCGTCAACAAACTAGTTTTCTTGTACTTATTATGTTATTATTAACACACTGGCTGTGAGTAGTAGTTATAAAAAAGTGCTTCTAAAGTTACGCAATTCTAAACTCTAAATGTTTTTTTATTGTTTGTATTTAAACGATACTTTTCGCAACGGAAAACTTTGATCGTAAATACCTCATAAGCGATGCATCATAGCGAAAAAAGAACGAAATTTTTGAAGGCTTAAGCGAAGCGAGTTATTGCTATTCCAACCCTACTACGACTGCTGAAACCTACTTTTCCGACTTTTCGTTATCGAAAATTATCGATATTGAATTAGTTATTATAAATTGGTTATAACTGGTTAATTTAGACTCTATTATTCCGATTGAGTTGGTCAGCCGTAACATATTTTTGAAAAAATTACTTTTCGTTACTTTTTGTAAACGTAAACTTTTGATCGTAAATATCTCGTAAACGATGCGTCGTAGCGAGAAAATAACGAAATTTTTGAAGACCTAAGCGAAGCAAGTTGTGAGTATTCTGAACATATTGGAACTGTCAAAACCTACTTTTCGTTATCGAAAATTATCGATACAGCGTAACTTATCAAAAATTGGCTATAACTAGTTAATTTAGGCTCTCTTAGTCTCATTGATTTAGTCACCATTAGAATATTTTCGAAAAAATTAGTTTTCGATACTTTTCGTAAACGTAAACTTTTGATCGTAAATATCGCGTAAACGGTGCGCCGGAGCGAAAAAATAACGAAATTTTTGAAGGCTTAAGCGAAGCAAGTTGTGGGTACTCCGAACATATTGGGACTATCAGAACCTACTTTTCGTTATCGAAAATTATCGGTTACTTATCATAAATTGATTACAGTTGATTAATTTACGCTCTGTTAGGCCTCAAATTAATAAAATAAACAATCTATTTGCCAACCCTACCTTAATTTACCCTTTAACCTAACTGTTTCACTATCGAAATTGCTTTAATTTAGATTGCAGTTTTATTCATATTTATAAGTAACTTAAGCAAAATTAATCGTAATTATGTAACTAAATTACATATTTTGTAATTAAAAAACGGTCACAAATTACGATTACAAAATGTAATTTAATCCAAAATTACATTACATTACAAGTTTGTAATCATGATTACCAAATATTGATATTTGTTAAAAAATATTTAAAAATGTTCTTTTATAATTCTGTTTTGATTTAAATTTAAATTAATAATATATTATAATGTTAGAATAGTTTTCCTTAAACGTTTTCCTTAGCGTTATAATAAATTACAATTGGGTAATTCATTTATATTATGAAAAATCCAGGTGGTCGACCTTAGCAACATTTTTGGCCGGCTTTAGGGCATAGGTGGCCGACTTAAGGCAAATACATTTTTAAAGATAAAAGTTAAAATATTTTAATTGTTAATTAATTTAGAAAATGAATTTCCATTTAGTTAGAAAGGCGATACTTAAAAGTACTTAATGAGATAATCAAAATACGCGTAAATTCAAAATTCAGAATTCTGCACGTCGTTAATTGTTAAAGTGGGCGACTTTTAGCACTCCCACCCTACCTTTTTTTTTCTATTTCAGAAATTTTGTTATTTTCAGATCTTTTATTCTTTATTAAATTTTTCAAATTTAAAATTCATTTTTTCAATTAATTTTTTTTATAACAGCACGTTTCGTTGGTACTATGCAACACTTATGACGTGGATTTTTGTTAATTTCCATAATTAGCTTCTTTATTTTTTAGAAAATGAATTGCTTTTTATAAATTTCAATTGTGTAAAATAATTGGTATAAAATTTGTAAAATAAAAATTTGTAAAGGTTACAATTAAAAAAAAAACCCATGATTCAGTTTGTAAAATCTAAGTAGAAAGTGTCTATCCTGTCTATTCCTACACTACGCTACTGATTACGAAACTTATTTTGCTAGTCTAGTATTTTATTTTTTATATATATATATAAATTGGAACCCTGCTGCCGGTGGATGGCGCGGTCAGCAGTGTCCGGCGGCATCGCCAACGATGGGCATGCGCCGCCATACACACAAGAAATTAAAACACACATAAAGACAGGGACACATAAATGCAATAGACAAAGGACAAACATACACATGATAAAATTCACCGATGAGCTCTGCCACCCAGGGCTTCATAAAGAGCGGAGAGTCCTTGGTGGCGGTACGCTAAGTACTAGCCAGAACGTCCGGTCACCAAGGACTGAAAAACCAACGATGAAACTCCCCCCAAGGTGTAAAAGGCTTCGGAGTGGAGGAAACCGACTAGAAAAAAAGATAAAACACAAATAAATATCACAGGTAAGTATCACGGTATCACAGATAATACTTGTTGCCTCACTGGGCAGCCACAGGCCGACCAGTGAAGCAAGAAGGAGTTAAAAGAAAATACCGCTGTAGACCCATAACAACAGGCCTACAGCCGCAAAACAAAATATTACAGATAAGGAAAAACAAAATTTAACAATAAAGAAGAATAACAATAAAATAACAACAAAATATCACACAGTGAAAAATCACAGTAGATATATCACAGCCTACCCACTGTACCCTCGGGGGCCTAGAACCGCCCAGTGGTACAGTGGGGATTGCAACAACACCGTTGGAGGCCCCATGGACCTCCAGTGGCAGAAAAACACAGAAAAAGGCAAAAAACAATAACAAAAGAATTCCACGATTTGTGTCGTCCTATTTATTTATTCATTAACCAACCAGGGCCCCGTTAGCCTGCTAGCCAGCTAGCAGTTACCGCCGAGCACGACGAGGACGTGGGGTTGGATTTATGCCCGGCTAGTATTTTATTATTTTCTTTATCATTCTAATAAACAAAGGTAAAGTTTGTGCGTTTGTTAGTATGTCACTTTGACTTAAATTCGCGAACTATCCAATTGATTTAAAAAAAATCTTTTATTAGCGGATAGTTGATACCCAGTAGTCAAATTTAGGCTGTATTTCAAAAGCTCCAATTGTCCTGCGAAACCTTGAAAGCTCAAAAAAATCTCTAATGAAATCCCGGACAATACTAATGTTGTTAGGTTACAGTTATCCTCCAAGGGCCTAAGACTTCAGAAGAAGTTAGACAAGTCACTAAAATGAAAACAAATATTTAATACAAAAGCTATGTTAAATTTGATAGGGCCGTATGCTGTATTTATTTTATAACGGTCTGTTTTAAACGGTGAGACCTTTCTCGAAGTGTTCACAACATCCTTAATCACTGATATAGTTTGTTTACGTATATAGTCTACTATGCGCGTCGTTACCTCTCCTATTTTGTGGTGACTGTACCCACCTCCTTCCAACGCCTCACGCATTTCAAAAATATTTTCACCTGTAGAAAAGGTCCACTGTAAGCATCTTGCGGTTGAGCCCCCAAGACGTTAGCGCAGCTACAACTGTTACCACGTAAAACCATGTATCGAAACCTCTGGACACCTAATCAACAATTACTTATAACCAATAAAATTTTCTTTGTTCCTTTAAGATTTATATCTAAACATTTTGTTACCAGGGGTACTATAAGGGGTGTAACTGTATTGATGGAAAAATTTATTATGGCGACTTTCAGATTCAAAGAGTCAGATCACGTATGTGTACATAAAAGATGCAGCGACAATTGAATTTTACAAATCGATATACATATTAACAACTTAATGTAGCGTCTGAATAAAATAAAAATTTTGTATAATAAAATGTAAGCTTACGGTGCCTCATTTTATTGTTATTACGTCGCCGGCTATAAGTACACTGTTTGCCTTTCTTTAAAATGTTAAACGATGACTATAGTCAAATGTTTACTATGAAGAAATCAGTTATGTAGCCATGGAATATTGTTGTTCCGTTAGTTTATGCACGAGTATATATGATTTGATTGAGAAACATTTTCGATACTAATTCAAACTCAAGTATCTTCGAATTTAGATCCTTTAGAATTCTAACTGATGTATCAATTTACTTTGTATAAATATGTATATTTCTAGTGTTAGAAATAAAAAATTTTTAGTGTTTTTAAAAAATAAACCAGAAATTACTCTCTCTCTCTCTCTCTCTCTCTCTCTATATATATATATATATATATATATATATATATATATATATATATATATATATGCAGAAAATATCTAATCTGAATAAGTATGTGTTCATTTTATACAGAGTAGGGACAAAATAGGGAATAATAAACATACATTTTGCTAGGAATCGGATACAAGAATGCAAAGAGAAATTTCTTAATTTGAAAGATGTTCCCAACGTTCAGCTTTCTCTGAGGGAGATAATACAAAAGATTCTAAGTTTGGGGACCAAGGATTTATAAAATGCCACTGTAGTAAAAAAATACTCGCATCAAAATTGTGTAAATGTAAAAGATTGAACGTATTGTGCAACTAAAAATTCCATAGCGCATCACCTTGTCAAAATAATTGGTATGTATTGACATATATAGTGTGTTCAGCCGAAGATTACGCTTCTTAATTTCAAAATTTTGTCAGAAAATTTTAAAATAAATCATTTGCAATTAAAAGTAAAACTTATTAATTATTAGTACATTTCAAATGTAGGAAAAATGAATAACGAAAAATATTTTGACGTGAAAATGAGCCGACACTTTAGGAGAAGTGTCGGCTCATTTTTACGTCAACTATTTCTATATATAAGATTAATTTGTTAATTTATGTTTCTTAAATAAATTATGAGAAAGGTTTACGTGATTTTTGGATAATAATTATACGGAATATTTTTGGAATAAATGATCACCAAGTTACATCAAAAAGTTTTCTTTGTTTTTTATTGGCTACGTACGTTCGAGAATAAATCTCTTCTTCAGGCCATAATCTTAAAATACTAGAAACAAACATATTAAAATACTAAATGGTAATACAATAAATCAAACTTATAAATCAAATTTGGATTTTCTCAACGGAAAATGTAAATAATCAAGTTGAAAATGATAATTTGACACTTTATAAACCTTTATGTCAAAACATTCGAAAACATAAACAAAAATAAATTTAAATATGCTATAAATAATATCCACTTACATAAACGTATTATTATTATTCTCTATAAAACATAATAGATATGAAGTATATCTGTGGATCTATTTTGTCTATTTCAATTTGTTGTTTGGTTTTTGCAGTTTTTTGTTTTTTGATTTTTTGATTTTTAATTCATTTCAGTGTTTGACGTAATACTTTTAAAAAGGTATTTTATTATTATTAGTTTTTCAACAATATAATTTTTTAACTTTTTTTAATTTTTGTCTTAAATTACATTTTATTTTTTGACTGTAATGTTGTGTATTTTTAAAAAATTTTATCTTATAACTATAATAAATTTTCATTTTGATTTGTTTTTTGAAAAAAATTGTAAGTATTTAATTTATTGTATTACCATTTAGTATTTTAATATGTTTGTTTTTAGTATTTTAAGATTATGGCCTGAAGAAGAGATTTATTCTCGAAACGTACGTAGCCAATATAACACAAAGAAAACTTTTTGATGTAACTTGGTGATCATTTATTCCAAAAATATTCCTTGTAAACTTATAATTAAATAAATTATTCAATAAAGGGGTCTAGCCCATAGACCCGTGAACATATTATTATTATATAGACTAATTATAAAAATGTGTAATTGAGGCAATCGGTTACGACCAAGTTCGGACCTTAATACTATTCTGTAATATAGTAATGGATTGTATCCGTAGTAATGCTTTCAAATAATTATTGTCAAAATATAATATTGATAATAATATTCCAAGCTCCGACAGCACAAAACCATACCGGATAAAACACCTCAAATTAAAAAAGCTAAATCGATAGTAACTAATGCCGACAATAGGAAATGCCCGCCAGACCTTTAGGTTTTTGTTAAAAAAATTTTGAAATGGCCGAAAAATGGCCAAAATTTGAAAAATTTTGAATTTTTGAAATTTTTTGAAAAAAATTGTATTTTTAAAAAATTTTTGAAATGGCCGAAAATAACGTCAAATCTACCTCACATAACACCTCGCTGAAATTTACATATGTTATAGCAAATTATATATATTTTACTGAACAATCGGTCTGTCTGGCATATTTTGATAATTAATGTCTGACAGACCTATTTTAATTAGTGAAAATTTTAGGAAAATCTACCTCACATAACAGCTCGCTGAAATTTACATGTGTTATCGCAAATTATATCTATTTTACTGAGGAATCGGTCTGTCCGGCATATTTTGTTAATTAATATCTGACAGATCTATTTTAATTAGTGAAAAGTTTAAGTAGACTTACCCTCACATAACACCTCGTTAAATTTTAAATATGTTATAGCAGATTATATATATTTTACTAAGGGATCGGTCTGTCTGATATATTTTGTTAATTAATGTCTGACAGACTTCTTTTAATTAGTGAAAATTTTAGGCAAACTTACCCTCACATAACACCTTAATTTTCTTTTTAAATGAAACTTTTAGATATTACCAATCTGTTGAAATTGATCTGTCTGGAAAATTTTGTTAACTAATGCCTAAAAAAAATTAATAGCCGGAATAATTTAATAATACTTTTAGCAAGTATTATATATATATATATATATATATATATATATATATATATATATATATATATATATATATATATATATATATATATATATATATATATTTATATTTCTCTGAGTGGACAATTAAGTTAAATGTATGTATGTATGTTCGTCGGCGAATGGATAAACCAGTGTATTTAAAATAATAGACACTGCTGCGCTTAACAATGAAGCCTGACTGGGTAAAACACCTTATTTTCCAAAAAAAAAATTGTTTCCATGAATAAAGGTGATCTTAGACTTTACATTAAAATTGGAAAAGTTCCTTTCTTCAATTATTCCTTTGCTTGAGAATGGTTAAAAACGACTTTTTTCATGAAAACTGCTGCTTCGTAGCTTTAAAACATTAAGTCTGGCGTAGTAAAAAACGGTTTTTATGAGACAGACCAATATTTATGATTAGAGGAGATCTTAAACTTCATTTTAAAAAAAGAAAATAGGAGGTGTTTTGTCGCGGCCCCAAAGGAAGTGTATTTGTTTATAAAAAAAAAAGTCAACACTACACTTTAAAATTTAATTTCACAAACTTAACTATGTTCTTTTAAAGCCGGGTCAATTGTAATTGATATAAGAGGTCCTAGATTTAATTTTAAGAATAAAAAAAACATACTTTTAAAGATAACATTGCTTCGAACAGCAATTAATTTGTTACGTGAAGGCTGAATATTTGAGGTTAAGTCTGGCATGGTTAATAACGTTTTTTATTAGACAGACCAATTTTAATACGTTGATAATGTCAAAAATTGTTAATTAAAACAAAAAAATTGGGGGTGTTATGTGAGGTAGATTTGCCTAAAATTTTCACTAATTAAAATAGGTCTGTCAGACATTAATTATCAAAATATGCCAAACAGACCGATTGTTCAGTAAAATATATATAATTTGCTATAACATATATAAATTTCAGCGAGGTGTTATGTGAGATAGATTTGACGTTTTTTTCGGCCATTTCAAAAATTTTTTAAAAATATAATTTAACAAAAACTTAAAGGTCTGGCGGGCATTTCCTATTGTCGGCATTAGTTACTATCGATTTAGCTTTTTTAATTTGAGGTGTTTTATCCGGTATGATTTTGTGCTATCGGAGCTTGGACTATAAAATTTTACTTTTTTGAGAAGAAACTGCAAAATTTTGAAAGAAAAAAAGTGGTATTCTCTTTATTTTCGAAATACGTACGTATAAAAATTATGTCCTGCAATAATTATAGTCGCGTTTGCTCAAAAATTGACATATTATTTCATTAAATTTCACCCGTCTCACTCTGTTTCCTGCTTCAAAAAAATGCCTTGAAACTGGCTTTACTCTTTCTCTAGTAGTATAATATAATAGTGTTCATTGGCCTGTGGTCTAGCAGTACTTCCATGGTGAAACTGCCTCCAATAGCAACTTATATTAATAACTGTACTAACGGTTTGGTGAGGCTAACAACTAAGAACTCTGAATTGATTCTATTATCTTTTTCTAACTGAATTTTTGAGTCAATTGAATTTAATGAACTTATGAATTTTTTTCTAATTGACGGATTGATCTATCGAACCCTATGATTATATCATCCACATACCTAGACCAAAATTTTACATGTTGTTTTGTTAATGTATTTATTGTTCATTATTATTTCCTTTAAACTCGACATATCCGCCAACAGAGGAGTCAGTGGTGATCCCTTAGCAAAATCACTCGTTTGTCGGAAGAATTTATTGCCGAATTCAAGGTAATTTTGTTTTAAAACTATTAAATCTGTGGATTAATTCCGAATGTTCTAAATGATTTTTTATGTTATTATAGGTATAAATATTATTTTACTAATTAAGTTTCGATACTATTTGGTGTAAATACTGGTAAACATACTGCGTACTTCTAGCGATGCCAACTTGTATCGACTTGAGAAGGTGGTAATTTTCGGTTTATCTGTTCGTTTAAAAAAATTTTGATACTATGTGTAGAGGTGACCTGAGTTTCTGTTTTAATTAAAATATCTAAATATTGTGCTAATTTATGTGATGGAAAAAACCCGACTCTAGCTAACTCCTCCACTTTTTAGAATCGAAAAAATAAATAGCGCAAAAAAGAAGCTATTTATGAGCTTTGGTATTTCGTGAATTAAAAATTTTGAGTTCGCCACACTGAGCAAAAATTTAATATTTTTGATGGGGGGTTGAGTCGAAATTGACTCATCGCCACCCCCAAACTTAAATACAAAAATAGCATATTTATCTTTTTGCTATAACTAAGAGCTTTTGATGAGCTTGTGAACTAGTATAATTTCAGTTTTTAAGCTTACCATGTTAATCTTTAAACAACCCTTAGGTAATTGATTAAATTGGCGAAAAAAATATGTTCGAGAAATAAAAATTAATTTATATTTTAAAAATAATAAAAACTACAAAAATAAACCTCTGAAATGTACACATTTTTATTATTGAGTTGCAAATTCTTATACCCCACCCTCGATTTCCTCGACATAAGTGGGATCTATAATTAAATTGAAGAAAATTAAACCTTCATAAAACTAGCCATCCACAAAAACAAATTTTTGAAATTCTAGAAAACAACTAGATGAAAAATAAATTTATTTCAGGTGTAATTTAGATGTGCTAATAAAAAAAGAACGTGTTCCCACAATTAACAAAATAAGTAAAATAACAGGGACGGCTAATTTTATGTAAACATAGGCCGTCCCATATTTAAAGTGTTTCTGATAATTACAAGTAGCAAAAAGTAACCACCACTGAAAACATTAAATTCTCGCTACAAGTGCATGGCTTTGAAGCTAAATGTGTAATCAAATCCTATACATAACGTTGTTTAAAGTTTTCATTGCATATAGATAAAACCATTTAAAAAAAAAATTGAAGTGCTCTTAAATTTTCTGTCCGGGGTACCCGTGAAAAAATGGTTGGATCTAATTGGATCAAATTGGATATAAATATGTCAGGTCCAATTGGATCCGGGTGTATTTTTAAATCTTGGATCCAACTGGATCCACCATGAACCCAAATTTTTTTATTATTTCTTTTCTATTATCTCTCTTCCTTTATATGTGCTATACAACATTCCACGTTCCCTGTAAATATCTTACCAACTATTTATACCATTTTTTTTATTGTAAATGTTGACTCTTGTGGGATTCGATCACTGTTCATGCTGAAGGTGCAGAATGTGACGTCATCTTTTAAAATATTCATAACTCTTAACCACTAGGCTACGCTATCCTTGTTTATAATTGTCATTATATACTATGTATATTAATACATAATAATAATAATAATAATAATAATAATAATAATAATAATAATAATAATAATAATAATGCTGGGCTAAAATCCAACCTTCACGTCCCCGTTCGTGCCCGGCGGGCAACTGTTAGCTTCGGCTAGCAGGTTGACGAGGCTCTGGTACTGTGTTTCGACAAGAATGATCGTGTGAAGGGGACGATGTTGTATCCCCCGAGTGAGTGTTATGCCTGCGTCAGTTTGATTTGGTTTAATTGGTACCTTGACCGGAATTCAACGCGTCGCCAGTGCTGCATACTCCAGTGGGCGTGATCTTCGGAGTCCGACGATACCGTTCGGATGTGTCGAAAAGGTGATATTGCGTCTGTGATTTATGTAAAAATTGTGATCTGTGTCTGTGATAGTTGTTATGCCACCTTGGGGTCTCATGCCTGCGGTGGTACTTTTTAATTGTTACTGTGATGTTTCCCTGGCCTTGTTCTTGTCATTTCGATGGGTAGGAATGCGGCTCCCGACGCACTCGTTCTCATCGGCCACACGTACGAGTCGACGTCTGCCCGAACAGCTTGAGCGAGCTCGCCCAGTAAGGAGACGTCGTCGTCCCTCGTACGGATGCGTTCGTGGGCGTTGATATGGCGGCTTTCGCCCCGTCGAAGTGATACGAACACAGGTCAGATGTTGGCTTTGTGATACTCTGTGGCATTGTTCCGTTCTCTGTAGCCGCGACTCGGACGAACGTGGCCTAGTCATCGTACCGGTCTCCCGTGTAGGTTGACCCCGACATCTGACAGAACGGCACATGTACCCAGTAATCAGCTATCTGACAGAACAGTACATGTTGCTCAGTAATCAGATGTCACTGTCCCTATACGTGTGAGTTCCTAGGTGTTGACGAAGCCATTTCGGAATTGTTGAGACTATGGGGAGCGGAATCGTGCCACAGAGCAAGAAATTTTTTAAAATCTGTGATATTGTTGTTTTTATTTTTTAATAAGATTGTTTTAATCTGTTTTGTTTTAACGATGTACCACTGAGGGCCTTTTCCACCCGAGGTGGTACATGATCTTTTTATTCTTATCTGTGATATTTTGTTGTGCCGCTGTGGGCTTGCTGTTGTGGCCCTTCAGCGGTTTTGGTTTTAACTACTTATTGCGGCACTAGTCGGCCTGTGGCTCCCCAGTGACGTAGTAAGATTTTTTTTTTGTTTTTTAATATTGTCTGATAAATTTTTTGTGTTTTCTAGTCAGTTTTCTCCACTTCGGGGCCCTTTACACCTCGGAGTTTCATCGTTGGTTTTCAGACCTTGGTGCCCGGACGCTCTGGCTAGTACTTAGCGTGCCGCCACCGAGGACTGTCCACTCTTTGTGAAGCCCTGGGATGGCAGGGTCCATCGTTGAATTTTATTATGTGTATGTTTGTCCTTTGTCTATTGCATTTATGTGTTCCTGTCTTTATGTGTTGTTTTTATTTATATCGTGTTTGGCGGCGCATGCCCTTAGTTGGCGATGCCGCCGGACGCTGTTGACCGCGCCATCCACCGGCAGCAGTGTCCCAATTTTAATAAAAAAAAAATAAATAATAATAATAATAATGATAATAATAATAATAATAATTAATAATAATGGTGGTGAGGGCACTTATAGCAGCTACCTACTGGGAGGTTAAGGGTCCCAGGGGTAGTTTATGCGCAATACAGTAATCTTCGGATTCCATTAGCCTCTGACTACCCAAGATCGGCACCGTTCCTTCTCGAGATACCACTGTTTTCACGAAAGGTGCCGGATCTAGAGGAGAAATCCTCGATCGTTCTTTTTTTAACCTTCGTTTTTATTTCTTTTCGTTTTTATTGTTTTTTGTTTTCGTTATTTTTATTTCTTTTTGATTCAGGTTTTCTTTTATCTTTTGCTTCTTTTTTGTTTTTGGTTTTGTTTTGTTTTCCTTCTTCTTTGTTGTCCCAACTTCAAGTCATCTTCGAGACCCACACTAACTCATGTGTGGCTTAGCGGCGTTGCCTGGAAAAGGGGATCCTGATGACTGAGGGAAGCCGTTACTTGCGAGTACGGCGGAACAACACTTCACTTCGGCCCTGGCTTCAGGCATAGACCGTGGCTGCGTTTATGCACCGGCCGCAGTAAATTCGAGCGCCCCGGGGTCGTGCGTATCCCTGGGGTAATGGCCAAGAGTGCAAGAAGTAAGTTATGTGAGATTTCTAGTGGTGAAGCCAACGGAAGGAGATTTCAGTAAGATGAGTCCCTTCCAGTTGGCAAAATTAGTTAGTGAATACATTGGGCATGTTAAGAATGCTAAACTGTCGGGCAAAGGGTTGCTCGTGGAGGCATTCTCAGCGGCACAATCGGACAAGATATCGAAATTGAAAAATCTCGGGCAATCCGCAGTGGAGGTGACTCCCCATGGGGTATTAAACTACTCCCGGGGTGTGATCATGCATCCCTCACTAGCGTATTGCACCCTTGAAGAGATGGTGTCGGAGATGTCTCCACAGGGGGTAATAGAAGCGAGGAGGCTTAAATTTAATAGGGGGAATAAATATACGAATTCCCCCCTAATCATGTTGACATTCAATAAGACTACCTTGCCAAAAGAGGTAGTCTTAGGCCTCTTCGAAAAGATCGACGTTCGTCCGTATATTCCGGCACCAATGAGGTGCTTTAATTGCCAGAAATACGGACATGTAAGTCAAAAATGTAGCGTCGAGTAACAGATTTGCGTGTGTGGCAGGCCGTTACATGAAGGATGGCCAGGTGACGAGCCAATCAAATGCATTAATTGTGGGGGAAATCACTCGGCCAAGTCGAGGAATTGCCCCATCTTCAAACAGGAATCAGCCATCCAAAAGCTGAGGGCCCTGCAAAAGCTAAGCTACCCAGAGGCAAAACGGAAGCTTCATGCCCCGTCGGTCGGCCTTGGATGGTTATGCGCGCACTGTTGCAGCCCCCGGCCCAACAGCGGCTGAGAAGAATGATGAAATTAAAGAAATAAAAGAAGCCATGAGACAAATGCAAGTGAACATGCAAAAAATGCAAGAGTGTCTCATGCGCTCTGTGGGTGTAGCTTGCCCTACTCCCACGTCAGCCGCAGAGCTAGCCAGGGTCCCTGAGGCCAAGAGGGTGTTAACAACCACCCCCCAGGGACCAATTGTAAGAACTGTGACGTCTTCTCCAAAGAAGTCATCGAAGAAATCACCGTCAGGCAGAAGACGTCACAGCGAGGGGGAGAAGGAGGTGGTAAAACCAAGGTCCCCAAAAAAGGGACCCTCCACAACCACCTCGGAGGCAGAAATCATGCTGCCTCCACATTCGACGGTGCCACTGCCACAACGACCAACGGCACCGTCCCGACCGGGCACACCCGAACGCCCGGTCACCCTCCTCCGCGAGTCGCTCCACAACAACACAAGTGAGCGACTCGGACATGTCGACGGCGTCGGTTCGGACGGGTGTTAAACGCCCAACGACCAACGCCTATACAAATACCTCGGCCACGGAGTCGGATAAATCCGATGCCGAGGTACAAGTTGTTAAAAGAACGAAAGGCTAGCCCAAGGGGAAACCTAGGAAGTAGCCACACTTCCTAGGGAGCAACCCTAGTAGTAATGAAAATGGCTATCGTACAGTGGAACTGTAATGGTATAAAACATCATTACTGTGAATTGCAGATGCTTCTGGCTGAGCACACGCCCATGTGCGTGTGCTTACAAGAAACACACTTAAAGCCGGCGGAACAATTTTCAGTAAGAAACTGTCACATCCGCCGGCACAATGTACAGCCAGACATCCGGGCGGGGGGGGGGGGGGTGTTGCCATCATCATTAAAGATGGCGTCCCGTTCCGGGACCATCCATTAAACACCCCTCGACAAGCTATTGCAATACAAATATTAAAACCGCCACAATTCACAGTATGCTCGGTCTACTTACCAGACTTCGACTGGAATGTCGAAACCCTGACCGAGCTTACCTTACAGTTATCACGTCCATTTTTGTTACTAGAAGATTTTAATGCTCACAGCCCCATGCGGGGCTGTAGCACAAGAGACGCCCGTGGAAGACTCATATATAGAACGGTTTCTAGACGAGTCCGAAGCGGTATTGTTAAATACCGGTCAAGGTACTTTCATTAACGCAAGAACCGGTGAGCTGTCGGCTATTGACCTATCTCTTGGCTCACCGGTCATGGCACACCGTTATGAATGGACGCTGGCGTCTGATTCATACGGTAGTGACCATATTCCCATCATATTGAACAGTACCACGCCGATGACTCCACAATCGTCTTCGCCGAGATGGCGTCTCCGTCAAGCTGATTGGGAAATGTACGCTAATTCATTCCGTACACCCCCGCTGACTGGAGACGTAGAAGATGATGTGGAGAAAATGTCCTGCAGTGTCATTGAAGCAGCATATCAGAGTATACCGAAGTCGTCCAGCATTCCACCCAAACGTCACGTACCATGGTGGAATGAAGCCGTGAGTGTAGCAGTTGCAGAGAAAAAGCGCGCGTACAACGAACTCAGACGTCGTCCCACGCAGGAAAATGTGATAGCCTACAAGCGTGCTCAAGCACGCTGTAAGCGCACAATTAAAGAACAAAAGAGGATATCATGGGAGCAATATGTTTCGGCCATAAATACCTCCACGACCACCTTAGAGGTATGGAGAAGAGTGAGGGCCATTACTGGGAAATGTTCCCGTTCACCTATGCCCCCCCCTTCTCGTCGTCGACGGTCGGAACATCACTGAACGCGCGGAAATAGCTAATTGCTTAGCTAAGCACTTTGAGCGCGTCAGTGGCTCCCAGAATTATGACCCGGACTTCCTGCGGATCAAGATCGAACACGAACAAAACGATCTTGATTTTTTCTCAGATGAATCCCTCCAGTATAACCAACCGTTTTCTATGCAAGAATTACTGGAGGCGCTTCGGGGATCTGGGGACACATCCCCTGGACCTGATGAGATCCCCTACGCCATGATCCGGAACCTGCCTTATCCTGGTAAGTGTAGGTTACTGGATCTGTACAACGAAATATTTAGGCAAGGCGTTTACCCTCCGCGGAAGGCTACCATCATTCCGCTGCTAAAAGATGGTAAAGATTCATCGCAACTATCTAGCTACCGTCCAATATCCTTGACTTGCTGTTTCAGCAAGGTATTGGAAAAAATGGTGAACAACCGTCTCGTTTGGTGGCTGGAATCCCACAACCTCATTCCTAAACATAAATGTGGGTTCCGCCGATACCATTCGACTACGGACCATCTTGTTCGCCTCGAGAATACCACTTACGACGTCTTTCTCCAACGAAAACACCTTGTGGCCGTGTTTTTCGATTTGGAGAAAACTTATGATATGACCTGGAGGTATGGCATTCTCAAGAAGCTGCACGACTGGGGTTTAAGAGGTAACCTCCCTCAGTTCGTAAAAAGTTTTCTGACTGACCGTTCTTTTCGTGTCCGGGTAGGTGACACTGAGTTTGAGGCCCACTCCCAGGAGAATGGTGTTCCTCAAGGCTCCACTATTAGTGTTACCTTGTTTTCCATCGCAGTCAGTCATATTGCAGCTTCAGCCCCAATTCGTCGTTGCTTGTACGTTGATGACCTCACCATATTTTACGCAGCCGATTCCATCGAGGATATTCAACAACGGCTGCAACAAGGCATCAACGAAGTGGTGACTTCTGCAGAAGCTCTTGGGTTTCGTTTCTCCGATACACCGGAGAAACGGAACCACCGATAAAACATCGGTGGTTCACTTCTGCAGAAAGCGCAGCGCACATTCGGATCCTGTTCTCACACTAAAAGGATCCAATCTTCAGTGCGTTGATAGCGTCAGGTTTCTAGGACTTATTTTTGATAAACAACTTACGTGGCGTCCACACCTCCAAGCCTTAGTTGCGAGTTGTCGCAGGACAATAAACATGCTTAAGTGCTTGGCTGGTGCATCGTGGGGTGCGGGCCGGGAGTCGTTGCTTCGCCTGTATCAATCGCTAGTTCTGACTAGGATTGATTACGGCAGCATTGCTTACTCCTCCGCTCGGGCTTTTGCAAGCGATCTGCCACTCTCATACCATCGATCCACTGGTGCAGAACATCCTGACGTATCTCTACATGCTCCGCCAGAAGTCACCTTCTTCTGGATACCCGGACATGTATGGATACCTGGCAATGAACTCGCCGACCAGGCAGCACGTCATGCGCCGAAGTCGGTGAGCCACAGAACATTGCCATTCGCCCCGAGGATCTGAGAGTGTGTATACGATCCGCGATCAATCAGAAATGGCAACGTGAGTGGAACAACATCACGGCTAAGCTCAGACCGGTGAAACCTGAGGTCCGAAGAACTCCGGTACCGGTAAATCTGAGCCGGCGAGAAAGTGTGGCCCTGACACGTTTACGCTTGGGCCACACGGCGTTAACACAACGTCATCTTCTCGCCGGTGAGGATCAGCCAAGGTGCGCCGCCTGCGGGACGGCGCTGACCGTGAGGCATATAGTTGAGGAATGTGTAGCCCTTGAGCCATTGCGCCAAAAGCTGAAGCTCCCGAATAATGTAGCCGAAGCTTTATCTTATGATGCGGTCTCTGAAAGAAAGATGCTTGAATTTCTCCGAAATTCGCATTCGAGACTTTAGGGGCATTGCATCTCTTAATTTTACCAAGTCGTCTCTTGTTTCTCCCCCGACAGTAAATCTGTGTCCAGTAACGATTTTATTTTTATGTGTTTCAAAGATTTTTGTGTTCGTCTTATTTATTAACTATATCCTGTTCCAGCTGGTCTGGCAGGGTACTTTTAGTCTCTCGTTATGCCACTAAGGGCCTTTTACACCCTTAGTGGTACTGTTGTTATTTATACATGTTTTTTTGTTGTTGTTATTTCTTTTTAGCGATGTACTACCGAGGGCCCTTTACACCCGAGGTGGTACATCATTTGTTTTCTTTCTCTGTGATATTTTGTTATGCCGCTGTAGGCCTGTTGTTATGGCTCTACAGCGGTATTGTTTTAACCCCTTATTGCGTTACTGGTGGGCTTGTGGCTCCCCAGTGACGTAATAAGTATTATCTGTGATACACTTGTGATATAAATCTCTAGTCGTTTGTGTGTCTCTAGTCAGGTTTCTCCACCCCGAGGCCTTTTGCACCTCGGGGGGAGTCCCAGCGATGGCCTCCAGGCCTTGGTGACCGGACGCTCTGTCTAGTACTTATCGTACCGTCACCAAGGACTGTACCGTCACCAAGGACTCTTTAAAATCTGTATAAAAATAAAATAAAATACAAGTTTTATGTACAATCGTTAACAAAAAACCTTCTTTTCTAATCCAAAAACAAATGACTAATTATTACTATACGAGTACAATTCGATAGAAAAATTTTAAATTTTAATTATATCACAATGAAGAAAATTTTATTTAAAAATATGTATAATTTCCACCAACTTTATACATATTTTATTTAAAAATATGTATAAAGTTGGTGGAAATTGTTATTGAAAAAACAATTGTTACAAGTGAAAATCTACATTCCAAAAATACATTGAAAATTATTCAATATAATTAAACAATGTAATCAAAATTGAAAATGTTTTAATTCGAAATTGTGAAAGGAAAATCAATCTCATCCTAGAAAATATTGATCTTGTGAGGTATAATAATTCTCAAATTTGCATTTTAAGTTGAGGTGAATACAACCATTTTTTTAAAGGAAGTTAAAATTTTCAATAATGAAAATTACAAATAATTATTTTTAAACCTCAAAAACTTTAATCTATATATAAATCATTAAAAATTTTTATATATTGCCCTACACGGCATATATAAAGAAAATTCCAATTGATTGATGAAATTTTTTCTCCTTCCAATTCAAGATAATGTAACTTCAATCCAGAAAAAAGGCGGTGATATTTAAATTTAACAAAAATTTTTTGAAAACTCTTTTAAAAAATTTTTTCTTTATATAAATATTCTAAAAATAAAACAAACCAAGACATAAGTGTACTTACATAAATTATACTAAATTAATGCAGGAAAAATTTTTTTCCATTAGTCGAAAACCATTATTTCATAAAATAAAATAAAGTTGTGTAGAATTAAATGTTAAGTTATTTGATGAAAAATATATTTTGTAAAAATTACTATTAAAAAAGTAAAATTTTTTGAATTTTTAGTTAAAAACTTCATCTGAACCATTATTGTTAATTTAATTTATTTAAACGTTTCATCTAAACAATGCGGCTGTCACTTACTAATTGAAAAAAGAATTTGAAAAAACTTTAAACTACCCTTTTGTTTGCAAAATTGGTTAACACCAAATGGAAAATACTACAAGTTTCTATTATGAAATTGGTAGTAAAAATATACTCCTCTTATGTAATTATTATTATTTTTTATTTTTCAGGACATCAAAAACATTAATATATGTTTTGTCAATAGCCTCACTATCTGTTTGCCTATTACAGCTGAAAGTTTTGTTTAAGTTGATATAAATTTTTTCCCCAATGATTCGTCTTTTGAAATTCTTTTCCTTGTCTAAAATACGTATGTTTGAAAAATCAAACATATGGTCATAATCCAACACATGTCCCGTTAATCCCGTACTATTTTTTCCCTTTTAATATCATAATTATGTTGATAGATTTTGGCCGACAATTTTTGACTAGTTTGACCTATGTATTTAGAAGGGCAAATTTTACAAGCAATCTCATATACTACATTATTTAGATCTTTCTTTTCCATACTACTACGTTTCTTACTATACACATTTTCAATTTTATCTTTAAAGGAAAAAACTACTTTATTATCAGAATCCTTTTCAATTACAGTTTTAATTTTTTTAGTTAACTCGTTATAAGGCAAGGTTACAATCTTTCCAGGATCAAAATTCTTATTATTATTATGTTTATATAAAACGTTATAGGCATTATGTACAATTTTATTTTTTATTGAGTTAATTAAATAAGTAGGATAGTTGTTCATCTTAAGTATTTGTGTTGCTTCTTTAATAGCATCCCTACGGTTATTTACACTACTCAGGTTAACTGCTCTATATAAAATGTTATGTACAAGATTAATTTTAATATACTTAGGATGGTAGGAATGAAAATTGATCATTCTATCAGAGTAATTTTCCTTCCTATGCCATTTTGTGCTAAGCTGGTTATTCTGATCTTTAATAATTAGAGTATCCAAAAAACCAATTTTATTGTTATTTTCCTCTTCGACTGTAAACTGTAAGGATGGATGATAACTATTAAAATTATTTGTAATCTTTTCAATTAAATTACTTGGAACATTTGTAAGAATATCATCAACATAACGAAAGAAAGATGTCGGAGACCATTCCTTTACTTTGTTCAAACTATTTTCACACAAGAAATCCATTACATACGACGCCAGAATCGGTGAAAGAATCCCGCCCATAGGTATTCCATACTTTTGAAGATAAAATTTATTTTGAAATTTGAAAAAATTATTTTGAAAAATTAGTTCAATTCCCTCAATGAACAATTCCTTGTTTAATTTAGTATAATTTTTAATTTTGTTCCATTTCTTTCTAATAATGGCTAAAACCAAACTGATCGAAATATTACCAAAAAGAGATTTTACATCGAGTGAAAACAATTTATGATTTTCTGGTAATATCTTATTTTTAGTTTTATTTACAAACTTATAAGAATTTTTGATTGAAAAGGAACTCTCTTCCGCTTTAGTTAAAATATTGGCAAAAAATTTTGAAATTTCAGTTGTGGGAGCATCTACTTGGCTGACAGTAGGTCGTAATGGAATGTCATTCTTATGTGTTTTGGGTAAAAAATAAATTTCGGGTAAACTTTTTCCCAACTTTATTAATTTTAATTTATCTTCATTTTCAATTTGATTATTTTTAACTAATTTATCTATGTAGCTTTTGATTTTCTTACAAATACTATCCATTGGATTTTTGTTAATTGTTAAATACATATTGTTTTCCCCCAGATGTAACTCCGCCTTATGTAAGTAATCTTTTTTATCCAAGATGACTGACAGACCGCCTTTATCTGAATTTGTGATATATATAATATCTCTGTTTTCTTTCATGAAAATGCAAGTTCGCTTATAACAATTATTTACGTAATGCCATAGTGGTTCAGTATTTTTTTATTGTTAATATTATTACAAATGATATTTACTATCTTTTTTCTCAAATTATTATGATGCTGTTTTGGAAACTTATCTATATTACATTCAATACTTTTGATGATTTCCAAAATATTATTGTTCAATTGTTTCTAATTGTAACTAGGATCTTTTAACATAAATTTTGGGCTTAAAGCTAAAATAAATTCCACCTCCTTAGGAATCGTTATATTACTATAATTACGGGCCCAGTCTTTATCATAATTTATCAAGTTTGTAATATCAGTTTTTAGTTTATTAAATTTTTTTAATTGTATAATTTTTGTTTTCTTGTTTAGGACCATATTTTTGTTTTCTGTGATTCTAATAAGCGAATTTACATCTTCACGTTTTAAGTTTTTGTAAAGAAGAACTAATTTATTTCGTAACTTCTTAATAAGTCCTTTCTCTTTTTTATATAAACTTCCTATATATAGCTTTTGCAGTTTATCAAAGAAATTTTTTAAAATCATATTATGTTTTTTCTTATTGCAAATATTAATAAAATTTGTAATTTTTACATGTCGCTTTATAAAATCTGGGATAACTTTATTTCTATTACAATTATTCAAAAATAAAATATTATTACTGGTTTTTGTTAACAAACAATTACATTTTATATATTGATTAATAATTTTAATATTAAATTTTTTTGAATTAAATTGAAAATTAATTTTATATATTGATTAATAAAATTAATTTTAATTAGAGTTATATTTACTTTTAATGGTTTTCAGGTCATCCATTTTAACAATTATATAAAACATTTAGGGAAAATTCTCCTAATAATTATATAATTCACTAACATAAAACACAGATCACAAACCATAAAAAAAGCCAAAACTATCTTATTAAAGAACAACTACTCAATAAAACTAATCAACTATAAATTAAAAAACATAGTAGATAAGCAATATAACCAAACTAAATACAAAAAAACAATAAATAACAAAAAATACATATCAATACCATATATAAATAATAACATAAATTACAAACTGAAAAAATTACTAAATATAAATGACAACCAGATAGTTTTCAAATATTCTAATAAAGTACAAAAAATATATACAAAACTGAAAACACAAACAGATAAATTAGAATAAAGCAACATTGTGTACAAAATTCCATGTGAAAATTGTCCAAAATGCTACGTAGGAATGACAAAAAATAAATTAAAGGATCGTATATATACACATAAATACCAAATTAAAACAGGGATAAATGCTACAGGATTACAACAACATGTATATGAATATTCACATAACTTCAATTTCAAGGAAACTACCATATGTGACATAGAACCAAATTACAAAAAAAGACTCCTCTCTGAATCTTTTCACATAAACACTAATAACAATTCTAACATAAAAACCGAAATGGAAAACCCAAATATTGGAAAATGGTATGAAAACACAATAAAAAGTGTTAAAGAAGCCTCTAATCTCAGTATAACTTAGTTTTTTACTTTTAAGATAAATTATAAAACTTTATCTGTAAACGTCCATGTACCATCAATTCCAAAACCACAAAAACCGAAATAGAAACAATACGTACTCTATATTATCTTCACAAAATAGAAAATAGACACCTAAACCTTAACCATAATTAAATTAAGTAGCTCATCTTCTGTATTACAGAATTATCCGAGAATTGATCTATGGTCCAACAAAACAAATAACATATGAAATAAAAAATTTAAATTTCAAACCAAACTTAATAGAATAAAAATTAGATAACTCAAATAACTAATACATCTAAATTCAAAATTACCGCCAAAAAATTTGTTCTTTAAAACTATCAAACTTATACTTGACTATATTCACAGTAGACGACATCTTGAACTTCCTCATTCAATGATACAAACACATTTACACATCCAGAATCACTTTAATAAAATCAAACAGTAATCATGACATATACTTTTATACTTATATATAAAAAAAAAATTTTTTTATTCAAAAAATTAATATATAATGTTTTTACAATCGATAAATCCAACCTAACATAACATTCATATTATTGACCAATGAATCAATCTCGAATAATGTAAATAATTTCCAAATACAATAACTTAAATACAACATAATAGATATAAAATTAACATATTCGAATTTATCTAATTACAGTTTCGCCATTTAAAAAATCCTCCATATAAATAACTACATATATTGGTAAATGATGACACATGGACGTCACAATAAACAATAGTTTATTGTCAAAAAAATTATAATTACATATATATATATATATATATATATATATATATTTATATATATATATATATATATATATATATATATATATATATTTATATATATATATATATATATATATATATATATATATATATATATATATATATTATAATTACAAATAACTACATTAATTACAAATATTAGCATAATTATATAAAAATTTTTAATAGAAAACAGCGGTATACTTATTTTTATACAGATTTTAAAGAAATCTTTTCGCTGATGATGTCGTAGAACTACGACGAAATATTCGATATTGTTATATTGTTGGATGTATGATGAAATATATTGGTTCAATTAAATTTTGTCATCATTTGAAGTATGGTTCTTTTTTTCCAACTTTTTCCAGTTCTGTTTTTTCCTAAATAGAAATGCGTTGGAATTAGGAGCCAAGTTAAAAATCAAGGGGTATTTAACGTCTAATTATAAACTAATCGTTTTATTTTATTTATTAATTTTTTTTCTTTTTTACTGTCAAATAATACTTACTTAAAAATTTGTTATTTCAAAAAGCAGTTTTGATTTTGTTGGTTATTTCTAATTTAATTATTAAAATAAAAATATTAATACATAGTATTAATATACATTTAATAAATTAGTAAACTTAAGGAATTGTTAGAATTTTCATAACCTTTTTATTTTTAATTTAATACCTAACAAAAAATTATTGTTAATATTAACAAAAAAAAGAAAACATATTTTAACAATGAATTTATTAATGGCAGAATTTTAGATGTAATCATTAATATTAGACTTGAAAAGTAAAATAAGAATTTTTCACCATAATATTTTTATCAGTTAAATATCGGTAATTATAAATTATTATAGCAGAAATTATAAGGAATTATTAAAAACAGGAATTGATATCCCAAAAAAGGCAAAATATAAGTATTCATTTGATACTGACATCACGGAAAGCTTATATTTTCTCGTCTCCCACAATCCAGGTAAGGATTTGTGAGTTAAAAGGTCTATATATGGAAAAGAGAGGGTTGTCTTAAAAATTTCTAATGTAGATAATTACCAGCGTAATATTTAAAAATTATATCTAGATAAAAGTAGTAAAACATACGTAGGTAAGAATAAAGTACACGAGCAGGAAAAACCTTTTTTTTTGGTGTGAGTGGACTTTAATTTTTTATTCGAAAATTTTAAGTATATTTTCTTAATAAAAGGTGGTAATCCTAGTTGTCTTACAGCTTTCAAGTTATTAGCAACCAGCCTGTTGTAAATAAACTTAATTTTAAGTTAAAATTAGTGGTCATTCCTAATAACAATAAAGCAAACACGATCTATTTTCGATCGAAGGATCTATAATTATAACAATAACTATAATTTAGCAGATATGATAACTCACTCCCACAATGTTGGGGGGTAAGCCATCCCTTGAATTGGAGAATCTCATTTCTACGTGATCTAAATTGTCGACATAATCATCTCCTACTTACTACCCTTAGATTTAGTATTATGAAATTATGCAAAAACAGATCAGATCACATTTTAGTATTTCTTTTTTTATCCCCTTTTCGTAGAATTAACCACTAATCATCCCTGAAAGCTCCCCTAACAGCTTTTTAAAAAAGAACAACATCGCTAACTTAAACTTTTGGTCTATATAGTCTATGTTTTACAGTTTTCGAAATATTTGACAATTTCGCTCTAATTTCTGAAGCACAATTTCACATCTGTGCGAAGCTGCAAGCACTAAGCTCAAAAACTGCAAGCACTAAGAGTGGATTTTTAGAATTTAGCTTCCTAAGGGGTTAAAATAGGGGATGAAAATTTATATAGAAAACCGTTAGGTTTATTAACGTGAAATTTTTCACAAAGGTTTTTTTAGTAACTTAGCAAGTACCAATAGTGAATTTTTGGAAATTCGTCCCCCAACGGATCAAAATGGGGGATGAAAATTTATATAGAAAACTGTTGAGCCTAGAAATGTGAAATTTTAGACAGGGGTTTCTTATATAACGTAGGTGAGCACTAAGAAGAGACTTTTGAAAATCTGTCCTCAGGGGAGTAAAATAGGGAATGAAAAATATATAAAAAATCGTTGGATTTAAGAACGTGAAATTTTGTACAGAAATTTCTTTAGTAACGTAAGTGGGTACAAAGAGTAGCTTTTTGAAAATTCATCGCCTAAGGCGGCAAAATAAGGGATGAAAATTTATATGAAAGCTAACTTTTCTGTACGAATTCGTTTGGGTAGGTGGAGTTGATAACGACATAATGTGTACAACTAGTCAATTTACAACGAATTACGCGGAGGAAGTCGCGGACAAAAAAAAAAATTTTATAATTTTTTTTTTGTCAAATTCGTGGTAATTTTCGCTACCAGCCTCTGTAATTTCGTATGCGTACTTATATATATTTTCTTCTAAATAATTAAACAACACAAAAAAGACCTAAATAAAATACTTAACTAAAAAAATCAAAAAACCCGACTGCGTAAAAAGTAAACTAAAACGGTGAAAACAAGATGAAAGGGACAAAACGAAAAATGAATAAAAAAGTAAAGCAGTCGGAGGCATCATACATTTCTGTTTTATTTAGTACAATATGCATGCCTCCGACTGCTTTACTAAGTTTTTCATTTTTCTTTTTCTCTCTCTCATCTTGTTTTCACCGTTTTAGTTTACTTTTTACGCAGTCGGGTTTTTTGATTTTTTTAATCAAGTATTTTATTTAGGTCTTTTTTGTGTTGTTCAATTATTTAGAAGAAAATATATATATAAGTACGCATACGAAATTACAGAGGCTGGTAGCCAAAATTACCACGAATTTGACAAAAAAGGTTGATAAAAGTTTTTATCAATCATCATTTTTATCAATGTAGTAGATTGACTAGTTGTACACACTATGTCGTTATCAACTCCACCTACCCAAACGAATTCGTACAGAAAAGTTGGCTTTCATATAAATTTTCATCCCTTATTTTGTCGCCTTAGGGGATGAATTTTCAAAAAGCTACTCTTTGTGCTCACTCGTCTGCAAAATTTCACGTTTCTAGATCCAACAGTTTGCTATATAAATTTTTCATCCCCTATTAAGGGGATGAATTTTGAAATTTCATGTAGCCTATAGCAATCCCCAGATTAAGACGAATCCAGCGACACCTTATTTACCAAAATCCGTCAAGTCGTTTAGGCTGCAGGCTGCACCAAAGAAACAGATATAATTAGAGGATACATACAAACTTTCGAAAAGCATTACCCTCCTTCTGAGGCAGTCGGATAAATATTATATTATATTGATAAATACCCCTGTCGCAGCATCTGCATAACATAGCGAATTTCCAATCATAAAAGTTACTTTTTTTCGAAAACCCGCTTACCTAGAATAATGGTTCAAAATGTATTTTCTGTGATTTTCTTGGTTCTTTACCACAATGTAAAAAAAATTGGAAAAACTTTTAAATTTTGGCAAATTGTTTGCAAAAAACTCATTTTTTTGAGGTTTTTGGAATTGGACGTGTCTGACTGGAGAACTCATACAAAATTTTTGGACTTCCAACGTTTTATTGTTTTATTATATTTGCATCCCAAACTAGTATCTATCCTATAAATATAACAAGTTTCATCCAAAATGAATTTTTCGGATATATAGGCACTTAAATTTTCGAAATTTCTAAATTAATTTAAAATAGAGTTAGTCTCCAGAAATTTTGTATTATGGTAAATTTAATTTAATAAATGACAAGTATATAAGTATAGTAATTATAAAGCATTCGCATAGAACAATAGTTTTAAGTATACATGCACATAAGCAAAATAATTTTTGAATTTTCCTGAAGGAAGGAAATATTTTCCCGTATTAAAAAGTATCCTAAATGTTGACGCAGGTAATAAGTTATCACTACACCAGATTTCATAAAAATCCGTTCAATAGTTTTCGCGTAATATGTGCACATGCTCAAAAAGTTTTTTTACTTTCCTGTGGGAATGAGCCACTTTCCCGAAATAAAAAGTATCTGAGATGCTGACTCAGGTAATAAGTTATCATCACACCAAATTGCATCAAAATCCGTTCAATAGTTTTTGCGTACTGTATGCACATGCTCAACATGGTTTTTCCATTTTCCCGTGGGAATGAGACATTGTCTCGAAGTAGAAAGTATCTTAGATGTTGATCCGGGTAATAAGTTGTCGGCACACCAAATTTCATTAAAATCCATCCAGTAGTTTTTGTGTGATGCGTGAACAGACGAACAGACAGACAGACAGACAGACAAAAATTTAAAAAATCGCTGTTTTGATATCTACATCGATAACTATTTACAGTATCTGCACAATTTTTAAAAAATATTCCCTATACAGAAACGGTCTCGTTACATTTGTATTATATGTATAGATTACCTATTAATGGCTCTTTATTTAAAATATTAATTTTTTTTAAAATAAATCGCCCCCTGTTCTAGGAAATATATATTTTTTAAATTTTTATAAAATTTCTTATGAAAGTGAGCTTCTTAGACAATTTTATTTTGTATTAATGTATTTTATTTTGTATTAATGTGAAACATGAACATTTAAATGTTGGCAATTTCTGTATTCTGGCGCTATCTATCTAGCGCGTTAGTTAACTACTTTATTTAAAAGTTCGAATAAAATTCCAGTCATTTTAATTTTTAATTGTTCAGGAACTTTAGTACCTTCAGTATCATAAAAGCAAGCAAAATAATATTACAATTTATTTATGTAGATACATATATGATGGAAAGTTAAGAAAAGAAAATGTTTTTTTGGAAGTTCGTGTTTAAGGTAAAATCGAAAAAACTTGGAAAATTTAATTAGTAATTAATTTTTTTTAAATATTTTTAGGTTTGGTTGTAAATGAATCTACTGTTGATCTTTTAATATGATACTGAACTATTCATTATTTAAAATGAAAAATTGTGTACTTATTAGATGATGAAAATAAAAAATTAGTAGTTTGAAAAACCGAAACAAATCGACCGACGTCTTGAAAAAGTCTGTCGGGACACCGGAGCAACGGAGCTAGAACCGTGACAAATCCGGGAAAACCAAGACGTATGGACACTCTACACGGATTGTGAATGTTATAAACTTTAAGTTTTGATTTTTAAGCACATTATGAGTGAAATTGAAAATTAACAACGTGTGAAATTTGACATTTTAGTTAAAGTGCATATAAAATATAATACCTACATGTTTTTATAAAAATGCAAATATAAATAAATGTTTTCTGTTTTTTTTTTTTTATTTTAATTGTTATTAATTATTTGGCTTTTTTAATAATTTAGAATTTTTCTGTCAAATGAATAAATTCTGAAAATATGAATTTATGACATAATTTCAGTAAAAGTGAAAATGAAATTTTTCACCCACACTTTTGTAGTGTCAATGTACATCACTGGATCCCAATTTTCAAATGGATAGATAATTTCAGTAGCGTAGAAACTAATTATTAAAAAATTGCAAACCAAATGTGTTTATATGATAATACGTACTTATAAAATTTATATACGTGTTCTTCCGAAAATCGTAAATACCTAATTAACTTTCTCTCGATGAAGTTGGATTGACAAACATTTACATTAGGGATGTTATGGATATTCGTAACCGTAACTAAAACTACCGATATCCGAAATAATTAAATATCCGAAACCGAAAGCGTATACGAAAATGAAAGTTTATAAGTCTAGTAAGTACTTAACACATTAATATTTTGTCTATATATCAATATCTAAAAATATTTCAGTCCCTTTTTGACAATCTTGCCAGAACTTAAACACTTTTTTAAATATTTTTATTGTTAAAATCGAAACGTTATTTTGAAGCCGGTTAAAATTAATATATTTTACATTAAAATGTGTGGTCAATACAATCACTCGCTAGTTAATTATCGCTAGATTTGATGCTAGAAAATTGAGAAAAAACAGGTCATATAGATTTTTTTTTATTTAGATTTTATTTGTAATGATTGAATTACAAAATTCAAAAGGATGTTAAAAAATGTGTGTATTCACTATGAGCTTTTGCCTGTAGTAAATCCAGCTGCTCAAAATCGGTTCCAATATATCAGTTGGTCAGGACGGCATTTGTACATAATTTTAATATTTTCTTTAAGAAATAGTATTTTTTTTTTAAATACTTGTTTGATTTTTTCAAGGCGAGTACTTTTTACGATGTGTGTTTACCAAATTCTACAAAATAATTAAAAAAAAAAAAAACATTGTAACCCTACTATTTTGAAATTTTCAAAAAAATATCATGAAAATTACCTCATATATGCTTTTTCTGAGTTAATTATTGAAAAATATTCTATTTTCCGAGATTTTTAAGGTAAAACGAGCAGATGTATGGTTTTTGTTAAACAAATTTCAGATCTTTAATACATTTTTTCCTTAAAAAAATAAATATTTAATATTTTCAAAAATGTATGATACAACTTGTCAAAATTTAAAATTATTTGTTTTGTTGTCAAAAGAAAAAAAAAACTGAATGTGCAAATTTATTTACCACTAAAATGATGGGTTTATACATATAATTATAACGTAGTATTGTCATTTGGATAGAAAATTACGTAAAAATATTATTGTTTGAATATGATTTAACGTAATTTTTATGCGATTGTAGCAAGCTCTTATTAATTTTAGGAAGGTGTAAACATCATCTAAATTCTGATCATATCACATAAAAAACTGCGCCGTGATCTTTTATCTAAAAAAAAATGGAATAGAGATACATTATAAAAACATTTAACTGACAAAGAAAAAGAATATAGCCGAATCGTTTTAAATTGGATTAAAAAAATCATGACATGCTACTTAAAAAGCGGATTTTTTCGAATTTAGCTCGTAAAAAATGAGACAGAAAAAAAAAGAATGCGAGTGCGAGTGAAATGGAGAACGACATATTTCCTAGTTTTTCTCGAAAAGTAAGCAATTTAGAGCAACGGTATAAAAACATTTTTTATGAATTTTACCTTTTACTAGGGCTTGGTGTAAAAAAAAATTTGAAAAATTGCTTAATTCTGGCAAAAAACTCATTTTGTTGACAAAAAACGCCCGGAAAACCTACTTCTGGGCATCCGACGTGTCTGGCTAACGAACTCATCCAACGATTTGGAAAATCGAATTCGCACACAAAATTTCATAAGCATTAAACGTTTCGTTCGAGAGTTATCGCGCGGATACATATATATATATATATATATATATATATATATATATATATATATATATATATATATAAATTTTAGTGAATATCATTTTCGTATTCTAGGGACCTCAAAACATATTTCTGATATGGTCTCGGGCTTAGGTCGCACCATGACACCTGGCGTAAAAGCTGAATTTCCAGTTTTGGAAATTCGCTAAAAGCCTTCTTTTATTCATGAATCCTTATTTTATGTTTGAAAATTCTTATTAAGTAGGTTATTTAACTTGAAGTTGAACTTAATTCGTAAACATAGGCCCGATTTACATTAACGCTCCGCTCTCGATACGCTCCCACTCCATTCTCGCTCCGATATAATCTTGTTGTGTTCACATTACAGTGCTGATAACATGCTGGTCCTATTCGTTTTCGTTGCACATTATAATGCCGCTCTGGGTAGGCTCCCAGTTCGGTCTCAGTTCGATACAAACATCTTTTCATAACAACTGAATGCAAGCGGAGTGGAGTGGAATCAAAAAAGTGTTTACACTATAGGTACAAGCCATAACAAGTCTGATATCGCTCCGATAAAATATTACCTGAGTGGTATTGATATTGGAGTGGCATTAGAACGGAAGCGAACCGCGACTGATATCGGACCGATATCAGAGCGATGATGTGATTACACTCATTGTTTATTGTGTAAGAATATTATATCGAACCGGGACCGGAGTGATATCGTAGTGAGAGCGGAACGTTAATGTAAATCGGACCATAATGAGCATGTCCAATTAGATTTGGTGATCGTTCATTAAGAAATAAAATAACAGATACAACTGGACCTGACAAATAAAGAAAAATAAAATGCTAGATCTAACTGGATGTAATAGGATCAAATTTGATCTACTTGGATACAATTGGATCTGACAAATTAAAAAAAATTAAACATCAGATCCAGTTGGATAAGCGAGATAAAAAATTAGATCTATTTGGATCAAATTAGATTAAATTCGATCAAATTGGATCAAATATTGAATCCAGTTAAATCCAAATGGATGAATTTAGCTCCAATCATTTTTTCACGGGGATATGTATATATATATATATATATATATATATATATATATATATATATATATATATATATATATGTGAGTTAGAGACATGTGACATGTAAACAAATACAGTAGGAAATACAGTCGTATTTTTTTGAATATGTGTAATATTAAAATTAGTTGAAAAAAAATTTATTCTTCGAACTAATAGTGAGCTTTGAATGTAAAAATTCCATTTTAAATTTTTATAACAAGTTATTTTTTTACCATAAATCAAACACAATAAAACATAAAAAAATTTTAAGGAAGAATTTAAAATGGAATCGCTAAAACGATACGCCTAAAAACCAATCAAATTAATAAATATAATGATGAAATGAAACACTTAATTAACGATAACAGAAACATTTTTTTCTTACAAAGCCAGATGTTATTTAGTGGAATAATGATTACAGAGCTCATAATGTACGAACTGGGAAAGATACTCAAATCTGATAATTCAATAAGACCGGTAATTACCCCATTTTTGGATGTCCATACGTCACTTGACCTCCCCCCCCCAAACCCTTTTAGAATTGAAAAACAAATAGCGCAAAATTAGGAGCTATTTATGAGCTTTGGTATTCCGTGAATTAAAAATTTTGAGCTCAACATACTGAGCAATAATTTAATATTTTAATAGGGGTGGGGCGGGAGGCTGACTCGAGTTTGACTCAGCCCCACCCCTCGCTTAAAAATAAAAATTTCAGACAAATTTTTGCAGTAGAATTAAGAGCCATTTGTGTGTTTTTGAACTAGTATAATTTCAATTTTTGAGCTCACCCCCGTAGTTTCCAAACTACCCTTAAATGACTATATTTGAGAAGGAAGTAGATACTTGAAAAATAAAATTATGTTTTAAAAATAAAAAGTAGATTATTGTTAAGAATGAAGCTTTAAAATACACACATTCTAATTTCTCAATCCCAACGCTGGAGAGTTTTTTCAAATTTGTTAATAATTTTTATTTTACAATAACAAATTAGCCGATTTTTTTCGCAAAAATCGTGTTTTTCTTTTCTAAGTGTTCCAAAAAAGTGAAAAATTCAAATTTCGGAAAACCCTCCCAGCGTTACCTGAGGAAAACTATTATCTAACGAACGAACTTTAATTTTTTTATTTCGGATGATCCAGCACCAAGTTAACGCAACGCAGTCCGAATAATTACTGCCATTACTGTATTTTTTAATATTTCTTCGTGAAAATTTTATACAATATTCTTCGAATGTCATATTTTAATGTACCACTGGTTTTAATAAAGAGATTCTAACTATGTCTAAAAAATAACAAAAACATGCCTTTTTTGTACGAATTAACCTTACCCCCCTCCTTAACATCAAAGATTCTATAAATTTTAATGAATTTATTGATTTTTTTCATATGAGATAAGACATATAAGAGGTTATAGACTTTATATCAAAAAAGTTGTCATTTAATAAAATAGAATTTTTCTACCCTTGTTGTAACCATTGTGCACTTTTGTTCTATCATAAAAATAATTTCTATGCGCATTGGTCCTATATCTTTTTAGACCACTTGCTGATAGAACTAACTATTGTGCGCTAATGTCCCATGCTCGAGACAAATATATATTTTGAACTTTACAATTAGTTCTTTTACTTAAGTTTTTATTCTATAGTGTCTGTTATTAGCGAATTTCCAAAACTGTAAATTCAGTTATTACAGCCGTTCTCATGGCGGAACCTGAGGCCGAGACTAACAGAAATATGTCTTGAGGTCCCTAGAATACGAAAATGATATTAAAATATATATATATATATATATATATATATATATATATATATATATATATATATATATATATATATATATATATATATATATCCGCGCGATAACTCTCGAACGAAACGTTTAATACTTATGAAATTTGGTGTGCGAACTGAAATCTGGATTCGCTCGGCTAAGTTCGTTAACCAGACACGTCGGATGCCCACAAGTAGGTTTTCTAGCCATTTTTTATCATTCGATCCTATCATTAGACAGTTCGATTTTTACATCTGAAAGTTATCCTAACTTTTATCTACGCACGAATCGTTAATATTTTTATAATGCAGTTTTCTGTTCTCTTGTTATGGTCTCATTACGTTGATTATAGTCCTTTTCGTGAGCAGCATTGCGTGTGTATTTTTTCATAAAAAGTTCGTTGGTGCGGTTCTAGGGCTGCTAAGCGTTCAAATTTCAGCTCTGCTATATCAAAATCATTGAGATTATTCACCATTTGTGTTTTATTAGGCTCATAATTAGTAATGCAAAATTTTTTCATAGTTTCAATGGCAAGCGATAAAAGTTCATCTTTGTTTGTCTTTGCATTCTTCTTATTTGATCGTGCTAGTTTGGGTGTTTCTGAATATTTGGGATGCTTTATATTTGCACAGTCTGTGCCACTGACTGTGATGAACAAGGATGAGTGTTTACAGGCGTCTCTAACGGCGAATCTAATAATATTTCCTCAATGCTTGGTGATGCTACTTGTGATCTATTGTCTGTTTTCTAAAAGAAAGAAGAGAAAAATTAAGATAAAACATATAGAGACCAAAATAATGTTGTGACCATTCCATTCTTCTGGTATAAATTTAGTTTGTTTACAGTCGTTTTTAATATTTAATTTTCAGTATCAACAATTTTAAAAAAAATTATAATAAAAATGTTTTTTTTAAAAAAAAAATATTGTAATTAGAAGTATAATTAAAATTTAATAATGTACAATTTTGAATATAACAATGGTCTATTTATTATTTAAAAGTGTGTAAAAATAACTAAATTGAAGTGCGTTCCTTATTTAAACGAATATAGACTAAATATCACTAAAGATAAAGTATAATATTATTGGTTTGGTCAGAGACGTATGTGTCGATAATGACTAATACTGTTTAATGCATCAACGATAAACGTAGGCAGTACAATGAGTCGTTACTAGCACCTCTTACTTAAAAATGATTGGAAGTTCAAAAATGACAAGAAGTCGTTCTTCATTTGGTATTAACTATATCTAACAATATAATAATATCAAAAAACTGATCTTCTTAGTATTAAAACATAATTTTTTTTCAGTTCCCTAGAACGGAACAACAATCGAAAACAACTGCGGAAAAGTTTCGGAAATGGAATTTTGATACATGTTGTGCAGCTATCGATGGAAAATACATTAATATTGTCAAATTTTTTGGATAGTGGATCTTACTTTTACGACTACAAAGGAAAATTTAGAATTGTGTTAATAGCAATAGTGAATGCTAATTACGAATTCCTAATGGTTCACACTGGCACTAATGACAAAGTATCAGATGGTGGAATTTTGAATGACACAAAATTTTATGATTTACTTATTTCGGGTTCATTGAAACTGCCTTCGCCTGTAATACAAGAGGGTACTTCTTACTTTTTACCTTACACTTTTGTAGCTGATGAAGTGTGATGATTTTCTTCAACACAATCTCACATTTCTTCTGTATACGCCCCTGAAATAACAGGTAATAATTAAACACAGCCCTGATCTAATTTAGTTAAACTTACACCAATGACACCGATGACGTAATGTGTGGAGAAAGTGAGAGAAAGTCGAATCATTTCATAGAAAGGCAGCTGGAAAGTGATGTTCACCGGTTCGATCTTTTTTTCTTCTCTTCGGATCCCGACAGTGCAACTTGGAGACAAAAAAAAACTTGATGTGAGCAGCCAGGAGCAGCGAAACACGTTCAAGATTATCCTCATTGTTGCACATCAGCAGTCATTGTTAAATTTAAAAAAAAATACATTTGTACATATTATATATTTATCTTTTTATTGTCATTTATTCGTACGCACCATTTTCAACAAGACGACGAATTCTGTCGAGGCATGCGCCGCCAAATTGAAGCCGGAGAGTATGGCGACTTCGAAATCCGTCGTAATGTGTTGATGTGTGGGGAAAAGAAAGCATCGACGAATATACGCCCCGGAGAAGATTCGGAAAATGATCATCTACTATTATCACGACCCCAATTTGTCTGCGCACCCAGGAATCACAAAAAATTATCGTGAAATTAGCCGAAAATGGTGGTGGCCGAAGCTACAGGATGATGTCCGTAATTATGTTCGCTCTTGTGACATTTGTCAAAAATGTAAACCAAATAACCACGGTGTGGAATTCTGTGTATATTGACCATGTAGGCCCACTGCCGTCCTCTCGGAATCGTAATTCCTATATTCTCGTCCTTCTTGATGGGTTCTCAAAATGGGTAGAAATGTTTCCACTTACCCGAATTACGGCTGATGCTACTCTAAAAAAAACTAGAAGAAACATGGTGTCGATATGGACCATGCAAGGTCCTTATTAGTGATAACCATAAAACATTTAAAAGCAAAAATTCAAAACCCATTGCTTCAACTTCGGCATTAAGCAAGTGTTCACGTCAGTTTATCGCCCAGCGTCTAATTCCGCCGAGCGTGTCAACCGCAATTTAGCAATATCATTATCTATGTTGCTAAAAACTACCGCTAGTAAACATAATAAGTGGGACATCTTTTTAAAAAATATTTGTTTTAGCCTTAACAACACCGTACACGAGAGTACAGGCCACTCACCTGCAGAAATTTTCCTAGGACGCAGACTCAACCGGTCACTAGAGAACATTTGGGATCTTAGTACCATTATCCCGACATCACAGGAAGTGAAGGACGCCCTTAACAAAGCCATGCAGCAGCGCAAACGTTACTTCGATCGGCGGTTTCAAACCGGGCAACCATACCGGCTAGAGCAGTTCGTTCTTGTGCGTTCGCAGCAATCCACGGATACCGAACATTCCCATAAACTACGTCCACGCTGGAAGGGACCATGGAAAATTATGCGTTTCCTCACGCCTGTAACAGTCGAGTTAAAGGATGAGTCGACGGGCCGAGTGATCAAATCTCATATAGAACATATAAAACCGTACCAGCACCGCCTCTGAACACCTGGACGTGCCCTTGGATTAACCGGCGCATGGTGTGATGATTTTCTTCAACACAATCTCACATTTCTTCTGTATACGCCCCTGAAATAACAGGTAATAATTAAATACAGCCCTGATCTAGTTTAGTTAAACTTACACCAATGTCACCGATGACGTAATGTGTGGAGAAAGTTGAATCATTTCATAGAAAGGCAGCTGGAAAGTGATGTTCACCGGTTCGATCTTTTTTTTTCTCTTCGGATCCCGACAGTGCAACCTGGAGACAAAAAAAACTTGATGTGAGCAGCCAGGAGCAGCGAAACACGTTCAAAATTATTCTCATTCTAGCACATCAGCAGTCATTGTTAAATTTAAAAAAAAAAATACATTTGTACATATTTAAATATTTATCTTTTTATTGTCATTTATTCGTACGTACGTTTTTTCCGGAAAATAAAACTATTTGTGAAATTTTACATCAGCAACTTTCTTCAATTGTTGTTATCCAGGTGATGTTAATTCGTTTACTGCCTTTATTCACACGATTCACACTTATTAACCTTTCCTTCAGTTTCCTACTACTTAAACCAGTGGGGTTATAAATTCGAGATGTAATTGGAACAATAAACTCAATATAAGTTGATTTTAATAATTAAAACATATTAATTAATTACCATTAAAAATCTCGAATTTTTATTACCGGAACCACTAATAACTTAAATAAATATCACTCACAGAAACGTTTGTTGTTGGTTATTTAAATATAAAAACACGTCTTTTTTGACAATCTGTCAGTTTATGTATGAATTGGCGGGCAGTCGGTAAAAATCATTTTAAATTTATCAACTTAAAAAATAGTTGAGGTCGCCCTAATACACAATACAGCGACTAAAACTATTACCGCTAAATTCAATTTTTCAATTTAAATCTCAATCAAGTAGAAAGGATATTTTGATATCAGGAAATTGTGATAACGGTTTAGAAATAAATAAACGATAACCAATAAAAAATTTATTTTATTATTTTAAATAACCAAGAACCTTTACGTGTGATTATCGTCATAAGAGCTGATACCGGCATAATTTTCTCAATCAGGTGAACATCGGCGATTAATTTAAAACGTACATTGGAACATCATTTCAGAAGCGTTTGCACTCTTGAAAAATTTGATAAAACCTTATATACAAAGAGGACTGATACGTGCAGAAATAATATTCAACTACAGGTTGAGTCGCGCTTGAGATATTATTATCGGAGTTCATAAAACGGATCATATTATTTTCTATAACCTTTGGAGAAGGCACTCTCTAGCATACTTGTCAGATATTGATAAACTGAATACCGGATACTGAAGCCGGACAAATTATTGCTGATATATGGCGAGAGAATAGTCCGTTTTTAAGTCCACTAGCATACACAGCTCAAGAAAATACATTTGCAGGCAAGCAAACCAGAAATATACATTAAGAATACTTCAATATTGAGGCTAGATTACTTTTTCAAGATAATTTAATTTAAAAAAAATAATGTAATAATGGCAAAATACATAAGTACAGATACTGAGTATAAAATATTTACTAAAATTTTGTTCTTACCTCCTGTTGTGTCGTACTATCGTCTTCTAAATGTGACTTTTCTTCTCCAAATATTTCAGAATCTCTAAAAAATCTTAGTAGCTCATAATTCCGTAAACTTGTAGACCAAGAGCCAGTGGCCGATTAGCGATGGTCATTTCAATACAAGTTAAATTGAGAGGATAGGCTCTTGGATACTTACTCTACAGAGAATTTCAGTACTGGCAAGCTTATTCGGCCGGGTTGAGTCATCCTTAACGTTTAAAAAGAGTAAAAAATAAGGCCCAGTTAATATAAAGTAACAGTTCTGGAATTTTGATACATAAAAGTTAACAATATTTTCTATCGATAAAAAATATTCTGACAATGTTTTCTCTTCACCAGGGTACCGTCAGATCAATCTAAAATTGTGACAGATATATAATTTTGACAAATATTAAAATAATGTGTATCTACAGTAATATGAATATTAATAGGTGAATTTGGAATTTGGTTAAAACCAAATGTAATAATTATAGACTCTATTACGCAACGTAAATAAACTAAAATTTGGCTGGAGTTCCGAAAATGGGAACCCCCCGATTGGCTTCAAATTTTTACCAGACACTCTACTATACAACAGATGACAGTACCCAAAAGGATTTTCGGCTACCCGAAAGGGAAGAGTGTGAAAAATTTCTTTTATGTAAAATTTGTTGATAATTTGATTGATATTAAAATAAGTATGTACACGACAAACCCACATCTATTACATATATATTCACCTGAAATTCAAAAACAACCTATAACCATAACCTAACTAGTTTGTAGATCAAAGTCGAGGTATATTGTCAAAACTAACTAAACTAACCTTTTTTTAGTGAGGAGCGGAAAACTTCTTATAAGCGGAGTGTTGGATTCCTAGTAGGGGTGTGCTATGACTAGTATACCCACTATCGCCCCCCTCTTTGTCCCTGAATGTTGCGTCTGGAACTATATAAACAACGGGCGTACAGTATAGGACAAAAACAAGATCTTAATACATAAAAAGACAGTAGTGAAAATACAGTAGTGAAATTAAGCAAAACGGACAAAACGTAACAAACATTCTAACGTAACTAACGATTCTTATCACAGCGACCGATATCCTCGTATTGTAGCTCTTAAAACCGACATATATTTAAATAGACAAAAATTCTTAACATCGTAGCCAATAAACTCGAATTAACAAGATTAATAAACCAAAACTCAACAAAATTTTCAACAGCACGAGCAATAGGCTCGTGGTATAACTCTTAAAACAATATTAGCAAACAAAAAATCAACAAAATTCTCAACAACACGAGCAATAAACTCGTGGTATAACTCTTAGAACAATATTAGCAAACAAAACTCAACATTTCCAACAACACGAGCAATAAGTTCGCGATATAACTCTTAAAAGCCACTTTAAACCATCATACAAATTCTTAACCACGCGAGCTATAACATCGACCTCACGAATAAGAAGATAAAGCTTATTTATAATACCAATAAAATATCAGAATATAGCTAGGCACCTCCTATATCGACCACTTTAACAGTTTACTCTTGTTGTTGGGCCCTTTCCTCCGCCTCCTAACATTATCTGCTGTAATGTTTGTACCCACCCTGATGTTAGCACTAACTCTAGTTGCTTTCCACCCCTCGCAGGCAAACAACGTATGTTCGGGTACCACTTTCCAATATACCACTCATATACCACTTTCCAATATCTTTAATGAGTCTCATTGTTCATTGCCCTAGTTCATCTTCATTCCTCCGCCTCTCCTGCCACCTCGCCAATGTGCATAATCTCCTGTCCCCTTTGGATTTCTTCCCTCTTCGGTAATACATTTCTCAACGCTCAATTACTAAGAGATCAATAGGTATAGCACCTGTTATCACCTGCAGTGCCACAGTCGACAGTGTCCTGTAAGCACTGGCAATCCTAAGTAGCGTTTTCCTTTGTGATCTTTCTAACATTTCCCTATATTTCCTATAATATAAAACTGGTGTTCATATCGGAGCACCGTACAACAAGACTGACTGCACCACCACCCCCTCCCCTATAACCCTACTTTTATCGTACTTTAGCCCACCTATATTAGGCATAAGCCTTGAAATGGCCGCATAAGTCTTTCCAGCCTTACTATCTTTACATGCTTCGTGAAGGTTAGCCACTGATCCAATACGATTTCCAATTATGTTACCTTTTCCAGTGGCACTATGTTTTGCATTCTTATTCGGAAGTTTATATTGTCCCTTTTCAGTGGACTCTTCAGAATTATTATCTTCGTATTTTCCGGAGCCATCTCCAGCCTGTGTACCATCATCCATTCATCGATTCTCTCTAATACATCGCTACTCTTTTGCTCTAATTCCTCTTTGTTATCTGCCCCTAACAGCATAGCTAAATCATCAGCGTATCAAACACTAATTACATCGTCTCCCATCCTCAGATCCAACACTTCATTGTCACCAACATTCCATAGTGTCGGAGCCAGCACCGAGCCCCGAGGAACTCCAGCCATTATGTCCATAATACTATCCCTATCTACTAGTCGTCTATTCATGAAGTATAGACTGATAATTCTGATAATATAGTCAAAAATACTGGCTTGTCTTAATTTCCTTATAATTACATTATGCACTAAATTATTAAATGTATGTCTCATGTCTATTTTTATCAGTGCAGACCACTTATTCTTCATGTTTCTAACGGTGCTTATTACTTTTTCGACGGCGTCCAGTGTAGATTACCCCTTCCTAAAACCAAATTGGTTTCCTGAAAGTACTTCTTTCTCACCCAACTCTTTCTCTAACCTGCTTCGAATTAGGCCCTCATACATTTTTCCCAATGTACTCAGCAGACACAATGGTCTGTATGAAGACACTTCTTCTAATGGTTTACCAGGTTTAGGTATTAACACCAATCTAGCAACTTTTCAGATGTCCGGAAAAGTTCGTTCCTCCAGCAATCTATTCATGACTCCTCTTATCCAGTCCGGGGCAATCTCTGTTACTATCTTCAAAACTTTCACTGAAAAATCATCCGATCCCGGTGCCTTGTGATTCTTCATCCGCTTGACTACTGCTGAAAGGTGTTACTCTGAATCTCCCCCTTACTATCTTACACCTTACTCCCCAGATATCATTTTCCAGATCATCACAGAGATCGTTCCAACATTTCTTTTTGGATTCTTTTTAAATTTTTTCCTCGTCTCCGTATACCTCTGATGTATCTCTTCCTCCTCTGCTACCCCGTACACCTTCCTCTTGTTAACTCCCTCCTCTTTCTATTACATTCCCCCCTCAAAAGCTGTATTTCTTCGTTGCACCAGTACGGTGTTAATCTTTTACTAGTTGTATCTTTCTTCACAAATACTATTTCCTGCTTAATGATATGTATAAAATCTTTCGGCGCCTCATTCAGGTAGCAGCTCATATTTAGTTCCATATACTTAGTTCCTGAAAGTCGTCTAGTCAATTATTGCCTTCTACAGTTACCTGGTTTTCTTTGCACCCATTTCATTCACTTCAAGGTATATATACATACATACATATATATATATATATATATATATATATATATATATATATATATATATATATATATATATATATATATATATATATATTACTCCATTTAATTATTAATATATATATTACTCCATTTAATGGCAATTCCGCCGAATTACAAAATTTTATTCAAAATTCTGAAAACGCTCTTACATTAGCTAATGAAAATCAATATAGGGCATTAACTGCTTTAATTTTTTCAAAAATATTCACGACGGTTAAAAATAAAATTAACGCGACGGGTATAAATACTTTTGATGATTTAAAATTAAAATTAAATCAAGCTTTTCAAATTACGGAAAGCCTAACGTATTTACAGGAACAATTGGAAACCTGTAAACAAAAACCGAACGAATCAGTTAAACATTTTTATCTTAGAATCGAGCAATTAAATGCTAAAATAATTCAAAAAATTAAAGAAACAACAATTTCCAATTCAACGCTAATAGGAAAATTAGGTTTAATTAATGAATTCGCTTTACGCAGGTTTACTCATCATTGTAAACCTGAATTATCAGGCGTTCTACGACACAAAACTTATGTGTCTATGAATGAAGCCCTTGCAATCGCATGCGAGGAAGAAGCATTTTTATTATCGCAAGTTTCTAATAAAGAACATAATAATTCTAATAAAAAATATTGCAAAATTTGCAAAAAGGCAATTCACAACCCTCGTGATTGTCGAAATAAAAATAATTCATTTTCTACAAACAATGAAAATAAAAAATTTAAACAATATACTTATTGTAAATTTTTGGGACATACAGTTGATGAGTGTCGTAAGAAAAAATTTAACGATAATTTAAACAACCCTAATACTAAAGTGGCGCATGTTATAAAAACCTTCAGGATTTAAACTTAAACAAACTCGGGTTGATCGAAGCTCCAACAACGAGTTCTATCGATGCGGCTTCAGCTCAACAAACATTTCAAATGTTATAAATGATAGAAAAATAAAATTTTTCTCTCCTCATTGTGTACAATGTTATTTTATATTTTTATTAGACAGTGGCGCAACTGTGTCTCTGATAAAATCAAATAGTTTAAACCCTAATTATCAAACATTAATAGAATCTAACATTAATATAAGTGGTATAACACCCGAAATTATCCCCACACATGGTTTAGTACACATTAATTTAGAGTTTGATAGAAAAAATTTTTTTCTTAAGTTTCACTTGGTAACAAACGATAGCATTCCCCTAAATGGAATTCTTGGAGTTGATTTTTTAAGTAAATATAACGCTATTATGAATTTCAAAAATAATACTATTACTTTAGAAAATACAAGTAAAATTTTCTCATCAACAGATAGGCATAGTGAAATCTTAAAACAATTACGAACTAATCATTTAAATGTAAACGAAAATTCTTTATTAGAAAAAATTATTCTTAAATAGAATAGTTAAATTAGAATCGATCCATCGGGTTGTACTAATTTAATTGAGCATGAAATTCCTTTAACAGATGATACTCCAGTAAAAAGCAAAATTTATCCTTTACCAAAACCCTTATTAGAATAAGCACAAAGACAGGTAGAAGATTTATTAGCTAATAACATAATACGTAAATCTAAAGGTCCGTATAACAGTCCAGTATGGATAGTTGATAAAAAACCAGACGCATCAGGTAAAAAGAAATACAAAAGAAATGGTTATTGATTATAGGAAATTGAACCAGAAAACAGTTTCAAATAATTATTCGATCCCTCGTATTGATGAAATATTATCTAGCTTAGGTAACATAAAATATTTTTCTGCACCTGATTTAGCAAAACTGCTTTCAATGTCGGTCTATTTCATTACGAATTCCTAAAAATGCCTTATCAGTTCCCCGGCTACTTTTCAAACATTAATGAACGAAATTTTCCAAAATTTAATAAGAGAGAAAAAATGTATGTGCTAGCTTGACGATCTTATAATTTTAGGCAAAAATCTCGAAGAACACCTTAAAAATCTTGACCAAGTATTAACATAGCTTAGTGATAATAATTTAAAAATAAATATGAATAAATGTGAATTTTTAAAAACAGAATTAAATTATTTAGGTCACGTAATCCGTTTAGATGGTTATCACCCGCAAACTGGCAAAATTGACAAAATTTAAAACTTAAAAGAACCCCAAAATGTCAAACAATTACAAAGTTTTCTTGGAACGACAGGTTATTATAGAAAATTCATTTCTAACTACGGATTAATTGCAAAACCATTAACAAACTTAACCCAAAGTAAAAGTAACCCAAATAAGTCCGAAAGGATCAATCTACTCTAGAACTTGGTTTCTCCTGTTTATCCTAAAAACTTGAGTGGCGATTACCCTCAACTGCGGATCCCAATAAATCGTCGTAGAAGAAGGATACTGGGTATAGAGATCCTAAGACGACCGTGAGTCAAGTATACTTTCTCGTTGAACCGCTTCAGCTTCTTCGGAACACCACACATATATATATATATATATATATATATATATATATATATATATATATATATATATATATATATATATATATATATATATATATATATGTGGTCACTTAGAGTTTCACCATCTATTAACCTTCGCAACTATCCCTCTGCCACAGCATGTGACATCGATGTACGATGAAGCACCTCTTCTTTGAAAAGTAGGGGTGTCACCTTGATTTAAAATAACATAATCCATAACGGCACGCCATCCCTCTAGATATTCACCTCTAGCGTCTCCCACAGGAGACCCCCATTGAGAAGACTTCGCATTCATGTCTCCAAGTATGACACATCCCTCGCCCACGTTCATAGCTTCCCTTAAATCTTGTCCATCCGTTCCCGGTACTCAGTTATTGTTATATTTAGCGAAAAATTCTTTAGGTGCACACATACATATCTTATTCTGGTCCTCGGTTTTTTGACTTCGAGTTCTTCATTTAAAACAACTTTTGCAAAATCAATCTCAGCAGTATCTCTAATCCATCCTTCGCTTTGTGTCTTTTTTTTATTTGGTTCACTAATAACCAATTACGTCGATATCTTTTGCCCTTGTGGTTGACAAAGCCTTGTCAATCCCCCGCTTGCTCTCATCGTGTTAGTCTGTAATACCCTTATTTGCGCCATACTTGGAGAAACTGCTTAGAGAAGCTACTCCTTATTTAAGTGTCGTTCGATCTCCCTCCCCTCTGTTCCTCTTAGCCCTCTCTTTTTCCATCAATTCTTTATAGTGTGAACATTTCATTGTATTTCCCCTATGAGCCGGCTTGTCGCATTTTGGACCAAAGGCAGTATTATTGCACGCCTCCGCCCTATGTCCCTCCTCCCCACACCTAGGAAATACTCTCTTCCTGCAATGTATTTTGCAATGCATTTCGGCATCTTGTGCCCAAACTCCAGGCACCTAAAGCATCTTGTAATGTTTAGCTTTTCCCTAATACCCACCTCTGTCCATCCTATTTTTATTTTATGTTCCACCAGCAAAACTCTGCTCGCCTCCTTGGGAACCTCGATCATCGTGGTCTTAGTCTCATTTTTATTAATAATTATGCCTTTTAGTTTTGCGTTTTCAGTAGCGTCAGTCTCGATGTCCATTATTATGATTCCTGTCGTGAACCTCTGAATTGTTACCTCCGTTATGCCCGCTTTTTCAGAAATCTCTTTTCTAAGTATCCCGGCCATTCCGGTGTCGAAGATGGTGAGTGCTATATACCCCTGTCGTGTTTTCCTAATATTTCTGATCTGCACCCCAATTTTATCAATATTCACCGATACTTTAATATTTTTTAGTAGGTCCGCATATGTGCTGTCTTCTTCCGCCCTAACCAGTATTGTCTCATCCCCTTCCTTCCGTTTACTTAACTCGGTCTCTTCTTTTTCCATCGTTGCCGTATTTGTCTGCCGACTATTTCCCCTTTTACCTTCCTTTAGAACTTCCACTTTTAGTTCACTATTCCACAGAATATGAATTCGATGATTTTTCTCATATAATTCTCATCCAGGCCATCAGCCATCATTATTGCCATCCTCTGTCGTCCGTACATCATTATTATATCTTTAGCCTTGGCTAGCTAGTTAAAGCTTTTTCCATATCGTTTACCCCTTTCTTATTTATTTCTATGGGTAGCACATATATATATTTATTTTTATTTATTTCAATCCCCCCTCCCCTGTTTGTGAACGTTTTAGCGTTATACTCAACATATTCCGTTTTACCCTTCTCCATTCCTTCCTCTAGTATGGCAGCTATACCCGCATACCGATCTCCTAGAGTTTTGATTAAACTTCTTACTTCCATGTCATGGATATACAGTATGCCCTGTTCTTTATCTATTTTATCCAAATTCCCAGACCTGACTTCAACTTGATATCATCGTCCTTCCATTCTCTATCCAGTACTTTCGCCAAGTCCTGGAATGTACTTCCCGTCTCGAGAACCTTGTCTATTTTAAGCTCTCCTTCCTCCATTTGGCCTGGACCCCTATTTCCCGTGTGGCCTTCAGCTCTCCTCCTACCTGCGTGCCCACTTCCGCCCGATATACCTTCGGCTCCCTATAGCAATTACTCTGCCATTCTACCTCCTGGTGTCATTTGCACATATTATCCACTGCCCGGTACAATTTCGCCACTTCCTCTCTAATATTATTTGCCATGCTCGGCTCTTTTCTTATTGCCTCTGCTAGCGCCCTTGTGTGCGCTATTACACTGTTTCTCAATTCTTTGAATTTAGTTAACTCCTCTGAATTTGTCTCAAGTTTCCTTGGGTCTCTGTCTTGTGGTGTTTCCTGTCTCTGCCTCTTTAGGGGCTCTTTATCCTCCCCTATGCATATCACCTCATCATCTTCCTTGTCCGCCTCCTCTGTCCTCGGAGTTCTTCCTTCCGTTTCGGGCTTCTCTTCCAGTTTCTTTCTTATAATGTTGTCGAACTAATTAACATAATCCTCATCATTTCCAGTTCTTTCCCCCGTCCGCGAACTAGATCTTTCCCTAGGTGGCGTTCTCTTTAGCGATGTCCTTCTCTTAAAAGGATCTTCCACCTCAGTGATTGCACAGGCTTTATCTTCTTGCTTTTCTACAGCGACTTCCTTTTCTTCCCTTTGAAAGAGGCTTTCCTCTCTCTTCGTAACTTTTCCAACTTGACTGGCGTTAGCCCTTCCTACCGTTGGGGTGGAAACCCACGGTTTTTGCGACACTTTTACTATTACTTGCTATTCTCATAAAATTAAACAAAAGTATAAACAGAAAAAATACATGACACGGTAGCGAAGTGATCTCTGCTTCCCCACAACTAAGGAGCAGTAGGGTTCGGTCGCGATGGCCGAGTCCAGTGTCTCCGTTGGCTTCGGAAAGGTCCCTCCATGTGTGTTGCAGGGTCCCAATCCGGTCGCCATCCGGCACTGAAACACACACTGGGATTTTTCGCTGGTTGATAGGGCAGCCAGGGCGTGCCGGCTCGACCACCCCGGGCCCCTGTATTACTCAGCGGCTCAGGTGTGCCCAACTTGGTTTTCTCTCTGTACCCTCTGGACGGCAGGAACTTCAGCCCCCGCCCCCGAACCCACTGCCCACGGCGGGTCCGCAGAATACCATACTCCGCTCCGTCTCCCGCTACTCTCGGGGAGGCTTTTATTGAGAACCCCGAGTGGCTCTTGACTCTTAAGGTCAAGGACAGGCGTGTTAGCGGCCCCTACTCCCCGATCACGTCTGGTGTCACAATGTGATGGTTTGATTTCGGGCTTTACATCCCCTAGCCTTTGATGACCCAACATCGTACCATGCAAGGCAGCATGGGGGCGCTTATTTAAGGGAGGCACCAACTCGTTCCGCCGCAGTAGCTTCATTGAGCTTGTGGCCGTTTACTGCAATGAACGACCCCACCATAGGCCCGCCCTGTGGTGGGTTTGCTCTCTGCAAATTGCCGTCCGCTGTCCGCGACTGCTTATTTGTCGGCGCTTTGAGGGCCGTCCCACTATCCGCAACCCAGTGGACGCACCTGGTAGCCTGAATCGGGCCCCAGATAACTAAACTAACCTAACCTTAACTAACCTCACCACCTAGTCTTTATATCAAAGATGAAGTATATTTGAAGTGAAAACTAGCTAGACTAACCTAACTTCGGGCAAATGGTAACCTTAACTAACCCTCACCACCTATTTTTTATCTCATCTACTATTTGATCGTAAAAAGTAATGTATGTGTATATGATATAAAAACTAGGGGGTGAGATTAGTTTAGTTAGTTTTGACCATATACTTCGACTTTGATATAAAAACAAGGTGGTGAAGTTAATTAAAGTTAGGTTAGTTAGTTCTGACAATATACTACGACTTTGATATAAAAACTAGTTAGGTTAAGGTTACAGGACACCATAAATATTCACATAAATGATCATTCACTGATCATTAAAAAATCATGAAAACATTTTTTTTCACCCACTTCCCTTTCGAGTCGCCAAAAATCCTTTCAGATACATTCGTTTTACGTCTATTTGGGTGTACCCACAAAATTTCAAATCAATCTAAGGATTTCCATTTTCGGGACTCCAGCCTAAAATTTTGTTATTTTAAATTATTTAGATAGGTAAATATTATTCAGTGCAAATATAATGGAAAAGTTTTCATAAGAACAGTGTAATTTCTTATTTGTAATCTCTTTCTTTTTAAATCATATTACGATGGATACGCAATATTTTGATATTAATTTGTCAAAATAATTATGAAATTTATCACAACTTTAAATTGTTCTGACGGGATGAGAACAATTTAAACAGACTTGGTGATAAAATATATTATTAACTTTCATGTATCAAAATTCCAGAACTGTTACTTATTTTTGGTCCTGTTAAAACGTTAAGGATGACTTAATCCGGCCGAATAGGCTTGTCAGAACTGAATTCATGGATAGAATAAGTATCCAAGAGCCTATCCTCTCAATTTGACGTGTGTTGAAATGACCATCGCAAATTGGCCACTGACTCTTTTATTATTGGTACGTATATATCATCAGAAGATATTCCTCTGATGCTTCGACTATTTTTAGTTTCCGTCGAAAAGCACAACAAAGTCATGGTCTGCTTTTGAGTACTTTGTATTTTTTGGCCAAATCACTAACAATAAGTGCATTGTCACGTATTTGTCTATTTGAAGTCTTTACAATTTGAATCCCACAAACATGGATATAATTTATACATATTAATACACTCTTCCCAAAAATCTGTGTCTACAGACATGGTTATTCAAATAAATAATAATTTTTTACTGCAGTAACGGTCAAAGATAAATAAATGCAATAACAGTTATCACAATACTTGAGGCAAGCACGTACACGCTAATATAAGACAATTTTCGTTTCAGTATCCATAATATGATTCATGTATTCTTGTTGCAGTAAAGTGATACAACGCACTGAGATCTGTATCATGATACTAACACCTGCAACATGTAACAGGTGCATGTCGCTGGCCCGACCATGTCAGAAATTTGACATAAAAACTATACCACGATTTAGTACCTAGTTTGTACTATGATAATTTGTACTCTAGTTTCAGAATTTGTACTCGTAAGGTGACGCAGATATTAATGGAGACCCTAAACCAAGCCGGTATATTGTCAACCTGGCTCTATCGAAAATCGACACAAAAACTGTACAAGGATTTAGTACCTATTTTGTACTATTTTGAACCCCAGTTTCACAAAGATGGAAGAGATATTAAGGGGTTCCATACACTGGGCTAGCGACATGTTAGACCGGCTCTGTCGAATATTCGACATAAAAACTATGCAACGATTTAGCACCTATTTTGTACTATTTTGTACTTCAGTTTTAGAATTAGTATTCGTAAGATGGCAGATATTAAGGGGATCCCAAAAGCCAAACCTGTGCATTGACCCTATCGGAAATTTGAAATAGAAATTATACAAGGATTTAGTACCTATTTTGTACTATTTTGCATTCCATTTTCAGAAAATGTACTTGTAAGATGGCAAAGATATCAAGGGGTTCCATACACCGGGCCAGCAATGTGGATTGCAAAAAATACAATTTATTTTATTCGTTAAATTTTGTTGTCGTTTTATGCCGGGTACACACTGAGACGAACATTGTTAACTAACACTAATGTTAGCTAACATTTGTTAACAAACAATGTCCTAAACATTTGCTAACTGACAAAGTTGACTAACATGAATTTACAGGAATTTTAAAATTTTTAGAACATTTGTTATTTTATTGATGTTACACATTTTTTATTCATTATTGATATAAAAAAATTTCTTAATGTCTAGTTCAAGTAATGATGATGACGTATTATAAGTATTGTAAGTATGATTTTGGATTAGACATGTCAATCGAGCGGGAAACTCGACGGAAAAGAATTGAATTTTTTAGAAACGGACGAGAATATAGAATTTTTTACGAGATTGGGAATGGTACTAAAGATAATGTAACTGCGTTTTGTGACTCGGAGCAAAAATCGAGTCCCTTCGGGAACTGGATTAAAACTGATAAACCGAATGAAAGTGAGATTAATCGGGATTTGAAGTTTCTTCTCAGGATTCAGAGCGGGCAGGAATGACAAATCAATTTCGGGAGTAGGCGGGAACGAGACATAAAAATAGAGTCCCTATAATAAATAGAGTCGTGACATGTGTGCTGAACGCTGATTGGTTCCGACATATTCTGTTAAAAGTTTGTGTAAAATACATTGGAAATAAATTAAATATTAACAAAAATCATTTAGTTTAACCTAGAAAGAATAATTAAATTGAAACCTTTTAACTATTCATTAATTCAAAACTTATTAACAATAATTATGTACTCAAAAATATTCACTCAAACATGTGATAATTAATTTTGAAGCTTCCCTCTTTATTTTGGATAGAAAATGGCTGACATGTCACGACTCTTGTTATTATAGGGACTCTACATAAAAATAAATCCCAACAATATCTCTATTTTGGATATAAAATTAAAGAAAAAAAAATGTCAGTGGTGGATAAAAAGTATTTTGCAACATGTTGTTGTTTTACAATTACTTAATAATTTGCAAATTCAAGATGCAAATAAAGTCAAAAACTTCTACAAAATGTCTAAAACAGATTCGTAGAAATTCACTAGACTGCAAATCAGCACAAAAAAACTAACTTTATAAAAATTATAACAATTAAAAATTATACAAATACATAAAAAATAAAGAATAAACTCGTGAAAATACAAAACAAATATTTGGTTTTTAAAGTTCACCGCTCGTCAATGGGAAACATAATAACATGCTAAATAACATTTTTTTTAACAAAAATGTTACCTAAAAATGTTAGTACAACAGAAATCAAACGAACATATTAGCGAACTGTGTTAATTAACATTGTTCGTCTCAGTGTGTACCCGGGGTTACACTGGAGTTTTATAATTATTCAGAATAAATTTGGGTTTTTTACAATAAAAATTGCTGACTCGATGTACGGAACCCCTTAATATCTCTGCCATTTTACGAGTACATATTCTGAAACTGGAGTACCAAATTGGTACTAAATCCTTGTACAGTCTTTATGTCGAAATTCCGGCAGGGCCGGGCTGGCAATGTACTGGCTCGTTTTTGGAAACCCCTTAATATACCTGCTATCTTTCGAGCACGAATTCTGAAACTGCAGTACAAATTAGTACAAATTAGGTATTAAATCATGGTATAGATTTTAGGTCAAATTTCTGACATGGCCGGGCCAGCAACATGCACCTATGTACATGTAACGGTACAGATCCCATCGTATGTGGGGCCCTTTAAGCACGTTCCCTTAATTAGGCTGTAAGTATTTATGTATAATTCTTTTTGACTGCATTTTTAATAATTATTTCTGGAAAAAATGTTGCTTAACGACTATAGATTTTTTTTTTAACTTTTGCAAAAAAAAAAAAAATTAGAAACAAACTTGTAATTATCTGTTAGTTGAAGTACTTGTAGTTTGAAAGTAACGAGCTATTTTAACTGCAATCTTGTGATTTAAACCAAGTTTCTAAACTTGTAGCGTAATGACGGCGTAATGCCTCTCTAAATAAACTGGATATTTTGACAAATTATTTTTAACATTTTAATATAACGTTGTGTCTTATGATGCCTTGAATCATATTATAAGTATGAATAGATGCAAATAAATACGTATATCCAATTTTCTCAATCCAAATATTTTCATTATGTTTTATTTTTTCGTAGTTGAAGTATCCTTAAACAAATTCTGGTTCCTTCTCATTTGTCAACTTATCTATTCATAAATAAAACATAATTCTTTTTAACCCTGGTATCTCTATGCGTATGTATACTAAATAATATTATATTCATTTCTTAGAAATAACTTTTAAGATGTATTCCCGTCTTTCAATATGAATAAATTTGAATAACTTTAGAAAGTACTTGAAGATAGAACGAAGAATAAAAGTTGAAAAATAATTCGACATTTAGTGATTAAAGAATCAAATGATACGTTTTGTAATATGGGCAATTTTTGGTTACTGTGACAAATTTTTTTGGAAAATATTTCAAATTTAGTAGTGAATTGTTTAGTTGGAAGGCCATAAAATGGCTTGAAATAAAATTTAGTTGAAAATTTTAAGAAAACTATTATTTATACAAATTAGATAGGTATTAAGAATTTTCTTAACTTGCATTTTGTAAAAGAAAAAAAATAGCAGTTTATTATGAAAAATTCTGTAATAATTTTTCTACATTTTTCATAAAAGATAAGAAGTAGAAGGATGTAAAACTGTCAAAGTTTCATGTCCTACATACATCTTTAAAATAATAAGTGAAGGGAGATTAGCTGAAAGTCACATTATGCCACCGTCTTGCTGTGTAATGAGTTAGTCGTATCTCTTACCTGGTTCCTAATATAACAATATTAAAGCTTTATCTTAAGAACTTGAGCTTCATTGGTAGACAGTAATGACCGCAAGTTGGTGTTTGGTAAGGTATCTAGGTACAATCATATATGTTTTTACAAAAAGCTTACAATAACGAATACTGCCGAATGTTAACGAAAGCGGCGAGGAGAATCTAATAACATACAGACGTGTAGGAAAAGCGTCTGTCTCGTATACATGGACGATTCTCACGATATCTTTAACCGTTTGTCCGTGTTGTGAAACAAACACATGTCGCCGGATTATCAACCGGTGCGGATCGACGTTGTAGATCTACTATAGTAGACCGTTGTTGTGCGTTGTTCACCGACGAGAGTATATTTTGACGTATGTTCAGTTATCACAATTCTAGCACGCGAACGGACAATTTAAACAAAGAGTTTGTTCTAGTTTTTCCGTTTTTCTTTTACTTAGAAGTAATATTATCAAAAAACAAAACATAAAAATAATCTTTAATTTATTTATTGATATGCTTTCTTTCTTTTTCTGATAAAATTTCGTTTTAATTGTTCTATAAATTGCTTTTTGTTGTTACCGTATACAGTGATCTTTATTTATTAATTTATTTTTTACCAATTGATGTAAGTGTTCGAAGTGATATTAGAAAAATTATATATTTTAGTGTTGCTGTTTGTTAGCTGCTGTCTTGGCCGTTAAAATATAAGGTATGGCATATCCTAGCAAAATAGAACTACATAAGATAAATATATATGCATATATCCTCTCCTTTAAAGTTTATGTATTTGTACTTTACTAATTGTAAGTGGATGTTATTACTTTGAATACAAAATTATAATTCCTTTATTAAGAGAGTTAAAATATTTTGCTTTTATTATACAAAAATTTACTTTTAGCTCGATCATTTTTACATATGTATAAAAAAATATTCGTAGTACCTATATGCTCAAAACTTAATATCATATCGTTAGAAATAATTTGGTAATGCTACAAAACGAACTTTTAATTTGTACGAAAACACATTTATTATGAGTAAATTAGGGTTTTCAAAAATTTATGCAATTAATTTGATTCAGGCTTTTCTCCGTGAGAGATTAGAACGGGTCAGAATGTCTTTAAAAAAAATCGTCTAACATAATATCTCAGATGCTTTTCTAGAACTTTAAATTGTCCCAAAACACAAATTGCATTATTACAGAACCCATTGCATAATGTAATACACTAGGCAGTACAAAAATTTGTGGTCCTGTAAAAGAGCTCCCGAGGTACAGCTAATAAATGTTGTTTACATAATTATGTTTTATTGCATGCATATTATACCTATATGTAGCAAATATTGTAAGTTGATGCAAGGGTGTCCTGATTTTAAAAGAAAACGATTTTTAAAAATAATTACTAAATAATGTATTTTAAAGAAAAAACGGAACATTTTAGATAACACAATTAACAAAATTAGATAGGTACTTTGTTTATTAAGGTTAATTATTAATACTTTGTTTATTAAGCAAAATTTTTAAAATTTTGGTGGTTCCAACTTACAGCTGGAAAAGCGTAACTGGCAACAATATTTAACAAAACGAAAGTTGAAAAGCCATTTGGAATATTATTTAAAATTATTAGAAAAATTTAAATTATACATTCGTATTTTGGTAAAGTTTATCTGTATTTTCGCTGTAAAAATTTTATGTATCTCAATTTTCTTAAAACATTTTAATATTTTGATAAAATTGCACGATCATTTAATTATACCGTTAAACTTAGCTTTTCTAGATGAAAATCATATGGAACAGATCTCGGTAGAGGCTTCATCGTTTTAAATTAACACTTTATGTTCCGAGTATCCAGTATCTGTGTAACAGCCAAAACAACCGTAGAGGCCGATGGCGACCAGTGACCATACATGTATGCGACGTTACCGTAAACGTGTATTGACCAGCATCAAACACAAACATACTCTCTGTGCGATGATTTATGTCAACATTTATAAACGGATAACACATTAAAATATAATTTTACATTATCATTTATTTATTTATTTATTTAATTGTATCGAAAAGTGTATAGTATTTAATTGTTTTTTTTATTTAATTTTTTTTTTTTATTATTAATTCATTGCTATTGTTTTTTCTATTAAAAATGTGTAGTTTACACATGCTGAATTATTTCCTGAATTTATTTATTCGTTTTTTTTCTTTTTTTTTTTTAGTATAATTCTTTAAAAATACTGCTGGCTCCTGGAGAAGTTGAAGGCGGACCGTGTAGTGTTAATATAATTTTTATCTTAGCCACAGTGAAAATAACTCGTTTAACGAGTTGCCTAACGTTTCAACTATTGCAATAGCTTGATTCATTTTTATCCGATTGCGTAAATTTTGTAATAATGCGTAAATGTAACAAATGATATATAATAATATTATTTTTCTACAATCATAGTACAAAGTAGGCTTTTGCGCTCTGTGAAGAGAACGCAAAATATGTGATTCTTGAGGACTGTTACATTTTACTTTAAAACGAAAAGTAGTACTTTGTCGCTCGCTCAACATATATTTAATTACAAACAATATGTTGGCGTTGTTTGTATTTTCTATGGCAACAGATTCTAAAGATCATATTATTTTTTTCGTAATCCAGCGAAAGTCAATTTTATTAAATTTCAAAATAACTAATATTAATTAAAAATAATAAATAATTGTAAATAATAAATAATAAATTCATAAATAATTTAAAATAATATATGGGTAGTTATTCAAACCAGGGAATTTTGGACAGCCCAACGCATTTTGTGTATTAATATTTTGAAAAATACATTTTTTCTAAATGGAAACTCTAAACCTATTCTTTTTATTCTTCATTATTATTTATCTAATATTCTTTATTTAAGAATGCTTCATAACTTCGTGGCAACGTGGCAACGCGTTGTGGTCATTTAAAACCATCCATTGCAACGCGAAATTCGTGTTGGGGCACTTGCAAAAACAGCCACAACGCGTTGTGGCTAACTCAAAAAGACCACATGGCTTTTACAAGATTTGACCACAACGCGACGCGGTCACTTAAAAAAGCCACAACGCGTTCTGAACGGTTGGCGCATCGCAACCAAATATCGTTGAATTTGTATTCATTGTTGACTGCTATAATATATTTTATGATAAATTGAAAGAGTTTGAAGACAAATACCGATCGCAGTTTTTTGATTATAATAATAATAATAATAATAATAATAATAATATTTATTGATGTTAGTACAAAAAATATGTTTACACAAGTCAAAATTAAAAACAATAAAAAAAGTCTAAATATCTAAAATGTTGTGTTAAAATAATCATCAATATTATAAAAACAATTCTTGATCAGTAAGCACTTAATAACGTGCTTAAACCGATTAATGCCTAAATTTTTAACATGAGGAGGCAACTTATTGAATAGTTTTGGCCCGTAATAGCAAATGCCAGTTTTAGTTTTGTTAACTTGATGGAAGTCAATATAAGTATTTTTTCTATTTCTGGTTCCGTAGGAATGCATTTCACTATGCGCTAAATAGTCTCATTCGTGTTCTTTCACATAAATCAAAGATTGGTAAATAAAAAGAGACGGTACAGTTAGAATTTCATTATTTATAAAATATTCATGCACATCTTCCCTAAATCCTAATTTGAACATGGCCCTTATGGCTTTTCGTTGAAGTTTAAATATTCTTTTTGCGCCTTTTGAGTGTCCCCATATGATTAGTGCGTAAGAGATATGACTTTGCACCAATGCATGGAAAGTTGTTAGTAACACATTATTTGATACAATTCCAGAGAGACTTCTTAATAAGAAAATACTCTTAGTGATCTTTTTGCCAATTTCATCGATATGACAATCCCAAGTTAATTTTGGATCTATATGTAGTCCCAGAAATTTTATCGATCCAATATCCCTGTTTTCAGAACCGTTATTGAATATCATATTATGTGTTTATAGCAACGAACGATACGTGACGTTACTACAAGAAACAAAAGAAACTTTCAAAACAGTATCGTCGTCTTAAACGATATGATGTCTTAAAATTAGTAACACTGAAAAATTGATTGAATATGGATCTGATAGTATTTGTGATTCAAAAGTCCATTACTTTTGTAAGGCTGATGAACCCTTTAACATTTTTGAAAAGCACATATTAACACCGGACACAAACAAACACAAGCTGCTTTTTTTATTTTTTAAAATAATTATTGACACTGCCTTATATTGTAGCTTGAAACTGCAACTGAACTTTTTACTTACATTTTCTTTGAATACTACTATGCTAAAATTCATTTAATTAAACAATGAATTGCTCATTATTTTAAAAAATTTAAATTATAACCTTAATGTTTGTTAATTAAATTTTTAATAAATAAGTTAATTAAAAATATTAAAAAAAACCGACTGCGCAAAAAGTAAACTAAAACGATGTAAACAGAGAAAAAGAAAACGTAACAAAAAGTAAAGCAGTCGGAGGCAGCAAACATTTTTGTTTAACTTGGTACAACATGTATGCCTTCGACTGCTTTACTTTTTTGTTTCTTTTTCTTTTTCTCTATTTCATCTTGTTTTTAGTTGAAGTTTTTGGATTAACTTTCTTATTTAAGTCTCTTTAGTGTTGCTTAATTATTTAGAAGAAAAAATATATAGATACGCATACGAGATTACAGCGGTTGACAGCCTAAATTACTACGAATTTGACATTGAAAAAATTTTTTTTATCGTAAAATAGCTTTTGTCCTCCGCGACATCCTCCGTGTGAACTTGTATTGACTAGCTGTACACAATATGTCGTCATCCACTATTTTATCCCTCTTTTAGGACAGATCCAAAAATCCCTTCTTAGTGCTCACTTGTGTTACATGAGAAACACCTGTGTAAAATTTTACATTTCTAAGTTCAACAGTTTTCTATATAAATTTTCATCCCCTATGTTAATCCGTTAGGAGACGAATTTCCAAAAATTCACTCTTGGTCCTTGCTTAAGTTACTAAAAAAAGCTTTGAGCAAAATTTCACGTTTCTAAACCTAGCAGTTTTCTATATAAATTTTCATCCCCTATTTTAGGTCCTTAATGGAGAGATTTTTACAAAAATTCTCCCTCTTTATACTCACCTACGTTACTAAGGGATCCCTGCACAAAATTTCACGTTTTCAGAATCAACGGTTTGCTATATAAATTTTCATTCTCTATTTTTCTCTTTAGGAGATGAATTTCCGAAAATTTATTTCTGATGCTCACTTACGTTGTATAAAATACCACTATCCAAAGTATCACGTTTCTAAATCCAGCAATTTTTTATATGAATTCTTCATCCCCTATTTACGGGATGAATTTTGACATTTCATATAGCCGATAGCACTCCTGAGATTAAGACGAATCCAACGACACCTTCTTTAGCAAAAGTCGTCAAGTTGCTTAGGCTGCAGGCTGCACCACAGAAACAGACATAGTCGGATACATAGATACATACATACTTTTTAAACGTCGAGTATAAATACTGTCACGTCGAGCATTTAAGTAAACAAACTTTAATTAAATACATGAATCTGTGTTGTTTAAAAATAACGACTTTGCATTTCAGTAGGTGAGAATTAATTTTGTTATATTTACAAATGTAAGATCATGAAATCATAATGAATAAATAATTTACTGAAACGCTTTTATTACTTAACATTCTGAACCCTATACGTCTGTTGACAAAAAATAATAATCTGTCCCCCTTATCGTGCGGGTACATAAGCTAGCCGTCTAGAACGCGTTGTGGCTTTTTTAAATGACCACGTTGCGTTGCGGTCAAATCTTATGAAAGCCACGACGTGAAATTCGTGTTGTGATCCTTCTACCACAACACGAATTTCAGGTTTTGAATGATTTTAAGTGACCACAACGCGTTGTTATATATATATATATATATATATATATATATATATATATATATATATATATATGTATATATGTATCTATATATATGTATATTTATATATATATATATAAATATACATATATATATATATATATATATATATATATATATATATATATATATATATATATGTGTATATGTATATATATATATAAATATATATATTATATTTATGTATATATATATATATATATATATATATATATATATATATATATATATATATATATATATATATATATATATATATATTGTGTGTCTTTTAAGCGTTGCCATTTTTATTACAACTAAACCGTTGATTTAATCGAAAAATTGTTCAAATAAGAGTTGTAGATATCGACGGGGGCAACCGATTGCTATAGTCAGGAGGTTTATAGCTCTTATGGTTTTCGAGCTATGATACAAAGGCTACTTCAGCCGATAGTGTTCTGGTTGGTTACATTTCCATTACATTCAAGAAAAGAACCTTTTCCGGTACCATTTCTATCATACAAATTTAGATGTGATAAAAATGGCAACTCTCAAAGAACTCACACGGTATATATATATATATATATATATATATATATATATATATATATATATATATAATATTAATAAAAATTAACACTTTACAGTCCGATGTCACAACATCTATGTCATAGTCTGAACGGCCATACAGGCCCATCGTGATCAATAATCAGTCATGTGTGTCTTGCTACCATGGCCAAGTAAGATAGTATGGGTAACACACTCTGACTATCAGTGCCGTAATTATTTCTGTAAACGTGCGAGCTACGTTTGTATGTCTTATTATTGTACGTTTTATACGGAACTATTGACAGTACATTGCATTAAGGTGTTAAAAATATTGCTGGCCCTTGGAGAAGTTTACTGCGCAGACGCGCTGACTGAGTAATGTTAATTAACTTTAATGTGTTTAAAAATATTTACTTCAGTAACCGAGACTTGAACCAGTGTTGGAAATATTAGACATTGAACAAGGCTTGAGTAAAATTACGAGTATTGAGACCTTGTTGAACATTTGAAAAGTACATCTAGCCAAAGTTTAGACCAACATCAAAAGTTGATGCTTGGCCACTAGTGGCGTGTCCAGCTTAGCCTTTTTCTCAAGACTGACATTTTCTATATGGGTATTAGGAAAAAGTCTAAGAAAGGACGTAAAATCTCATTATTATTATAATTTTATTGATAGATTGTAATTTCTAGAACTGAAATTTATACCTGTTCTACATGACAGGAGCAAAGTAGATTGAAAAAGGTATGCTGACGCGCAGATCGTAATGACATAGATGGCGAATTTCTGATAGCGGCTTTAAATAATAAATAATTGTAATGTTGTGGTTATACTACTTAAGAAAAGCATTAATAAGTCGCACAATTAATTTTTAGTTAAAAATTTTTTGTAGTCCTATTAGGCAGGAAGATTAAAAAAATATGTGGACATGCTGGAAAAAAGTACCAAATTTTGTTTTATTAACTACCCATACCCTAAGCTTCAAATTTTGGGTAGGATCCACTTAATCCTATCAGCCACATGGCGGCCATTTTGAAATATATAGACAAATTCTGTTTAAAATATTTTTATTGAATTTTCCCATAGGAAAATGTGCAATTTTTATGAAACTTGGTATAAACATGAAATGTAACATAGCCTAGGTTAAGCGAGCAAACCAAAAATATTGAATGACGCAAAGGGGGTTTATAGGAGCTTTTTTCCCGCCAAAATTTTTTTCATTTTTTATGAATAAATTTAAAAATAACCAATCGATAACCATTAGCCATGGATACGGTTAAAGAACCTTCTTGACATATGCAGCGGCAATGTTCTCTGCACTTCCAGTCTTTCTTTTTATATAAGCAGCTTCCACTACAACCATTATTGCTATTTTACATTTACACTTTACAAGTTCGCTGCAGGCTTTCGATGCAACAGGTAATCTAATTCAAAATGCAACCCATGTCTGAGTACCTTCATTAAGGAAGCGTTCTTATTTTTCGACCAAAAAAAAATCACAATTTCCAACTATTATTTTCTTGGTGATTTTATAACTATAGAGGTACATTTTTTTCCTTATACTACTAAACAAACATATAAAATTGCAAAAACTTTTTTTTGCTTTTCCCCCATTTTTATTATAAAGGGCGTTGAAGTGGAGATCAAAAAAAGGGTGAAACTGTAGCACCGATAAGTTCGGTCGAAGACATTTGAAAAAAAAATTTCAAATGGCATTTTATTACAAATTGTGTTCTCCAGTGTGGAAATTAGAATAAACTCAAAATTTTAAAAATTGTAACTATGGCGCGCCTTTAGAAAGAACTCACGTTTTAGGGCATAAAAATGCACCTACGGGAGGCGATAAATATTGAACACGTGCATATTAAAACCACGATTTTAGTTAGTATACTGGGCAGTACGTTAATGAATACAGTAAACCAAGATATAGTTTCATAAGTTAGGTAATTACTTTTTGAGATATCAGTATTACCACATTAAAAGAAAGTTATTTCGCGAAAACTCCGCACGAGCAAAAGAAACGCCCCATTCTTCTTACTTCGTTTACAAATTATAATTATGTAAATATCTCCGGAACCGTTAGAAATTTTCATTCAAGTTTATTTTTACGATTTACTTTGATACTTTGATTTATTTACTTTACAAATTACTTTGATTTATTTAAAATGAAATTTAATGCAACATAAGGCCTTTTTATAAACATAATAACGTAGAAGTCAAATTAAGCTCAGTAGGGTATGACTTCAAAAATTTAGGTAAAAACTTAATTTTTTTCAAATATCTCGAAAACGGTATGACAGATAAAAAGTCTGAATTAGCCAGCCATATTGCTCTATTTAAAGCCCTATTTATTGATACTAAATTTGTTGAAATTACATCACACAAGTGGTTGGGGATTAAAATTTGGTGGTTAATTTTTCAAAAAGAGAGTAAAAAATAAAATATATTAAAATTTAGTTTACAGATTTCAAACCTACGTAAAAATATTTCATCGATCTGTTTTTGCCTAATTTTAAGGGTAATATTAAATCTAGTGATAGATAATTAGAGGCTAACTGTGTCGACATAATCGTACTATTCGAGCAATTCAAAAACTTCATGGAAAAATGTTTTAGACAATTAGAATAACGTAGTATTGAAATTAGGCTTGTTGTATAACATACTCAAATTTCATCAGAGTCGATAGGTCCTGCCTTGTAAGATAATTAATAATTAAATTTTAAAAATGACGATGACGATGACGATGTAACAAAATGTATTTATTGAAATAGGAGATAACATTAAAATATGATTTTGATTAGCTGATTTAAAATAAAAATTGTAAAGAATAATTTCACACAACTTTTTGCGGACTGACGAAATATTTTCGTGGACCGGTGGTTAAGAAACACTGGTGTAGATAGTGACCAATATAGATGTACCATCACAGCAATTTTTGAGAAAGCGAACGACGTCGCAGGCACATTTAGCAAGTATAGTTACTTGTGAGTAATATTACAGGTTTTTGAAGGACATTACCCAAGATGGCCGCCTTGTAGGTAATGAAATTGAGTGGATCCTACTCAAAATTTAAAGATTAGAACTTAACCAATTAAACCAAAATTGGTGCTTTTGTTCGGCGTGGCCATATCTAACCAATATTTTGCATTAGTCTGCCTAACTATATTGTTATTATATAATTTAAATCTTTTTTCTACTCCTGTTGAAGAACACACTCATTATATTATATCTGTTAATTGTTGAGAAAGTTAGGCATTATTCTAAGGTGTGGAGGAATGATCATTACTCGATACTTTTTGGCCAATGAAATCACAGTATTAACCATTATTCAATGGGTTTGCGATTGTTTTGTGACTAATGTATGTATCAAGTTTTAATTGATGTTGCGTAGTAACGTGCAAGTAAACAAAGTAGTATATATTTTGTTTTGATCGTTTTATACATATTATACAAACATTTAATGAAATTAGAAATAGATTAAAAATTTGATTTAAAATTTATATTCAATTTTATTTAAATCAAAAAGGAAAAAAAGTCGTAGAAAAATATCGTATTCCACTCGCTTGCAATGGCTATTACTCACTCAGATGCATTACGACACTCGCCTCGCAAGCTCGGCTCGTGTCGCAATTTCATCTTCATGAGTGATAATTATCATTAGCAGCTCGTTGAACTATTAATTTATATACTATTAATGTTGGTGTTAAACAAAAACTTAAAATTCCAATATTACAAAAAAAAGAGTTACCTAATGTTTTTTCTTATTTGTCAAAAAATTTATTTATCTACTAGCTGTTACCCGCGGCTTCGCTGGCGTGAATTTCGTAATTTAGTAAAGGTAATTCCTAGTGTGTAGTTCGCTAAAATTTTTGCCGCTATTTTCTTATCATAAGCTTTGTTATCTTTATTTATTGAGAATTACCTTTGGCTACTTTTCTAGGAACAACTGGAAATTTTCAAAAACTAATTTGTCATTTCTTCAAACATAGATACCTATAACATAGACTAAAATTCTAAAGTAAGCCTATCAAGGAGATGTCAACGAATTTGGTATAGAAGTAAAAAAAGTATGTTGACTTAAAATACTCAAATATTATATATTTTTAAAATAGCTAATATTTGTACACTTTACTCTAAATAAGTATCCCATCTCATCCTATTGGAAAATTTAAATCCCCCTAAGTCTGCTTATATTATGCTTGAATATTTCCTAAAATAATTCACTCATTGTTGGAGACGCCAGAACAGTAGCCGTTAAAAATGTAAACTTTGACCTCCCTCAATTTTTTTGCGTTTATTCCCTATTTTACTCTTTACAGGATTAATTTTCAAAAAGTGTTGAAACATGTATTCATTAATTTATTTCTGACAACTATGCCCTCCACTTTCATTCGTGTAAAATTATGTTAACTGTGAGTAATAAGCTACTTTAAATTAGTTATTCCGAAACAAACCAGACAAATTTAATTCAAAATTAGTTCTTTAAAGTGCTTCGCTTCGCTCGCCAAACAGTTTAAAATTCTATAAAAGTTTAATTCTACGTAATGCTTCGCTCCGCTCGGCAAACGACTCGAAAACAACCATATTAATATATTTAATTTTCAGACTTTGAAATCCTTTCATAGATTCTCATATTTATGGTTTTAGAATTAATTGAATTTTGGATTCTTTTCGAGATCCGAAAACCCTGGTGGACTTTTCAAAATTACGTTCAGTTCCTTCGTAATTAGGTTTTACTACAATCCTTTTCTAAAGTGAAATTTTAATAAAAAAGTTCTGAAGTTAATGTTTAAATTTTTGGAATATTATTTTTATCGTAACCTAGGTAATCTATTGTTTTTCTTTATTTTGTTTCCGTTTATTATTAGATGAGTATTTTTGATAGGTATATCAACTTTTGTCGTGAATATATCGACCTCCATAAAGAATATCGTGAAGATTCTGACTGGAGATGTTGAGATGATGAAGCATCTAAGGAATAAATTTACAATGTTTCACTAATATCTGTCCAGTGGTTTTTGTGTAAACCGTGCCCATGGAAAACCTAACTTATCATTTTATTATATAAATTCGATGTAACTTCCAAAATATCAGTTTTAGGTGTAAGAATATCTGATATTAATAGATAGAGTTTACATTTTTTTACATAGTTATAATAAAAAATATAGCCCCTTACGTCATGTCGTTGTTATTTTCTCTATTCTTTTTCTCACTACTGTGTGTAACAGATTTCCGTTGGTCCAGTAACTAAAAAAAAAAATATTGGTGGTTCATGTAAAAAAAAGTTTTTCACAATAAACAAAAAAATATTTAAAAAATGCTTTACGTGACCACCTTGAATCATGTCAAGGAAGCTGAAATGCCACTGTCATATAGAATATTAATAACAATTCCCAGCGAATTCAAATTTGTTGTTAAAAACACTTAAAATAGCAAAGTTGGTGTCAACTTCCGGTATAACCGGAAGTGGCAGCAAAATGTGGTTAAGTTTGATTGGGAGGTTAATATCCATATTCCCTGTAAATTTCAACTCAATAGCTTCAGTAGTTTTTGAGTTAAATTGGTTCGTACAAACAGAGAGACAGACAGAAAAAATTTTTTTTAAAGTTAGATTTGCTATATATGTCGAATTTGCTAACTGATAAACATATTAATACCTAAAAAATCGAAAATCACAGACAGACCCTTCTATTTTATTTATAGGTATTGATAAATTGTAATTTTTTGTTTTATTTAATTATTTTTTATTATTAATATTTTTACATTTCACTTTAAAAAATTAATTTAAAAATATTTACATTTACAATTTGTACTTTTGCAGCTCAAAAGAAATACTGGAAAATAGCGGAATTTTTATCATTTTATCAACAACAACTTATTAACTATGACTAGATATTAACACATGAAAATTAATTTAATTAAAAGTTGAAATATTAATAGATTTGAGCGTTACTTTATGGCAGCGTGTTTCAAGCGCGCCCCCCAAGGAGGCGCGAAATGTTCACCGGGGGACGCAGGTTAATTGCAAATATCATTGTCGCTTTGATAAAATCATGGTTTTAAGAATAAGCGCTTAAACATACTTACCAAATAATGGACATTTTATATTAAGGAGTTACATGAGTGTTTTTTAGGAAAAAAAACCACTAATTTTTCGATTTTTTTTTACAACATAAGAAAATATAATGTATTTCAACTTTTGGCATATATTATTATATATTATTTTGAGGCATTGTAAAAAAATTTTTATGGCAAAAAAATAATTTGCATTGGTAGATTTGCAACTCGTGAAATTCTTACCTAAAATAAAAAAAATTTTTTCTATTAGTAGATCCTTATGGCTTGAAGTACTTGAACGAAAAATTACTTTTTCCGTTCATTACATCTCAGTTTACCAGTTGAAAATCAACGAAAAACACGACAATTTTTACCAAAAATCAAAATTTTTTGTTTAAAACACTATCAAAAGGTGAAATTTCATTTTTTGTAAATCCCTTTGTTCAAGTACAAGCCATAAGCATTTACTAATAGAAATAAATTAGGTTTTTTGCTAAAAAAAAGCCATGCCTTACCACTGATTTTTCTGCTCGCTACTGTACGTAATATTTTAACAATAACAATTCTCAAGCGGTCAGAGTCATGTTAGCGCGTAAATATCGAATACGTGTCTTATCAACGTTTTCCTCTCAAGTGTCGTATAGACCTGTTGTCAGCCAAGAATTTTTTCAGTAAAAAAATAATTTACGAATGGTGTATAAATTTTTTTAAGAGGGGGGCGGCGGAGGTAAAATTTTTTATAGGGAGGGGGGCGTTAGTGTACAAAGTTTGGAAACCGCTGCTTTATGGTATTCCACATTTGCGAACAATAAACAAATATTTTACTTCGCAAAAATACCATTTTTATTTTGAAACTATGACAATGTTGTTTCGAACCGTCAGTTCATATTCAGACAGTCAAGAAAATGAACTGAAGGTTCGAAACAATATTGTTACGGTTTCAAAATAAAAGAGGTATTTTTGCGAAGTAAAATATTTGTTTATTATTTATAAAATTTTAAAATTAATAATAAATAACTAAAACTGTAACACTGAAATAAATTTATATAATTTGAAAAAAGTATTTGAAAAGTTCAGTCAAAGAGAACACGTACCATGTTAAAAATAAGTAATGGTTAATTATGCAATAAAAAGAAATTTTAAATTTCAGGTTTGAATTAAAATTAATACCTATAACATTTTGGAAGACAAAAAACCCATTAATTCAGTAGCGGCGCTAAAGCCTTCGGGGCCCTACCAAAAGATTTTCGTGGGGGCCCTTTTTTAGGGGTGAAAAAGTGTTTGTAATCAGCAGAATGAGTCGGCAGGAAGGGAGAGCGGTAACAGAAGGGGCAAAAGGCAATAGACCGTTAGGTGAGCCGTGGGGGTAGCTAACGGTACATATCAAATATGCATATACCATGATTCACGTAAATAAAATCTATCATGACCAATCTATTTATCCGACTTAGGCACAACTTAGGGTAATAAAACATTGACGTACTGAAACAAATAATTATATACTGTTTCATTTTTTTGGCAAGTAAAAAAATTTTCAAAATTTTACATCTGGTGCATTGTTGTTTAGTTTTTAAAATTCTAAACCTATCGTTTTTTTTATAGTTCTGTAGGGTAAAAGCCCCCATTGTGGAACGCAATCCAATACTAAAACAGTTTTGACATTTACAAATTAATGAAATTATTTCTGAAAGAAACCTCTGATAAAAAAAATTATTATTAATAGAATGATTGTTTTCCAATTTAAATTCACCTCGCATTTAATGTGTCCTTACTTAAAGATATATATATATATATATATATATATATATATATATATATATATATATATATATATATATATATATATTAAACAGTTTTTGCTGAATGTGTCTCTTTTGCGTTTGAGCAATGCTTATTTATACATACCTTATAAATTTCAACATTTTCCAGTCAATTTTCGAAGTTAGCGCAATAAAACTATACAAATAATTTTTATGAGTTCAGTTAAGAGGTTATAAGAGCTAAATCACCTTTTTATTTGGTTTAAATATGATTTATATATATGTGTATTTCTATGGAGTGCAGATGTAACCTTTGAATGTAACTAAAATAACCGAAAATTTATATTATAAATAGTTTTACTTTCTTTTTGAGTCTAAAATATTTACTTACTGCTTAAACGGAAAAGTTCCCGATGGGAATTTTCCCGGGAATATTCCCATTTGGGTAATTACCCATTTGGTTAATTTCCCAATATTCCCATTATTGGGTATTTTCCCGGGACAATTCCCAAAACCTGGGTAAAAACGATTACTTACAATTAGCGGTATTATTTTACAAATGCGTTTTTAATTTTATACATGTATACACCGGTCCCTTAATTTACATGAATATCCGTTCCACGGAGATTCAGTTTACGCGGATAAAAATCGCGTAAATTGAATTCGTCATTATAAAAGAAAAAATACTGGAAATAAAAGCTACTAACAATTTTACCGAATTTTATAATACAAATTGATAACGAATATGCCGAAAATTATATACTAAAATTTTAAAAATATCGTTGTTTTCGATACCGATAATTTTCGATAACGAAAAGTAGGTTTTGATAGTCGTAATATGTTCGGAGTACCCATAACTACGACGCACGGTTTAGGAGATATGTACGGTGAAAGTTTTCGACAGCGAACAGTATCAACAGTAGCGAACAGTTATAACCATTTTATAAGTTACGCGGTATCGATAATTTTCGATAACGAAAAGTAGGTTTTGACAGTCGCAATACGTTCGGAATACCCACAACTTGCTTCGCTTAAGCCTTCAAAAATTTCGTTATTTTTGAGCTACGATGCACCGTTTACGAGATATTTACGATCCAAGTTTAGGTTTTCGGAAAGTATCGAAAACTAATTTTTTGGGAAATATTCTATCGCTGACCAGATCAATGGGAGTAATGGAGCATAAATTAAGCCATTATAATCAATTTATAATAATTTGATAGTAGAAGTAATTAAACATATTTAACTGAAAATATTATGTTATTCTTTTTTTCGTCTTACCTAGCTTGTGTAATTATATAGTAACCTTAGTTTAAAGATTATTTATCTACATTTAACAAATATTCTTTATTAAACAGTGGTTTTGATAGTTTAAATCCAAAATAATACGCTAAATAGTAAATTAAAATAAATTCCCACTTTTCGGGAATTTTGCCGAGAAAATTCCGGGTAGAATCACATCTCTATTCACTTTATACATATCAAAGTGAATTATATGTAGTTACCTATACGTGAAAAGATGGCAGAAGATGTATGTGATGTATCTCATGTACGTTACATACGTGTTCTTTTTTAGGTGTTCGTGCTGATTTTTTAAAGGTGTTAATATATTCTGTCCGTTTTTTTATAGATGTCAACAAATTATAAAACAAAAACATTAATAAATCAAAATTTTTGTTTTATATTTTCTTAAAAACATATTCATTGAATTAAAAAAACTTGGTTTCATGCTTATTAAGAAAAAAAAAAATGGATGTTTAATTTATCTATTAATTTTTATAAGCTACTTTAATGACACACCTAAAAATAGTGTTCCGTAACCGTAATGGGGGCTTTTACCCTATTGTTAATATTATTTTTATTGTTTTATGACCTACTGGCTGCAAATATCATATTTTACCAAAAACGTGTCAAACAAACTTTTTTAGTATCTATTATAGATATAAATAATAAAATCAAAGAGATCTGGAATTTTTATTCAATTTTTATTCCTGATTTAAATCCAGGAATTTCATTCCTGGATTCAAATCGAGAATTTTTATTAATAGTCCTTTGAAATTAGCCCATATGCTTGTCATGTGTTTTCTTTTTCAAAACTGTAAAATTTATAAGTGAAATGAATATTTCAACTGGTACACCCCATTGTAGCATTAATGCAATATTTTCATATACAACTGTTAACTGAAACCGTATAAACATTTTTGAACGTCTGTAAATGACAACTTTTTTTATGTACGCCGCAATTACGTTTGTTCGGAGAACTGGAATCTGTTAGTAAGAGTTATTGGTTGCCTACATATTGTCCATGAAAAATAAAAAAAAACAATATGGATCGGTTAAAAAAGATTGAATTGGTACAGTTAGAATACAAAAAAATTAAAATCTATAAAATCAGTACAGTTAATATAAAAAATTATTTTTTCCTGCTGTCTTGGGCTTTTTCCTGCTGTCCTGCGGTCTATTAATAGCAGATTATAACGTAAATCTGCTATTAACAATTAAAAATGATTAAAAATACCTATTTCTTAATCGCAAATATCAAGTGTCATATCATGACGTAGATGGCGAATTTCTCGTCCCGACAAATTTAAATAATAAGTAACTGTAACTTTTTGCTAATTTTTCTCAATAACAATTTCCTTCCGACTGGCTTAAGGCGTTTATTAACCCCTTTAGGACTAATGACGAGCTCAGCTGGTCATACTAATTTTTAGAAAAAATTCAAGTGAAGAGTGTGTATTGTCTTATATCGGCAACTGGAGGCTGTATAGTAAAGAGCGGTCGCATTGTAAATAAATTAAGCAAAACGTAGCAAACTTGCAATTATACTTATAGAGATATTAAATTTTTTATCTAAAATATTGGAATATACGGCCGTACTAAAAGCGTTAAATAAAGTTTAGAAAAGTAGTTAAAAAAATAAAAACACATTTATTTATTTAAAAATAATATATATACATATATATATAATAAATATTTATACAATACGTTTCTTGATAATAAGAAATTAAAAGTGAATACATGTATATATATATATATATATATATATATATATATATATATATATATATATGTGTATGTAGATGTATATATATTACGGAAATGCATATACGAAAAAATGTAACGGCTTTTCACTTTTAATTTCTTATTATCAAGAAACGTATAAATATTTTACTCTTATGAACTAATATATGGTTTCATTTCGGAAACCTTTCTGACAATGAGTGTTAGCTTAAGGAGGGAGGGTCCTCCAGACAACACGTTTTTTAATAATTTTTTTTAGGAAACTGGATACATTTATTGTATCAAATGAAGTTACATAGTATAGTACATGTTATGGTGTATTCACTCATAAATTTTTATGCGCAAAAAAATAAAGAATGGAGGCGCTAGAGCTGTTCCAAGTTGACTCTTTTAATTTACGCCGTGGAATGCCCAGCCTCTTGTATCAACTGAATTCAATCGGACAAAAAATTTTATTAAAATAAGTCATTACGCTTTGCATATACCTACCTATTTCTGATGAGAAAATTTTTTTTTCACAATTTAAAATTAAAAAGAAAAAAATGTCACTTTTTTTATAAACAAATTGTTACAAACAATATTTATAGTAATAATTTATGCAAAATTTTAGGTATATGCAAAGGCCAATATCTCAAAGAATATCTGTACAAAATTTCAAGTTAATACCTTAATAACTTTTTAAGTTATGTTCCACGCCGCGAAAAAAAGCTTGTTTTGAGAAAAACGCTATTAAAAAGTTTTCGTTCTTGAAAAGTAGAGTTAGAAGCAGTTTATCGTTATCTAAGATAATCTTTCTGTTGGGATTAAAACATTAGAGATATATTCCTTAAGGTTCAAATAAACTTTTAAAGCAAAACAAAAGTTCTGGAGGAACTTTCAAATCCACCCCCTCTTAAATACTATGAAATTACCAGTTGAAGGTTATCATAAATATTTTATCAAATGTTCTTAAAACATCCATGCGTTTACATATCTGAAATTTTAGAATATCATTTTCATTTCATTGTTAATAATAAATACGGAAGGATAATATATAATTAGAAATATCCTCATCAAAAGTGCTTAGAATCCATTAAAATTAAATAATTTAATGTTCCGAAAAGTGCTAGTAGATGAATTGAAATTTAAATCATGCAAAAATGTAGCAAAATTCAGGTGCTGAGGAGTGTTAGTAGATGAATTGAAATTTAAGTCATGCAAAAATGCAAGATTGGTATATGCACAGGTTACCTCATTCGCTTACGTTTTGGGAGATAAAAGAGGCCTGCACGATTCAGGACCGTATATAGTATAATTTTCTTCCGTGAATTTTATGTGTTTTTTATTATAAGAAGGCGTTGATTTAGGTATATTTAATAAATATAAACATTAATTGCGTGCTAAGTATTGCTATGTAAAATAAGATGTAAATTAAAAATCACAAAGTGATCGAAAAAATTATACGGATCGGCCGGGGATCGAACCCAGGATCTCCTGGTAACTAACCAGGTGTGCTATCCATTACACCATCGATCCTTTGCTCGACAGGCGCTCGATACAGACAACATGCAATCACCTATGTGTATGTACTCTCTATAATATGAGAAGCAGTTACAACTTTTCAATTTCAAATATTCAGATATTTACCAATTTTTTTAATAGTAACAAATACAGGTGAACATATTCCATATTATTATTATACTTACGTATGCCTTCTGATACAAAAAAATATTAGGGTAAAGTACTTAGATAAATGCTAATAATAATGTTTTACTAACAAAAAATAAATATAAACGAATATGTTTTAAATAAATTAGGTATATAGTTAAAAATATAAATAAACTTAAAATACCGAGTGTACGCTTAATATTGAAAGGTCAATAACCTCTGAAAATAAATCCAATTTTGCTTTAATTATTAATTTCTTATTAAATTAAATAATTTAATAAAATTATTAATTAATTATTAAATTTGCAAATTTAACAAGTACAATTTTCTTGTTTGTTCCTCAGTGTTCTTTAAACTGAAATTATTTCTCTTAGTTTCGCTTTTTAATTGACCTCGCAATAATTTATTTTTACTTTCCAAGTGTTCTATCTCAAATTTTAATTCTTTGATTTGTTTTTTGAGATGTTTTTTCACTTAATATTATTTCTGTTGTAGACGTTGCGGACATTAATGGAACGGCACCCGCTTTATGTATTTTCTTTTCTTTACCATTACTCATTATAAATGTTTGTATTTCGTCAGGTCGAAAATGTAAAGAACAAATGTATTATTTGCTTTACCACATATAGATATCCATTCGTCTCGAACATTTGCCAATTTTTAGGAAATCTAAAATAATGAATTTCTTCATTCATTTTGAAGGTATTTTTCCTATAATTATGACAATTGGGCATAGCACATCGTATTGCAGGCATCGTTTATCTAAGAAATACAACTAATTGATGCCACCTAATTTAAATATATTTTAAGAAACATTATTACAAGTACGATCATATTTTACATTTATTTACTAATTTTAAGAGAAATTAATAAAAATATTTGTCAAGAAAATTTTCAATAACAAAAGAATGCATGGCAAAATTATTTTTAATATAATATTATAAATAAAATAAATAAAAAAAAAATTTTTAATAAAAAGCTTTTATTTAAATGCGCTAAAAAGAAGAAAATAAACTTTGAAGTAAATCAAGCCCATCATTTTCTTACATTATAAAATTTTATATGATATAAAAGCTTGTCGCGAGAAAATATATATACATATCGCACACTGAGAATAAAACTGTTACAACTGCAAATTGTTCGTTTTTGAGATTTTTATATCATTGGATTCAGCTACATTTAAGCTATCGATTGGTGAAATTTTCATAACTAAAATTCTAGAAAATAAAAAAGTTAGTCCATAAAAAAATAGTCCATAAACTTTTTTTAAATTTTGACAGTCTAAGAATAAATGGTTTAAAAAATTTTGTTGCATGTGCAGTTGTAACAAAGAGAAAACAAAAAATTAACTTTTTATTTAGATTAAAAAAGGTATATGTATGTGATTTCTTTTATTAAGTGGCTACATGTAAGTTAGAGTGGATTGTAAGTACATACAGAACTACACGCATTTTGGTATTCCTTCTTCTGTTATCATTTTACAATGTAAGTGAATAATGATGTTCACAATTTTAGCCATATTTAATGTTTATTGAGTTTAGACGAATTCTTTCGTAGCATTATTGTTATTAAAATATAATTATAATTTATTTTAATTTCAAAATATGGACGCTGATAAAGAAAAAATTAATTTAACAGCTCTTTCTGAATTTAATCTTATAATTTAAACAATTTAAACCATATAATTTAAACAATTTAAATAATTTTATCCATTTAAATTTAAATAATGGACAGTTTTTGTCTTCTGCTTTAACTATTACTGTTAATTCGGATATATATTTTAATTTGGACGAAACTTTTCCAAATAATACTAATGGAAATTTAACAACATTTGTTTCGGAAGGAAAGAAACGAAAGCGAAATCGCGATTTACGGGCGACAAATATACAAAAAGGTTTAATTAATACAGGGTCAGAACGTTATTCACTGAAAATTTAGAAATTTTTCCGGTAAAAACAAAAATTAAATCAGGATATTGCGTAGAAGATAAAATGTAAACTAGAAAAGTAAACTAAAAGCTTGATCGAAATATTTGTATAATAAAAACAGACAAAAGTGGGAAAAACTTCAATCGGCAAAATATTGATATAAAAGAAAATGTAAAAAACCATATAAGTAAATTAAAATCCAAAAACAAAATAAAATTGTAGCAGCATATCCCTAATAGCTACATACTCCTAATAGTTATAATAGAAGAAAAGAAGAATAAATAACATAATATTTTCTGTTAAATGTGTTTAATTACTTTTACTACTAAATGTCTAACAAATTATTATAAATTGATTGTATAATGGTTGAATTTATGCTCTATTAGTCCCATTTCTTTGGTCGGCAATAGAATATTTTCGAAAAAATTAGTTTTCATACTTTTCGAAAACGTAAACTTTTGATCGTAAATATCTCGTAAACGGTGCATCGTAGCTCAAAAATAACGAAATTTTTGAAGGCTTAAGCGAAGCAATTTGTGGGTATTCCGAACATACTGGGACTATCAAAACTTACTTTTCGTTATCGAAAATTATCGATACCGAGTTACTCACCATAAACTGATTAAGACTGATTGATGAATTGATTCAGACTGATTAGTCAAATTGGTTTTGTCACTAATAAAATATTTTCAAAAAAATTAGTTTTCAATACTTTTCGAAAACATAAACCTTTGGTCGTAAATATCTCGTAAACGGTACATCGTAGCTCAAAAATAACGAAATTTTTGAAGGCTTAAGCGAAGCAAGTTGTGGGTATTCCTAATATATTGGGACTGTCAAAACCTATTTTTCGTTATCGAAAATTATCGATATCGAAAAAAACGATATTTTTAAAAGTTTAACGTGTAAATTTCTACATTTTCGTTATCATTTCAAGTATTATAAAATTCTCTACAATTTTTGGTAGCTTTTATTTCCAGTATCTTTTTTTTATAATGACGGATTTAATTTACGCGATTTTTTATCCGCATAAATTGAATCCCCATGAAACGAATATTCACGTAAATTGAAGGACCGGTGTCGCGGTCTTTAATTAAAAACGCATTTGTAAAATAGTACAGCTAATTGTAAGTAATCGTTTTTACTCAGGTTTCGGGAATTTTCCCGGGAAAATACTCAATAATTACCCAAATGAGAATATTCCCGGGAAAATGCCTATTGGGAATTTTGCCGTTGTCCATCTCTATCTGTAATACAATTATGGAATGTGTTACCTTGGGAATTTTCCCGGGAAAATACTCAATAATTACCCAAATGGGAATATTCCCGGGAAAATTCCCACTGGGAATTTTCCCGTTGCCCATCTCTATCTGTAATATAGTTATGGAATGTGTTACCTTAAACAATTGCCATTATAAAATTATATAAAGCGAAATTTTCAAAATTTCTGAAAAGTATTAGTTGCAGATACAACTTTGCGTCACCAACAAAAATTAATATTTTGTGAAATAATTAAGAAAAAATGTATTATTTGCAGATATAACATTATAATCCTAAACAGAATGCCACTTTTTGTAAAATAACTAAAAAATTTTTGGTTACAACTGCAATGAAAATTGAAACTATGAATTTTCTCGACAAAATTTTTATCACAACATTTAAAACTAACTGTTAGAATGAACCTAGCAAAGTTTTAAAATTCTAAGATGATTTGGAAAAAAGTTATTCGGTTTTAAATTTCTTCAAAATCTTATTTCTTTAATATCTTAAAATTAGTGATTTTGCAGTTGTAACAGTTTTATTCTCTAGGGGCGATATATGTATTTCTTATAATTATAAATTAAATTTAAAATTAACTGTGTCAAGATTTATTCTCGCGACAAGCTCTTATATAAAATTTTATGATGTAAGAAAATGGTGGGCTTGATTTACTTCAAAGTTTATTTTCTTCTTTTTAGCGTATTTAAATAAAAGCTTTTTATTAAAAATCTTTTTTTTATTTATTTTATTTATTTATTTTTTAGTTGTCGTTGAATGTTTCTTAGTCTCTTCATTTCCATTAAGGCGTCATTGTTGCACGGTCGCTTGCCTGTTAATTTATTACAATCCAATTCTTCAATAAGTAGACCTTCTAGTGATTTGACCCTACTTAAAGCCACATATGCTTGGCCCGCAGCGAAGAGTTTTGAGCCCAAATAAACAACGGCATGGTCAACAGTACTGCCCTGCATTTTGTGTAATGTGCAAGCCCAACACAATATAATTGGCAGCATCCTTCTTTCAGCAGTGCCGTAACTATATTTTGCCGGAAATTGCACAGATTTAGGCTGAATAACGTGAACACCTTCTATACCAAAATCTATACGGACGGATGGTATGTCAGTTTCGTACATCTGTTCTCTCCGGAAGCAGGGCCATATGATTTCTGTGATGTGTCCAATGGCACCATTCACCAGACCTTTGGACACATCTACATTGTAACGCAACATAACCTTGGCACCAACGAATATTTCCAATTCCTTAGGTAGTCCTCCAGTCTTGTTTATATCGGATGGTATGATATTATTGAGATCTGCATTGTCATTTTTTCTAGTAGAATCTATTAGGTTATCTTGCGCTATTATTTTGTTAATCGTTACACCACGAGTACGAAAATGTTGAAGGACAATTTGATTATGATCGTACACTTGTTGGTTAGTGGGATAAATTCTCAGAGCCTTTCCAATTGCAAATCCGCCAATTACTTCTTTGCTTAGTCTACTCATTAAAATAGCAAAATGTGCTGATTGAAGTTCGCCAATTCGTAGTGCATTCAAGAGGTCTTTAAAAGTACTGCTGGCCTGTTGTCTCATATTTTCAGTCAATTCAATTAACGAAAAGGAATTGCATAGGTGCGTTGCCGGAACCAATCTCGTGGGTTGATCAAACACTTGATTTCCTCGCACGGGAGGTAACTGCATCAAGTCGCCGAATACACAAATATTTATACCACCGAATAGACTTTCATTGTTTTTAAGTTGCTTTAGTCGGGAATCCATCATACATAGCATCTCATAGGGAACCATAGATATTTCATCTATGAATAAAAATTCTATGTGTTGCCATTGTTGTCTCATTAATCGTAAATAATTTCCAGTAAGTATAGGCATCTGCCCTATTCTACCATCTTTTTGTACAGGCAGTTTTAGTGTAGAATGCAAAGTAGATCCTCCTACTAAGCGTGCTGCTACCCCAGTTAGTGCACAAACTTTAACAACTTGCTTGCTATAACATCGATTTATTTGATTTTTAAGTTAAAGAGAAATGTTTTTTCAGTCCCAGCGTGACCCTTTATGAACAATTTTAGACGCTCATCGCTATCATTATTTAGCTGTTCTGAAATACTTCTTGTTATGTATAAAAATGCATCATTCTGTCCAACATTCATTGCTCTTCTAGCATTAAAAAATTCGTCATCGGTCATGTGCTGCTCTGGCATCTCCACCTCTTCTTCAAGGTTGTCCTGCTGAACTTCTTGATTCAAGATTTCAAACGCATGTATTTGAATAAAAGCATTCTCTAGCTGTCTGTCACGCTCTTTGTATATCTCCAAGCGTGTGTTAGTTGCACGAAGATGAGATTCTGTAGCCAGAAAAGCTTCCCTAGCTGTGCCATAGCTATTAATCAACTCACTCTCATTTCGGTAGGGAACATACTGAAGAAGTAAACTATAATAATAGTTTTCCGGGTCTCTCGTAGCCACAAAATATGGTACACGTACAACAGCTGGGACATTCCTGATTACCATTTTACTATTATCATTTAGTATAATTATTCTCTGCTGTTTTTTTTTGCCTATCTGATTCATATATATCAACACTTTCTTCGGGATCTTGATGTGATTTCACATAATGAGGTTCAAACAACATTGCAAATTCTAGAAGACACATGTTATTAAAATCATAATCGGGGTGCTCAATGGGCCGTTTTTCGTAACGATCGAATATGTTGTTATAATATCCGGTAGCCGTTCCATTTACATCAAATTTGAGGACTCTGTATCTTTGTTGAGGCCTTCTGGTGTTTAAAAATGTGCATTTTCTTGAACTGTCCCTAAAATTTAAACGACAAAGTCTAAAAGCACATTCACACGTAGAAACCTGCTTTTCCTTTAATATACGCATACATACTTTAAACAGTTTACGTGATACATCTGTTTCTTCGCGTTGTATTTCGCGTATAGCTTGTGCTACGCTAGAATCAAGCTGAGTAGGCTCAGATTTAGATACGTATTTAGCTATGTAAAATGCTATTGCTTCATTTGTTCCACGGGGTTGAATATCCATATTAGCATTCCAGACTTTTAGAAGAGTAGGGTTATAATTATTCACCCATCCAGCTTCTGGTCTACGTTTTAGTACACAAATTCTGCCTCTATTTTGAATAAATTCGTCTGAAGAATGAGAGACAATACAAGTTTGAGCGCATTCTTGTCTTGGGAAACCAAATCTACAAGTTGATGAATTGTTTTTATAGCAAGTATGAGTATGTTTGTGTAACTGATATTTTTTAACTAGTTCATGTAACTCAGATGTCTCAGGCGGCAGATTACAACTGCATACTCGATCAAGTTGCCGCAGTCCCTTTTCTGTATCAAAAGATGCGTGACCATCTACCCAAACTACCATATAAACGTGGGGGCTTCCGCGATTCTGAAATTCGATCCTCCACCAGTAGTCTTTTATATGAGTTTTAAAATCTCATCGTTGCTTAACATAAATTTCATAAGGGCATTAAAGCGATACATAAAATGTCTACTGACAATAACGGGATACTGCTCAATTAACCGCTGTGTTGCTACCATATCCAAATCATCTGGATTGTCCATTGATCGTCCATCGGCAATTAAGAGAGCTTTTCGCATATCTGGCCAGTTGATATCATTACAACTAAATGTCAAAAAATAAGTTGGTGGCCCGAGACACCGAATTTGTGCTAAGAGTTCGATTAATACCGTATGCCAATATGCCGCCGAACCCCTAAGATTTTTAAGATATAGATGTATGTCTTCGACTTTGCCACATTGACCTTCGATTTTTTTACAGCAAGCGGATATTGTCGCTTGAACCCTATGGTATTCGGTCATTGATAAAGCGTAAAATAAATAATCGTTCCGTTGAAATCTAGTATCGTGTCCCAGAATTCTATATTGAAAATAATCAATAGGTGAAATTTTAATATTTCTTTGTTCGTTTAAACCATTCACTCCGTGAGGCAGCAGGAAAAACCATGCGAATTCCTCCGCTTTCCGTTCATAAGCAACATTGATAATGTTATCCGTTGTTTTCCTAGTAATTTTGTTTACATTATCTAACACATTTAATACTTATTCTTCTGTGGGTTGTGTGCTGTCGATTGGAGCCATTATTGATGTTTGTACGGGTATAGTCTCTACTTCATGTGTCATGTTTACAGAATTTACAGATTGAGGCAGACACGTTAATTTTTGCTGTGTAATGAGTTAGTGTAGGATTAGTTTTCAATTTTCGTGATATGTTTGAAGATGTAACTGGAAGCGATTGTTGCGATACTGAATTATTTTGTGCAATATTATTAATTAAATGAATATCTAGGTAATTTAGGGTATATTTGTACGTTACCCGAACCGGTGGCACGTTTGCAAACTCGGACAAAGTCATCTAGGGAATGACATTCGAGAACACACGCTTTGCCGTTCATGGCAGAGGCACTAGCACCTTTAACACCACATGCGTGAGAGTCAGTGAAATAGTATTTATTATTGTAATTCATGACTCCTAACGACTTAGAGGTAGCAATCAGAACACCAGCCTTATGGCTCAAAAACATTGTTTCCAGAGCGTCTTTTAATGGCATTCCAAAATTTTGTTCATTAACTGAATCTCGTAAGCAACCATAGAAATTGGTCTCCTACTCATATTCCATCCTAAAAGAGCAGTCATACATCATGAAATTGTTCTTAACAACTTCAAAGTGACGTATTTCCAAATAGCCCGTCCCATCAATAAAAGGCATGAGGGGGTTATTTGCTGAAAGCTGTTTTATTGTTGCATATATCGCATCACCTTCGATCATATTTGAGTTAAATATGTTGTTAGTCCATAAATGCGGTGATAATATTGCTGCTCTTGTAATGTTTGCCAACACCATAGCACAACATTGCCTACCTGCATAGTCTGGATTGAAAATTTGTTTGTTCGCTTGATGCCAAGAAGCTCGAAGAATACGCATTGAATTATTAATTACTGTATAAGCAGCGTCAGTTACTTCTCCCATGGCCGTAGCAGTAACTGACGCTAATGATGTTTGACCATTATTTTGGGCATTAGTAGGTTGTTATTAGTAGGTTGGGTTATTCGAATGAGATCTTGTTGCAATATTTGTGCATCGTGATCTATTATTACGTCATGGTATAGAGGATTGTTATTTATGAGCCGTCGCAGTGCCTCATATATACGCGGACGTGATACAGTAAATTCCCGTGATATATTCAGATTTTCCAGATGTTCTGTAATGACAACCATGCCTATGCTGTCTGTAGATCTAGGTAACATACTAGGGAGACTTTTCGTTAATTCAAATATGTCTTGTGCAAAAAGTACAGCTTGCCCTCTAAAACCATATTGCCCAAATTTCCCATCGTATTAATCAATTTTTACAAATGGTATGATTCTTGACAATAAGCGTTGTTCGGGTTGTGTCAGTTGCTTTATCACATCAGGTATTTCACCAGGGTCCAAATTATTCCAATAAGCTTTAGCTGGCGCAGAAGTTTTTTTACTAGCAAGATGTTTATTGCAACGATTACATACCAGTATAGTTGCTTTGCTTCTTAATTCATCCGGTAAGTACAAAGTACGGGTTAAATTTATTTTGTGATTTCTGATTTGATTTGGATAACACCTTTTGGTACAGACCTCGCACACCTGGTCACAGAATGTATTTATGGTTTTTTGAAATGTTTCTATCTGTGATTTTTTTGCTGTTCGTACTTGTGACATATGCTCTCGTGCAGTACTTAAACGAGCCTCTCGCTGTTCAGCAGTCTCGTGGGCTCGTATTTGAGATATATATTCTCGTGTGGTAGACAAACGAACCTTCCGATGTTCAGTAGATTCGGCTGTTCGTATTTCAGAGAAATATTGACGAACAGTTTCAATTCGTGCGTCGTGTTGGTCTTGTGATCGTGTTGCTCTAAATCTTTACATGCATTGCTTAGCCCTGTCAAGCCGCAACTGTCGTTGAGTGAGTGTTTCACTATTTATTTGATCACGCCTTTTGCCCAGCCGTTGGCGTTTTGCGTCATTGCTTTCAGTGACAAGTTTCTCTTGCCATTTTAACTTCGCTTTCTCTAACTTCCTCTTCTTTTGTGTTAACGTTTCATTTTTTACCATGTTGTTCCCAGGAGTACCGGAAAAAATTTAGTAAAACAGCGTATACTCAAGTAAACTGTTAATTAAAAGTTAGTTTATTTATGAAAAAGTTAATTTAAATTCAGGAAAATCAATTAACATTTGACGTTTTAATTAATTTAAAAAAATTAATAAAGAATTAACTTCATTAGCTGTATTTGAATCGATTATTTTACCTTAATTATGCATAGCTATAGAAACTAAAATTTGCAATGTAAAATTAATCGACAATATTTGACAATTCGAAATGTCAAAAAATTGCACAGGACTAAAAATCAACAATTTTAATTTGGGGCGATTTAGGACAAAACTAATTATACAATATTACATTGTCATCGAGGTTACACACGTATGCAAAATTTGGAACCTCTAGCTCAATTAGAAGTTGTCTAAATTTGGATTCCAATATTTGATCTAAACCAACATACTAACATACCAAGTTAAATAGAAGCTTTTAAAAATCAATGAATTTTTCATTTCTGTTACAAGTCCGTCCCTGAATATTATAAGTACTTATGTTCAATGTTGGTTAGGAATAAAATAATTACTAATGTCTTACCTATTTCAGTTAAAATACACTTAAAAATAAAATTTATGAATGCATAATCGCCTTTAAATATGTTTATATTATCATTAAAATAATTGTCCATAAACACTACTAAAAAACAAAAAATAATTATGTAAAAAAAAACCTCTAAAATGACGTTTCACTGCAAAACAGAAGAATAAGTAAAACAAATCATATGACTGTAGGCCTCTGCATACCTAAAATAAATACATTAGCCTTATGAAGATGAGTGAACCTTTCAATATACTAATCTTGGCAAAAATGTAACAAAATCAATTTTTGAAAAGTGCTAGTAGATTAACTGAAATTTATCAAAAGGTGGACATACAAAAATGCATCTATGTTTAAATTATTGGGTATAAATTGCAGTTATTTAATTTTAATAAATTTTTAAAGATTAGTGTCACTGGGTTGTTTATTTAAATTTTTTTATATTTCTTTTTGAAGTTGTTATGGCTAATTTTTTTATTTAGCTCTCTTATTCGTATGTATGTAGGTACGTAAGTTATTAAAAACTACTTCCACTTTTTGTGCAATGTCTATCATTGATTCAGAAGGGTGAACTAAACTACCTTAAATAAAGTGTCTATCCAGTCTGGCTCACTAGTAACTTCCAATTTTTTTTTTTATCATCGGTGAGATGGTACTTATTTTTAAATTTATGTGCAACGTAACCGGCAATATATTTTAATACCTCAGTTGCAATTAAAGATTCAGAAGAAAAAGATTGATCCGTAGGTCTTTAATTAAAGTTATCAAATTCTTCTAGTAAGTGACGAATTGCTGGGTTGAAATCTATTTCTTCAAATTCTTCAATTTCAAGTAAAGTACCTTCATAATCCTCATCGTTTTTTCATTTTTTGTTACAGTTTTTAATAAATCTTTACTAATTAAAGTTTCCGTTTCTAGTGAAGAAGACGTCATATTCACTTCTACATTTTTATTTTCTGAAAATACAGCGGCCGAAAGTTTCCCTAAAGTCCACCAACGTAATCTATAAATAAAATCCAAGGGCGTTCCGGCGTTGGATGTTCATTTGCACCTTCCAACACTCTCAAATATGAAAAAAAATTTTCAAGAACGTCTTGATTTTATTTTAAATGTTCTTATGTATTCTATTTCCTTTTCATTTCTTAAATATTCAAAAAGGAGAATAATTGATTTATTGATAATTAAACCTCCTTTTTTAAAAGGAAGTAGTTTTCTATGGCAGTCTACTCTCATATTAATTATTAAATTTATCATTTCTTCCAAAATTTTTTTTTGTTTTTCTATATCTAGGTACTCCAAAAGCATTAATTTTAGAGTTAAATTTAGGCTTTGGATTGAACAAATCAAACCACTGATCAATTAGTTGAATTATCTCAGCACTTTATTGCCAGTTAATACCGTCCATTATTCCACGCTGACCACACCATTTATTGCTTCAGCAACAATATGTGACAGGTACTGTACAGCAAGTCTTACCCTTTGTCTTTGGTTTCCTGAAACATCTTAGTGAAATCTGATATAGCTCAGGACATATTTTTAAATCGTGGCTTTGTAATTTTAAAATATTTTCTAATCATTTCTTTTCAATTTTTTCCCCAACTATTTGAAATCCGCTATCAGATAAATTATTTCGTATTAATTTAATTAAATGTGGCACATCGCAAAATACAAATATTTTTTGTTTTTCATCTACTGAATGACTGAAAAATACTTCTTGCTCTTCTTCGTTAACTGCTTTAATAAAGCAACATTTGATGTCCCCATATCACAGACAGTGGTGACCATAGTATATCCAACATGATGTGATTTTGAAATTAGGTATATCCATTAGAATGGACTTTTCCTTTCTTTGATCAAAATTATGGTAGGCCACTTATTTCCAATTTTCTGCCAGACCCCGTGCCATAACGACTTGTACGGATTCATGAGAGCCCAAAATCCTTTTTTGTTTTTTTTCAAGACACATTTTGTTTAAAATATAAATTTCATCGAAACTTAGAACAGTAAATTTTTTCATTAACGTTATTATTCTTCATTAACGTTATTATTTCATTTAAGATACCCTCATTTAATTTTAAATGGCTAGCCCATTTCCTCAATGTACTTAAAGCCTGCAAAGGATATTTCAAAGTATTTCGTAGATACCTTTTGGACTAACACTTCCTAAGCTAATGGAAGCAGACGTGTCTTCTGGTTACCAACATGCTGGTTTATTTGAATTAAATAAACGTTTTATTTGGCCTGGTATAAACAATGTATGTAAAGCACTCAACATGTCTGGATTTTTCTTTTTTACCTCATCCAGTTGTTTTTTAAGGTCATCACGCTCCATGACAACTGTTTTGTACATGGATTTCTAGTCGATAATATCAATAATTAAGCAAAATTAGAAAAAAAATTTATGACTGATAAGAAAATGTAATAACTAACTGGAAATTTAATTAACTTATTATTAAGTACTTACATATTTTAAAGTACTTACAGTGGTTAAAATACTAGCCTCTACCTCTGAATGTACGAAGTTCGATTCTTAGCTGGACATTCTATTAAGTTATAAAGTTTTAATTTACAATTTTTTCGTAATTAAAAGATTATGAATTAAAAATTACAAATAAATGAATGGCCATATATTGAAATGACTAAAAAATAAGTAAATAAATAAAAAAAAATGTAAATTAAATAATCAATTACATATAAACATTGGAATCGACTGACACCGATGCATTTAGATAGGCATTACATTCTAGTTCATATGTTTCTATTAAGTTGCTATTTATCGTGAAAAATAAAATTATTTTTAGTTAGGAGCGGAACCGGATTTACATAAGGCCACGTGCCCCGGGACTTCCACAAAATCAATAATGAATTTCTTAAATACAGAAACAGAATAAAAAGTGGGAAAATTTGAAAGATTTCGCAAATTTCCTTATCGCCTTAGTGGGGGTTTCCACAAAAGTTCTCAAGGGTCTTCACATGTGAAGAACTACGGGATATTCAAATAAGAAGTATCCCGGAGTCTCTCAAATGTAAATCTGGCCCCTGACTGGGTTATTTAATATATTGATAATAAAATTACAGTAATAAAAGAGAAAAACTCACGGATCGGTATTACTGTCTGGCAAATATGAAGGGGAAACTTCGGAAACGCTACATACAAATTCACGAGTTTCATAACTTATCATGAAAAAGAAAATAACAAAAATGTATGTTAAATAAATAACAATAGGGTAAAAGCCCCCTTTGTGGAACGGTATCTAATTATGAACATTTACATATTAATGAAGTTGTTTCTGAAAGAAACGTCTGATAACAAAAATTATTGTTAATAGAATGATTGTTTTTCAATTTAAATTCACCTCGCATTTAAAGTTTCCTTACTTAATTAAAGAAATAAATACGTAAATGTCAAAACTGTTCCAGTATTAGATACCGTTCCACAAAGGGGGCTTTTACCCTATACTTATCAAAATATATACCAAAATTTTTATTCTGCTGATTGGCAGTAAAATTACGATTGACACCTCACATTAACTGTCCAGTTTTGAGATTTTATACTTTAAATTACAATTTTGAGCAAAAAAAGTTAAACTAGTACTTTTCATGTAGTTTTCATATAGGGTAAACAGTACAGTGGTTGACACCCCTATACTGATTGACACGTATAAATTTAAACCATTATTATTAACAACTAAAGTGGGAATTATTTTTATAAAGCAAATCAACAAATTCTTTGTTGTGTCAGTTTATATCTAGCCAAGTCTTGTTACGAAAGGTAGTAGAATAGCTGAGCGGGTTCTATGACACAGTAAAACCTCAATTATCCGGACTACTTTTTTGACCGTGTTAAGAACCGTGTAGTTTGGGGTCCTACTGTACCTAGTGTATGAATTGACCTTTGACCCGGCACGTACCAGGTACATGTATTTAAAATTTGTTGTTGACATTTGACCCCACACGCGCTCATACTGTTAGCCTTGAAATTCGTAAGAGATGAGTCATTACCCGCAATCAAATTAATTTATGTTAACCCATTATGCGTCATCACAATTTACTTATCACAATTTGGTTTTGTGTTAACCTATTATGCGCCGGCACTGACGTAGTTTTTGAATGCAAACCTAACGCATGCGCAGACTGAATTTAAGTACACGACGCATGCGCAGACTGAATTTTAGGCCAAAATTTGATAGATGGGGTACACTACCGCGTCAAAAATGTGGGGTTACCCTAACTCGGGGGGTGGCCCCAAACTTTTGACGCCGTACTGTACTTAAATTTTTGGTACACTGCCGTGTCAAAAGTGCGGGCCCCCCTGACCAAAAAGGTATCCGATCACTTTTTTAAGCGTACTGTACGTGCAAACCTTGGCCCCAACACGCGCTTGCCTTAATTACGTCATCTTAAACGAACTATCACGTCAAAAAATGTGGGGAATACCCTAACTCGGGGGTGGCCCCGAATTTTTGACGCCGTACTGTACTTAAATTTTTGGTACACTACCATGTCAAAAGTGCGGGCCCCCCTGAGCAAAAAGGTATCCGATCACTTTTTGAAGCGTACTGTGCTTATTACGTGCAAATCTTGGCCTCACTTAACTGCGTCATCTTAAATTGGGTGCGGTCGCTAACGATAAATTTTGTCGGGGGCGCACTGTACCAAGCGCTAGATTTTAAGATTAGACTCCGGGGTCCAGATTTCTGACCGCTACTGTACTGTAAATCGAGTGTCTACTGTACTTTTCAACAAGTTTAAGCCTGTTTTCAGCAAAGTCAGCACTTTTTTAATTTGTTTATTTATATAAGTTTTAATTTAAAAAAAATGTTTATTTAAGATTTTGATGACTCAGCAATTTCTTTGTTTGGATTTCAAATACGAAATAGTCTTCTTGGAATTTTTAATTTATGGCCTGATTGTTGAATTATAATTATAGTATGATTCATACAAGCGGGGATTTTTGTTATATTTGTTTATTTATATAATAATTTTGGATCATGTAATAATTTTAAAATTGTTTATTTAAGATTGGGAGGCCGCTAAATTTTGTGGGGGCACTGTACCAAGCGCTAGCCGCAATCATGACTTCAGACTCCAGACTCCAGACTCCAGATTTCTGACCGCTACTGTACTGCCGGAAATTTGGGTGTCAACTGTACCTTATGGGGATTTTTGGTATATTTAACCTTGGAAAATTCCAGGAATTTTTATCAGTTTTAAAATAAACAAACAACTAATAATTAAATGTTTATTTTAGCTGAATTATGATCATATGACTCATATATGGAGTTTTTTTGGTATAAGAAAGATGATGTCATGGAATATTAATGAGTTAAAAAATTGTTTAGTAAAAAATATCACCCATTGTAGGCCTCAAGCAAGAAATTATTTTTATCAGTTTTAATACTTTAACATTTAACCTACAGTGACCAATTTTTTAGTTAACTAACAAAAATTCTTGAAATTTTAACAAGTTACAAAAAATATTACTTCTTATGGTGCACAACACTTTTGAATTTGACTGTAGCACAAAACTGTTTCTATATCAAACGAAAATTATCTGAAATAATTCAGTATGTACATATGTATAGACTCTATATATTAAAAATATTTTATGTATACACTCTGTATATTGAGAATAAGAAAGAAAATTTGTATATAATTTTAATTTTTATGAATGCTAGTAAACGAATTGTATAGCCATTTATGAATAAGTATTAAATCTAATTATAAAATAATTTATAAATATTGCAAAAAATTTGTTTAATCAGCAAAATCAATGTATATCATTTTAATACTGATACATATTTATATTAGGGTATAATAGTATTGTATTTAACATTTTTAAACAGAATAAAAGTTCAATTTTTGGTTTTAAATTACTATGAACACGTCGCTTAATATAAAAATGATAACAGCATTGAGTTTTACTAAATTTTTAAGTCTGTAAAATCAAAATTTTTATAGACTAGAACATTTTGAATTTGATACTTTATCAATCATTAACATATATATAATATCATGTATATATAACTGGTGTATATTTAGTATTTTTAATAAATATTTTAGTATACAGGGTGTATCATGAAATATGCTTTTCAATTAGAATAATAAATTTCATAAGATTTTTGTTAATACTCTTATTGGTTAACGAAAGAAACTTTTTGCTGTAAAAAAATAGGGGAATTCAGGGTAATAATTAAATAAAACGCACATATTTTTCTTTTTTTTTAAATTTTATTTATAGAATATGTATACAAAAAATTAAATTGCTTAAATGTATATATTACTAAAAATCTATTTATTTTCCATATAAAATTTTTTTAAAAGAATACAGTTTTCTAATGAGCAAATTTTATCTGAACGGATCATACAGCGTCTTGAATAATATTCATCTCGCAGATTGGAAATCTTCGGTACATCAAATATTTCTTCCAAATTCAAAATCCACGGCTGGTTTTCGGTACCATCAAACAAATTTGAAATCCATTTCTTCTTTTCACCGCCCTTGAAACTTCTTTAATATAGGTTTCAATATGGAATGAAGTTTTTTGTACGGAATAAATCCATATGACCAAGGTATCCCTTGCCAATTTCGGCAAAGCTAACGTGCAGCAACCCGTTCATATTTCTTCGGCAACTCGTTGAAATCAAACGGTGCGTCGAATATAAGATGTAATATTTCATCCGAATTTTCCGCAACGATACCAACTTCTTTAAAATAAAAAAGCTCCTTGATAGCCTTGTATGTCAAGAAACGCCATTTTTTATCACCGCTGTAGAACTGAATTTACTCACACAATCCACAACTTTATATAAAATAATTAAAATTGGTGAGGATAGTTAATTTGTGGGATGTATCCGAAAAAGGATACCAATAGCTATTGCTAGTTGACCATCAAATTACAAACTGTTAATAATATTTAGCACATTGGTGCGTACCATGTTCTTTTCACTTTAAGACCTAGTGATTTAAGGAATGCTAAATTTTCGGGTGAAATGTGTTGTCGCTTAAAAGTTTTACGTTTAATGATCTTAGGTTTCGAAAGTCCTTTGCTAGGTTGTCTAGTGGTGGACTGCTCTGAATTGTAAATTATCATGGTTCGAAATGCAATTGTTATACCACGAAATTGTTTTTTCAGCGAAAGAGATGTTAACTCTTTGACAACCACCGGTAAATTGACAATATTTTGTGTAAGTTTAACTATTTTATACCTTTTAACCATGATAATGTGTATGAGCCCTTTAACCATGATAAGCTGTATGAGCTCTTTAACTATGATAAGGTGTATGAGTCACTCCGGGGGCAAAATAAGTCACCCCGGGAGCAAAATGAGTCACTCCGGGAGCTAAATGAGTCACTCCGGGAGCTAAATGGGTCACTCCGGGAGCTAAATGAGTCACTCCGGGAGCAAAATGAGTCACTCCGGGAGCTAAATGAGTCACTCCGGGAGCAAAATGAGTCACTCCGGGAGCAAAATGAGTCACTCCGGGAGCTAAATGAGTCACTCCGGGAGCAAAATGAGTCACCCCGGGAGCAAAATGAGTCACTCCGGGAGCTAAATGAGTCACCCCGGGAGCAAAATGAGTCACCTCGGGAGCAAAATGAGTCACTCCGGGAGCTAAATGAGTCACTCCGGGAGCAAAATGAGTCACTCCGGGGTAAAATGAGTAACTCCGGGAGCAAAATGAGTCACTCCGGGAGCAAAATGAGTCACTCCGGGAGCAAAATGAGTCACTCCGGGAGCAAAATGAGTCACTCCGGGAGCAATATGAGTCACTCCGGGAGCAAAATGAGTCACTCCGGGAGCAAAATGAGTCACTCCGGGAGCAAAATGAGTAACTCCGGGAGCAAAATGAGTCACTCCGGGAGCAAAATGAGTCACTCCGGGAGCAAAATGAGTCACTCCGGGAGCAAAATGAGTCACTCCGGGAGCAAAATGAGACACTCCGGGAGCATGTGAGTCACTCGTTGGAGTCAAATGAGTCGCTCGGTGAAGCAAATGAGCTAAGTATATATAAGTAGAGAAGCAATAAATCTTTGAACAGTTATTCATTTACTAGCGAACGCTTCAGACCTCCCGCTGAACGATGTATAATTGTGATTTTTGTGGTAAAGCATTTACGCGAAAGTCTAATCTTTCTAGACACTTAAATGCTCAACATAATTCGTTAAGCAATATTAATGATGGTACGATTGGAAAGAATGATAACTCACCAAGCAAATTCATATCATATGATGCTAATAATAATAAAACACCTGCTGATATCTCTATATCTAGATTTGATGATAATGATGATGAAAATACATCTCAACTACAGCATGATATTGATTACTCTGAAGCAATCTTGAATCCGTTTGACCAAAAAAGGATAGATGCTGCAACTGAAGCCATTCAAACCAAATTTAACTCTTTGAAAAGAGGAGAAAACCGTCATCAATCTGAAAACGAGAAAGATAGTTGGTCTAATGAAAGTAAGCAAGTAAATCACTTAACAGCAATTAATAACAATTGCAATGAAACAACCTCCTCTTCACAACTAACTAAACTTTTAGGAACTGCTTTAGATATTATAATGTTAAAAGAGGTTCGAAGCGTTGACTCGGAAAATGAAGCGAAAATTGTCAATCAGGTTAAACCAATAAGCTTAAAACGTCATATAGCTTCAAATGAAAATGTCGAAAACGGGGCCTTAGCTAAGCATTTTAAGCAAGACAACTTGAGAGAGTGTAGAAATGTTAACATACAATCGAAAAAAATAAAATACTGGCATAATCCTAATACTTTAATAGATGAATTACAACATTTATACGAGACTTCAGAGACTGGTGAAAAAATACTCAATATTATTCGAAGTTTAGAGGAAAATAAAAATATGTTGTTGTTTAACGTTTACGATCGAGAAGATTTAATCAAAGAGTTAAATGCTTTAAAAGAAACTACTGTTGGTCGAGAAATATTCTCTATACTTCGCGAACTTCAAAAGGCTGATGTTATTGAACCACTAGGTGATTATCTGGATGAAACTGATAAAGAAGATGCTAGCGATTATGATGATGATGATGATGATGATTAATTGATTATCCACACTAAGAATTTACTGAATTTTGAAGAACACCACCGTATAAGAAGCAGCAGTTATCCCTCATTGAAGTGTATATTTTATTTTTATATTTTTTAACCCTGTAAGATAAAAAGGTTTTTTTTTTCAAATAAATAACACATATATGTAAATAATTATTGTTCTTTATTTTTAAAAAATAAGTATGAATACAAAATATTTTCACAATAAATGTATATGTAATATTTTTTACAACAAATGTATATGAAATATTTTTTACAATAAATAAATATTAAAAATTGTATGATTTGTTTATATATTCAATAACACCCGAACGTAACTGTTTCATGTTTTCAGGTAACTGATCCCATACTTGACAAATTCGTTGTGCATATTCGGGTATCATATATGCATACAGATGTTGCACCCAAATATCATATTTCAATAGTTGTTTTGTTAAGTATAATAACATATCGAAATTTCTGACTTTTGTATACAAATAAGGATGAGTCAGAAATATGTCTTCAACGTGTGAAATCCGTGTTGCAGATGTCAATGGTTCACCAACGGGCGGTTGAAAGTTTTCCTCCATTTTCACGCCATTCTTGCACATTTCACAGCGAATTTTCAAACCAGGTGGTCCATCAATATGATCTTGTTGCCAGGGTCGATTATAATATTCAAAACATGGTTCACATTCTTGAAACATGGCTTGATAATCGGCTGGTAACCAAATCCAGGCGCGTTGTATGATTTTCGCACCATAACTTTTCAGCACATTCAAACTGATTCACTTGTAGATTTAAAGAAATGTTTCCAAAGTCAGTTCGTTCAGCAGCATTGGTTCACGTTCGAAAAATACACCAATTGAAACATCTATTTTATCCCAGTCCATTGATTCCGGTTCAGACAATTTCATATATATACTTAGCTCATTTGCTTCACCGAGCGACTCATTTGACTCCAACGAGTGACTCACATGCTCCCGGAGTGTCTCATTTTGCTCCCGGAGTGACTCATTTTGCTCCCGGAGTGACTCATTTTGCTCCCGGAGTGACTCATTTTGCTCCCGGAGTGACTCATTTAGCTCCCGGAGTGACTCATTTTGTTCCCGAGGTGACTCATTTTGCTCCCGGGGTGACTCATTTAGCTCCCGGAGTGACTCATTTTGCTCCCGGGGTGACTCATTTTGCTCCCGGAGTGACTCATTTAGCTCCCGGAGTGACTCATTTTGCTCCCGGAGTGACTCATTTTGCTCCCGGAGTGACTCATTTTGCTCCCGGAGTTACTCATTTTGCTCCCGGAGTGACTCATTTTGCTCCCGGAGTGACTCATTTTGCTCCCGGAGTGACTCATATTGCTCCCGGAGTGACTCATTTTGCTCCCGGAGTGACTCATTTTGCTCCCGGAGTGACTCATTTTGCTCCCGGAGTGACTCATTTTGCTCCCGGAGTGACTCATTTTGCTCCTGGAGTTACTCATTTTACCCCGGAGTGACTCATTTTGCTCCCGGAGTGACTCATTTAGCTCCCGGAGTGACTCATTTTGCTCCCGAGGTGACTCATTTTGCTCCCGGGGTGACTCATTTAGCTCCCGGAGTGACTCATTTTGCTCCCGGGGTGACTCATTTTGCTCCCGGAGTGACTCATTTAGCTCCCGGAGTGACTCATTTTGCTCCCGGAGTGACTCATTTTGCTCCCGGAGTGACTCATTTAGCTCCCGGAGTGACTCATTTTGCTCCCGGAGTGACTCATTTAGCTCCCGGAGTGACCCATTTAGCTCCCGGAGTGACTCATTTAGCTCCCGGAGTGACTCATTTTGCTCCCGGGGTGACTTATTTTGCCCCCGGAGTGACTCATACACCTTATCATAGTTAAAGAGCTCATACAGCTTATCATGGTTAAAGGGCTCATACACATTATCATGGTTAAAAGGTATAAAATAGTTAAACTTACACAAAATATTGTCAATTTACCGGTGGTTGTCAAAGAGTTAACATCTCTTTCGCTGAAAAAACAATTTCGTGGTATAACAATTGCATTTCGAACCATGATAATTTACAATTCAGAGCAGTCCACCACTAGACAACCTAGCAAAGGACTTTCGAAACCTAAGATCATTAAACGTAAAACTTTTAAGCGACAACACATTTCACCCGAAAATTTAGCATTCCTTAAATCACTAGGTCTTAAAGTGAAAAGAACATGGTACGCACCAATGTGCTAAATATTATTAACAGTTTGTAATTTGATGGTCAACTAGCAATAGCTATTGGTATCCTTTTTCGGATACATCCCACAAATTAACTATCCTCACCAATTTTAATTATTTTATATAAAGTTGTGGATTGTGTGAGTAAATTCAGTTCTACAGCGGTGATAAAAAATGGCGTTTCTTGACATACAAGGCTATCAAGGAGCTTTTTTATTTTAAAGAAGTTGGTATCGTTGCGGAAAATTCGGATGAAATATTACATCTTATATTCGACGCACCGTTTGATTTCAACGAGTTGCCGAAGAAATATGAACGGGTTGCTGCACGTTAGCTTTGCCGAAATTGGCAAGGGATACCTTGGTCATATGGATTTATTCCGTACAAAAAACTTCATTCCATATTGAAACCTATATTAAAGAAGTTTCAAGGGCGGTGAAAAGAAGAAATGGATTTCAAATTTGTTTGATGGTACCGAAAACCAGCCGTGGATTTTGAATTTGGAAGAAATATTTGATGTACCGAAGATTTCCAATCTGCGAGATGAATATTATTCAAGACGCTGTATGATCCGTTCAGATAAAATTTGCTCATTAGAAAACTGTATTCTTTTAAAAAAATTTTATATGGAAAATAAATAGATTTTTAGTAATATATACATTTAAGCAATTTAATTTTTTGTATACATATTCTATAAATAAAATTTAAAAAAAAAGAAAAATATGTGCGTTTTATTTAATTATTACCCTGAATTCCCCTATTTTTTTACAGCAAAAAGTTTCTTTCGTTAACCAATAAGAGTATTAACAAAAATCTTATGAAATTTATTATTCTAATTGAAAAGCATATTTCATGATACACCCTGTATACTAAAATATTTATTAAAAATACTAAATATACACCAGTTATATATACATGATATTATATATATGTTAATGATTGATAAAGTATCAAATTCAAAATGTTCTAGTCTATAAAAATTTTGATTTTACAGACTTAAAAATTTAGTAAAACTCAATGCTGTTATCATTTTTATATTAAGCGACGTGTTCATAGTAATTTAAAACCAAAAATTGAACTTTTATTCTGTTTAAAAATGTTAAATACAATACTATTATACCCTAATATAAATATGTATCAGTATTAAAATGATATACATTGATTTTGCTGATTAAACAAATTTTTTGCAATATTTATAAATTATTTTATAATTAGATTTAATACTTATTCATAAATGGCTATACAATTCGTTTACTAGCATTCATAAAAATTAAAATTATATACAAATTTTCTTTCTTATTCTCAATATACAGAGTGTATACATAAAATATTTTTAATATATAGAGTCTATACATATGTACATACTGAATTATTTCAGATAATTTTCGTTTGATATAGAAACAGTTTTGTGCTACAGTCAAATTCAAAAGTGTTGTGCACCATAAGAAGTAATATTTTTTGTAACTTGTTAAAATTTCAAGAATTTTTGTTAGTTAACTAAAAAATTGGTCACTGTAGGTTAAATGTTAAAGTATTAAAACTGATAAAAATAATTTCTTGCTTGAGGCCTACAATGGGTGATATTTTTTACTAAACAATTTTTTAACTCATTAATATTCCATGACATCATCTTTCTTATACCAAAAAAACTCCATATATGAGTCATATGATCATAATTCAGCTAAAATAAACATTTAATTATTAGTTGTTTGTTTATTTTAAAACTGATAAAAATTCCTGGAATTTTCCAAGGTTAAATATACCAAAAATCCCCATAAGGTACAGTTGACACCCAAATTTCCGGCAGTACAGTAGCGGTCAGAAATCTGGAGTCTGGAGTCTGGAGTCTGAAGTCATGATTGCGGCTAGCGCTTGGTACAGTGCCCCCACAAAATTTAGCGGCCTCCCAATCTTAAATAAACAATTTTAAAATTATTACATGATCCAAAATTATTATATAAATAAACAAATATAACAAAAATCCCCGCTTGTATGAATCATACTATAATTATAATTCAACAATCAGGCCATAAATTAAAAATTCCAAGAAGACTATTTCGTATTTGAAATCCAAACAAAGAAATTGCTGAGTCATCAAAATCTTAAATAAACATTTTTTTTAAATTAAAACTTATATAAATAAACAAATTAAAAAAGTGCTGACTTTGTTGAAAACAGGCTTAAACTTGTTGAAAAGTACAGTAGACACTCGATTTACAGTACAGTAGCGGTCAGAAATCTGGACCCCGGAGTCTAATCTTAAAATCTAGCGCTTGGTACAGTCCGCCCCCGACAAAATTTATCGTTAGCGACCGCACCCAATTTAAGATGACGCAGTTAAGTGAGGCCAAGATTTGCACGTAATAAGCACAGTACGCTTCAAAAAGTGATCGGACACCTTTTTGGTCAGGGGGACCCGCACTTTTGACACGGCAGTGTACCAAAAATTTAAGTACAGTACGGCGTCAAAAATTCGGGCCCACCCCCGAGTTAGGGTATTCCCCACATTTTTTGACGTGATAGTTCGTTTAAGATGACGTAATTAAGGCAAGCGCGTGCTGGGGTTAAGGTTTGCACGTACAGTACGCTTCAAAAAGTGATCGAATACCTTTTTGCTCAGGGGGGGTCCACACTTTTGACACGGCAGTGTACCAAAAATTTAAGTACAGTACGGTGTCAAAAGTTTGGGACCACCCCCGAGTTAGGGTAACCCCACATTTTTGACGCGGTAGTGTACCCCATCTATCAAATTTTGGCCTAAAATTCAGTCTGCGCATGCGTCGTGTACTTAAATTCAGTCTGCGCATGCGTTAGGTTTGCATTCAAAAACTACGTCAGTGCCGGCGCATAATAGGTTAACACAAAACCAAATTGTGATAAGTAAATTGTGATGACGCATAATGGGTTAACATAAATTAATTTGATTGCGGGTAATGACTCATCTCTTACGAATTTCAAGGCTAACAGTATGAGCGCGTGTGGGGTCAAATGTCAACAACAAATTTTAAATACATGTACCTGGTACGTGCCGGGTCAAAGGTCAATTCATACACTAGGTACAGTAGGACCCCAAACTACACGGTTCTTAACACGGTCAAAAAAGTAGTCCGGATAATTGAGGTTTTACTGTGTCATAGAACCCGCTCAGCTATTCTACTAAAGGTTTATAAACGTTCTGTCGGTAACTGTTTTAATAGTCGCGTTTGTAATCTACATCCAAATTTGTAAATATGTAAAAAAATTGTTAAGGGGGGGGGGTAAGGTTTTTAAACTTTTTTTTTTATTTTTTTTAAGTTTTTTTTCTGAATGTACAACATGTCATTGCCATTTTCTCGCAAACAACATTTTTGAAGTTCGTGAACATTTTAAATACATAACTCATAACTCAAAATCTACTTCACCAATTTTGTTAAAATTTTGTACACTGTTTCTACACATAAATCAACAGGTAATCAGGTCGAGTTTTTTTTTTTTTTGCTATTTTTTTCCAGTTTATAATAACGAATTAACCGAAATTTTTAGCAAAAATTGCGTTTTTCACTTCAAAATGCTGCCAAAAATAAAAAAATCGAAGAAATACAAAAAACTCTTCCTGACTCCCTAGTTAAACATATCGCCTTTTAAACGCATATCGATTTTTTTGTCTCGGATGATCCGGTACCAAGTTATGATGTTCACCGCAAAACAACTTTTTTTCGAGGCGCCTCCGGAAATTCGCTGTCACAGACTTATTTATCGATATTTGTAATTGATAATTTTTTCAAAGATACTTCAGATGTTATACTATAACGTGTATATGAAATAAATAAGCCAACATTATTCATATCTCCAAAAAAAAATCATGAAAATATGCCTTTTTTCACTTTTAAAACCTTACCCCCCCCCCCCCTTAAGCGGATGGTTCTAATATTTTATTTGTATGCAGATTGTGCTAACAATTTAAATTTTTTCGAATTTATATGAATACATTATAAGTTAACAAATATTAAATTGCGTATTTTAGTATCAATAAGTTAATATTTTAATTATTTTTTGGGGTGTTTACGACTGTCACGACTTTAATACTTCCAAATAGTCATTATAACAGGGGGAGTCAATAACTATAAGAGCGATAATTTTATCAATTAACAGTTATTGTCATCTGTCATTAACTATAATTCGGCTGTCAATGACTGTCTTAAGACTCGTTAGTTGCTTGTTAGTATTAAAATCTACCATAAGCGTCAAGATTACTTTTATTCGTAACGCAACATGTGGTTAATGTTATTTTAATTGGAAGATATGCTTAAGGTTAAAAAGAACCTGCCATATTTAAAACAATATTCTGAGGTTAATTTAGAGTTAGCCATCCAAGCTGTCATGAAGGGTATGAGTAAAAAGGAAGTAGGTATTTAGAAACATAAGTTGTCTATAAAAAAAATGAGTGCCTGCCTATGCTACAAATGAATTACTTCATTTTATTTGTAAAACAAAATTTCTTTTACGTAAATGTAAGACAATAAATTTTTTTCTAAAGTATCTACATATATCGGACAATGATTTTTCACCTATGTATTATAATTTAATTCTAAAATAAATGTTTATTTAGGTATTATAATTATTAGGTATTAGGTATAATTGCTTCATTAATGCTCCTATTGCTTTCTTTCTCATAAGTATGGTATTTCTGAAAAAGGAAAAGATGTCAATAACTAATCTACCGACTGTCAATGATTATCTTCAAAGTGTCAATTACTGAAAATTCTACATTAGTTCATTTTTACTAATTTATTTATATATCTGTCTTTATAAAACTGATTTAGATGATTACTTCATGAAAATAGACAATATGGTCTCCCCAATACGCTTTTGATTTTTATAAAATCAATATACTTTCCAAATTATAGTCGTTTTAAGAACAATTTTACTTTAAGGTGTCAATCACTATAACGTTTACCGTATGCGCTAATAAAATTTTAATATACCAAAGCATATCCACCCTTTTTCAAAATTTACCCTTAATTTTATTTGAACAACCCCTCCAGTAGGTGCGACCCTGGATTTATACATATCAATAGAAAGCTCTCTAAAAATAAAGACTTTTGTCAATTTAAAGTTTTTTCTATATGCCGTCGTTTTCAAGTTATTAAGTAAAATTGAAATTTTACCCTAACTTTGGGGGGTGATTTCACTCTTTAAATGACGACGGTGGCAGATAAAAAAAATATGGGTCTGTTATTACTACTGCTTGCACTACACATGTACCAAGTTTCATCAAAATTGCGGATTGACATTCTAAAACTTTTGCTTGTAAGTTAAACAGGTTCCTGCGGCAGGGTATTTTTATTACACAGTTGAGGCATTATTTTTCATCATATAGAAAATAATATAAATTTACAATACACCTTTTTAAAAAACGTAAGTACCTACATAATGACAAAACAGTAATACTTATATATGAGTACAAGATGGAAGTTTTCCTGCTATAACTTTGTATAAATTTTAAAAGTAAATATGAAATATATTAGTAATTCTAGATATGAAAAAGAATAACTTACAAAAGTACTTCACGCTAGTACTAAGGGTTCAAAACTTTTTTTTGTTTATTTATTTAAAAAGACTTATTATAACTAAACAAATCTTTCTTCTCACTTGAATATTTCTCAACAAAATAATAAGAGAATAAAATTTTCATTTCAAAATTCTTCGTCTGTGTGAACAAAAGCATAATACAAAACTTCTTTTAAAAGTTAAAAAAGTTAATATCACTGTAAACAACGCTATATAATAAAAATCAAGGGACAACTAAAGTTTTATTTTCTCTCTCTTTTTCACTAACAGCTTTACTGATTCTTGGTAAAAGAAAAAATAATAAATGTTTACGTATAAAGAGAGCTGAAAAGAGGTGAAAAAAATTAGAATGTTAATATGTTTAGTCCAATCTTATGTATTTATTTATTTTTATGATTAGTAATCCATAAGAAATCTTCTGCGTGTTTCTTTTTACTTTTATTAGTTTGGCAAAATGCAGTCTAGTTTTATATCAAATAAAAGAGAATTAAGTAAAAGAAAGAAAAACCTTAAGATATAACAGTTTTACTTAATTTGATTGTATTCGTGTTAAATAAAACAAATTTATACTCTTAAAAATTTTATTTGATCTGATGTTTTTTAATATTTTGTAGAAGGTTCTTACGGAAAGAAAAATTACGAAACTTATCCAGAAAATTAGAAAATTTCAGAAAACTTTACGACTATTTTAACTTCGGGCGTTTGATGAATGTGAATTCAACAGACAGCTGTTTTTTTTTTTGTTTTATTTTTGGGTAAATATAAACTTAATTGCCAGAAAAAAAATACCTATGTCGCAGCATCTGCATAACATAATGAATTTCCAAAGATTGGACACTCGCGAATCTCATAAACAATCTGTATCCATCTAAAATAGTTTAGCTCTCTAACTGTGAAAAAATTCTCAAAATCGGTTAAGTAGTTAATTTTTAGCGATTTTGGGTCCCCAGAAACCTGACGAATCTCGTATATTATAGCATATATGCATTTAAAAGATTTAACTTTTAAAAGATGAAAAAATTTTCAAAATCGGTTGGGTAGTTTTATTTTTGGCGCTTTTGGGACCGCCGGACATTGGTAGACCTCATAACCATATATATATATATATATATATATATATATATATATATATATATATATATATATATAATATCGTTTTTTGATTTTTTGAAAATCATTGACATGATGCATTTCATAAACAGATGTGGAAAAAATTATATCATAATACAGTTTATCTTCCCAAAACAAATTGTTAGTTTTAGCTCAAATACCCTTATCGCAGCATCCTGCATAACTTAGCGAATTTCCGTATGCAAGAATTAATTTTTCTCGGAAATCAGTTTACACAGAATAATGACTTAAAAACCTTTTTTATGTGGTTTTTTCTTTTCTTTCCAATAGTATAAAAAATGTTTCAAAAAGTTTCGAATCTGGGGAAATTTTGACAAAAATCGAATTTATTTTAACAAAAAAAAAGCTGTGAGCAGCGGGCCCCATCACAAGAGTAGAATTTTTCGTTATATCTTCGATATCTAAATGTGGTTGAGAGAGTACAGGCGAATTCTCATTTTGGTGTTTTCAAAAGTGATGATAATTGTCCGGCAGATTGGGGCTTTAGGAAAAGGGTTTAAGTTTTAAGGGCTGAATCTCAGTAAATTTCAATTTTATGTCGATAGCAGTTAGCAGGAAAAAAGACAACACAATTCGTACGAGCGAATTCTTACCTATATAAAAGTTGACACCCCAAAAAGGTACACCCTTGATACTAACTTAATTCGAATACAAAATTTCAGCCGTCTAGGTTTATTTGGGTGACCTAATTATATATATAAATATATATATATATATATATATATATATATATATATATATATATATATATATATATATATATATATATATATATATATATATATATATATATATATATATATATATATATGTATATATATATATATATATATATGTATATATATATATATATATATATATATATATATATATATATATGTATATGTATTATATATTATTATTATATATATATGTTGCAGCTATATTGTCAAAACCGTTTTATTATAATAACTCTAGTCAAATTATAAAAAAACCAAATATTGTCAACTAATGTTGTCTCTTACAATACACCTAGTAAATTTTAGTGTTATTATAATTTCGCTAGACTCATTTAGAGAAATTGTGAAGTGTAATGCTTTTTGGCAATATAACCAAATCACCTTACAGGAAAATATGTATTGTATAAGTAAACACGATATGAATACGAAACTAATGATGTCAAAAGACTACTGAATCGATTTTGTAAGTTTAGATATTTACATAAATATGCTTTGGAATAACCGATAAGAAATTTTTATTCCGTTTAAAAGTTTCCGTGGGTTGTGAATACTAAAATAAATAATGTCTTCACTACTAAGCCTATTTCAATAAAATTTTGAGGGGATACTTATATGGTTTAGAATAATTAATAGGATAATTTATATCCTGGTTGAAGGTTCCTACAGGATATGAATACGAAACTAAGTGGTATCAAAACTACAAAACCGATTTCAATCAAATTTGGTATGAATACCTTTATGCTTTGGAATAACAAACAGAAAATGTTTATCCCGATTATAGGTTCCCATAGGAAACCAAATAAATTATTCAGTCAGCCCAAAATTATTGAAACGATTTCATTCAGTTTTAGCATGGATACTTATACCTTATGGAACAACACATACGATAATTTTCATCCTGATTAAGGATTCCCTCAGGAAACAAAATAAATTAATCAATCACGTCAGAACTATTGAGCAGATTTCAATTAAATTTAATTTAGATTTAGAGTAACTGCTGGGATAGTTTGTATCCCGATTAAAAGTTCCTAAGGGATATGAATATGAAACTAATTAATGTTAAAACTACTGATTCCATTTCAATCAAATTTGATATGAATACTTTTATATTTTGGAATAACAAACAGGAAATTTTTATCCCGATTATAGGGTCCCATGGGAAACCTAATAAATTGTTCAATAACGTCAAAACTAGGCAAGCGATTTCAATTCTATTCAGTACTGACGCTCACATGCTTTGGAATAGCTGGTGGCATAGTGCGTATCCCGACTAAACGATTCTGGGGAATATAAATACGAAAGGTCCCCGTGGGGAATAAACTAATCATTACACACAAGAGTTATATTGTATACTTAACCTATATTCAAATTCAAATACGGTTCATTTTACTTACATTTAACCATCTCTTTTATTATTGAATTTACGTAAATTTTAAAGTTGCAGTTTGTTTTTAGAAAAGAATAGAATATTGATTTGTTTCGAATATAAGAATTATTTAATTTTTTAACGATAACTCAGGATTAATTGTATTTGAAATGAGGTATAGCTACATAGTAATTTCCGAACAATTAAAATTAAATAGAACTTGATCAGTTTGTCACGTTTTTCTCTTATGTCAAGTATATAATATAATAATAATTTTATTACTTGATGGTTTTGTAAATTTTTCGTGCAATGATCCAAACACCCTCATCGGTCTAGTCGATCTTTAAATATAAATTTTGAACATATGGTATGGGGCAGTTCAACATAACGGATGAAGAATACTTTTTTTTTTTTAAATACATAGTTTTATGTTTTTTTAAGTGAATGCTATTGTTTGATTTCTTTTTCCCAATCCGTATGCTATAAATCAGATATTTTTATGTGAATTTCAAAAGAAAACCCTGATGTCCTTCACAGTACAAGAATTTTAATTTGTATGTCATGGGAAGACTCATCAGCGATATAAACCAGATTATATTAGTATCATCTAAGCTGTAAACCCTAGACTACCTCTTAATGAAAATTTTACTAGAGCTAATAATAAAAAGCTCGAGCTAATAATAAAACGCCGTGAGCAGCGGGGCCCCATCACGGTAGTCGAATTTTCCCCTTCATCTTCGGTATTGAATGTCTACAAGCGAAATGTGATTGAAAGTCTACAACCGAATTGTCATTTTGTTGGTTTCAAAACTGGTGATGAGTGTTCGGCTGATCGAGGCTTTAAAAAAAGGTTTTAAGTATTTAAGGGCTGTATCTCAGTAAATTTCAATTTTGTGCCGAAAACAGGTAGCAGAAAAAAAGCCAACACAATTCGTACGAGGACATTCCTGCCCATGTTTATCCGCTAATTGCCTTTATGTTTTAGTTTTAAAAATTAAAAAAGGACCTTAAATTGTAAACTGGAAGGCCTTTATAAAGATATTTTTTCTTTCCAAAAAAATTCAAAATTTCTATTTTATAAATACTAAAAATCCAAAATTCCTAATTTATAAATAAACAGTGACTTTAATAACATTTTTAAATTACTTAATATGTATGTATTTCATTTGTCATAAAAGTAAGTTCACTTTTTTTTAAATTTTTAAAATTACTATTCGCCTACTTGTATTTAGAATAAACATAATACTTTTAAAACACATTTAACAATAGCATTCAATTCCGATGTAAAAATGGGAGAAGTGGGGGGAAAAGTGATGCGGACTCCCTACAAGGTACTAGCTGGATACTAACTGAATACACGTACAAAATTTCAGCCCTCTAGGTTTCCTTATGGAGTCTCTAGACGTGTTAGAAAACAAGCAAAAAAATTAAGGAAATATTGGCGTAAAAATCGTGGGGGTAAGGGTTAAAAGTTGAAACCTCCAAAAAACAGTGTCTGGCTATTAGCTTAACCTGTACACCAAATTTCAGCCCTCTAGGTTTATTTGGGGAGATTTTGACCCGAACGAAACTGTTAAAAAACAAGAAAAATCATGTTCTTTTGGGTATAAAAATGGTGGGGGTAGGGGTTAAAAGTCGAGACCCCCAAAAGGCACCCCCTTGATACTAACTCAATCCGAATACAAAATTTCAGCCCTCTAGGTTTATTTGGGTGACCTGTGCGAGTGGTACAAACTTCGAAAACGTCGAAAATGCATGAAATTGTAGCTTAAAAATGAGGTGGGTGGAGGTAAAATATTAAAACCTCCAAAAAGCACAACCTAGGTACGAACTTTATCAACATACCAAATTTCAACCCTCTACGTTAATTCTGGGGGGCTGGGGGCCTGTTAGATCCAGCGAAAATCGTTTTTCCCCCCTCTACTCCCACCATATCATCCTAGGAAGCTGAATTTTGGATATGTTGTAGATAATTGACCGAAACATTATTTAAAACCGGTTTGGAAAAGTTTTATTGCTTTTCCGCCCCCCACCACCCCCTTAAAAGTCGGGTCAGAAAAAAAATTTGCCCAAAATTTGACCCCACTTTGATAGTATGAGGTGCCTCGAAAATGAGCCCCATTTACCAAATTTCATCTCTTAACTTCCATAGGGGGGCCCTACACAAATTAAAAGGTGGCGGGAAAATATATATATATATATATATATATATATATATATATATATATATATATATATATATATATGTATATATATATATATATATCAGACATTTTTTTTTTCTACATATTCGTGTTCTACGGGTCCGAAAACGGATAGCGCCCCTACTCTCGCCTCTCGCAGCTCTTATCGTATAGACTGTATAAGTCTAATTTTTCGGAGAAAATTCGACTAAAAAGCTGAAAAATATTCTAAATTGAAATCTTATTATGTGTCCGGTTTTTCCTTTAAAAAACCGGGATAAAACTATTATACATATTAATTCACAATAAAGTAGTTCAACCGCTTTGATATAATTAAAATAAATCCCATGTTCCTAGCGAACGATATCTCGGAAAAAACGGAGCAGCAATTTAATATTATTTCTAAATTCTTTAGTCAATCAATAAACAATCTAAAGAAAATCAACATTAATAATTAATTTATGAAATAGTAGCTCATTTCCCACGGGAATATTCAATCTGTATAAAAAGTATACCATATATTTATTATTTTAAGGTATATGCCAATACTAAATTTGATTAAAATTGTTTCAGTAGTTTTGGTATTATTTCCTATCGTAATAGTAGGCGATAGGAACTTTCAAACGGGATATAGATTATTCCGTTAGTTATTAAAAAGCATATCATATAAATACGTATCTAAATCAAATTTAATTGACATTCGTTCAATAATTTTGAGCTGACTCAAGAATTTAGTGTGTGTCCCACTGGAACTCTTAACTGGGATAAAAATGTTTCTATCAGTTATTCCAAAGTGTATAAGTTTATATACGAAACCAAACTGAAATCGCTTCAGTAATTTTGACCTGACTGAATAATTTAATTTGTATCCCTCAGGAGCCTTTAATCGGGATAAAAATTTCCTTTCTGTTATTCCAAAGTATAAAAGTGTCCTTACTAAATTTAATTGAAATTAATTTTGTAGTTTTACACTAATTAGTTTCGTATTAATATCCCGCAGGAACCTTCACCCAACATATAAATTATCCTATCAGTTATTCTAAGCCATAAAATATTTCTACTAAATTTTGTTGAGATCGGTTTAGTAGTTTTGGTACCAATTAATTTCAAACTTCACAATTTCTCTAAATAAGTCTAGCGAAATTATAATAGCACTGAAATTTATTAGGTGTATTGTAAAAGACAACATCAGTTGACAATATTTGGTTTTTTTATAATTTGACTAGCGTTATTATAATAAAACGGTTTTGACAATATAGCTGCAACATATATATTTTATATATCTATAGATATAATAAAATATATATATATATATATATATATATATATATATATATATATATATATATATATATATATATAATAATATATAATATATAATATATAATATATATATATACATATATATATATATATATATATATATATATATATATATATATATATATATATATATATATATATATATATATAATTAGGTCACCCAAATAAACCTAGAGGGCTGAAATTTTGTATTGGAATTATATAATAATTTTGCATTCGCCTTAATATATATACATATTATATCATGTTACCCCACGATAACTCATTCGAAAACAGTCTGATACCTGAAACATGGCTTTTTGGGCATTTTTTAGTCGAATTTTTCACAGAAACAATTAGACTATGTACAGCATATACGACGAGAAGGCAGCACAAAAATGTCTGATATATATATATATATATATATATATATATATATATAATATATAATATATATATATATATATATATATATATATATATATATATATATATAAAGAATTTTCAAAAAATATTCCATGTACAGAAATGGTCTCGTTGCAATTTTATTATATATATATATATATATATATATATATATACAGGGTGTAAAATAAATAACTCGCCCTTTTGCGGGGTGACTCATAGCGCCCTGTAGACACTAAAGACGCAGGAATTTTTTCGGAGTTAACAGTCGCGTCACCCCTCAAAAGGATGAGTTATTTCCCTTTCAGCCTATATATATATATATATATATATATATATATATATATATATATATATATCAGCAATACATACATATATATTATTTATTTATATATATATATATATATATATATATATATATATATATATATATATATATATATATATCATATATGTAGTATACATATATAGCCAAATAGATATGAAAAAAACGTCCCAACATCACGGTGCAGATTTGGAAGTATTTTGTTCGTTTTGCGCAAATGCGACTTTTTTGGTGGTAATATGAACCAATCTGAACAGTAAACACGGTAAACACTAATTGATGCATCTGCGCAAAACAACTGAAGTGCCTCTACTCGATGTCTATCCGACTCACTTCATCGGAACCACTGCCTCTTATAGGGATTGGCCATATAGTTATAATACATATATGATATATATATATATATATATATATATATATATATATATATATATATATATATGTATATATATATATATATATATATATATCAGACAATTTTTTCTTCAGAATCGTGTGCTATCTTCAGAATCAGGGTGCTATGAGTAGAAAGTTATTTATTTTACCCCTATATATATATATATATATATATATATATATATATATATATATATATATATAGGGATTACCTTATCTAAACCTGATAAGGGCCCGATGATACTTTCTGCAAATAAGGAAAAATTTCTAGTCGGGATAATACAATCCCATGTAAGCTTACATGTTTTTTTTGTAACTGAATCTGTAACAAAATAACCTTAAAATGTAAGAAAGTTTTTTCATATTTAAACGTTTAATAAAACTATATTCGTCAATAACTGAAAAAATTTTTCGGTTTTGTTTAATAATAAGAACTACTCTCATCTTTTTTATATACATTTGGGTACATATATATTCCAAGATACTTGTAGTTATAGCATTCTTTTGCTGTACACAAATCTTGTGTTACTTCCTTGCTGTTCAAAACAGGTGTAACGTTATACACATTTACGCCCCCTTACCTTTGCCATTTTAAATAAAACAACATTTATTCCTAAAGGAAAAAAAATATATTAATCATTTTACATTTTAAAAATTAAAACTTAATAATTCTAACAATACAAAAAAATAATAATAATAAAAAAAAAAAGATTTAGAAGGAATGAAACGTCCTGTACATGATTTTAGCTGGGACATTCTGTCACCAGGTAGCAATTACCTTTAATAATTAAAAATAAAATTGTAAACAAATAGTGGATTTGAATAATCGAACTAAATTCAACTGGAATTGGATCGAATCAATTATGTAACATATTAAAAAAATTACCGTCTCGAGGTTAGCTGGTAGGCGTGCGAGCAGCGATCGTTCTCTTCTGCTTCTGGAGCACGAACGATCCACTTCCATTAGAAGCACAGTTCAACAATTAGTCAAACAATGGGATGTGAACTTCCTCACCTCGTGTTAAAATTCAAATTATAATCATCGATTGTTCAAATTTCACACAAAATAACATTAAAAGGATATAGATGTAAGTCGGATCTTTTTATAAATCATTAATTTTCATAATTAAATATAAGTTGATTGATATAATATTTGATTCTTTTCTTAATCTAAATATCTTTACAATTTTATTATAATGATCTCGATTCTAACACAACTCCATGCACAACTTGCCATGTATTTAAAAAAAAATTTATCTTTCTGTAAAAAAAAAAGAAAAAAATATTAAAATAAGTAGTTAGAATCAAGATTATATTTATCAAGAAATCGTTAACTTCGACAACTCACCTTTTAACATAAATTCATATTGACATTTTTATAAAAAAACAAAAGAAAAAACTGAATAATAAATCAATGCCAATTAGGGTTAAAATTCTTTTTCTCTTGACAATTTCACAGAAGTTAAAAATCAATAACTTTACCGCCGAATCACACCTTTTAAATTTGGTCTGGAAACTCTGAAATTCATCAAATAACGAATAATTGCTTACAAATTTTAAAATGTCAATCAAATTGCCATTTACCTTTCATATTCCTTAAATAGTTCCAAAAATTTGGCGACATAATATGGCAATGTCTTGATCGGCGTGATCGACAGCTGGGCCATAATGTCGGATAATTATTGGATCGTTACCTGGACGCGTGTTAAAATTAACACGATGCGCCCCAGGTTAATTAAGTTAATTTAAGTTCCTTATTTTTTTTTTAATTTATCTAAAGTAATTGTTCGTTTGACAGCTGATGTAGCCATTTTGATTTCATTGTACCTTTCTTAACACGGCGAATATCGATTTTTTTTTGTAAATTTTATAATTGTATTTTCACAAATACTATTCATAATAATATTTGTAATAAATTTGTTAAGTTTAAATTTCATATTTTCTTCTTTCCAATACCACTTCATAACCTTTTTTCAGAAAATAATTTCAGTATTGAAATACATAATACAAATTTTAACTACCATACGAATGTTCATTTCAACGGTACATGTGTTGTGTACGACAAGCGTCGCACACACCTCATGCAATCGTCATATTACTGTACAATAGAACTTATACGACTTACAACACCGGGAGGTACCGCATGCGATGGAGTGGACGGTGCCGCGAGCGACATCATAAAAGTCTTCCACTGTGCCATCTTACTAACAAATAATAATCACGGTGACCGACTACGACGCATGCGGTGGCTCTCTTAGATCAGTTGAATTCAATAGATAGATATTTTGAAATCTCGCTGTTGATAAATCGGCAGTATGTCGCGGTTTGGATCCACGCTAAATTTGATTAAATCTGCCCAGTGAATTTCCTCGCTTGACGTAGCGCATAGAACGGGCAATGTTTGAACACCTAATTAATAGATGGCGTTACGGTCAAAGGAGGTTTCACGTTACACAGGTTAACATTTTGTTTCTGTTAAATCGAAATTTGTGTTAATATTTTCATTTAATACAAACACGAAATGTTACAATGATAAGGTAGTCATGGTAAGGACCCGATGACTGTTTTGCGTGACAAACCTGATAAGGACCTCATACGGTAATCCTGATTTGGACCTCATCAGAATGTAAGGCACGCCTGATAAGGTCCTCGTCTGGACCTTATTAAAATTTCTAGTCGGGAAGAGACCTTTTATAAACAAATAATGTATGGAAGCACTAACAAGTAAAGGTCCCGAGGCCGGACCTATCAATTTCGATGAAACTTAAATATATTGTAGAACAATAAAAACTAAGGGACACGTATTTTTTTTTATCTGCGGAAAAACGGTTTGAAGGGGTTAAATCGCCCTCCAAAAATTGGGGTAAAAATTTAATTTTTCAAATATCTCGAAAACAGTAAGAGATAGAGCAAAAGTTTAAATTGGCGATATTGCTCTTTTTTAAAGAGCTATCTATTGATATGCAATTTGTTCATATTACATCAACAGGGGTGGTTGGGGGTTAAAATTTGGGGGTTAATTTTGCAAAAAGGGGGTGAAAAATAAGCAATATAAAAATTTTGTTTACAGATTTGAAATCTACGTCAAAAAATCTAATTGACCTATTTTTGCTCAATGCCCTAATATTAAGTCTAGGGTAGTTAACTAGAGGGTGACTATGTCGAATAGTCGTACAATTTGGGTATTTCAAGAAGTTCTTCTTCATGGAAAATAGCTTAGGATAATTAGAATAACGTAGCAATGAAATTCTGGAATTCAAAATTGATTTTGAGCAACATTGAAGAGGGGGTGAGTCACCCTTTTGAATTACATACTAGTTTAGATACACTAATTTTTGCAATTAACACACTGACAGGGGGTAATAATGTCACAATAGATCGTTCTGAAGTTAGACTATCGTATGTAAGGTTTTTATTAGGTTCCGTTATTTTAGGTTAGGTTATGTAATTTTCGGTATCGATAATTTTCGATAAGGAAAACTATAATATCCATTAAAAAACAAACCTAATAAAGACCGTACATATGATAGTCCAACTTCAGAACCACTTATTGTGACATTATTTTACCCACCATCAGTGTGTTAATAGCAAAAATTAGTATATATAAACTAGTATGTAATTTGAAAGGGTGACTCACCCCCTCTCCAATGTTGCTCAAACTCAATTTTGAATTCGAGAATTTCATTTCTACGTTATTCTAATTGTCTTAAGCTATTTTCCATGAAGAAGAACTTCTTGAAATACCCAAATAGTAGGATTATTCGACATAGTCACCCTCTAGTTAACTACCCCTAGACTTAATATTAGGGTATTGAGCAAAAACAGGTCAATTAGATTTTTTGACGTAAATTTCAAATCTGTAAACAAAATTTTTATATTGTTTATTTTTCAACCCCTTTTTGCAAAATTAACCCCCAAATTTTAACCCCCAACCACCCCTGTTGATGTAATTTGAACAAATTGCATATCAATAGATAGCTCTTTAAAAAAGAGTAATATCGCCAATTTAAACTTTTGCTCTATCTCTTACTGTGTTCGAGATATTTGAAAAATTAAATATTTACCCCAATTTTTGGAGGGCGATTTCACCCCTTCAAACCGTTTTTCCGCAGATAAAAAAAAATACGTGTCCCTTAGTTTTTAGTGTTCTACAACATATTTAAGTTTCATCGAAATCGATAGGTCCGGCCTCGGGACCTTTACTTGTAAGATTTCATTTTCACATAAAAGTGAATTTATTAAGAAATGTGACAAGGAGCCTTTCGTAAATGAGCGTTTCAAATATAAAATATATAGAATTTATCAAAATGAATAAATTTTAGTGAATTTAAATTCATATTCTAGGAACTTCACAATAAATTGCAGTCATTTTCGAGTTCAAGTCCCACTATGACAAGGATTGTGGTGACCTCCTCATTCCAAATACACTTTTAAGATATATTTTATTTTATTAACTTGATTGCGACTATAGTAGACATTTAAAAGTTTTTGGCGTTATTAACGACAACTAAACTCATGAAACATTCGAAACAAATATCTTATTTTCGTCTCTGGACATTCATAATAACATATTAAGCCTCATATATTAGAAAATTGTATATTATTTTATGTCGACGCGACGCGACGTTTGGGACGAGGAGGGTAACTCAATTTCTCTTTTGTAAATTTGCTAAAACTTGTGTTGTCTTTTTTCTAGTATTGACAATTTTATAAGCTCCTTATTGGATAGAGCAAAGAAAAAAGAATGGATTTTTTAAAATCTTACAATTAGTTTGGGAGATATTATGTGTCAAAATTTTAAAACTTACTAAGGTAAAATACCCAGTAGTTGAACACATTTCAAAGTGAAAAATGTTTAGCTTTAATTTCGATAAATAATTATTACTGTTATTAAAAAAAATTCGCCGTGAGCAACGGAGCCCCATCACGGAAGTCGAATTTTTCCTTTCATCTTCGGTATTGAATGTCTACAAGCGAAATGTAATTGAAAGTCCACAAGCGATTTGTCATTTTGGTGGTTTCAAACCTGATGATGAGTGTCCGATTAATCGGGGCTTAGAAAATCGTTTTAAGTTTTTAAGGGCTGAATTTCAGTAAATTTCAATTTTGTGCCGATAGCAGTTAGCGGGGAAAAAGCCAACACAATTCGTACGAGGGCATTCCTATCCATGCTTATCCGCCAATTGCCTTTGTGTTTTACTTTTAAATATTAAAATAATAAATACTAAAATAGTAAACTGGAAGGCTTTTATGAAGATATTTTTTCTTTTCAAAAAAATCCAAGATTTTTATTCTATAAATAATAAAAATCCAAAATTCCTAATTTATAAATAAACAGTGACTTTAATAACATTTTTAAATTACTTAATATATATGTATTTCATTTGTTATAAAAGTAAGTTCACTTTTTTTTAAATTTTTTAAAATTTAAAAAATTATTCGCCTACTTGTATTTAGAATAAAAATAATGCATTTAAAACACATTTAACAATAGCATTGAATTCCGATGTCAAAATGGGAGAGGTGGGGGGAAAGGTAATGTGGACTCCCTAAAAGGTACTAGCTGGATACTAACTGAATACACGTACAAAATTTCAGCCCTCTAGGTTTCCTTAAAGAGTCTCTAGATGTGTTAGAAAACAAGCAAAAAAATTAAGGAAATATTGGCGTAAAAATCGTGGGGGTAAGGGTTAAAAGTTGAAACCTCCAAAAAACAGTGTCTGGCTATTAGCTTAACCTGTACACAAAATTTCAGCCCTTTAGGTTTATTTGGAGAGATTTTGACCCGAATGAAACTGTTAAAAAGCAAGAATTGGGTATAAAAATGGCGGGGGTAGGGGTTAAAAGTCGAGACCCCTAAAAGCACCCCCTTGATACTAACTCAATCCGAATACAAAATTTCAATCCTCTAGGTTTATTTGGGTGACCTGTGCGAGTGGTACAAACTTCGAAAACGTCGAAAAAGCATGACATTGTAGCTTACAAATGAGGGGGGTGGGAGTAAAATATTAAAACCTTCAAAAATCACAACCCAGGTACGAACTTTATCAACACACCAAATTTCAACACTTTACGTTAATTCTGGGGGGCTGTGGGCGTGTTAGATCCAGCAAAAATCCTTTTTTCCCCCTCTATTCCCTCCAAGTTATCCTTGGAAGCTGAATTTTGGATATGTTGTAGATAATTGACCGAAACATTATTTTCAACCGGGTTGGAAAAGTTTTATTGTTTTACCGCCCCCACCACCCCCTTAAAAATTGGGTCAAATCCAAAATTTGTCCAAAATTTGACCCCACTTTGGTAGTATTGTTGTGCATCGGAATGAGCCCCATTTACCAAATTTGAGCTCTTAACTTCCATAGGGAAGCCCTACACATATTCAAAGGTAGCGGGAAAAAAGAAATATATATATATATATATATATATATATATATATATATATATATATATATATATATATATATATATATATATACATATATATACATATATATATATATATATATATATATATATATATATATATATATATATATATATATATATATATATATATATATATATAATCGTAGAACACGATTCTATAGAAAAAAAGTCTGATATATATATATATATATATATATATATATATATATATATATATATATATATATCAGACTTTTTTTCTATAGAATCGTGTTCTACGGGTCCGAAAACGGATAGCGCCCCTACTCTCGCCTCTCGCCGTTCTTGTCGTATAGGCTGTATAAGTCTAATTTTTCAGATCTATAAAATACGTACAATTCTAAGTCAATTAGAAAAAAAAAAACTTTATAAACTATTAGAATTTGACATTTTTGCAAGCCTATTAAAATTTATTAAGCAAGCCGTAGTACTTGAACAACCTTTTCTGACAAGCAGTAGTAGTTGAACATTCGAGAACCAATACTTGATCAAATATGAGAAATGGTTTTGGGAACTGCATTTTGGATTGAAACTTGAGAGAGAGGTTTAGAAAATGACGAGCAAATGAAATTTAATATATTAAGTATATGAAATTTGTTTAAAAATAAGAATATTTAGCGTATAAATATTCTAATTATTTTTATTAAATTTGCAGCTTTTAAGCAAGAGTTTCTAAATCATTTAATTCAGACTCAACTCTCAAGTTCTTTAAGCCAACTTTGCAACTGTATTTCATTTTCTTTTTCATTTTCTAATTTAAGTAATTTGTTTTATGTTTTTAATTTCTAAATTCAGTTCTTTTTTTACGTTGTGATAATTGTCTTTTCTTTTCATAAAAAAAAAATTTTTAACATTCTGGTCCTTTTCTTTCAAAGTTTTATTTTTTTCTCGGTCTATTTGCTTTTTTTGATTCTTCCTGTTTCAATTTTTTAGCGAGTTCCTTTTTTTCCAAAATTTCAATTAAATCATCAACAGTACAAGAACTTGTGATACCTTTATCAGATCGCCTTTTATTTTTTTCTTAACAGCGAAATTTGGCTTTTGAAAAGATTTGCCTGATGCTGAATCAAAAATTATTAAATAAGTATTGTCTATCAAAAATGTAAAAATTATTGAACATACTGTTGCAATATTAGACTTGTCAGTATCGATTTGATCGGAGCTTTTTATTTTTTGAGTTAGTTTCATTAGTTCAGATGTAAATGATACAACTGTATCTGTAGCTTCTGTGCCGTTACTTGACAAGCTGAATTGATAATAATTTAAAGCATTATCGTCAAATACTTCATTACAGTAAAAAGTATCCTTTTTCTCTGATGACGTTGGAATATTGTTTATTGTGTTAGTAAAGCTGGATTTATTATCATTATTGAGCACAGTAGATAGGCCTTTTTTACAGTCAAGAGGTGCGAATCCTTTCAAGGTAAGTGATAATTTACTTTTAGGAACGTATTCTTGAACAGCTTGTGACATTCCATTGCTAACTGCAGTTATCGCTTGTTTAATCGTGTCAATGTTATACAATTTTTCATTCCTCTTTTTTATTCCTTTTTACACTTTTTTAAGTTTTCCACTAGATTTGTATACTTTTTTCTTACTTTTAGTATTTTCAGATATACTTTTATTAACCAAAACCTTCTTTTCGGCTTTCTTTTTTAAATGAATTATCTCTTTATGTTGAGGCATTGTGATAATATGTAATCTAGCCCCGCATGCTAGGCAAACCTAAAATTTAAATAAAATCAGACACACGATCATTATTTATTTTTATTAATATTAAGAATATTAATAATTTTAATAAAGATAATTAAATGCTACTTAAAGTATTTCTCTTGCCTACTGTAGATATTTTTTAGGTTATAATTTTATAAATTATATTTTTAAGTTTTAATTTCTTTAAATTACTATTAATTATATATTATAGAAGCAAATATTTAGTTTAATAATATAAATTCTTTTATTTGTTTTATTTATCTAAAAAAAAATTGGATAACAAATTAGATATATGTACTGGTACGGTTGCGCTATTGTTTGTTCAACTACTCGGTACTTTACGAAAATAAGGAGGTATACTAGAACATGTGGTAAGATGTTGTGCAAGTATTGGGAAAAACTGATATACTTGGGAGGTAAACCTAGATGCTAAAATTAAATATAAAAAATTAACATATTTATCCAACAATTGGTAGATTATGTTGAGAAATGAACTATTATTTCTAAAAATATAAATTTATTGTTTAAAACATTCATATTATATATTATTTTGCACTTTTATAATTTTATCTCTGAGCATTATTTTCATGAAAATCGCGTAGCATTCGGTTGTGCACAGTACAACGCTATTTATATTAACAAAATTACTATAAATTCAGTTTTAAAAGTTAATAATATCTCCAGTTATCACTTGCAAAAGTATTAAATAATGCTCAGACACAATCATCATTTATATTTATAGCAAGAATTTTTTAATAATATACAAATTTTATAAAATTGTTCAAGTATTGGTTCCGTTTTTGTCAGTGTTCAAGTACTGGGTATTTTACCTTATAGAGGAGTATATTTATTATACATAGGTTTTACATACACATAATCCAACCAATAGAATTTTTGTCAAGATAACAGTAAAAGAAAACAATTTCAGATAAGTAAAATTATTTTTATTATTATTAGTTCTACTCGTATCTAATACTGAAGAAAATGCAGTGGTTATATGATCTACTACGAACAATTTCATACTGGTTTAGAGTTTTGGGTGTATATGATTATTTGTTAGCAAGAAATCGGCAGCCAGTAGCGAACCGGACGAGAACCCGATCATTTTAAATAGGTAAATATTTTTTTCTAATTCTCTAATTCAATTAACTTTATTTTGGGTGTCGATCAAGGCAGACATATGGAATTTTTGCAGTGGAAATATATGTTAATTTATGACTATGATTTTCGGAGACATATAGACATTTAGAAGCATTAAGTACAATTAAAATAATAATGTAAAAAAAAATAATTATAAAAAAATTTTAAACAACAAATATAACACTAAAAAAATGTCTGTCAGTTGTACAGAGGGATGACATACATGACTTAAGGAAAATTACAAAATTAAAATATTTCAAATTTTTACAGGTTTTGTTACACACTTATAGTTATCGGCGGAATTAAAAAGACTGTAAAAAGTAACATACTGTGTAGTAGTCAGAAATTTCATTATTTTTAGGATGCCGTAATGAAAACTACGGAAATTTTCACATCCTTTGGGCTATGAAGATGAAATTTTACACTGAGGGTGCTCTAATTAGAAATCTCAATTTAGTGGCCAACAAATGACCTTAATGACCAACAGTGACTCAAAAAACCATATTTTTCACCTTCTCGGGATCTTATGAATTTTATTTGAAAGTAGTCTAAATGATAGTAATAGTAGTATTTATTGTTTTGATAACATCATACAATTTATGCCGTATGGTTGGCACGTGTTACAACTTTTTAATCAAATTTCTCCTTGAAAAAATTAGACTTATACAGCCTATAGGATAAGAACGTCGAGACACGAGAGGCGAGAGTCGGGGCGCTATATATATAAATATATATAAATATATATATATATATATATATATATATATATATATATATATATATATATATATATATATATATATACATATATATATATATATATATATATATATATATATATATATATATATATATCAGAAATTTTTTCTACAGAATCATGTTCTACGGGTCCGAAAACGGATAGAACCCCTACTCTCGCCGTTCTTAAGGTATAGGCTGTATAAGTCTAATTTTTCAAGGAAAAATTTGACTAAAAAGTTATACTTACTATTACAAATTGTAACACGTGCCAACCATACGGCATAAATTGTATGATGCTATTGCTATCAAACAAAATATATATATATATATATATATATATATATATATATATATATATATAAATATATATAAATATATATATATATATATATATATGTATATATATATATATAAATATATATATATATATATATATATATATATATATATATATATATATATATATATATATATATATATATATATATATATATATATATATATATATAGGGTGTTAGTGGATAAGTGCGAAAAATTTTAAAGGGTGATTGCTGAAGTTTTTTTATGTAAAAAACTTTTTATAAACCCAGGTCTAAAAACGTTTAGTTTCCAAGATACAGAGTGTTCAGCTTCTCGTCTTTTTTAAATATTTTCTTAAATATTTCAAAAAGTTTTGAGATATTCTGTACCCATATTTTGAAGTAGACAGAATATCTCCATTCAAACCAATGGCGTCCGGACGGCCATATGATGATATATTTTTGAAGAAAAAAGGGGACGCCAACATATATAATATATATATAATATATATATATATATATATATATATATATATATATATATATATATATATATATATATATATTATATATTATAGATATTTGACATGTGTAGGGCCCCCCATGGAAGTTAAAAGCTGAAATTTGGTAGGTGGGGCCCATTCCGATGCACAACAATACTATCAAAGTGGGGTCAAATTTTGGGCAAATTTTGGATCCGCCCAACTTTTAAGGGGTTGGGGGGGGCAACAAAACCATAATAGCCAACCGGTTGGAAATAATGTTTCGGTCAATTACCTACGACATACCCAAAATTCAGCTTCGTAGGATGATTTGGAGGGTGTAGGGGGGGGGAAATGAATTTTGGCAGGATCTAACGCGCCCACAGTCCCCCAGAATTAACTTGAAATTTGGTATGTTGATAGAGTTATCTAGGGTCTGCTTTTTGGAGATTTTAATATTTTACCCCCACCTCCAACATTTTTAAGCTACAATTTCATGCTTTTTCGACGTTTTCGAAGTTTGTACCACTCACCTAAATAAACCTAGAGTGCTGAAATTTTGTATTCGGATTGAGTTAGCATCAAGGGGGTGCCTTTTAGGCGTCTCAACGTTTAACCCGTACCCCCACGGTTTTTATATCAAAAAGTACCCGATATTTCTTGTTTTTTAGCAGTTTCGTCCGGGTCAAAATCTCGCCAAATAATCCTAGAGGACTGGAATTTTGTGTACAGGTTAAGTTAATAGCCAGCCACTGCTTTTTGGAGATTTCAACTTTTAACCCTTTCCCCCCCCCCACGATTTTTACGCCAATATTTCCTTGATTTTTTTGCTTTTTTAGTCACATCTAGAGACTCTCTAAGGAAACCTAGAGGGCTGAAATTTTGTACATGTGTTGAGCTAGTATCCAGTTAGTGCCTTTTAGGTATTCCACATTGCTTTTCCCCCCACTTCTCCCATTTTTATATCAAAATTCAATGGTATTGTTAAATATGTTTTAATAAATGCATTATTTTTATTCTAATACAAGTATGTGCATAGTAATTTTAAAAATTTAAAAAAAAAATGAACTTACTGCAAATGAAATGCAATACATCAATTATTATGTAATTTAGAAATGTTATTAAAATCACTGTTTATTTATAAAGTAGAAATTTTGGATTTTTATTTATAAAATAGAAATTCTGGAATTTTTTGGAAAGAAAAAATATCTTCATAAAGGCCTTCCAGTTTACTATTTAAGGTCCTTTTTTAATATTTAAAAATAAAACACAAAGGCAATTGGCGGATAAGCATGGATAGTAAGGCCCTCGTACGAATTGTGTTGGCTTTTTTCCTGCTAACTGCTATCGGCACAAAACTGAAATTTACTGAGATTCAGCTCTTAAAAACTTAATCTTTTTTTAGAGCCCCGATCAGCCGGACACTAATCATCAGTTTTGATACCACCAAAATGACAAATCGCTTGTAGACTTTCAATCACATTTCGCTTGTAGACATTCAATACCGAAGATGAAGGGAAAAATTCGACTTCCGTGATGGGACCCCGCTGCTTGCAACTGAGAGCAACCGTTTCTGAGATATAATTATTATAAAAGTTGAACAAGTTGTAATCTTCATAATATGCTCATCATCTTTTTCGGCTATATTAATGAGTTAAAGTGTGGCTTGGTTATCAAATAGATCCAAGAGACTGGGGCTGGAATTATATCGACAATATATCGGAACCAGTCCAGACTTTACTCCCACCTGCGCCGAAAAAACTCCTCAACACAATTAGTTGTAATTGTAAAAAGGATTGTAGTGCAAAATATGGCTGCAAAAAAGTTGGATTGTTTTGTTCTCTTGCATGCACCAGAACTGTCAAGGCCAGTCGTGCTTTAATGTTGAATCACCAACAGAAGAGGATTCTTATGATACCAACGAGGAGACATGTGATGCATCGCTCTTGAGACAATTTACTTGCAGCCAATAAGAACAACAAGAAGAAGGACTAGAATAAGAACAAGAAGGAGAAGAACAAGAAGAAGAGGAAGCTGAAATATTATGAATCTGAGGAATAATTTTCTCCACTTTTTTTAAATCAATACCGCTTTCGTCATTCCTAATACTAATATTTTTTTAAATTTTTTATTATTCAATAGTTTTCAATTAAACAGGATCACTGTAGACCGTAGAATAGGCCTACCGGGGAAACCCTTTAAAAAATTCCGCTAAGTACACTACCTCATAGGTAGCGTGGAAACGTGTGCATATTATGAAGGTTACAACTTTTGTAATAGTTATATCTCAGAAACGGTGGCTCTTAGGAAAAAAAATTTGGAGACATTTTTTATAGATAAGTATATGATCTATAATTTTTGTCGGACCTAATTTTATGACAAAACTTACCGTTTTGCTGAAAAACGCCAAAAACCCATTTTTAACACCTTTGACCTTGAATAAAATTTTTTCCACGTACAGGATCGATGAGGACTTTTCAACATTTATTTATAATGGTGTTCCGAACATTCATACCAATTTTCAGCTTTCCCCTAATTTTTGTACCCTTGCATGTTTAAATTGACCGGTGTATATATAATACTTATGCACTGGAAGGAAGGTGGAAAATCGGGAAAAGTCCAAAATTTAACATTTTGGTACAACTCAAAAACGCAAAGTTACCTTGACCTAATATTGCAGCTATAGAGTACATGTGCAAGGGCGAACACTACCATAACCCTCTCGACCCAGGTTGGGCCTTAGGCAGATTCACCTATCTTATCCGGAGGGGTCCTTTTTTAATAAATTACAAAGTAATAGTAATTGGATATCATAATTTAGGTATTGGATTATCCGCCACAGTAAAATTTTATTATTATTATTATTATTGATTTCATGTGTATTTTACATTTGCCTTAATTTGTATTTTGATACAAATAATTTCTAAAACATGTGAAAAATGAAGGCAACCAAAACTTATATTTTGTTTGAAATAAAAAAGTCATTGATTTTCGTTTATTCGTGCTACACATTGATATACTTAATTGCCAAAAATTAAAATGGCCTTGACATCATCACTGCTCTTAGTTACATTCTTATCGTTTTTATTTTTTTTTTACTTTTTTTTACTTCTTTTTTAGGGTTCCGTACTTTAAAAGGAAAAACGAAATCCGTATAAGATCACTCTCGTGTCCGTTCGTCCGTCTGTCACACAAGTTTTTCTCGAAAACTATATAACGTAGGAATTTGAAATTTGGCATCATGTTAAGTCTGATGACGCGCACCTATATCGCTAGTTAACAAATGGAAAAATAAATTTTTAGGATTAAAATGGGGAGTCAGTTGGGTTCAAAAAAAGTTTTAATTAATATATGGTGTATCATTGAAAAAGCTACCTCTAAGGATTCTAAAAAAAAAAATTCAAATTTTAGGACTATTGGTTTTAATAATATAGATCAAAAGTACGCAAAAAATGAACGTTCCCATCCTGATCTCCGAAGTTTCTAAAGCCAAAATTTTGATTTTGATAGGGTTAGTAGATATTAAGTCATAGATTACAGAAAAACTGCAACTTTTTTAAAATTTTATTAACTAGTTGCTGAAAAAAAAAATTTAAATGACAAAGGGGAAAAATTTCCAGGTCACCCAGTCACTATTTCCAAACTCAAATGAAAGCTAAAATATAAAACTGATAGTTATGTAACCAAAACTAACTGGGTGTAAGAAATCCAATTATTGTATGAAAAAATTGCAGCTTCTTGGATCCGGTAGTTAACGTTGAAAACGTTTTTGAGCTCCACACTTAAGTAATTCCAAATTTAATCCTGTGTTTTATTTTTTAAAATACTTGATACATTTTACAATTAAAACATGGTGAACCTTTGAATTTATAATAAAAACAATAATATCGGTAAAGAACTAAGAATTCACGCCTTGGGTATTTCACGCCCTGAAAATTTAAAAAATTAATTAAAATTTGAAAAAAAATTCACTTATAATAATAATAATAATAATAATAATAATAATAATAATAATAATAATAATAATAATGTCCCCGTTCGTGCCCGGCGGGCAACTGTTAGCTTCGGCTAGCAGGCTGACGAGGCTCTGGTACTGTGTTTCGACAAGAATGATCGTGTGGAGGGGACGAAGTTGTATCCCCCGAGTGAGTGTTATGCCTGCGTCAGTTTGATTTGGTTTAATTGGTACCTTGACCGGAATTCAACGCGTCGCCAGTGCTGCATACTCCAGTGGGCGTGATCTTCGGAGTCCGACGATACCGTTCGGATGTGTCGAAAAGGTGATATTGCGTCTGTGATTTATGTAAAAATTGTGATCTGTGTCTGTGATAGTTGTTATGCCACCTTGGGGTCTCATGCCTGCGGTGGTACTTTTTAATTGTTACTGTGATGTTTCCCTGGCCTTGTTCTTGTCATTTCGATGGGTAGGAATGCGGCTCCCGACGCACTCGTTCTCATCGGCCACACGTACGAGTTGACGTCTGCCCGAACAGCTTGAGCGAGCTCGCCCAGTAAGGAGACGTCGTCGTCCCTCGTACGGATGCGTTCGTGGGCGTTGATATGGCGGCTTTCGCCCCGTCGAAGTGATACGAACACAGGTCAGATGTTGGCTTTGTGATACTCTGTGGCATTGTTCCGTTCTCTGTAGCCGCGACTCGAACGAACGTGGCCTAGTCATCGTACCGGTCTCCCGTGTAGGTTGACCCCGACATCTGACAGAACGGCACATGTACCCAGTAATCAGCTATCTGACAGAACAGTACATGTTGCTCAGTAATCAGATGTCACTGTCCCTATACGTGTGAGTTCCTAGGTGTTGACGAAGCCATTTCGGAATTGTTGAGACTATGGGGAGTGGAATCGTGCCACAGAGCAAGAAATTTTTTAAAATCTGTGATATTGTTGTTTTTATTTTTTAATAAGATTGTTTTAATCTGTTTTGTTTTAACGATGTACCACTGAGGGCCTTTTCCACCCGAGGTGGTACATGATCTTTTTATTCTTATCTGTGATATTTTGTTGTGCCGCTGTGGGCTTGCTGTTGTCGCCCTTCAGCGGTTTTGGTTTTAACTACTTATTGCGGCACTGGTCGGCCTGTGGCTCCCCAGTGACGTAATAAGATTTTTTTTGTTTTTTAATATTGTCTGATAAATTTTTTGTGTTTTCTAGTCAGTTTTCTCCACTCCGGGGCCCTTTACACCTCGGAGTTTCATCGTTGGTTTTCAGACCTTGGTGGCCGGACGCTCTGGCTAGTACTTAGCGTGCCGCCACCGAGGACTGTCCACTCTTTGTGAAGCCCTGGGATGGCAGGGTCCATCGTTGAATTTTATTATGTGTATATTTGTCCTTCGTCTATTGCATTTATGTGTTCCTGTCTTTATGTGTTGTTTTTATTTATATCGTGTTTGGCGGCGCATGCCCTTAGTTGGCGATGCCGCCGGACGCTGTTGACCGCGCCATCCACCGGCAGCAGTGTCCCAATTTTTAACAAAAAAAAAAAAAAAAAAAAAATAATAATAATAATAATAATAATAATAATAAGCCTTCTTTTGGATTCCCGGACATGTGGGGATACCTGGCAATGAACTCGCCGACCAGGCAGCACGTCATGCAGCCGAAGTCGGTGAGCCACAGGACATTGCCATACGCCCAGAGGATCTGAGAGTGTGCATTAGATCCGCGATCGATCAGAAATGGCAACGTGAGTGGAACAACCTCACGGCTAAGCTCAGACAGGTGAAACCTGAGGTCCGAAGAACTCCGGCACCTGTAAATCTGAGCCGGCGAGAGAGTGTGGCCCTGACGCGTTTACGCTTGGGCCACACGGCGTTAACACACCGTCATCTTCTCGCCGGTGAGGATCAGCCAAGGTGCGCCGCCTGCGGGACGGCGCTGACCGTGAGGCATATAGTTGAGGAATGTGTAACCTTTGAGCCATTGCGCCAGAGGTTGCAGCTCCCCAATAATGTAGCCGAAGCTTTAGCTTACGATGCAGTCTCTGAAAGAAAGATGCTTGAATTTCTCCGAAATTCGCATCTTCTTCAGACACTTTAGGGGCATTACATCTCTGAATTTTATACAAGTCGTCTCTTGTTTCTCCCCCGACAGTTAATTTTATTTGAGGCAAAGTTTTTATCTTTATGTGTTCAAAAATTTCTTGTGAGTGTCTTAATTTATTTATTTATTAACCATACCCTGTTCCAGCTGATCTGGCAGGGTACTTTTAGTGTTTCGTTATGCCACTAAGGGCCTTTTACACCCTTAGTGGTACTGTTGTTATTTATACGTATTGTTTTGTTGTTGTTATTTCTTTTTAACGATGTACTACCGAGGGCCTTTTCCACTCGAGGTGGTACATCATTTGTTCTTCCATCTGTGATATTTTGTTATGCCGCTGTAGGCCTGTTGTTATGGCTCTACAGCGGTATTGTTTTAACTCCTTATTGCTTCACTGGTCGGCTTGTGGCCTCCCAGTGAAGCAATAAGTTCTGTCTGTGATATATTTTTGTGATACTATTCTGTGATATTTTGTGTTGTTCTAGTCAGGTTCCTCCACTCCGGGGCCGTTTGCACCTCGGAGGGAGTTCCAGCGATGGCTTCCAGGCCTTGGTGACCGGACGCTTTGTTTAGTACTTATCGTACCGTCACCAAGGACTGTCCGCTCTTCTTAAGCCCTGGGATGGCAGGGCCCATCGATGGATTTTATTATGTGTATGTTTTGTCCCTTGTCTATCGCATTTATGTGTTCCTGTCTGTTTTGTGTATGTTTTTATCTCTCGTTTTGGCGGCGCATGCCCTTAGTTGGCGATGCCGCCGGGTGCTGCTGACCGCGCCATCCACCGGCAGCAGTACCCCAATTTTAACTAAAAAAATAAAAAATAATAATAATAATAATAATAGTAATAATGCGGGTTAACGCTGGTTTTTGATATTTTTTGTCTCTAACAAACGCCACCCACCTCATTATTTGTATCATTTTTATTTATACAATCAAACTTTTTAACCGTGCTTTCACATTATACATTTTATGATGCAATGATGTGAGTGAAGGGACAAGGCAAATGGCTGGCGGGCTAGGAGTTGGAAGGTGTGCGTTTGTAGTCGACTTTTTTAAAAGAACTATGGCGATATTCATCTGGAATTGTGAAGGAAAACTGCAGAAATTTCACGAGCGTAACCGACTCTCGTCGTAAGTGCCAGTGCCTAAGCAGGCTCAGCTGGTTATACCACTAAAGTAAACAGAATTATTTTCAAAATTTATACATACATATATTGTATATAGATTTATTTAGTTTTATATGGATTTTTAGGTCAAGACCTTTACGCTTATACCAAATTTCAAGTTTCAGCAGTACCCTAACAGCATCATTATTTCTGAAAGAAATATATCCTCATTTAAACGTTTTCAACATTAAAAAAATCTAAAATTTCGAACACGGTCATTTTTCTTTTTTCTGGATCTTAAATCGTAGACATAATGTACGTGCGATGTGCGCAAACACGAATTGGTTTTTCTTTTTTTTTTATTTGTTGCCTTTTTTATTTATTTATTTAACTGGATAGTTTTAGGAATTTTAACCGTATAGATGGATTAACAAAATACAGCACGGAGCCTAAACAGGGAAAGGTAAACAACAGCTTTCCTTAAATAATGTCTTATATACAGGGTGTGTAAAAATATTAATTACTGTAATTTTATGTGTATTTTTCTGAATAGGATTGTAGTCGACAAAAAGTATATTTTTAATGCGTAATGAAGACAATACAAAATCTAATTAATTTGAAAGTATTAAATTACTTCTTTAGTAATATTAAATATAGTAAACATCTGTAATACCAATACGTATTTGTAACCCAAATTGTCCTATTTCTATTAAAAAAAAAAGTGTTTTGTCTTACTATTACCGCCAGTTGTTGCATACGCAAGAGATACCTATAATGCACATACATAGATTGATGTTGTCCTGTGATAGATTGACTATATAGGCATACGTATTATGTATGTATGTACCTACTATCTATGATGTGTGAGAAAATGGTTTACATATGAAGAATACATCAAATACATGAGACAAGACAGTGTTCTGTGTACCGTACAAGACCGTACAAGCCAAGCCGAACGGGCCACACATAATAGCTACGTAATACATACGTATATATGCAAATATAAGCGATTAAAATTTACACAAAAGCTGACAAAAGATATATCAAATTACTTTATATAATACACATTATATCTAATTAAAATTAAATGCATATTAATTAATTGATTTTTCGCATGAATATTAAAATTTTTTAGAAAGAATTCTCATTTAAAATAAATACGCTAAAATATTATTAAATTTCTTTAATCTGTCACACCCTTTATATAACAAAAATGTTAAATATGTTGATTAAAAAATGTTTATTTTTGTTATGTTTTGTTTACATAAAGAATAAAAAGTTGCGTATGTATTAATCTGTGTGAATACCTTTCCTTATACTAGGCTTTCCCTAAAGAGGCTCCGTGCTGTATTGTCAATATGTAATAAATACTATAACAATGAAACTTTTTGAACATCCGAGACTACAGACAGCAATGATTTATGTTTTTCTTAAGTTCGATAATTTCATTTATACTGTGTAGAAGAGGGCACACCAATGACCTTTCAAAGTGATAATATGAGTACAGATGTACATAATTTAAAAATTTTTATAATACTATTTATTGTTTGTTATTTATTAATCAACTGTGTTTGTTGAATTTCAAATGTTCCACTGATCAGTGCTATCATACCTAGCGACAGTAACAATGCATTGGTATGAAATTTTTATGAATCATATTAGAAATATTTACGAAAATATATATCGACGCTATTCATTTTCATCCTGTAGGAAACATAATAATCATGAAAGCGACGTTATAGTAGGAGTATAAACAGTTAAGTACTCAAATTTTTTATTTTACATTTTATTGTTGACAAGTAAAGTATGAAATCATTACTGACATGCGAATTAAATTGAAAAATATTTACTACTAAATGAAATAAATGACTATGAATAATTTAATTAACTTTCCCTCTTCACTTTGCTTTAAAAGGTTAATTGAAGGTAACAAAATTTTATTGCATAGCCTGAACAACCCGAGAGTTTTCATTTTTTACGGTCAAACTATTAAAAAGTAAAGTTATGACTTCGGACAATAAAGCGTTAATATTTTGACTTGTTGAGCCATATTCATCCTATTTCGAATTCCAGCCCAAATTTTAACGTTAAGCCCTCGCCCCCTCCAGATACGTACGAACATCAACAGAAAGACTTTTAAAGGTAAAGGGTTGTGTTAATTTAAACAGTTCCTCTAATTACAGTGACACTCATGTATTTTCAACTTGTTCTTCATTCTCACTCCGTCGTAGTTGTAGAACAACATGACAGATATGAAACCAATCACAAAAAGCCGTGTAAATCTGTACGCAGTAGTCACATATACTTTTCCAGTGAACAACCTTAAAATAATAAAATGTCAAGAGACACATGATAAATAAAAAGTGAAACATGAAAAAGTGTAAGAAACTTGTAATAAAATTATTTTCCAAACACTTGCGATTGAAATAAAACCATATATTGTGGAATAAAGCCACTAGTGGTCGATCGGTTAATCTGACAGATATTTTTCCGTATTAAAGTATTGCGAGAGAAGTGGGAACCAAAAACTTGAAAATACGTTGGCAGTGCTAAAATCAGTTAAAAATAGATGGTGTTGAAAATACATGAGTCCGATTGTATAGTTTTCGAGTAATTTGACAAAATTAATTTTTTTACTCCAAATTTAGCGGTCGATTTCACCCCTTAAATGGCCTATAATAAACATGCGTGTCTGTTATTTTTGTTTGCCCTACACACCTTTAGTTTCATCAAAAACGCAAATTGTCATTTCATCAAGACCTTTCCTTCTCAGTGAAGGTGCCCTACTCCGTTGAGTAGGACACGAAAGGTCTTTAAAATCATTTTGATCTCTAAACGTCTTCTTTCTTTTGTAAATACTATTAAAAGTCGATTTCATTAATTTTCATAACTAAATTTCTGTCTTACTTAATTCAGATAAATTTTTTGTTATTGCTGCTGGACAATTCTGTCTTATTATCTTTTTAATAAACATTTAGTTCAGAGGCGTAACTACAAAACTAACAAAGTTTGCTATTAAAATAGATTAGTTCATACCACAATAACAACTAACCATAAATTATAAAAGCTTTTACATCTTTTGTGGGTAGTCTGTCGTATTGTTTTTGATCAATGCATGTGTTTTATTATTACCGTCTCACCAACGACACAGCAGCCAACTGCTGTTCTATTAAAATAACTGCGTAGCTCGTGAAAAATCGTTCTCCATCTAGTATCGCACAGATCTGCACATTCCTAAAAGATTTGTGAATTTGCAAACAATTCGTCAAGAAAATAGGTGGTTACTTTCACGAAGCCAGAATCTAATATTTGAGCCGTTAATTTGTTGTTTATAGTAATATTAGTATAATTATGTATGATTAACACGTCCAAATAAAATTAATATTTTAAACCAAATAAATGTGATTAATGTCTCTCCACTGACGGTTTTACTGAACTGTCTTTTTAATGTCTCCAAACTTTCGAACGGTAGTGTACACACACACCCATATATATATATATATATATATATATATATATATATATATATATATATATATTATATATATATATATACACGTATATATAATATACATATATATCTATATATATATATATGTATATATATATATATATATATATATATATATATATATATATATATATATATATATATATATATATATATATATATATTTCCTCCCCCAAACGAAAGAAGAAAATGGACTTAATTCTGGCCCGATATTTTTTTCATGCGTAAGCTTTGTGCAAGTAGTTTTATTTCAAGTTGATGACATTTTTCACACTATTTCAAAGTGGCCAGTCAAAATATTAAAAATTATAAATTTTATGGCCATTATAAAAAAGAGACATCCAGGAAAGTGAAAATATGAGTAAAAAACTAAAATTAACAATAGAGAATTTCTTATATTCATTTTTATTATTAAGCATAATTTACATAAATACCTACATTAAAATAAATACAATTTATTAATTTTTATTATTAAACAATTTGTATTATTTTTATTATTAAATTTTTAATTATTAAGCAATTTATTATTTGTTTAATAGATATTATATATTATATTAGTAGTATATATATTAGTAATTATATAGTGTATATATGTAAATATTAAAAAAAAAATTTTTTAAAAATTAAAAAAAAAATTAAAAATAATAACTAAATAAATAAAAAAAAATTGGGAATTTATTATTTATTAAAAAATATTCGAAGTCATTTACTACAGTTTAATACATATTATGTATTATATTAGTAGTATATAATATGTATCAGTAGTTACATTAATTATATAGTATATAGGTATTACAGTGGCCATCCAATGGTACGTACTCCGATTTTACGTAGTGACGTCAGAGATTTAGTGGGGTTCTCCTCTCACAGATATGTTATTGTGTGTCTGTGTTGGTGAAAATTTATGTACCATATTATGTAGGTAATATTGCCCGAGGGTCTCGTAGCCTTTAAAAATTTTAAAATTTCACTGCAGATATATATGCACATATTCTGTATACGTAATATGCAAAATGCAAATGCAAAATGAGTAACGTAAAATTCTAGAATATTCTAATCGTCAACTAGCAGAGATATTAAAAAACGGACTTCACCGTTGAATTGGTCATTGAAAATGAGATTAAGCAGTGTAGTTTGACAAAAATTGTAGAATGTTCTATTTGTCAACTAACAAAGATATTCAAAAATCAATTGTACAATTTAATTGTCCATTGAAAAAGAGGTCAAAGTACACATTTTGACAAATTTTCTGGAATATTCTATTCGTCAACTAGCAAAGATATTAAAAAACAGAAGTCGCCATTGAATTGGCTACCAAAAAAGACACCAAATAACACACTTTGAGAAATGTTCTAGAATATTCTATTTGTCAGCTAATAAAGATATTGGGAAATCTACTGCACCACTTAATTGTCCAACCGAAATTAAACTAATGTAAACCAAATGTCCGATTTTGACAAACAATTTTTGCAATTTGACAAATAGAATATTCTAGAATATTTATCAAAATGTGCTGTTCCGTCTTTTATTCGATGGCCAATTAAATGGTGCAGTCGATTTTTCGATATCTTTGTTAGTTGACGAATAGAACATTCTAGAATTTTGGTCAAAATGCCCTGCTTAATCTAATTTTTAGTGCCCAATTCAATAGTGAAGTTTGTTTTTTGGTATCTTTGCTAGTTCACGATTAGAATATTCTAGAATTTTTGTCAGCTTCCGCTATTTGGCGTCTTTTACGGTGATGAATGCGATAGTGAAGTTGATTTTTCGATAGTTTTTCTGAAAGTCGTCACTCATATTCATTAGTATAACATTCGATTTCCTTTGTCTACACAACCGAATTTTAGGTGTAAATTGTCTCTTAAGATAATATTGTTTTAAAAAATTCAGATAATAATATTTACCAACCTCCGAAACAAAAGTTTACCGACGCCCCTGATCTTCCGATTTTACGTACTTCCCCTTAAATTTGCACCGACCACTATGTAAAATTGGATTTGTGGTGTATACAAAAAAAAAAAAAAATGGGAATTTATTTTTTATTAAAAAATATACGGAGTTATTTATTACAGTATTCTAATGACATTTACCTAATTTATTTACATTATTTAAGTTAAATCTCCGTTTTCGGAGCTGCAAGGAGACTGAGACCAGGAGACTGAGAATTCTTCAATATTCTTTAAAAATCGGCTAAATAACGTTTGATGATTTAATCGGAATATAAATTTTTTATATTTTTTAAGGGTTTTGGTTTGATAGGAGAATGATGCAAAGTTCGGGATACAATACATATATATATATATATATATATATATATATATATATATATATATATATATATATATATATATATATATATATATATTATACCCAGATGGAGTTAGTCCATGTGGCCTATCTCAAGATACGTCCATTCATCTAGGCTATTTTTAAACCATTTTATGTTAAATCTTCACTATATCTACAAAATCTAGAACAGGTTGTCACAAAACTTGGATCAGAATACAAAAAGTAAAATAAAAAGTGTTTAGTTTATCTAATATATAAAATTCTTGTGTCACATTTTTCGTTACCATATTTCTCCGAAACGGCTCGGCTGATTTTGACGAAATTTTGTATATATATATATATATATATATATATATATATATATATATATATATATATATATATATATATATATATATATATATTTAGTAGAATAGGTTGTTATCTATTTTTTATACCTCTAAGTGATAAGGCTGGTCCACCCGAAATTTTATTTTTATATTTTTTAAACAAAATTTTTTTTAATTTTTTTATGATGTGGCATAAAAAAATACATACAACCCTAAATTTTCATCCTTCTATTATCAACCCCTATTTTCGTATAGCGAGCGGAGCGAATCATTATATGGAATTAACCTTTTATAGAATTTTGAACTGTTTAGCGAGCAAAGCAAAGCACTTTATTCTTAATGATTTAAAATTGGCTAAACTGTTTTCAGCTTTATTAGTAAATCGTATGGCGAGCGGAGCGAAGCATTACATGGAATTAACCTTTTATAGAATTTTGAACTCTTTAGCGAGCGAAGCGTAGCACTTTATTCTTGCGCCTATTCTCAATCCCATATGATTTAAAATTGGCTAAACTATTTTCGTTTGTATCACAACCATTTTGAAAGTACAATTTTCTAATTTTTGACTTAACGGTAATAGGATAACCTGGAGATTTTTAAAATTTTAAGAATTTTTTGTACAAACGGGTGCAAACTATAGTCTTTCCAATTTTTTTTTAAGTTTCGAGTATCCCTGGAAACTACGGAATTTATTCTATCTAGAATATCTCATACTGCCTATCTCCTAATGGATTGAAAATTAAAAGAACGGTACAAACGAAATTAAAAAATCTATAACTGGTACAAATCATACTCTTTCGAATGCAGTTTTCAAAAATTTCAATATCTACAAAAACAGTAAATTTTGTTCTACCTAGAATTTTGAGTATTATGTATCTCTCAACTTTTTAATGCACAAATGAAAAGAAAAGAAATACAAACGGGTACAAACAAATCTTTATCGAATTCCGTTTACAAATTTTGAGTGCCTCTAAAAAAAGAACCAAGTTCATTCTTTCTAGAATTTCGAGTATCGTGTATCTCCCAACTCTTTGAAGTAAAACTGACGAGAAAGAAAGGATTCATAAACGGGTACAAACGAATCTTTATCGGATGCCGTTTACAAATTTTGATTGTTTCTAAAAGCAACCAAATTCATTCTATCTAGAAGTTCGAGTACCGTGTTTTTCCGAACCATTTGAGACACAAACAAAAATAAAAGAGGCACAAACGGATCACTGTCGAATTCTCTTTTCAAAATTTGAATATTTCAAAAAACAATCAAGTTGGTTCTATATAGAATTTCGTGTACCGTGAATCTCCGAATCTTTTGAGGTACAAATGAAAATAATGGAGATACTATTTAGGATGCAATTCCACGGACTAAATCTTGCAACAATGAATTATTCTTAAAGAAACATAATCTGTTAGTTACAACAGAACTTCTTTTTAAACAAACAATGACGTGTTTTAACATTCACCTATTTTTTAAATCGTTATATCTAAGATTCAGAGAATCGTCTTGGTGTATGTTAACATCCACCGGTGTATGTCCGATTTTCAAATATTTATTTAACAATTGCGAACATACACCATCGAAATTGGTGACTGTCGACCTACACTGGTGTATCTTAACATTCACCAATTTCGTACATTCACAGTAGCATATATATATATATATATATATATATATATATATATATATATATATATATATATATATATATATATATATATATATATATATGTATAATATATTATTCGTATACTGTATACATACTCATACGTGCCTAGATGTGAGCTGGGGGGATGTGTGTTATAAAGACCGTACGTAAATGAAAACGAGCTGTCCGGCTAAGCTGGCTGATCTGTCCGGCTTTTCGGTTTTAAGACCTGGCAACCCTATCTGTAACATATACATTGAACAAGTACACATATTTAAGTAACATTGTGGAGTACATACATTTATT